>AP027112.1:21227854-22548055 GCA_028142955.1 Pinctada fucata | reverse complement strand
ACAAGTTTGGTGATATATAATGTGCAAGTTAGGCGTTGTAACACTAAACCATTGCAAATTAGGTTCATGATATAAAGCAAGAGCTACGCAATATGATGTGAAAGTTTTGCTAAATAACATTGAAATTTCGCATTATTGCTAGAACAATTTATTTTCCTCCGCTGCCACTTGAGCCCGATTGGTTTTCGTATCTATAATGTAAGTCTAAGGTTTGAAAGACTGATGCATTTCAAAATGGAGTGAATGGTACGTAGGATGTAAATATAAAAATATCCAATACTCACTTAGTTGTGACTTCATTTGGATATTGTAAGTAAGTTGATCCGTCAAAATCTACAGGAAGATCACGGTTGATAGAGTCTGCCTCTGATAAGAAAAAAAAAATCGAAATGATTAAAATCATTAAGGCAATTTGCATTTTACAATACTGACAAAAAGATAAAAATCTTTGACACTCTAGAGTTAAGTTTTTATACTCTAGAAGTAATGTTTTTACATTTACACTCTGGGAGTAAATTTTTTACACTCAAGTAGTAAAGATTCATGACAAGTTTTATTCACTTGAAGTTACAAGGAACATTTTAACATACTAGAAGTATGTAAAAAAAAGTTTTTACACACTAAAAGTCACATGTTAAGGTTTTATAGACTAGAAGTTACATGTACAGATTCTTTACATTCTAGAAATAACATGTAAACTTTTACACTCTATCATTTACATGTCATTTTTTTTTATACATTATAGAAGTTAAACGTAAAGTTTTTTTTTACACTCTAGAGGTTGCATCTTCAGTTTTTACACTCAAAAGTTACATGTTCAGTTTTTACACTCTTTAAGTTACATATAAAGTTTTAAAAAATTCAAAGTTACATACATGTAAAGTTTTTTTTACACTGTAGAATCTACATGTTAAGTTTTTATACTCTAAAAGTTACATGTACAGATTCTTTACATTCTAGAAATAACATGTAAATTTTTACACTCTAGAAGTTACATGCAAATTTTTCTTCTTTTAAATTAAAGTTGAGAGAGTATTGTTATTTAATCTTACTTTTTTCACATCTCTGTCCATAATACTTTGTTGGACATTTACAATCTGCCTCCTCCAGGCGCGGCACACATATGCCCCCGTTAAGGCATGGATTAACGTTACAAGGTGGTCCTTTATATTCTAGAATACCTAGTGCATCCCTGGCCGTCTCCATTAAATTGTCATATTGATGACCATTTATGTAAATCTGTATGAGTAAAATGAAGTTAATTTAATTCATTCATTTTGGAACACCATTCATGCTGTTATGCATGTTTCCAATCTCACATGCAAAACACAGTTTCATAAGTGAACGTCCAATTTCAGCTATAAAATCACAACGTTTCAGCTTTCAAATCAATGATGACATTGTGTTCCTTTTAATGCTACATAGTGACATCATTAAATATGTGTTTCAAACATAAGACGTAGGATCGGTATATTACTATTTGTATTTGAATAATTTGTCTGCACAAATTGTATGATTTCACATGGATTAGTTAGAAATTATGTTCTTCCATATCTTACATATTTTCAGATATTTGATATTTTTTTAATGTTTCATTGAACTTGCCAAGATTATGTACGGTCCCGAACATTGTGCGTCTTCCACCAACTTTGTGGTGTTTAAATTTTCTGTTATTAAAACAACTGGAAATAGAGTTTTATACCCCTACTGCCTTAATAGGACATTGCGAATAAAATGTACCTGTTTGACTAAATTTGTGACTACAAAATGATATAATTTATGCCTGCAGATCATTCAAATACACAGGCATGTTAGCCCTAATTTGGCGTATTAGCTCTCTTAGCTTAATTTTGACCAGAATATCTTGATTGACAATTATGCATCTTTAATTGTAGGCATAAATGAGTTTGAATAAATTCATCTTTGATTATTGCCACTTATTTATTGGCTGAAATATGAAATATTTGTGTATAGCATGGATTTCAATAAGAGGGCAGCAACCGGCAAAATATGGACTCCTCAAATGGCAGAAATCACCGATTCGAATATCTTCTGATCATTTATTTTCTCATATAAAGTTAAAAAGATCTGTCTCATATTCTTAACCGCCGCCTCGAATAAATCTTAAAGAAAACCCTGTATAGAAATGTATGCTGCTTCACATGCATTCACTAATCTTACCACTAGGTTCATGACAATAGTATTAACTAGTATTATACTACAATGAACATGAATAGTTGTGATACTGACCCTTTGTATGACTCCTGTAAGATTATGTTGTATCCCGGAATCATATGGAATGGAGTAATTATTAATAAAGCCTCCCAGATACAATGATGATCCTGCTAAATTTAGTTCTGTTAAAACACCCTGAAAGTACATGTAAATTAATGTGAAATAAGGATAAATGAAGCATACATGTATGTACCTGGTTTAAAAAAAACTTCATTAATGTTGTTAATGAATAAATTTTTGTCTAATATTTTTCTTTTTTGTAATCAGTTTCATTTAACTTATTAAATAGAAAAGTTAAAATCGGAGTGATCATATTGTTTTGTTTTGAATTTACCAAAAGTCAACAAAATAAATAACCTTTAAAATTGACATAACTCAAGGTGCAAGATTGTGATTCTACTGAAGATTTTGATTTGATTACAGTTTCAGATACTGTAAATGTGGTCAATTTTGCAGGGGAAAAATTCGCGATTTTAACATCAAGACTTTTCCCGTGGAAAATATTCGCGATAAAAATGTATTTCCCATTGAAAAAATGCAACAGGGATATTTTTGCGTGGGGGAAATTTTCGTGATATCCCTCTATTCGTGAAAAACGCGAAAATTACCACCACGCAAAAATCTCCAATAGTCCTGCAGTCATATCTACCAACTAAAATATCACAAAAAAGAATTTTCACCTGAAAATAATATGTAAATAATAGTGTCTAATTTGACTTAAAATTTGACTTATTTTTTCACATTCTAAATACACAAATAAGGAAATTACATGTTAAACAGATACCTCACCTCTGATTTACCACTATATCTCCATTTATCTTTATTATCTATAAGTAATGTTCCATTTCTCCCTATTATCTGTATCAATACTTCATGCCATTTATTTAACTGTATTATCTTTTCTTCACTCCTGTAACGACAGAAAAGTTTATAAACGTTAAGCAATGAGGGAATAGTTCATATATGAGAAAGAGATAAATTCCAAATCAAAATTCAAAATACATATGCAACATAATTTTGCAATTTTTAAATTAAGTTTGTGTCTCTTTGTTTCAATAACTTCATTTGCAGTTATGATTTATTTTCATAGAAAGAAGAGTTATCTCTCTTTGTCTCCAAACAATTCAATGTTAAGACTTCACTTCGTAGAAACAAGAGTTGTCTCTCTTTGTCTCCAAACCAATTTTTTCACAGAAATATGAGTCTCTCTTTGTTTGTTTGCTATTGTGTATGACCAAACTACTTAGAAATAATTGATTATAATATACAACATGTCATTTCATTCTATTATCATATTTGCTACATTTGAGAAGTAAAAAATCTTTATAGCTAAAAACTGTATACAAAACTCATGGCTTATTATTTTCCAATTCATTCAAGCAGGCAACCATATATCACCAAGTTGGCAATATTTGCATTGTGATGTCATAACAGAAAGGACAAGGGACACGTCATTATAGTTTGGCCCACTCATTTTATAAAAATTCAAGCTCTCTAAAAAGTATTGATAGAAATAAATTTAAATCAATTAAGGTTTGTATTTTTAATATCTAGAGTAATTTTTGCAAGAAAAATCATAACAGCCTATATATACAGTAATGAAGTTGCTTGATTTCTCAAAAATTCTGCTTTTTTCACCATTTCCATGTGTTCATCTTCTTTTTTTTGATATGAGCACACGCTGGCCTATCATTCATATTTTGATATGGTGTTTGTGACCCATTTACGAGTTGATGTGCAAATTTTCTCAGATAGGCCCTGCTGTGCTCACTTGTTATAACGAAAAACGTAACATTTCCTCTAGCAATTATGACGGTTTTTTTTCGCGGGATCAGTATTTTCACGTTGACGTTTTGGAGTAATTTACGTTGGTATCACCTGTGACAATGACATTTTCGCGCAGAATTAGACAAGTATGCTTTGCAAACAATATACTTATTGAGAAAAAAAGATCATGTGTATAGGAATATATAATGAATATCAAATTTAAAGTTTTGTTTTAAAAAAGTTCATTTTTTATTTCAATTGAAAATAATATAACTTTATATTTTTATGTTTTATAAACTTATAAGATTATCTAGTATCAAAAGTACAAATTTAATCATAAATTCTTGAAAATAACAATAAAATCAGCACAAGGGCATCAACTCTTACAATTTTCGAAAACATAAAAAAATCCTAAGTTACGAGACCCTCGTATAAAAACTTCCAACTTGCCACAAAGCACATATACCCAGGGGGTATATTTTAATATACGTCCCTGATATATATATGAGCAGATCTAGTAAGGTTTTATAGGTTGTAAACCCCCCCCCTTTTTTTTGTATGATAGGCCAGAGTCAATCAGTTCTTACGGAGACTGTAACTGTGAAGAAGTTTCTGTTCTAGGTAGTGAAAACTGATAGTTTGCCGGTATGATATATCTAAAAAAAAAAAAACTGTTATTTTACAAACGCTATTCCCAATAAAACTGTCATCATTTATTCCAAAATTTTTCCGAATAGATTCAGAATCATACATTCCCAAAGTTTCCACGATCAAATGAATAAAGGACAAAACTAATTATCACTATCATAATTATTTTTATTTTTAATTGACAATTTGGTAGATCTCATCAATATGATTGAATTTACATGGACAAATTGTATATTTTTATTTCTTTCATTTTTTTTTTTTTTTTGGCTCACACCGTCGGTTAACATAAATGTAAATTTCAAAATGACAAAAATGGAATGAAATAAAAAAAAATATCACAATTTCGTATATGAATTGTAATTCTAACAATAAACATCTCTTCGCTTTATCGATTAATCATGTCTTCAATAACCCCCCCCCCCCCTTATCTCCACATAAAAAATCCCAATAATCTGTCTATTGCAAGAGGTCCATGATGTCAGTTTGCATATAGAATATCGATTGTAAATTTATACGACGCATACAGATGTTTTAACAAACATTAAAGATACAGTGTCCCTGAAAATGAATTTTATTGAAAACGCAAAATTTATTCCAATGGGTCTAGATTGAAAATTAAAAGGAGCCGTAAAAAGTGCTATTTGAAAATATGCAGTAGCTACCATAATATTGTCGAATTTGTAACCTCGATTGTAAAAACGCAATTCATTGTAGGTGGTGCTAGTGGAATGAATTAGAGCTGCGCACCCCAAATTAAAAATGACGTTTACAAACGGCTACAACTACGAATGTATGCGTTAGATTAGCCTGAAAATTTGAATTTATGTAAATGAGAATGTAAACTTTCATATCAAAAGAAAGATTTTTCATTATAGAATTTTGTAAAATTAATTAGTTTTCAGGGACACTGTACCTTTAAGCATTTGTTTCAGACATTGTATGCATAAGCGGATCTTAAAACTTTTTTCATCCGGGAAAGAGGAGGGGGATTCTAACCCGTCGGATGGAAAGGCTTAAGTCTATAGTTTTGAAAAAAATACCATAAAACGGTGAAAATCAGCATGTTGTGGCAAATTCCAGATGGGGGGGGGGGGGGGGAGTCTGACCTCCTGAATGTCAGTTTAGCTCTTAGAATAGTATTTGTTTTTAGAGTCATTGAATCAATCGCACAATCGCAGACCTTGAAAGTCGTCATTAATGCATGTTTAAAACTTTAATTTTAATATGTCATAGGACACTTGGCCTTTGTCATTGAATACATAAACGTCGAGGGTAAGGGGGGCCAAGTGCGCTCCCTTGTACCCTTTTCTGTACTACTTTTTACCGTGTTTTCCTTAAGGGTAAACGGAATCAGTTTTCAGAAGGTAAGGTACTCAAAAATATACATCATAAACTCATTTTAGCCAGTACGAGGGCTGATTGATATGTTGTGAGCCTCGTATGGCAGCTTTGTCCTGATGGAACAACACACCTTGAACTAGTGAGCTTTCCACGGCGCTAGTAAGTGTAACGTGTCAGAAGTGAAGCATAGTATGTACCATACATTGTTTGTCCTTTTTGGAGATAATCTATCAGCAGAATACCTTCTGCATCCCAGAAAACCAAGACTCACAACATATCAATCAGTCATCGTATATTTGTGTTTTTCAAATGACAATCACTTTCTAAAGTGAAAAAGAACTACATATGTATTGGTATTGTTTAATAATAAGCCTTAGCAGCCTATATCTTGGTCAATTTTTACGCAGACATTTGTAACTAGTACGAATATTTATAGGATATAATTTGAACTTTGTTTATCAAATGATATTCCTTTCCATTCATGATCAGAAACAAGATCCTACCACAGCTAGAATGTGTCCATTTTGTCAAGGGAAAAGAACTTTTACTTCTCAAAACAAGTGGTTTTTTGTGCAAAAAGTATATATTTTACCCAAAATTTAGACTTCAATTAACTAAAACATTTCATATTACTTGCATTTGATAACATAAATGATTTTTTAGTAAACGACAGCTTTGAATTTATTATTATAGGTAAGACCTTGTATTCATTTACTTTTACCAGAAATCTGTGATTCTAAACATTGTTAAAACAAAAAAATAAAATTTTGCCTCAATACGAAGTAGGAAATATGCCGTGCTTACTTAAAATGTATAGAAACGATAAAGCATGATATATAGGTTTTTCGGTAAGTAGACTTCATACTCCTTTGTTTTAGACCAAATTCATTCATTTCTATGAGGGGCCAAATAAGGCCCTTACTGTACCTTGTCCTTTCTACAACACATCAAGATGGTGTAATCAAAACATGTCGTCACATGTGAAATTTTTGCCAAATGATGTGATATCTGATGCCTTCACAAGTATAATCTAGATTTAGAACAGTGAAAATTATTTCTTGGAAAATGGACAAAAGGATGACATCACAGGATAAAAATTTCTTACCTAATTATAACAGTACTTGTGCCCATGTTGAACTTGAACTCTATTTTCTGATTCACAATATTCAGTGAAATATAATCTCCTATACCATTAGGGAACTGACTGGCATACATAATGACCCCATTAGGTTTCGAGGTCAAAAACCAGACTCTTATTGATAAGGAATTACTGCCAATTTCTCCAACAGGGATCTTGATGAAGGAAGAACCAATGAATTGAGGTACAAAAATTTTCTTCAGTCGTTCTGAAATCAGAATTAACTTTTTATATCACGATGTATACATATAAACCTATAACATTCTAAATATTCCAAAATATTTTCACTACTGGTATAAGGTTGTCTGTGTTAAATACCCAATAGGCAACTACAGTTGTATTAATCCAATAATTTCTGTTGCCTATATTGTGACGTTAAGTTCAAATTTTGAACGTAGGGGGAATTCACTAACATCAAGATACTTTTGATGCTGCTACATGTGAGATAAGCAATGTTCATACAAATAAAGTTTTCTAATATCTAGTATGAATGTAAATGTAAGTAATGTCCTGTCTTACTTTTGGTGTTCATTGGTGCAAAATTTCTGGTTGGCACATGTGCAAATTTTCTAAGAATCGTTTGCGATTCAAGGAATTTGTAATTGACATAGAATTATACACACACGAACACCTACATGTTGTTAATTTTTGCAACTTTATGTATCATCTAGATTGAAATTATATTAGTATAGTGCAAAGAGATTTTTAAGGACCATTTGTTAGGATAGACAAGTTATGAATAGATCATTTTGAAATTCAAATCATGTGGTTCATATGCAAGATAAAAAGTCATTTGGCTTTTCATTTTCTTTATTGGCTATTTTCGAAAACCAGAGTTACTTCCCATTTGAGACAGTATCTGACGTAGACTGACTATGACGTCATCAAATTCTATGGAAACAGTCCTTAAAGTCTGGGAAATGACGGTATAAAATCGACGTTACCATACCATTTTCATGACGTCACAATGGTTTTACGTCAGATACCCTCTGTAAAGGGAAATAACTCTGTATTCCGCAATGACTCAATAGTGACATCTGTAAAGTCCTGGTCACAATACAACATATCACCATGGCATAGTCACACTACATGTACAATGAAATTATTAAATCATAGGCCAAATATCATGAAACATTGTCTGTTCACAAATTTGAGAAATTCATGTATAAATTATCATTGTCAATCACTTATTTAAAAGTAAACAAACACTATTTACCATATTCACAGAACTCCCCCTCCATGTTTTCTGGACACACACATTCTGGGTATCCATTCTCACTGAGCTGACATGTCGACCCTTCACGACACTGATAGGTCAGGCATGGATCTAACACCCTCTGACAAAAGTCACCTGATTGGTTGAATTAAGAAAAAGTAACAAGTCACATGATTGAAAATGAGGTACAAATAAAGAATGGCAAATATCATGGTACATGTACATGTATATACAACAATTTACAAAATAAAAAATGAAATAGACAATTTTCACACTTTCGACTTGCATTTTACACATCCTGAGACCCGACACCACAAGATTTGACG
Organism: Pinctada fucata; assembly: GCA_028142955.1. NCBI lineage: Eukaryota > Metazoa > Mollusca > Bivalvia > Pterioida > Pteriidae > Pinctada > Pinctada fucata. Next base: position 22,539,384 of record AP027112.1, on the reverse strand, counting down.
TAACTTTTAACTGTGAAGTCACAGCAGATTTATGACGTCACAGTTAGAAATAACGTCAAAAGTAGTGATGTCGGGTCTTGGAGTGTCTAAAATGCAAGTATAGCGGTAATGTGAAGAGGGTCTACTAAGAAGCTTATTCTATAGAATGAAAAGGACCTCCACAAAATTGAACAATAAAATTGATTATATTAGGTCAAAAGTTTTAACTCAACAGATTTGGTGTAAGTTTGACCTTGACTTTTGGCCCTTAGGGCCTAATCATTATGCTGTTGCAGATTACAAGGTCATAACAAATTTCAAAACAATTTTTTTTCATTTCTAATTCCAGAAGAAAATTGTATCACGAATGAATAAGTTGTGCTTGTAAAATACTAAGCCTCACTTGGCATCTACACTGAACAATTTTGTGTGTTTTTAGCAAAGATATTCAACATGATAAGAAATAACAAAATGCCTTTTACTTCAATATACCAGACATAAAAAGATGATTTTGAATCCTAATACTGCTGTCTTACCACTAAATCCTTTCCTACAGATGCATTGGAACATTTCCGAGTCCGCCATTAAACAATTTCCGCCATGTTTACAGGGCATGCTGTGACAGGGATTTGTACCGCACTGCCGCATGTCACGTCCACCGATGATGTCACCACTGAATTGTGGGTAGGCTAGATTGTAGTACACAGGCGCATTGGATTCTCCGGCTTGGAACATGGTGATACAGCCAGCCAAACCTATTGTCACACCTACCCTCTCAGCAATTCTTCTGAAATTTTATGATAAAGCAAACAGCTTATTTGCCGGTAATCCAGCAAGACACTACAAAACTTAGCTGTACTTTCATTGTGTGACGCACAATAACAAAATGAAGATGCATCTGGAAGCCTCAAGACAGTGCAATCAAAAATTCAATCCTTGCTGCTCAATTTTGTGCTCCATCGTGAGTGCTGTTGAGATTGTCGTCAGGATCTTCTTTAAGTCAATCACAACACAAAGAAAATTTTTGCCGATGATGTAATGTTCAGTGTCTATGTGTATAGAATCAAGGTTAAGAATGGTAAAAACTCTAAACTGGGAAAAGGACTGGCTACTGGATTTTAGGAATTGTGGGACAGAAAAATCAAATCAACAAACATCCAATGCAGGAAAATTAATTGCATGACTTTTACAATTAATTGAACGTAAGCTTACCTGCCAGCAGGATCTGGTAAGTTGCCGAGGGCGATATGTCCGGAGAGGTCAAGTGAGGTCAAGGACCCTGGACTCTCAGCATTAATGATTGGGTCACCATTGACCTTGAGGAATCCTTTCTTGCCAAGTCTGTTCACAATGACCTTGTGCTCAACCTGCGTGGCCAACTCATGCTCACTCCTAATGACTGCTACTCCACTGCCAAGGTCATACCTGTTATCAAGAAGTACAGTTTTGGAATGGGAAAATCCATTTAAATGATTTTGAAAGTACATGTAACTAAACATTGACACAATTTTCTTGCATGTTGAATAAGAGAAAAAGATACGTAAAAGAAGAAATGAAAAGAAAATGAAAAATTTGGTTTTGGTCAAAAATTAGTATAATATGCATTTGAAACAGCTCTTTTTCCATTTATGTATAAGAATGAACCATTCTATAAATTTTTAATGTCATGGGTCAAGGTCATGAGCTAAAACTATTTCACACTGCATAAACATATAAATACCTTAATAAAGCTAAAATGGAGCACAACTTGGAATTACAAAATTAAAAGACTATATAATTATAAAGAGTTAAAAAAAATTTACTTGAAAACCCTCATAAAGAGAAATTTCACAAACACACGAAAATCACTTACTTGTATTCCAATATTCCGTTATTCAGTGCGACAGACACAAAATCTCCCGTCCCATTAGGATACTGACTGGCGTAGAGAATGATACCGTCTTTATTGTAGGAGAGAAAGGCAATCTGGAACATCAGGTCATCCGCAGGCTGTCGTACCTCCTTAACGACCAATGTTGACTTCCCGGAGAAGGCAGGCGATGTGATGTACACATCTAACAATAGAATGAAAACAAAACTTCCCAGAGAAGGCAGGCGATGCGATATACATGAAAAATAGAATGATACAAAATGAGTGCATGTTTTACTGGAGCTCAAGTCTAGACCGCATGTTGACTCGGGTTGAGCCTGCAGATGCAAACTTCCAAGAAACAAGAGTTCTAAGATTTCGAACTGTGTCATAAGGTGCAAGCTCCAATATAAGGTCAAACTAGATCGGTGACATTGAATATTATTGGACTACTCTAAGCAGAAGATGACATTAGAGTTGAGTTCCTGATAAAAACTTTCAACGTGCCAGTGAAATACAATGCCTCTGCCCACTTGCAGCTTTCTCTTTGGACAAGTGCAGTGAGTACACTGATGCAGTCACATGTCAATCTCAATAATGTCTCAAAGTCAAAACTTTTGGTACAAATTACTTATTCGTCACATTACCAATTACTTTCTTGTCGCATTGATGTAAAATATTAATTCTGTAATCTTGAAGACTAGCTACTGGAGTAACCGCGCTACAACTTAAGTTTTGACGGACAGACAGGAAGACAGATGCAATGAAGAGAATGAACACTTACCATCTCTACAAACAGGCCCTGTGAATCCAAGGGGACATAGACACCTACATGTATATCCTAGGGACTCGTCTAGTTCACCCCCCCTCCCCCCCCAAAAAAAAAAACAAAAAATGAAATTCTATATAATGAAGAGAATGAACACTAACCATCTCTACAAACAGGCCCTGTGAATTCAAGGGAACAGAGACATCCATACCCTAGCGACTCGTCTAGTTCACCCCCCTCCCCCCCCCCCCAAAAAAAAGTGAAATTCTATAGAATGAAGAGAATGAACACTTACCATCTCTACAAACAGGCCCTGTGAATCCAAGGGGACAGAGACACCTATATCCTAGTGACTCGTCTAGTTCACACGTCCCTCCGTTACGGCAAGGATTGTTATAGCACGGCGTTAAATTCTCTACAGTCTCTAATGGCATGGCAGTTTTCACTTCTGTCAAAATAGATGGATTTACAATGATAATTAGTGTTCAGCAAGTTCATGTAGGTATATGCAAATTGTTTTAGTATGTTTTAACATGTAGAAAAAAATGCAGAAATAGTCCAATTTCCAGGAATTGTAAAGGTAAAAAATTTGGTGCATTAACGCAGCCTTAACAGAGCTAAACACAGCTAAAATATAAATTCTGATACATAAATACTACATCAGTACTGTATGTGTACTTATTTTAGCGCAAATAGGATAAAATAGGACAAATTGACATATTAGCGTAATCATGAATTAGCGCACCTGACTTATTTTCAACATTAATCTATAAAAGTTCAATAATTTAGCTCAAGTCATGAATTAGCGCAGTCTTTATAGTGTTAACTCCGCTAAAATATGAATCCTGCTAAAATAAGTATACATACAGTAATTGTTGTGAGCGTTCGAAACTTGGATATCATATGTATAGGCACCAATCATCACATTCTTAAAAAAAATTGGTCTTGATGTTTTGTCATGTTTCCTTCTTAATAAAAACATCACCATATTTTGTAATGTCTGGTGTTTGGATTACTGGAAAATAATTAAGCTATTTTACATAGAATTCATGGCCATAGTAAAACAAATCCTTGTAAATGTATTATATATTTTTGTGAGTATTCATAGAAATGGCCTACCAAGGCACTTTTCTCCATCCAGTGAAGGTATGTACCCATCAAGGCACTGACACGTGCCTAAATAACACTGACTATACTCTGCTATACAGTATGAGTCGTCGTAACAGATGTCTGATATCTTACCTAACAATAGAAAAACACATGTATTTATTTGTAAAGAAATAGGGATATATAACTCTTAATGAAAGGAGTGCAAAATCTTCAATTTTCAATGATTCAATGTTCAAATACATATACGGGAATGTAGACAGACATGAAATTGACAAAGGTGAATCAGAAATATCCCTAATAGTTCGAGAAATACTGCTACACGTTTACATGTTCTTTAAAGAATTTTCAAGCCCTTAATATTTCTATATTTCTTAATATTCTAAAATAAACTGTATGCTTGTAATGTGAATAAAATGTCTGAGAATGAAAATCTTCTTAAATTCAAAATTCTCAAGTCTCTTCGGATCTAATAACATTTTCGAACTTTTTTTTTTAGCAAACATGTACATGTATATCAGCAATTGAAATATGAGGCAATCATTATAACATGTATAATAAGAGAAGAGTATGTACATTATGATTTATATATGCTAGTCATTTCAATTCTGCAAAATCAAAACTACAATATAAACTAATAATTTTAAGCTGTGCCCAGTTTCATAAAAATTCCTATGAAAATTTCAGGAATTTTCGTCATCGAATAAAAGCTCAAATTCTTTTTCAGTGTAAATTACAAAGCACTTCCTGATATCACTTCTTCACACTAAATAAAAATTCAGACACAAAACATTGAGAATTTTTTAGCTTATATGGGGAACTAAACAATCAAAAGTTACGAAATTTCAAAAAATTTTTCGCAAGTATTTTTGTGAAATAGGCAGCTGGTGTGCATAGGACCTCAAGTGTTGCTGAAAATCTTTGAAAACACACTTATCACACTCAGAAATTTTCTAGTGTTCATGTATAAGAGTAAGGTAAATGTTCAGGTTTGTGTAAAGTAACCCATTACTGTCAAAATACAAAAAGTGTGAATGAAAACAGTTGATACATCTTCATACTTTTGATGAACTCATTTGGTAAGTTTCTTCACAATGTTAGTAAATTTATAAAAAAGAAGGGCCTATAATTTTGAAAATAGGAAACCTAACATTAATCTTACATACATTTTAAAATGTACATTTATAAAGTAGAATTATCAAACTTCAACATTTCATAAAAAAAATAATATATAGAAAAAATCACCAGAAAAGAGAATCAGCCCAATTTCCAAAACTTAATGGCACAAAAGAAAACCCATTTTACTCTGCCACGTAAAAGCATTTCTTAAGCTTAAAGGAACTTGATGAACAGGAGCTTAAATTCCAACATGAGAACATGCACAGCATAGAGAAGTGATTGCAACAAAATATAAAACAACAGAACGGATTTGCAACAAATAAGGCGGCACGTCACCACATTTAGCAGCCATATTTTTTTTCCCGTTATTATTTTTTTTGTCGTTATACCAGTAAATCTGGACTTGGTAGGGGGGCGGGCAGTGGATTTGATTGTCATCATATTTGTAACCTTACTAACGATATGCCGCGTTGTTTTCCGAGGCCGATTGATGGGCTGGTCCATTCGGGGAGTTACTGCATCTGAAATTAAATATACATGTAATTACAGTTAAACCTGCCTTAGCGACCCACTGTATTAAGAGCCTTCCTATTTTAAGAGACCAATGTTTGCAAGTCCCAAGTAAACAATTTTCATGAAAATGAACCTGTATTAAGAGACCACCTGTCTTAAGTGACCTTGATTTGAAATTCCCTTGAAGGGTCTCTTAAAACAGGTTTAACTGTATTTGTATATGGAAAGCAATTCTAAAGGTCCAAGTACATGTACATGAGGAGATACTTGTGTAAGTTATTAATACTGATTTTTTTTCTGGTGTGGCTACCACTTTTTTTCTGATGGCATTTGCAGTATACAGCATTCAATTTGCCCAGTTCTATTGTTGCCCAGCTGAGAATACTTTAAACAGAATCACTTGTCTTTCATCACAAGTTGTGTATTTTAAAACAAGTTATAATTATATTTCACTTGTCTCGAATTTGACCCAAAGTTAATTTGCTAAAAGGCAAATAAAAAAGGGACAAAAGTTTTATAGTACTAAGTACATGTCTATAGTGCATCAACTTCAACTGTATTGCACAAGTATAACTAGCATTGTATGTATGATAATTGCACTTGCTGTGTGTTGCATACTCTCAAGAGACCACTTGCCGAAATTCATAATGGTTGATAAAATTACGAAAAATGTCTGAGCTAAGCCATTTTGGCACATTTTTTCATTGTTACGTCTCAATGAGAATGCGTCTTTCAACCGTGACGTCATAATGAAAAACAATGCCAAAAGATGTTGACTTGGATATTTTGAGCTTTCTAATGAAATCGGAAAATGGTCTATTAACAAACACAAATTAAGACGCTTATTCCATAAAAAAGAGGTGTGACCTTTAACCTTTACTGGAGTACATGAGATAAGGCTACCAACTTACCAATACAAGGTCCAATGTAGGCCCTAGCTATAGGTCTCTGTTCTTTACAAGCCTGGTACTGCATGTGACAATTAGAACGGTACGTTTTACTATCGTTTCCGCACTGCTCCAGCCCGTTTATTCCAAGGTTACTTTGAAGGCATTCCAGGGAATCACATTTACAAACAACCCCGCTCCCTTCCTGCGCGCAGTAACCTCCGTAGTGACATGTGACTTCGGAACAGTCCCTGCCATTGTAACGGGTCAGTTCGTCTGAAAATGAAAATAAAATATTGTAATTGCACTTATTTCTGATGAAAACTCATTCATCCTTTAGAGAACATACATGTACATTTAATGTATCATCAATGACTTTGATGTATGGCTATATTAAGACTTTTGAAAACTGTACAATCCATGTCATTGATAGACTATTTTAGAAAATGTGGCCTTGACCTTTGACCTTGATAGTAATCAAAGTTCTTCTGTATTCTGTTCCAAAATTCTACAAAATCATGAATTCTTCCCCTTATAGCAACTCGTATTACAAAACTGTACAGAATACGCAAGATCCAAACTACAGTGCGTGCAGTATGTCCCTTCTGATTTGCATTATAGTCACCTACCTAAACCATTGTTTAAAACTTGGGCACCTTTTCTGCCCAAGTAAATTGATGACATCAAGACAACCCTCTAACTCGGTAAAATTCATTAGTACATGTTCCTGCTACATAATTCGGTATTTTTTGGATATACATGTAACTTTCATAGTCTTTGGCCATATTTCATTGTTTAGGCTGAGGATCAGTACCCGAAACGTGCATGTCTAGTCCATGCTGCAAATTTATCTGTTCTTAAATGATGCTATGAATTTGAAGACGTAACACATGTAACTTACTATCGATTCCACAGACATCAAAGTACACCAACTTTCCGTCAGGGCACATATCACATTGTTGACCTACGATGTTTTCCTTACATTCACACTTTCCGTCATTTTGTCTGCAGTCTTCTCGACGAGAGCCAAATTCATTACAATTACAAGCTGAAAGGATAAATTCATTAGCAATTAAAGGCAGTTAAGACATACAACCATTTAAATTTACCCTTTCGAATGCAAAAACATTTGAGAAACTTCAAAAGTAACAATACATTTTTTATGGTTAACCTTAAGGTTTGATGCTTGTTTGTCCAAGGAAAAACATTGTGATGTGCACTTTCTTTCTAAAGGAGTCAAATACAGACTGGATAGACAATAGATTGATTCATTTTTGAAACGTTCAAAACAAAACTTGCATAAGTTCTCACATACATGTATTTGAGATGATAAAGTCTATGTTTGTGAAACATGAATGTCCCCAGTGGCATCTTTGTTAGTATAAACACCATTTTCTGTTAAGTATGTGAAAGGTCAAGGTCAGGGTCACTAGGCTAAATAAAGCCTGTGTTTGTGAAACATGAATGCCCCGGTGGCACCTTTGTTAGTATGAACACTATTTTCTGTTAAGTACATGTATGTGAGGTCACTGGGTTAAAACATCAAAGGTCAAGGTCACGAGGTCAAAAATTTTGGTATCAATGGAAAGGTCTTGTCACAAGGAATACACATATGAAATATGAAAGCCCTATCACTTGCCATTCAAAAGTTATGCCAAATGTTAAAGTTTTTTGAAAAGTAGGTCAAAGTTCAAGGTCAAGGTCATGAGGTCAAAAATTTTGGTATCAATGGAAAGGTCTTGTCACAAGGAATACACATGTGAAATATGAAAGCCCTACCACTTCCCATTCAAAAGTTATGCCCAATGTTAAAGTTTTTGAAAAGTAGGTCAAAGGTCAAGGTCACGAGGTCAAAAATTTTGATATCAATGGAAAGGTCTTGTCACAAGGAAAACACATGTGAAATATGAAAGCCCTACCACTTCCCATTCAAAAGTTATGCCCAATGTTAAAGTTTTTGAAAAGTAGGTCAAAGGTCAAGGTCTCGAGGTCAAAAAATTTGGTATCAATGGAAAGGTCTTGTCACAAGGAATACACGTAAAATATGAAAGCCCTATCACTTCCCATTCAAAAGTTATGCCCAATGTTAAAGTTTTTGAAAAGTAGGTCAAAGGTCAAGGTCAAGGTCACGAGGTCAAAAAATTTGGTATCAATGGAAAGGTCTTGTCACAAGGAATACACATGTGAAATATGAAAGCCCTATCACTTCCCATTCAAAAGTTATGTCCAATGTTAAAGTTTTTTGGACAAACAGACAAACAGACGGACAGGCCAAAAACAATATGCCCCCGAATCTTTGATTCCGGGGGCATAAAAAATTTGGTATCAATGGAAAAATCTTGTGACAAGGAATACACATCTGAAATTTCAAAGCCCTATCTCTTACCATTCAAAAGTTATTCCAAATGTTAAAGTTTTTGAAAAGTAGGTCAAAGGCCAAGGTCAAATATTTTGGTATCAATGGAAAGGTCTTGTCATAACGAATATACATGTGAAATATCAAAGCCCTATTACTTACCATTCAAAAGTTATGCCCAATGTTTTTGAAAGTTCAAGGTCAAATGATTTTGAAAGTTCAAGGTCAAGACGTCAAAAATTTTGGTATCAATGCAGTGTTCTAGGATTCCATTACCCATTACCAAAGGTAAGTGAAAATTGAGGTCCGGTAACTGGAAAACAGAATGCTACTTACCCTTTGGTAAGTCAATCCCCATTACACTCTCAGTGTATAAGTAGCAAAAACAGAAGTAAATAGTCACCCTAAAGTACAAGATCATATTTCAGCAGATCCTGTATTTTCAGTGTGACAATATTTCTGGACATATTAATTTATTTTCATGGCAATGGCTAAGATGCACAGTAGAAAATGAACTTCCCTTTTTTATTCTGACATTTTTGCTTGGGCAAGTGAGTTTCCTTGCTGTGTAAGCACATCTTTTGGTGGGCACTTACCTGTTGGTAAGTGGTTTTTGAATAAAATCCTAGAACACTGCAATGGAAAGGTCTTGTCAAAAGGAATACACATGTGAAATATCAAAGCCGTATCACCTTCCACTCCAAAGTAATGCCCAATGTTAAAGCTTTTTTGACAAACAAACAGATAAACAGACGGACAGTCCAAAAACTATATATATGCCCTCGAATCTATGATTCTGGGGCATAAAAAATAATGCAAATGGTACATGAATGTATGCTATTTTGTCAAAGGGAATGACATTTAATTAAAGAGACTTAGTATGATATTTATTGTTACTACTGATACATGTGCGTACGTCTGCATCCGTCAAAACTTAAATCGGCCAATCCCCAGAATTTTGGCAGACATCTGTCACATTTTGCCCCGCCCACTCCATCTTTACAATCACAGTAGCCTCTTTGTGGATTACACTGCAGAGCAATGGAGCCGTATTTGTTGCAACGACACGTCTCTGAAATATGACAAATTAAATTATATATTTCATTGTTTTTCTTATAATACAAAAATTAAATTTGAAATTTTGAAATTTAAAAATTCAATGAAATTACATGTGTTACAATTTGCAAGTCAAAGTGAAATAGCAGAAATGTTTTAGAAGTATTAAATCATCTACATGACCTTATTGCTTCAAATTACAAACAATATCTATAGGTTAAGTTTTCCAAGATTTGCTTACTTGCCAGAATTAGACATTATGCACAATATCTGTTAGATTGCAAAATTAATGGTATCAGTTGAAATTCAAAAATCCTTTCATTTTCTAAATGAACGGCAATTAATCTATAAAGACCATAATACTCTTTACATTTCCACGTTTAATTGCATGATTAGAAAATCAAAATTACAAAGTCTTTCTTTCTATACATAGCAATTTCAAAATGCACTCAAAGATAAAAATAATGGGTAAAACCATTGATATCAATTACCCAAAATAATGAAAAAAAAAAAAAAAGTTGAGAAAGTCTAAACATGCAAAAATCTAAGGAATTATGAAAAAGTTTACATTACATCAGGTGATGGTTCGTGATAACCTGTAATTGTACGGAATCATAAAAAAATACAGCAAAAGATAGTAATTAGAATTTTATCTATCCCTCAGTAAGGGTTTAATAATATTTCCTTTCATTTTGATCATTCAGTATCTTTACATTCATTGAAGAAAACTTGCATCTTGCATCTTGGACATTAAAGTCTATTTCAGCTTAATTCGCTCCATCTACTTTACGAATCTTAAATGCATCCCCATTTTTCTCAAATCATCTCACATCAAATCATGTGTACATGTATTTACTAACTTAACTATTTAAATTTAAATTTTATTCATTTTACAACGTTTAACAAACAAGTTACACAACTTATATCAATGTCTCACGTTGGCTCAGATGTTGGCGCAAGGGGGTTCAAGGAGCAGGAAGAAACCGGAGTACTCGGATAAAACCCCCTGCAGAGGCCTTGGTGGGGGACCACGAACCCTCCCACATAAGACCCTTTGCTGAACCTGGGATTTGAACCCAGGACCTTAGAGGTGAGAAGCGAGCGCGCTACCACTGCACTAACCCGGCCACACTTAACCATTATGATCTGTGCTTACTATGCATCCTTCACGACTTACACAATGTAATCATATCAAGATCAAAATACACAAAAAATATATTTAAAAACCGTATGTATATATAAAGGAAGCCTTTCATTGTCAACTAAGTATGGCCAAAGAACAAACTCATTTAGCTGTTCATACCTGGACATCCAGCCCTTTTTGGACCTAAAGCAAATGTATTTCCGTCACCGCAGCAACCAAACTTTGACTTTACGCAACTTCCCACATCAATTGGCAAGCGTTCTGTATTATGTTAGAGTAATAATAAAATCCCATCTTAGATGAATAATTGGATACGTATGAGATAAGCGATATGCCTGACTGCAAAGCTTTCTGACTCACTCATATGGAAAATCTTTAGATTCAGAATCAGTACCCATACAAGGCTCTTGATCAGCCTAATCTGGAGCCCATAATATGACCCCAGTCCCAATGCAAAATAGTATTTTTTTTCATTACTATCTTTTTTTAAAAAATTTATTGGCCATTTTCCCCTAATCTGACACCTCGTAAAAATTCCCCAAATTTGATACCTCGTAGAAAATTCAACAAAATGAATTAAATATTCTAATTTTCAAGTGAAAAGGCATCCAAACATATTTTATAAACATTTTATTTTCCCCATGTATGAGAAAATGCTGCTATTTTTCCCAATTTCAAAGGCCCCAGTATCAAAATGGATGCCAGAGCCCTGCCATACATGATACCTCAAATTTAAAATTTGTGTTGGAAATTTGCTAATATATGTAGCAGAATTTTTTTTGTTAAAGTTCCATTTTCTTGATGACTTACAAAAACAATGTTTAAAAGGGACTTTCTTAGCTTTGCAATCAGGCTTCTTCCCCATACTATAATAGTTAATTAAAGATTAAAACTGATATTACTAGTAATAAGTGCAAATTTGACAGCATTACATGTGTACTTTTTTTTCGATTAAGCATTCGTATTCCACAGCAATCTATGAAAATTCAAATTAATTAAATTAAGCACAGTAGACAAGATTACTTGTCATAATTATGAAAGGCATATGTGATATTAACACCAATACTTGTATTTCATCAACCAATAAGTGTATTACAATTATAAACGTGTATGGTTTGGGTAAAATGATAATGGTGAATGAATTAATGCCCACAATTGAAGCCGCCATAACATCTGAGAGATCACCAAATGTCCAAAGTTGCACCTTTTCCGTTTTTTTTTTAAATTTTGATGTCAATGGCCCTTTTCTAAAAATTTTGATGTCAATGGCCCTTTTTTTAAAATTTTGATGTCAATGGCCCTTTTTTAAAAATTTTGATGTCAATGGCCCTTCAAACAATGCTTTGGCAGACCTTTTGACATTCAAATCACCTGGCCCTTAATTTGTAACGGCATAAAAGCATTGGACACTACTGGTGTACTGTTTTACATTGAATCTAGGTAAAAGTGAACAGGCACTTATTCAACTTTTTTAAAATCTGCGGCTCGAAAGAATAGTGTGAATAACTCACTAATGTGTTCCAACCAAGTGTTGGAATTCGTCTTTCATGGTTAAAATTAAACAGGTACTTATTTTAAAACGTTTAAAAATTCTGCGGCCTGAAAGAATAATGTTGTGAATAACTCACTAGTCTGTTAGAACCAAGTGTTAAAATTTGTCTTTCATGGTAAATAATCACAAAAGTAGAAAGATTAAGGGAGAACTAATCTTCACTAAAATTGAAGATTTATGGGGAACTATACGGCACCCATTGGCATCTGAGGTTTCATGTCGAAGAAAAAGATTGCAGCTGATCCTTTTGATTATGATGTTATATTGTATCCCGTCTTTTCGATATACAGAGTTACCTCCCTTTTTCGGAAGGTATCTGACATAAACACATTATGACGTAATGAAATTCCTATAGAGACGTCGTATTTGAAGCACGTTTTCCCTGAACTTTATGCTTGTTCCCATAGACTTTGATGACGTCACAATTACTTTACGTCAGATACTGTCCTAAATGAGAAGGGAACAAAAAGACCCAATAAGTCCCCCAACAAGTACAATGTTGGACATTTGGCGACCCCTCAATTATATTTTGAAATAATTATCAGTACTTGCCCTCAGCACAGCATTTCCCGTACTGTAGGTGACAATAACTTCGCGGTGGACACACTCCGTGCCAAACAGCACAGTTGTAGTCCGCGCCTGTGCTAGGATCAACAAGTGGTGATTCACCGTCACATGGTTCTTCCGCTATATCTGTATTAGGAACAGATTACAATGTATGTCATTAGCTATTGCGCCACAAATAAAATTCTACAATTTTTAACATGTTTAAGTTGAATAAGTACGAGTCTATAATAATTATCATCGAATCCAATTTCTCAGATTTTCCTTTAAATCATCACTCAGCATTGCTGTTTTCTATGGTAATCTTTTTGATTTCCCATTTTTAATTCAACATTGCAGATTTCCTTGGAAATCTTTTTGATTTCCCATTTTTAATTCAACATTGCAGATTTCCATGGGAATCACGATTTCCCATTTTTACTCAACATTGCAGATTTCAATGGGGATCTTGATTTCCCATTTTTAATTCAACATTGCAAATTTCAATGGGAATCTCTTGGATTTTTCATTCTATTACTTGCATTTGTTAAATTTAAATTTTCCATGGGAACCTTGATCTCTTTCATTTTCTTTTTTATCTAATAGCATTGCAGTTTTCTACAGGAATTTCAAGGATCTTCCATTTTATAACTTACCATTGTTTTATCTATTATCTTGTATCTTCCATTTTATTAATTTCCATTGCAGTTTTCCATAAGTATATATCACTTGAATTTTCCATTTTATTACTTACCATATCAATTTTCCATGGGATCTCTTCGCTTTTCTATTTTATTAGTTACCATTTCAATAAAAAACAAGATCTCTGGGATTTTCCATTTTATTACTAACCATTGCAATTTTCCATGGGAATCTCTTCGCTTTTCAAATTTATTAAATTTTGTTAGTTATCATTGCAATTTTAAACCAGAATCCCTTAGATTTTCCATTCTATTACTTACCATTGCAATTTTAAATACAAATTTCCACTTTCCATAGATTTTTCATTTTATTACTTACCATTGCAGTTTTCCATAGGAATCTCTTGGATTTTCCGTTTAGTACGACAAGCTTCCTCTTTCATCTCACACAAGTTTCCATAAGTTTTTCCATCTGATCCACAGACTGGAGCCCTGAATAAAACAATTAAGTTAATTTCATCAGAAAAATCGACGGTATTTTTTTTTCCATAAGCATAATAAACATGCATAAAAGTGTTCATTCCATTCCACACATATACATGTACATTGTATTTCCAACTTTCAGTCTTATCAAATATGTCATGTTCAATTCCTAGAGTCAAATTGAATTATAGTACCATACTTTACATTACATTAAAACAGACTTCCAAAAAGTCACATATTGTCAGAAAGAGGAAGTAATTTTGTAAAAAGAAAGGGTTTTCACAAAACCTTTTTAACCTGGACAGCCTGAAGACAAATTCTACTGGCCAATCATATACGGTAGTTTCTAAAAACAACTTCTTCTAATGTAACTTGGCAGAATTTCTGCCAGGCTCAGTGTCGGGCTACCATTAGGGGCTAGTGAGGGACGAATGCAGAAAAGACCTTATAAAAATGCTCTACTACATACCTGACGGCATCACAGTCTAAGTCACAGATGCACTCCACTTTTCCGTTCCGTATCTGGCAGTATCCTCCGTATGGACATATACTGCTGTCACACAGAATGAGGCTTTCTACTTTCTCTCCATCCCCATCTTCTGTCTCTCCATCTCCTGACCCCGCCTCCTCCTCGTCACCTGACCCCTCACCTGAACCATCACCTGACCCCTCTAAGCCAATCACATACAGTGTTACAACAATTGCATGCAGAAAGTAGCTAATAGCAGATAGTGTTACAATATTCAAGACATGTTACAAGGATATAGTCAAAACTAGTTTCAAATAATTTGGAACATGGTGAAAAATGTTGAAATTCAAGAATTAAAAGAAAAATCTTGAGAAAGTATCTTTTACTACATTTAGATACAAAATTACCATGCAGTGAAACAAAATACATCACATACGAACAAACATTAAAATCATTTGAGAGAATAAGTTGAGTTGAACAAGAAATTTCTTGAAGCAACTATATCTAAAACACTTTAGATACAACAAAATAATTAAAAATTTACCGGAGGGATTGACATTCGGCTCATCTCTACACAAGTCTTCATAAAGCGTGGTTTTCTGTTCGCATGCGGCTTTTCTCATTTCACAACGATTTCTGTATCTGCCACCGTCACTTGCACAGACTAGATCTCCGCCACTTTCACAATATCGCGGACATACACACTGACCGTTAACGCAATGGGATCCGAATCGGCAGACTTGACCACTACATAAGTCTGTTAGAAAAAGATTAGAGGAATTATATTAGCAAGCAGTCGCTTAAAACACACACAGATAAAATGAATGCAGGAAAACTTTCCCTTAAACATTTGACATTAAGTATTCATGTCATGCATTTTATTACCTTCAAAATTATCTATTTGCATTATCTCAACAATGTATATATTGTACATTATTACGAGAATAAACTATTGTCATTGTCATTGACATGCAAAGAGCAAATTCAAATCTGAAAGATAAAGCTACATAGGTATGATTACTCAACAGATTTGTACGTGTGAAAATACAAGGCTGGGTGATTCAATCTAAATTTGCTTTATAGAAGCAAAATCAAAATTGTAGTAATTTTTTGTATACAGGTACATTATTTAGCTATTTCTGTGCAAAAAAATAAAATTAATATGGGTGCACTGAAGTAAGTACATGGCACTGCACACACAGTACCTCCCTGTGATCAATAGTGAATTCAAAGGTGTACATTCAAAATCAAAGCCTTCTACAATTTGAAGTTTAATCTTATTAAACATAATGTTATTTAGAAAGTTAAGAGGGCTATAGTTTAGAACAGATGGACAAACGGACAGACAGATGGACGATTAGGAAATAATGTCCCTGTTCCTTACCACACTGGCCATGAGATTTTATGTAGATAGTTTTCTTCTGTTTACAGGACGCTACACGTAGGAAACATTCATTGTGGTATTCCTTTGAGTCGTTGCCACAAACAGGCGCCTCTGTCTGCTCGGAGAAAAAAATGAAAATTATTAAAATTATTGAATCTACGAGTCATGCAAAGGTAAAAATTCCCATATCTGACCTGCACCTTGAAAACAATAATTGTGACCCTCAATGGATCTTGCAAATTATCATAATTGACCATCCCTGTTTGATAGTAGAATAAAGTATATCAAGTAAGTTATAAGCGTTTATGCGAAAGCTTGACTACAGGACTGACAGATAGATAGACAGGCTTTCTACTCTACCTTGATGAAAAAGTAGGAGAAAAGTAGGAGTAGTCAATGAAACATAGGTAATCACAGATTACAAAGCTCACCTCGTGGCAGCAAAATTCAATTCAAACATATTTCTAAATACATGTATATTGGCTTTTAAAGGCAAAATCATTCAAGCGGAAAAAGTAGGTCAATTTCATTTTATGAAAGTTTGATCAAAGATACATCCAATATGCAAGTTTGGTACATGAAGTACTTATACTTTGCTCAATATTGGCTTTTAAAGGCAAAATTACTCAAGCGGAAAAAGTAGGTCAAGGTCATTTTATGAAAGAATGATCAAAGATACATCCAATATGTAAGTTTGGTACATGTAGCACTTATTCTTTGCTCAATATTGGCTTTTAAAGGCAAAATCACTCAAGCAGAAAAAGTAGGTCAAGGTCATTACATGAAAGTTTGATCAATGATACATCCAATAAGCAAGTTTGGTACATGTAGCACTTAAACTTTGCTCAATATTGGCTTTTAAAGGCAAATTCACTCAAGCGGAAAAGTAGGTCAAGGTCATTTTATGAAAGTTTGATCAATGATACATCTAATATGCAAGTTTGGTACATGTAGCACTTATACTTTACTCAATAATGGCTTTTAAAGGCAAAATCACTCAAGCGGAAAAAGTAGGTCAAGGTCATTTTATGAAAGTTTGATCAAAGATACATCCAATATGCAAGTTTGGTACATGTAGCACTTATACTTTGCTCAATATTGGCTTTTAAAAGCAAAATCACTCAAGTGGAAAAAGTAGGTCAGATGCTGCATCCGATGCATGGATCCATCTCGGCATCCAAAGATGAATCACTTGTGCAAGTTTGGTTACTGTAGCATTACTACTTGGTCAGATACTGAGCTACCCCAAACTTCTTAACCAAGTCACTCAAGCGGAAAATGTAGGTCAGATGCAGCTTTGGATGCATGGGTTCACCTCAGCATCCAAAGATGAATCACTTGTGCAAGTTTGGTTACTGTAGCATTACTACTTGGTCAGATACTGAGCTACCCCGAACTTCTTAACCAAGTCACTCAAGCGGAAAATGTAGGTCAGATGCTGCATCTGATGCATGGGTTCACCTCAGCATCCAAAGATGAATCACTTGTGCAAGTTTGGTTCATGTAGCATCAGTACTTGGTCAGATACTGAGCTACCCCAAACTTCTTAACCAAGTCACTCAAGCGGAAAATGTAGGTCAGATGCAGCTTTGGATGCATGGGTTCACCTCAGCATCCAAAGATGAATCACTTGTGCAAGTTTGGTTACTGTAGCATCAGTACTTGGTCAGATACTGAGCTACCCCAAACTTCTTAACCAAGTCACTCAAGCGGAAAATGTAGGTCAGATGCAGCTTTGGATGCATGGGTTCACCTCAGCATCCAAAGATGAATCACTTGTGCAAGTTTGGTTACTGTAGCATCAGTACTTTGCCAAATACTGAGCTACCCCAAACTTCTTAACCGGACGCGGACACGGACACGGACGCGGACGCGCGGGGGTATAGCATAAGCTCACTCAACTTCGTCGAGGTGAGCTAAAAATAGTAGGAGAAAAATAGGAAAAAGTAGGAATTAATAGGGGGAAAGTAGGAAATTTTCCATCACTTTTAGCAACAATTTTCAGTAAGTACGACACAAAAATCACAGTAAGCAATGATTGTAGACTGGAAATGTTCATCTTTGAGGAAATTACAGAGAGAAATAAGGGCAGATTGATTTTTCATGTAAAATATACAGAATGGGCGAGCGAAGCGAGCCCGAAATTTTTTAATAACTTTGAATCAGATGAACATGAAAAGTGAAGCAAGTAATTTTTAGCTCACCTCGACGAAGTTGAGTGAGCTTATGCTATACCCCCACGCGTCCGCGTCCGCGTCCTCGTCCGCGTCCGTGTCCGCGTCCGGTTAAGAAGTTTGGGGTAGCTCAGTATCTGACAAAGTAGTGATGCTACAGTAACCAAACTTGCACAAGTGATTCATCTTTGGATGCTGAGGTGAACCCATGCATCAGATGCAGCATCTGACCTACATTTTCCGCTTGAGTGACTTGGTTAAGAAGTTTGGGGTAGCCCAGTATCTGACAAAGTACTAATGCTACAGTAACCAAACTGGCACAAGTGATTCATCTTTGGATGCTGAGGTGAACCCATGCATCGTATGCAGCATCTGACCTACATTTTCCGCTTGAGTGACTTGGTTAAGAAGTTTGGGGTAGCTCAGTATCTGACAAAGTACTAATGCTACAGTAACCAAACTTGCACAAACGATTCATATTTGGATGCTGAGGTGAACCCATGCATAGTATGCAGCATTTGACCTACATTTTCCGCTTGAGTGACTTGGTTAAGAAGTTTGGGGTAGCTCAGTATCTGACAAAGTACTGATGCTACAGTAGCCAAACTGGCAAAAGTGATTCATCTTTGGATGCCGAGATGGACCCATGCATCGGATGCAGCATCTGACCTACTTTTTCCACTTGAGTGATTTCGCTTTTAAAAGCCAATATTGAGCAAAGTATAAGTGCTACATGTACCAAACTTGCATATTGGATGTATCTTTGATCAAACTTTCATAAAATGACCTTGACCTACTTTTTTCGCTTGAGTGATTTTGCCTTTAAAAGCCAATATTGAGCAAAGTATTAGTGCTAGATGTTCCAAACTTGCTTATTAGATGTATCTTTGATCAAACTTTCATAAAATGACCTCGACCTACTTTTTCCGCTTGAGTGATTTTGCCTTTAAAAGCCAATATTGAGCAAAGTATAAGTGATACATGTACCAAACTTGCATATTGGATGTATCTTTGATCAATCTTTCATAAAATGACCTTGACCTACTTTTTCCGCTTGAGTGATTTTGATCTATAAAGCCAATATTGAGCAAAGTATAGCTGCTACATGTACCAAACTTGCATATTGGATGTATCTTTGATCAAACTTTCATAAAATGACCTTGACCTACTTTTTCTGCTTGAGTGATTTTGCCTTTAAAAGCCAATATACATGTACTAAGAAATATGTTTGAATTGAATTTTGCTGACACGAGGTGAGCTTCGTAATCTGTGATTACCTATGTTTAGCTCACCTCGACGAAGTTGAGTGAGCTTATGCTATAACCCCACGCGTCCGCGTCCGGTTAAGAAGTTTGGGGTAGCTCAGTATCTGACAAAGTACTAATGCTACAGTAACCAAACTTGCACAAGTGATTCATCTTTGGATGCTGAGGTGAACCCATGCATCGGATGCAGCATCTGACCTACATTTTCCGCTTGAGTGACTTGGTTAAGAAGTTTGGGGTAGCTCAGTATCTGACAAAGTACTAATGCTACAGTAACCAAACTGGCACAAGTGATTCATCTTTGGATGCTGAGGTGAACCCATGCATCATATGCAGCATCTGACCTACATTTTCCGCTTGAGTGACTTGGTTAAGAAGTTTGGGGTAGCTCAGTATCTGACAAAGTACTGATGCTACAGTAACCAAACTTGCACAAGTGATTCATCTTTGGATGCTGAGGTGAACCCATGCATCGGATGCAGCATCTGACCTACATTTTCCGCTTGAGTGACTTGGTTAAGAAGTTTGGGGTAGCTCAGTATCTGACAAAGTACTAATGCTACAGTAACCAAACTGGCACAAGTGATTCATCTTTGGATGCTGAGGTGAACCCATGCATCATATGCAGCATCTGACCTACATTTTCCGCTTGAGTGACTTGGTTAAGAAGTTTGGGGTAGCTCAGTATCTGACAAAGTACTGATGCTACAGTAACCAAACTTGCACAAGTGATTCATCTTTGGATGCTGAGGTGAACCCATGCATCCAAAGCTGCATCTGACCTACATTTTCCGCTTGAGTGACTTGGTTAAGAAGTTTGGGGTAGCTCAGTATCTGACCAAGTACTAATGCTACAGTAACCAAACTTGCACAAGTGATTCATCTTTGGATGCCGAGATGGACCCATGCATCGGATGCAGCATCTGACCTACTTTTTCCACTTGAGTTTTAAAAGCCAATATTGAGCAAAGTATAAGTGCTACATGTACCAAACTTGCATATTGGATGTATCTTTGATCAAACTTTCATAAAATGACCTTGACCTACTTTTTCCGCTTGAGTGATTTTGCCTTTAAAAGCCAATATTGAGCAACGTATAAGTGCTAGATGTTCCAAACTTGCATATTAGATGTATCTTTGATCAAACTTTCATAAAATGACCTCGACCTACTTTTTCCGCTTGAGTGATTTTGCCTTTAAAAGCCAATATTGAGCAAAGTATAAGTGATACATGTACCAAACTTGCATATTGGATGTATCTTTGATCAATCTTTCATAAAATGACGTTGACCTACTTTTTCCGCTTGAGTGATTTTGCTCTATAAAGCCAATATTGAGCAAAGTATAACTGCTACATGTACCAAACTTGCATATCGGATGTATCTTTGATCAAACTTTCATAAAATGACCTTGACCTACTTTTTCTGCTTGAGTGGTTTTGCCTTTAAAAGCCAATATACGTGTACTAAGAAATATGTTTGAATTGAATTTTGCTGTCACGAGGTGAGCTTCGTAATCTGTGATTACCTATGTTTTACTTTTGAGATGAAAAAGTAGGAATAGTAGGAGGTTTTGAAGAAAAAGTAGGAAAAAATAGGATCAAAATAAAAAAGTAGGAAAAGTAGGAAATAGTAAGAAAAAGTAGGAACAGTAGAAAGCCTGGATAGACAGAAGGAGTCTGGACACTGACAACCTGACTGACAGATAGATAGACAGAGGGAGTCAGGACACTGACAACCTGACTGACAGATAGATAGACAGAGGGAGTCAGGACACTGACAACCTGACTGACAGATAGATAGACAGAGGGAGTCAGGACACTGACAACCTGACTGACAGATAGATAGACAGAGGGAGTCAGGACACTGACAACCTGACTGACAGATAGATAGACAGAGGGAGTCAGGACACTGACAACCTGACTGACAGATAGATAGACAGAGGGAGTCAGGACACTGACAACCTGACTGACAGATAGATAGACAGAGGGAGTCAGGACACTGACAACCTGACTGACAGATAGATAGACAGAAGGAGTCTGGACACCACACAAAGTGATCTATATTGGCAGCCCATGCGTTTCAGGAAACATAAAAACTTCATATAAGATAGAATCATACCACCAACTTGAATTCAACGACGAATTATACATTCCCAGGAGTTTATACTAGGTTACCTTGAAAGACATATTCAGTCTTTTCGTTCTTCCCATTTGGGACGGTATCTGACTTAAATTGATTGTGACGTCATTAAATTCTATAGTAACAAGCATATAAATTCAGGGAAAACTTGCTTCAAATAGGATGTTTCTGTACGAATTTCATTTTGTCATAATGCATTACCATCCCAAAAGGGAAGTAACTCCGTATATCGAAAAGATGGAATAAATAGACTAACAAACCTCTCTGATAGAATACTTACATATTCACAAGACATATTGGTAGGGCATATACATGCTGCGTCAGGTCCAGTACCGTTACAGAATGAGAAATACTCGCACTTCTTTACCGTACCGCATCCCTCCCCAGCTGAAAATTAGAATATCATCAAGTAAATCATGTCAGTTTTCAATGAATCACCCTAGAAACTACTAAACAATATTGAGAAATACATGTATGTACATGTATGAAAAGGACCACTGCCGCCAGTTTTGTTCCCTTAAATCTGATCTCCACATTTTTCATCAGTGATATAAGTTCTTGTAGAAGACACTCTGTGCAGATGTGACAAATATTAGAAAGATGTATGAATCGATTGACAAAGCTTATCTGTGTGCCAAGAAATCAATACTATAGTATATAGGCCTTAAGGTAGTAACTTTTTTCTTAACTATACTGTTCAAGGACAGGTATGTCTTCATTTGTTCATTTGACCCTTCATAACTGACCTTGACGGACACCTTGACCTTCATTAGGTGTTGTGTCTGATTGTATCCTTGAAAATTCTAGCAAGTTTGATAGAAGTGCAATGTATCACCAAGTAATGTTTTTAAATGTTTTGTTGTTTTTTGGAGAAAAAAAATTCAAAGTTTTATATCTAGCATTAGCAAGTTTAGGGAGGACAATATTTATGAAAAGAATTAACACAATCTTGCTGAATGGGTTGTATCAATGCCCGGTTGTATCAATGCCCAGACTGAGCCCAAACTGGGTTAAAGCACCCAAATTTAAATTTTTTATCAGGTAATGTTAAACGTCTTAAAATTCATTAGCATCATTTAAAAGCAGACAAATTACAGCATGGACCAGATATGCACGTTTCAGGTATTTAACCCTCGTCAGTGATCCTCAATCCATACAATGAAATAATTTGGTCAAAATATGTGAAAATTATGTCTAAAATATACCGAAAAATGTAGCAAGATGGCTGGGATATGCTGCTACAGGACCCAGGTTTCAGAAATGTGAGAATTTTTTTTACTCAGAAATTTTCGAATGCGTTTAAAGAAACCACCAACCGAAATTGATCGAACTTGGCTACAGGTGCCCTCGTTGTTAGGTCTCAACAGAAAATTCTGCGTCTTTTAAAAACAGTGACATCATAATGATTAAAACAACACCATAAGATGTTGACTCGCACATTTAGTTCTTATTAACAAGATCAGAAAATGGTATATTCTAATTTCCACTAGTAGAATCTAGTAAGATATCTCCATCATACCACAGTATCCTATATGTTGTTGCTGTATGTTGGTTCCCCTCTCACAATTCTCCTTGTCCAAAGCACACTGTGAGTCATACGTCCTATTGTTACTACCACACACCTGAATTACAAAACATTTTTTTTTAACATTTGACTTCCTAAGCCAAGAATTTAATGATGCTTCCTTTTTCATACATTCAGTCTTAGAATCATATTCAAATGTAGTATACATAGCTAATTAAGCCTCACATGAAAGTCATATCATATGTCATTGAAATGAGAGTTCATGTGAAATTCATATAAATTTCACATAAGATTTATGTGAAAAAATATTTCACATGAATTTCACATAAACTACTTCACCCGAATTAGAAAGCTTTTTTTTCAACATTTGACCTCCTAATCCAAGAATGTAACGACACTTGCTACTTGTTTTAAATTCTTTTTCATACATGCTGTCTTAAAACCATATACAAATGTAGTATACACAGCTAATTGTGCCTCATATGAATTGAGCATCATGTTATTTTCACATGAGAGTTCATGTGAAATTCATATAAATTTCACATAAGATTTATGTGAAAAAATATTTCACATAATTTCACATAAACAACTTCACCTGAATTAGAAAGATTTTTTTTTTTAACATTTGATCTCTTAAGCCAAGAATTTAATGACGCTTGCTACTTATCAATTCTTTTTCATACTTACAGTCTTAAAACCATATACAAATGTAGTATACACAGCCAATTGTGCCTCATATGAATTGAGCATCATGTTATTTTCACATGGCTTGAGAGTTCATGTGAAATTCATATAAATTTCACATAAGATTTATGTGAAAAATACTTCACATGAATTTCACATAAACTACTTCACATGAATTTTACATGAATTTTTCTACGTGACCTTCAAGCAAAATTGAATTTATACGAAATTCATGTCAGAAACTTTACATGAATTTCATGTCAAAAATTTCATGTAAATTTCAATTTCGTGCTCGTTTCACATAAATTTCATGTGAACTTTTATGTAAAACTCATGTAAATTTCACATGAATTTTATATGAGTCACAATTGGCTGTGTAATATATGTACTTACAGGTTTGAATTCATTAAGACATGATTTACATTGACACCGCGTGGCTCCGTTTCTTTCCTCCACACAAACTTGACCCTTGATTGGACATCTGACCCGGCTACAGGGACCAATATCTGGCAACAAAACGATTAGTGTTTTTTTTTTCAACCTTTATATTTTCATTGATATGAAATGAAGTCAAAGGTGAAGCAAAATATTGTGGCAAATACAAAGGATTTAAAAGGAATTTAAGCTTTCCAGATTCATTTCTATTTCAAGCAATATAACGTATTTCAAGGTGTATTTCAAGTAATGTAATATATTTCAAGGTGTATTTCATGCAAGCAATGTAATGTATTTCAAGGTGCTTTTAAAACCAATCAATATTTTTTTAACAAGATTTTAACCACAATCTACTCACCACAGTTCCCCTCTTTTAATACACCGAGGTCCTTGATTTTATTGGTACATGCATACTGGCGAAGTTTACATTCGTTATCAAAGTTCATCCCGTTACTCCCACACACTGGTTTAACCACCGGCTCACATTTAGGGAGGCACTTACACACCGGATTGTTGTTACGATCAATCACGCAATCACCGTAGGGACACGTTATACCTCGGCAGGGGTTGCTCTCTGTCAATATGATCGTTTAATGAGAATTTAATGACAATTCTGATGATTTGTAGAAATTGACGCTAAAAAACATGGTAAAATTGTACTATTACCAATAACATGCATTCTATATGAGCTGTATTGTAAAATCTTCAATTGGTGTTATCTTTCCTATGATACTATATTGTATCGAATAAACTACATGAACAGCCTTAAAAAGTCAGAATTGATGAAAATTTTGAATAGGTTATACAATTTTTAAATAGATTCACTATATCCAAAAAACCTTGAATAATACAATATTGTCACGTGTCTTCTCTTGGAGAACGATATTAATGAAGTTGCTTTATAGACCATTTTCCAATCTTGTTATACAGCTCGACAAAATGTCCGAGCCAATAAATTTTGGCGTTGTTTTTCATTATGACGTCACTAATAAAAGAGAAGTAACAACGAAAAAGAGTGCAAAAATTGCCCAACTCAGACATTTTTCGTCATTTTGTCAGCCATAATGAATTACAGCAAGTGGTCTAATTTAATTAACATGCAAAATTGTAACATGTTATACATAAATATTGAGAGCTAACAATCCCTAAGACTTGGGTGTAGACTTTTATTGCAAAGAATGCATTTAATACAGGAAAAAAATGTTCACTAACGAAGTACAAGCGATTGAAATTAACTCCCCCCCCCCCTTAACCTTTCTCAAAGTTTCAGAGATGCATGTCAAAATAATCATGATGAATGGCCGCAATTCATAAAACTGCGAAGCTAGGGCAATAAATCTTGCTTGAAGTGAAAGGAACTGACAGCTTTGGTTTCACTACCCACTCCCCGTTCGTTATGCAACGGGAATTGAGATGACTTGAATGCTTGCATGGCTTCTTTATTCGTTATCATTCATCAGAATCAATGGAGAGAAAAAAGGCGAGACTATTCTGAATTATTGAAGAGAAAAGAAGGTAACCAGCCCTGTTTTTTAGCGAACAAGAATGTTACGTTAACTCTGAAGAAGTTGATCTCGTGAATTATTAAGCAACTTCACATAATCTGGGTTTGTGAGGAAACATACCGTTCATTCAGTAAAAAAGAATGAAACTCTACATCGTTAAGAAAACAAGAGGCCCAGGTGGGCACCTATGACTCCCCTTGGCAGAGCATTGTCTGATTGATGTGTCATTACGGTGCCTTGTCTAATTGCCATCAAGTTTTGTGGAGAGCTTTTCTTTCTTTATTTCCATTTTACATTGAGAGATACAAAACAATATTAGGCCATTATAATCAAATTTGTTTTACGTCCAGAACTTTTTCTAAAAGGTACCCCCCCCCCTCCCGTCAGGCAGGAAAACACACACACACAAGACCAATATGAAGGGATTTGGAAAGGAAGACTGAAATCATATTAAAAGAAAATATCTTTCTTCAAGTGAAAAAGTGAGAAAAGTTGAGAAAAATCACTATTATCTCCCAATATTAATGCTTGTTTAGGCATTTCATCATATTCAAGTTTATTCATTGATATTTTCTTATCTCAAAAATGCATGTTTGTGTGTGTTTTTCTGAGCAAATTTGCCCGTCTGCTAACGTAAAACAAAATATTTAATAATTACCATGGCCTTTTATGCCCTACGTGTATCTAAGAAAAGCATAAAAATTATCAGTGTGAGTAATTTGGTGTGGATCCTTATTCAAAAACAAAAATAAAAAGTGAAATGTCCGGCATTTAGAGACACAAAATCAAAAGCTGTGCCCAGAGTTTTGTGAACACAACATTTATTCTCTACTACATGTATACATGTACGTGATATTATCTAATAATGACATGACAATTTTTTTAAATAAACTTCAAAATGATTGTACTAGGCACTGCTATCTAAGTGAAAAAAATCCTCATTAACTTAAAACACATGTAAGTATTCATAGTTTTCTGGTTAAATTCCAAGGAGTAAAGAAAAAAGTCCCAGACAGACGGATGGACTGACAGACAGATGATAGCTGTCTATGGCTGTTTGACATGTACCTAAAAGCTTCTATTGATGAACGGATTATGAATAATTTTATCTCAGATTTGTAAGTTATAACCATCTGTTCTGCTCTAGTAGTAAATCCCTCCTTGCAAGTAAAATTGAATTTTGGCCGCATGCAACCACACACTCAAAAAATCCAATAAAAAGTTTAAATAAACCATAAACCGCTAAAGGTAGTAAGGCCTGATTGCGAAGTGTTTGTATTAGATGGCATATACTTTTTTGTGCAGACACAAAGCCCTATCACTAACCATTCAAAAGTTATGGCCAAGGTTAAAGCTTTACAAAAGTAGGCCAAACTCTGAGGTCAAGGTCACTTAAGGTCAAACTTGCAGCCGACTTTGATTTGCTCATCATGGTCTATCACCATTTCAAGTTTCAACTTGCTGCTCCTAACAATTTTCTCTCAACAGACTTAAACGCAATACTTTAACCAAAATGTTGATGCACTGAGAGACAGACAGACTGACAGACGGACATCCCCATTTCATAGATCAGATTTTGCTTCGCAATCCGGCCATATATGTACACAATGTAAGCTTGCATAGGTAGGGGCGTCTCTCAAATTTTGGATATATAAAATCCACTGGATAAAAGGTCCTGGAGTGTCTAAAAGGTAAATCATCATGATCATGAAATATGCTTTAATGTAAATGTATATCGACTGGACAAACAGACAACAGCCAAGTAATATTCCAGGGATTTTTTACCCTTCGATTCCAGGGGCTTAGGCCTTCAAAATTGGTAAAAATAGCGACATTTGGTTGAAATTGGGAAAAAAATATACAAATTGAGAATAAATTGAGAAAAGAAGCAAAACATCTTCTGACATTTGCTACTTATGAAGACGATTGAATGCATATATAGATACCTGTAGTACCAAGAATATTATATTTCAGATGGTGAACATTGCAAAACAGATAATTATAAATATATTTTCAGTAATTTCAAAGGGTTTTTATACTTTGCTTATTGGAATTTTATTGTTTTTAAATTGGGAATTTTAACCTCAGAAATTGGGAAAAATGCCTGTTTTTCAGCATTGGGAATGGCGCTGAATTTCGGCCCTGGAGAACCCTTAAAAAAATCCCTGTATTCCCTGTATGTTACTTTTGCTTTGCAGGAAATATACATGTACGGTAACAAGAAAGAAGAGATCAGGGTAAGAAAAAGAAATCTTAACGTTCTAATGACCTAGGTCTCTAATAATACATGTATGGCGGTGGAAGTGCGCTGACAACAGAAAACTAAGAATGAAACAGAAAGAGATTCTGACCATGGTGTAATTTCCTCCATAATGTTCACATCAACATGAAAGATTCCCAATTATACCTATTACACATAGTATATTTACATGTGATGCCAGAGACATAAAGTTTGTAGAAGTGGATAAGTTCACTTTAAGTACTCTACTGGTGGACTAACTAATGGTAATATTCACTATGACCATGCAAGGTTAAATTTCATTTTTATTTTTTAGTTACTAGATACCCGTACTTAGAAATTTCAGAATTTTTCTTTCAAAATTGAAAGTAATGAAAATAATATTAAACGAAATCTCCTTTCTTGTTTTT
The DNA here is from genome assembly GCA_028142955.1 of Pinctada fucata. NCBI lineage: Eukaryota > Metazoa > Mollusca > Bivalvia > Pterioida > Pteriidae > Pinctada > Pinctada fucata. The sequence goes on along the minus strand of AP027112.1, from coordinate 22,511,155 downwards.
ACTGGAGATACACATACTTAAATTCTTTTTTGATTTTTTTTCTCTCAAAATTGAAGTTTTTAAAAAAACCCTAGAAATTGATTATATGATAGAATTTCATCCAATCAAAAGTTGCTTTTTTTTTCCTTGCAGTCAAAATTATCAACTGCATAATACTACATATACAATGTGTATGAATAAAAATTCACTAAAAATACCGAAACCATAGAATTTGCGGAATTTAATCTTGCATGACCATGATGATCGCAAAGCGTGAGAGAGTGCTGCGACAATGTTTGACGGTTAGCGACCTGAATTTGGTACAGGCTGGTAATCGACGGGCTCCATCGTGAGGCCTTGCATTGGTAAAAGTTTACACTATCAGTATTGGTATTCCATATATTAATAAGAATGTATAAAAATGTCCATAACAATGATTATCATGATGACTTAGGGTTCTCAAAAGGCATGAAATGTTTACTAGTATACAATTTTTTACTTGAGATAAACTTATCTGAGTTTGTTTTTAAAATATCTGACATAACATTCCAGTGTGAAAGACAGAATGGAAGATAATGTAAACGGTCTGGAAATCAAACCGAAGACCTTATGCTACCTTCAAGTTGGTAGACGCTTTTAACAATTTCACTTACCGGGCACTATTACTGTAATACATGTACACTAGAAAGATTTTTCCCGTTAATCATAAGGTCATTTATGATTAAATGTGGACCTTCCCACCACTAAATCGTTCAAATGTTTAATGTTATTATACCGCCGTAATCAATGATAATGATACCGTAAGACTGTAGAAAGGGGTCATTTTCTTTGTACAACATATGTGATCGGTCCAAAATTTTGATATACATGTATCAACTGACATATATAAACAGAGATATTGAAATTATTTGGCCACGGAGAATCTTCTTTTGAGAACCCTATTTAATGTCTAATGAGAAGAAAAATAAACTTTACATGAATTAATGAAAGAGGATATAATGAATGGTCTAACGATCTAAAAGAGATTACATCTTAATTAAGGCATTGATATACAGTAAGAAATCATTTGTAGAAATTTCCAGGAATTTTATCATGTTTATATGATGTTTTACTTGAGCCTTGAATATTCATACTATTATATACTCTGTGGATTAACATTTCATAGCAATTTAATTTTTGTATGCATTGATTCTATGATTTCTACACTATGCTTGTCACAATGGTCATTAGGTCTAAATTTGAAGTCAGTAAGATGAACATACGAAATTTCAGAAAAAAACTTAATTTCTCCTACAGTAGACTTTAACTCAATAGACATGATAAAATTGATTTACACGACATATTTTTAATAGGCTGTCAATGCCTCATCTAAATGATGAGAATGATTATAACATTTACAATAATGTATTGTATTATAATATCTGAAAATTAAAGCAACATTGATATGATATTTCTTACACCTCTAGGTACAACTGGCATAATTCAAATTTACCCAATTCATCATTACAAAAAACTATTTAATTTTCATAGCAATTTTGAATACTCTACATGATTTCAGCTTACCGGCACAGTTCCCTCTCGATATCACTTTTAAGGATGGATTGTTGGTAAGGCAAGCTTCTCTCCGAAGTAAGCAGGGGTTCCCGTACTTCTTCCCATCTGACCCACATACCAAGTCGAGTGTATCTGGACACGCTTCGTGGCACTTGCATGTTGGATTTCGGTTCCGGTCCAGTTGGCACACTGACGGATATGAACAATTTTTGTATTCTTTGCAGGGGTCTGAAACAGAATTATACTTACTTAGAATGTTTTGCTTTAATATGTTTAATTTCTACATGTATGTTAAACATTTCAAATTAAGCTTCAGATGTTATATATTTTTTTAATATGCAGGGTACTGCACATTTTGTACATGTAGTACCATTTGCCATTGGCAAGCATTTCATGGCAGAATAATCATACCTGTCAACTGAGTCTCCCTCTTTTGGAGGGAGACTCCCTATTTTTGACCTTATCTCCCTCCTTGGCATTTCTCCCTCTTTTTTCGCCAATCACCCTTTCTCCCTGAGTCCCTAGCTCTTTTGGCATATTTACCAAAGAAGAATCACTCTTGATAGCGACATTCAGACTATCAGAGCATATTTTAGGACAAATGCAAGAAAAAATTTTTAGATTGCAAAAAATTATTGATACATATTTTGATCATTTTGATCATTTTTTAAAAATGTTTTTGCAATGAAATTTCAGTACAATGAAATCATTCCAAAATTGTTACATTGCAAAATGTCGCGATTCATTAAAAATGTAGCAAAATGGGTTCACGCACGATTTCCCTCTTTTTCAAGTGCCAAGGCGGGAGATCTCCCTCTCTTTAAGATTTCAATGTTGACAGGTTACTAATGCATAATTTTAAAAGAAAAAATTATCTCCCTGTGGTGGATCCGGTAGTGTAGGTACCGATAGTTTAGTACAAGTTCTAAGAGTGAGCTATCGGGATGTCCCTTTAGGCTTTAGGTCACTGGGGATTGAGTCTGACTTAATTAATGGCCTGGACGGCCTGGTTTGAGTGACAGACCGGGCACCTGCATACTACTTCATTGGTGATGAGGTGAACGATTGGTGTGTGTGGGCCAACTCCATCTGCAGGAGTGGAGACAGAACCCTGCCAGGGGTTAGAGAGTGGCCACACAGCGGGGTATACCCAATGCCCTCAAAGAAAGGGGGGAAGGGAGAAGTGGATCCGGTAGTGCAGGTACCGATAATTCAGTATAAGTTCTTTTTCAGACTGTCAGCTATCAGGATGTCCCTTTAGCTCACTTGGGGATGCGTCCGACTATGGCCCGGATGTCCAGGGTTTGAGTCCGGAGGACCGTCACCTGCAAATTATTTCCCCCACCTATAAATTACAAAGCTGCAATCTTTTACATACCACCGCATTGACACAAGCCGTAAAAAATATATATAGCAGAGGTAGTTACAGTGCAACAAAGATGCTATTTCAGTGTGTGAAACTAACTTTTAATTCCTGTAGACATTCGGTCCACAGTAATTTAAGTTCCTATAGACCTCAGCATTTTCCTATAGACCGAAATAAAAAGGCACAGAAATCAGATGTTATTGCATTTTATTTGCTAAAATCATCTGCCAATCATTTAGTTATATTCTCTCTCAATTTGGTAGACAGTTAGTGTGATGGGATTTTCATTTTCAAGTTCATCTTGTTCTATTTCCCTGTCAGATTCACTGTCAATATCTGATTCATCACTAGAACTAGCACATGCCGGGTTTCATTTCGTGCCTGGGTGTGCACCTGCAACATATTTCAACCGGTCAATGAACAACATCGCGAACGGCTTTAGATGACGAAAGGCAATAAAAAACGGAAGTACAACAACACATCAACCTTTTACAGGTGCTCTGATAATCATTGGTAGTACAAATAGGCTGGATTTAGGCCATGTAAAAATATTTATATCCATTCACGTGTAAAATATTGAACAGAAGTTGTCCTAACGTTACCGTAAATATGAACATGCTGTGATTACACTTAAATATGTATCGGGTACCTTTTGGATAATTAGGTCTTCCGACTTCCGTCGGAAGACCTATTGTTTTCGTAACCGTGGAAAATTGGATCAGCGATTTCTCAAGAACCCTGTAAGCTAGGACAATGAAAGTTCTCCAACGTTACGTTTGGAGTAAAAGCTAGATTGGTCTTTTTTATTTTTGGTCTCTGTTATTTTTTTATCATGTTTTTTAGTAGATTCAAATATTTGACGGGAGCGTCGAATTACTCAAAAGGACCGAAAATTTCATGTTTTGCTATTTGTAAGCTTAAATATCTCGTATTTTGCTATCTACAATTTCCATTCTTTTTGAAAGTCGACAGCCATGCAAGATATGAAATGCTAGATGCACACTGTAACGATTTATTACGATGACGTCCTTCACCGTCCTTCATATTTCCAAATTCAGAAGTTCATAGGAGGAAGACACTTTTTTGCTTATAATAGTAAACAAAAATTAAGCTTATGAAGTTTCCTAAAAATTTCAATATTATTATTTTTTATCCATATATTTGTCTTATTTAGTCTTTCTGATTTTTCCTATCTCTTACTGTTGAAAAGATGTAAGCATCGAAATTTTGAGTTGGGTATTTCGATACACCTTCACGCCAACAGATCGGGCGCACACTAAAATTGGTAGTCCGAGTCCGACTCGAGAAAAGCAGTGTTGAGAATTTCAAATTCCGATTTCACGGCAATGATGAATATGCATTTCATAAATAAATTTCGATATACACAATTTGATTTTAAAACAGTTGATTAATTTAGAAGAGATCAGCTACAAACCAGAATTTACACACAAAAAGTGGTAGTTTGATTCCGATTTCTAACCTACAAACCTGTTTCTAAACTTCAATAACTATATTTTGAACATCAAGTTTAATTTCTAATTCTAGCAAACGTTCGAACATAATTTTCGGTTGGTTTATTTACAAATTGATGAACAATTTCTCCAACATTCTTCCCTCTCCTCGTTTTTCGAAAACAGTTCTGTTTATATTGAACGATGTCGCCATGATGGAAATTCAAAATAAACTTTGAAAAAAGGGAAGGGGGGGGGGGGTCCAAATTTGAACCTGCACAGCGAGAACCTCATGGTATTTATATATATATATTGAACGTAACTTGTTATTACCATTTCTCTTCTCAAGAAAATTGGTTCTACAGCTACGAGCTCGCCTTTTTTATGGGGGAAGGGGGCAGGAAGAATTTGCAAAAAAAAATCCCGGCTCTGAAAAATGCTGAAAAAAATATTCCGGCCCAAAGGGCCGGCAATTTTTTTTCCCGGACCATGCAAAAGTAAGGATACATTGCATGATATGGAAATTTTTGCTGGCCCTTTGTGCCAGACAATTTAAAGTCAAAAAATTAATTAATATAAATACAAACTGTTGACATAGCTGTATCTACCAGAGACCTAATACGCATAGGCACAAAAATCTAGAAAAGGTTCTATTTAAACATCATACAATCTGTCTGAAATTCGCTAATTGCAAAGAGACATCTGAAGGAACGGTTATTAACTCATACTCTGTAACAGCGGGGAGTTTAACTTACACAGACATTCACAACATTTGACAATTTGTTTAAATCCGGCCCGAAGAACCGGCGAAAATTTTTCTCCGACTCTGGTAATGGCTGAAAAAAATGGCCTGCTCAGAAAATTGCTGAAAAAATTTTACCGGCTGGCAATAGAATTCCTAACCCCCCCCCCCCCCCCCCCCCCCCAAAAAAGAAATCAAATGGTTGCTCACCAACAATTATCGGTTTGAAAATTTAATGTTACTGCTATTTGAAAACTTAAATATATAATATAAATACATGTAATGTGACGTCCTTCATATTTCCAAACCAAAAATTGTATAGGAGGAAGACACTCTTGTTGCAACCGCAACAAGAAACCTTTCTAGTTTAAGTACTTTTATAAGTAACGATTGAAAATGACACACAGCGGGGTTTTTTTCTGCAGTTCTCATCGGAGGGCGGTATCTGAGAAATGACCGATCAATTTTAAATGGCCTTGTACCTGCTCTTGCTAAGCTATTGCTGTGCGAAGAGCAAACATTTAAATGACTCTGGTCAGATTTCCTATGGACAAGTCGGTCTACCGAGTTTTTGATCTCTATAGACCAACCAGAATAACTATAGACATTGTCTATCGGTCCACCGTTAATTTCGCACACTGTATTTTCCAAAGGCACATGAAGAAATTAGCTGGTCAATATCCTGTATGATGCCCCCTTTACACTACAGGTCATAAGAGAATAGCATGACATATTTACCAGTGATATCAATGACATGTAGGCTTTTTCGTCAGTGGCAGATTCAGGGGGGTGCGAGGGGGCATCTGCCCCCCCCCCCCCCGGCACTGACCCAAAATTTTCCAAAAACAGGTATATTTTAGCCCATTTTCAGTAACAATCGGCAATATTCACCCCTTGACCCCCCCCCCCCCCCCGGCAAAGGGGGCGCTGGATCCGCCACTGTTCATGCATACCCAGTTGACTGCGGCATTTTCTTATTCGGTAACAGGAAATGACCGAAAGAAACAGCGTCTTCGTTGCACTGTAACCACAGTCGCCGCGTAACGTAAATAAAAAATTAAAGCCCTTGTCAGTGTTCGCTTCTTATTCCTTTACCCCCTCACACGTGTGAGGGGGTAAAGGACAAGGGTTTTTAATTTTTTTGCGTAACGCGGCGTCTGTGCTGTACTACAGCAGAGGAAGCTCGAGCAGGTTTGTTTTACAGTAATTTTCATATCATTCGCTATTTTCTTAATTTCATCAAATATAAAGGATATATATCTATTCTTGCCTTGAAAATCAAAGAAACAAATGAAAAACACGTAATTATGCAAACCGAAAGTAAGCAGGACATGACTGATCGTTTCGATCGATTAATAATTTCGAAATAACACATTTCGTCTTTCCTTTGTAAGCTAAGCTTCTCACGCAGTGGATTATGTAAAACCAAATAAATAGAAACTCAAATAAATAGATTCTCAATAAATAAATTAATAAATAAATAAATAAATAAATAAATAAATGAATAAATAAATAAATAAATAAATAAATAAATAAATAAATTTATTTTTTAATTAATTAATTAATCTCTTTAAATTTACAGAGCTCTATAAAAGAAGTGAAAGCACTCTAATTCAATTACAGTAAAGATCTATTTTAAATTCATAGTTCGACGATTATAGTTTGATTGGAGTGCTTTCGGTCATTCTAAAGAGCTGTTTAATTCTTTTACAGAGCTCTCTGATTAAATTAATTAAAGAGCTCTCTCATTCTTTTACATGTATATGTAGGGCTCTTTAATTAATAACAATATGGAGTCGTCCCTTTCAAAGAGCTGTCTTATACAATTAAAAAGCTCTCTAAAAGAATAAGAGAGCTCTTTGATTGAATTAAAAAGCTCTCTAAAAGAATCAGAGAGCTCTTTGATTGATTTAAAGAGCTCTGTAAAAGAATTGAAGAGCTCTTCAATTGGATCAAAGAGCTTGCTAGAAAATTACAATGAATTAAAGGGCTCTATTACTGTATTCTTTTAAATAGGTCTTCAATTATTTGAAGAGCTCTCTTATCTTATCAATTAAGTACAGAGCTTTTTTAAAAGAATAAGATAGCTCTGTAATTGTATTACAGAACTTTATATAGCACCCGCTAATAAAATTAAAGAGCTCTTTTTTAAATTTTGGTTAATTCCAGGGGAGGGGATGTATAAATTAATGATAGGTTTCAAGTTGAAAAAAATATGAATCGTACATGATACCACTTTAATGTACATATTGTGAATTTAAAGGAAAGTAATTTTTACTGCTTACACTACAATATAAGTCTTTACATATAAAATTTTATCCAAAAGCATGAAAAGGGCCTTTTGTTTATAGTATGCGATTATACGATTTTCATAATTCTAGAGAAATGCATATGGTTTTATTTACGGGGAATATTTCTTAAATACCTAGATACTTCGGAAAACAATATTTGAAACATTAACTTTAGAAAAACATGAAAACATGTCATGATAAATAAAGGTCATACAATACGAAGAAAACAAGATTTTAATCACCCCCTGAAGCAAACGCAAAAACATGATCTGCAGACAAAATGTTGAACCCCATAGAGCGTGGATCTGGTGGGAGAGAGGAGGGGGTGGTTTAGCAGGTCAGGACCCCAACCTGGGATTTGCCTGAAATGCTTATTTGTCTCTCTTTCTTACTACGGGGTATAAGTGTAATTTTCTTCAAAATAATCACTAGGTTGGACACCCCTTCCTCTGACGGCTTTGTTTCCCCTTGGAATTTTTTTCTGGATCCGCCTATGAAGTCGTAGTGATGTCAGGAGCCAGTGAGATACATCACCCTTATCTGCGCGAACACGTTTGTTATGCTCATGATACATTTTTTACTAGAAGTAAAAAGTGCTTGTAAACATCACGAGGCTGTAGGTTAGGTAACCAGGGACGTAGCTAGATGTGTACGCACAATGTAAGAAAGGGGTTTTGGGCCGTGGAAGTAATCCTTTTCTCGAAGTTCTTGCTTGATGATTTTCAATTGAATCAAAGGAAGACTGCCTGGTGGGCGATAGTTTTGGTATATTCAGAGTAAAGATGTCAGAATTATATATATCTCTTTTCTCTATCAGGGAGTTTTGATGCTCATTAACAAAAATTAAGCCCAATTCCTTTTATACTGATCAGGTAATTCCCGAGGAAGGGGGAGGGGGGGTGGGGGGTATGTTCAGCTGCATATAATTTTGTTCATTAATATGTGGGGGCGGTGGCGAGCCAGGTTCACTTTTCTAAATGAGGAAGATTCTCAAAATGAAAGGTTTAATTTAGAATCGTGAAAAGGGAAGGGCTCTAGATCCGCATAATGGTTCCGGAGAAAGGTTGCCGAATCTCTCTCTCTCTCTCTCTCCTTGTGATACTTCACCTTATTTGCAAAAATAATGTGTACACCGCGCCCAGGCGTATTTGCAGGCGTAATGGGTTACTTTACCATTTCTGTAAACTTCGAAATTTTTAAAAGAGGGAATCTCCCGCCTTGACAGTTGAAAAAGAGGGAGATAACACATGAACCAATTTTGTGACATCTATGGTAAATTGTGCATCTTTAAGGGAACCTTCATGGAATGCTAACCATCCAAGTCTAAGAAAATGTATAAACATTGACTACAATATAATGATTACAAATGATCATAATGATTATTGACTCTTTTTCATGAGATATTTAAATGATAAGTGGGAGATGTGGCTCAAAATAGGGAAACTCCCATAGGAGAGGGAGATTGTAATTTTAGGAGGGAGATGAGGCAAAAAAAGAGGGAGACTCCCTCCAAAAGAGGAAGAGCTGACATGTATGCTCTACGCGCGCGGAACACAAAATCTCTCCCGGGGGGCCTTGCATATAATTTTGAAATTAATATTCGTCCAAAAAAAAAAAAAAAAAAAAAAAAGATCAATTAAGAAATAAATAAAATTAATTTAGATAGAAAAAAAATCAGCTTTTCCGGCAGATAACAGCGGGAGAGGGGAGGGTCTTTTTTTATCCTCGTTCTGCTTTTTTTTCTAAGAAAGAAAACTGTTTACATAATACAGGTTTTTTTTTTCCACGAATTTTTTTTTCCACGATTCCTATATAAGATTAATGGGTTTTTTTTTTCCACGAATGACTTTTTATCATGGAAATTATCATTATATAAGATTAATGTTTTTTTTTTTTTTTCCACGAATGGCTTTTTATATATGCATATAAACTATGTGGTTTTTTGCTAATAAACTATACTAAGAATAAAAAAATATATGGATTCGTGGAAAAAAAACCCATTAATCTTATATAGGTCACTCCAGATGATAAAAAGCCATTCTTGACGTTTTGAATCTTTAGTTTTGCAGAGAAGTTTGAGCTTGTTGTACACACGAACACACTTTAAAACGATGATTTTCCTTTGTCTCCTAGCTATTTTTTTAGCCTCTGAAGCCTGTGTGGACACGGGGAAACCATGTGAGACTGCAGAATTATGGAATGAGATACAGAACTTGAAGACTTTATTAAAACAGGAGAGAAACCTGAGGCTGTCATTTGAGCAGATACAATTGAACACTCTCAGTGACCTGGCTTTGAGAGTGAGCTGTAATGAAACTCAGGTGAAGAGTTACACAGCCTCTGTCAGGACACTCGAGCAGCGCTTGAACACTATCAACAGAAGTAAGATTTTTCATTGATTTCTTTATTTTCAGTTTTTTTTAATATCTACGAATTCAGACATTTGAATAAACGAAGAAGTTATGTATAAAAGCAGAATAGGAATTTTGGACGCTTTTATTGATGCTTTTAACAAAGAGTTATTGTTTTCGCATAAAACAAGTGAAATCCTAATTTTTCTATTTCCTTTTAATAAAAAAATCCCCTAAAATTTCCCTCTCTTACAATTTTAGGATACATTTCTATTCCATTTTCATGATTCTTAGAAATTGAAAAGAAAGATAAATTCCCTAATTAATTTGCTCTGAATGAAATATGAAAAATAATCAAATTTTGATGAATCGATGCATTTTGAGTTTTAATTTTGTCCCCATGATTGTTATGTATAAGCTGCCTAACGTATCATATATTATCACGCTTAAGACAAAAATGTTGGAATCCGATTGGTCAGATCATGGTCACATGACGCCGTGAAAAAACCGTATTAGGCTTGTAAATCCGTATCGGGCGAGTAGTTTATTATGACGTCGTGAATTGTATGATACAGAGACCCCCACACATACAGTAAGAGGTCTTCGACGTGATAAATATTCGTTACACGGTTAGTGACCTGATACGGAAAAATACATGGTGTGAAAAGAAAATCCGTATCGGGCTCGGCTTTCGCATCGCCCGATACGGGTTTTCTTTTCACACCATGTGTTTTTCCGTATCAGCAGCCAATTTCACGAAAAAATCGTAAGTATTTTCTTAAGTAAACGTACTTACGTATTTCTTCAGAAAATACTTATGACAATTTCACGAACGAAGTCCTAAGATTTCGGGGGGAAAATGAGAAATATGGTGAAACAAGGTCACAGAGTCGAAGAAATATTTTCTTTCAAAATTTTATATTTAACACCAGTAGTAGGACAGAAAATATGTGCACTGAAATCATGAAACGATGACTGTTTACTGTATCTGACGTCATCACCCAGTAAAGTATGACGTCATCAGAAGAGAATCTGCAGTATCACCTGCTATAATAATGATTTATATCTAAATAGTACCTGAATGTGCGGTGGAATGGGCGATGATCGAGCTGTTGGTCTTTGTACATCATCGGTAACCAAATCTGTGATTATCAAGATTTCTTGCCTTGGAAACCTGTACCTACGAATTAGTTCTTGGTCAGATAGGGTGTCAAGAACCTGCGATCGGTCTCTGAAAACTCTTTCTTTCTTAATATTTCGACTCGCAATCAATGATAATAAGTAAACTGACGCCATTTTGTTTTCTATACTATACTTAAGAATTTTCGTAGAAAAACTTACGAAATTCGTAGGTATTCTAAGAATTTTGTTAATGACTTGCGACAGCCCTAAGTCAGTCGCAAAGTTACGAACAATTTTTATCTCTGTACTTACGAACTTTGGTGAAATCGAGTTTAGGATTTTTTTTATACTTAAATATAAAAATCGTTCGTAAGAATTTTCGTGAAATTGGCTGCTGGTCACTAACTAACCGTGTAACTAATATTATATAATTATTGACTTTTAATGGGGTCTACTGGTGACTATACAGACCTGGTCAGGTATTGGTTGACCGAGGCCGAAGGCCGAGGTTAACCAATACCTGACCAGGTCTGTATAGTCACGAGTAGACCGAAATCAAAAGTCAAAAACTGCTTTATTAAACCATCAGAACTTTAGTAACATTTGCATTGTAATGATACGCGAAGTCAAAGATCTAACACTACAAAATTCAACGCACGCGCTGGTACCGCACGCGCTAATCCCGAATACACCGCTTCGGAGCGTTAGCGGTCAACTCACTCGATCTGAGGTACACTCTATCAAACAGCGTCTCCACCAATCAGAAATAAGCAAAATCGACAATAATTCCTGATCATTTAATAAATAATGACATATGCAGTCATTTTCCAGTCTGATTAATATCACCTCAGAACAGATCCTGAAAATAAAGGGGGGGGGGGGGGGGCTGCCAGGGTCTATTTCAATATGCAATCCCATAAGTGAGTTTAAATCCTTTTTGCTACGGTACCACATGTATTCTTTTTTGCCAAAATTTTACTGATTGCCGTATGATGGTGCTACTGAACTGGAAGTTAGAGAAAATGGTATATATATATATATATATGTAATAAAATTTAGCAAAATAGGATCATTACCGGTCTCCCCACATTTCATTATATTATATCGCCATTTACCGGGGGGGGGGGGGGGGAGGGGGGTTAGGGGGAAAGACTATAGAGAAAAAATGAAACGAGCAAGATGCCAGTGACCCACGATATCTTGAACTTTGACTTCAGAGAGATGGGAAGGAGGCGATTTTTGGCGTCGAGTTCCTGTGGAATTGATATAGGCTTTACATGTAGTCATATTTAACCTAAGTGAATTTTGTTTCAATTTCCTTTTGCAGCGTTGGTTTCCATGGAAAACGGATGTAAGTATAGAATTTATCGATTTTTGTGAAGAGAAATTTTTCAAAAAGTTTATAAATTTAGGGCAATCATATCGTAATTGTTCATTTCCTACAAAACCTAGCAATTGGCCACTGAGACAAGTCACCGGGGACATCTCTGTCCGTCAGAACTTGAACTCATCACAAAATATAATTTTCAAGTGTAAAATTGCCATAATCTTTGTTCATAAATTGTAAGGAAAGGGCTTTCATAATGTTTCTGGAATTTGTGCCCAATCCTATTTCATCTATTGAAATAAAATATGTTTAAAAGGTAAAACATATAAAAGATGTTTTTCTTCGACGCCTGCAATGCAAGACCCTATAGGGAAAAATATTTCCGAATTCCTTATGTCTGTCTGTCTGTCCATCTGTCTAGTTATAGTAATCGCATTTTCCATAATTATCATTACATGATTGAAATATATGCATTAAGTCAATACTGCCTTAATTATGTAATGTACTAAATATGATTATAAATATCTTCACAATTTAACGTTCAAACGGTACAATACGGTATTCATTTTATAACAAGGATTTTGCTTAAATAATATTTGTGTGCCTTATTTCTCAGCCATGACGCATTTAAATGATACATGGTCTAAATTTGTTTCAATTTCGTTATCTTTAAGGTGTATCTGGTCAATTCTCGGCATGGGATCACCCGATACAACCTGCATGGCCGGTGACACAGTCCGTAACGTTTGACCCGCCATTTCAGAAGGCTCCTGTCGTCACTTCCGGAATGACGATATTGGACTCCGAGTATGACACCAACGTCCGCGCCATCATCGAGATTACAAACATCACTAGATATGGATTTGAACTTATTCTGAAAACCTTCAACAACACCAAGCAATGGGGACTTAAGGCCAGCTGGATGGCGTGTCCGGCACGCTGAGGGATGTGTACATAAACAATGAATGGACTTTACTTTTATGACGTAAATATCATCAAATCGAAAAAAAAAAAAACCAAATTTATATACTATATATTATAAACTTCAGAAAGTTTGTGCTTGTATACTTTTTCTAATGTAATTAAAATCAAATCTTTTGACTAAAGTCTTTGCGCAGCTACGTTAAGGTGCTCCACGCAATGCATGACGTTAGAGAAAATTCCGCGAAAACATTGTGTGACGTTATAAATGACGTCACATCAGTTATCGTATGCTAGGGATATTTCAAGGGATAAATTGTACTGGATCGATTTTCAATATTATTGAGCATTCATCCTATTCCTTACATCAACTCTAAATGTTCCCAGTATCTTATTTACGAGAAGTAATGAAAGAATGCGTGTTTTTCCACAGTTTTGCACATCGGGTCATTGTAGGTCAAGCATGCGCAGTCTGAGTTCAGGGTTAAAGGGAAGCTTTGGATGAGAAACCGCTTTTATTTCACAGAGGAATCGCTGATTTTCAATTAGTAAATCAATATAAGGAATTGATAATTGTATCCTCATAAAGGAGCACGATTTTTATTTAGATAATTTGTTATATATTGTCCATATTTAGCTATTTAATGGAGTTTTACTGATTTACCGGCTTTAAAATAATCATTTCTTATTCATTTTTATATTCATTTAGTTGTTGTTGCTGCCGGGGTGGGGGGGGGGGGGGGGGGGGGGGCGAGGGTGCCAGCTCATGCACATTAATAAAGTTTATTCTCAAGCATTATTTTTAAATAATATATATAATATATATCATTACGAATACGGTGCTAAAATACATGTGTCAATAAATGGCTATACGGCGGGCACCGTATTCATAGCCGGTACAATTAACAGCACAATATTGAGACTTCAGATACGGTCAACTTGTACTAGACTAAATGATCTAAGAACGAATAGAAATAATAATAAAACAAATTGTAATCAACAAGAGATCGGGCGGGTTATAATTAGACTGAAACATGGTTAGCCTAGCCGGGAAAGAACCCCCCTCTCTCTCTCTCTTATTAATTTATTCAAGTTATATACATTTTTTTATCATGATTATTTTGTCACCGATAGAGCTCTGCTCACGAAAGCACTGTAACAAGTTTACAATCAATTTTGTTAAATACAATATTATAGGACGGTCAGTATCGCGGTCTCAATATTTAGTCCGCCGGGTTGGATCATACGAGGAAATATTGCATTGATACATAGATTTCAATATTTGATCCGCAGAAGTTTTATTGTCTAGCGGCAACCTTTATCACCAGAGTTATTCCCTACCACAAACTTTCCCACAAAGAAAATATATAATGTTTTAACTTGAAAAACATATATACTAAAAGCGGATGCCCGGACGAGGCTTATAAACCCTCCTGGGTCAGGTCCCCCCCCCCGGCCGGGCCTGTCTTCTTAATATATGTATATTACATTCTCATCGTTGTAAAAATAATACTAAAATAACCCCCCCCCCCACTTTTCATTGTATCAGATATTAAAAACCCGTGTTATTATGTTGTACACAAGTATATGTTGCATGTTTACTAATGCTTTCCCGCTAAATTTCTATGACGTAATCCAGATCACCTGTGCGTTTAGGTCCCATCTGAAAATAGACTGATATAGGGTAGTTGTAAAAAAATGTAATTTGCAGGTGACTACCCTTGTACAATTTCGATATTTTTATACAGAATCTATAGAGGACACTTCAATTGATCAAGATTTTGCTGCGCATTTACTAGAAATTTTAACAGTTGTGTAAAATGTGGATGTGTAGTCGACTTTTGCAGTGTTTTGCAGTGTTTTTACCACTTGTTTTCCTTCTCGGTATATACAGTGCCCAGCACATTTCTAAATCTACAGGATTTACTGAAGAAAACGATATAACACTTATATTATTTGTTCCTTATTTACAACTTGCAAAATTCAATTTAAAATCGAGACAGCATTAGGACTGTCACGTGACACAGGGGAATCCCCCTGGTGAATTTTTTTTCTTAGCTACCAGACACCTACCAGATATTAAAAAAATACAGCTTTGAACTAAAGAAAGAACGTTTAAGCTGCAATTGAGAGTTGAATGCCAGGCACCGTAAAAATGGAATATTTTCAGCGCGACGTCAGCGTGGAGCACCTTAACGCAGCCGCGTGAAAAGTTGATTGTTAAGGTTCGCAAGATTTTCTTATCTGTACATATACTTCTGTATATCAAGAGAGATAACTCCAAAATTAATACGAAATGTAGCGTCTAGAGAGTGACCTTAATGTGATCATTATATTAAATCATTTTGCTCTTTGCCTTTGTGAAGATCGAAGGGACAAACCTCATGCAACCAAGACCCCAGCAAAGCCACACGATATGCATAAGCAAGACTTTGTACATTTGTAGTAAACAAATGTGACTTAATATCATCATTAGGGAAAAGTACAGAGAAAGAGATGAATAACGTACAAATCTGATTGTTTGCAAGAGGTTTGACATTGTTGAACATATCTTAGTTTTTGGCGCACCAACTCTAATATAATCTCTTCACGCTCTATAGAATTGAAGAGGAAATCATCAACATGACGACTTTGCAGTAATCACAGCGGAACACACATTCACAAGACGTGAAAATGAGTACAAACGGACGGAGACAAAAACATCATATCACTGAAACATATGGTAGACAAAGATCCCTTTCTCATAAGGACATAAAGATTTATAAAGATGAGTTAATTTAAATGGAAAACAAAAAATAATCGGCTTCAACGAAATTGAAAAGATCGAAAATGTTTTTCAAATTTTAAGCATAACCACCGTTATATAACCTCATTTCGATCGATAAATAAATCGGTGTTTTTTTACCTTATTGAGAGGAAGCTCGAACTTATTTAAAAAGAATACCGCAATCACCGCTCGCTTGGCTTCAATGAAAAGATGCGATTTACACTAATGCCAATATAAGAGCTTAAGAACAAGACTAAAATGTTAACGACAAATTGATAATAGCTACATCTCCTAATCGATGAAAACTGGCCATCAACGCAATGCTAGAAAGCCATAATCTAAAATCAAGCATCGTTAATCTTCTATTCGCGACGTCTTCATAGACTTGTCTTCCTAAGCGCGGATCTAGAGGGGCGGGGGGGGGGGGAAGGGGGAGAGGGGTTGGGCATGGGCTGATCTAGAAAATGTTCACATGGAATTTAATGGGTTGATCTAGAAAATGTTCCAAGGGGATTGCAAACAGATGGACCAACCTATGGTTTCGATAAAATTTATACGCAAAAACGTGAAAAATCAACAAAGTCTAGGAGGATGGGATCCTAAACCCCCTTTAGATCGGCGACTCAGGGGTCGGAGTAAGGGATCGAGTCATAATCATAATAAGGCTTTTTTCCCCTTTTTTGCGTATATTTTTCCCCAACACCAAATGCTGGACACCCTGATGACTTGGAACCCCTTGAAAAAATGCACTAGATCCGCTGACGCCTGGCTTTCCTCTTGATCTTTGGTTCTATAATGCGTGGTCGCTCGCAGAAACATATCTATCCAGCTTAATTGAGAACCAAATGGCTTTGAGACATTACCGCCATCTCGAGTTGATGACTGTAAGCACGCCTGGTTGCCTGAATACTCGATTATGAAACTGATACTAACTAAAAATAGATCCATAAAAAGACAGGAGAAGATCGCAATGACCATGTTACGGAAGCGTATTAGTGCCAGATTGCAACGAAACACATACACAAAAGCATAAAATTGCATTAATAAAAATACCCTATCGTGGGTTACACATGTATGTAAGATAACCATAAACACAAATTCAGGTATTGCAGGAAACTTTAATAAATATGTGAAGGATCGTGTTGTTGGTGACTCCATTGAAAAAAATCAATCGACGATGGAATTGAGGTCTTGTTATATTTCTGAAAATGTCATGATGATGAAATAAAGTCCGTACTACTCGCCTTATTTGCAAATAAAATTACCATTTCGGAAACTGCAAACTAAGTAAAGGGTGTGGACACAATAGTGCCAATAGTTAATGTTAAGGTGATGAGTTCAATATTGAAGTGCAAACTATATATAGTGTGTTGACACCAAAACAATATTTTTAGATGGCGATTTCATATAAGTAGTGTAGGGGGTCCTACTAGAGCATTTGATGATATTTTTTAGAAATCATGAAGTAAAAGATTTCAAACAAGACCAAGGTACCGTGATCACAGCGGATCACACACGCACACGATGGACAATGGATACAAAACAACCGCACCACCGGCAAACAATAGAGAACAAGGACAATAAATTAACAGAGCAACACACAATACAGAGCCACCACTATAACACGAGTGAACACCAAACAACAAGGACACCCAACACCAATATTAATTGACACCAAACAACAAATATACACCAAAACAAGGCAACAAGAACATCTACACCAAGCGGACATCAAAATAAACACGAATGACGACACATAAAAGTAGGGAGACCAATTATAATTCATAATGAAATTTATTGTTGATCTAAGGATCAATGATACCCCCGCCCGGCATATTTTACATATAAGCAATGTATAAATATTCAAACTTGACCTGTATTTCTTGGTGTAAAAGCTATATGCAAGAAATGAATTGATTATCTGTAACGGTTTACCTTTAAATGTCCGGAAACCACAAATTTTAAGATTTTTTTAAGTTTCAAGGGGCATAACTCTGCACGTTATTAAGGGACATGACCCATATTTGAAGTTGACTTGTGTTTTTTGAAGTAAAAGCTATACGCAAGGAATGAATTGATTATCTGTAACTGTTTACCTTTAAATGTCCCGAAACCACAAATTTTTGAATTTTTTCAAGTTTCAAGGGGCATAACTCAACACAAAATTGAGGGACATGACCCATATTCAAACTTGACCTACATTTTTGGTGTAAAAGCTATATGCAAGAAAGGAATTGATTATCTGTAATAGTTTTCCTTTAAATGTCCAGAAACCACAGGTGGGACGGACGCACGGACGGACAAGTGCATCACTATATACCCCCACCATTACATGGCGGGGGTATAAATATAACTGTTCAAAAATGTGTACATTTATATCATAATACATATGTATTATTAATCATCAATTGGATTGGTGAGTTTACCAATGTCTTCAATAAACGACATCCACTGAATAGACCAATTTCCGATTTTGTTAGAGAGCACAAAATGTCCGAGTCAACATCTTTTAAACTGTTAAATGACGCAATTCCATTGTGCCCTAACAATGAAAAAGTGCGCAAAACTTGCCTACCTCGGACATTTTTCGTCATTTTGTCAGCCATTATGAATTATGAATTTCGGCAAGTGGCCTATTGCCGAATTGAAAATAGATTGCAACATTTTCCTTTTTATTACCGCAAAATCTATAAAATCAAAATCATGAACTACTAGTGTTAGTACATCTATTTGGTTCAGTAATATTAATTTACTTTACATGTTCTTTTTATCCTAGTGTCAGAAACCCACATCTTCTCCTCCATAAGACTAACATATGAGATAACCATCGTGCAATTTGGCTATTTGTTTCCGACGATTGTTTTATTCAAACTCTGCAATTAAAATATTTTCTACCCTTTGGTCTGAAAAAAACCCTATCCAACCTTTTTAAAAATGCTCCTATATATACCAATAAATAACTGAACCAAAAGTAATTTACAGACTTAAACACCGACTATCTCTTTATCAAAACATTATGAGGACAACTCACTTTGTCATTTCACTGATTAAATCTTTGTCTATCAAGCATATTTCACTCAAATTGACAAGATAACTTTGTTGGGTGAGTTACACGAGCTCTTTATAGCGCGATCTCGGGGGCCTTTTACCAACATAATCAATAATGGCACTGAACGCCATTATACGTGTCCTCCTCCATTACCAACGCTTCTACGGCAAAGGACAATGCATTATGATACAGACGCAGATCTAGAGGGGCAGGGGTAAGGGTCAGTGTCAGGACCCCCTCCTCCTGGAATACCCTCCTCCTGGAATTTTGATTTTTTTTTCACATTTCCACAAGAATTCTTTTTTCAAAACAAAAGGCTGGAACCTACCCCCGAAAGCCCCGACGGCCTGGAGACCCCACCCCCGTGAAAAAGTTCCTAGATCCACCAATGGCATATATGTGCCCTTCTTCATTACATACGCATCTGTAGCAAAGGACAATGCAGTATGATAGACATAATTTTGATTTAGAACGACCTCCAGTGCCGTTAAGGCAAAAGGAATCGATATTTCTACAAGCAGTAAAATGGATGTGCTGGGAACAAGGCATTCCATTGTGCAAGAGAATTTAATAAGCAACCACTACAATGAAATTAGTATTGAATGAGTCAGAAGGGATCCATTCCTCGTTTGGGTGAAATGTTGACGGCAATGCATGCATATACTTTGAATAAACAATGATGAGAACTCTGTTACAGAGGAGAAAGATGATACCAGGTGAAGCATTTTCATATTTTTTAAGAACGGCCCTTAATCGAAGCATCTGAATAATATTTTTTTTTCTAGTATTGATATGAAAAATGAGCAGAAACATTTACATTCAATGGGTGATTCTCACTATCAATTTTGATAATTTCTGTTGGAGCATAAATTATGAACTAAATGTCTAAAGCTGTTAAATACACATAATTCACACAATTTTATTTGATTTTTTTATTATATGAAGTGCAAAGTCAGTCCCGTCAGCAGGGCCGCGGAAAACGGGTATTGAAGTATCACAGCTTCAGCTATATAAAACACAATTCATATAGCCTGCTATAAATCCAGTCAAACCACTTATGTATCGAATAAAAATAAAACGCAAATTAAAAGATATCCCATATGGGACTCATTGATAAATGGGGATCAGCAGTTTTCACATAAATGTATTTAAAAAAGTTATTAAATGCATGACCCTAAACAACCGTTCATCATGGATTTAAAAGAATACCAGGTGAAATTAATAAACTTCTTAGCAATTGTTGTCGACTCTTCACCATCCAGAGAGAGATCAATGCAATTTTTTAAGAAGTGTTTAAATCGGGATCACTTACACCTAACCCTCATTCACTCCAACATGTGTCTGAGCTCGTCAGTAAAGGATGATTAGCTTTTTTTATGGAGACTGTACCAATGTTTACTTACCACATTTCCCGATATACTTCATCATAATTTCTCTTTGACTATGGCAAGACCTTTTCCTAAGTTCACACAGGTTTTTGTACTCAACATTGTCGCTTCCACAGACAGGTTTTCCCTTCACGTTGTCCCCGTAATCATAGCATCTCTGAGGGCAAATACAGCGGTACTCTTTACCATCATTCCGTGGCTGACAATTTGCATTAAAATCACAAGTAATCCCCTCACAAGGGTCGGTCTGTCCTTCGGGATACACATAACAACATCGTCCCCACTGAGAAACATCCATCAAACATAGCACAATAATCAACCACCAGGCTTGCCCAAATGTCTTAAGGGGCATTTTACCATGATAAGTAACGATCCTCATGACATTACATTGGCTGCATCCCAAGATGGAGAATTTGTCTTAGATTGGCACCGTGTTGGATTGGAATAAATCCCAACCTGTCGATATAAACTTCTATTCATCACAATCCCACAACCCTCTTTGAAAAAACTTCGACAGGAAAACAAATCTCTCCTCTAAAAATCATAAATACAATCATAACTCCGATGGGATTTTCTTATAAACTCCAGCTATAGCCAACCATCGATCTCTTCGCTTGTAAATACTGCTGCAACAAAAAGAAATTAGGTTTGCCTTGATTTCAACATCTGATTCTTCGTAATGCTGTCCAGAATTTGTTCATCTGGCAAGCCACTAGTACCATTCACAGCGCTATAGGAAAATTCCAATACATCCTCGACAGGAGCTCAGCGGTGCGCCTGGAGTCCATTAACATTTCCAATTACCAATATAGGAAAAAAGGAGGAAAAAACTAGGAATAGCAGTATAAAATATTAATGACATCCGTCTGAATTCCATACTGAAGACTGTGCTTTCTCATTCCAATCTTCCGAGGTTCCATTTATTAACATACAGCATGAGGACCGGAGAACAATTACTGACTGAGTGATAAATTGTAATGAATAGAAAATATATGTGCTCATTTCATTTCTGCTACAGCTTATGACATGTAACCATAAAGCTATCTTTTAGCAGCTTTATCAATATGAAATATTCAAAGATTTTGGAATGTTATGAATACTGCGCATTGTTGGAAAGGAAAAAAAGAAGTGATAGAAACGAAGATCCAGAAGGTACAAATACATGTGTATTTATAAACAGACGCATTAAGCTACGAAACAAATTAACAATTACACATCAACCACAAAGTCATTTGGACAATCGATTTATGACGGCTACTTGCTATATATCTATCGATAGCAACTCTTAAAGATGTACTTGTCCGGATTGTGCGAGTAAAACCATCTCATGATGAATGATGAGACTGCACTTATAAACGTCCCTGTCATAATTTCGTAAAAACATTAGGTACAGTATACAGACCAAACGGGAGTCGGAAAAACTATTCCTTTTTAATCATGTTACGTGGTAATTTTGAATAAGATTTTGTAAGCATTGAATATTTTTAGGACACCAAATACTTTTCAACCTCTTCTTTTCTTATTTCAGCAATATTAAAAAGCTCATCGATTCAAACCATCTTAATCTACCTGAAGAATTTCCATTTGAACTTCCTTTCTGTCAATTATTGATACTGTACTTCTTTGATGTTGAAAGTTAGAGATACCTTCTTCAATTGATACATTGAGCGAGACATGATTTTACATATAATTAGATAATTAATCCTCATCAGCGGTAGGTATTGCCTAGATAATAGTTTCGGAAAGGCTTTGACCCTCAATTAGTTTTCCCACCCATCCTGCTGTCTTTCGGTACATTTTTGGATTTAATAACGTTCTCACTCCTTGGTCATATTACATTGTTCAGAATAAGGGTCACTGAGTGGGGTTAAGTACCCGAAACGTGCATGTCTGGTCCATGCTGCAAATGCATCTGTTCTTAAAAAATGATGCTATTTAATCTGAAGACTTTCAACATTTAAAGAATTCAGCTCCATATTTAATCACTGGTGAGCGACTTCATATGTGTGAAGGGTCACCGAAACGCATATTAAAGAAATATGCAGCACAAAAATAGATGGATGATGCATGGATCGAAATAGTGTTCGCGCGTATATTTTGCAAATTGCTATATCCAAGTTTGTGCGAGATCTCACATTATTGAGTATCAAATTGACATATTTGCATTCAATATTGCGATAACGACTGATCTTATCGGGCCTTTGTACCGTCGTTTTCTGCTTCACGGATATGAAATGCCACTAGTAGAAGGAATCCCACTCATGATGATATTATATTCTTCTCAGAGTTTCTTTTATACATTTTCATTTAAAGAATGTTAAAGGTCTTCAAACAATAGCACCATTTAAGAACAGATAAATTTACAGCATGGACCAGACATGCACGTTTCGGGTACCCATCCCTCGTGAGTGATCCTCAATCTAAACAATATATAATGGCCAAATAGTGTGAAAGTCATTATGCCCAAAAAATGTACCAAAAGACGTAGCAGGATGGGTGGGATATGATGCTACAGGATCCATGTTTTAGAAATTTCAAAAAATTTTGATAACATAAACTTTCGAATGCGTTGAAGATACAATTAATAGAAGTTGATCCAAATTGGCTATATGTGCCCGCGGGGACTCCTGGTCCAACAGCAGTGACACTCACCAATGTTAAACGCCTTCAAATTCAATATCATCATTTAAGGACAGATAAATTTGTAGCATGGACCAGACATGCACGTTTCGGGTAATTAACCCTAAAATATGACTGAAAAAGGATTGTCTGTTTTAAACGCCAATGTGTAAAGGAATCCAAAGGGAAGCTCAATAGCGAACCGTTGCTCTTCCCAGTTCTCTATTTACGTGCTCCGACTATGAAACCACAGAAAGAGCCCAAGATTTTGTATAAAACAAAAAGCAAATGGAATAAACCCACACAATAAGTATTTCCAATTGGGAATTTAAAACAGAAATTCTGAAATATACACGATTGTAGACTCTCGCGGGATTGTCGGGAATATCAGACATGTTTTAATTGCAACTAATGGACATTAAACCAAGTCATATCACAATGGAGTACACGATCGTGCTGCATCAAATATTAATCTTCGTTCAGGGATGCAGTACCTTTGCTATTTCAAATGCAACAGTTATAGAATTGAGAATCATTATTACTTCCCATCAGCATTAAATTTTAATGAAGGCATGACTGCAGGGCATTCAAATATTTTGTTTTCAATTGAAAAATAATAAAGAGGAGCGAATACAGAGAGGGATACATGTACATGTATAGGATCCAATCTTATGAGAGCAATGACACTGAATTGCAAATTATATGTCGTTGAATTGACGCACATAACGTATATTTTACCGTCCGGGCAACTCAGTTCGGAAACTGGATAAATGCAAGTTTGACTTCTTTATCACACAAAAATGGAAATGACATTAGAAACCGCTTTGTCGTATGTTTTTTTTTCGTTTTGCGACAGTCAGTGCACGCAATCAAACTATTTAGATGGGGCGTTTCCAATGCGATTTTCCCTTGACGTCGTGTCGCTGTTCATGGGTATCAATGTTAAAGTAGAAGAAGTCACACTGAAATTTAATATTCAAAACGCCCCATCTAAAATTGTTTGTCTGTATAATTCGATTCTTACACCGACGAAGAAAACCAGAGTTGCTTCCCATTTGAGACGGTATCTGACGAAGACTGATTATGACGTCATCAAATTCAATGGAAACAGTCCTAAAAGTATGGGAAATGCCGGTATAAAATCGACGTTACCATACTGTTTTCATGACGTCACAATGCTTTTACGTCAGATACCGTCTGTAAGGGGAAAAAACTGTGTATTCCGCAAAGACTCAATAACATATATCAAAATTTACGTCTAATGAGTTAAAGAAGATCCTGACTATAATCTCAACAGCACTCTCAATAAAGCACCAAATTGAGCATCGACGGACCCCTAGCAAGCTAGAGGTGGAACCAGGTGCCCGGGAGGAGTAAGCATCCCCTGTTGGCTAGCCGCACCCGCCGTCAAAGTGAGAACTATTCAATAAGTGAATGAAAGTCAAACACAAAAACCAAAACCAGAAACCAAAAATTATAATCAATAGGCTTACTCGTATGTCCTTGAAAAATACATGAAATAAAACACAAAGTTAGGGTGGAGCTTCCTAACAGCGAAAACAGCGGAACGCACTCTCATGAGAAAAGATAAAAAGCGACCAAAACAGACTTGGACAACAACGCAGCACCACAGAAACACGAAGGACAACACTATCCAATAGTCAAGTGCTTTTACTTGATGCTGCTAGAACGCGATATATGAATTATTTAAGTTCAAATCTCTCACAAGAGTTTAAGTTACATTCGCAAATCCGAAGTTTGCCGCGCGGAGAGTAAACATCCTGCTGAATAAACTCGACAGCTTTGACCCACTTAATCTTAATTTTAGAAATTTAGAATCAAAATGAGGGGCAGCAAACTCAGATTATTTTGTTCAACATTGAATGATCTCTGGATTTAATAATACGGAAGTGTTCCAACTATTTACCTTTTAGTACAACATGTACTAGTGCTGTATATTGAAATAATTTGTTTTAATACAATACGATACAATACAATTTGCTTCAATACTCAATATTTGCAATACAATACGCATCTTTACATTTTTCTCAAATAGATCATAAAAATGAATCAATAAATGGAGTTTTATATTTCAATCAATGAAAACTTTATAAAACAGAACAAAAATCAAATGGATGTTTTTTTCCATTATTTCAAAAACAAAAAAGGAATAAAAAGTTGGTAATGGCAGGTATGGAATGTATCTCTACCAAAGAATTCTGGTTGGTGACACCAATGAACACCAAAACAAAGACAGTCATTTCTAATATTTATTTACAATTCTCTTAATATTAGACATCCTATTTTTGCACGAACATCGCAAACTTAGCGAATTAAAGCGTCAAAATTAGTCTAACGTTGGCAAATTCTCCCCAAGTTCAAAATTAAATTGACCTCACACTGAAACGCGGTTTATCGGAATAAAATTACGATAGAGTCTTTTTTTATTTGAAGTTGATCGTTTGCCTTAACGTTGATGTTATCGGAGAAGATTCAGACGAAATATGAAAATAAGAACCGAAAACGAATTTTTGAAAAAGTTAACATTTCTATCTTTTTTATCTGATGTATTGAAAGTATCGATACTCAGCATTTGTGTATCGATACGTATTGAAAATCCCAAAGAATCGATACTCTTCAAAATTCCATATCAATATACAGCACTAACATGTACCACTGATGAGTTAAGAAATGACACTCTTTCTTTTGATGTTCATGGGTGTATAATTCTGGTAGGACACGCGCAAATTCCGTGAATCGCGAAGCTTGTTCTTTGGTATTATTTTCTCATCTCACCTCAGCAAAGCTCAGTGAGCTATAATCATACGCGTTAACTTCTTACATTGTAGTCATCTTTTCTGCAACCGCTGCACAGAATTTCACGAAACCTTACATGAAGCAATTTCTCAAGGTCCTCTACGAAGATTGTGTTTGTCGTGACGATCAGTCAGCAAATATGGCTACCGAGGGCTCTGACTGGCTGACGCATTTTGGCGTCTCCTTTGCAACCGCTGCACATACTAGTAATTTCACGAAACCTTACAGGAAGCAAGTACTCGATGTCTTCTAGCAAGTTTGTGTTTTTCGTGCAGATCAGTCAACAAATATGGCCGCTCTGATTAGCTGACGCATTTTCGACATCTCCAAAACTTATCCTCCTAATTTCACGAAGCCGTACTCAAGGGCCTCCACAAAATTACTCGCTATCATTCTTTTGTTTGCAACCCAGGCGAGCGATGTGGCCCTCATTGGCTCTCTTGTTATTTTGAGATAAAATTCAGAATTTTGGCCTTCATTTGTTCATTTGGATTTCCTCTATCTCGGAATCCAACATCACTGATGACATGGGCATATGGTGCAATGGAATTATTACAATGGAACAAATATATAAATATTGATAAATAATGGTTTGGTTCAACACTTTCTATATAGACATTACCTAAGACAGTGTATGCATTTTATATACATGTATTTACATTTTCGTTCATGAACATCGACGGCGGGTGCGGCTAGCCAACAGGGGATGCTTACTCCTTCGGGCACCTGGTTCCACCTCTAGCTTGCTAGGGGTCCGTCGATGCTTAATTTTGTGCTCTATTGTGAGTGTTGCTGAGATTGTCGTCAGGATCCTCTTTAACTCATTTGGTATCTAGTGCTCCTTGACTGCTAGTCTCCGAGGATATCGGTCGCCTAGTTTGACTTAAATTCTCAATCTCCAAATTTAGGGGTATCTCGCTGAAGGTATAGGTCTCTTTGACAAAAATTTAGATCATCTTATATATTTACTAAGACGCACAAAATAAATCAAAATAAGTTTGGTGGCCTGCTCTAGGTTGGTACCATTTAGTGTTTTTTTTCTGAATATATGTGCGTGAATATAAGTGTGTGTGTGTGTATGAGTGAGTGTTGCAAACGGATTTGAATTATGTAGAGACGATCGAGTAAGAGAGGTAGTATAGCCTAAAATATAATTAAGAAGTAGGAAATGAAACCCGAAACCATATGCCAGAAACTACAATCGAAAGGCTTACGATTTTGGAAAAAAAATACAAAACAGAACTTCTCCACACGAAAGGAAGACAAGACAAACAGACGGACACAACGACACAAGCACCACAGAAACACGAAGAACAACTTATCTAATGAACCATCGCCAGCGTAAGTGCGGAAGGCATTGTAGAATGCATTGTGGAAATACAACACACACATCAATTGACATGTGCAAATGTAGGTACTGCAATTATCCTTTTGTGTAAATGTTTTCAAAAATTATCTTCCGAGTGACCTCAATCGAGATATTTCTATGAAAGACGATTATATTTGGAATTTTGTATTCTGTGAAAAATAATCTTATAATACACAATATATAATTTGAACAAAGAAGATTGAGAGCTATCTAATGTAACATAAAACCAACTTCTTCTTCATCTCTCTAAGAATCAAATCAAACCAGACTAGAAGTCTAATTAAATCTAAAGCTACTTAAACAGCTCGAGAGCAAAACTAAGCATGCTTGAATGAAAGTCGTGGGAATTACAATAGTCTTTGAAAACACGGCATATTTGGACTAAGTGGCCTTCGGCTTAAGGTAGATGTTTGGCATGGTAATACGAACATACTTGATGCTCGTAGATAAGCTCACGATCCCATTCTTCTTTCTTCATTAATAAAAGATTGACTCAATCTTATTAAGCGCTGAGATATTAGGTTAACCAGACCGTGGTTCACAGCAGTGTCTGAATCGATAAATCATAGTTGTCTTTCTTAGAACGGTGGCGGCGAAGTGCCATACCAATAGCAAAATCCTTCTCCATATGGAGTACCAACCCCTGTTAAATTGCGAGCAACATTTCTATCAACATTTATCCAACATTTTTGTGCTTGACGGTTTATGATACTCAAAACTAATGCCTATAAAAAGAGTTTATTACCGAGCCTAAAAAGATATCAGCATTTCTGATTACAGATTTTTGTCTATCGTTGCATTTCGATAGATCCCAAAGGCCATTACTGTGTTAGCATCACTTTTTGTGTACGTCATTTTACCCTAGACACGTATAGAAACTGCTCCTGAAATTCCTAATTGATCTGTCATGTGATTTGAATTATTTCACTTCTATATACACAATGTATTCTAGTGTATACAGTTGGGAACAACATTTCAAAGCAGCCATATTCTATATATTATTTTTTTTATGTACCTGAAGGTATTTTAAATGAAATACTTTATCCTTGGTTTCGTTGCATTTAAATCTATCTTTTATTTTCATCTTTCCTATGAAAGTCTCAAACTTAAAAGACTGCCAAGAGTGCTCAGAAAGTGAAACAAACTTTTATTCTTCAATGCAAATGTAGTGCACCTAATTTAGAAATTCATATCCACAATACTGTTTTCCGGCACATTCGATTTTTTATTTCAAAATGAAAAAATGTCAAGAAAGCTTAATTGGACGCAAACGAGTAGTCCAGTTAAGAAAACTTGACTTTCTACAAAAGGAGCATGGTCATGATATATGAATTACTCGCCGTCACTGTCATTGCAACATGCAGATCAATATTCTCTTCATTAAGCAACGGAGCAAATCATTCACTGTCCAAAGAAACAATGTACACAGTCCGTAGAAAATCCTGGATACTCCGTCCTTTCCTTGTTCTTTGATCGTTGGACGCTCATGTGTTGTCAAAAAGGCCTTGAGCTACATAGATATCCTTTCTTGGATACCTTTGCTGAGTGTCACTCAATGTTAAACGTCTTCAAATTCAATAAATGTTACACAAAGTTTAATTCAGGCCTCTTACTTTCATGTTTCATATGAATATGATAGATCGGAGTAAGATTTCTCTACAAATTTACGATTTCTGCATTAAGGAATATTTCTATTATGATAAAGTAATTCCACTATACGTGCATTTTCAGATTTTGCAGATTTTGAAGTTTTGAAAATTTGATCTACTATATCTCTTACTTTTGTAGTTTCTTTCTGTTTAGATATATATTTTTTTAAAGGTCAAAATGCAATGTGAGACTGTTTTCTTTCTTATGAAATCGAGGTACCAGGAAGTTACCCACTCCTTCGTGAATGATTGAGTCCATTTTACTTCTCAGACAACATGATTTATTCAAATCAAACTTAAGTAAGTCGCGATGGATACATTCCACAGAGGCTATCTACACTAGCGCAAAAAGCCTTTTCGTAAAGTTGCATCTCACGATAGTGTTTTTTACTTTAACGACGTAACGGTCGTTAGACATAGAAATCACGTTTCAGCATTAATGGATATACCCAGTTGGTTGCTCCACTAATAGCGATACAACTCTCACTAGTTGCAGACCGCCCATCATTTCATTTTAAATTGCTAAGTCTGTCAAAGAGTAATTTGTGACCAAGGCTCGGTCGTTTCTAAGCGTAACTTCCTATTTTCCCTCTCATTTTGTATTTTTTCAATCATTTTGAGAGGATTAAATTCATTTTCCATGCGAAATTTAACCGGAATTCAGGTTCTACAAACTCAGTGGCATTCCCATGGTGTTGCAAGAATTTGAAATTCTATGAATGCATTAACTGCAATGGTGTTATTTGATATTAAGGAAAAAGTTGAAACGAAGTCTCATAATGTGTGAAGATTTTACTTAAAAGCATTGACAAAAACCAACAGTATAGCTTGCTGACGGAATTTCTGAAATGTTTCAAACATTAGTAGCCAACATGTCCTGAATGAACATTTTCTCTTATCTCAAGAGATCTATGAATTTCTTTTCATATTATTAACAATACTATGAACACGAACCAAGGGACTTCGCGAAAATTTCCACCACGAGAAAACTACCTTGCTACATTCTTTCAGATACAGAGACGATTATTCCGCTTATATTTCCCCGTAATGTCTTGATGCTGCAAACGCGATCTAACCCCCCCCCCCCCCCCAGCGAAAATAGCAACATTTACAGTAGATATATGTAACCGATAATAACCTGGAGTTGTGTTCAAACACTAATAAAATGATTCAGACCTAAAGTAATTAGAGCCGAAACTCAATTGTTGTAGACAGTCGGCACTGGGGTGTAGTGGTTTTAAAAGGTGTCGGGCTAGTGATTAAATGTTGTTGGTTCGAGTCGCACCGGTACCACAGGTCGGACATCACATAGTAAATATCTATCATATGTGTTATAATATATACAGAAAGTTTTCTAGTCTGTATGTTGTAAACTAGGACTGAAACAACAGAAAACGGCAAAAGTGAGAGCGAACAAAAATCTTGTCCTGTTTTATAATATAATTCTTTGATTCAACGACGATGCTCTTTTAATTTTATGACTACTGAAAACAATTTCATCGATTTAAAATTCTCAGTGACACAATTACCCGATAATGAATATGATAATGGATTTGATCATTATAAGTCAATACCTGATGTCAACACGTCACTCTATAGTCAATAAGGAAGAAATTACTTTTGTAAATTTTCCTTGTGTGGATATTTGCTTTATATCATGCCTTTTGGATTCTCCAGAAAAAATGACGATGCAAAACAAATTTCACTTTGACAAGTACAATTAAATGTACCTCCTTAGAAGAGCAGCTATGTCTCTCCTTATTTCCGGATAAGTGGGAGGATTGTATGCAATGACTCCGGATGACCACACCATCTGGATTTACATGTACGTTGGGGATGGTCATCCATAGTCAGCGGCGGCTGCATAGTGGTCTTCCTAGCGTTTTTTTATTTTTTCTTCATTCATGCTTAATTGTTCGATATGTCTCCCTTCATAATTTGTTGGTCCATTTTATGTGGGTATTGTGAGTCTCCTTGTTTCCAATTACTTGAAAAATTGTTTTGTCCGATTCTCTTGATTTTGAAATTATGCACATGAATGCAAGGTAGTCTTGCTTGAAATATTCTCAATCTTCTCAATAGTTTTCGTGAGATTGATTTTTTGAATAAAGATCATATAGAGTATCGCATATAGATGAGTGAATCCTTTAATTTCGATTGTTATTCTTAAGAGACGAAGATTCTAATTGGCCGAAAAATTGTGTTGATACCTACATCAACCGAAACCGGAAGTACACGCTTAGCAACGTCATAAGCAACGTCCTTGGCAACACAATTTCAAAGCTGCAAATAAACGTTGAAATGCGACGGAATGAAATGATAAGGAATCATTGTAATGTTTTTGGTTGACTGAGGCATCAACACCAAAAATTGAAGTAAAACGTATGCATCTTGAGCACGATGCAGTTTTCCCTCAATTTTTGGTGTTGGTACCTTGGTCAACCAAAAAAATATTACAATGATTCCTTGAATGAAAGTCAAACACAAAAGCCGAACCCAGATCTAGGTTCCAATAACCACAATTGAAAGACTTGCGAATTTTGGAAAACATAAAAAAGGTAAAGGTAGGGATTATATTCTCGTTCGCCTGAGCTCCACGCGACTTCTACAATCACATCCCTAACGAGACCTGTACCATCCAGTGTATTCTCAACTCCCTATGGAGCATATACAAGCAGAGCTGCCGTTTAGGCGCTAATGCTTTTCATTCACATTACAAACTCGTCTCATGTGCCAGGTACCCGGTATACTCCTTTGTGGAGAGAGTGCAACGTGGTGTAAAGTAACTTGCCCGGCGACGGTGATCGGCGACGGTGAGATTCGAACCCACGACCTATGGGTTCTTAGTCCACCGCGCTGACCACTACGCTACCAGTACGCACATAGAACTTTCGAAAGCGAAAAGACAAAATGGAAAAAACAGACAGAGAGAATGAAGCAACTGCACAGAAACACGAAGGACAACTTATCTAATAAACTATCTCCAGTGCAAGTGCGGAAGGCATTGTTGAAGGCGCTGTCAAAAAGACATTTTCTGTTAACAAGACGAGGTTATGGCAAATGTACGTTTGACTGTTGATGTATACGTTAAGTATTTGTTAAATCTGATAATGGCAAAGATTTAAGAAAAGTGTCTCACCTATCAAAGTAAGAATTATTTTGACAATATCCGCGTATGGAACTCACCAAACATGTATTTAACTAGGCGATAGGGGCACCATTAAACTTATTTTGTAATTTTGGTTCATTTTGGCTTGTAATGAAACTTTACATTGATTTTAAGTTGTCCATCTGTCTTGAAGTATCGAATTCCTTTCATCTTGCTTCGTCTTTCGGTAGTTTTGTTTTTCATATTTTTCATAGTCTTTGGCCATATTTCATTGTTTGGATTTAGGATAACTGATGAGGGTTGAGTACCCGTAAAGTGCATGTCTGGTTAATGCTGCAAAGGGGTAGGGGCAAAATCTGCCGTATTAGGCCCCATTTTTTGCCATTTTCAATTTTTTTTCATACTATTTTATATCTTTCTAGAGCTGCAACGATTCACCGCGCTGCACCGAGAATCGCGATTCTTAGCTCCGACTCGAATCGCGAGTCGTAGTGGTCAGAAACGATTCGAGTCGAATAGCCTAAATAATGCAGAAAAACGTTCTAATTTCATCTTTAAAGTATTCACCAATCGCAGGATTCCCAATAAGAATGATGTTAGGTGGTGATTTAGAATAAAAAGTTAACCTTTCAAGTGCATTTACCTAGCAATTCGTAAGAAAATACAGGGTCAGAGGAAATTCGAACCGGCGACTTTTACCGCATTTCAACGAGTGCTACCCCAAATTGAAAATTGCCTCTTTGAAAGTATTTTACCCATGTACTTCTTTGTGCTAACTGGTTAGTTATCATATATCTTTTGTACACAGTATTGAATTTATATCCCAAGAAGTTCTGTGGAAGGGGGGGGGGGGTGGCTTGAATAATATTTCCACATGATACATAAACATATATAATACATATATGATATGAATCAAGGCAAAGCCTTTTTCAAGGAGCGGAGAGAAAAAAGATATGATTATATAAAATAAAAAAAAAACATGTTTCTTTTTTATTTTGACTATGATATGGTTTATCTTACCTTACAAAACTTTCTGTTTGACGATTGCCAAAAAAGTTAGTATAATAAGGCGAGTGGAAACACGGAAGCATTTGTAAAATTGATCTAGACCAGCAGATAAACATTTTAAGGGGGGGGGGGGGGCTTAAAATATGGTTCTTTATAATTCATTTTTATTTTGTAAGAATAATGTTTAGGCTAGCTGAAAATAAATTTAAAACCGGAAATGTCGGATTTCCAGTGGTTACGCCGCCTTGTTGATGCTTTATTGTTACCTGATTTACGAAAAACATTTTCAATAAATTTAACTTATAAACAAAAAATTGAGTATAACATATACGTCTACTTGGAGTCGAAAAAAAATTTAAATGGCAATATCCAGCATTTCCGCAGCAACTCTCTCTGCGGGGGGACGAAAAGTTTTGAAACCATAGTAGTACATTCTTATTCTTTGATTCAGCATATACGCGTTACCATAAGGGCGAGCTTCGCTCGCTATCATACAGCGCTTTCACATGAACTGGGTATTTTATGCATTTTTTTGAGATTGAGGTGAGATTTTAAATTAAACTGTTAAATTTTTCAAATAAAAGAAAAAAAATTAGATATCCATGGCAAATTATATTGCAAAAAACTTGAACCGAAAAAAAAAAACCGAATCGAGACATAAAAATCGAAATCGAACCGAATCGAGAAGTTCCCGACTCGTTGCAGCTCTATATCTTTCAAATAAGAGTAGAGATTAATATAATCTTACACCACCATTAGCCATCCCTCCCTCGTGGTGGTGTTTGATTGTTTTTCTCCCACGTTATCGACTATCTAGAGTGTCTGTTATAATCACCAGTTTGCCTTGCTTCCATAACGTCGCTTTGGTAGCGATGACTTCAGAGGGTGAGATCGATGACGTCAGAGGGTGAGATCGATTTATCTCACCCCAGGGAAATTTGAGAGTTCTCAGTCTCAAGTGGGAGAAATTGTTGTTTATTGAAACTGAATTGAAAATAGATATAATCAACTAATATGAGTGTTATTTCCCGCCCAAATTGCCCACTGCTATGGAAATTAGTGGTAAAATTTTAACATAATAGTTTATGGTATATATAGAGCAAGCGTATGTAACAAAGTTATACTTTCCATGCACGTTCAGAATATAAAAAGGAATGTCCCATATGAGTATGAACCTGTTACACGCCCTTGCTCTAGGGCTTACAACTGTAGGTATGTGTGTCCCTTGCATAAACTCTGAATTTCTAATGTGAAGAGATAGTGCTCAGCTTTCAATCATTTTCCCCTAAAAGACAGGGTTTTCGAAAATCACATAGAATTTGTTATTTTTTGTTCAGAAGAAGCATAATGAATAAGAAAATAGAACCTTTTTAAAATTTATGATTGGGACCAAAAATGGTCACTTTTGCCCCTACCCCTTTATCAATTCTTTAATGATGCTGTAAATGTGAAGTCGTAACATTTCGACACGAGGTGTCGTCATACTGACATTAAAAATTATCATACAGAAAGTCGTACTTGCATATGCTAAATGTTACTCAAATTTATATATCGAGATCGACTCCAGTCACTTAAGTCCTAGATAAAATCTTAAGCTTTTGACTGGAGTCGAATTTGATATCGACTCCCTCAAAACAATAGTAAGGATAATCAAACCAACATCATGACGTGCATACCCCAATATCATGCAATGCCAAACTAAAATAGCGCATATGCGTAACTGATGATGATAGACCACTCTTAGATTGAGAGGGGATGGATAACTAGAACAGCAAATCCACTCTAGAGTCGAATTCCAGTAAGGAAGAATTTCCTCTTACACGGACGCTACTTCAATGTGAATGATATTTTTACTTATACTAAAATGGATATTTTTACTTACCTGCCAGACAAGGACCTTCATTTTTTATATTGACCCGCGTCTTCTTGTGACAGCTATGTCGCTTGAGCTCGCATTCATTGTTAAAGGTGATTCCGTTTGTACCACACACCTTGTTGATGTCCGTCCGACAAACGTCAATGCAATTACAGGATGGAAGATTGTCAATACCTACAGTACAGATGCCGTGGAACTCACAGAAAATACCATCACACGGCGCTGAAAGAAAGAAAGAAAATCCGCTGAACAAATCCGCTGAAAGAAAAAAAATCCACTGAAAAAAAATCCGCTGAAGGAAGCAGATAAGCACAGTAAAGGAAGGTTAATTTGCTCTATCGTCATGTAAGAATTTGTCATATGTCTATGGATACTATTTCTTAAATAATCAAGAAATAACTATAAGAACTTTGAAGTTTTCCCAGTGACTGAGTGTTTCAAGTGTTATATATACCTAAGTCACACCTAGCCGGATAAGGCGAACGGACGAGTAACGGATAACAATATTTTCAATCCGTTGGTCTCCTTCGCATCCGTTTCTCATCCGTCAGTCGTCCGTTAAACTTCCGTTTTATCCGTTACTTGTCCGGCGATTTACGTTGGCATCCTTGGAGCATGCGGAAAGTTTTGAGCATGCTCAACACTTGCCACCCGACAGAACGGACAAAAGCGTCCGCTACTGATACGTTACGTGTCCGTTTGTATCCGTGTTGTCCGTTGCTCGTCCGATATATCTCCGGTAGGTGTCCGTTGATATCCGTCAGGTTTCAGTTGGTGTCCGGTAGACTCGAGTCACGAACGGACATCTTCTGGACGTGAAACGGATTAAACGGAGATGTAACGGACAGATACCGTAGGCCAACGGACGAGTAACGGATGTCCGTTCATTGTCCGTTTTGTCAGGTTCTTATTCGTGGCATTTCCGATTTATCCGTTGCTTTTCCATTATTTGTACGGTTAAGTTCATTACACGTCCGTACTTTTCCGGGAGATCTCCGGTACTCGTACGGTGCGTATCCGTTCCAAACTAGTCGCGAGATCCTCTAGCAGTGGCAGCGTTATTTTTTCTTTAAACGGACGACCAACGGACTAAGGATTTTAGTAGTTTTTTTTTCATCTGTTAGACGTCCGTTCGCGCTATCAGGTAAAGTGTGATGCTACCAATAATTACTTCTTTCCAGCTCTATCTCCTGCATTGTTTCGTCCCTTTACCAGTTTGACATCATATTCTTATTTTGCTATCTAAGAAACTTATCATTTCATCCAAAAACATAATCGAAATTAAAGGAGGTTAACATCTTAGCACCATCCATCCAATGCAGTTTTGGTCATATATTTTATTTACCTATGCTATTGAGTCGACCCTGCACAAAATGTGGACACCGGCATTCGTTGAATTTTTAAGTTCAAAAACTTAAACCAGAGGACGCTACTAAAATACTTTTTGTTGTGTCAGAAAATCATTTTGGTATCTAATAAGTACCACTGATGAGGATTTAAAATCGGTTTGAAATTTTCTTCAAGAAGGTAAAGAGTTGGAACACCTGCGTATTATCTGACAGAAAAGAGGGAATTTGAAAAGTTGATAATGGTAAATAATAATGAATATCATTTGTATTTAATGTAGACAAAAATAATCTTTGATGAAGTTTTTTTTGCACCTAATGTACATTTCAACAAATGAAATGTCCTCATTGCTGCTTGTTGACAACACCAAATAATTAGAATTAATCAATTGTCGAAGAACTTACTTTTATAGATGGTGTAAAATGGTTACGAAAGCCACAGATAAAGTTTAGAGCTTGAAAATACAAACTTCAAGATGCTTCTTAGCTTTAGAATCATTTATTCAAAGATTGGAAGTAAACATTTCCAGCCAATATAGATGCACCAGGAAACTAGATACAAATTCTTTGAGTAAATTGTTCAAACTTTTGAACAATGCAATCAAGCCTGTAAATTGCAACTGAAAATCTGAGAGATCCATTATGTTTCTCCCATAATAAAGCGGCACCTAGTGGTTAAAGTGTCAGGCCAGTAACCGAAGGGTTGCTTGTTCGAACCGAACTAGTACCGCGGTTCAACCGACATGTGTTACATAAATGAAAAAATGTCCTTGTCTGTGTTTAATG
The DNA here is from genome assembly GCA_028142955.1 of Pinctada fucata. NCBI lineage: Eukaryota > Metazoa > Mollusca > Bivalvia > Pterioida > Pteriidae > Pinctada > Pinctada fucata. The sequence goes on along the minus strand of AP027112.1, from coordinate 22,474,268 downwards.
GTATTTGAAAAATAGATAAATATCTCTGCCTTCAATAATCAAAGAGATATCTCTGAAATTCATGTCTTCCAGATTCAGTGGAACTGAAATTCCAAGACGTCCATCAACTGCATATTTCTTCCTTTGAAAGACCGTCCGAAATTCCGAATTTCCTCAAGCATTCTAAATAGGGCTTTAAATGATATCAGATAAGCTTGATTAAACTGGTAAATGAGGCAAGATAGGTCGACGTGAGGGAAGACGTCCGAAGGCAAAGACTGACAGGGGATACACCAGAGATAGAACATGATTGATTAACTATACCTCACAAAACCCAATCAAGTGTCACCATCAAGCTTAGGAGACCACAGATTATCTTGGGAAGGAATTGCATTTTTTCTCTGTATTTTTTTCTGCGGTCGTAAAGAGGTGTCTCGTGTTGTTTCTACATTGTTAGATTTCGTTTTCACTATTGACATGCTGTCACACAAAAGAAATAAAGGAAACATCAGGCAGTAGAGTTTTGAACGTAAGAAGGGTTTATTTATTTGTTGATAATAATTTGTTTAATGCTCTTTGAAATTCTTCTTGTTACAATCACAGGACAAAAAACATAGCTCGAGTTAATTTCCGCCATCGCATCTACTGTTTCCTAGATATTACAACGAGATCAAATGATCAGTAGAACCATTTTCTGATAATTATCTTTATAGCTAAGAATTATGAATTGATTAGATAGGATATATAAGAGGAGAATAATTGCAGTAAATCTACAGTATCGTCTATTAAATATAAATGAATAATAAAATAAATGAATAAATAATTTATTAATTGATTCAAAACATAACACAAACAGAAAATACAGTTACTACTGTCTCTGTCGTTGAATGATTTATGATACATTTTGTCAGACAGGCACATTACACCTCCTACCACTGTATTTTGATGACATTAAAACAATTTCTTTATAGGATTTTCCTGCCTAATGAGACACTAAGAAAATTTATGAGGTCGTAACGAGAACGGCTTCCTGTAGTTAAGAAAGATCACGTACCTTTAATGGTTAACAAAATTAGAATGCTTAGGACGAGCTGTCCTTCAGACTGTTAGCTTTTATGTTCTAGAATAGGCTAGTGTCTATCGCCTTTTCTCTCTTAAGAATTCCATGTAAGGTTTTACAGCTTCAAAATTAATGTGAAAACGGCATGAATTTAAGATAATGGAACTTGGCATAGAAAAATTCTTCGCCAAAACCACCTTGCATTGACCAGAAAGGAGCATATCCACAATAATGCAATTATCAATGGACATTAGACAAACAACTTCAACAAAACCCTAGAGAGCAACGGCACACACATGTATGCAAAATAACTAAAGATTGTCTTTTTATCTGTATATTCCAATATGTGTTTTTGTTACGAAATATAGGGAATTAGCTTATTTTTGAAATAACAACTAGCGTTTGTTGTAGTTTGCGCCTTTATTTTTCTGCAAGAAAACGATAACTAATTCTAAAACTACGAACTAATCCGCTAACAACATTCCGAAATTAGGTGTGTGACGGTCAGGTACATAACACCCCCCCCCCACTTAAACAAAATAATAACTAGCGTTTGTTGTGCACAACCCTCCCACTTTTCCGATTACCCAGAGGTCTCGAAGAACGCACAATTATGGTGTAAAACAACCTCCTCGCTGTCAGATGTCCACAACAAACAAGACCGCAAAACGCAGGGGCCCAAGCAACACAGATGAATATGTAAATGGATGTAAAAAGAGGGCGTACGTAATACAATCCGTGCTCTGCCGCCGCGAGCTCATGTATGTTATCACCCGAGGAGTCCGACTGACATTCAGAGAGGACAGGTGGTCGGGGCCCTGTCTTCTCTAAAGAGGTTTGGACAGGGCCCGTCATGGAGTCCCGTCGTCACAGTCAGTCAGAGTGCAAGTTTTAAGAATGCGCTTGTACAAGACTGTAGATTGGTCAAGTATCAAGACTAGTGTCCGTCTGGTGACATTAGGATCATACCCACGGTATAAAAGGCGTTTGATGATTCTGACGCATTTTCGATAGTGATGTTGTCTATCTTTGATCCTTCTTATCTTGTTAATAATGTCACCATAAAATGCAGGTTGTGAAATACCCAAAGTAATATACTCTGTTGCCTGTATTGGTCCGAATTTCAAAACACTTACTGCTAAACCCCTCGCGGGGAACTTTTTTACGATTTCCACACGGCAAAGGGCATAAGTAGTCACAAATGAGTTCAAGAAGATCCTGACCCAAATGCACGAGAAAACGAAACAGACAATAACAAAGTAATGGCCTATAGTCCTTTATGACCTAATTTCCTATTGTTGTTGTACGACTTCTTCAACACATTATTCTAATTGTCATCGGAGAAACAAGCAATTATGCATCATCCGGAAACAAATATTTTCTGAGATAATTGAAGATTCAAGTTGGTATTAATCCTAGAGATTAATTCGGGGAAATTATACAAATAAGGTTGTGATTTTGTATAGGAAAAAATTCTATTCTCTCAACACTAAGCGATACCTACATGTAATCTGAATTTCCTATAGCATTTTGTTCCTTAAAAGATACATCACGTTCTATAATTTTTCCAACAAAGCAAATCATTCCATTACGGTTCTGTTTGTTACGTGATTGTTTTATGTCATGTCTCTTGTTTGTTTCAGTTTTATTATCTGACTTTTCACGTGCGTTAAGCTGCAGCTGTTGCTAATTATTTCCCCTTTCCTCATTCTTTAAGTTTCGAATCATGGAAAATTGTTAAGGATATGAGTGCTTTCAAATATTATGTTATCTCCCTTCCTTATCTTTGAGTGGATCACCGATATGAAATAGATAGAAAATAAAGAAACAAATAAATAAGCAGTTAAACTTGTTCCCCTTGGCTTGATTTGATGTTTGAAGTATATTTACTACTTCTTTCCAGCTCTGTCGCCTGAAAGAAGCTTTGTTTTGTTCTTTTATCAGTTTGACATCATATTTATTATTTTGCTATTTCGAAAAGTTCATCCAAAACTAAAATCGAAATTAAAGGAGGTTAAGATCTGAACACCATCCCTCCAATGCTATTGGTAATCGATTTTACTAAATTCTGCTACTGAATCAACCTTACAGGAAATTTGGAGCCGCGCAATCTCTGTTAAGTAATCGCAGAAATTTAAATTAAAAAAATAAAACCAGAGGGCGCTACTGAAACATATTTTGTGTCTAAAAATAACTTTGGCTGGAAGGATTTAGTATCCGAAGCATGTGTCTGGTGAATTAAAATTGGTTTGAAAATTTCTTCAAGAAGGTAAAGAGTTGGAACCCTTTCTTAAATGATGCTATTGAATTTGAAGACGTCTAACATTCGTATTATTTTAAAAGTGCGAAACTATATGTACATTAATGAAAAATAGAAGCCGAGGAAAATCAATTTACAGGAAATATAAATGAATGAAAACGAAAGAAAGGAGGGGACAACATTCGGCAAAGAAGCAACCTGTGCCGACTTAGGACGACCATCCGCTTCCGGCAGAGAAGCAACCTGTGCTGACTTAGGACGACCATTCCTTTCCGACAAAGAAGCAACCTGTACCGACATAGGACGACCATGCGCTTCCGACAAAGAAGCAAGCTGTGCCGACTTAGGACGACCATCCGCTTCCGGCAAAGAAACAACCTGTGCCGAGTTAGGACGATCATCCGCTTCCGGCAAAGAAGCAACCTGTGCCGACTTTGGACGATAATCCGCTTCCGGCAAAGAAGCAACTTGTGCCGACTTAGGACGACCATCCACTTCCGGCAAAGAAGCAATTTGTGCCGAGTTAGGACGACCATCCGCTTCCGGCAAAGGAGCAACCTGTGCCGACTTAGGACGATCATCCGCTTCCGGCAAAGAAGCAACATGTGCCGACTAAGGACGACCATCCGGTTCCGACAAAGAAGCAACTTATGCCGACTTAGGACGACGATCCGGCAAACTAGAACAGGAGAGTAACATCTTAGCACCATCCCTCCAATGCTATTTTGAACATAGATTTTATTCCTATATGCCACTGAAGCAACCCTACAGAAAATAAAGAGCCGTGCACTCTCTGTAAAGTAACTGCAGAAATTTAAATCTAAAATTAACATTAGAGGGCGCTAGTGAAATGAATTTGGGCTGCTTCTGAAAGCACTTTGGCTGGAGGCATCACTGATGAGAATTTAATATTCGAAACACGTGTATGGTGCATGAAAATTGGTTTGAAATTTTCTTCAAGAAGGTATAGAGTTTGAACACTTACGTATTTTAAGCAGTACATGAAAGTATGGTCAAATACATATTATTACTATAGGAAACACGATTATCATCAACAAACCAACTAACATCAGACAGGACATCTTCAAGAAGGAATAGGGGACAACGAAACACACAGGTAAACCCCATATCGAATGGTCAAACAAGCAATTACAATATACAAATACGAAACAGGAATACACATCACAAGTTCATATTAACCAATCAAATAAGCTCTTGACTGTGTCTGAAAATCACTTTTGCTTGTGGTATACCACTGATGAGGATTTAGTATACGAAACACGTGCATGGTGCATTAAAAGATTTTTTAATGAAAGGAGGGGATCTTCAACAAAACTCGGTTGTAAAACCCAAAGCAAAATTTCAAAACATCCAACGCTAAAAAAGACGGAGCAGACATCCACAGAAAGAGACGCAAAAGAGACAAGGAACACCAACTCGGACCATAGAAACATAAAACACAAAAAACCACACATAAACCAACGAGACAAATGGCCAACCGGTGCCGACTTTAATGTTCAAGAAGATAATGGATCTGAACAAATCAATTTTCTTTTCACGTTGATTTGTCGTCTGGACACACAAATAAGGCTTATTCAAGATCCAGACGTTGTGCGAAAGGCCACACTAAGTATGTCTGGGAGTGTCCTAGTGTTTAAGAATGTTTGTACTCGGAATTTGCCTTCTCTGACATAATTTCCTCAGCGAACCTGTCATACATTTCAATAAGGAATCATTACTTTTTTCTTGATCAAAAGGGGATTTTCGCATCACAGATTATCAACGATATCTCATTGATATTCATTGAAGGTTTTAAGACATAATTTGCACTAGATACGTTTTCGGAATTAGGCAAACTAGAACATGAGGTTGTTTGAGTAGTTTTTACTTTTCCTAGAATATTGATAGTAGGCCTGCTGTACGTATCATCGAAGAAAGCATAGACAATGAGAAATTCAATGCGGAGATTATAGATTCGTTAGCAACTAGATAAACCTCACTTACTGTCCGCGCAGCTCACTTTAGAAATCGGAAAATTGGAGTTTTCTCTACTTTGTCGGCATATTTTAAGATTAAAATTTATATAGGGGGATATATCTCGAACTCTCATAACTAACAGTGTATGATATGTACAACGACAAATATGCTCACAGTGAAAGAAAATAATTTTAGATGGGGCGATTTCTATGTTAATTTTAGCGTGACGTCGTCGATGTTCTCCATAGACTCATTGTTAAACATAGGTGACGTCGCGCTGAAATTAACATAGAAAACTCCCTATCTAAAACTACTTTCTTTCACTAAGAGTGTAGTATTAGTCGTAGGTACACATATCATACACCGTAAGTTATGAGAGTAAGAGATATATCCAACTATATAGATCTTAATCGCAAAATTTGCCGACAAAGTTGAGAAAACTTCAATTTTCCGATTTCTGAAGTGAGCTGTGCGGGCAGTAGACGATTATCCTTGCATTACATGAATTTTGGAAATACTTTGACTTATTTCCTCTGCAAGAAAAAAAAACATGATGTTTTTTTGGTTTGTAAGGGATCTATCAGTGACAATGAAATGATGAAGTTTCTCGGAAAATTGTGATAGTTAGCGCGTCTTAAGTAAAAAAGAAATACCCGAACCGATTTAGTTTTACTTTTGTTCTCGAAAAGCTATACAAAAGGCTCACCTTAGAATATTCCAGAATATTGTCTAAATGTCAAATTTACTTTATTTTACTTTACTTCTTGAATTTTATGAACATTTAAAAATTGATTAACGTTCTGAATTTAACTTAAATCTTAAAATTATTAAGATTTGAATTAAGAGATTCAGTGAAAATAAACAGTAATCAAATAAAAAAAAACTTAAATAAAAATTGCAATAGAAATTGAATTAAAAATTTTTTAAAGTCAAAATTAAAAAAAAACCCATTACCCTCACTATTTTGTAAGCCACAAAAGAATAAAATTTCGATTTTTCACAATAAATCATCGATTTTTTACATAACACCTACAACGTTATATACACCATAAACCTTATACCATACGAGGTAACTTCAAACTATATGAATACCTAAAGGATTAATATCAACACCATAATGGGGCTTTCCTGAATAGGGTTTCGTTCTGTTATGACATAATGCACGGGACACAAATTGATGTCTACGACTACAGTGGTATACATAATGCAAGTCATTTGCCAAAGATACCTTCAACGTCCCCAGAGACATTGTGATAGAAACGACAAAAACCACGACGAAGGTAATGTAGTCTGTACTTGTATCCCATAAAACAACAAAGTAGATTTGCAGCATTTTGAAATCGATAAATGTAACCGATTAAATATTTTTTGACTATAAACGAGCGTACAATTTGCCTCTGATTTAAAAAAAAAAACTATGTTAGAATACCATTATAATAAAACAGAGAAAGAAAATCCGCAAATTAAGTCTGATAAAAAAACTATGTTAAAATACCATAAAAATTAAAGAAAGAAAGAAAATCCGCAAATTAAGTCTGATGATTCTAGGGAAACACCTTCTATACTTCTTAAAAAAAAAGAGTATTTACTTTTTTTCCCATAGACACATACAATAATATTCAGGGTCCATATATAATATCCAAACTATGTAAATGCCTGAAGGATTTATAAAGCACCAAAATGTGGCTTTGCTGGATTAGGTTTCGTTCTGATATGACATAATGGAGAGGACAAATTGATGTCTATGACTTTTGCCAAGATACCTTCCTGTCTCTAGAGACATTGAATATGGATTCAACAAAAACCAAGAATGTCATGCCGTTTGTATTTACATAACATAAAAACAACAAAGTCTATACGCAACATTTTGAAATCGAGAGATGAAAGTGATAAAAATAATTTTTAGACTTTCAACGAACAAACGATTTACCTTAGATATGAATTAGCAGGGAACTTTATAAAATTATAAAGATAGATAAAAAGAATATCATGAGCAGAAATATTTGCTCCAGCTAAATTCTTATATTCCATTTTCTGTTTGAGAAAAAGATTCGAAATTGTCTACTTGTTCGTAAGTGTATGTATCATATTATTTCCATGCTTGAAAAAGGCTCCAGCTTTTATACATCGATATAATGCACCATGCAGTGTAGCTTCAAACAATGTGAATACCTGAAGGATTAATATCACACCATAATGTGACTTTTGTTCTGTTATGACATAATGCACGGGAGACAAATTTATGTCTATGTCTCCGTTAGAATGTAGTAGTCATTTACAAAAGATACCTTCCCCATCCCTAGAGACATTGCCTAGAATGCTATACAGTTTGTATTTGCATCCCATAAAAAGAAAACAGTCGATTTGCAAAATTGTCAAAGCGATAAAATATTTTAAGACTTTAAGCGATCATAAAAGTTTCCTCCGATATAAAATCTGAATGAAAAATACCATCAAAATGAAACAAAGAAAGAAAATCTGCAAATAATATATTATAAATCTAGTATCAGTCATTCTCTAAATGAGAAAAATAAGACAATGAAAGTTGTAATTGAAAACTTAAAGTATCATGGTTTTGTATAATTGTAGTCAATTTTATTCTTAATACATAATAATATCGAAGGGTTCCAACTCTATACCTTCTTGAAGAAAATTCCAAACCAATTTCCATGCACCAGACACGTGTTCACATGTCTACCTTTAACTCGTTCAAACTGCTGGTTCCTCGCGACTTAGAATTACATTTTTCCAAGTAACTTACTTTTCAACGCTGCTTCAAGAGACAAGCTTATCTTAGACGACAAATTAATGTAACGATATATTTATTTGAATTTTCCATTTAATTCTAAATCGTCATCATAATATAGGACGTTAACACTCTTTCACCATAAACAGAAGAAGTACCAGTAACTTATGTAGTCTCAAAGTCGAGCAGGCAAGGCAAAATCATTAGAATTTCTATTTGAACAGTTGCGAAACCCGGAATAAAGAATATTCCGAAATGAGACCAGGTACCCAGGGAGAGTCAGCGTCTCCTGCTTGTATGCAGCATCCGTCGCAACAGTTCCATAAAAACTTATCAAATTCGGTGATTATCTCGATCTACATATTCATGAACATATCAGGATAAGATGTCTTATTTGGTGCTGTTGACAGCCATTTAATCACAACCTAGAATGTCACTGATCATTCGTAAAAGAGGGATCTCATATGCTTTTGGCCACCTTTTTCCATTCTATTACGCCTCAGAATAGACTCTACATGAAAAATTGACCCACTCAATCTTTACAGAATAGATATACGAATTTTCGAAATTAAACAAAGGGCCCATTACTCAACAAATTTCTTCAATTTTTTTTATCAAATTGACTCCAAAAAATGCATGTCCGTTGCACCGCAATTTTGAAATTAGAAATTGAAAGTGTTCCAACTCGTAACCTTCTTAAAAACATTTCAAACCAATTTTAATGCACCAGACACGTGTTTCGGTTAGTAAATCCTCATCAGTGATGCTTCAAGTCAAAGTGATTTGAAAAGTGCCGTCAAGTCTGATTTCTTGGAATTTATGAATCCACTTTACAAATAGTGCGCGGCTCCAAATTTCCTGTAGGGTTGTAACATAATCAAATAAAATCTATGACTGAAATAGCGTAGGAGGGATGATGTGAGGATGTTAACCTCCCTTAATTTAGATGATATCTTAAGATGAAATGAATTTTTTTTCAAAATAATGACATAATACATGATTTCAAATTGATATAGGGCCAAAACAAAGCTTCTTCGTGCGACAAGATTGAAAAGAAAGTAATAAATAAACTTGAAACATTCAATTGCAGGGAGCGTGTTTAACTGCCCCACACTGCAAACGAAAATGAGTGTAGATCACAAGAAAATTTTAATGCACCAGACACGTGCTTCGGTCAGTAAATCCTTATCAGTGGCACATGCACTGATATATATTTATGCGGAAAGTTTCTCTCTGTTCTTTTCGTTTTTCTGTCTATCATTTGAAGCACCTCATTATTTGTAAGTATATTGCATTTAAGGGAAAAAAGGTTAATCAGATCTTCATATCGTTTCCGCACAACTAAATACGATACCGTCGTAAAAATCAGTATCAACATTACAAAATGCATATTTAAGTGCTTAATAGATATCTTTTCCGGATAGAAATAAATCAATATATAATTTGGCGGAACGGTTGACTGATAAGAAATAAATATTTCACAATTTTTTTCAAGAAAAATTGAATTTGGTGTTTTTAAAAATTCTTTATACCCCTTAAACACAAATTACTTGAAGAAGTATAAAATTAGTTAAAGAATATCCTGACGATTATCTCAACAACACTCACAATAGAGCACTAAATTGAGCATCGACGGACCCTTAGCAAGCTACTGTCCTGTTCACTAAATCCAGAGCACCCTGTTTTGGCGATTTATTCTGTCGTCTGAAGAATTTTGCTAGTAATTATTGTATCCGAGAATTGACCTCCTTTAGTCGTAACTGGAAATTAACTTCAACTTACCCTTTCAGCTGCCTTCAAACCGCAATAAGAAAAATAAAATGTCTACGGGAAATTCCCATGTTATTTTCAAGCCGACGCCATATTGTCCTCCGTGTCAACAATAGTATACAGTGACGTCAAAGCCTCCGACGTCACACATTTTCAGCGATTTTACTATAGAAAATCCCCGTAGACTTTTTATTTTCCGTCCTATTTCTAACTTAACTGACGCACAGCAAAAACAATGGTATTTTCTGTTACGACTAAAGGAGTTCTATAGAATTGTTATCTTTTTGGAAGATGACATTATCATATTTCAGAGAAAACCGGGAAAACAGGGTGCTCTGGATTTAGTGAACAGGACAGTAGAGGAAGGACCAGGGAGGAGTTAGCATTGCTGCAAAGGTGGTTTTCCTTCAATCAGCTTTGTCAAAGCATTTTCTTTTGTATGAGCTGCAATACTGCACAGGAACCATTGTGGTTTACAAATATGATTCTCTCTTTATTTGGACAAAACCTAATTGAATGTGCATGCCATGTTTTCCTCACGTATTGTTGCAAAACACTCTGTCGATAGAACAAAATTCCATTTGGATTTTTTACGGAAATTAGGAATAACTAATTCGATAGATAATCGAGCGGCAACGCAAATTGCCTAACGCAGTTAGGCCGTTGGGAAATATTAGCTCCGTATTTGTTTTTCAGTGTATCAAACAAACCGCTAAGGGTTACAAGTGCCATTTCTATTTATCTAAATTTCTAACAATAAAAGGAAAACCTACTAAACATCAATCAGTTTCCGCCTCGATTAATTAAGGGTTGTCCCCCCTGAAGGATTCCACCTCCAACAAGTGAGAGTCGATTGATAAAGCTTTATTTCTTACTTTCCCTTTGATGTTGCCATGTCTGGTTTCATAATGTACGGAATTTCAAAGGAAATTAATGCATGAATTCGGAAATTGCTAACTGTATCTACATATGAACTTATATGAAAATGTTTATGCTCCTATTTAACAAAATATGAATCAAAGGCAGTTAAGCTTTTTGTAATGCCTTTGTTGCCTGAGGGAATCTGTACTTTATCGATGATTTTTATTGGCAAAATATATTATTTTTGATGAAAAAAAAATGACTTCGGAATCGCATACCATTGTAAATTCCAATCGAATAAGAAAGATCATAAGCAATTCTTATTTTTTACATACGAGCTTACAGGTGATAAAAATTACTGGTATATGAGCACTGTCTTAATCAACATTAACAAAATACATAATGTTATAGTCGTTCGGCATACGAGTTGAAATATATTTGCAAATTCTCCGCCACCAAAAAAGGAAAGTTTCCAAGAACTAACTCTGTCCTTAAACAACCAATTGTGCCTCATGTAAAATTCATGTGAAATTTTCATGATGCTCATTTCATATGAATCTCACGTGAGGCACAACTGGCTGTGTAGTAGGTTCTTTGGCAGAAGTTTTAGCTCTCATTTAGACTTTTGCTCTTCAAAAGTCTTTGTATTATTTGAACTTCTCCTTTTTCGGCCTCAAGCATTACTGCTGAGACATAACTTTTTGAAATGCGCATATGGTGCACTGTAGTGAAGCCAAACTCGATCAACTTCGATTGATCGTCTGTCTCTTCAACTCATTCGAAAATGTCTGTAATCAAAAAATCTTGAAATTTCTAAAATGTGGGTCCTGTATCATCATATCCCACCCATCCTGCTACGTTTATCTGTACATTTTTGGACATATCATTTTCACACTCTTTGGCTATATTACATTGTTTAGATTGGGGATCACTGACGAGGGTTAAGTACCCGAAACGTAAATGTCTGGTCCATGCTGCAAATTTGTCTGTTCTTAAATGATGATATTGAATTTGAAAACGTTTTGCATTTTTTTTGACACAAAATATATTTCAATATTGACATTTATTCCTATTTTAAAAATAACCATAACCAATAAAACAAGCCTCAGATCACATCTTTTGAATCTGAATCGGAATTGAATCGGCCCGCGTCATCATCAAGCATAACGATTTTAAATACTGCATCTTTTAAAAGACTGCTTTCAAAATTCTCTCTATAAATCACTTTTCCTGTTTCTGTTTCTTGGCTTTGGGGGGTTTCGCTGGTTCAATTGTAATTATGTATAAAGTATACTTTGACTTTGAATTTTGATATGAAGTATGTTTGACCTTGAATTTTGACTTGGTCAATTATCCTTTTTTTTTTCAAGGAGTAGTTCTTTCATTTGGTACCTTCCAGAAAACAAATCTGTTGACAAGTAAAAACAATGGAATAAAAATCACATTTTTTTTTGCTTCTTTGGCTTCTCTGGCTTCATGACTCTTTGATGTGATACGTCAAAAAAACTTTGATGAGCTTCACGTTTGAAAAGACCGTATTCTTATGAACAAAAGAAAGGAGGAGGAGGGGATTTCCAACAGGACTCAGCTGCAGCATCCACAAAAACACACACACACAGACCCTCCCTCAATCACGCACACACAAGATCACAAGAGACATTGTGAACAAGCATTTTGAATTTCGTCACTCACGAAGATATTATATCGAAAACATTATGGAGAACATGCTTCTTTCCTCGAATTTGCAGTTAATCGTCGTAGACATTCATTTTCTATTCATATCTGCCATGATTAATTTGGCTAATCTTTCGCTTTGTCTTTCATCTTCTCTACATATCAAGAATCAATGGTGAATACATTACCACATAAAAACTCGATATGTCCCCCCCTCATCATTTTTTGCAATAACGATGCATTTGTACTGTATGAAAAACGTACAGGGATTGGACGATAATTACCGGAAATCCATTCGTCATCCGGGGTCTTAAACATGACATCTCACAACATTTCAGACAAAACACGGGATCGTTCTTTATTGGATTTGGTCGTCTGCAAGGAAATGAAATGTCGTTCGGTCAGCAACTTGCTACTTTTCTTTATGTTTGGAAATCATGTCATTTCCTTTTCTTACGAAATGTAACAATATATGACTGATTGCCGCAAAGAGAGTTAGACTTTTATCATGCGGTCAGTCATCCTTCTCTTTTTGGTTTCTTAAAAATTATGAATTTTTCTTTCTATGAATATTATACAAATACGCCAGTCTTGTGTAACTTTATTGTTTTCAATTAAATTTAAGCTTAGGCCATACCAAATTAATTAAATGTTCTTCGGATTTTCTTGTGAAAAAAAGGGTGCGAGCGGGCGAAAATATAATTATTTTATTTTTTTTTTTAAGTATTGACGTTTTTAAAGTGCGGGCGAATAAAATAATTTCATTTTTGATATAGGTTACCCAAGTAATACATTTCTGATGTTTTTCGTACTCAAAAAGGAATCCCCATAGAAATCTGGTGACTAGGAAGCCTGATACATAGCTCTACGGAAAAGATTTTCGAACATTCCCCCCTCCTTGACTCTCGATGGGACAACAAATTTGCTCCAAACATAATTTTTCAAACACAAGAAGTATCATTTTCTTCGAAATTTGCACAATCTCAGACTTCTTGAAGCTTTAAGATTTGCAGAAGTCAGAACCGACCCTAAAAAAATCTTGAGCCAGAAATCTCGTGGTGCGGGCGAGCATATTATTTTTATAATATTATTTTTTGATTTTTGAAAAATATGGTGCGGGAAATCCAAAGAACATTTAATTAATTTGGTATGGCCTTAGAGCGTTTCACCGAGCTGTGTTAGAAGCCAATTAAAGGAAGGACAATTTTCATTTCACGTAATGAAGCTCATTATCTAATCTTTAGTGGTCAGCAGGTCGTCTAGTTGCTTTCAGTGCGCCGACAATTTCATTGCAAAGACGTTGTGAACATATAACAGAATGGACAAGTTAATATGGTTGTTTATGTTACAAAATCATTTTATTAAGATAAAACAGTTGAAACAATTGTAATTTTCATTAACCGATTTACTCTCCACATTACATTTCGTGACTGTGGGAACGGCTGTTCTGCCTTGCAACATGATCGTGCGATGACCTATCCATTTGACTGTCGTTGAATTAGAAAATTGGGATTTCAGAAATCAGAAAGTCTAGACTGAACAACGTGCACTGCGGGAAATGCACTTGCTTTGAGTTACACATTATATTGACACAAAAATGAAATATTGTGTAAAATTTACATGCTCATTTCATATGAATTTCATGTGAGGAACAATTGTTTGTAGATTTCTAGAGAACGGAGGAGATTCTTAAGATGATAATGCTGCAGCGGGCCACACACACATAGGACAAAAAAGGAACAGAAAACATTGAAATAACGTGATCAATGGCATCATATCACTTAAACATAAGGCAAACACTCAGTCTGTAGATATGGATAATCTCCGCAAGGTTTCCTTGTGGATATTGATTAAGAAGTTGCCCATTGGTTTCGTTGGTCTATGTGTGGCCCTTTTGTGTTTGATGTTTCTATGATGTGAGGTGTTGTTCCTCGTCCCTTTGGCGTCTTTTTCTGTGCTTGTCTGCTCTGTGTTTTTGCATTGGGTGTTATGTTGTGGGTGCTGCAACCGAGTGTTGTTGGAGATCATATCCTTTACTTTGTGAAAAGTATTCATTGTAGGTGGCGCCAATGAAATACAGTTTTGCGGCTCTCATCATTGAAGACGGGAGCATGTGTGGTGGAAATTCCTCAATAATAGGGCAATCCTCTTTGCAATTGGAATACCAAATAAAGAACATTTTAGCATCGATAAAAATAATGAGATCACGAAGGTGCTAGAATGGTAAGTATGTTTTAAAGGCATTCGTGTTAACGGTTCATACAGAGTCCCCATAAAATAATGCAAAGGGCACATTTTATGACATCGAAGCATGCGTAGCCTATATTTTAAGGAAAGCAAGTCATAAAATATTCTCTTAATTAACCTTTAACAATTTATCTACAACTACTTAAGTATCAATTACAGGAAGATACAAGGCAGTAATGTGATATCCCACAAAATCCCAGAAACAGTAAATTTGTAGGAAGTTTTAAAAAATCTTCAAATTCTTGTGTCAATTTTGTTTTTTTTTTCTGGTTGCGTAGTTTAGATCTTCTTCATGCTGTCATTTGGTTAAAATTACAGCCTGTTGGTAGTCTGGATGTTAAGGTCTGATAAATCCATTCGAACACGTCCGGATCTAAAAACTAGAAGGGGAATCCAGAAAGGCTATGGGGCGTGTATGTGTGTGTAACAATCTTTTTATTTTGTATAATTTCTACGTAGAAATGGAAATTAGCACTTTAGCAACTTTTAAAATGTGATGGAATTGGTCATCCCAAGCCATTCCAGTTGATTTGTAAAATCCAAACAATTGTTATTTCGATAGCAACATAAATTATCATTATCACCGAATAATACTATTCATTCAGATTGTGCGCTCTATATCGTTGTTTTCGAGACGTCACGGAAAGTAAGACTAACAAATTAAACATACGTGTAATTTTAAAGATTGTTTATTGTTTATGGGGCGTCAAAAATATATTCGCGAGGAAGTAAATTACAGAAAAAGAAAGGAGTAGAATTACTCTAGGAAACGTAAATGATATTTGAAACTGAATAGTGAAGCGAGTTGGGATCTTTAATTATTGAAATCAATGTAGATTCATTCAGGACTTAGAGCGACCTCCCGGTAAGGTGATAGGACGTAACTATTCCATTTCCAACAAGTGTGGGATAGGAAAAAGGAAATTACATCTAGTTGTCACGCTATTGTTTCCTTGACCTATTGTTGCTTAAGGTATTTGAATTACACCTAACTCTCTCACTGTATTTTTTCCCCTTCACCTCCGTTAGCGAATTTTTCAATTTCTCAACATAGATCATATACGATTATGCCATTTATATGCGCAAATCGCCTGTTTATGCAAATACACAACTAATTTGGACATAGTGGATACCGTTCGCATATGTTGAATAGGCCTCATGCAACTTAAACTACCTCCCTAGTGAGACCTGTATCAATTCAGTGCATTCGCAACTCCTTTTAGAAAATACAGCATACAATCCACACAAGGCAATGCATTACCAGACGGTTTCAATAATACGAAAGTGTTCAAACTCTTTACCCTCTTGAAGAAAACCAATTTTAATACACCAGACACATGTTTTGGATAGTAAATCCTCATCAGTGATGCTTCAAGCCAAAATGATTTTCAGACACAACCAAAATTCAGTAGCAATGCGTATCCGGATAACTTTTGAGGTAGGAGATTACAATGCAGAGTTAGGCCAAGTACTTAATATTACGTTGACATTTTAAATGTCCGGCACCTGCGATATTTAAGCTTACTTCTTATATTGCTCAATGCTTATCAGTAAGCTGCTATCAACACAATGTCCAACATTGGTACATGTACATGTTCCAAAATGGAGAAAACATACGTGAACCATGCGTATGTTTTACAAAAACTTATAGGGTATCGGTGAATCCCCTGTCAGTTTTTTTTAAACATCAGTATTGTAACCCTATGCTAATGCTTTGGTCAGTAATAAGCTAGAAAACGCCTGCTTTTAGCAACGTCGCCGTAGGAACGCAAGACGTCATAGCTAAAACTGCGATAAAACATGAAACCCCTTGCATTTTTAAACGCTCAGCCAATCAGAATACGCGTTACAAACGGAGTGCATTAGACTTGTCTTTATCTGTACAAAAGTTATTAAGAAGGATATTCTCAGCACGTTGCAGAACACATGCAAATAAGACAAAAAAAAAAGGCACAAGAGACGGGAAAAAGGTGCATAAGACGAAAAAAGAATGCACATAAGACGGGAAAAAGGCGCATTAGACGTGAAAAAGCGCATAAGGTAAGAAAAAGGCACATAAACATGAAAAATGCTGAAAGACGAGAAAAGGCGCATAAGACCAGGACGAAGAGACAAAGACAACGAGAAGGACCCGTCTCTGAGGGACAGCACCATACATGTTTATGCATAATTTTAATAGAGTCATATTGAAAAAAAAAAACAAATTCATACAATTTAGAGTTCAATTGCTAGTATCAGACAAACGAGCAGACTGAAGGACAGACAGGACAAACTCAATAGTCCATTGATTTATTATACCACCGAAGGCATAAACAGACTAATAAAAAGACAAAGCTTATAAAGATATAGCTTTAACAGTTTTGCCCTACTTACAGAGACTTAGGCCATTTCTAATAATTAATTTCATGACTCCTAGATCGGCTCTAATTCATTTTATGTGGCATAAGTAGATTGTAAAGTATAAAGAATACAGAAGCCCTCTGGTGTTTCTTTTCATAATTACCTTCAATATTGCGGACTTGAGCACTTTTTAAAGTGCAAGTATACAATAATTTATGCCTCAGTTGCCGTCATTTAAGATCACAACTTTATTGTCTAGCATATAATTGCAAAAGACAAGAAGAACATCAAACGGGGCAAAAGGCGGTGAAGTATCAACTTGATAGTAATGAAAACCACATTTTGTTCTTACTACCATCCTCGAAAACCCAGGCTCGATTGAGCTTACGAATAAGTGTAACGCAATGGTTTCTGGGTTTCTGAGGATGTCTTACTACATGTTCAAGAATATAATATGAATTAAGTATCAACTTGATAGTCATCAAAATCTCATGCCGTTTTATAGAAAAAAAGATAAAAAAAGTGTGGATAGAATTCCCATTAGACAATGGAACGTTCAGATGTGGTATAGCAAAGCCATACTTACATAGTAAAGTTTCCTCTGGAGGAATGTAGGGAATATCTGAAATAAAAGAGAAATAAATCGTTAATGTTTTTATCTTAATTGAAGACATTGCAAGAGAATTCTGACAAAACTTAAAACAAAATAATAGTACTTTTATTCATCATGACCTTGATAAAGTTGCCTTGATTAAAGACCAAGATATATTTTCCCTCAATGGATACTCCATACCAAAGCAGATGATGATGAAATATTCAACGGTAAAAGTAAAAAAAAAAAAAAAAAAAAAAAAAAAAAAAAAAAAAAAACAACAAAAAATCATATGAATTGCAAAAAAGTGACCATTCGAATTCATCTTACTGGTCCTTACATTACAAATATTTAAATTTAGGGATTTGAGTTTAAATGTTTCTTTGTTTTATGTATTATTTTGGTTGTGATATTCATCTATTATTTGTACAAGTACACCTTCCCCGATAAAACCGCAGTCAGAAGCGGAATTGGGAGCGTCTATCTATAAACATGATAAAGTTCCCTCGGATATTTTGTTTTGTTGGTGCTGCAAACAATCGATTTTGAAATTCGCTACCTAAAGTTGTCTCTACTTGTTTGTGAGGTTGCTTCTTTGAGTATTTCCCCTCTACTTTGTAAAGCAATTGTATGATCTTGTGCATAAGTGTTTGCTGGTTAGTGCAGTACAGTATTGTAAGAGACTCGATATCTTTTCTTTCTTTTACAAATAAAAACTACTTCATCTTTTACTTTGACATATATCATGATATTGATACAACAAAGAGCTCCTTAAAATGCAAGACAACATACTCTTAATTCGTGAAATGATATTTGAAACATACAAAATGGACAATTATTATGAGGACAGAACGACGTATGCTGCAGATGGCTGCAAGATAATATAATCTCATTATGACTTGCAATGAGAAGTAAAATTATACGAAATTAATATGTTGACAAAATTGTCGAACATGAAACCCTCACTGCAACTTAAGAGTCATTGTCTGCACTTGAAACGAGTACTTGCTCTAAGATGATCGGGTACATTTTCATATTCGATCCCCATTTGGTAATAGAAGAGCCCCTAAGAGATTGTCATCTACTTTCCTTAAGCTATCATGGTAAAACACGCTGATGATATTAGAATATTATTTGAGAGACCAGAAGCGGATCCAAAATACATGAAGGGAGACGGTAGCCTGCACATATTGCAAGAAAATGAAAATGAAGAAATTAAGGGGAATAAATGAGTAAATTAATTTACAGAGAGATAGAGAGAGAGAGAGAGAGAGAGAGAGAGAGAGAGAGAGAGAGAGTTACATGAACATGTGCATTTTCTGACAGAACCTCTAAATGCGCTCCTGTATTTATTATAGTATGTTCACCTCATCACCCTTATATTCGATACTTTTGGACCATGGAAAATTTATTGATGTTAGTTTCCTCGAACATGAAAGAAGATTATATTTCTATGTAATCTAAAAATGACATTCGTGCTCCAGACACGAAATTATTAGACGGCACGGAACTGATACAAGACTAAGGATAAAACGCAGCGGATCTGAGAAAGATTTTTTTATCTTAAGTTTTCTGATGAAGAAATAACTGGACCCCTTTAAGACTTTACAAAGTGCCATATGTTGAGTTGACTCAACGTAGCAAAAGTGAATAAAAAAATTTTCCCCTGTCAGGATGTATGAGCTCTTTCCTTGTGCATATTATGCTCTAGCATTTAGATAGACTAATTTTACCTGTTCTGCACATAGTACATGTGCATGTAAGTAATACATTTACATCACCACCAAAGCAAAATATCCGAGGGAACTTTATTTCTTACATGCACATGTATTTAATAAATAATTCTACGACCACAGGGACATGAACGAGAACTCTGTCTAGTGAAACCGTTTAAGTTATTTCCCTTGCCGGTCGATCTCTTTGAAAGTGCAATGTGGGCTACCGAGTACCGTGGTCCTTGTGGAATAAGGCTTTTAGAATACTAAGTCTGCCCCGGATCTTGTCATTCAGAAATTAATTTATATTAACGAAACAAAATTGTGTTTGTTTCAATATTTACATGATTAAACAAAACTTTACTGCATTCACATGTAAATGCTCGTAATATTATGGATGTTTGCACAAAAATGTCACATTTACAATAGAATGTGTATCATTACATGTAGAATTAAAAGGGTGTTGTTCGGTTGAATTGAGGGACAAGAAAAAAAAGTCCATAATAGTAGCTCTTTTAGAAATTTCCGTTGGTATATTCTTTTTCCACAAACAAAAGCAATATCCTTTAGGCTCAAATTCTTTATCCTTTAGGCTCAAATTCTTTCTTAGACAAAAGTAATGAATCCACTAAGTTCAGAAGAATTTCTTAAGTCGTCTGGATCTCAGCAGACTTTCTTCGGGATCAACGTGACACTTAATTCTTAGACAGTGATCATATGGCGCAAAAACGGTCATGCAATCTTATTTCAGTTAAGATGATTCGATAATACTACTTTTATTACAAAAGCATCATTTATATTCCATGGATGGAAGTCTAGATCAGCGGATTCATAAACAAGTCAACAATACTTCCTATCTGTAAAGTTACGAAAGTCTAAGAATAACTTTGTTACGAGCTTTCCTTAATAGTGTTTGATTTTTTTTCTCAGAAATTGCTGCGGACAAATAGGGCAAAATATAACCTTATTCATTCAAATAACACGGAAGTGTTCCAACTCTATACCTTCTTGAGGAAAATTACAAACAAATTTTCATGCACCAGACACGTGTTTCGAATATTAAATTCTCATCAGTGATGCTTCCAGCCAAAGTGCTTTTCATACGCCGCCTAAATTCATTTCACTAGCGCCCTCTGGTTTCATTTTTAGAATTTCTGCATTTACTTTACAAAGAGTGCACGACTCCAAATTTCCTGTAGGGTCGATTCAGCAGCATATCCAAATAAATCACATAGAAAATGATTAATGCTTTCAAAGTTTACATTACAATTGTAAGTGAATGTTTTTTCTTAACAACGGTTGTAGGATATATTTTGTCCGGTCAACTTTAAGAAAGAAATGATTTCGACTTTTCGATGGACTTATGTTTCGTGTACTGTATTGAAGTTTCGAAGACGTTGCGACGTAAAAGCTGGTTTTAGCGCTCGACTTCATAAGGAATGTTTTCTTGTAGTATTATAGCCTAATAGTTAATTATCATACCGCAATTATCAGAGGGTTCATTCGGACACTACATAAGCAGATGTAAAGTAGAAAGAGGTAGGGAAGTCAATCTAATTGTTATAAAATACGTATTTTTCCGATTCTTGCGTATGTTTTTTTTATATTATAAATATTGAAAATTTACACGATGGGAATCAATTCCGTCTTTTCGATTTTACAGGCCTATGTTCGATTTGTGCAGGTATCTGACGTAAAAGTATTGTGACGTCATTAAATTCCTTTGAAATTGTCATATTTGTAACCCTGTTTCCCTGAATTCCATGCTGGTTTCCATAGAATTTGATGACGTCACAATGCGTTGACGTCAGATACCTGCACAAATGGGAAGTAACTCTGTATTTCGAAAAGACCGAATTTCAGTTCACCCTTTGAGCATTTCAAGGAGTTTTATCTTATCAGTGATGATTGAGGCCTGATCAGACGAAATCCAAATAGTGAATATGAGAAGAACGAAATTCAAATAGTGAATATGAGAAGAACGAAATTCAAATATACCAAAAAAAAAAAGAAAAAAAAAAAAACAAAAACAAAAAAAAAAAAAGAAAAAAAAAAAACAAAAAACAAAACAAAACCCAAAAAACACGATTTTAGATTTCATTTGAAAGAAACAAATTTCAGTAAGATAATCATGTATTTTGACATTTCCTTTCACTATATTTCTATTTATATCCTCTTGCCATTTACTTCAAGATTTTGTAGAAGTTTGCAAATGATTCAAATTGAAAAGCCGTTCAGAGAAAATATAATTCAATATGAGAGTTGAATTATGCATTCAAGGGAAATACTCCTCCTCATCTTTTTTAAAGTATATCAAATTTTGGATTGATACTTATTGAAGTCAAAGCAGAAGCACTGAAATTTGGCAAACAATATTATTATGGACTTATTAGGGCAGTCAACAAACAAAGATACCAAAACCTAGTGGTTGAAATAATCGATATTGAAAAACATGCAGTTCTATGCAGATCATAAAATGCAGAAACAAGGCAAAATCAGTCGAATAATAACCCAAGGGACTAACAGTTCATCAGCAGATAAACCAACCTAGTGATTGAGATTATCAAATTAAAATATATGTCCCATCATCATTATAGTTTAGTGCACCATAAGCGCATTTCTATGAACATACATTTGAGAGGATTTAAGAAATGTATCTTATATTTTTTTCTGTTGATGTAGGTATCAACCGAAAAATTGGACTTAACTGCGCGTAGCGCGTTGATGCAAATGTTTTCTGTCCAATTTTTCGGGTGATACCAGCATCAAAAGAAAAAAAAATTAGATTAATTTCTTATCATTTTATATCATCTACTTATCTTAACAGACTGTTTTCTTGGATCTAAAAACAATCAATCGCCGCACTATATTTCGTAAGTTCGGGGGGTTGCGCAGTGATACAACTGACTCCAAAGACGAAAACAAGTTATGGCAACCGTTCTCTATATCTTTGGAATAAGGACCAGTTTGAGTAAACCCTATATGCACAGTTAATTTTTAGTAAGTCGAAAAGAAATGGTATCGTTGAAATGTTAAACATTAACAAATTGTATTTTCAGCGACGAGTTTATTCGTGTTTGAGGGAACCCCCGGTTCTTAAGATAGTGCTATAACTTTTGTGAAACATTTTGTTGATCGAAGTATCGACAAAATTTCTTAGCCAATCAGAATCTTCGTTTCTTGAAAAGAACAATGGAAATGAAATGCTATCTAAATAATGAACATATGAAGAGCAAACATGACCCGAAATATATGTCCTATTTTTAGCTCCTCTTTACTCATACCTCTCTGATAGGAATGGAAGCAACTGAAAAAAATGTCTAGAAAGTTGGATCACTGAATCTATTCTTTACTACCAGAAACTGATATGAACTGAATGATAATTTCAATTCTATTCACTCCATTAGAAAGGTTATGTCAGATCGCTAAATGAATGAAATATGTCCTTATCCTATTGACGGCACCAAGGGAAGAACCATTAAAATTCTTTCACAGTTTCAGTTAAATTATATTTTCTCCAAACGGCTTTTCAATTTGAATAATTTGCAAACTTCTACAAAACCTTGAAATAAATGGCAAGAGGATATGAAATGAAATATAGTGAAAGGAAATAACAAATACATAATTATATCACTTAAATTCATTTTATTTCAAATGATCCTTCTAATCTTGTTTTCTTAAAAGCAAAAAGATTTCCTATCAATGTCAGAATTGAATTTATTTCTGCTCAAATACCTTTACATGTAATTTCTATTGAAGATAAATTAGCAATAATAAGCTATCCTATTAGCCGGAAAGACAAATTACCAAATTCATAAACATATCGATCTGCTCAATTACTAGTAGAATTATTTGAATAACTTGTTAGATTTGAGTCTAATGAGTTATGAGCCGGCTGAAAAGAGCTACGACTTATTTTGAAGAGTTAACAAGGGCGGATCTAGAGCGCTTGGATAGGGATGGGATGGGGAAAGGTGAGGAACCCCTTAAATTGTCAAAGATCCTTAGTTTACAGGAACCTGTTTTACAAAAAAAAAAAAACTTACGAAAATTTTAGGAATTTTCGTAACTTTCATCATCAAATGAAAGCTTGAAATCTTTTTCACTTTAGATTATGTTGTCCTTTTTGAAAGCATTTCTTCTTATACTAAATCCAGAAACAAAACATCGCGATTTTTAGCATATAAGAAGTACTAAGCTATCAAAAGTACGAAAATTTAAAAAAGCGTATTATTTGTGTATTTGTAAAACAGGCTCCATGTTTTAATGTATATTTGTTTTTCAATTTCTCTCCTTAAAAGTGAACCCTTTCTTTGGAAAAAAATCTAGATCCGCCCATTTTTTTTTGGGCGCGAATCAAATGGTGTTCATTGGTTGTTTTAACAGGAGTAAATTTTACTATCGTTTGCTTAGTTTTACTGTGCACCTGCACTGACTTGAAATATATTTTAAGTTTTTCTTATACAAAATTTGATAAATCATTCTGAGACCATGGGGTATCTTCATAATGACAAAGCTCTGTCATCAGCTGGCTCTTCGGCATATATTTTTGAACATGTTCTGAATTCGCTCATATATTTTTCACTATTTGGATTTCCATCTTTTCGGCATCGAGTATCAATGACGATACATTATTCGTTTAAATGTGCAAATGGTTCACTAAATAGTTACGACAGAATATATATATTTCAGTATTGACAACTTCAACTAGGTTGGTATCTCTTCTGTTAAACTATTTATTTCCCGCGGATAACATTTGCTTAGTTTCACAGTGCTTCACTTACTAGAAGTATGTCTAAAGTTTTCGAAAAATAAAACATTTCCAACACTGAGGAATTTCTTCCTGATCTCATAACAATGTCCTATTTGACTCTTAGGCAATTATCTAAGGTAATATTTAAAAATTTCGCTCATCATATATTCACTATCTAAATATTTATTTCGGCCTCGAGTATCACTGATGATACATAGTTTGTTTTTATGCGCAAACGGTTCACTAAATTATTACAATAGAATATATGTATCAATATTAAAAATATATACTTAAAAAAACACAATGAAATTCAGAGAGCATCATACTTGATGGGTTCGGGTATTTAATCTTCATAAGCAGTTTTTTTTTGATTGAGAGAAAAACAAACAAACAAACAAACAGACTAAGATGAAAAACGAGAAAAGAAAATCGAAATTTGCGCATTACATAACTTAGCATCTTTCTTTGTATCCTAGCATTGTATCCTTGTAATTTGTACGGTGACATATGTATGCGCCAAAATGAAAGAGATATGTCAGAAAAACTCACTTGTCTCTTCGTTCAAATTTGCCTTTAATACAAAGGTTGTCAGTTGATACAAATAATATTTTCAAGAAAATATTGTTCCGCACTTTTGTTCAAGACAGATGTGTTTATTATTTCTGCCTCAGAATTTTTCTATAGTTTACCGAGAATTAATGTGAAAAAGAATTTCATGATCAATTTCAAGTGCTTGGAAAGCGATACATTGCCTTCAACTTCAAGTCATGATGAGTATTATATATATATATATATAGTAATCGACTTAAATTGCACAGGACGTATAATCTCTTAATGCCTAAATTCTCAGAAAAGCTCACTTATCTCTTCGTTCAAATTTGTCTTTAATACAGAGCTTATTAGTTATACAAAAACATTTTCAAGAAAATATTGTTCCGCACTTTAGTTCAAGAGAGATGTGTTTATTACTTATACTTTACCAAGAATTAATGTAAAAGAGAATGTTATGATCAATTTTATGTGCATGGAAAGCGATACATTGCCTCCGACTTTCAGCCATGATTAGTTTCATATTATAGTGATAGACTTAAATTTTACAGACTTAAAACATCTTTATGCCTTAATTCTCATGATATCATTTTATTTTTATTGTTGTCATCTATAACCAAAATAAGTGTGTTTTAACCCTCTTACATGTACCAGAAAAGAGCCTAATGGAAATTAAAGTTTGAAATTCGAGATTCATTTGCAAACCTCATTTATAAATTGTAAAACACGACCAAATGAAGATCATAATGCACAAAGCTAGGCCACAAATGGACAAAACTGTGCAAATTTAGTCAGCAAATCTATATTGATCTGCATCGGAAACAGTAATAAAAGAACTATCTAGCTCATAAGGCATAATGCATCTTACTATGGCGCTCTATGGAGGATATAGTGCAACATATCACTTTACATATGCTTTATACATTGTCAAATTATGTTTATATGAGATATGTTTTGCGTTCCAGAGGGAGTTCGGAAGGGAAGCTATTATGCAGATAAGGAATTGACATACTCGGATGTTATTAATCATATGGAATGAGGGAATTAATTATACACATTCACTAGAAATGTGAAATCTATACTATGCCTCTCGTAATGAACCTTCTATTTTACATTTCCTTACAAGCAACAGGTATTGAGTTGCGGAAAACAGAGTTATCTCCCTTTTGAGACGGTATCTGCCGTTAACCTGTTATGACGTCATGAAAATGGTATGATCAAGCCGATTTTATACCGTCATTTCCCAGAGTTTTAGGATCGTTTCCATAAAATTTGATGACGTCACAATTAGTCTACGTCATATACCGTCCCAAATGGGAAGTAACTCTGTTTTTCAAAAAAAGGGAAAGAAAAAAAAAGAAAAGAAATAAACGAGGTACGAAATCTTAAAAGGACTTAGCGGCAGCACCCACAGTGAAACAATGAAGGACCCAAGTAGGGAACAACATAAAAAGAGACACTAAAGGGATAAGAAAGTGAAAGTGGAAATGTAATTAAGTACACCAGTTCATCATATCTAAGTGTTGTTGATCTGCATTAATATATATTATCATTATAAAAGAGCGATCTCTATAAGGCAAAATGCATCCTAGTGTGCCCCTCTAAGTTTGGAACCGAATCACATGAACCTTGACAAATGTGACCTTTCAAATATCGGTCAACTGTTAAATTCAGACCAAGAGTCAGTATCAGTGATTAAAATTGTTGTTGTTGAATTAATTCTTGCATTAAAATACTATTCAAAATTTAAATACTTTTCTCTTAAGCACAGAATATCTATACGATGGGGACACTACTTCTCATGGCGTAGCAGACGACCTTAAGATCACGGCGTGGTTTGCCTCTCTAGTTCTCGGAAACGTTGATTTCACGTTGGAAATACACATTTTTAGACAATATCATGTGATAAAAAGAATCTCAAATGAATTTTCATTTCATACGATGTATTATGAAACTCGTTGTGCGTTTTATATCCCCTCGCCAAGGCTCGGGGATATAAAACACACAACTCGTTTCATAATACATCGTATGAAATGAAAATTCATTTGAGATCCTATATATATGTCCCATTATCATTATACTTTAGTGCACAATAAGCGCATTTCTATGAACATACATTTGAGAGAATTTAAGAAATGTATCTTATATTTTTTTCTGTTGATGCAGGTATCAACCGAAAAATTGGACTTAACTGCGCGTAGCGCGTTATTGCAAATGTTTTCTGTCCAATTTTTCGGGTGATACCAGCATCAAAAGAAAACATTATTAAATTAATTTCTTATCATTTTATATCATCTACTTATCTTAACAGACTGTTTTCTTGGATCTAAAAACAATTAATCGCCGCACTATATTTCGTAAGTTCGGGGAATTGCGCAGTGATACAACTGACTTCAAAGACGAAAACAAGTTATGACAACCATTCTCTATATCTATGGAATAAGGACCAGTTTGAGTAAACCCTTTATGCACAGTTAAAGTCGAAAAGAAATGGTATCGTTGAAATGTTAAACATCAACAAATTGTATTTTCTGCGACGAGTTTATTCGTGTTTGAGGGAATCCCCGGTTCTAAAAATAGTGCTATAACTTTTGTGAAAAATTTTGTTGATCGAAGTATCGACAAAATTTCTTAGCCAATCAGAATCTTCGTTTCTTGAAAAGAACAATGGAAATGAATTGCTATCTAAAGAATGAACATATGAAGAGCAAATATGACCCGAAATATATGTCCTATTTTTAGCTCCTCTTTACTCATACCTCTCTGATAGGAATGGAAACAACTGAAAAAATGTCTAGAAAGTTGGATCATTTAATCTATTCTTTACTACCAGAAACTGATATGAACTGAATGATAATTTCAATTCTATTCACTCCATTAGAAAGGTTATGTCAGATCGCTAAATGAATGAAATATGTCCTTATCCTATTGACGGCACCAAGGGAAGAACCATTAAAATTCTTTCACAGTGTTTCAGTTAAATTATATTTTCTCCAAACGGCTTTTCAATTTGAAAAATGCAAGGATCGCTGTGCGATATAAGTCCCCTACCGGCGGCATAAATTTATAACTTGCATCTCTGTTCAACAGTTCATCTTCTTCAACAACAGCCAAGGAAGGTCTGGAAAACTGAATTCTCAAAATTTGCTAAGTCCAAGGGCCATAACTCTTGTGAAAATTAGTCAATCTAAATTAAACTCAAATCTGCATCACACTATAATGTATTCATATACAAAAAATCAGCTCATTATCTGCAATAACTGCAGGCATGAAAATTTCCGGAAAAATGAAAATTTCATGAAATTTGCTAAGTCCAAGGGCCATAACTCTTGTAAACATAGGCCAATGGAAAGCAAACTCAAACTTGGTCTGTATCAGACTGAGATGTATTCATTTACCAAAAATCAGTGCATTATTTGCAATAAAACCAAAGAAAAGTCCGGAAAACTGAAATTTTCATAAAATTTGCTAAGTCCAAGGGCCATAACTCTTGTAGAAATAGGTGAATCTAAAGCAAGCTAAAACTTGATCTGTATCCCATTGAGATATATCCACATACCAAAAAATGAGTTCAATTTATCCAACAACAAAGGAAAAAAGTCCGGAAAACTGAAATTTTCATAAATGTGCTAAGTCCAAGGGCCATAACTCTTGTAAAATTAGGTCAATCGAAAGCAATCTCAAACTTGATCTGTATCACATTGAGATATATCCACATACCAAAAATGAGTTCAATTTATCCAACAACAAAAGAAAAAAGTCCGGAAAACAGAAATTTTCATAAAATGTGTTCAGTCCAAGGGCCATAACTCTTGTAAAATTAGGTCAATCGAAAGCAAACTCAAACTTGATATGTATCACATTGAGATATATCCACATACCAAAAATGAGTTCAATATATGCAACGACAGCGGAAAAAAGTCCGGAAAACCGAAATTTTCATAAAATTTGCTAAGTCCAAGGGCCATAACTCTTGTAAAATTAGGTCGATCGAAAGCAAACTCAAACTTGATCTGTATCACATTGAGATATATCCACATACCAAAAATGAGTTCAATATATGCAACAACAGCGGAAAAAAGTCCGGAAAACTGAACTTTCATAAAATTTGCTAAGTCCAAGGGCCATAACTCTTGTAAAATTAGGTCAATCGTAAGCAAACTCAAACTTGATCTGTATCACATTGAGATATATCCACATACCAAAAATGAGTTCAATATATGCAACAACAGCGAAAAAAAGTCCGGAAAACTGAAAATGGGGCAGACGGACAGACGGACAGACAGACAGACGGACAGACAGACCGAGAGGAAACTAAGAGTCCCCTTCGGCGTTGCCGGTAGGGGACTAATAATTTGCAAACTTCTACAAAACCTTGAAATAAATGGCAAGAGGATATGAAATGAAATATAGTGAAAGGAAATAACAAATACATAATTATATCACTTAAATTCGTTTATTTCAAATGATCCTTCTAATCTTGTTTTCTTAAAAGCAAAAAGATTTCCTATCAATGTCAGAATTGAATTTATTTCTGCTCTAATACCTTTACATGTAATTTCTATTGAAGATAAATTATCAATAATAAGCTGTCCTATTAGCCGGAGAGACAAATTACCAAATTCATAAACATATCGATCTGCTCAATTACTAGTAGAATTATTTGAATAACTTGTTAGATTTGAGTCTAATGAGTTATGAGCCGGCTGAAAAGAGCAACGACTTATTTTGAAGAGTTAACAAGGGCGGATCTAGAGCGCTTGGATAGGAATGGGATGGGGAAAGGTGAGGAACCCCTTAAATTGTCAAAGATCCTTAGTTTACAGGAACCTGTTTTACAAAAAAAAAAAACTTACGAAAATTTTAGGAATTTTCGTAACTTTCATCATCAAATAAAAGCTTGAAATCTTTTTCACTTTAGATTATGTTGTCCTTTTTGAAAGCATTTCTTCTTATACTAAATCCAGAAACAAGACATCGCGATTTTTAGCATATAAGAAGTACTAAGCTATCAAAAGTACGAAAATTTAAAAAAGCGTATTATTTGTATATTTGTAAAACAGGCTCCATGTTTTAATGTATATTTGTTTTTCAATTTCTCTCCTTAAAAGTGAACCCTTTCTTTGGAAAAAAAATCTAGATCCGCCCATTTGTTTTGGGCGCGAATCAAATGGTGTTCATTGGTTGTTTTAACAGGAGTAAATTTTACTATCGTTTGCTTAGTTTTACTGTGCACCTGCACTGACTTGAAATATATTTTAAATTTTTCTGATACAAAATTTGATAAATCATTCTGAGACCATGGGGTATCTTCATAATGACAAAGCTCTGTCATCAGCTGGCTCTTCGGCATATATTTTTGAACATGTTCAAAATTCGCAAATCATATTTTTCGCTACTTGGATTTCTTACTTTTCGGACTCTAGTATCACTGACGATACATTATTCGTTTAAATGTGCAAATGGTTCACTAAATAATTACGACAGAATATATATATTTCAGTATTGACAACTTCAACTAGGTTGGTATCTCTTCTGTTAAACTATTTATTTCCCGCGGATAACATTTGCTTAGTTTCACAGTGCTTCACTTACTAGAAGTATGTCTAAAGTTTTCGAAAAATAAAACATTTCCAACACTGAGGAATTTCTTCCTGATCTCATAACAATGTCCTATTTGACTCTTAGGCAATTATCTAAGGTAATATTTAAAAATTTCGCTCATCATATATTCACTATCTAAATATTTATTTCGGCCTCGAGTATCACTGATGATACATAGTTTGTTTTTATGCGCAAACGGTTCACTAAATTATTACAATAGAATATATGTATCAATATTAAGAATATATACTTAAAAAAACACACAATGAAATTCAGAGAGCACCATACTTGATGGGTTCGGTTATTTAATCTTCATAAGCAGTTTTTTTTTTGATTGAGAGAAAAACAAACAAACAAACAAAGAAACTAAGATGAAAAACGAAGAAAATCGAAATTTGCGCATTACATAACTTAGCATCTTTCTTTGTATCCTAGCATTGTATCCTTGTAATTTGTACGGTGACATATGTATGCGCCAAAATGAAAGAGATATGTCAGAAAAACTCACTTGTCTCTTCGTTCAAATTTGCCTTTAATACAAAGGTTGTCAGTTGATACAAATAATGTTTTCAAGAAAATATTGTTCCGCACTTTTGTTCAAGACAGATGTGTTTATTATTTCTGCCTCAGAATTTTCTATTGTTTACCGAGAATAAACGTGAAAGAGAATTTCATGATCAATTTCATGTGCATGGAAAGCGATACATTGCCTTCAACTTTAAGTCATGATGAGTACCACTTGGTGAGTGTCACTGCTGGTTGACCAGGAGTCCCCGAGGGCACATGTAGCCAAGTTCGATCAATTTCGGTTGATCGTTTCATCAACGCATTCTAAATTTCTGGTATCAAAATTTCTTGAAATTTCTAAAAAGTGGGTCCTGTAGCATCATACCCCACCCATCCTGCTACGTCTTTCGGTATACTCTTTCGACATAGTAACTTTCATACTTTTTGGCATATTACATTGTTTAGATTTAGGATCACTGATGAGGGTTAAGTACCCGAAACGTGCATGTCTGGTCCACGTTGCCAATTTATCTGTTTTTAAATGATACTATTCAATTTGAAGACGTTTACAATCATATATATATAGGATCTCAAATGAATTTTCATTTCATACGATGTATTATGAAACGAGTTGTGAGTTTTATATCCCCGAGCCTTGGCGAGGGGATATAAAACGCACAACGAGTTTCATAATACATCGTATGAAATGAAAATTCATTTGAGATTCTTTTTATCACATGATATTGCCAAAAAATGTGTATTTCTAACGTGAAATCAACGTTTCCGAGAACTACAGAGGCGAATCACGCCATGATCTAGAGGTCGTCTGCTACGCCATGAGAAGTAGTTTCCCCATCGTATAGATATTCTGTGCGTAAGAGAAAAGTATTTCAATTTTGAATAGTATTTTAATGCAAGAATGAATTCAACAACAACAATTTTAATCATTGATATTGACTCCGGGTCTGAATTTAACAGTTGACCGATATTTGAAAGGTCACATTTGTCAAGGTTCGTGTGATTAGGTTCCAAACTTGACCAATCGCATTCAAGCAGAGCGATATGTAACGTGTTATCATATCATATATTTATGAAATGGCTTTATGAAACTGCATAACGGGTGTATCATGTGATAAATATATATATAGTAATCGACTTAAATTGCACAGGACGTATAATCTCTTAATGCCTAAATTCTCAGAAAAGCTCACTTGTCTCTCGTTCAAATTTGCCTTTCATACAGAGCTTATTAGTTATACAAAAAACATTTTCAAGAAAACATTGTTCTGCACTTTAGTTCAAGAGAGATGTGTTTATTACTTATACTTTACCAAGAATTAATTTAAAAGAGAATGTTATGATCAATTTTACGTGCATGGAAAGCGATACATTGCCTCCGACTTTCAGCCATGATTAGTTTCATATTATAGTGATAGACTTAAACTTTACAGACTTAGAACATCTTAATGCCTTAATTCTCATATCATTTTATTATCATTGTTGTCATCTATAACCAAAATAAATGTGTTCTAACCCTCTTACATGTACCAGAAAGGAGCCTAATGGAAATTAAAATTTGAAATTCGACATTCATTTGCAAACGTCATTTATAAATTGTAAAACACGACCAAATGACGACCACAATGCACAAAGCTAGGCCACAAATGGACAAAACTGTGCAAATTCAGTCACAAAATCTATATTGATCTGCATCGGAAACAGTAATAAAAGAACGATCTAGCTCATAAGGCACAATGCATCTAACTATGGCCCTCTATGGAGAATATAATGCAACATATCACTTTACATATGCTTTATACATTGTCAATTATGTTTATATGAGATATGTTTTGCTATCCAGAGGGAGTGGGAGAAGGGACGCTATTATGCAGATAAGGAATTGTTATACTCGGATGTTATTAATCATATGGAATGAAGGAATTAATTATACAAACTCACTAGAAATATGAAATCTATACTATGCCTCTCGTAATGAACCTTCTGTTTTAAAATTTCTTTACAAGAAACAGGTATGAAGAGAAAAAAGGAGACGATCTGAATCAGAACTAAGCTGCAGCACCCACAGTAAAACACTGAATTTCCCAAATTCAAACTTATTACCCAACACACACCGAAGAGACTTGATAGTGAGGGGGATATGGGAAAGGAGAAAACATGTAGGAAAGTGTATACAGCCAATTGTGCCTCCTATGAAATTCATGTGAAATTGATATGAACTTAATATGAAAGTTCACATAAAAGTTATGTGAAACGAGCACGAACATGAAATTTACATGAATTTTTTCACATGAAATTCATGTGAAGATTTTTACATGGATGTTGTGTGAATTCAGTTTCCTGTGAAGGTCACTTAGAAAAATTCATGTGAAAATTATGTGAAGGAAATTTATGTGAAATCCATGTGAAATATTTTTCACATAAATCTTATGTGTTTATATGAATTTAACATGAACTTTCATGTGAAATTTACATGATGCTCATTTCATATGAATTTCATGTGAGGCACAATTGGCTGTGTATACTAGGGTACATGTTGTATTTCTTCATTCATCATATCTAAAGTTTGTTGATCTTCATAGCATTCATTATAAAAAGAACCATCTCTAGAAGGCGCCATGCATATAGTACAACCTTTCTTTATGCATTGTCAAATTATGTTTATACCGTATAACCAGAATTTTTCGCGAGTATCAAATTTCGCGATTTAATGGTAAAATAGGGTGTTTTTATTTTCGTGAGTACGATTTTTCGCGATTCATAAACAAGAACCAAATATATACATATGATGTTACTTTTTTGTACCTTTAATTATTAAAGAATTAGTTATTTCTATCATGAGAACACACTCAATTCACTTCTCTTTACGTCTAATCAGGAAAAATGAACTATGGCACATGTACAATATGAACAAATGAAAAGGATAGATCAACCTTATAAAACACATTTTTTCGCGAGAATAATTTTTCGCGATTCCAAATCACTCGCGAATATAGCGATAATTAGTATCTCGCGAAAATTTCTGGTTATACGGTATGAGAAAAGTTTTGCGTTCCATAGGGAGTGGAGGAATGGAAGCTATTATGCAGATAAGAAATTGATACTCTCATGTGTAATATGAAATGAAGAAATTAATTATACAAAGTACACATTCAGTAGAATTGGAGAGTCATAATATACCTATCGTAATGAACCTTCATTTTAAATTCTTACAAACAACAGGTATGAAGAGAAAGAAAGGGGGTTATCTTTACTAAGACTTAGTGGCAGCACCCGTAGTAAATCACTGAAACACCCACGTGCGAAACATAGAGTAGTCAAGTTACAAAAGGGACAAGTATGAGAAAGGAAAATACCAGTTTACTTTACTAGTATATATATTTTTTCACTCAAAATATTTAAATTTCATTGATCAGTCATAAAAGAACAATCTCTAAAGGTATAATGCAACTTACTATGTCCCTATAAGGCAACCTATCTCTTTACTTATACTTTATAACCTATCTCTTTACTTATACTTTATAACCTATCTCTTTACTTTTCTCTTTACTTATACTTTATAGCCTTTCTCTTTAATTATACTTTATAACCTATCTCTTTACTTATACTTTATAACCTATCTCTTTACTTATACTTTATAACCTATCTCTTTACTTTTCTCTTTACTTATACTTTATAGCCTTTCTCTTTAATTATACTTTATAACCTATCTCTTTACTTATACTTTATTACCTATCTCTTTACTTATACTTAATTACCTTTCTCTTCACTTATACTTTATTACCTTTCTCTTTACTTATACTTTATAAATTGTCAAATCTCTTTACTTATACTTATATCTAATAACCTATCTCTCTACTTATAATCAATAACCTATCTCTTTAATTATACTTAATAACCTATCTCTTTAATTATACTTAATAACCTATCTCTTTAATTATACTTTATAACCTATCTCTTTAATTATACTTTATAACCTATCTCTTTAATTATACTTTATAACCTATCTCTTTACTTATCCTTATACTTTATAACCTATCTCTTTACTTAGACTTTATTCCCTATCTCTTTACTTAGACTTTATTCCCTATCTCTTTACTTTTCTCTTTAATTATACTTTTTAACCTTTATCTTTAATAATACTTTATAACCTATCTCTTTCCCTATACTTTATAACCTATCTCTTTCCCTATACTTTATAACCTATCTCTTTCCCTATACTTTATAACCTATCTCTTTAATCATACTTTATAACCTATCTCTTTATTTATACTTTATAAATTGTCAATTTACGTATACATTCAATGTGTTCTGTGATCCTCTGGGAGTGGGGGAAGAGAAGCTTTTATGCAGATAAGGAATTGATATACTCGGATGTTATTAATCATATGGAATGAGGGAATTAATTATACAAATTCATTAGAAATGTGAAATTCATGCTATGCCTTCCTTTTTTTATATTCTAGATTCTTTTTACAGACTTTGGAGGGAAAGTGTGGGGGAGTATGAGAAGGAAAAGTACGTTTAATGTCCCAATAACATACTATAGTAGGTATCTAATAGAGCGAGATTCTCTTTGTTGTCTTCCCATTTTTAGGTATTCAAGAATAATTCATATGTAATGAGATAAAAAAGATCCTGACGACAATCTCAACAGCACTCACAATAAATTACATATGGAAGAAAATTATGTAAAATCGTTGTATGACAAATATGGACAATGACCATGATCATGTATCCAAATACACAGCACAAAATAGATAATTCAGAAAATCATAAACCGATGGCATACAAAATCAGGATAAAACCAACAAAGCCAACAAACAAATACCTCCACCACATGAAAAGAAAAGAACTCCAAATATCGGAGTGATACATGTACCAGGTGCCCAGGAAGAGTAAGCAACTCCTGCTTGCATGCAACACCCGTAGCTTTAATTTCCCTTCCTCACAAAACTAAATGTCTGTAAGTTTAGGTAGTGATAATCGGATATGCCAGATTATGACACTTTCAATTTTCGATTCCTCGTTTTAAACTCCATTTGACGTTGGTATTCGTTTTCTATTATATCAGATTATACCGAGCTCAATGATTTGTCATACATTGAGCTAGGATTTAGGAAAATGTGCTTGAGTATTCGGGCTGCCTAAAAATCGTCAGAAATGTAATTTATATTTAGAATTTATTGTTGTTTTTTTTTCAAAATCAATGTCTAGGACCCCGTCACCCTTAAATCATCTCCGCGTATTATATAGGACAAAAATTTCCCGCCATAATTCATTTGACAATTCGAGCTGTGCCCATTGGTCTCGTTGGCTTATGTGTGGTCTTTTGTGTTTCATATTTCTATGCTGCGAGTTGGTTTTCATTTCTTTCTGTGCTTGTCTGCTGTGTTTTTGCATGGGGTGTTTTAGTGTTTTGCTGTGGGCGCTGCAGCCGGATGTTGTTGGATATCCACGAGATCCCCTCCTTTCTTGTAGTACGAGTAAACTCCCATTATAGATAAGCGCTAGACTTGCTCAAGTCCTTATATCAAATTAAGTCGTGTGAAGAGATTTGCAATTATGAAATATTTTTTTTTAAATAGAAAGGATTTGCCCCTTTTAACAATAAGCAGTGAGCAATTGGTTGCAGAGATGTAAGGCAGTGAAGAATACTTTTGCTTGCTTGTAAAGAGATTTCACTCTATGAATAAAAAGTGATAAAATTTAACTTTAATATTAATTTGACATATAAGGACTTGAGCAAGTCTAGATAAGCGCATTCCATTGAAATTTAGAGTACTATTTTCATACTTCAATTACAAGTATCATAGTAACACCACTAGTGAGAGCGACAAGATTATGTCTGTATAAATCAATGGTAAAGATCGCCACTTCATGGGAAAACTTTTTATCGTGTTAACGAAGGGATCGATTGATTGGCCCTGTAGAAGCAATACCATATTATATGTATTGACACTGGAGAAATTGATTGGAAAAACAGAGATCCGATTGATTTCACGCCCTATCAGTAAGGACAAACATCAACGGGGACAAATTCTGAAATTCCCCAGTGCAGATCGTGACGCGAATTGTTCTAGAGTGCAAATTCATATTCCACAGCTGGTTTCTTGTTTGATGGTTATATGTCAACCGGGAATTCTGAATGACCGGCAATGAAACATGGTAAACGTTCACATAAGGCTAGTACTTCCTGTTCGACAGTGGACGATTACCCGCGACTGAGTGTTTATTTTGTTCAATTCAACGCTGGTGTTAGAGGTCTTCTTAAGCCATAAATTAATCTTTCATATCTGAACACCGATACTAGAAACCTGTCTTTTCTTTTAGAATTATCATTAAAATTTGTGAGGTAAACACCCTTGCACCGACTTCATATATGTTTTCATTTCAGTCACATTTTCATTTAATTTCGCATCTGAATAGACTTTTCGAAAAATTATGAGCAGCTTATTTTTCAGGAATAAGCTATTTGATACTTTGAAATAATACAAAGGGGATCTACGACTTTGAGTATTTTTAGTAAGACGTATACCACTTATCCAAAACATGCAGATTTGATGTACCAAATTTGAAATGTACATGTACATGTATTATCCAGAAAGCCGCTTTCTGACAACAGAGGTGTACACTTATTTTTTTCTTCATAATTGCCCAATGACTTCTTAAAAATTGGTTTATTTTTTTTTATTATAAACTAAGGAATAATTTTGCAATGAAAGAGAACCAGGCCCCCTCCCCTACATCCCGTGGCGCTGTGATTTTGTCTTGAAGTCGTCTTTTCGTCTTTTCCCGTGAGAAAACTTTAAACTGTTTTTACTGTTGGGCATTTCCTTTCTATCCTTACTATTTCGTATATTTTTCAAGAATTTATTTGCCAATTGAATGAAATTTTTTATTTCTATTTTGACTTGCATTCACTGATTACATAACATTTACAAACACCAAATGGTTAAATATAAAGGTAAGATAAAATGAATATTCATGATCTTCAATTTCGTCATTAAGGTGATGTTTGTTAAGGTAGAGCATCTCTCTGATCAGAATTCTGGAAATTTTATGCCTGGATACCCTATTTTTTCTCTTCAGAGTATTGTTCAGATTATCAAACTAATATGGTTTTGGGAAAAGAAACTTTTATAGTTACATTTCATCATCCCTAAAAAATACTTTCCCCATAGCGTCCGATGTTAAAGTTCAAACGGGTACACTCTCGGTATAATCATGAAACCAAGAGTTATATTTTGTTTATATGTCAGGTTTAACATAAGCTTTGAATATATAGAAATGAAAATATTGTAAAAGTTGTTATTTAGGGAATATGATCATCTGAGACCTGAGGAATGCTCTACCTTAATGTGATGAAAGCATACGAATGCAATGTTCTTTTGTTCTCAAAACGATGTCACAAGAGAAATTGATTTGTGAGGAAAAACTTGTTTCACTGAATTATTAAATGAAGGAACAGCTTGAAATAATCTTTCAGATTAAATATGCAAGAAGAGTGATATATCAAAATAAAGTTTGAATACAGCTTATATGTTTAGAATCAATACTAAATACATATAAGTGTTTTCAAAGAGTGACTTTCCGTCTGAAGTCTTCGAAAAAAGATTCAGAAATTAATCTGAATTCAAAATTCTCAGAAACAAATGTAAACTTTTTCACCACAATATAAAAAACTATCTAGGTTTATTGGTATCTTCACGCTTCAATGAACATAAATTGTGCTCAAAACATCACGTGCTAGGTCGTCATAAAATTTTGATGGACGTTTCCATTTCCTTTTTGAAAATTCAATTATTAAACAACTGGGATCTCACTGTTCCTTTTGATGGAATTTTCATTACCGGTGATGCAACCTGAAGGAGCTGCTTTCAGAACATTTCAAACCATAAGCGAATCTAGAAATTTCCCTGGGCGTTGCGGTCATTTTTGGAAGTCTTATTGGGAATGACTTTCAATTGTTTACCTACAAGTTACGAATATTTCTAGCGTTTTGCAAAATCTATGAGCGGATCCATGCAATTTTCTCGTGGAATGAGAAGGGGTTGGGGTTGGGGTGGAAGGTGGGTAAGTTCCTTTTGATGAACTTTTCACTACGGGTGATGTAACCTGTCGGAACTGTATTAACCTTAGTTTTATGAATATTGCAATTCGTGTGCAAGAACGATGAGCGGATCTAGAAATAAACACCGAGATGGGGAGAGGCATGTGGGGCATTTTATAAGTGTCGATGTTACTATAAGGAACTGTTATTATCTTCAGGTTTCTGAATGTTTCAGGTGGCGAAACAGAACAATGAGCACATCCAGAAATTTCCCCGAGGGGTTGAGTGAAAGGTCAGGGGGGGGGGGGGGGTCCCGATGTTTCCTTTGGTGGACTTTTCATTATCGTTTATGTAACCTGAAGGAACCGCTTTTACCTTTCTTTTATCTGAAGATTTCAATCACGTCCGTATCTGGAATTTTTCTTCCGCGGAGGAGGGGGTGGGAGGAGGGCTGTCCTGGCCCGCTGGTCATGGGCGGAGTAAACAATAATTTAACAAAGCCCAAGAAACAAGGCGGGGAGGGGGGGGGGTAGATGACTTATTACTCCAACAAGCCTTTCTGGACCCGCGCATCACAATAATTGTAACGATGAATAATTCATAGTATGTATTACTTTCTATGTCGAGGTGAGCCGACATATTGAGAAATAAAGGATTGGGTCGACCTGTATTTTAGTGCAAAATTTCATGACAATTCGTTTGATGTATTTGTTTTATCATTTGGCCATTGCTGCATCGATACGCTGTTTCAATAATCGAGAAATTCGTTGATAATTAATTTTTTTCGAGTTCCAGATTGGATATTTATATTCATGAGACTTTTCTCTGCACGAATGTAGATTATATAAAAACAATTATGCCAGAATTTAATTTAAAATTAAAATTTCGAAACAATCTTAAGTGGACTGATAATTCGAACAATCATCTGATCCTAAGATCCAATAATAGACAAGATGACTTATGAATTTATCAAAATTACGTGTACAAATCTGTGATTAATTCAGACCGGCATTTCATGGAAAATTTCAGTAAAATTTAAGAGTCCTTCGCGTCCTTTTGATCAACATGCTAGCTGATGTTTCTTAAAGAAAAACAAAAATGAAGAAAGAAAGCAAAGAATATACAAGAATAGAGAAAATAAGATATACTAGTGTAATCACCCATTTTATGCGTCTTTAAAGGACTAGAAACGACAAGAACAAAACCAAACTTCTTTACAACCGATAAATTTAATTCAAATCATAGGCGGATCTAGAAAAAAATCGGGGAGGGGGGGGGGTAGGGGTTCTAGACGTCGTGAAGTACAGACGTCATGAAGGACAGGCGATGGTTTTGATGACAATAATGCGTAAAATGAGACCATCATTTTTTCTGCAAATTTCGGGGCCGGGGGGGGGGGGTGTTTCTGACCATCTTTACACCTGTAAATTATGAATTTCAAAGAAATGTTTGTAATCCAATCAAATATTGTAGACGGTGTAGCAATTCCTTACAGGCATACATTTCATTTTACAATGAGGTTTTGGCTTGCTGGAAAATGATTTTATTCTAATTTCATTAATTTGTGTGGCTTTCCGGATTACAAGCTTTATAAATGCATTTAAGTTACTTATTATAACATTTGAAGATACTATGTCGTTTCTATATCGTTTTCAATGGTTTTATCTAAGTTTCCTATTCCAACAATTTCAGATCGTTTCAGTTTTATATATATTTGATTTTCTTTTTCTCAATCAACAATAGCAACACCTGAAACCGCTTTAAATTTTTCAGATCTTTGAAATCCGGAAATGTTACTCGTTTGACATGAAGAATTCAAAGATAACCTTTAATGTGCTTTAATCTGTTAATGCAATTGATTATTGATTCGATAATTCAAATATTTATCCGACTGAAAAGTGGAAACTGTCGTTCAGCTTATTGCACATACTGACAATATTAAACTGAAGTGTACTCTTAATGTCACACGATTTCATGCATTTCTAAAGTATTCTATCTCAAGAAAAATATCCTGTGCAAAAAAGTCTGTCTTTCTGTCTTTCTTTCTACTTTCAATATTAGATTCTAGGAAAATTCGATGTATTCTATAAGAAAGGCGTATAGAAGGTTCGGACAGTCTTGAATTTGTCATCCTCCTGATTTTAGATGGCAACATCTAGACTAATCCAATCACAGGGTCTCAAATTGATTGCTTATTTGTGAAGAAACCCGTCTTTATGGTCGTCATGGATCCTTAATTTAGAAAAGCAAAACAGTATATGTATGAAAAAAAAAATGCCGTACGTGAGGTTCGAACTAAAGATCTTTGTTATGCTAAGCAAGTGTTTCACAGATGTGTAATTGCCATCTTACGCTCCATCCCTTCTTCTTCATGTAGAAACTTAAAAATACCCTCTAACCGATACTTTGAAATTTTGATGACCTCAGAAATATTAAATTACATGTAGTTCATAGTCTAGACAGCTTTTGTCACTGAATATTGAAATAAATTCATTCTGTTATGTTAGCATTTCGGTTATCGACACCTTTTGTTCTATTATGCTAGCTTTCAGGGAATTCGAGACAAAATTTTATAGGCAAATCAATACTCTAGTCACATTTTTCTAATGAAATAGTCATTAAATTTTTCATTTCCCTACATTTTATAACAGTAAAGCTTTGACCTCATTTCTGGACAAATGTTTCTTTCATTTCTATGATTACGCAAAGGACAAAGAACAATTCGTTTCTGTTTGAATGTAATGAAAAAATGGAATTTCCCAGTCTTTGTACAGATTTTATTTTTTGTATTTTTATTTATTCTTCCAAAAACAAATGCATACTGTATAATACCATCGTAAGAATGTTCTTATCTATGTATACCAATGTTTAACGTCTTTAAATTCATTAGCATCATTTTAGAGCAGATAGATTTACAACATGGACCAGACATGCACGTTTCGGGTATTTAACCCTCGTCAGTGATCCTCAATCTAAACAATGTAATATGACTAACATCTGTGATTATTATGTCCTAAATATACCGAAAGACGTAGCAAGATGGCTGGAATATAATGCTACAGGACCTAGGTTTTAGAAATGTAACAGAATTTTGTAGACATAAATTTTGAAATGCGTTTGAAGAAACGACCAACCAAAATCGATCGAACTTGGCTGCTACACTATGCTTCTCATTGCTTTTGAAATTGACGATATTCCCAAATCGTTTTCGAGGTCGTTCTCAACATTACAGAGTTAATTTTGCAACAATAGTATGTGAAAATAATTCGAGCTTACACATTTAATTTGAGCTTACACATTTAACGAGGCGAAAAAGCAATAAAGAGGAAATTAATTATTGAGGAGACTTTTCTGAGAGCAGAGAAAATTCGCACTTTTTTGCAAGTGGAAATCAACCGATTGAGAACTCTCGTCTTATTTTGTAACTTGGAAAACAGGTTATGTAGTCGGAAAAAGAGGCGTATGTTAATAATAGATAAATGAAAAGAATCTTAGGCTGTAAATAAAAGAAAAGAGAATTACGATTTATGTTTTTTGAAACCTCTTTACTCGTTATTATCGCTTTATACATGTATATAATGTCTCTAATCGAATACAAATAGTAGAAAGAGTAATCATATACAATAATATGGTTGTTATAACTTGGAGTTGTCTCAATCAAAGCATTTTAAACTCCTTTGTCCGAAAAAGGGAAATACATGATAATTGAAGTTTTTCATTTTAATATAACAAACGTTTTCAATACAAAATTTGGATAAATATCAATATTGAAATATATCTTCATCTATTGTAATAATTTCACGTACAATTTCATTAATTATGCATAAGCAGTGTACATGTATACATCAATTAATATTGCTCATCGATCTTTACTACTAATAATACAAGCCTTGATTGAAAACCTCTTAGAATAATTATTTGCTCATAAACTTACATAAAATGTCAGTTCATT
This sequence comes from Pinctada fucata, assembly GCA_028142955.1. NCBI lineage: Eukaryota > Metazoa > Mollusca > Bivalvia > Pterioida > Pteriidae > Pinctada > Pinctada fucata. The sequence continues at coordinate 22,431,611 of AP027112.1, read as the reverse complement.
CGTGTATAAAGGGAAGACCTAGAGGCTGATCTGTTTTTTTTTAATTATGTTCATTTTAATTTTAAATCTACGACAACATCGTTCTTACCTTTGACTAAATTTGCATATAATAATATCATAACAACGGCCAGGCTGCACCAGAATAGTCCGAATAAGCAGCATAAAATCGCCAAGCCATTTCGACGAAAACAAGTTCGTACTTTCCTCCTAAATTCAAAAAACGTCATAGCTGACGCTACCCCATGAGTATTGTGACCGATCTCAAGCTCGGTAACTCTGCTATGAGAGTCATTGCTCGTCGTTGAACGACTCTTATTCAAGGAATCCCGTTGCATCAGATAAAATTCCTACAATAACATTCCAATAATGGCAAAAGTTACTATACATCCTATTTCCATATAGGTTGATTACTTTGGATTACATCGGCTTGTGGTCGAAGTGGAAAAAGCCAAATTTATTCATGCTTTTGTTATAAAGCATTACAAGGGACATCTTCTCTGATCATTCATTCACTCGGCCGCGCAACGTTTAGCAAAACATCATTCGCTTCCATTTTCAGGAAGAATAAAAATTCCAAGATCCCTAGCGGAGATTGCCATTTCATTTTATAGCTATCCAATATTGCAATATTGAAATAATACTAATAAAATCATCAATTGAAACATAAGCTTGATATATGATTCCTTAACACAGCAACGCTTCATTTACTCTTGATCGGATAAAAACTAATGGATCCGGTACTTCATATTTCCATTCAACCGAGGGCATAAATACTAGCCTTTTCACAGCTCCCTATTTATGTATCAATTCACCGAAGTTTTTTTTTCCATAATAAATTTTCACAATATTCTATTTCAAATTTTATATATCGCTCATTTTTCATTTTTTCTGATATTTATACTAAACTTTTTCGAAATGTAATGTAAACACAAGTCATCCATCCCTCATAGCATAACAAGGAGGAAAATATGAATATTTTATGGGGGCATTGTCTTTCCCAAACGGTTCGTGCAAGCATAACGAATATACACATGTCCAATAACAATTACGTATCATAATATCGACAAATTTCACTACACTCCCCGACAGGTCCTTGCTTCACCAGTCTTTGATCTCAAGAAAATTCCCTCAGAAACTGCTCATTTGATTAGCTTTTGTACATGGTGTACAAATATTGGAACACGGCCTAAGACCCGAAGCTATGGACAATTAAAATTTCGTTTCCTTCTCGTTGTTACAAGAACGAAAGTGGTATGTAGGGACATTGATCCGTGAAAAAGGGCTACATAACGTGAGCAGTGTTCATTTTTATTTCACTAGGCCCTCCCGGGACCACTTGAGGTGCAAAGTTAGCTTAGCATCTCCAAGCCTTTACCGTCTAAGAGCGTTAAGAGCTTTGCTTGGTATTAGAATACCTCGATAAAGGACATTTTATCAAGAGAATAGACGGATAAAGTGCTTTGTTCTTCTTTTGCTTGTCTAAGTCACACTGCAACGTCGTTTCTTGCATAAAACTCTCAGCCTTTCAACATCTTATTAGAGAATTCACGATGGAATACTATCACTTGCACTAACACCATTAAACGAACATTGACTTAATTCTTAACCTAATTTTTGATTGGTTGAATCATGAAATAGACTCTTACAGTTACGACGTAAAGAACTCTTCAATTTGAAAAAAGGAAATGGAATGATACCGATGGCGTATTCGTTTTCTTTTCGATCGACGTGTATACAAACCACTAAAATGACTTTTGCAAGTTTTTACATTGATATGATCGGATCCTCTGTCTATAGAAATGTTTTATACTCCTCAACATTAAATCTGTTTACTTGACAAAGAGTCCAAACATTATCAAATTCAAATATATATTTTCTATTATAATAAATTAGAGCACCATATGCGCTTCCAATAAAATGTATCATCAGTGATGTTCGAGGACGAAAGAGGAAATCCAATCAATAGTTAAATATAATAAGCGCCAAATTCTAAAATGACCAAAAATGTATACCAAAATGCCAGCTAAGGAAAAATGTTAAACGTCTTCAAATTCGATAGCATCATTTTAGAACAGATAAATTTGTAGCATGGTTTAAGCACGTTTCGGGTACTTAACCCTCGTCAGTGATCCTCAGTCTAAACTATGTAATATGGCCAAAAAGTGTAAAAATGGGTGGGATATGATGCTCCAGGACCCACGTTTTAGAAATTCCAAGAAATGATGAGTCTCATCATGCTTGACGACCCTGCAAGTTTGACGGAAGCCCGATATTTGCACACTTTGTTATAACAATTTATGTGAACATAGTGAAGACGCACGGAAAGACAACCAGACTCCCAGATGTCACCTTTGCATTAAAGATGACATGTTAATGAAGAAGCATTAGAGGTTTCTTTGACATGAGATGGTCATCCCCGTGAAAGAATATCAAGACAAAATCTCCCCTAAATATCACCTGATGAGTATTCAATAAATCTGTACTCAGTTCGTTATTTGTTGGCTATTTTCATTAGAATTACGGGTTGTAGATTAGATTGATTCTAGAGCGTACAACCAGCTGCTTGGCGATAACAATGTGATTACAAATCCTATCATAGCTTAATTATAGGATTTTTGTTCAAGTTGGCATTGTCAATAAATTGAAGAGCAGTGCAAATTATACTAAGGTCTGGAGATATAATAGTTGCCATTGTCACTGTGGTTTTCTTTTCTTTGAAACAGACGAAACAGTTGGAAATATCAATCCATTCATGTACTGCACACAATGCACACCAGGTGGCATTCTTGAAATAAATTTTATTCTAGTCTTTTCTATTCACCCAAACTAGACAAAGGTTAACAGGTAGAGCCTCAATGCAAATAGCATACGCTGATACAAAGAGGGAAGGGGAAATGGGACGGGAAGGGATTAGTATGTTTTTCCTCGGGATATTTGTCGAAAATACAAAGATGAAGCAATCCGCCAGCAGCGATACAAACCTATTGGTTGTAATGGTCAAAACTAGTATACATGACTAAGTTTTGTTGTTAAATTTTAGTGCATCATTTACAAATATATTTCAAGTGAAGTGCCAAAACACCGTAAAACTGGGACTAAGCAATCTAGCAGCAGAGATACCAACCTAGTGGTTGTAATGGTCACTATTGGTATACATGACTAAGTTTTGTTGTTAAATTTTAATGCATCATTTACAAATATATTTCAAGTGAAGTGCCAAAACATCGTAAAACCGGATTGAATCTATCACCCCTTTGTACAGGGACAGGGAAATCCCATCCGAGTATCAAAGATTTGCAGTCCAAGACGAGGCTTGCCGAGTCGTGGACGTTGCAAATCTTTGATACGAGGGTGGGATTTCCCTGCCCCTGGACAAAGGGGTGAATGATTATTTTTCTCTCACCCATACATTTTTACATAATTCATAAATTAGCATTGCTTGTTTTGCGTTATTGTTGCTCAATGTGACGTCAAACACTGCTAAACCTACGTAAACGTCTATGACGTCACAATAGGGGATTCGAGACAAACATCCGGGGGTTTGAGACAGTTGTCTCAGGACGGGTAAATCTGTAGATATCTCTGTCCGAGGTGAGAGAATATTAAGCAATCCACCAGCAGAGATATCAACCTAGTGGTTGTAATGGTACATATTGTTATACATGACTAAGTTTTGTTGTTAAAGTTCAGTGTATCATACAGATTGTTATTCAAATGACTTTGTTTCGTTAGACATATCCCTCTGACTGACACTTTCCAACATCTTTGATTCCTTTGAATCAAATCAAGTTCACCAAAGGTTCATTCAGGATATAATCATTATGAGTTTAGTTTATTCATACATTTAGAATCGGAGCATTTAATGTTTAGCTTTACTAAACTATATTAAAAAGATATTGGTGACTGACGACTTTGTAATGTTAATTAGGGACTGTTAGTTGGTAAATGAGGTTTCACAAAAGAATCTTTATAAAGTGTTTGGGCCAAACTCGCACAAATTCGTTCTATGGGAAAACTAGTAACCTACCTTAATATACGGTTAATAGAGGAAGATAAATTAAAAAGACTATTTACTTTTATTCAAACTGTTAATCTTGCACTACCAAATACAATTTAGCTGTCTTTTCGGTTTTTTTTGTTCCATTTCGATTTTATCTGATAACCAAGAAAGCGGTATTAATTCAAATTTAAATTTATATTAAACCAGATCAATTATAAAAAGTTGATGTTAGACAGCAAGTTACATCAGCGTTCTGTAATTCTCCTCCAAATAAATATAAGCGCGGATCTAAATGGGACGGGGGTTGGGTGGGGTCAGAGGATCCCCCGAAACCCTGACTTGATTTTTCCTGTTTTGTAACATAATTTTGTTCAGAACCAGAGGTTGGAACCCCCTCTTCACACCTCTGATGGGATGATAGCCCCCCCCCCCCCCCCTTTGAAAAAAAATCTAGATTCGCCTATGATGTTCGAGCAAAGGACCAGAGCCACGAACGGCGATATCGGCCTAAAGTTTTCGTATATTTTCAAACACAGACAATGTTTCTAAATTATCAACAAAAGGAAAGAAGAACATTTTGTCTTTCGAAAACGTGCGAAGTTACGAGATTCCGGACATGTCTTAAGAAGATATAGAGCCCAAAACCAAGCCAGGATTGGCATTTCCGGTATTTTTGTGAGATATCATGAAATTTGATCGATAATTTCGTATAGGGCCGGACATTCTACCAAAAAAATAATTATATTTAAATATTCTTTGATTATACCTACGATTATTTCGATGAAGATTTTTTTGGTAGAAGGTCCGGTCGTAGTCGAAAATTAAACTTTTATGAGTTCTCTGTTGGCACATTTCTTGACAAATTGTTCATCAAAGATGGTTAGAACGTCATGAAAAAGACTTCCCAGACGATGAAAATGAGAAGTTGTATTTCAAGATAGGTAGTAGATGATCTGAAAGCTTTTAAAATTATGTAAATTTTATAAATTTGGCTGTTGATTACATTTACACCTATTTCAAATTATTCCAATCCTTCAGAAAACTGCTCCATAGTAGATAATGTTTGTGACGTCATTTATACCAATGACGTCATCAAAATTGACGTTTATGCATTTCCTGAAATGTCAAGTTGTGCACTCGAGTAGTTACGATACATATTTTCGTTATGCTTAAATCTTTTGAACCACTCTATGTCTTCACTGTATATATCGGCATGTATACACGTGATGCTAAGAGGAAAAAATAAGAGAATAATTTTAAAATCTTTAAAGAAGGCATATATAATGTATGTGGGATTTGGGGGGTTTCGGTTCATTTGTTTGTTATATATATGTATCTTTTTTCCTAAAATGTTCCTTAAACGGAATAAAATATGTAAACAAAAAATGCATCGGCTTTCTACAATTATCCCATACGATAGTAAGAGGAATTAGAAGATAAGGGGTAGAAAACGTGATTAAAATAATGAGAATTCGAAACATAAAAGAAAGACGTTATATGAATGCAGCATAAAGAAGCAAAATAGATCGACACCCAGGAAGAAACATTTATGATCTAATTCTTTTAAAGAGGAGGTGGGGATTTTTGAAGACAAAAAATAAAAAAGATAGAAAACTTGAAATCAAATGATTAATTTGAAATAAATGATTGACGAACGATATCGAACCAGCGAATTTTGATTGAGGTTCAGACTATGCTGGATCAATTCCCTGTCCGTTTATTTTGATGTAATATAAAGTCCAGCGCCCAATATAATGGATAACAGGGGATAGGAGACCGTGATATAATAATTTATTCAAAGATACCATTTTCCTGAAAATAAATTTTATTGAAAACGTAAAATTTATTCCGACGGGTCTGGGTTGAGGAAAAAAAGAGACATAAAAAGTTTTATTTGAAAATATGCAGTAACGACCATAATATTGTCGAATTTGTAAAATTAAATCTCCATATACCTCCGTTATAAAAACACAATACATTGTAGGTGGCGCCAGCGAAATGAATAAGAGCTGCGCACCCCAAATTTAAAAATGACGTTTTCAAACGGCTATAGAAGTGAATGTATGCGTTAGATTCGCCTGAAAATTTGAATTTATACAAATGAGAACGTAAACTTTCATATGAAAAGAAAGATTTTGCATTTAAAGATTTTGTAAAATTAATTAATTTTCAAGGACACCGTACTGTTATAAAAGCTTTATCATCAAGTTCTGAAAACAAAAATCACATCATTTAAAAATGTTGACCGCAAAAAGGGGAGAGTCTAGAACATGCTCCCCTTCTCGCCCTGGCCTCATCCCTCCCTTTAGATTCGCCAATCATCCGATATTGCAAAAATGTGAGAAAAAAAATTTGATTCTTAAAAAGTACGCGAATGCTGCAATTCATAACATTCGAACATTAATCATCTTTGCTACAGTCCATCGATCCAGAAATTAATAATGTTGTGCATCTATAATTACCAAACGTGTTTGTTTATCTGATTCTAAGCATTTTGATTGGTCGATCGCATTTATTGTGACTTCCGTTATGAGATGATAAAATGTCAAAATTGACCGGAACTACTTTCACACTAACGCAACAGAAATCAAGAATTGTCTAACGCATGAAATAAAAAATACAAATGGTTTCAAATAATCCATTAAAACTAGAGACAGTTCCATTTGTCGACTCATAAACATCACAACACAGTTCTGTGAATGTTTGCAGAGATTACATCGGTTGCTACGCGCATGATTTGAAAACTGCAACAAGTGAACATGAACGGCAGTTTGTTGACGGATTTCTTGTGTTTCTAGGGAAATTTTGATTGACCTATATAGAAATGCATGAAAAACTTTTCCTTTATTTTTCTAAAATCATCGTAATTAATCTAATACACATGGATATACAACATGTAGGATGAATAAATTTGAAAGTACTGAACAAAAGCTACGCAATCGCGACTTACCAAACTTGTCATGCCGATTTCGTTCTGATTCCTAAGAAATAATTTACAGCTGATATTCCAATACCTGTAGATCTTAACAACGTGTTTTTTCTTCACACATAAGATCTACAGGTACAAGAAATGCTGTCTGAGAGTCCGTATAAATCCCAACACAAATTGCTTCATGTTCTTCTTTCAACTGTCATGTCTGCTGCATGTCTGGATAAACAACGCGTCACAAATTACGTCATAACAGTACAGCAGTAAGTGCAAATAGGTAAAACATGCTGAGGTTCTGAAGGGGGAATCGCTTTTTTTCCAGACTAAATGTCGGCTTGCTTTTTTTTCCTCTCGAACTTTTTTGTTGTTAGGGAACTAGTTCGTACCAGTTTAACATTTTCATACGCCACGTACTCAATCGTTCATTTTCCTTAAAATTTGTACGAATTCAGAATAAATTCATATGTTTGGTAATTATAAGTATTGAATGTTTATTTTTGCCATTTTATTGGATGATGAAATGTCAGTTGTCGTATCACAAATTTTGCGTAAAACCGCTTCGCTACGCTACGCGGTTTTACACAATTTGTGATACGACAACTGACATTTCATCATCCAATAAAATGGCAAAAATAAACATTCAATTCTTAAATGACATCGTTTTGCCACATTCATGGTACTCTTCTGGCAGATTTGGATCAGTGGTTTTCTTATTCGTGTAACGTACCTAAGTTTTCATTCCTCTAAGCGCAAATCATTACGTACATGTATGTATTCGTATTCCATACCTCGATCTCTATCTTGATCACATTAACACACGCTGTATTATTGTAACGATAGTCGCAGCCATCGTCGCTATCGTCTCTAAAATATCCATTTTTCGATTAATCGGAGTAAATAGATCTATACCTCTTTGAAAAATGTTCTCTCTTCACACAAAATGACACTAAAAATGTATCAGAATGGGAGTCATGGCAACGGATTCTAGTTTAGTTATGGAACGATTATCGCTGACGATCGATTGTCGGTCGTTGAATGGCCAGCGATGAACATTACTAATCGATGTTGAAAATCAAACGCGATTGTCGCCGACATCGCTGATTACCGGATTGTCCGATTTAGTATCTTGGTTTTGATAAATTCGTGCATTTCCCTTTTATACTATTATTTTTTTCCTTGTACTTCAAAGTACATACTAGTGTATGACATTTTCTGTTGCATGGTATTCAAGAAAAAGAAGCTTGAACGAATTGCTAGGGTATCCATAGTAGTTGTGATCGAAAGTGCTTTACTCAATAAAACAATTTTATTCAAAGAAATAATGATTTGGTGTTTATTTCAATTCATTGTTGGTTGCAAAATGAAGAAAAGAAATGTTTTGAATTTTCCGATTATAGTAATAATGGGTTATGCCCATCCGATTATTTCCGCTTATCGATTATGATCTAACATCCGATTGCCCAACACTTATACTAGTACTAGCACATACATGTGAGAAGAGTCACACGTATTTCTCTAATCAATAATTATATATGTCATGATAAGAACGGGAGCATGAAAAGTAATTTAAAATACGAAATATTCAAAATGCAACCATCGTTTTAGAGCTATGTTCAAAGTCCCCTACCATTGACCCGAATGGGACCCTTCGCTTTTATGTTAGAAATATCCCGCCCCCTAATTCCTGTATCCGTTTTCACTATCTCTGTCTAGTCCAGCAACTGACCGCGAAATTGGATTAAAACTGATACGTGTAATTTGAGCCTACTAGTTTATAGGAACAAATTTGAAGTACTTATAGATGTCAAATTGAGTCACATCAATGTTCATCTTCATACATCGCTGACAGTGGTGTATCTACGGCAAAATTAAGTGGATGCTTTAATTATCTAGATCTGCAGCAGATATAGAACCGTGTTTTGATGTTGTACAGGGGTATTAACTTTTGATTGGAGATATTCTGACAACTTTATTACGAGAAAATCTTTGAATTTAACGGTATTTCAGAAATTTTCGGAAAAAATGAAGAAGCATACATGGTATTCCTTTGTCTGATCTAATACAGCCGAACACTCTTCTAGGACAGTTTGAACGTATCGGATCCGTGATTCATGAAGATGGTAAACATGAAGTCTTTCTTTATTTTTTTTTTCATATAATCATAAATAATGACATCAATTTCGTGTGGATCGATGCAGCTTACATCTTACGCAATTTAAACGAATACAAAAAGTAAAAGTATTACATTGAAGACATGCATACTGTAGTTCCAGGACGAACATTTTCAGCCTGTGATTTCGAGCAAAGGCAAAACAAACATGGATTGTACATAATAGATTGTACACATATTGTATTTATAGAATTTTTCAAAATATGTTTCCTTTAAATTAATATTTCACACATTTTCTCAATGTAGAAATATCTCTTATCATTTCTAATACTTTGTAATTCATGGTACTTGTCCTGACATTATGCGACGTCATATGTGAAAATGACGTCAAATGACGTCGCAAACGATATACCATACCCTTAATTCACATTAAAATATTTTGCTTCAGCAAGGTCGTAAATCACAAAGTTGGCCAGTTCTGAAGTGCTGAAATATGGTATTATCAAAATATAAAAGATGAACGTTGTGGCAAATTAGGCCGATTTTGCCGTTCGTGGCTCTGGTCCTTTAAATGCTTCATTTGGAATAAATATCCAATTGAAACAAATCATGGTGACATGCTTTCCAACTTCCCAATCGGTTCGATTAATTAAAGTCGTGTGTTCACCAAAGGACGTATCGTAAGAGCCATAGGGTGTGAAATTAAAATATAATTGTGAGCATGTGTATTTCTCGATTTTTGATTGAAAAATCGTTCAAATTAACAAAAACATAATGTTAGATCCAGGACAAGAATTCATCTCTGCGAACGTTGGGTCATACGAGTTCTTTGCACTTACAAACAGTTGATTGGTAATTGGAAAAACAGTGATAATGAAATGAACAAGTTCGTTGATTTCGGCTGATTAGGCTTTATTCGCTATAAGCCTTACATGAGCATTTCTGGTAAAAACTAACCTGGGATGTCCTTAGCTACATATAGCAGTAATTTGGTTTCTTTCAATCAATCTTTTCCGTGGGGCTAAGTCTACCTGATTGTTTTCATGAAGAAAGAAATTGTCTTATGAAGGTCGAAAACTGTCAGCTTGTTTTAAAATATCAAACGAATATATTGTGATAAACATTTCAAAACACCAGTTTTATAAAATTGAAGTTCTGTTGATGACCAATTTTCGACACAAGAGAGGTATTTCAAGGACCAAATTCTGCAAAACCATCAGGAGAAAAGAGGACAAACTCCGAGAAATTTTAACTCGACTAGAAGGAAAAGTTTATTTGCTTAAATTCGGGTAAAGTGAATATCGGCTATATGTAGATGGGGTCAATGTTAAACGTCTCAAATTCGATAGCATTATTTAAGAACAGATGAATTTACAGCATGGACCAGACATGCACGTTTCGAGTACCTAACCCTCGTCAGTGATCCTCAATCTAAACAGTGTAATACGGCCAAAGAGTGTGAGAATTATTATGTTCAAAACTGTACCGAAAGATGTAGCAGGATAGGTGGGATATGACGCTATAGGACCCACGTTTTAGAAATTTCAAGAAATTTGGTAACAAAAATTTTCGAATGCGTTGATATCATCCCATCATCTAGTTCTCCTCAGATCCCGCCTTAGTTCCCAAGACATGCATATTTAGGATATATACCCATACTGTGCACGTGGTAATTTTCGCTTGGGCAAAACTCGCAATCATAACACCAAGACAATACGCTTGGGGGGAAATTTTAACGATTTAAACGTCTCTGCCTTTCTAAGAATGCAGCAGGTTTATATTCGCGTGGGGGGAATTTTCGCGAAATCCCTTGATTCGTGAAATATGCGAAAAATACCCCATACGAAAATTACCTCATACGCGAAAATTACCTCATACGCGAAAATTACCCCATACGAAAAAAAAATTACCCCATACGAAAAAATACCCCATGCGCGAAAATTACCCCATACGCGAAAATTACCCCATACGCGAAAATTACCCCATACGAAAAAATTACCCCATACGAAAAAAATACCCCATGCGCGAAAATTACCCCATACGCGAAAATTACCCCTTACGCAAAAATTACCCCATACGAAAAAATACCCCATGAGCGAAAATTACCCCATGCGCGAAAATACCCCATGCGCGAAAATTACCCCATACGCGAAAATAACCCCATACGCGTAAATTAACCCAAACACAAAAATTACCCCATATGCGAAAATTACCCCATATGCGAAAATTCCTATGATTATGGTAAACGGTTCTATTTCAATAATAAGTTTCATAGTCTGATTTTTTAAATAATGACTCCTCTTTGGAATGAGAGTTGGGATATCGTTTTTTTTCAATGAGCGAATCTTGAAGGAGAGGGGGGAGTCAAAGTGATGAGCAATTTGCTCAAAATTTCAATTTTTCGAATAATTTATAAAGTCTTAAAATCATCAGGTTGACAACCCCTTAAGAAGAAATGAAAAAAGAAACATCGGTCTCTATTGTCATGCAAAAAAAGTCAAATTTTCAATCAAGGTACCTTGAAAATCTTTCAACAATTGTGGACAACTAGATATTATATAATTTTATATTTTCAATGTATCGTCCAAAATACATTTTGCAGTGACAAAGTCAGACTCTATAATATTTATCGACGGTTGAGCAATACTTTGGTAAGTCGCCTTGTCCTAAGTATTACATCGTTGTAGTATAATTGCAAAATGGTAATACGGTTTACCAACTTTTTACCTTCTTGAAGAAAATTTCAAACCAATATTAATGCACCAGACAGGTGTTTCGGTTAGTAAATCCTCATCAGTAATGCTTCCAGCCAACGTGAGTTAATTCATTTCAGTAGTGCCCTCTAGTTTGATTTAAAAAATGACTACACTGTAAGTATGGGACGAAGGGATGTAACAACTCAGGAAAAAGAATATAGTTTTCTTATTTTGAAATGAATGCCATCAAGCTTGCTGTGGAAGTATAAAGGTGACCACTGTCATCAAAAGATAGCATGGAATCTAAATATAAACAGAAAATAATGCATTAGAGCATCTTTTACCTAGTTCACATGGACTGAATGTGCTGAGGTAATCCGCAAAATTGGGAATATTATCTGTGAGTATGCCATCAATTTAATAGCATTAATAATTTAATTGAAGTGCAAAGTGTTTCTTTCTGTAGCAGAGCATGGACTGACTGAACACACTCGCCTTCATATATAAGTAGCAAACAATCAGTACGGTTGGTTCCAATTGAAGAAAGGAGGGGATCTCCTTGAACACTCGGTTGCAGAACCAACAGCAAAACCCCAAATCACCCAAAGCATAAACACAGAGCAGACACCAACAGAAAGAGAAGCAAAGGTACAAGGAAGTAATACCATTTACCGAAAAACATATCCTCTAAACAATACAAGAGTATGTATTTTACCGATCAGAAAGTTCAACACTTTAAATTTATTCTCTATGCATTTATTCACTGTGGTTTTACTTTAGGCCTATCATATTGGCCATTATCATCAATAATGATATGATGGTTATCTATTCTCGTCAAAAATAGACGTGTATTCGGAGAACACTTAAACAGAAATTTTTCAATGCTCACCACATGTTATGATATGGTGCACGGACACATACAAAATTTTCTGTTTAAGTGTTCTCCAAATATACATCTATTATTGACCAGAATAAATTACCATCATATAATCCATAATAATGACCATATGATAGGCCTAAAATGAATTCATATAAAGTAGATTTAGACAGTATTTACTTGGTTTAATCAAAGGGGATTCCCGTGGAACATATAATTTGTGTATCACGTGATACACCACAGTGTTATTACTAGAATAGAATTTCCATTACCAAAATAAGTGTAAATGTAATTTTTGATCATGTACTTGATTTTACGATTACGTTAATGAAGGTACTTTGTATGATTTAGAAAATCCTTTCTATCAATAGTCCATTTTCCAGAAAATATTAATTACCGTTTTAAACCGTGATTTTATATGCACAGACATCACATCATTTGACAAAATTTTGAATTGTGATGTCATATTTGATCGCACTGACTTTATGCTATTTTGACAACACAATGAACATATCGCCAAATTGTGTTATGTATGGTGTCTGTCCAACTAATGATGCTATTGAAAAATCAACTATTGTCACTGTGAAATCGTTGTATATAATATGGAGAAATTAAATGTCTTAACCGAACATGCATGAATTTTCAGAATTCTAAAAGCTGTTTTAATGCTTTGATATACCCACATGGTTTATGTCAATTGAACTTTGATATCATACACTTAGGATTCTCTAAAATGTCTGTCAGACTTTTATCTGATTGATATGTTTTCTGTTTAAATAGTGCGTAGAATAAATCCCCAAACTGCACTTTTTGTTTTCAATGTAGAAAAAATCGGTATGCCAATAATTTAGTCACGATGCTGAACAACCTACAATTAAAGGAGAGGTTACAGAAAATATGGTCACGAGGAATCGATGCGAATGTAATTCTTTATGTTGCGCTCATTTCTTATACTTTGGAATCAAGAAAAATCTTTTTAATCAATTTGTGATCGTTAACAAGTCGCTGAATGTGTTACTGCGATATTTTTGCCCCATGATAACATATCAAGAAAAGTAATTAAAGAGTATTTAGATATCTCCTTAAAAAAAAAAAAACAAGAATGATGTCAAGTTTTATTTCATTTCGTATATTTACTGAAAAACATTTTATATAACGCTGAATTTAATTCTACATGTATCTTACATGTACAAATAAGATAAAGAAGATCCTGACGACAATATCAACAGCACTCACAATAAAGCACCAAATTGAGCATTGACGGACCCCTAGCAAGCTAGAGGTGGGACCAGGTGTCCGGAAGGAGTAAGCATCCCCTGTTTGGCTAGCCGCACCCGCCATCGATGTTTAAGCACGAAAATGATAGCAATATTTACAAAACATGCACTGTCTGAGGTTATGTCTATATAGTGTCTAGAGTAGCGAATGTCTTCAGGAAACGCTTTTCGAGTGGATAATTATTCGACCTTTTTTCTTTACTTCAGTAGCCATACTAGGACGTGCAAGGTAAGGTAGTGTTGTTTAGAAAAAGAATATATTCTCTCATAAAGAATAACGTTAAGAAAGGAAGGGGTTCCCAAAAACACTGGGTTGAAGCACCCACAGCAAAACAGCCAAACAATCCATTCAAAAACACAGAGCAGACACTCATAGATAGAGACGCAAAACGGAAAAGGAATAACCAAAAACAACATATAAACATTAACCAGACATGAACCAACGAGACCAAATGTCAACCGGTGCAGAATTAGGACGGCCATTTTCTACACTAGTACGGATTACGTGCGCCCGGGCCTCCTAATTTCAGGTAACCAAGAGGACAAGATACAATTAATAGTTTAAATGCGTTTTTCATAACTAAGATATATTGATTCAAGTATGTTATAACGATATTTAATCCGTATCCGTATCGTCATGCGCACGTAACACGTATAACCACACCATTTGCTACTTGCGTAGCAAATGGCCATCTTAGGTCGGCAGCGGTTACAAAATGTATCCATTGGTCTCGTTGGTTTATGTGTAGTATTTTGTGTTTAATGTTTCTTCTGTGTTGTGTGTCTCTTTTTCGTCTCTTGATGTGCTCGTCTTTGTTTTTTCACATGGGTTGTTTGGTGTTTTCCTGTTGGTGCCTCGCGGTAAAACTTAATTTCTGACAGGCGATTCGCCGTTACCCTGTTAGTTTTTGTAAAACACACGAATGGTAACCCCTATTTTCTCTACATGTATCTAACATGTACAAAATACCTTAATTGAATAAGAGTTGTCCCCTTTGATTTTCAAGACCTGGGAGTCTTATATCTGTACTAGGGACATCATTATCTTTCAGAAAGTATACAGCTCATAGTACCTTACCAGGCGTAATATTTACGATACTTAACAATAGAGATGGTTCAATCGCTATTAACAACGATTCTATTGTACAGTACTGCACGATGGATACCATAAGAGCGGATTTAAAACCAAAATGATTAAGATAAGCCAAAATAATGAAGTACAGCACATCAATACCATAAGGAATTTGTGTGTCGAATGAGCATTTCGACAAGTCTTATCTTCTGTTATGCTTTGGGATGAAACAGAATTTCAATATTTCAAAAATTCCACAAATTTACCTTTGACCATCGTTCAAGAACCATGTAACCAGTATTACATCCTTTTACGTTTTATTGAATATCAATATAATATTGAAAGTTAAAGCTTTACAAATAATGATAAAAGAAACCTTTAAGAATAAATGTTCGATCCACCACTGAGCATTTATTGATTTTTTTTCATTCATTCATGCGTGAAAGAAAATATGTGTGCGTTCAGTGCATAAATTGTTCTCTAGATTCATATTGAAAATATATAGGCTCTATATTGTTAAAAAATAGAGGGACTTTAAATTTTACCTATATTTTAAAGCATTACGTCAAACAGATACTTTTTGACAGAATATTAAATCTGTTGCAGGTATGTACATTTATTCTGATGTCCTTTTCCATAAATTTTCTTTTCCTATATTTTCAATCTTTTCCACTTTTTAATTCATATACAGTTTGGATAGGGGTGTCGAAATTGACAATCGTTTTGAAGTAGAACATGATAATACTTTGATGATTTTTGGCATATGTGAATATGTAAAATCATGTATTTTTATCATTTATTCTGAATCGCGTGGATCTCCCATTATTACAATTATTTTTTTTTATTTCATAATGTAACATTAGAATCTAAAGTATCAAATCCCAATACGAAATATGTATGTTGAAAATGGCGTAGAGTTGATAAATGAAGCGTAAACGTGTAACAAGAACATGAAAATTTAAACGGCTTTCTCGCATCAATCGAGTTATTATCCATATTCACTTTTAAGATCAATCTGATTAAAACCAGGTCTCTACATGCTCCCGGTTTTGTAATGTCGCGTAGAGGATAACAAAATCTGAAGCTTGTAGAGATATGGTTTTAATCAGATTGTTTTAAGATATTCATAGAGAGACATGTTCCTTCGAAGTTTGGTTTTAAAGTGTTGTTGAATCAGTACAGAGAATGAAAAAATGTGAATTAATGAAAAGTGACTCACAGCTTATAATTTTTGTCGAAATGAAGGGTTCCCAACTGCTATCACATTCTTATGAGTACGGAACTTGTCAATGAAGAGGCTCTTGTGATTATACACAGCCAATTGTGCCTCATATGAAATTCATGTGAAATTTATATGAACTTTACATGAAAGTTCACTTGAAATTTATGTGAAACGAGCACGAACATGAAAATTACATGAAATTTTCACATGAAATTCATGTAAAAATTTTACATGGAGGTCACGTAAATTCAGTTTCCTGTGAAGGTCACTTAGAAAAATTCATGTGAAATTCATGTGAAGGACATTTATGTGAAATTCATGTGAAATATTTTTCACATACTTGTAAATCTTATGTGAAATTTATATGAATTTTACATGAACTTTCATGTGAAATTTACATGATGCTAATTTCATATGAATTTCATGTGAGACACAATTGGCTCTGTAAATGGTGATATATTTTCAAATTACTTCGTCAAATTTGTCAATCATGGCATGGAGGGATCTTCAAAAGCGATCAAATGTCGGTTAATGTTTAAAGTAAGAGTGAGGAGGGGATTGGTTAATTAGAATTTTTTTTCGAATATCAATGGAAGTACAATGACAAATTAATGTATAAAATTATTGTTGTTCTGTTTATCTAAACGACACGCATACAAATGAGGGGATGGAAGGGAGGAGGAGGAAGGGGGCGGGAGGGTGGAGGAAAGGGGGCGGGAGGGGGGATTAAGGGGTAGGAGAGGGGAGAGAGGTACCTCTCTGTCCGCCCCCGCCCCCCCCCCCCCCCTCCCACAAATGTAAGGAAATCTTAACACAAATATTCAAATCCTGAAAAGTAGATTCCATATCTTATTACACACACAAACGCTGTCAAGTTTCAAAGAAAATTTTGTTTTACAAGTCTTCAATATCATTCTTTTGCAGATCATTCGTTCAAAATGAAGAAGTTAGATAAGAAGATTTGCTATAGCCTCATCCTGCTTGTCATTTTAGAGGTACCGGATCTATTTTTAGACTGGGATTTCTATATTGAGGTCATGAACTCGGACCAACCGGAAATAAAAAATGCAACGGAAGCGCAAATTTCAATTTTGGCTTTTTCTGTTGTTGGTTCAGTAACGTTTACCATAGAAACCATGAACTTGATTCTAGTTATGTGCTGCGATGGATGTACTTACTTCCTACCGGGATTTTTCTCCCTCCTTTCAACTTTAGTCGAAGATATTCCGCAAATCGCTCTGGCATTGTACATAGCCATTATAGAAGAGACCACAATAACTTGGGTGCAATTCGGAAAAGCTGGATTTGCGGTTTTTGAAGCGATTATAAGAACACTCATTCTCAGCTATTATATTCACAAGAAAAACAAACTTTTGGAAACCTTCGCCGAAATTCAGACCAAAGATTTGAAGTTAAAGGAGAAGAAATGGGTGGCAGTCGTGCAGCTTTTGTTTTTTCTCATCATTTTAGGTGGTAGTGGTTCCATATTCTATTTTCTTCTAACATGAACATTCGATAATATTGTGTGAAAAGAAGAATAACTCTCATTGCATTATAGTCATTACAGGTAACTTTGACGACATCCGAATGAGAAGAGTTATCTAACTGATCTATTTATTTACCTCTTGTCTTGATGCTTTCTATTTATTTATTGAGATGTCATACCTACAAATGTACAAGGGTCAATTTTGGTCAACTGAACTATTCTCTTTGATATGCCGTACTAGAGAACCTGTCGAAGTCGTGAATATACATTGTATGAATGAATGGATATTCAGTTAACATGAAGAACCATAAGTCAGTTCTAAAGTTCTGGCGTGTTATATGTTTTTTCTTTAAAATTCCGCAATTGATTTTCTTTTATTATTGAAAAGATACTAAGTATCTAATCACAAATATATATGCAAAATCATGTTATTTTTGCCATTAGGCCTCAGTTTCGGGATAGATTTTTATAAGATAAAATCATAAACATACTGTTTTGTTTGGCCTTAGCATTAAAAAACAGCCTTATATCAGAAATTTTTCGAAGAAACAATAGTATACATTTGAATCGTAAATAAAGATAGAGATTATAATATTGAATTTTCTCTTCTTAATAATTTAGTGCATCAGATGCGCATTTCAGCCAACAATATATCATCAGTGATGCACAAGGTCGAAAAGGGGGAAAACCAAATAGTGAATATGTTCACTGACGAGGGTTAATTTCCCGAAATGTGCATGTCTGGTCCATGCTGTAAATTTATCTGCTCTAAAATGATGCTAATGAATTTGAAGACGTTAAACATATGAAGAAGGAAATTTTGAACATGAGCTCAATTATATGCCAAAGAGGCAGCCAAGGGCAAAGCTTAGCCTCCTCAGTTTCTCAATAATTTATCAAATTTAGTATCAGAAAAAATACATATATATATATAAAGCACAGAAGTGCAGTTAAACTAGACGGACGACATTCTCAAGGAGTAACAGTCCCCTAGCAGTGACAATAGCCTAGTGGTTGAAGTTATATGTTCAATCTTTATAATTTAGTGTACCATATGTAAAAGCAGAAAAATTATCACCTTCAGGGTGTTATCGTTAACATCTTCTGTAGATTCAAATTAATTTCATATTTTGGTGCTGGTTTTTTTTTTCTTAGATTTTGAAAACATTTTAGGCTTTCTACTGCAAACTGGACCTTTTTTGGAACACTATTAATATATTTCTTGAAATAATACCAAAGTGTTCCAACTCTTCACCTTCTTAAAAAAAATTCAAACCAATTATAATGCATCAGACGCGTATTTCGGCTAGTAAATCCTCATCAGTGATGCTTCCAGCCAAAGTGATTATCAGACACAGCCAAATTCATTTCAGTAGCGCCCTCTGGTTTAAATTTTTGAATTTAAGTTTGTAAAATTTCTTTGCAGAGAGTGCGCGGCTACAAACTTCCTGTAGGGTCAATTCAGTAGCAGAGTCAAATAAAATCGATGACCAAAAGAGAGGAGGTGATCTCCAACAAGACTCTTAAATTTTGAGTTTCATTTAAAAAATGAAGTTTCAATGGAACCGTAACAACTTATGATGTAAAGGGAAATCCAAAGATTTTTAAATAGATTTTGGCATTAAAAATAAGTTCAAGGACCAGCTGAGAGCATAGCTGTATCGAGGGAGATAACATAATGGTAACAGAACAGCTTTAATCAAATCCAATGTGTAATTCTTCAACGTGTCATGAAATGTAATGTACTTACAATGGTTAGAATTCAAAGTCGGTCAAAGTTAAAAAAAATCTCACTACGGATCTATGGAACAATGCTCGCACCATACGTATATATTTGCCTTCGTGCATGAATTACGTAATCAAAATCAATTCAATTTTAGTGGCGGATTTAAAATTTAAAATTCTGCAGGAATCCTGGTATCATTCATTTGAAATTTTAACATTCAGTATTGTATCGACGTTCAACGAAATTGGTTGGTAAATATTGAAGAATTAAATGTTCTATTAGTGAATGAGAGTCTAATACAAAACCCGAAATCAGACCCAAAAATCACAATCAAAATGCTTTATATACCATTAGATCCAGAAATCACAATTAAAAGGCTTTATATATCATCAGATCCAGAAATCACAATCAAAAGCTTTATATATCAGATCCAGAAATCACAATCAAAAGGCTTTATATATCAGATCCTGAAATCACAATCAAAAGGCTTTATATATCATCAGATCCAGAAATCACAATCAACAGGCTTTATATATCATCAGATCCAGAAATCACAATCAACAGGCTTTATATATCAGATCCAGAAATCACAATCAAAAGCTTTATATATCAGATCCTGAAATCACAATCAAAAGCTTTATATCTCAGATCCTGAAATCACAATCAAAAGCTTTATATCTCAGATCCAGAAATCACAATCAAAAGGCTTTATATATCATCAGATCCAGATATCACAATCAAAGAGCTTTATATATCAGATCAAGAAATCACAATAAAAAGGCTATATACATCAGATCAAGAAATCACAATAAAAAGTCTTTATATATCAGATCAAGAAATCACAATCAAAAGGCTTTATATATCAGATGCAGGAATAACAATCAAAAGGCTTTATATCTCAGATCCAGAAATCACAAGCAAAAAGCTTTATAGATCAGATCCAGAAAATGAAATCACAATAAAAGGATTACAAAGTCTTGAAAAATATAAAAAAATAACTTGCTCACGAGAAAAGAAAATCGGACAAATGAACGGTGACAATAACACACCACCATATACACGCGAAGGTCAACTTAGGTCAATGGACCATTTTATATTACCGTTTGACCTGCATTGTAGACACTTCAAGACCTGACATCACAACTTTTGACGTTATTTATTATTATGACGTCATAGATCTGTTTCGACGTCACAGTCAATGTTACGTCGAATGTTGTCATGTCGGGTCTTCCCTTTATAAAATTTAAGTCTACTGCGGTAATGTAAAAATAGTCTATAAGCCATCCCATGGTACAGTGCAAGTTTGGAATGTATTGTATGTGGCGCTTAATATATGTTGGAAATATCAAAGAATAATATATCCCCCTCCTAGAATATTGGATTTTATTTCATGACTGGAAAATATGCCCATCGCTGATTGGCTGAAAACATGTCTGGAGCTTCTAAATATATTGCTATATCCAACTCCAGCGAGCTAAATTTAGAACAACTCTCATATTTTCCCCTGTATCTTTCTAAAATTAGTATTGTAGTTATGACGTTATAATAGTAGCGGCGTATCCGTATATTTCGCGCCATCAGAGAATACCTATTCGTTACTTACAGCAATGGATGCTATCATGCTGATCTTTGTATTAAATTTTCATGATCATACAATAAAACAATTAATTACCTTGTGTTCAGTAGATATAGCAGTATAGCAACCCTCAGCATACATGTATGCTATTCACCTCGGCCTGCGGCCTCGGTGAATAACATATTCTTCGGGTTGCTATACTGCTATATCTACCTCACACAAGGTAATTAATTGTATAATATGAGCTTGACGTCAAGGACCCTCAACTGGGTCCGCCTCTTCCCATCTCATCCAAAGGTTGGTGACATTGTAGATCCATGACGTCGAGCCCCAGTGATATGGATCTTGTTTCTATGTTTAATGAACAAATAACATAATCTGCCTATCCTAATTTTAAAGCTAAGGTCGTACACAACTTCAAACCGATAGATCGAATATTTCTTTTGTTGCTGCAGCCTGCAGGTAAGAATATTTTATTCTAAAATATTTCATTTTTCCTCATTTAAAAAAGGAGATTATTTTAAAGGAGCTATCAAAACAAAATCCTTCAGTGTGTTGAAATTGAAATAACTAATTTTGGATTTGTTAATAGTATGAATTTGTGTAATTTGCAATGTATTCAATTTTCGCATCGACTAAATTTCGCGAAAATTACCTCTAAAGGGAGTCTTATTTTCGCTAATACATGAAGAAGATCAAGGGTTAAATTCTGTGTCTTTTTTTCGCTATGCTCATTTTTCGCGAGATGATAAAGCTCGCGAACTTAGCGAAACTTTTCCGATAAACGGTTACACGTTTTGTCCTTCATGTTTTAATTATCCAGGCCTTATTGCATTCCAATTCTATTTAAGCTTAGGTTCACTTACTAAGATCAAGCCCTGCATATCTCGTTTTTCTCTAATTTTGAATTTCATTTCTACTAGTCATGAAAACACTCCTGAATACCATAAAGTCTGTACACAATAAACTCAAAACCTGAAAATGAGAGTACACATACTGCATCAACATGAAATTTCTTTTCTTCTTATAGATTATTCGTCCAAAATGAAGAAGTTACATAAGAAGATTTGCTATGGTATAATCCTGCTTTTCATATTAGAGGCACCGGATCTATTTTAAGATAAGGATTTCTATTACGAAGTCATGAACTCGGAACAACCGGAAATAAAAAATGCAACGGAAGCGCAAATTTCAATATTGGCTTTTTCTATTGTTGGTACGTTGTTACCATAGAAACATTGAACTTGATTCCTGTGATATGCTGCGATGGATGTACGTACTTCCTTCCTGGAGTTTTCTCCCTTCTTACAACTTTAGTCGAAGATGTTTCGCAGATTGCATTGGCATTGTACATAGCCGTTATAGAAGACACAACAATTCCGTCTTTTCGATTTTACTGACGTACGTTCGATTTGTGCAGGTATCTGACGTAAGAGCATTGTGACGTCATTAAATTCCTTTGAAAACGTCATATATGTAGCCCTGTTCCCCTGAATTTCATGCTGGTTTCCATAGAATTCGATGACGTCACAATGCGTTGACGTCAGATACCTGCACAAATGGGAAGCAACTCTGTATTTCGAAAAGACCGAATAACATGGGTGCAATGTTTATAGTTAATTATAGTCGGTTTAAGGTATCCGTTGTACAAATAAATATCAAGTGTATTATATAGTTATCATTACGGCATATCTTTACCTAAATATACCATAATGCAACATAAAAGTTGCTTTACAACATCATAGGTCAACATCCCAACCGCTAACTAAGCCACGGAAAATATCGAGACACTGCCGAAGATTACCGAGATGATTTTAACACTTTTTAAATGGACGAGACGTCAGCGAGATCTCCATTTGTACAATGGATACGTTAAGAGCTCTACAGAGCTCATGTTATTTGTTATGTATGTACAAATTGCCGACTCTAAATAAAAATTACTTTACTTTACTTTAATACGGAAAAGCTGGATTTGCGGTATTTGAAGCGCTTACAAGGACTCTTATCCTCAGCTATTACATTCACAAGAAAAACAAACTTTTGGAAAACCTCGCCGAACCCCAGACGAAAGATCTGAAGATAAAGGAGAAGAAATGGGTGGCAATCATTCAACTTCTGTTGTGTATCATCATTTTAGCTTGTTGTGTACCTATTTTCTATTTTCTTCTTACATGAAAAATAAGCAAATTTTTCGCAATTTCAATTGAGTGAAAAGAAGGATAACTCCCATCGCACTATATTGATTTTTCATGTACTTGTACGTACCCAAGTGGTGTCCGAGTGACTGGATTCTTAAAGCCAAATGCTCATAAAAGCCACTTAAAATATAATTTGAGATAAAGTCGTGTTTTGCAAAATTCAGGAAATTGCGGATCCAATACAAAAAATTATGATTATGAACAATTTGAAACGAAAAGTGTAGGTAATCTATTTGCTTTGTAAGAGTATAATGGATTGAAGTTTTCGATATGTTTTGGTGTACGAAAGCAGTTTCTCAATACTCCTTATTGACCGAGCATGTAACTTTACAACGATAGGAATGTCATAATTAATGTAGAATAATAGGTGTCTTTGTAAGATATGTTTTGTCACGGGTATGCAACACACGTAAAGTGCATTTATACTACGTACATGCTAGCGTATCACATATGATAAATACGCTGACTGTGTGTTGCATACCCATAACAAAACACAACACAAATTTAAGCCATATACACATCCAAGTGTGCCTCATATGAAATTCATGTGAAATTTACATAAACTTAACATCAAAGTTCACATGAAATTTATGTGAAACGGGCACTAACATGAAATTTTATACATGAAATTCATGTGAAGTTTCTGACAAACATTTTAAGTGAATTCAATTTCGCATGGTGGTTTCAAAGAAAAATTCATGTAAAATTCATGTGAAGTAAATTTATGTGAAATTCATGTGAAAAATATTTAACAGAGATCTTATGTGAAATTTATATGAATTTCAGATGAACTGTCATGTGAAAATTTCATGATGCTCATTTTATATGAATTTCATGTGAGGCACAATTGGCTGTGTATCTGCATCTCAATTGTCAGTTTAATTCTTGTTTTTTTTTAATCACTGCTTACCATGTAAAAGATATGTTAACGTCACGTCACCGAGGGTTCAGATTGTATGGGTGTTTCTGTTGGGCTAATGCATAGTGACGTTACAATGTTTTCATATGAATTGCAACGAATTCGAGTTCCAGAGTTTCATCTCCGAGAACTACAGTAGTTGTGGATATATTTTAAAAGGATTTGGTGAAAAATTAAAATATTGAGGGGAAAATATTCATGAGAAATGAGAAAATTAGTAACACATTAGTAACACATTAACCGTACTCGAGTACCAGTTGAAGTCGTCAAATGAATATATGAATGAATGGATACTCAGTTAAGTTATGAAAATTCTTGATTAGTGCTTCAGTGCTGGTGTGAATTATATGAACATTGAATAAGCTGCAATTTTGCAATCATTGTTAACATACTGAGTATGTTTTTCACACATATCTATGTTATTACATTTTGTTAAACTAACATCCTATCTTTGATAGGTATCCATTGTATCGACAAAGTCTCACGGTGGCATAACACGGGATACCAAAATGTTATGTTCCACGAGAATCATCTCTCATTAAACTAGGTAAATGCTGTCTAAATCTACTCTTATATTAATTTCATTAATTTCTTTTAGGCCTATTATATGACCACCATTCACAGTTATATGATGGTAATCAATTCTTGTCAAGAATAAACGCATATTCAGAAAACACGTTAACAGAAAATTTTGTGCACCAAATCATGATATGCTGAGCATCAAAAATTTTGTGCTTAAGTATTCTCTGAATATGACTCTTAATCGAAATAGATTACCATAATATAAGTGAATCAGATGATGATGATCATACGAATTCATATAAAGTAGATTAAGACAGTATTTACCTGGTTTAATAGATGGGTATTCTTGTGAAACATATTATTTGCTTATCACGCGATATGCCATCGTGAAGCCTGCTATTAGAGCAGAAGTGAACAAAGATTTGTGAAAAAACCGTTTACTGATTCATGTAATTTATTTCTTGGTGATATCCTTTGTTTGGATTTTTTTTAAATAACCCCCTTCTTTTTACATTATACAGCGAGATATATTAAAATAAGCTTTAAGCTTCCATGTTGGCCATACTAACTGGATGCTGTAACTTGCATTATATATATGACATGATTCATGTGATATTTCTATATGTTTAAACTTAAGGTATTCAAAATCTCACGCATCTTCAATAATAAATACCAGAAATCAGAATTTTAAATCTCTTCAAAAAGAATGTTATACATACTATTCTAGCTTAAATTAGGGATTGCACTTCTCATACCATGATCTTTTTTGTCACTCCGAAGATTCCCGATTATAAAATAGTGTGCATTTGTCGTGAAATGATGAAAATGTCCATCATTTTTACCGGAAGTTCTCTATTATGGTGCGGGATCCTTAATAAATTGTTACGGCGCGTATTTAACAGTGCCACCTATACTACTTTCCGTACTTACACTGGACACTGGAGATTGTTCACAAGACAAATAGAAACTTTCCCCAGATGTGATCAAGGACAAGGGAATTCAACCCGAGTGTCAAGGATTTGATTGTACGACGACGAGGCTTCTTGACACGAGGGTTGGATTTCAGTGTCCCTGATCACATCCATCTGGGGATTGATATTTTTCTCTCACTATCTTAAAGAGCTCAAAAATGAGGTTTTTATGTATTATTTTTCATATTATGCTCCGCTAACGCTGCAATCATGTATGACGTCACAATGACGTCACAGTTAAAAGCACTTCCGGAACAGGCTTATCTCACCCATGACTCTATGGAGCTGTGTTATTGTCTCCATCTATTTATCCGACATTTCTTTACTCGTCAGAAATCTTTGTTGAACTTCTTATTTTTTATCAAGAATTTGTAAGCCTTCTGGTTGTGATTTTCGGAATCTGATTTAGGGGTTTTTGTTTGACTTTCATTCACTGATTTTGGATTTAAATATAAGTAGATATTCTTGCATTTGAATACCATGAAATGTAGTGCTGAAGATTTCGAATAAATGTTTAAAATGCTTTAGGCTTTCTATCTTCTTGATATGGACATATTATCTGTTATCTGTTCCTCGAAATTGTAATAAAGAGAATACACAATTGTGCAAGCACAGACACGCTTTTCAATATCTACTAAACTTATTTAAAAAATTACGAGCATCTGATTGTGGCTAGTTTTAAATGTTAACGTTCGCGAACTGAGTCTTCTAGGCAACGCGTCATCCGAAAAAAATCCCGAATATATACCTCTGGGAAATCGGAATAGTCGGAGGGTTGTGTGCACGTAATCCAGGATAACCACACCGTCTGCTATTAACGTGGCAGATGGCCGTCCTAAGTCGGCACCGGTTGCCCATTGGTCTCGTTGGTTTATGTGTAGTCTTTTATGTTTCATGTTTCTATGGTGTGAGTTGTCATTCCTTGTCCCTTTTGCGTCTCTTTCTGTGAGTGTCCGTTCTGTGTTTTGACATGGGTGTTTTGGGATTTTGCTGTGGGTGCTGCAACCTAGTGTTGTTTGAGATCCCCTCCTTTCTTTCTTATATGAGTAATCGTATTGACGTTTATCAATGTTATTTCTAAAATGAAAATATTATCATGTTACTTTAAAGAGTAAGAGGATTAAAATCAGAGCCTTGCAACTTTCTCTCCTCTAAATTTTAATTTCAATGTCAAACTGAGGACAAAGAGAAATCTACTACATCATTTTGTAACAAAACTATTAATAGACTTTTTTCACCGTGACGAACGTCGCCCTTCGCACTTCGCACTTTAATTTCATAAGTTGGTTGCCGAGAAAAGCACGCCAGTTGTACAGGAAGTTCAAGATACCATTCCATTGAGTTTACTAATCAAAATGTAGATGACTCTGCTTATGAGTTTATACGCGAACGCCAGCTACACCACTTATTCTTCAATGTTCGAAGAGCGAAGTACGAAGTTCGAAGTGCGAAGTTCGTCACGATGAAAAATGTCTATTATGATCAAATATTTCGAAATTATTTCTGAAGGGCACTCACATCAATAAAAGTGAAAGAATTATTTATCGATAAACTTTTTCCAAACCAAAACTGCTTTACTAAGTATTCGTGATTCGTGATCGAATCTATATTAAAACAGTTGATTGTTTCAACAATTAAGATGAAATAAATTTGTGAATTTAATAGGAATATGAAATTCACTATTTTCCTTTCTCCAGGGTACCATTTTTATCAAGGGTAACCATGAAACATATCAAACATAATCGGCTTTTTGAGTCTTGAAAATTAATAATTCAAAAGTATTTGCTAAATACCCAAAGTAAATTATCGACATAGTATTACATGTATTACGAATTATTTCAACTACGATTGTAACAAACAATGTAATAAAACCGTTCGATTACTAAAAAACAAAAGGTTCACCGTTGAAACTCGATGATCCGTGTTTTTCAAATTCTAGCGATAAAATCGAAGACCCGGGTTTTACCACAAGTAATAATAGAAAATGATGTATTTGAGTTTTAACCATTCTTTAATTTAGGTGCACATACATGCTCTGTCACTGCACTAAGCACTATGGTTGATTGATATATACATGTATATGTAACCGAAATTAAAAGCAATATATTAGTTTTCGTTGAATTCAGAGCGAAACTGCATTCATCCTATTTTTAGAACCTATTTCATATAAGACATCTATGATGATTTGCTGTCCCTAATTAAATGATCCACATTTTGTTATCTCCTTAGCACAATGTATCTGGTTGAACAAAAGAAAGCATTATTTCTACTTCATATTTCGATTTCATATTATTCTTTAGACAATGGTTACTTAGATACTTCAATATTCAACAAATGATGTCGGGCGTTGCTTGGTGGCAGGGGATGCTTATTCCTCTCGGGCACATGACAGCATCAACATATGGGGATTCACGTTTGCTTCTTTATTTGTTTCCATTTCTTGTGGTTTGATATGCCCACTAATTTTGATTTCTTGGTACTGATTCTGGACTTTATGTTTATTCAATGCATTGAGAAAGGTAGTTTCCTTTCTTTCATACCAATTCAAAATTAAAAAAAATGTTTTTCACAAAAAAAAAAAAAACAGATGTCTCCCCCTCCCTCTAAGTTACTTTGACCATAGGCCAAGATGATGTAAAACCTTTGAGTCATGGGCAACATCATACTAAAACATGAAAATGATTCATTGTTTGGGGTAAAGCTTAAACATGATTAGCATATACAATATCATTATAAGCATATTTAAAGAAATTGACTTTGGTCACATGACCTTGGATATAGGTGATCTGAAACCTATACTCACTGACGAGGGTTAAGTACCCGAAACGTGCATGTCTGGTCCATGCTGCAAATTTATCTGCTTTTAAATGATGCTATAATTTGAATTTGAAGACGTTTAACATTGTATGGATCATGAGCAATGAAAAACTAAATTAGTGATTGGATACACGGTTCAAAATATAAAGCCTAAACATGATTAGCATTGACAATTTCAGCCTGGACATGCTTAGCATATACAATTTCATTACCAAAGTAAGAAGCGACCTTAATCATGTGAAATTGGGACAATGTGATAAGAAACAGTTAGTCCTAAGAAACAACATACTAAAATATAAAAACAATTGTAAGAAGGGTTCAGGAAATATAGCTCAGACATTAGTATGTACAATTTCATTAAAAAGAACTAAATGATCTTGACCTTGGGCACATGACCTTGGGTCAAGATGATAAGAAACCCTCCAATCCTGAGCAACAGCATACTTAAGTATCAGAAAGAGCCAGTATACAATTCCACAGATATAGCCCAGACCCAAAAGCATTTACAAGTTCATTAAAAAATGTAATACTTGACCTTGACCTTAGTCATATGACCTTGGATCAAGGTGGTGTGAAACCTTTGGGTCATCTACTAAAATATGACGTGATCCGATCACGGTTCAAAAGATTAAGCCTGGACATAATACACGTAACAAATACAATTTCATTTGAAATATACTTATTGACCTTGACCTCGAGTCAACGTGATCTGAAACCTTTATGTGATAAGCAACAACATACTAAAATATGACGGTGATCTGATAAATAGTTAAAAGAGATACAGCCCCATCAGGATAGCATGTACTTATTTACTTTGACCTCGATCAAATGACCATGGGTCAAGGTGAAACCTTTTGGTCATGAGCAAATACATACTTAAACTCGAAAGCAATCCATTATTCGGTCCAAGGGATAAAGCCTAGACAAAAACATATGTAAAATTTCATTAAAAATGTAGTATATGACCTTGGCCTTCGTCATATGACCTTGGGTCAAGGTGATGTGAAGCCTTCAGGTCATAAGCAACAACATACTAAAGTATGAAAGTGATCCGGCAAACGGTTCAAGAGAAATAGCCCAGACACGATGTGTGACAGACGGACAGACGGACGACGGACGAACGACGAAGGCAAAATCAATATGTCTCCTCCCCGTTGGGGGGAGACATAATAAGGGTTTGTTTTAGCGCTGCAATCGATACAGCAGTTGCATTAAAGGCCGAAAAAGCCTACATCAATAAAAATTGTAACTTTTTCTCGAGTAGCGTCGCTTTTGCTGTAGAATAATTTGATATCCATTTCTTCTTAAAAAATAATTTTACATTTTCATTTTAACCTTTAACCAGGAACTTACTTGTACGGATTTTCCAAAATTGAGTTTGAAACAATAATATTTGATGAACCAATCGATTAACAATATTCATGTGAGATAAGAAAGAGATCATCAGCACGCTGCAGTGATCACAGAGGAACACACACGCATGTAGGAAAGTTGAAGTGTTCCGGCTCGTTATCTTCTCGAAGACCAATTTTGATACACCAGACACTTGTTTTGGATAGTAAATCCTCTTCAGTGATACATTGTACTTCAAGCCAAAATGATATTCAGACGCAGTCATATCTATTTAAGTAGGTCCCTCTTGTTTGATTTTTTTTGGTTTGTTTTTTTTTTCTGTGCAAAGCGAGCGCGACTTCCAATTTTCAGTAGCACAGTTAGGATGTTAACTTCCTTTAATTTCGATAATAGTTTAGGATGAAATGAGATCTTTCAAAAACAGCAAAATAATATACGATTGTTTGATTGATAATGGGCCGCCAAAACAATCATTCTTTAAGGAGAAAGAACTGGAGGAAAAGTAATTCACATTTTAAACATTCGATCGCGGGGAGCGTGATAAATTGCTCCATATCTCAAAAGATAATAAGTGTAGGTAATAAGAAAATGGAAGCGTTCAAACTCGTTACCTTCTCATCTTAAGCTACTTCTTAAATTATTTTGTCGGAATGTAGCTGTTTAATGATAACAGATATTTTTGAGATTTGAAGAAAGGGTAAATTACAGAAGTTTTATAAATAGATTTACTTAATATATAGTTTGAAAGAAATATTACATAACTTATGGGTTTTCGTCAGAACCATCCATGAGAAGTAATGCCAGATCATACACGGGGGATTCCAAAAAGAAGAAAAAATCCAAAGAGGGACCCGATTGAAACGTATTTGGTAGATTCAACGTATTTTAGAACTTATGTCATGTAAGCCATCCAATATTGCAGTTATCAAGACTTTGAAATTAGTTTTGAAAAATTGAAATATGAAATAGTTCTATTTTTGGTGGTGGGTTTTCCCCAGATGATACAAATTAACCATGGCCTATAAAAAGCTCAGGCACTATGCCTTTTACTCAATTCGGTTAATGCAAGAAGAAGGTTTAGGCATCTGCTGACTTATAAAGGGGATTGCGGAATTGATCGTAAGTAAGTCAATTACTAACTTAACATTACAATCTAGAATTTTATTTTTAGTTTTACTTCAGCAAATATATTCAGTTCAATTTAACTTAGCAGATTGAAATCTTTCTTTGTAATGGAATGAATGATATAAATGAAAAAAAAACTCCACTCCCTTACACGAATTTTCGACCACTTACCCGGGTGCACATATGTATCTCTTGACGCAATAGTGTTCTATACATCGAAAGTCATCTCACTGTAACGTGACATTAAAAAGAGGATAGGAAGGCGCTAGTGCTCAAAAGAATACAAAAGTTTTTCGAAAAAAATTACGAACTCTACTGATTTTATAAAATATCTCTGTCAAGTTTGATGGCTTCGATTCTCTCTAATAGCAATGTTAAACGTTCTCAAATTATGAATAGCATCATTTAAGAACAGATAAATTACCAAGTAATAGTCATATCACATTTTGCGGGAATCGGGGTTATTTTAGTAGTAATGAGTATTCAACTTTAAAACAAAATTCTAAAAAAAATAAAACCTATAGAAATAAAAATATAAATATATATAAAAGAAT
This sequence comes from Pinctada fucata, assembly GCA_028142955.1. NCBI lineage: Eukaryota > Metazoa > Mollusca > Bivalvia > Pterioida > Pteriidae > Pinctada > Pinctada fucata. The sequence continues at coordinate 22,400,181 of AP027112.1, read as the reverse complement.
AAGACAGATAAAGAGATGTGAAAAAAAGAGAGAAAAATAACAAGAACTAAAAAAAGGTAACAAATTTAAATTTGATGAAAATAGAATTGAAAAAAAAAATTTAAAAAAGAAGAAAATAAAAATTAGAATAAATAAAAGATAAATTGAATTTTGTATCTTTCAAACATAACAGAAGAACGGAATTTAAACAGTAAATTTTCTCATTTTATGGGAGGACAATAGGAACTTATAAAGGGATAATTATTGTGAGTAGAAAAAGAGCAAAAGTTAAAAAGGAATACAGCCTTCCGTTAAGGGCCAAGATTAGATGTTGTTCCCAAACAAAAAAGTGAAAGAAAAACGATGTGTCCAACTCTGTTCCCTATATAAATACGATAAACACTGCATGGAACCATAACAATTATAACTTGTTATATTTATAATTATAATTATACTTGTTCCAAATTCAGTTAACCAATCCATTCAAAGAAACGATAGCGAAAGTAACATTTTGCAGAATACTTAGTAGGAAAATAGGCAAGACCAAATCAAAGTAAACATATTGCACCAAACGACCACACTAACAAACAATATGAAACAACGAGAACATGTATACAACTGAAGATTCATTTAATTACAAATTTAGAAATGAAAGCGAAAGCAGTGCTTAACAGAATACGCAGAAAAAGCAAAAGCAAAACTATTCCTCAATGTATATTTTGTTTTACTTTATTTAATCATAATTCCATTGCCTTGAGCTATTTAAAGAAATTCAGTAAGGGCAAACTTGTTACCAGTATTCTGAATAATTTAAAAATATATAATAATTCCTCCTTCTTGTATTTGCATCAATAATGATATTAGTTTCTTTTTATTCTAGCTGAATTTTTTCTTCGTTTTTCTTTTTTTGTCCTGTTTTGAACAACTTTATCTATATGTACTGTAAAAAAGAATGAAATATTGATATATATGATAATATATCTGCGTTATTATGATATTGTTGTTTAACATATTTAGACCCCTCTTCGATCTCTTGGGTAGACGAAAACAAAAGTCGTTCAAAAACGAAACGAAATCCAAAAAGATACTTTTCCAATAAAAAAACTCAGAAGTATCCCAATCCCACACCCTCTCTATTTCATACCCCTACCAAGTTGCAAGGAAAAAGTATTTTAATTCAACAAACTGATGGACAGCAAAACTAAAAATCGGTCGTCAATTAACAGACATTTGAAACAGTAATGAAACAGTGACTGGTTGAAGACAATGCTAATAAAAACGGTGAGGTAATCGGGATAAGAAGGCAATGATAAATAATCATAATTGTTCTTATTTGGAATATATATATATATATATATTTCACTTTTGCAGATTGTTCTTGAAATGGCGAAGCTACATAAGAAAATATGTCAAGCCCTAATCCTGATAATCATCTTGGAGGTACCGGATCTAGTTCTAGATTGGGATTTTTACTATGAAGTCATGCAATCGGAACAACCAGAAATAAGAAATGCAACAGAAGCACAGAGAGGAATATTGGCTTTTTCCATTATCGGTTCATTAACTTTCACCATAGAAACCATGAACTTAATACTTGTTATGTGCTGTGATGGCTGTACATATTTCTTGCCAGGAAGTTTTTCCCTTTTTTCTACACTAGTAGAGGATATTCCTCAGATGGCTCTAGCGTTGTATATCGCCATAATAGAAGAGACCACCATCACCAATGTCCAGTTTGGAAAAGCAACATTCGCGGTGTTTGAAGCATTTGTACGATTTGCCATCCTCATCTACTATATAAACAAGAAAAATAAGATTTTGGAAGATATGCTGGAGTTCGATGCAAAAGTTGTGAAGATAAAAGAAAAGAAATGGGTGGCAATAGTTCAACTTGTGTTTAGTATTATCATTCTATGCTGTAGTATATCGATATTCTATTTCCTTATTAATTGATCATTTGTGGAATAGTTGTGTGAAAATAGGTATAACCACAGGCACTTGTTAAGAGTCCCCCACTATATCATGCCCTATCCACAGTGTGGGAGGGGGCAATAATCAAGTGGCAGTGGTAATAACTCGAAAACGTCTAGAAATATTATTATTCGAATCAAGTCAAAGTGGATCTCTATTTCACTACTAGACAAAAAGATAAAAAAGCCCTTATCCCATATCACATAATGTCTTTCCGTTATTAATTCCCCATCCAATAATAATTCATAAAAGGATTCGCATCTCCTTATAAAAAGTTATCATGGTCCAAATATTTGACTATCGAAATGACAAATAATAACAATAACAATGATAATAACAATATCCCCGTATAGAGCACAAAATCGATAACTCAGAAACCGAAGGCATACAAAATCAGGACCCAAAGCAAACAAACAAAAACCTCCACCATATGAAAAGAAGCCAACTCCCGACATGGGGCGAGATAAAAAAAGTCATACGTTAATTAATTGATAATTTATGGCCTCTCGTCCTATCATATGTTTTTCATGTAACAACCCATCCACTTATACAGCCTGAAAGAGATACTTGCTTGTTATTACAATTCTGTTTTTTTTTTGTTTATTTTGTGATATTCTTTATTTGTATTGATATTTATGTTCATTATAAGTGAATTTCACTTTTTGTACTATGCAAAATTATTTATCTATTTATTTCAATGAAATGTTTGTAAACATATCGTGCCGTTTAGAAACAAAATGGATGGATTTTAGTTCAAATGTTCATCATGTTTTAAAGTTTTTTGTATACATTTGAAAAAATATTGTAGAGTCTTTATTGAATAGATCTCAATTTGAAATGCAACATAATTCTTTTTCATGAATGAGATTATCTATATGTACTGAATTTGATAATAAAACAGATTTCATCCTAAATGCATTGCTTTGTTAAATATGAATATGTCTACCCATCATTTATACGTTTTGTGTCTTATTAGGGATTCCAACTATTCCTTTGGAATCTTTTCTGTTATCTTTTCTTTATTCTTATTCTTCCTTTTTATTATTAAGGATTCCGACTTTTCCGTCGGAATCCTTTCTGTTATTGTATTGTCTTTTCTTTATTAAGGATTCCGACTATTCCGAATAAACTTGAATTGATAGATCATGGAGTATAAAGCTTTCGTAAACATGAAAGGTATTTATTATCTTTTTGTTCTATTATGTTGATAAATAAATGAGAGTCCCAAATTAGACTAAAGCTCTTAAGACTCATTTGCTGAAGTGAATAAGGTACAAAAGCAACTATTCATTTTTCCATCTTCTTTATTCGGATTTTAACACTTCAGTTCCGAGGAAGGTCAAATAAAGGAGGAATCCGTCTGTTGCTTGCAACAGTAGCCATCTAGTTCTTATTATTAAGGATTCCGACTTTTCCGTCGGATTCCTTTCTGTTATTGTATTGTCTTTTCTTTATTCTTATTATTAAGGATTCCGACTTCCGTCGGAATCCTTTCTGTTATTGTATTGTCTTTTCTTTATTCTTATTATTAAGGATTCCGACTTCCGTCGGAATCCTTTCTGTTATTGTATTGTCTTTTCTTTATTCTTATTATTATTCTTATTATTATTATTATTCTTACTCCCAAACCGTTCCGGACACTTTACAAAAAAGTACAGCATCATATGAAAAAACGGAAAGTACCACGTGAAAGAGCATATGAAGATCTTGAATGAAATTTTTTTTCTTGTCAAATGGTTCACATATGCCCCCGCTCGAGGTCATCAAAGGTCAAATATTTAAACTCTTATAACTTCTTAACTAACCGTACGATTTCAACGAAATTTGTTTTATATTGATCTTTGGAAAATTTGCAAACTTTTATACGCTTACATGCTCGATAAAATATTTACGGTTTTCCTGCTATTTTGAGTTGAAATTGGAACTTTAAATTGGCACAGTGCCAATTTCTACAGTTTTTGAGATTTTGAGTTGAAACTTAGATGTTAGGCTACTAATAGGTAGTCATTGATGATGACCTAGTTTCAAGGTCACATTATGATTCTCAAGGTCACAACAAACTTTTGCCTATAGAACAAAGACTATTTGACCTTGACAGTTCAAACTTCATAAATACAATCATTGAGTCAAGCCCTTTCACCTTGACCTTGGCCCAAGGTCAAATTTTGATTCTCAAGGTCACAACAAACTTTTGCCTATAGAACAAAGACCATTTGACCTTGAGAGTTCAAGCTTGGCGCAAATATTCCTTGCATCAAGTCCTTTCACCTTGACCTTGACCCAAGGCCATTTGTTCGATTTCAAGGTCACAACAGACTTTTGTCGATAAAATATTGAGCGTTGATTAGATTAAGAGGACTCTTGATGAGAATAAATTCAAATGCTTATCTTTTATCCATGACCTTGGTTAAAGGTCAAATTAACTTTTTCAAGGTCATAATAAACCTTTACTCTTGTAGAATTCACAGGGTTTTGTCCTTAACTATTTATTCTTCACACAAGTAGTACTTCTTATTTGAACTTACATTGTAAGATAGATAACTCTTTTATTCTTGTTCTCTGTTTCTTTCTTTTTTATTCTTAGTAGCATTACATATCAGTAGTTTCATGTTGTTGTCATTTTCTATTAATAGAAATTATCTCATTGCAAAATCATTGCGCAATTCTATTTTGAGAAAGTCATTGTAAAGGATTAGATATTGATTGTGCATGGAGTTAAAAGCTTTCGTAAACATGAAAGGTATTTATTTTTTTTTTCTTCTATTTTGGTGATATATAAATAAGAGTCCCAAATTAGACATAAGCTCTTTTGACTCATTTGCTAAAGTTAATATGGTACTAAAGCAACTATTCTTTTTTCCATCTTCTTTATTCGGATTTTAGCACTTCAGTTCCGAGGAAGGTCTAATAAAGGAGGAATCCGTCTGTTGCTTGCAACAGTAGCCATCTAGTTATTAAGGATTCCGACTATTCCGTCGGAATCCTTTCTGTTATTGTATTGTCTTTTCTTTATTCTTATTATTATTCTTATTATTATTATTATTATTATTCTTACCCCCAGATCGTTCCAGTCACTGTACAAAAAAGTATCACTTCTTATGATAAAACGAAAAGGATCATGTGAAAGAGCATATAAAGATCTTGAGGTAAAAAAATTTTGTCGTCGAGAAGTTTACATATGCCCCCGCTAGAGGTCATCAAAGTTCAAATCTTTAAAACCTTATAACTCCTAAAATAACCGTACGATTTGAACGAAATTTGTTTTAAAATGTTCTTTGGGAAATTTGCAAACTTTTATACGCTTACATGCTCGATAAAATATTTACGGTTTTCGTGCTATTTTGAGTTGAAAATGGAACTTTAAATTGGCACAGTGCCAATTTCTACAGTTTTTTAGATTTTGAGTTGAAACTTGGATGGTGGGCTACTAATAGGTAGTCATTGATGATGACCAAGTTTCAAGGTCACATTATGATTCTCAAGGTCACAACAAACTTTTGCCTATAGAACAAAGACTATTTGACCTAGACAGTTCAAACTTCAGAAATACAATCACTGAGCCAAGCTCTTTCACCATGACCTTGGCCCAAGGTCAAATTTTGATTCTCAAGGTCAAAACAAACTTTTGCCTATAGAACAAGGACCATTTGACCTTGAGAGTTCAAACTTGGCGCAAATATTCCTTGCATCAAGTCCTTTCACCTTGACCTTGACCCAAGGTCATTTGTTCGATTTCAAGGTCACAACAGACTTTTGTCGATAAAATATTGAGCTTTGATTAGATTAAGAGGACTCTTGATGAGAATAAATTCAAATGCTTATCTTTTATCCATGACCTTGGTTAAAGGTCAAATTAACTTTTTTTTTTAAGGTCATAACAAACATTTACTCTTGTAAAATTCACAGGATTTTGTCCTTAACTATTTATTCTTCACACAAGTAGTACTTCTTATTTGAACTTTACATAGTAAGATAGATAACTCTTATATTCTTGTTCTCTGTTTCTTTCTTTTTTATTCTTAGTAGCATTACATATCAGTAGTTTCATGTTGTTGTCATTTTCTATTAATAGAAATTATCTCATTGCAAAATCATTGTGCAATTCTGTTTTGAGAAAGTCATTGTAAAGGATTAGATATTGATTGTGCATGGAGTTTAAAGTTTTCGTAAACATGAAATGTATTTATTATTTTTTCTTCTATTTTGTTGATAAATAAATAAGAGTCCCAAATTAGACATAAGCTCTTTTGACTCATTTGCTTAAGTTAATATGGTACTAAAGCAACTATTCTTTTTTCCATCTTCTTTATTCGGATTTTAGCACTTCAGTTCCGAGGAAGGTCTAATAAAGGAGGAATCCGTCTGTTGCTTGCAACAGTAGCCATCTAGTTCTTATTATTATTATTCTTCTTACCCCCAAACCGTTCCGGACACTTTACAAAAAAGTACAGCATCATATGAAAAAACGGAAAGTACCATGTGAAAGAGCATATGAAGATCTTGAATGAAATTTTTTTTCTTGTCAAATGGTTCACATATGCCCCCGCTGGAGGTCATCAAAGGTCAAATCTTTAAACTCTTATAACTCCTTAACTAACCGTCGGATTTGTACAAAATTTGTTTTATATTGTTCTTTGGAAAATTTGCAAACTTTTATACGCTTACATGCTCGATAAAATATTTACGGTTTTCACGCTATTCAGAGTTGAAAATGGAACTTTAAATTGGCACAGTGCCAATTTCTACATTTTTTGAGATTTTGAGTTCAAACTTGGATGGTAGGTTACTTAGAGGTAGACATTTAATGCTGACCTACTTTCAAGGTCAAATTTTTATTCTCAAGGTCAGAACAAATTTTGGCCTATAGAACAAAGACTACTTGACCTTCAGAGTTCAAACTTCATACATACTATCGTTTAACCAAGCTCTTCCACCTTGACCTTGACCCAAGGTCAAATTTTGATCCTCAAGGTCACAACATACTTTTGCCTATAGAACAAAGACTATTTGACCTTCAGCGTTCAAACTTCATGCATGCTATCGTTAAGCCAAGCTCTTTCACCTTGACCTTGACCCAAGGTCAAATTTTGATTCGCAAGGTCACAACATACTTTTGCCTATAGAATAAAGGCTATTTGAACTTCAGAGTTCAAACTTCATACATATTATCGTTAAGCCACGCTCTTTCACCTTGACCTTGACCCAAGGTCAAATTTTGACTCTCAAGGTCACAACAAACTTTTGCCTATAGAACAAAGACTTTTGACCTTAAGAGTTCAAACTTAACACAAATATTCCTTGCATCAAGCCCTTTTACTTTGACCTTGACCCAAGGTCATTTGTTCGATTTCAAGGTCACAAGATACTTTGGTTGATAAAATATTGAGCTTTGATTAGATTAAGGTCAATCTTGAAAGGTAATACCTCAAATACTAATCTTTTTTCCGTGACCTTTATTCATGGTCAAATGATTATTCTCAGGGTCATAGCAAACTTACTCTTGTAGAATTAGCAGTTTTTGTCCTACGCTATTTATTCTTCACTCAAGTAGTCTTTCTTATTTGAACATAACATAGTATAAGAAACATAATTCTTTAACTCTTGGTCTGTTTTTTTTCTTAGTAGCATTACTTGGCTGTATTTTGATTCTATTGTCATTTTCTATTTATAGAAATGCTCTCATTGCAAAATCATTGTGCAATTCTGTTTTGAGATAGTAATATTAAAGGATTTAGAATTGATAGATCATGGAGTATAAAGCTTTCGTAAACATGAAATGTATTTATTATCTTTTTGTTCTATTTTGTTGATAAATAAATGAGAGTCCCAAATTAGACTAAAGCTCTTAAGACTCATTTGCTGAAGTGAATAAGGTACAAAAGCAACTATTCATTTTCCCATCTTCTTTATTCGGATTTTAATACTTCAGTTCCAATGAAGGTCTTATAAAGGAGGAATCCGTCTGTTGCTTGCAACAGTAGCCATCTAGTTATTCTTATTATTATTATTCTTACCCCCAGATCGTTCCAGTCACTGTACAAAAAAGTGTCACTTCTTATGATAAAACAAAAAGTATCATGTGAAAGAGCATATAAAGATCTAGAGGTAAAAAAAATTTCCGTCGGATTCCTTTCTGTTATTGTATTGTCTTTTCTTTATTCTTATTATTATTCTTATTATTATTATTCTTACCCCCAGATCGTTCCAGTCACTGTACAAAAAAGTGTCACTTCTTATGATAAAACAAAAAGTATCATGTGAAAGAGCATATAAAGATCTAGAGGTAAAAAAATTTTGTCGTTGAAAAGTTCACGTATGCCCCCGCTAGAGGTCACCAAAGGTCAAATCTTTAAACACTTATAACTCCTAAACTAACCGTACGATTTGAACGAAATTTGTTTTAAAATGTTCTTTGGAAAATTTGCAAACTTTTATACCCTTACATGCTCGATAAAATATTTACGGTTTTCGCGCTATTCCGAGTTGAAAATGAAACTTTAAATTGGCACAGTGCCAATTTCTAGAGTTTTTGAGATTTTGAGTTGAAACTTGGATGGTAGGTTACTTATAGGTAGTCATTGATGATGACCTAGTTTCAAGGTCAAATTTTGATTCTCAAGGTCACAACAAACTTTTGCCTATAGAACAAAGACTATTTGACCTTGACAGTTCAAACTTCATAAATACAATCATTGATCCAAGCCCTATCACCTTGACCTTGACCCAAGCTCAAATTTTCATTCTGAAGGTCACAACAAAAAATTTCCCATAGAACAAAGACCATTTGACCTTGAGAGTTCAAACTTTGCGCAAATGTTCCTTGCATCAAGTCCTTTCACCTTGACCTTGACCCAAGGTCATTTGTTCGATCTCAAGGTCACAACAGACTTTTGTTGATAAAATATTGAGCTTTGAATAGATGAAAAGGAATTTTGATGAGAATAAACTAAAATGCTTATCTTTCATCCATGACCTTGGTTCAAGGTCAAATAAACTTTTTCAAGGTTAAAACAAACATTTACTCTTGTAGGATTGAGAGAATTTTGTTCTTAAATATTTATTCTTCACACAAGTAGTACTTCTTATTTGAGCTTTTCATAGTAAGATAGATAACTCTTTTATTCTTGTTCTATGTTTCCTTTTTTATCTCAGTAACATTACTTGTCTGTACTTCCATGCTGTTGTCATTCTCTATTTATAGAAATTTTCTCATTGCTAATTCATTGTGCAATTCTTTTTGGGAAAGTAATTTCAAAGGAATCAAAATGGATATAATAGATCTAGGAGTTTAAAGCCTTCCTAAACTTGAAAGGTATTTATCATTTTTTTCTTCTATTTTGTCGATAAATAAATAAGAGTCCCAAATTAGACATAAGCTCCTTTGCCTCATTTGCTGAAGTGAATTAGGTACAAAAGCAACTATTCTTTTTTCCATCTTCTTTATTCGGATTTTAACACTTCAGTTCCGAGGAAGGTCTAATAAAGGAGGAATCCGTCTGTTGCTTGCAACAGTAGCCATCTAGTTATTAAGGATTCCGACTATTCCGTCGGAATCCTTTCTGTTATTGTATTGTCTTTTCTTTATTCTTATTATTATTCTTATTATTATTATTCTTACCCCCAGATCGTTCCAGTCACTGTACAAAAAAGTACAACTTCTTATGATAAAACGAAAAGGATCATGCGAAAGAGCATATAAAGATCTTGAGGTAAAAAAAATTTGTCATCGATAAGTTCACATATGCCCCCGCTAGAGGTCATCAAATGTCAAATCTTTAAACTCTTATAACTCCTAAACTAATCGTACGATGTGAACGAAATTTGTTTTAAAATGTTCTTTGGGAAATTTGCAAACTTTTATACGCTTACATGCTCGATAAAATATTTACGGTTTTCGCGCTATTACGAGTTGAAAATGGAACTTTAAATTGGCACAGTGCCAATTTCTACAGTTTTTGAGATTTTGAGTTGAAACTTGGATACTAGATTACTTATAGGTAGTCATTTAATGTTGACCTACTTTCAAGGTCAATTTTTCATTCTCAAGGTCACAACAAACTTTTACCTGTAAAACAAAGACTATTTGACCTTCACAGTTCAAACTTCATACATACTATCGTTAAACCAAGCTCTTTCAAATTGACCTTGACCCAAGGTCAAATTTTGATTCTCAAGGTCACAACAAACTTTTGCCTATAGAACAAAGACTATTAGACCTGCAGAGTTCAAACTTCATACATAATATCATTAAACCAAGCACTTTCACCTTGACCTTGGCCCAAGGTCAAATTCTGATTCTCAAGGTCACAACATACTTTTGCCTATAGAACAAAGACTATTAGACATTCAAAGTTCAGACTTCATACATAATATCATTAAACCAAGCTCTTTCACCTTGACATTGATCCAAGGTCAAATTCAGATTCTCAAGGTCACAACATACTTTTGCCTATAGAACAAAGACTATTTGACCTTCAGAGTTTAAACTTCATACAAATAATTGTTCAGTCATGCTCTTTCACTTTGACCTTGACCCAAGGTCAAATTCTCATTCTCAAGGTCACAGCAACTTTTCCCTACAAAACATAGACTATTTGACCTTCAGAGTTCATACTTTATACATATCATGCTTGGGCCCAGCTCTTTCACCTTGACCTTGACCCAAGGTCAAATTCTGATTTTCAAGGTCACAACAAACTTAAGTCTATAAAACAAAGACTGTTTGATCTTGAGAGTTCAAGCTTTACACAAATATTCCTTGCATCAAACTCTTTCATCATGACCTTGACCAACGGTCATTAGTTTGATTTCAAGGTCACAACTTACTTTGGTTGATTAGATATTGAGCTTTGCTCAGATTAAGATCAATCGTGATGAGAATAATCACAGTACTTAGCTTTCATTCATGACTTTGGTTAAAGGCCAAATAATCATTCTCAATGTCTTAACAATCATTTACTCTTGTTGAATTTACACTTTTTGTCCTAAACTATTTATCCTTCACACAAGTAGTCCTTATTTGAACTTAACATAGTATAAGAAAGATAACTCTTTTATTCTTGTTCTCTGTTCTCTTTCTTTCTTTTTTTTTCTTAGTAGCATTACAGATCTGTCCTTTCATGTTGTTGTCATTTTCTATTAATAGAAATTATCTCATTGCAAAATCATTGTGCAATTCTGTTTTGAGAAAGTAATTGTAAAGGATTTGATATCCATAGAGCATGGAGTTTAAATCTTTCGAAAACATGAAAGGTATTTATCATATTTTTCTTCCTTTTTGTCAATAAATAGATAAGAGTCCCAAGTTAGACATAAACTCTTTTGACTCATTTGCTGAAGTGAATAAAGTACTAAAGCAACTATTCGTTATTCATCTTCTTTATTCGGATTTTAACACTTCAGTTCCGAGGAAGGTCTAATAAAGGAGGAATCCGTCTGTTGCTTGCAACAGTAGCCATCTAGTTCTTATTATTATTATTCTTACCCCCAGATCATTCCAGTGACTGTACAAAAAAGTGCCACTTCTTATGATAAAACAAGAAGTATCATGTGAAAGAGCATATAAAGATCTAGAGGTAAAAAAATTTTGTCGTCGAGAAGTTCACGTATGCCCCCGCTAGAGGTCATCAAAGGTCAAATCTTTAAACACTTATAACTCCTAAAGTAACCGTACGATTTGAACGAAATTTGTTTTAAAATGTTCTTTGGGAAATTTGCAAACTTTTATATGCTTACATGCTCGATAAAATATTTACGGTTTTCGCGCTATTCCGAGTTGAAAATGGAACTTTAAATTGGCACAGTGCCAATTTCTACAGTTTTTGAGATTTTGAGTTGAAACTTGGATGGTAGGTTACTTTTAGGTAGTCATTGATGATGACCTAGTTTCAAGGTCACATTATGATTCTCAAGGTCACAACAAACTTTTGCCTATGGAACAAAGACTATTTGACCTTGACAGTTCAAACTTCATAAATACAATCATTGATCCAAGCCCTTTCACCTTGACCTTGGCCCAAGGTCAAATTTTGATTCTCAAGGTCACAACAAACTTTTGACTATAGAACAAAGACCATTTGACCTTGAGAGTTCAAACTTGGCGCAAATATTCCTTGCATCAAGTCCTTTCACCTTGACCCTGACCCAAGGTCATTTGTTCGATTTCAAGGTCACAACAGACTTTTGTTGATAAAATATCGAGCTTGGTTAAAGGTCAAATTAACTTTTTCAAGGTCATAACAAACATTTACTCTTGTAGAATTCACAGGATTTTGCCCTGAACTATTTATGCTTCACACAAGTAGTACTTCTTAATTAAACTTTACATAGTAAGATAGATAACTCTTTTATTCTTGTTCCCTGTTTCTTTCTTTTTTATTCTTAGTAGCATTACTTATCAGTAGTTTCATGTTGTTGTCATTTTCTATTAATAGGAATTATCTCATTGCAAAATCATTGTGCAATTCTTTTTTGAGAAAGTCATTGTAAAGGATTAGATATTGATTGTGCATGGAGTTTAAAGCTTTCGTAAACATGAAAGGTATTTATTATTTTTTTCTTCTATTTTGTTGATAAATAAATAAGAGTCCCAAATTAGACATAAGCTCTTTTGACTCATTTGCTGAAGTTAATATGGTAATAAAGCAACTATTCTTTTTTCCATCTTATTTATTCGGATTTTAGCACTTCAGTTCCGAGGAAGGTCTAATAAAGGAGGAATCCGTCTGTTGCTTGCAACAGTAGCCATCTAGTTCTTATTATTATTATTCTTACCCCCAAACCGTTTTGAACACTTAACAAAAAAGTACAGCATCATATGAAAAAACGGAAAGTACCATGTGAAAGAACATATGAAGATGAAATTTTTTTTCTTGTCAAATGGTTCACATATGCCCCCGCTAGAGGTCATCAAAGGTCAAATCTTTAAACTCTTATAACTCCTTAACTAACCGTTGGATTTGAACAAAATTTGTTTTATATTATTCTTTGGGAAATTTGCAAACTTTTATACGCTTACATGCTCGATAAAATATTTACGGTTTTTGCGCTATTCAGAGTTGAAAATGGAACTTTAAATTGGCACAGTGCCAATTTCTACAGTTTTTGAGATTTTGAGTTGAAACTTGGATGGTAGGTTACTTATAGGTAGTCATTGATGATGACCTAGCTTCAAGGTCAAATTATGATTCTCAAGGTCACAACAAACTTTTGTCTATAGAACACAGACTATTTGACCTTGACAGTTGAAACTTCATAAATACAATCATTGATCCAAGCCCTTTCACACTGACCTTGACCCAAGGTCAAATTCTCATTCTCAAGGTCACAATAAAATTTTTCCTATAGAACAAAGACCATTTGACCTTGAGAGTTCAAACTTGGCGCAAATATTCCTTGCATCAAGTCCTTTCACCTTGACCTTGACCCAAGGTCATTTGTTCGATTTCAAGGTCACAACAGACTTTTGTTGATAAAATATCGAGCTTTGAATAGATGAAAAGGACTCTTGATGAGAATAAACTAAAATGCTTATCTTTCAGTCATGACCTTGGTTCAAGGTCAAATAAACTTTTTCAAGGTCATAACAAACATTTACTGTCGTAGGATTGACAGGATTTTGTTCTTTGATATTTATTCTTCACGCAAGTAGTACTTCTTATTTGAACTTTACATAGTAAGATAGATAACTCTTTTATTCTTGTTCTCTGTTTCCTTTTTGTCTTAGTGGCATTACTTGTCTGTACTTTCATGCTATTGTCATTTTCTATTTATAGAAATGTTCTCATTGCTAATTCATTGTGCAATTCTTTTTGGGGTAGTAATTTTAAAGGATTCAAAATGGATAGAATAGATCTAGGAGTTTAAAGCCTACCTAAACTTGAAAGGTATTTATCATCTTTTTCTTCTTTTTTGTCGATAAATAGACAGGAGTCCCAAGTTAGACATAAGCTCTTTTGACTCATTTGCTGAAGTGAATAAGGTACTAAAGCAACTATTCTTTTTTCATCTTCTTAATTCGGATTTTAACACTTCAGTTCCGATGAAGGTTTAATAAAGGAGGAATCCGTCTGTTGCTTGCAACAGTAGCCATCTAGTTATTACTATTACTCTTACCCCCAGATCGTTCCAGACACTGTACAAAAAAGTACCACTTCTTATGATAAAACGAAACATATCATGTGAAAGAGCATATAAAGATTTTGAGGTGAAAAAATTTGTTGTCGAAAAATTCACATATGCCCCCGCTAGAGGTCATCAAAGGTCAAATCTTTAAGAACTTATTAGTCCTAAGCTAACCATACGATTTGAACGAAATTTGATTTAAACTGTTCTTTGGGAAATTTGTAAACTTTTATACGCTTCCATGACAAATATGGATAATGACCATATCCCTGTATAATGAAAAAATCGATAATTCAGAAAATCATAATACAAAGGCATACAAAATCAGGATAAAACAGGAACAAAAGCAAACAAAAAAAAACCTCCAGCATATGAAAAGAAGCGAACTCCCGATATGGGAGTGAGACCAGGTGCCCAGGAAGAGTACATGTAAGCATCTCCTGCCTGCATGCAACACCCGCCGCTTCATTTCGGTAGAACTGTCACATCCGGTTTCTTTCATTTCGGAAGACATAGAGTACAATCTTTGGTTGGATGGTTTAAATGGTCTATGACAGAATATCATCCACCATTCTGGAGAGTGGGACATCATAGTGTTTGATGAGATTCCCATATCGACCGTAGAACTTCCTCAGTGACGATGTAAGTCGGTCACAAACATATCCCTGACTGAGAAGCTTATCTGAAAGACGCCTAGCTCTCAGAACAAAATCCGTATATTTGGTACTTGCTCTGGCATAGCGTATCAACTGAGATATGAACACGCCATAAGCAGGCGATGAAGGGATTTTGCTACTCAGAAAAGGACAGTCTGTAATGCTGAAATTGAAGTCGTCACGTTTGTCATAGAGTGAGGTGTTCATGTGACTATCCGTGTGTTGGGACAACATTATGTCCAAATAGGATGCTGAATTATTTGTATCTGTAGTTTCCTTGACTTCAAGCTCCGACGGATAGATACTGCTGAGGTAATCCGTGAATTTTGGATTATTGATGGACAACACATCATCTATGTATCTGTACGTGAAGTTGAAGTCAGAAGCTAAGTTAAGCTAAGTACCTTCAGAGACCAAAGATTGAATGAATTCAGCTTCGTACGAGTAAAGGAAAATGCAGGCAAGAAGTGGGGCGGTCCCCATTGGAATTCCGACAATTTTATGGATGACCTTTCCTCCAAACACCACAAAAATGTTGTCGATCATGTTGTCGAAATGCTCGATAACATTTTTACGATTTTCGCGCTA
The DNA here is from genome assembly GCA_028142955.1 of Pinctada fucata. NCBI lineage: Eukaryota > Metazoa > Mollusca > Bivalvia > Pterioida > Pteriidae > Pinctada > Pinctada fucata. The sequence continues at coordinate 22,384,864 of AP027112.1, read as the reverse complement.
TTCCGAGTTGAAAATGGAACTTTTCTACAGTTTTGTGAGATTTTGAGTTGAAAATTTGATAGTAGGTTACTTATAAGTAGTCATTTAATGTTGACCTACTTTCAAAATTTTAATTCTCAAGATCAAAACAAACTTTCCCCTATAGTACAAAGTTCATTTGACCTTCAGTGTTCAAACTTCATACATATTATTGTTAAACCAAGCTCTTTCACCTTGACGTTGACCTAAGGTCAAGTTCACATTCTTAAGGTCACAAAACACTTTTACCTATAGAGCAAAGACTATTTGACCTTCAGAGGTCATACTTTATACATATTATGCTTGGACCCAGCTATTTCACCTTGACCTTGACCCAAGGTCAAATTCTCATTTTCAAGGTCACAACAAACTTAAGTCTATATAACAAAGACTGTTTGACCTTGAGAATTCACACTTTTTGTCCTATACTATTTATTCTTCACACAAGTACTTCTTCTTATTTGAACTTAACATATTGAATTTGAAGACGTTTTACATAGTACATGTATAAGAAAGATAACTCTTTTATTCTTGTTCTCTGTTTCTTTTTTTTTTTCTTAGTAGCATTACATGTTGTTGTCATTTTCTAACAATAGAAATTATCTCATTTCAAAATCATTCTGCAATTCTGTTTTGAGAAAGAAATTGTAAAGGATTTGATATTGATTGAGCATGGAATTTAAAGCTTTCGTAAACATGAAAAGTATTTATTATTTTTTTCTTCTATTTTGTTGATAAATAAATAAGAGTCCCAAATTAGACATAAGCTCTTTTGACTCATTTGCTGAAGTGATTAAGGCAATAAAGCAACTATTCTTTTTTCCATTTTCTTTATTAAGGAGGAGTCCGTCTATTGCTTGCAACAGTAGCCATCTAGTTTCTATCTACTGTTCGCGCGGCTCACTACGGAAACTGAATAAAGGTGATTTTGACTACTGTATGATGCAAAATTTTTAAGGAAATCGAAACCATTCAATAGATCTCGCTTAGTCGTAAATTTCGGTATTTGTTATACGATAGTCCATGCAAGAAATCAAATTTCATAGATAAAACAAGTTTAAGATTGGTCGTTTTCCATGCTAATTTTTCCCATGACGTCGTGACGCTGTCCATAGCATCAATGTCAAAGTCGGCGACATCACGCTGAAACTAAACATTGAAAACGCCCCATCTAAGAAGTATTTTGTCTCTATGATATGACCGAGTAAACCTACGACCATATATTATCTACCACAATTTACAGCTACGCGAGAATTATTCAATGATATCAATTTCATATAAACGTTTGCATGACAAAGTATTCAAAACCGTGTTAATCCAGTTTCCGAAGTGAGCCGCTTGGACACTAATCGTTAAACAGCTTGAAAAAAAAAATAAAATGCAAAATCTCAAAATGCAAATGAATTCTGGTTCGTACTGATTCAACAATTCGTCAAGGTATATAGATTTTTCTTTCTCATGTTAGTTCTTGACACTGGTTACCTAGAAAGTACTTCGTTATATGAAAAAAAAACTTAATTGGCGTTGTTAGCTAGCAGATGAGGCTTACTCGGCCCAGGTACCATCGGCACAATTGGATTCACTTTGGCTCCCTCGCAGAAAGGTTCTGATGTTTTACTTTTATTCATAGAAAAAGGGGACGTCCAGTCATTCAAGGAAATTTAAGAATATGGGCTAAATCAAATCGTTACAGCACTTCGATTAAAAGGATTTAAAACGCCTGCGGTTAAAGTAGCTACTTTTCCTCGAACACAGCATAGTCGTTTTTAGCTATAAAGAAATTTGATATCTTTTCGCGAAGAAAAAAGAATATATAATATTTGCATCTATGTGAATTTCCGTCCAACCAAAGATTATACTTTATATCTTCCCGGACCAGGAGTCCCGAGGGCACATGTAGCCAAGTTCAATCAATTTCGGTTGATCGCTTCTTCAACGCATTCTAAATTTCTGTTATCAAAATTTCTTAAAATTTCTAAAATGTGGGTCCTGTAGCATCCTATCCCACCCATCCTGCTACGTCTTTCGGTACACGTTTTCGACATAGTAACTTTCATACTTTTTTTGGCATATTAAATTGTTTAGATTTAGGATCACTGACGAGGGTTAAGTACCCGAAACGCGCATGTCTGGTCCACGTTGCCAATTTATCTGTTCTTAAATGATGCTATTCAATTTGAAGACGTTTGCATTTCAAAAATGGAAATATTCTACCGAATTGAAGCGACGGGTGTTGCATGCAAGCAGGAGATGCTGTCTCTACCTGGGCACCTGGTCTCACTCCCATATCGGGAGTTCGCTTCTTTTCATGTTGTGGAGGTTTTTGCTTGTTTGCTTTTGTTCCTGTTTTAATCCGATTGTGTATGTCTTCGGTTTATGATTTTCTGAATTATCGATTTTGTGCTGTATATAGGGATATGGTCATTATCTATATTTCTCATTTCTAGGACTACATTGTAACTTGCATTGAACTTTTAAAATATGAATTCTTAACATCAGTATTTCATGCATTTTTCAATAAATATATGAAAGATGAGATAGAGATAGTTGTGTAGTCCAAAACGCACGTAAGACACATGCAGACTATCTGAGGAATGGTCAATGAGAAATAGTGCCAAAACATTTATGGGAGATTTTAAAAGAAATTTGAAAAGAGAGACAAGACGGAAAAATTCAAAAGTCCTTTATTGGTTGTATCTACTTTTTAAAAGCTTACGTAATGTATTATTCAGTGGTTCTAAAGGCTTTGAAATTCTTTTTCCAAAACTTTAATATACGAAGTTTTATTTTGGGTACTGGGATTTTCGTAGATAATATATATAGAAACGTTGACCATTAAAACTAGAGGCATAATGCCGTCTTCTTTTCATTTTGGTTTACACAAGCACGTGGGAGAAGGTTTTGTAGACATCTACTGACACTCTCTGTAAAGTAAATACACAAATCCAAATTCAGAAAATAATGCGAGAGGGCGCTACTGAAATGCATTTAGGCGGCTCTAGCAAAATCACTTTTGGCTAAAAGCATCGCTGATGAGAATTTAATATTCGAAAAAAGTGTCAAGTGCAGGAAAATTTGTTTGAAAATTTCTTCATGAAGGTATAGAGTTGGAACACTTCCGTATTATTGCAGATGACAAAACGCATGAAAGAAACAACCTCATCGTGGGTTATTTCTGGAATGATATTGTCGGAACTTATTTTTTTTAGAGAAAATAATTTACATAAACATTAAAGAAGTATCCATTACTTATTCAGTCTCAAAGTCGAGAAGGCAAGGCAAATCATTATATTGTCCAGAGGAACGGTTGCGAACCTCGGAATGAATAACATTCCGATGTGAGACCAGGTGCCCGGGAGAGTCAGCGTCTCCTGATTGCATGCAACACCCGTCGCAACATCTCCATGGAAACTTACAGACAGTTTTAAGGTTATATAGGAAAAAACTAGATTAGAGAAGTTTTATAAATAGTTTTGCATAATATTCGAATGGAAATAAATATTTTGATAGAAATATTACATGATCGACGGATTTAGGTGTTTAGATAGACTGAAGAAACAATATTAATAGAATAGGAATTTCTATAAAATCTTGAATGTCATCATAACCATAAGAAATAGCACTAGATTATACAAAAGGGATTTTAAAAGACATTTTCAAAGGGTTAAGACTAGCTGGCACGTATGTTGTTTGTAAAATGTATATTCAGAACTTATGTCATGTACGTCGACAATATTGCAAATTTGTTGTCAAGACTTTGAAATTCGTTTTCCAAAACTTAGATATTGAAATGTTCTATTTTTGGCACAGGGAAATTCCAAATATTATAAATAGAACGTTGCCTATAAAAAAAACAACTCAAGCATAATGCCTTCTTTTCATTTTGGGTTACGCATGCACGTGTGAGAGGGTTTTATAGACATCTACTGATTAACTAAGGGGATTGGAAAGCTGTTTTTAAGTAAGTAAATTACACGTACTGTACTATTTTTAAAATTACAATGTACAAGAATTTCTTCATTTTTAGTTCAGTTTTAATTCAGTCTTAGGACCCTTTTACAAAATATTGAAATTGAAAGATAAGATAATAAAAAAGAATTGATACGCAATATCCAAAATTGTTCGGCTTATCGGCCTTAATCAAGTGGAAAAAAACAAAATTTAATTAAAAAAAAAAAATGAAAAACGTTATCCATAAGTGCTGGTAAACAAAGCCTAGCGTAAAAAATTGTTACCAAAATTTAAATCTACGAATGTTCAATTATTTTTTCTATTTAACTTTTATTCTTAACTTTCATTTACCGTTTATTCCTGTCATACTTCCTACTTTTTTTATCTGGGCTTACCAGCAGTTATGAATAAAGCGCAGAGATCGTTCATATTCGTGTTTTCCCTTGATGAAGACCGAGAGGCTGAAAATCTATGGATATGAGTGTTTATGGTTATCTTTCTTATAAACTTCTACAAGAAGGACTTTTTTTTATTCGTTGCAAAAAAATAAGATTCATAATTATGCCATATTTCATGTAAAATTGACCCTTCCGATATGGGGAAAATGCAAAATGCTTTCACCTTCGACAAAAAAGCTTCGAACCTCGGTCAAACATCGAAATTGCATTGTGACGTCATGGAATTTCTCAATTTTTTCCCGCGCTCGGAAAGGCCTATTTGGAAGAGATGTCCAACAAGACCAAGCTACAGCCATGATCGCAGAGAACACACATGGATCAAAACAAACAACGCGCACCTTACAACCAACAAAAAATGAGACAAAGAGAATACATATACACAATTGACCAGCAAACAAAGCGAATACAACTAGACAAGTTTCCGATTTTGTTAAAAAGCACAAAATGTCCCAGTTAACATATTTTGGCGTTGATTTACATTTTGACGTCACTATTAAAAGACGCAATTCCATTGTAACGTAACAATGAAAAAGTGCGCAAAAATTGCCTACGTCGGACATTTTTCGTCATTTTCCAGCCATTATGAATTTCGGCAAGTGGTCTACCATAATAAGGGTTGCATTTGTCTTACTTTCTACTAAAGGAGGTGCGTAAAATTTCTACACTTATAGTTTCAGTAGGAAGTATGTCAGGTACAAACCCTATAACAAATTTATCATGAATAGAATCCTTTTGTTACGTTTTCTTTATGATTTTCGACATTTGAAAGTAAATTCAGTGACCTGCTTCTGCTTTGAAGTAGGACACCACGTGACCGTTATACTGCGACTTCATTGACTTAAATTATTAGACATGATAATAAAAAAAACATAGAGCTGTTCAAGAACAGGTATTTCGCCTATTGCATGTTTGATCCCAAGAAAGTGACATTGACCATTGAATGTGACCTTCACCTAGATTACGTGCAGAGTCTCATCATGGTTTTAAATTACCATCCCTGCAAGTTTGAAAGATATCTGATGTAAACCTAGTAAGTCATAACCAAATATGTGAAAGTGTGATAACCAGACAGTCAGACAGAAAGACGGACGCCGGACAAAGTGATCCATGTATGTAACTTAATAACTTCTCTCCAGCTCTGTCGCATGAAAGAAGCTTTTTTTGGTCCTTTATCAGAATATATTTATTTGCTCTAAAGGGTCTTTCAGAAACTTGCCATTTTCATCGCAAAATATCATCGAAATTAAAGGAGTCTAACTTAAAAGCACCATCCCTTCAATGCTATTTTGAACATAGATTTTATTTGGATATGCTACTAAATCGACTCTACAGGAAATTTAGAGCCGCGCACTCTGTAAAGTATATGAACAAAATTCAAATTCTAAAAATAAAACCAGATGGCGCAAGAGAAATGAACTGTGGCGGTTTATGAAAAACACTTTGGCTGGAAGCATCACTGATGAGTATTTAATATTCGAAACACATGTCTAGAGCATGAAATTTGGTTTTAAATTTTCTTCAAGAAGGTATAGAGTTGGAACACCTCCGTATTATTTTATGTTGCAGGCGACAGAAAAAGGAAAGGAACAAATGTGCTGAAGATGTCGATACTTCAGACATTTATCTGCTATATTCATAGTAAATGGTGTTTACTAATTAGTCCCCTACCGGCAACGCCGAAGGGGACTCTTAGTTTCCTCTCGGTCTGTCTGTCTGTCCCATTTTCAGTTTTCCGGACTTTTTTTCGCTGTTGTTGCATATATTGAACTCATTTTTGGTATGTGGATATATCTCAATGGGATACAGATCAAGTTTGAGTTTGCTTTCGATTGACCTCATTTTACAAGAGTTATGGCCCTTGGACTTAGCAAATTTTATGAACATTTCAGTTTTCCGGACTTTTTTTCGCTGTTGTTGCATATATTGAACTCATTTTTGGTATGTGGATATATCTCAATGGGATACAGATCAAGTTTGAGTTTGCTTTCGATTGACCTAATTTTACAAGAGTTATGGCCCTTGGACTTAGCAAATTTTATGAAAGTTTCAGTTTTCCGGACTTTTTTCCGCTGTTGTTGAATATATTGAACTGATTTTTGGTATGTGGATATATCTCAATGGGATACAGATCAAGTTTGAGTTTGCTTTCGATTCACCTAATTTTACAAGAGTTATGGCCCTTGGACTTAGCAAATTTTATGAAAATTTCAGTTTGCCTGACAGTTTTCCGCTGTTGTTGCATATATTGAACTCATTTTTGGTATGTGGATATATCTCAATGTGATACAGATCAAGTTTGAGTTTGCTTTCGATTGACCTAATTTTACAAGAGTTATGGCCCTTGGACTTAGCAAATTTTATGAAAATTTCAGTTTTCCTGACAGTTTTCCGCTCTTATTGCATACATTGAACTCATTTTTGGTATGTGGATATATCTCAATGGGATACAGATCAAGTTTGAGTTTCCTTTCGATTGACCTAATTTTACAAGAGTAATGGCCCTTGGACTGAGCAAATTTTATGAAAATTTCAGTTTTCCTGACTTTTTTCCGCTGTTGTTGCATATATTGAACTCATTTTTTGGATGTGGATATATCTCAATGGGATACAGATCAAGTTTGAGTTTGCTTTCGATTGACCTAATTTTACAAGAGTTATGGCCCTTGGACTAAGCAAATTTTATGAAAATTTCAGTTTTCCTGACAGTTTTCCGCTGTTGTTGCATACATTGAACTCATATTTGGTATGTGGATATATCTCAATGGGATACAGATCAAGTTTGAGTTTGCTTTCGATTGACCTTATTTTACAAGAGTTATGGCCCTTGGACATAGCAAATTTTATGAAAATTTCAGTTTTCCGGACTTTTTTCCGCTGTTGTTGCATATATTGAACTCATTTTTGGTATGTGGATATATCTCAATGGGATACAGATTAAGTTTGAGTTTGCTTTAGATTCACCTATTTTTACAAGAGTTATGGACTTTGGACTTAGCAAATTTTAAGAAAATTTCAGTTTTACAGACTTTTCTTTGGTTCTGTTGCAAATAATGCACTGAATTTTGGTAAATGAATATATCTCAATGGGATACAGATCAAGCTTGAGTTTGCTTTAGATTCAACTATTTTTACAAGAGTTATGGCCCTTGGACTTAGCAAATTTTAAGAAAATTTCAGTTTTACAGACTTTTCTTTGGTTCTGTTGCAAATAATGCACTGATTTTTGGTAAATGAATACATCTCAGTGTGATACAGACCAAGTTTGAGTTTGATTTCCATTGACCAATTTTTACAAGAGTTATGGCCCTTGGACTTAGCAAATTTTATGAACATTTCAGTTTTCCTGACAGTTTTCCGCTCTTGTTGCATACATTGAACTCAGTTTTGGTATGTGGATATATCTCAATGGGATACAGATCAAGTTTGAGTTTGCTTTCGATTGACCTAATTCCACAAGAGTTATGGCCCTTGGACTGAGCAAATTTTATGAAAATTTCAGTTTTCCGGACAGTTTTCCGCTGTTGTTGCATATATTGAACTCATTTTTTGGATGTGGATATATCTCAATGGGATACAGATCAAGTTTGAGTTTGCTTTCGATTGACCTAATTTCACAAGAGTTATGGCCCTTGGACTTAGCAAATTTTATGAAAATTTCAGTTTTCCGGACTTTTTTCCGCTGTTGTTGCATATATTGAACTCATTTTTTGGATGTGGATATGTCTCAATGGGATACAGATCAAGTTTGAGTTTGCTTTCGATTGACCTAATTTTACAAGAGTTATGGCCCTTGGACTTAGCAAATTTTATGAAAATTTCAGTTTTCCTGACAGTTTTCCGCTCTTGTTGCATACATTGAACTCATTTTTGGTATGTGGATATATCTCAATGGGATACAGATCAAGTTTGAGTTTGCTTTCGATTCACCTATTTTTACAAGAGTTATGGCCCTTGGACTTAGCAAATTTTATGAAAATTTCAGTTTTACAGACTTTTCTTTGGTTCTGTTGCAAATAATGCACTGATTTTTGGTAAATGAATACATCTCAGTGTGATACAGACCAAGTTTGAGTTTGATCTCCATTGACCTATTTTTACAAGAGTTATGGCCCTTGGACTTAGCAAATTTTATGAAATTTTCAGTTTTCCGGACTTTTTCATGCCTTTTATTGCAGATAAAGAGCTGATTTTTTGTATGTGAATACATTATAGTGTGATGCAGATTTGAGTTTAATTTAGATTGACTAATTTCCATAAGAGTTATGGCCCTTGGACTTAGCAAATTTCGTGAATTCAGTTTCCCAGACTTTTCTTGGCTGTTGTTGCAGAAGATGAACTGATGAACAGAGATGCAAGTCATAAATTTATGCCGCCGGTAGGGGACTTATATCGCACAGCGATCATTGCATTTTTAAATTTCAAGTCTTCGTCTTTCTCCTTTAGAAAGAAGGGTGTTTAATTTCGACTGTAGGAACATTAAACAATCACAAATAATTGATGCTAGTTTGCTTCTAAATATCTTTTGGTATTCCATCCAAACGAGTTTACGTTAGACCTTGTGGTATTTCGGATTACAGACCTCACAACCATGGCTTCCTTTAGTTCCAAATTTAGTTTAGTAGTCACTCTCAGTCATTAAAGCAAAAGTAACGTTTTCCAAGATACGTAGTAAAAAGGAAAACTATTTCATTCAAGTCTTTAAATTAAATCATTTCGTTATTGGTTTATTGAATTGAAGACGTTTAACATTTAAGCTATTGAAAGAAAATCACTTGGTGCAAACTTGTGACTAGCGCACTGAATGATATTATGTAATCATTATACTTCTTTCTCCTTGTTTTGGCATCAAGACTGAAAAATTGACAATAAGATTCATTGAAAGAAGAAAGTAGAATACAAAAAGATGCCTTTGAGATAAAAAACCAAGACCTTTCAAAATCCGAAATCATTTTCAGTCCATGGTATACAGAGTGATATAGAAACAAGACTTAGTATTTGACTCAATATCATTACCAGCAAGTGGATGAAGAGCAAAAGTATGAAATCGGTCGCCATGAAACAGACATTTGACAATGACAATAAAGCAATTTCCTCATTCGCTGGCTTCAGTTGAGGAGATTTCCTGCAAGGCAATCTTGCACTTACCACAGAGGAACATATTCGTATGATTCAACAAAAAATGGATATAAAAAATCTGTCATAAAAAACGTGATGAATGTGCTCTATGATTTTTAGAAAATGATTCAACCCCCCCCCCCCTCTCTCTCTCTCTCTCATCATGCACATCTACAAATTACGATCTTTCTTTGTGTAAAATTTCATAGAAATCCATCCTTTGGTTTGGGAGGAGTTGCGGTGACAAGATTTGACATTGAAAATGCATGAAAAATCTAAGTCAAAAGGTCATTACTCTGGTGTAACTTTTTCGACAGCAATCCCCTTTCTTCTTGCACATCTACATATTATGATACATGTGTATTTCATTCTGTAAAAATTCATTGAAATTCATTACAATTTGGTTTGGGAGGAGTTTCGATAACAAAAATCTAAGACCAATGGTTATAACTCAGGTGTTACTTTTTGACAGCAATTCCCTTTCTTCATGCACATCTACATATCATGATCCTTCATTGTATTATGTTTCATTGACATTCATCAATTGGTTTGGGAGGAGATCCGATGACAAACTTTCGCCTAGTGTTGGAACGATTATCGCCGACATCGACGACATCATCGCTAATACCTTTCGACTTCGATTAATCGATTAGGTTTTTAGGAATAGATTATAATCGGAAATATACAACGTAGAAAAGAATAAAATAGTTTTTGGTAGAATACGCGTCTGACAAGTTCACGTTCGAGTAAAACAAACGTCGATCAACGACGTTTCAACGAGTTAAAGTTACAGGCGTAGCGTAAATTATTCGAAAAGGATACTCTTTCTAGGGCATACAATGGGTGGGATCAGGATTCTTCATGAGTTTAATAGTAATTACAAGTACTCTAGTTAGAAAACTTCAACGTCAGATGTGATACGTCATATCTACTATCTAGGCCTACTCGTCTAGAAATTTAACAAAACTGTTAGCCTAAACTCCATAAAGACATTTCTTGATTCCTCATTGGGTCATATGGACGCCCCATCCCTGCATCTTCGACTATTACAATCACATATTTCTTTTGGTTCCATTACTGCTGTGATCTTGACAAAATATTTCATTTACTAGACAGGATTTTATCATTCTATGGTTGGAGTTCTTTGTAGACATTTTACTATGTATATTAGCATATGATTTAGTGAAGTTTTATCATAACTTGTCATATTATTTTCTGTAAAAACAAGAAAAAATATTTCCGATTAAATCGAAATAATCGATTAAAATCTTCTCCGATTATAAACCGATATCCGATTATGATATTTTTCCGATTACACAACACTAGTTTCGTCTACAGACAGACGGACGGACGGACGGACGGACTGACGGACGGCCATGGTGAATCCAGTACAATTATATTGGCTATATTCATACCTCTTGGCTTATACGTTTTGCAGATTTTTCCTACGATGGAGAAGGACAATATACACAAGAAAATCGGCTATGCCGTAATCCTGTTATTGATCTTGGAAGTACCGGATCTAGCTCTAGATTGGGATTTTTATGTTGAGGTCATGAACTCAAACCAGACAGAAATAAAGAATGCAACAGAAGCACAAATTTCAATTTTGGCTTTTTCTATAGTTGGTTCTGATCAGTAACTTTCACAATAGAAACCGTGAACTTGTTTCTATTGATTTTCTGCGATGGATGTTCATATTTCCTGCCAGGAAGTTTTTCACTCCTTTCAACTTTTATAGAAGATATACCACAGATGGCATTGGCATTGTATATTGCCATAATAGAAGAGACCACCACCACCAATGTCCAGTTTGGAAAAGCGGGATTCGCGGTGTTTGAAGTATTTGTACGCACTGCCATCCTAATCTACTATATTCATAAGAAAAATCAACGTTTGGAAAAAGGCATAATGTTCCATACTTTAATTGATTCGATAAAGGAAAAGAAACGGGTGGCAGTCGTTCAACTTACGTTTAGTATATATCGATATTCTATTTTCTTATTGATTGAACATTGTGTGAAAAGAGAAGTAACTCTTAAATGTCTCGAAGCATAAATAACCCTATTTCAAAGGACTGGTATATTTTGGGAATTACATGTATTATATGATAGTGTATTTAATAAAAGACTCGCATTCCGTTTTTACAGAAAGTACTCTTGGGTCCGATGCATAGCTACGTGTGGAAAGTTATACTTTATTATTCTGTGGCATTTTTTCCAATATGTGCATTTTCCCTGATTGCCCTGTCATTGCATCACTAGCTGCTACTGTCATTTCTTCATGAAAATAGATATGCGACCTTTTATTGCTTGTAATTTTTTTTTGTAACTGAAATTGTATTTTATTATTTAGCCATACATCTCTCGGAAACAAACAACTGTTCAAAGTTGTGCTGTTTTTCTTAACTCTCACTTTAATTATTCACCATGTTACATATAGCAAGTTAATTAACGATTTTCAATATTTTCAAATAAAGTCAACTTTGAAGAATCTATTTTCAACTTAATGTATACTTCTTTTTATCTCAAAGTTATTTCACTCTTCATCTCAAAATATAGATCTCGGTACATATATGAAAGTGATGCGTTGGTAGAAGTTGAGATACAAAGTATATTCTGGTCTAGTAAAGACCTTTCATATCAAGCCCCCGTTCCACTGCAATCCCGCTGTACCTACGTTCATTCCCGGCCTCGAAAATTGCCAGGTCGGGAGAGAACGGCTCTTGGTCTAGCGCTAGATAAACGCTACTGTATGTTATGTTATATACAGAGCGTTAGTGCAACAGGTTCGTTTGGTTGGAAGATTAGTTTTAGAGGAATATTGTGCCCTGCATTCTTCAAATCAGCTCATCAATTTACTCAACTTTACCTAGGCATGGATAATTTTAACTGTTAATGTTTTAAAACTTGTAAATCCACGAACATTTGTTTTTGTCTCAGTTCTATACAGAAATGTCTGCCATTTTTCCGGATGTACAAGATCCGATCATTTCGACCTTTGCACATTTCAATCTGTATGAACCTCTCCTTTGTTGGTGCTCTCACTCTATGGGGTCATGTATTTCGCATGTACTGACATTATAAACCTGAAAATTAACAAGAAAGAACTTGGAACATTTGAAGGAATGATTTTGTATACGTTGTCTTGGTTTGACCTTGATCCCTTGAGGTGAGTGCTCCTACAAAGGAGAGGTGCTTTCCGATTGAAATATGGGTAGGTCGAATTGACTAGATATTGTACATCCGGTAAAATGGCAGTCATTTATGTTTAGAACTGGGTCTAAAATAAATGTATGTGGATTAACAAGTTTTAAGACATTAACAGGTAAAATTATCCATGCCTAGGATATGCTTAGACCACAAGAGAGTCGTCTTGAAACAAATGGGATGTATAATATTTTTCTTATAGGAAATAATTTGCGCGCATACATGTCTGCGCTCACCTTCCCGTGAACATTACCGTTTTCACCAAAGCGATGATATTTAATACATCGCTTTTGCATCTAAAGCTACTCTTGGTCGTATCTTGGTCTGGTACAGCGTATGTTGGTCGAAAATTGATCGGTATTAGAGCGGGCTTTGTGGTCGTGAAATGGTCGGCGCTTGGTCGGGATAGTCGTGGGTACAGCCTAGGTTAATCGTGTCCTGGTCGGGAAAGAGCGTGGCTTGAGCGTGGTCTGATCGGCATTTAACTAAACCCCGCTTTCTTCACGCATAAGATACGCTTTAATTACGCCCTGTTCCCGATCTTTACCCGTCTATTCTACGCTCTTACCACGATCTATTCACTACAGATTCAATGTTTGCTGATCTTACCAAGACCTTTTCACGACCATCTAGCGACCTATTCACGCTCTATATGACCAAGTTACGACCAAACGACGCTTCAAATAGGATCTGTGCATATTTCATTCATCTTCTCGCACTGATATTGATTTGTTCAAAATACTTATTACCAAAATGTCGCGGCGACGATTCTTGGCTATGCAATGCCACTTTTTAAGTAAGGAATTTTTTAAATTTTGTTCGCGACGCTTTTGGGCAAGGCTGGGTCAAAACGAGAAATATAGGCTTCTTCTCGGTCGATTCGATCATTGGATGAAAAATGAGATCAGTTTAAGTTGGAAATTATGTTTTGAGCGGGAATGCGTCGGGGATTTTACATGAAAGTTCATATGAATTTTATGTGAAACGAGCACAAACATGAAATTTACATGAGATTTTTCACATGAACTTCATGTGAAGATTTTTACATGGATGTTATGTGAATTCACCTATCAGAATGAATAGTGTAACTCCTCCCACGCACGATAGGTAACTCGACTGTTGCTACCTAGGTCAAGCTTTCTTAGAAAATGGCGGCGGTCAAGCTAAACAAAGGGCGAATATGCGGAAAATACAAAACGTAATAAATCAAAACTATAGAGAAGAAACGGTTGTTTCATGAAAAGTTAGCAAATTTTACGTCATTCATTTGTTAATGAATAAATTCACCACGTCTTGAATGCCATAATGAAGTCCGGAGAGGCTTGGAATACTAGTATACTAACGATACACGTTTTGTATGTTTGTATGTACATGTGCATAAACAAAGAGGTAACAGGAGGGCGATGGTAACAATTTTGAGTCTATAATTTAGTACAAATTTCACATTTATCTTGATGGAAACTTAATTATCTTCAGGGGTTTGACGATAAATCCTAAATTATTTCAATAATTTATACGCAAATATTGAACTTTTTTTTAAATGCAAAAGTAAATTCATGCTTGCTACTCTAATACATATTTCTACAGATGTACAACTTTCAAACATCTAATAAATATGATTTTTATTTCTACATATTCTAAACTAAAAGTGATATAATACCAAAATAGTTTTATATTTGAATTAGACTCGAAATAACCTATTCTTAAAAATCGCTAGATGTATGTTATAAGGAAAATATACAGAATCTATCATCAAAGTAATCTCATACATATGAAAAATTCTTCGTGAAAAAAATAGACGATGGAATCACTTTTCAGAGGGTGGGGTTGGGGATGAAATAGAGACTTATCACAGGGTCAAGCCCGAGAATTTCAAGAAAAATGTATGCCGTTATTAGATAGAAAATGTTTTTACCTCTACAAAAAACGGGGGGGGGGGGGGGGGGGGGGGGGTAAACCCAACCTCCCTTCTCGCCATTAAATGTTTAGATATGAAATATAAAACGTGGAACTCTAATGTCCCTCCGAATGTCTTTAACGTTTGCATAAATATTATTATTTTGCTCATGTTTCAGCTAGTTCTATTTGCTTTACATGTGCGTTTGCAAATGTTTTTTGTTTTGTTTTTTTTTTGGGGTGGGGGGGGGGGGTCTTTTTCTGTTGTTTTGTTTTGTTTGGTTTTTTTTTTCGTTCGTTAAAACGTCTCACCGACATTTTTATAGAATTGTAAGTACGTATTTTTAAAATTCAAGCAAATCGACAACTTTTAATTAAATGTTTTCCTCTGCTAGAACATGCATTTTTATCAACGTACAATAAATGTGATAGACAGGGATTTTCCCCGATAGAAAGGAATCATAATAAATTAATAACGAAAAAGAAAAGAGGATGAATAAAATAACAAACAAACAGATAAAACTAAAATTTAAGTCTTGAATATTTACATCATAAAAATTAAAAAAAAAAGTTAAGGCAATTCATGTATTTTTCAACTAAATATTTCATCTATTGAATATTAATATTATAGGTATTTACAATTGAATCGGGTCGATTCCAAATACTCTATGTGCCCAAAATATATATACTCATAATACTACTGCATGTAGTTATATTATATATTTCTTTTCTGCATTAATTATGAACGACTTTAAATCGAGTTTAAAACTATCTCGTATAACTATTTCTGCTCGTTTGTATAGTCGGACAAATGGGTTTCTATGGAAAGTTTGACCGAGGTAATGGCTACCGCACCATATCTAAGATAAGCATCCCAGATGTCCGATAAGAGAGATTACTTCATTGGTCAATAACACATGCTACTCATTTCTCGCGGAGAGGTCAATTCAGTTTCCTGTGAAGGTCACTTAGAAAAATTTATGGGAAATTCATGTGAAGGAAATTTATGAGAAATTCATGTGAAATATTTTTTTACATAATTCTTGTGTGAAATTTATATGAATTTTACATGAACTTTCATGTGACATTTACATGATGCTCATTTCATATGAATTTCATGTGAGGCACAATTGGCTGTGTGATGAACTTAATACTGTAGCCATACGATGATCTTACACTTTTTTAAGTTCGTAAGCTTGCTCGTCGCAATGTCACAGTCAAAATTTCAGCATGCTTATATTATGAAAGTAAAAGGAAATACCAGAAATCAGATTTTAAAATGAAAAAATGCTACAAATTCTTTAAAAAAAACAACAACATAAAACAGAACTTTCTCATGAGAAAATAAAAAAAAAAACTGACAAACAGACGGAGAAAATAACACAGCTCCATAGAAACACGGGGGATAACTTAATTTAATGAATGATATCCAGAGTCCAGTGCAAGTCTTGTAGGTGGCGCTGTAGTACAAGCTTACAAGTCTTGTAGGTGGCGCTGTAGTACAAGCTTACAAGTCTTGTAGGTGGCGCTGTAGTACAAGCTTACAAGTTTTATAGGTGGCGCTGTAGTACAAGCTTACAAGTTTTATAGGTGGCGCTGTAGTACAAGCTTACAAGTCTTGTAGGTGGCGCTGTAGTACAAGCTTACAAGTTTTATAGGTGGCGCTGTAGTACAAGCTTACAAGTTTTATAGGTGGCGCTGTAGTACAAGCTTACAAGTCTTGTATGTGGCGCTGTAGTACAAGCTTAAAGATATTCAATATCACATGAATCATGTTACATATATAATGTAAGTTATTATATATAATAGTATCTAATTTGAAAATAAGTACATCCAAAGCTTATTTAAATCTCTCATGCTGCAAGTATTTAAAAAAAAAGGGTAGTCACACATTGGCCCCGTTATAAGAATTCAGAATAATAGAAAAACCCCAAAAAATAATGTCAGCTGGAACAAGATGCATGGTGAAAATAATGAATTTCAAATTATCAACGTATACCTGTGCTTGCGTCACTGTTTTACCAAAAAATGACAATTCGTTTTGTACAACACGCTTTACATCATTGTTTATATGCTTTATTAAACTATTCTTGGCGGAAATTTGATGATTATGCGTAAAATTGAAGACCATGCATGTTAATAAAACACTGTATTTGTTTGTATTTCCAGTTTTTATTCTTTGCATTCATTTTAATCGTTGAAGACAAATGTTATAAATATTCTATGACTAGTTCATGAGTTGGTAGGAGGGCCGGACATACGGGAAACTTATGAACATGCGAAGAGATCAAATGTCACCGTGCTTTTGCGTTAGCAGAGAAAGAAAAACTTCAATATTTCAGATTATTCCAAAAGCAGCATTGTCCGTCAGGGTACCGCCAAGAAATCTACGTCTTTATCTCAAGGGTATGATGAACTGCTAAAAACAAGTAACGCTGTCGTATACTATTGCAAAAAACGACATTGTAGGTGGCGCTTAAAATTACTTTTTGCTGCACCGCAATGATTTTTAACTTTTTATTACAGGTTTGTCCCAGCAATCTCCAAATAGAGTTATCACTCCTTCCTCTCCGTCAAGGTTTTTGACAAGTTTTTAACATGCCATAGGGCACAAGCCTCTTAAAATTAACGATGTGGCGTCACTGATAAGAAAGCATACTGTCCGCGCAGCTCCCTTGAGAAATCGGAAAATTGAAGTTTTCTCTATTTTATCGACAAATTTATAAAATAAAACTTATGTAGGGGGATAGATTAACAAACGGTAAATATGATATGTGTACATACGACTAATACTACGCTCACTGCGAAAGAAAATAGTTTTAGATAGGGAGTTTTCTATGTTAATTTTAGCGTGACACACTGAGTCTATGGAAAACCTTGATGACGTCACGCTAAAATTAACATGAAAAACTCCTCATCTAGAAAACCAAGGACGGTTGTTCGTCTACAATCCGTAAAATATATGAGGGATCGAGATTTTTTTCTAAACCTACGACAGAGATAAATGTATTTAAAGATTGGTCATTTAGATGCATTAGATATCATTACATTAGAATGAAAGAAAAATAAATAATTCCAATTCGTTCAATCATAATTATTTGTCACGGACTATGCTTTTATAATCGTTGTTAAAGAAGACTAAAACTTTGAGAAAAAAAATACAATTATAATTAGAACCAGTGATAATAGATACCGTAAAAATGTAATAAATCTTCAGCAATTAAATACCATAATAACCATCTTGTTGACGTGTAGATGAGCGAAAAAAGGGATTAAAACCATATTTTTAAAGATACCAAATCAATAAAAAAAAAAAAAAAACCCAGACAGTTTCATATTTCGAGATCATTATTCTGATGTAGACGGATATTTCAAAATGCATTGACTGGCTTTTGTTGCCTTAAAAATTATGGTGTACGGGTGCATCGGGCGACCTTATATTGTTTTGAAATTACAACTTATTTTCCTTTGAGTGCATTTTCTCTATTTCAGGACAAAGGACTCTGTAAGTCTGTAGATAAAGCTGATATTATTTTTAAAATGTGAGTGCAAGAGTCTGGTTTGGGAAGAGAGGAAGTGCACGTTTACGGTTGTCGGTGAAAAACGCTACTGTATTCCAATGAGACTACAAAAAAAAAAAAAACAAAAAAAAAAACCCCAAAACAAAGGTAAAACAAAAACCTTACAAACTAACAAAACGAAAAAAAAAAAAAAAAAAAAATCAACATAAAACTTTTATACGAAACAAGAAATTCAAGAAGAGTCCTTTTTACCTAAAATATAAATAAATGAAAAAAAAAAAAAAAGGAAAAGCATAAGTAGATATGAGGGGTCTCAAATCAATGCATAGAACCCAAAGTTTGTCGTTGCCTGTAATGTCAAGTTAGGTTCAAGCTTGGTTCAGACAGACAGACAGACAGATGTAGCTAATAAAAAGTACAATGCATTACCCCTCCACCTTCTACAATGTATGGCATAAACATACATTGTAACCCCCCCCTCAAAAAAAAAAAAAAAAAAAAAAAAAAAAAAAAAAAAAAAAAAAAGAAAACTTGAACCAAAATAAAAACAAATTGGTAGGTATCATCAGCAGTTGTCTTAAATTAGAGCAAACCAAAGTTTAATCATAGGCGTATGGTTAAATCTATATAGTAGGTGCAACATCTATATTAATTAATTTGTTGATCTGTTTTGTTTAGTATCTGACTACCATCTGACTTTGATGTTTTGTGGTGCATTTAAAGTTCTGAACTCCACGACACTGCGTTCAATCGGTGTAGCACGCGACAAGTAAACACATTAACGTTGAAAATAACGATGTTTAAATCTGTTTTGCATTTATCTTTTATATTAAACATTGTCTGTACTTCGCATGTCGTGCTTTTTTGATAGATTTTACAAGCATATTTTTTCAGATCATCTGCACTTTAAAAGAATTAGTGTTGTTTAAAGTAAGAATTCAGTGACGGGGCGAAGTATGAATTAACATATTGCCCAACAGCGTGCGTCGATGTTCATTTTGTATGCAAAATCTAGCGATAACTTTTGAATTTCTTTCTCAATATTGTGACTTATAGATAAAAAGCAGTAACCATTGATAAAAGCAGTATAAGGAAATTAAAGATAAATAAATAAATAAATAAATAAATAAATAAATAAATAAATAAATAAATAAATAAATTTGATTTTATAAATAAATGAATTACCAATCATATTTTCTTTGGCAAATTCCAGGCAGCTCAAGTTTACGACTGCCACAGACTTGCCGCCATAACGCATATCTGCTATGACGTCATATAGATACTTTAGGGCAGGAATTCTTGCCATTTCTTGAAGTCTGTGGCAGAGATTGTTTGACTGTAAGGAGGAGACAACTCTGTTCGGAGAATGATTTTATGGTACAGTTCATATACTGAAGTATAGCTTTGTAATGGCATGTTCTTACCGAAAGGATGTTGGGAGTACATATTTTCGGATATTTGTAATTCGTCTACATCTGCGGTACTTTCGCTCTCAGCCGCGCACTCTTTGCAAAGTAAATGCACAAATTTAAATTTAAAAAAGTATATAACTAGAGGGCGCTACTATTATACATTTGGCTGTTTCTGAATTCACGTCGGCATTTTACCAATTATGAGGATCTACTATCCGAAACACGTCTCTGGTGCGTTATAATTGCTTTGAAATTTTATTCAAGAAGGCAATTAAAGAATTGGAACTCTTCTTCCTTAAAATTCAAAAAGAAAAACCTGTGGCGCCATCTATAAAAAATCGATTGTGTGTAAAACTTTAGACATGTTACTCGTAGTTCTAATTAAGACGAATTCATACCTCATGAAATTTATAATCTATAGGTTTGGAACTTTTCTTTCATTAGAGATTTCGTTCTTGTTTTGATAGTCCAAAAACATTGCAGCAATTCTCAAAATAAAGTATCATTCTATTATATATCAAGTTAAATAGTTGACCTATTCATGCAATTGTAATCGATTCTGCTGGAGAACTTCAATTTTGGAAAGATAAAAACTTTATTACGCTGCAAGAAAGAGGTTAAATTTCTCCTCGTGGTCGAGAAAACTTAGGCCCTGATTTTAAATATCGCAAGTGCAGATCCAGCGAAGTTTAAGGGGGGGGGGGGGGGGGGGGTTAAAGATACTCCACCTGGAATTTGCTTCAACTCCTGATGATTCCAGTTTAATTACATATTTTTCTCAAAATTATAGACTGGATTTTCTCCCCCTGTAAGACGGGCTGGACCCCCCCGTCTCTTGAGAAGAAAAAAAATTATACATCCGCCAATGCATTAAGTATCAATAATCAATAAAGATCAATGAGAAATATTTTCATTATAAGGTACATAAGTTATTTTTCTCTTATTGTTAAATTTAAAAGATTCGGTTACTTTGGAATGTTATCTATGTATTAATGTGTCATTAAAATTAGCTACATATCTTGACCTGACAAGACTAAGTACTCAAAAAACAAATATTTACATATCGAGTTTGTGGTCAGAGTATATATCTGAATGTAACTGCGATAATATTTTCGATACAAAACGGATTTAAAAGGTTTAAAATCTAAGCTTTATTCTATACAAGTGCAATATATAAGATTTGACACTATTGAATTATCTACCTTATTGTAAACAGTATGTATAATGTCTTATTAAATATACCAAAAGGGTAAGATAAAAAATAAATCTCTCTGATCTTTTGTGACACCAGCTTGGAAGAAGACCAGGTACTAATTTTCTGTCGTCGATTGCGGTCAATATATCATAAGGTGATATCCTATCATATTGATCGGATAACAGGTCATTATCACGTCATTATTGTGTTTGTACAGAGATGAAGGATTTTTAAAACAAATAAAGAGATATGTTTCGTGAATGTTAAATGCAGAAGCAGAATAAACCAGCTGCAATCAATTGCCTTTAATATAATAAAGTTGATATTTTCTAAAGTTATCCCCCCGACCAACCCCTCTTTTAAGTTATTATACATGTATATCTATATTCATCAACATTTAGACAAAATATGGCTAGCAGTTACATTCAGTCTGATACTAATTTGCGCTATAAATCAAGTACTTGTATTTTTTTTTCACGAATGAACTTTAAACTGCAGGTACTTCCAAATATAATTACGATCCTTCATCATGACATAGGCGAATTTACAAAAAAGAGGGAAGTGTAAACGCCCCCCCCCCCCATTTTGGATAAAGGTAAAAAAGATATAGTTATTATTTTGTTCTTGTCTCAAAATCATAGGATTAATCTTCCCTTCCTCACGCTGGGTTTGAAATACTTGTAAAAAAAATTATCCACACTTTTTTATGATTTGAATAATAAGACTATATATCGCAATACAATAACAAATTTCAAGTCATAATGTATATATACATTCATTGTACCTTCCAAAAAAAAAAAAAAAAAAAATAAATGAATATATATATAGGAAAGGGAAGGGGGGGGGGGGCTGAGATAATACTATATCGATCAAATTGAAATGCAAACAACTGTAAATAAGTAACGAAACAGTGATAATTTGACCTCAGGTTTTTTTTTTTCGCCGATTCAGTCAGACATTGATATCCTTTTATCTCAGGCTAAGGTGCACATCTTGTTTCTATCAACCTAAGTCATCATTGCCATTTATATACGATAGTGCATGCATCAAATGTTTCGTACCAAGATTCATTTGTCGTGCATTTGAGTACATATGGATCTGTGGTAAGGTGTCGAAAGACATCAAGTGTGAACGATGTTAGTTGAGGGATAATTATTACTTTCTTCACTGGAATTTTTTGGGGGTAAATGAAATCTTACTAACTTATATGTCGACTTTTACTAAGTCGACATACATGTCATTATCTGACTAGTGGATGACAGAAATATGCCACCAATCCTAATCAAGTCATGATTAATTTTATGTTGTATCCAATACCTTTGAACCTTTATTGACGAACAATACCCTCAGTCACACATGCATGATATAATTCATGAAACATACATAAGTGATGGATGCAGACCAAAAAAAAAAAAAAAAAAAAAAAAAAAAGAAAAAAAAAAGAATCGTTTATGAAAAAATTCATTAATACGTCTCTGATGTCCTGTTCAAGACATATAAATTATATGTAAGTACATATGGATCTGTGGTAAGGTGTCAAAAGACATCAAGTGTGAACGATGTTAGTGGAGGAATAATTATAACTTTCTTCATTGGAATGTTTTGGGGGTAAATGAAATCTTACTAATATAATAGATCTTATATGTCGACTTTTACTAAGCCGACATACATGTCATTATCTGACTAGTGGATGACAGAAATATGCCACCAATCCTTATCAAGTCATGATTAATTTTATGTTGTATCCCATACCTTTGAACCTTTATTGACGAACAATACCCTCAGTCACACATGCATGATATAATTTATGAAACATACATAAGTGATGGATGCAGACCAAAAAAAAAAAAAGAATCATTGATGAAAAAAATCATTAATGCGTCCCTGATGTCCTGTTCAAGACATATAAATTATATGTAAGTACATATGGATCTGTGGTAAGGTGTCTAAAGACATCAAGTGTGAACGATGTTAGTAGAGGAATAATTATTACTTTCTTCATTGGAATTTTTTGGGGGTAAATGAAATCTTACTATCTTATATGTCGACTTTTACTAAGTCGACATAGTTATCTGACTAGTGGATGGCAGAAATATGCCACCATACTAATCAAATCATGCTTTATGTTGTATCCCATACCTTTGAACCTTTATTGACGAACAATCCCTCAGTCACACATGCATGATATAATTTATGAAACATACATAAGTGATGGATGCAGACCAAAAAAAAAAAAAAAAGAAAAAAAGAAAAAAAAAAAAAAATCATTTATGAAAAAAATCATTAATACGTCTCTGATGTCCTGTTCAAGATATATAAATTATATGTAAGTACATATGGATCTGTGGTAAGATGTCAAAAGACATCAAGTGTGAACGATGTTAGTAGAGGAATAATTATTACTTTCTTCAGTGGAATTTTTTGGGGGTAAATGAAATCTTACTATCTTATATGTCGACTTTTACTAAGTCGACATAGTTATCTGACTAGTGGATGGCAGAAATATGCCACCATACTAATCAAATCATGCTTTATGTTGTATCCCATACCTTTGAACCTTTATTGACGAACAATACCCTCAGTCACACATGCATGATACAATTTATGAAACATACATAAGTAATGGATGCAGACCAAAAAAAAAAAAAAAAAAAAAAAAGAAAAAAAAAAAAAAAAAAAAAAAGAAAAAGAATCATTTATGAAAAAATTCATTAATACGTCTCTGATGTCCTGTTCAAGACTCCTCTCCTTTCAGAGATGTTGAAAATTTTTGAGGCATGCCAGTCATTTTGAACATGTTGCCAGTCCGAATGAAGAATTGTGTAGCAAAAATTTAAACTTTTTGTCAGTCCGAATGAAGTTTTGCTGGTCAAATTCCTCGGACTGGCACTTTTCAGCATCACTGTCCTTCTCTGTGTATTGTTTACATGCTGTGTTGTTGTTGTTGTTTATTTAAAGTAAATATGTAAATAGCCAGATATGAATTAATCCAAAAGAATGAGAGAGAATGGTTAACGTGATCGTGCTTAAAAATGAAAGGATCAATCAAGAGCTCATCTGATCTCATGCACGCGCGGCATATGGGAAATTCCGTATTGTGCTCGCTTGCACCTCAATAAGCAAGAATAACTCTCAAAATCAGTCAAATTTCTTCCCACAAGGGCACCATATTCCTAGAATTCACAGAAAATTAAAACTCAATCCTCAACGCCATTTTCTCTTCTCTCTCTTCTCTTAAACGCCCGTTTCTCTTCTCTTAAACGCCTGTTCTCTTAAACGGGCATATAAGATATTGTTTTAAATTTCTTTCTAGGAATCTGGTGCCTGTGACTTCCCATACAACAACTCCTACTTCTACAGCCAATGAAACATCAGAGATGTAATTATTATATTTTATTTCATTGGTTCATACGATTTCATCCAATCAGAGAGAAACTGTGGGATCGGATCGACCAATCATAGGAATCAGTTTAAAAATGAAAAAAAAAATTTTTTTATTTTGAATTGTTTAATACAGAGAACTATAAATGCTTTCAACGTCCAGTCTATAACTTGAATGATCGGTTAAGTTGACGGTCAGTTTGGAACAGGTTCAAGTAAATGTGATTGATTTATTGATTTTTCAGTAAATAAAGGTCGTATCCAGGTGAAATGAGGACACATTTCTCTTAAGTCCTTGAATTATTTAAACAAATATTTATTTGACATGATATTCTTATCTATGATGAAAATACCCCAAAAGCTAACAAGACAAACATTGATAAGGGCCTACGGGCGACGTACCACCATATTCTGTTGATGCGATATAGAGCTCTACTGTCAATCATATCAAGGTTGTGTTAACCCTAAACGTTTTTATCGCGAAACACTTATACCTTTTTTCTCTATAATTCATTTTTTCTCTCTTTTTTTAAAATTGAATCTACAGCAATTTAGAGCCTATAAAAAATGAAAATGTTGGGTGCCGTTTGTTTAAAGTACATTGGGGGAAGTTTATGTTTTGATATGATGTTAAGTCAATGGATTCAATAAAATTGAATAATTTTATAAATACATTGTATTGTCCTTATTTCACGAGACTAATTTCT
Source organism: Pinctada fucata (assembly GCA_028142955.1). Taxonomy (NCBI): domain Eukaryota; kingdom Metazoa; phylum Mollusca; class Bivalvia; order Pterioida; family Pteriidae; genus Pinctada; species Pinctada fucata. The sequence goes on along the minus strand of AP027112.1, from coordinate 22,360,001 downwards.
ATTGAACTGAAACGACGGATATTGCACGAAAGTAGGAACTACTGATCCTTCCCAGGCACCTTGCCTCACTTTCTTTTTTTTTGGGTTTCCTTCCGCTTTTTGTGCACGGTAAATGTACAACATTTTCCTTGCTTAATTTCTAGTAGGTTGACTTATTTACCACTTAATAAATGGACGGTTTGTTCATATTTGACCATGAATTATTTTTCTTTTCTTTCATCATACGCAGTACTTATGTTTTCATACATGAAAGGGAAATTCTACACTTGTAACCAATCTCAAAAAGGTAATTCTGTTTATCTTATTGTCCTACTGTGAAAATTAGAGAACCAAACCGGTGGTAATCGTACTTAAATCCGGAACATCTTGTCCAATGCCACCGTTACCCTTATCTGTGGGGTGATTCGACTATTCCAATAGTCGAGTCTGATATCATATAATGAATATTTACACTTATGTTTTAGGTATCTATATAAACACACTCAAAGCGTCATTGAAGACGATTTTGAAGTATGTGTATCTATATTCTTTTACGACGGGGGATTGAGAACCAATTAGGGCCATGGGGAGGAATGTAGGTAATATTTGAGTTGTCAGAACCTATACCGGACTTGCAAGAATTTTTTTACGAAACAGCATGTTGAATACACGGTTAAAAAAATGTTTCTGCTTTTATAGAAATACGACTGTATATTGTCACAGTATTTATATAAGGTCAAATAAAAATGTCGGACAAACTTGACCAACAAGAACAGAGTATTACTACGCCGCATTTATTCATTTCAGTGGCGCCATCTACAAAGAGTCCAGTTTTCAGTATGGGTAATCTACAATTTCTACTAAGATTATAAATCAATATTATACATAACATGTAGCACTCTGCTTTTATAATTAGAGGTGTGAACATGCCGTTCATTTACATGTATGAAGGACGGTTTTTGGACTATGCGCATACATTGTACCAACAATATGACAACTTCAAATTTAGATTTGATTGAAAGAGAGACAGAGATTTTGATACAGATAATACAAATAGGAAAAAAATAAATGCAGAAGCAATTTACGAAGATGATACACGTTTGTATAATGTACATGTATAATGGCTTCTTGAAGTATTGTGTTTATATGCAAGTTCACGATGACACCTTGGTACGGGACATGCATTTTAGTGCTTTACCTGTATGCATGCAGGTCTGACAAATATGCATACAACAAGTGCAGTGTATTCGAAGTATTTCAACACTTCAAATGTAATGATTTAAATTCTTTCTTTCAAAGCATGTCAACGAATGATGAGCATGTTTAGTACCATGGGCGGATCCAGTCCAGGTGGGTGGGGGGAGGGTGTCAAACCAGTAGGGGGAAGGGGGGGGGGGGGGGTCCAGCATATGGTTTTAAGAGAAAAAATATGTTGAAAAGGGAAACATTTCGGTACATTTCAGGAGAGGGGCCGCCCTGATCCGTAACCCCCCAACACCCCTCTTGATCCGCGCTTGCTCACAATGTAATACGAGTGAGGTATGTAAAGATATGATGTAAATAATGGAAATAAAACGTGTTTTACTACCATTATTAGGTCCATTTACAGTTTGTATGATAGGTGGACAGGTAATAGAAAATACGAAGAAATAAAGACATGGTAAGGTGCCCAGCCTAGCCTTGATTGAGACCTGCGGGTTAGGAAATGATTTCCAACTTAATTGATTATTGCATAATTAGGCCATAGTAACTAAATATTTTATTTTACGTTCCGGTCATTATTTGAAAGTTACCCTTCCGCCAGGCAAGAAAACAAACACACATGCTTGAAAATGTTTAGAAATTTGTTATAAGTAATTAGATATTGAAATCTTTGGTCTCAAAGACACTCAAAATGGATTTGGTCTGAATTGAAATGTCTTTTATGATGTTTCTCTGTAGCAAAATATATTTTGTGCGTCAAGTGCGGATCCAGAACCTGAACAGCCGGGGGGGGGGGGGGGGGGGGGGGGGGGGGCTGAGGAAGGTATGGGAGGGGGTAACCCCTGTAAGTGAGGGTTTGCCCCCCCCCCCCCCCCCGAGATAACTTTGAAAAAAGAAGCAAATTAATGGCTTCTGGAGCATATTTGGTAATCAAGCGTATGATTCGACAGTGTCAGCAAACGCTGAATTGTGTACTGAGAAAATTAAAACCTGTTACATGTATCTGATCAATTTGACATTTTCTAATGCTTAATCTGTTTCCTTCGACGTAATTTTCTAGAATAGATATACTGGACTTTTGACCGTTACTACCGTTGTGGAAAGAGAAGATAATTGCAGAAGTTCGATGTCATGTGTAGCAGAATTTGGAGTTATTATAAATTCTGAAACTTTTACAAACATCTACCACTTCTATAATGTCGAAGCTTTAATTCAAAAGCAAAATGATAACGTCCCTCTTCAAAACAGTACTGTATCATCAAGCGGATCCCGACTTTCAAAAAAAAAAAAAAAACAAAAACAAAAACAAAAACAAAAAAACCTTTACTCACCGTTGACTGCCTTATCTATCCTTTCCAAATTATTTATATTGATTCTAATAATACTTGAATTCAGCTTCATCGCTCCATCTTCACCCATATTTAACATCAATATTCTTGTATCCTTCACTCTAACATCACTTTCACATATATGTGTGTCTCCAAATCCTTCTACCATAATTATTTCCTTTTTGGAAGTAGGTTCGAATCCATTTACAAACTTTTCTACTTTCGCTTTCCCTTTCACTACCCTTCGTATTTCCACTTCTCCTTTGTACATTCCAATATGTTGAAAATCTGGCATTGTTTTTCGTATCGTTCCTGTCACTACAACATCTGCCATGTTTTCTCTGTCTTCCAGAGGCGGATCCAAACATTTTCTTTTGACCTCATTTCCATTTCGGCCCAACACAAAGCTTTCAACAGGATGCGCAAATACACTAAAACACAAAACACTAACGAATAATACGGAATATTTCCAAACACAAGAATTTGTACATCCAATTCTACCTAGGTCAGGCATCTTCATATAGAAAAACTTGACGAAATCCACTCTTATTAAAAGTAATCCCTTAAAAAGTTTCATTAAAATCCTACTATTAATCCACGACTGGGTGCAACACATTAACTCATTGATTGAATAAATCAGCTGATAGGTGAACTCTTTCCTGAGCCAACTACTTCATTGACGGGAATTTTTATCATGTAGGTTGACCTAAACTGGGTATATACTTAAACATACATATCAACCACGGTGGTTTGCTTACGGAGCACTGATCCGGTTCTTGAAACTATTTTACACCTATTTAGAACACCGTGTTGAATCTCCTTAATTCACAAAACATATGGTATTAATTTCATATCATGTTGGTCGTTAGAGATTAAATCTCTCGTCGTTTAACTTCCCAAGTCTTGATTTTAATTCGTTGGTTGACTCTATATTTGCTGAAATCGTTTGTCTGGCCCTTTTAAACAGGTGATTTTACAATCGTGTATGTCCACATTAAGGTAAATCATATTGACAATTACAGTGTATTGTTTAAATATCTTGCTTGCTTAAATGAGAGTGACATAATTTGTAACAAAATATAGGGCATCGTATGACATACATAAGGACTGGTTTAAGATTTTAACAAATAGTGGAGCATAAACTTAAATTTTAATTCTCATCTGTCTTTTAGGGTGAAAAAAGTATGTGGAATGCATGCAGATAAAAAAGTGTATTGAGAATTGCTCCATATTATGCAGTGGAAATTGTTGCATTCGCAGAATAAATAGAAGGAAACAAAGTACGAACGAAAAAAATAAATAAAAAAGTAAAATTTAAATAGAATATGATATGAGAAATAAAAAGCAGTATGAAAGCCAGAGGAATAAAGTAAAGATACTATTACATGTACAAGAGGGAAAATCGAATATTTAGATATGAATTCGAAATTCATTGAAAGTTCTCAAGAACGCTACTTGTAGAGTTTCATCAATGATAAACCTTCTGCAGCCTTTCTAAAATTTTCATTCTTTCTGATTATGAATAAATTTACAAAATTGCATATATTTTGTCATCTACATAAAATACACAACAGAAAGAATAAAAACAAAAGCTACAGGGAAAATCAGCATCCGATACAGATGAGAGTTTGGTATATCTTCATTTGATAAGTCCATACTGTTTTATAGAATTCAAACTTCTTATTCACTATGACAATTCTTTTCGTCGGTCAATGGCCCGTAAACATACCTTTTAAATTATTCAAAAAGGCAAAATATAGAGATAACACGGTTAAACAATCCGCATCTAATTTAGCATCCAAAAACGTTTTTCAAAATTACAGTTTGTTAAAATTTAACTGGTATTATCTTCGCAACAATCTACAGAAACCAGTGATTTTTCACAAGCACGTTTCTAGCTGTCATTACCACTATTGTATGCTTCCATTTGGGCTGTCAACTGCCCCGACGTTGTCAATGGACTACATGGGTACACCTACCCCTAGGTAACTGAAGCTGCGATATACATCTTGAAATATTGTCTTTTACCTGTCGTTACCTGAATACCGATTATGTAAATGATAAAAGAAACAACAGTATATCATAACTCGCTGTCCTGTCATCTTTAACTACATTATTTTCGGTGGCATAGTAACCTAAAATTCAGAATGCTGAAGTAACGAAAAGTTATTTCAATTGAAACACACGATCCTAGTAAAACAAATAGAATTATAGAGCCGTTGCAGTAATTAATTAATAAAATACTGTATGATTATTTTGTTACACATGAACTTATAGAACAATTTTTGATCCAAAGAAAGAAAAAGAGCATCAGTAAAATGTATAATTATAAAATTCTTCTACTAATAACATGCATGTATTTACTTCTCTACTTATCAACCATGGTTATCTTATCTAGTGATACTGTATGTCCCCAGCGGTGTTATATTAGTCTGTAAAGTGCAATTAAAAGAAGTTATTTACAGTTAAAAACATAGTACATTCCACATGTTACAGGTGAAGAAGGGGGACCCTTTGAACTTGATATCTAAAGCTCTCGGGGTCTGGCAAGGTGATAAGGTTGTAGGGAAAGCTGTTCCATAGAACAATGTTCATGGGGAAAACGAGTATTTAGAATAGGTTAAGTTGTGCTCACGAGACAAAAATGAAGGGGATCGTTCCAAAAGGAGTGCCTAACAGGGATAGAGTAGTGAGGGGCATCTGAATTACAACTTTTCCTTGAACAATTCTGTGTAGGATGATAGCCCGGGACGTATGTCTTCTCTGTTGTAGAGTGTGACAGCCAAGCTGGTCTAGCATGGCTGCATGACACACAACTTCAGGGTAATGGCGAAGGCACCAGCGTGCAGCATGTCTCTGAACCTACTCAAGTTGAACTATCTGGTCCTTTGTATAGGGGACCCAGGCAGATAAGGAATATTTAATTGGGGGGGGGGGAGCTAGTGTTTTTATGCAGTTTCACTGGTTTTTACATGTCTGGTCTTAATGTTACGTTTAATGAAGCCAAGTGATGTGATCTGTTAGCTTTGTTTGTAATGTTATTCATGTGTGTTTTCCAGTTTAGTTTGTGGGTGTAATGTCGAGGTATCTTGCATCTGTACATAGTGATTTCCATTGTCTGTCCATGTAGTGTGTATGTTGTTTGAAAGTGATTTCTGGCTTTAATGACTTGTATAACTTGACAATTAGAAGGGTTAAAATCCATGTCCCAAACTTTTTTCCCATTGTTCTAAGTTGTGTAGGTCCGTTTGTAAGTCTGTTGTCTGTTCTGGTCTGTCAATTAAGTGTTATATAAATGTTAAACGTCTTTAATTTCAATAGCATCATTTAAAACCTGATAAATTTACAGCTTGGACCAGACATGCACGTTTCGGGTACTAAACCCTCGTCAGTGATCCTCATTCTAAACAATGTAATATTGCCATAAAGTATGAAAATTTTTATGTCCAAAAATGTACCAAAAGACGTAGCAGAATGGGTGAGATATGATGCTACAGGACCCACGTTTTAGAAATTTCAAGAAATTTTGTAACAAAAAATTTCAAATGCGTTGTGTCGTTGATGTAAACGAGGAAGAGGATCCGTCCGAGGACCCACACTTGGGGCACCCGGATGTAACAGAATCCTCTGATGACTCTTTCCCATCTACAGCAACGGTCTGCACCCGGTAAAGAAACCACTTACCCACTGAAGTGTTCTGCCCTGAACTCCATACCGATGCAATTTAAATAGCAACTTTTCATGATTTACCTTGTCAAAGGCATTGCTGAAAACCAGGATGATAAGATCAATTTGCTTACACCCCGGAGACTTCTGGTAAGTTCTTCGACAAGCATAACAAGCTGGGTCTCGCAAGATCTTTTTACTCTAAAGCCGTGTTGTAAATCATAGGGTATACTGTCATTATTACGATGTGAGACTAGATTAGTTGTGACAATTTGTTTTAGGAGCTTGCAGCAAATACAGGTCAAGGGGTCAAGGTCAAGGAAATTGGCTTGTAGTTTGCTGGGTCACTCTGATCTCCTTTTTTGTGTATAGGTGAGACCCTTGCCTTTGTCTAATCATCTAGGAGAATAGTGGTGTCAAGAGAAACTTGCAAGATTACATGTAAGATTTGAGCTATCCCATTATGAATTTTCGTTAGGACCAGTGGCATGATGTTGTTAGGTCCAGCTTCTTTCTTATGATGGAGATTTTCAAAGAGTTTGTAATGCCTGCTTCAGAGATGGTGATATTTGGCATGAGTGGATACTGCAGAGCTTCAGGGGTAGGGCTAGTGTCTGAGGGAGGAGAGGATATACCTTGCGGTGGGATGTTATGTGCTGCCATAATACTGAGTTTTTTTAAGGGTAAGAGGTGACTTTGGAGCAAATACAGGCTGAAATCTGTTTACGATACTTTGCCTTACTCTCAGAATGTAGGAGGCCGTTTTCACGTAGAGGCGCAACTCCGCTGGAGTCCTGACGTGTGTTTTGCAAGTAGCTATTTATAAAGAGCTTCTTTGAGGAACACATACTTTCAGAGTCTGGATCTAGGCCCAGGAGACCATCTAAGTAATTAATGTGTGCCTGGCGTAGTTTCCTCTGTGCTAGGTGTTTTTTTTTTGTTGAAGAAGAGTGTTTACCTGACCTTACATTCATAAATGATCAAATTCATTGTTTTAAAACTTTAAATCAAAGAACTTAGACCATAAGTTTTAATTTATTCTGTTTTCCGTTTTGTCTTTACGTCTATCAGCTAAAATCTATTTTAGTTTGATTGTTATCCCCTCGCAACATATTTGCAGGGGGATAAAGTAATGCCGTCGTTCGTGTGTAAGTGAGCGTGTGCATGTGTGCGTCACAAAATCCGTTTATACAGCATAGATGGTGCAAATTTAGTTGATTTTAAGCAAATTTCATACACTGATAGCTTATGACAAGAGGTAGAACCTTAGGTAATGATTTTTAAGATCATAGGTCAAAGGTCAAGGTCACAGATTGGAAAAGTCAGAATACTTGTATACAGCCCAGAGGGTGCAGTTTTGATTGGATTTTAACCGAACTTCATACATTAAAAGCTTATGACAAGAGAAAAAGCCTACTGATTTTTAAGATCATGGGTCAAAGGGCAAGGTAACAGATTTGGAAAAGGTCAAAATCCTTGTATACTGCCATGATGGTGCAGTTTTGAATGGATTTGAACAAAACTTCATACTGATTTTCAAGATCATGGGTCAAAGGTCAAGGTCACAGATTGGAAAAGGTCAAAATCCTTGTATACTGCCTAGAGGGTGCAGTTTTGAATGGATTTGAACAAAACTTCATACACTGATAGCATATGACAAGAAGAAGGATTTAAAGATAAATATATTTTATTAAGATATGCCACTGAATCGATCCTACCGGAAATTTGGAGCCGCTCACTCTCTGTAAAGTAAATGCACAAATTTAAATTAAAAAGATAAAACCAGAGGGTGCTACTGAAATGAATTTTGAAGGCTTCTGAAAAAAAAACCAAACTTTTGGCTGGAAGCATCATTTTTATTCTTAATTTAATATCCGTGTCTGGTTCATAACAAAATTGGTTTGAAATTTTCTTCAAGAAGGTATGTACTGTAGTTGGAACACTTCCGTATGATTGCAAAAGTGTTTGTTGCAAAAGGGGTCCGTCGATGCTTAATTTTGTGCTCAATTGTGAGTACTGTTGAGATTATCGTCAGGATCTTCTTTGCTTCATAAACATCGACGGCGGGTGCGGCTAGCCAACAGGGAATGCTTACTCCTCCCGGGCACCTGGTCCCACCTCTAGCTTGCTAGGGGTCCGTCGATGTTTAATTTTTTGCTCTATTGTGAGTACAGTTGAGATTATCGTCAGGATCTTCTTTATCTCATTGGAATGTTTATGCATTTCAACAAACACTGTATCGCAAGTGATTCTTGAGGTCAAAAAGAAGAAATCCAATAGTGAGTATATGAAGAGGAGGATTCTACACATGATCAAAAATGTACACAAAAGAGCCGGCTAAGGACAGCATTATACCATGAGGGAGATACTATAGATAAAGCTTTATTCTGGTAATATGCCTTTAAATTGTCCGAGTATATAACTATTTCGCAGCAGAAATAGACATAGAAGCATCATCAACAATGTTTAATAATCACTTAGACATACACCCCCACCCCACCCCCACCCCTCAATTTACCTTCCGACGAATGTTTTATTATATTAAGTATCCTCTAAGTTGAATGATTTCTTGATTTCTCTGATCCTCGGTAAATTGATATATATAATTATAATGATACGAAAAGATCCCAAACACAACGACATTGTATTGATCACAGCGGAACGCACGCACATTAGGCGAGGGAAACGCTGAATCATATTTACCCATATGACCGTTTCTTCAACGTTACACATTCGAAAATTTCTGTTCTCACAATTTTTTGAAATTTCTAAAACGTGGGCCCTGTAGCATCATATCCCACCCATCCTGCTACGTCTTTCGATCGGTACATTATGGACCCAATTTGAATTAACTTTCACACGTTCTGGCCATATTGCATTGCTTAGATTGAGGATCACTGACGATTGTTAAGTACACGTAACGTGCATGTATGGTCCATGCTGCAAATACTGTTCTTAAATGGTGCTATTGAATTTGAAGACATCTAACCTATGTTATGCAACAAATATTTTGGGGCGAATTCTTTCACACAATTTTGCACTTCAGAAAGCACAGGCTTCACAGGAACAATTGTAAATATTTGTATTACAATCATGCAATCCTTCGAGTCGCCTCTGCTTTTGAGCAAGATTATTTCAGAGGAGAATTACAGCCATATCTTACGAACAGCAAAGTGGAATCAAGGGTAGAAGGTAGATACTACTTGATTTATTAGCGCACTTAAGGGCGAAATGCCGACAGTGTTATACCCTTCAAACTATATTACCGTCTAGGTAAACATATTTGCCATGTGTATTTTTAGCTGTTCGGGTATTTGATACAGTGATGTAACTGAAATGAGAAAATGGAATGGCAGGCACAAATATAAAGACTATAATGTCCAATCGGCATTTTCTTCAAAAAAATTAAAAGCGTTGCTCTCTAATTTCTTTACGTTATCTAACGAGATAAAAAAGATCCTGACGATTTCAAATCAGACGTTTGTATGTGAAGGTCAACTGCAATCGTTTATTAAGCATGATAGGAAGTTTTTTTTTTTGCAATAAACTACGTTACCGGTATTACATGGCAATGAAGAAACTTTTCTAGTTGACAAATACATCGGGAATATTCTATTTTCATTGAGGTTTATATGAGATTTAATGCAACAAATCTTTTCAAAATTTGATCTGGATGTCAAACTTATAGAGCTAGAAGGTTCACTTCAAACGCTCTCAGACGCTCAAGCACGCACTCAGTGCTTGTTACGTTTCATACCATTCTCCCAATACGATTACTACGATGAGCTACCACGCCTAGTCACACTTAGTCAAGCTTAGTCACGTTCTATGTACGTTGCGCAGGACTACGATGCGATAACAATTGTCGCGTTTTGACACGATTTGATAGTAAATGGACTGCATCAACTACCAATTAAAATGGTCTGCATGAACTACCAATCAATATAAAACCTCACCTCCAATTTTCAAAGCAAAAACAAGCTATGTGTCCAGTAGACGAAGGGGTTTACGTAGGCGGGTCAATGATTACCCTTATCTGCTTTACCTTTGGGTTATATAAAGTAGCATTCATATGATGAGCAATTCAAATCTGTTGCTTCTTGTAGCTTTAAAAATCGTCAGAGTCCATGTAGAGCAATACTTCCTGATGACATAGAGTTAAAACACTTCCGTATTATTATTATAAATACTTATTTCTTGTTGCAGTGTAGAGCAGTTAAAATCGTTCCCCGTGACAAGATGGTAAGAAGTGTATTAATTACATCTTTCCAGCTCTGTAGCCTGAAAGAAGCTTCGTTTTGGCACTTCATCAATATTTTTTTGCTATTTCGGAAACTTGTTATTCCATTCAAAACATTAAAGAGGGCGCTACTGAAATGAAATTTGGTGGCTCCGCTGGAAGCATCACTAATGAGAATTTAATATTCGAAACACGTGTCTGGTGCAGAAAAATTGGTTTGAAATTTTCTTCATGTAGGTATAGAGTTGGAACACTTCCGTTATATTGACATATGATAAGATATTCCTATTGAGCCTCTTCATATGCTAGCAATTATTAAGGATGTTAGAGATTATTGTTATCATACAATAACAGGTTATGCTACAATAATTTTCATCCTGGGGATGTTGAAAACGCAACGCACCTTCTAGGTCGTGATTGAATCATGGAAACGGAAGGAACTTACGGAAATTCCGCAGATCTTGGATGCCAATCAGTATGGTTGCAATTAAACATGTCGCGTCGTGATTGAATCATAACAATTTACCAAAGAGCGTGAGTAATATCGTAGTGGATCGTGGGAGAACGTTTTTCTAATTTCATCAAAATTTTACGAATAAGAATTACAGTCTATTATGCATTATCAAGGCCTGTGATACCCTACTACGCTCCATTACGCTCTTTCACGATGTAAGGAGAAATCGAGACAATAGTGTCAAATTTTTTAAAATCAAAATTTGTACCACGATCTCAGCGATTTTTTTACGATGATCACGATTCCAACACTTTCTCTCACGATTCCAACACTTTCTCTCACGATTCCAACACTTTCTCTCACGATTCCGACACTTTCTCTCACGATCCTCACGTTTCGACCCCACGATCTCTCGCGTTTGTTACGATATTTATTCTAGATCTGATGAATCGTAGACATCGTGGTTATCGTTGATAAGTGTGATAAAAATGTGCCCCACTTTCACTCAATGTAACTATAGTTCATTATAACTCACTATTCTACGTGTACCGTGGTAGTTTTTATGTGACTTGATCAGCTCCTTTTTGAATATCTTCGCCAGATGGCACTTGGGAGGATGTCGTTTGATCGATACATGACGATCAGACTTCAGGTCTAAAGCAGATAAGATTGTATTTAGTTATAAATATAAGAAATTGATATAATACCCTCAGTGGCAGATGATAATGTATTTTTCTTTCAGAAAATTGATCAAATACAAAAAAATAAAAAGAAAAAAAAATTGAATAGAATGTGAAATACAATAAAACTGTTCGATCAGTATACATGTATTTGTTAACGCGGTTCTGTGCTAAGGCTATTTTCTTTAACAAAGAAAAAAAGAACGTTAAAAAATGATTACTATAAAAGTATTATTTATTTGTTTTATCACATGGATTTCTATCATGATGGCTTTCTTGCAGATATACCTTATACAGAATCGGTCATGTACAAAAGGTATTTGTATGTTTTGTATCTATTACAGAATTAATGTCGAGTGTCAAGTATTTTCTTTCCATTGAACATCATGCCTCAATGGGTCCATGTATTAAACCACAATTCAATTTTCCTTTTCGAAAAAGTTAATGAAAAATGGAAAATTAAACCTATTTTTAAATTGATTTTTTTTCATTTCAAAAATTTCAAATTGAAAAAGGGACATGGAAAATGAACTCAAATACGCTGTATTAAAATACAATTCAATTTTCCTTAGCAAAAGTAAAAAAGGAAAATTGGTAACATTTTCCATTTTCCTTTTACAATTTGAAATTGAAAATGAAAACTCGCTTCATTTTTCAGATATAAATTGGAAATTTTCTATTTTCCTTTCTAAAATTGTCATTTTCTCGAATGCAAATAGAAAATGGACTGTACTAGGCTGTTTTAAACCACAAATTCAATTTTCCTTTTCAAAATCAGCGATTTTTCATTTCTACACTCTGTGCGGTAATACAAAAAAAAAAAGGAAAAGGGGAAATAATTTCACTTTTCCTTTTTTGTATTCAGTTTTAACGACGCGGTCTGCACATCCGTATCTCTATGATACAGTGTTAGCCAATCAGAGCGCTCGTCTCATACGTAAACGAAAATCAGTAGCCTGTCCTTTATCTTGCTGTGGTTTAATACAGCGTATTTGAGTTCCATTTATCTTTTAAAATTTGAAATTCTTAAATGAAAAATGGAAAATTGAATCAGTTTTCCATTTTTCATTTACTAAATTGAATAAGGAAAATGGAAAATTAATTATTAACTTTTCCATTTTTCACAATTATTTTTTTCGAAAAGGAATATTGAACTTTGGTTTAGTACACGGACCTTAATGTATATTGATTTTTCCCTGGATGGAAATATTTGTACAATTTATAATTCGAACACTTGCTTGATTAACGTCCCTCTTGCTTAGACAGCGTGTTTTCTGTTACTCATCGTGATTCGACTGCTTGGGTGTATAGATGTTTTATTTAAACTTTAAGTCAGGTAAATTATTTTATAAAAAAAAATATTGTTGATCTAAGGATCAATGATACCCCTGCCCGGCATATTTTTCATATAAGCAATGTATAAAAAGTTGGAAGGGGCACAATTCAACACAAAATTAAGGAACACGACCCTTTATTTGAACTTGACCTGTATTTCTCAATGTAAAGCTATATCTAAGAAATAAATATATTCCCTGTTACAGTTTTCATTTAAATGTCAGGCAAGCACAAAATATTGAGTTTCAAGGTACATAACTCTGCACATCATTGAGGGACATGACCCATATCCGACTGTATATCTTGGTGTAAAAGCTATATCCAAGAAACGAATTGATTATCTGTAACAATTTACCTTTAAATGTCCGGAAACCCCAAAATTTTGAATTCTTCCAAGTTTCAAGGGGCATAACTCTGTAAGAAATTGAGGGACATGGCCTATATTCGAACTTGACCTGTAATTCTTGCTGTAAAAGCTATAAGTAAGAAATGAATTGATTATCTACATTTTGTACAACGGTTAACCTTTTAAAAATGTCTGGAAAGTTTCAAGGGGCATAACTCTGCAAAAAATTGAGGGAAATGACCAATATTCGAACTTGACCTGTATTTCTAAGTGTAAAAGCTATATGTGAGAAATTAATTAATTATCTATAACGGTTTTCCTTTAAACGTCCGGAAACCACAAAATTTTGAATTTTTCCAAGTTTCAAGGGACATAACTCTGCACAAAACTGAGGGACATGACCTATATTCGAACTTGACCTGTATTTCTTGGTGTAAAAGCTATATGCAGGAAATTGATTATCTGTAATAGTTTTCCTTTAAATGTCCGGAAACCACAGGTGGGACGGACGCACGGACGGACAAGTGCATCGCTATATACCCCCACCATTATATGGCGGGGGTAAAAAAACACAAAAAAAAAGAACTAGGAAAGTGTACCACCCGGAGAAAAAACTTTTCATCGACTGATTGGGCTAAACCTACAACTTATCATAAACGACGGGGGAGCTCGATAACGAGGTTTGAAGTTAAGCATGCTTGACCACATACCCAATTAAGCTTACCTACGGGGGAGGCACTTCAAGTTGCTTATATTCCTTAGCTCGCTATTTGTTTTAACCCCCCCCCCCTTTTCATGGAAGCATTGTCCCGAAGATTATTGGTTTGCGTTTAAACTCTTTAGGGTATCCTGATGGTAAACTCTATTCTTAACAGGTTCTTTGTCAGAATATTTTTGTCACGGTTAGACTTTTGCTCTTCTTAAATTTCAGATGATTTGGATTTTCCGTTTTTCGACCTGGAACATCACCTTTGAGACATAAGATGTAGAAATGCGCATATGGTGCACTGAGATTTTAAAAATAGAACAAATCTATAATTATGATACTCATGGTCGAAATAGATGGAGGTTGGAAAGATCAAAATATGAAGAACTACATTCTTCTGACTTCTAAATGCCAAAAGACAAGCTTTTGACAAGGTTACACATTGTACGAGATTCGATCAATTTCGGTTGGTCGTTTCTTCAAACGCATTTAAAATTTCTGTTAACAAAATTGTCCCAAATTTCGAACACCTGGGTCCTGTAGCATCATATTCCAGCAATCTTGCTTCGTCTTTCGGTATGGTTAGGACATAATTTTCACAGATTTTGGCCATATTACATTGTTTAAATTTAGGAACGTGCATGTCTGGTTCATGCTATAAATTTATCTGCTCTAGAATGATGCTTATGAATTTGAAGACGTTAAACATTTTGAGACTCTCCCTAGTTTTTGGAATGAATTAAAAGAAAGTAATCTTAGAGATCCTGCAGCATCATATCTCACCAATCCTGCTACGTCTTTCGATACACCTTTTCGACATAGTAACTTTCTTACTTTTTTGGCATACTTCATTGTTTAGATTTGAGGATCACTGACGAGGGTTAAGTATCCGAAACGTGCATGTCTGGTCCACGTTGCCAATTTATCTGTTCTTAAATGATGCTATTCAATTTGAAGACGTTTACATTGATGCATATTTAAAATCAGTCCAGAAATATAAACTTTGAATACAAGCTAACAATGATATCAGTTCTCGGTGCATTGAAATTGGTTTGGAATTTTGATCAGGGGGTAACGGGTTTGAACATTTGCAATCATCTTCACTGTGAATGTATTTGAGAACATTTCATCACATCAAATTTCATAATCAGTGTTTTCTATTTTTTACATTTTGTGTAGAGTATAACGTGGAAGATGTCCATACAAAGAAGATAAATTATGAAGATTTGGAAGAGAAGATTACATCAAAACTTGAATTTGAAGAAACACAAAAGCGAAGAATTAAAAGGCTGCGATTTCACTGCTATAAACGAAAGGCAGGATTGGCTGGACGTTCCAGAAAGGTGGAATTTGGTTTACACTATTTGCATAATCATCATCTAGCCGGGTGTCTAGCAGCGAAAATTGGGAGTACTTTTTTGAAGCAACTTTTTGTGAGCTTAAAATTATCGAAATTTCAATCACAACATTTTGGAAAAGCGAGACCTAAGATTCATTATTTTGGGAATCTATTGAAAAAGAGCGACCGAAAAACTGACGAGAATGATCTTATCTTTATTGTGAGCAGAAATCCTTACAGTAGACTATACGCAGCGTATATCGATAGAGTTTTTCTTCCAGCTGTCAAATTATACTCATTCAAGCTAGCAAGGAGAAATAACAAAAGGAAAGGCATGGATGTAAGTTTTGAAGAATTTCTGCAAGACGCCACGGCTGATTTACTGTCGGGTAGACTTGTAGATTTCCATTGGCAACCTTTGTATAACACATGTGAGCCATGCATTATACCTTATGATATAATCGCTAAACAGGAGTCCTTTTCACAGGACATAATATATATTCTATCAAAACTGAACGTGACAGAGGAGTTTCGGTCTTTAGCTACAGAGTCCTTACATCAACGCCGTACAAATAACTCGATTAAAGAGACCGCAAAGGAGATGTTCCCTCTTGCAGTCGATACAAAAGGCTTATTTGGTCATACATTTCTTGAATTTTGTGAAAGATTATGGGACTCGTATAAAATTCAAGGTTACATCCGATCCTCTTTCCGATTTCCAGTAGAAGAATTTAAGAGGTTTAGTTATTCCTCTTTGAATGCAACTTTGGACATTTATCTTCATTTTGCCGAATTAAGTAATATGACTGACATTGACAGCAAACAACAACGTTTGTACTATCTTTCTACCGCTTACAAGCGTGTTTCTAAACCAACGATCATGAAAATACAAAGTGCTTATTACTTCGATTTTTTATTGTTTGATTATGATTTGGAACCTCCTTAAATTTAGAGATAACTTATTTCTATTCGAATGACAATATATAATTGCAGGTATACATTGTACGATTTTGTAGTCACAATTTAGTTAATGCTTCCTAGTTGATACAGGACGATTTTTTGAGAAAAAATCGAAAAATTCTTGTTAAATTTTGAACAAAAATTTAGTCTTTCTTATTTTATCATGACATATAGCATGGCAAAGTTGAATTTTTTTTCCATAGTTTTCAACATGGATAAGATTCATCCACCATATTAAAAATGATTTACAATCAACGTTAGTTAGCCTTATCACTTAAAATTTGTATTTATATTACCTACTACAAAAGACACAGTAGCGTATCACGTGGTATGCAAATAATCTCTAGCCCGAGCATCCCCTTCGATTAAGTATGGTAAATATAGTCTAAATCTACTATATTCAACAGAATTTTTAAAATTTTGTTTACATGTTATGATATGTAGCACGTTAATTATCAAAATTTTCTGTTGAAGTGTTCTATGAATATAATTCTATTATTGACCAGAATAGAATACCATTATAAAGATAATAATGATATTCATATGATAGACCTAAAATGATTTCATATAACGTAGATTTAGACAGTATTTACCTTGTTTAATCGGAGGGAATTCCCGGGCTAGAGATTGTTTGCCTGTCACATGATATGCTACAGCGTTGCTTTTATTTCAATATTCCGCTGTAATAATGGAAGTGTTCCAACAGACGCGTGTTTCGGAAACACCATTTTTGGACCTAGATATCAAAATTGTTAATGGAGAGATTCATACAAGTAAAGATAATTTTGGATTCTACGTAGCAAATTTCCCCTGGCTCGACGGTGATGTTCCTAATTTACCGTCATACATTATCTACATTTCGCAACTCATCCGGTATGCTTGAACATGTAATGATGTTTTGGATTTTCATAGTAGAAATTTACAAATTACGAAGTAACTTTTATGTCAAGGTTTTCGCTTTCCCAAACTAGTAAAGACTTTTACGAAAAATATTTTCAATCTCTTTTGAAATTCGGACACATTTACGCAACAGAGTATATTACTTTGGGTATTTCTATTTGTTTCTATGTAAGTTGTTGTTCCTTGTACCTTTTTTTCTCTTTCTGTGGGTGTACATGTCTGTTCTGTGTTTTTTCATTGGATGTTTTTGGGTTTTGCTGTGGGTGCTCAACCGAGTGTTGTTGGAAATCCTCTCCGTTTCCCCTGACTTTCATACACAGCCAAATGTATTTCAGTATTTGTATAATGTATGTTTAAATGTATTTTGTTAGTTCAAAATCAATATTACTTCTCATCTTAACTATGTGTATGTTCAATGTATTTATGAAGATTTCTTAAAGTTTCCATGATTTAATTCCAATTTCTTTATAAAATTTGATAAACTTTACAAAACCATCCTATCAAGGAATTCGCAAAAATGTTCAAAATCTCAGAATTTTTTTCTGTGCAAAACACATAACTTTGTCGAATTGAAAACAGTCAAGAAAATAAAAAGTGATGTTAGAAAATAGGACATAATACAAATGTTAAATACTTCGTATACTTAATGTGTACTGTCATATTACATTGTTTAGATTGAGGATCACTGACGAGTGTGAAGTACCCAAAACGTGCATGTCTGGTCCATGCTGCAAAATTATCTGTTTATATCAATTGTACTACTTGGCGAGTGCCACTGCTGGCGGAACAGTCCTGAGTCCCCAATGGCGCATGTAGCCAAGTTCGAACATCTTCGGTTGATCGTCTGTCTCTTTACAATGCATTAAAGTTTCTGTTACCGAACTTCTTGAAATCCCGTGGATCCTGTAGCATCATATCCTACATATCCTGCTACGTCTTTCTGTACATTTTGGACTTAATAATTTTCACCCTCTTTGGCCATATTACATTGTTTAGATTGATGATCACTGACGAGGCTCACCCGAAACGTACACGTCTGGTCCATGCTGCTTTATCGGTTTATAAATGATGCTATTGAATTTGAAGACGTTTAGCATTTGTAGATATTTACTCAGTCAAGAGTGGAAGTAGAGGACTACCAGCTCACTTACATCAAACTTTTGTCTACAATTCTTGGTTTACAATCATTAGATCGAGTTGAAAACATAAAAGGGGTTTGAAAACCAAAATGGCGGCGGCATTATTTATTTTCTCTCTTCCTAAGAAAATTACAGTCTTAAGGTGCGTCATTAGTCACGATTTTGGACTATTCTTGCGCATCTCCTGTTTTAGCACTCATTGAGCTTGACTTTTATAGATATTTCAATTTATTATGGCCAATGTATCAATTTTTACTCTTTTTAAGACTTTAATTCATTATACACATTAAAGCGGCCAAGTTTGAAAATTTGATCTTAAATGAATGAAGTATGCGTAAGAAAATGCTTCGCGGTAATTTCTGTAAAAATTGACGTGGCGGTACTTTTTTTAACTGTTCGGATTTCTTTTACGTTCGTAATTACCTGTGAATTTTGTTTTACGTATGAAATATGATTGATTTAAGCATTTTTGTTTTAAGGTATGGCTGATGAATAACGAAAAATTATAAATTGTTTAAATTCCACCCAAAATAAGGAAAATTTTCAGCTCTGACACTTTTTCAAGAAAACCTCAAAATGACACTATTTGTGAGCGTCTGTTCATTCTTATTTGAACACGGACATATACTTTTTCTTTAATATTTTGAAAAGCCTTCCCCCTGTGTGTTTGAAAAATAGTTTAAATTCGGTATTTATGGATAATTTTCGTTATTTTTGTGTAAAATTTAGAAAATTTTAAATTATCGGTGAAGTTAGTACCTAAGGTAGCACTTTATCAAATTCTACTTTTATACAAAGTTTCTAACCTGTATTACTGTATAATAACAAAGAAAAGTAAAATAAAAATCAGATTAGTGCATTTCAACACTTTTTGTATTTTCTTTACAAATGTGCTATTTTTAGCAACAAATTTCTGGCATTTTTTACCCAGTTTTCAAATAAGCATAAATCTTGATTTTCATCACGGACCTATAAGTTTTCCTTCATAAAATGATTAAGTGACATGAGTACTATATTTTCATATGGTTATCATAAAATCGTTGATATTCCTTCATTCAGAAATGACATGTCTTAACACACTTAAAACACCGATTGATCTATAAAATGGATTCTCCTTATGTAGTTTGAACAAATGTCGACGAAATTTGAGGAAATTATGCCACTTTTAAAATGAGCAAACCACGACGTCATTTTGACGTCATCTGTAGAAATGTCGTCAC
Source organism: Pinctada fucata (assembly GCA_028142955.1). Lineage (NCBI taxonomy): Eukaryota > Metazoa > Mollusca > Bivalvia > Pterioida > Pteriidae > Pinctada > Pinctada fucata. The sequence goes on along the minus strand of AP027112.1, from coordinate 22,340,506 downwards.
AAACCGTTTCATTCAAAATGCTGTAAACGCATTAATACCAAACGTATCATCTTGGAATTTTGCACAAAGAAATTTGAAAATTCTTTATCACAATTAATTCGTTAAAAAAATTACAAGAAAGCGGATGTCACTTTGTTGAAAATGGAAGATTTTAAAAGAAACAAAATTGAAAATGTCCCAGCAGACATTTCAACGTTGAATAAACGTTGATTCAACGTTGAACTTCAACGTTGAAACAACGTTGAATTATGGTCTAAAATGAAAGTTGTGTCAACGTTGAAATGCCAACGTTGTTTCAACGTTGAAGTACCAACGTTGAATCAACGTTTAGATATGGACATTGATGCAACGTTGAAATCTCGACGTTGTTTAAACGTTGAAATTTGGTTTAAAATGAAAGTTGCGTCAACGTTGAAACTTAAACGTTGAAGTATGTTTACTCTCTTTTTTCCTCACACCAGCCGGATTCTACAAGCATATATTCTCCTTTCAACATGATCACTGGACTTTTGACAGACTGAAGAACATGTGCCCAAAGTCACAATAAATTCTTAAGAAAAAGTGAAGGAATTTTCGTAACGTTCATCATCAAATGAAAATATAAATTTTTGTTCATTCTAGATAATGTCCTTTCTGTTATCATTTCTACATACTTAATATAAATTCAGAAACTAAACATCGCGATTATCATTTTACAAGAAGAATTAAGGAATCAAAAGTTACGAAAATTCCTTTTAATTTTTCTTAAGTATTTTTGTGAAACAGGCTGCTGCTTTTTATTTTCCATTTGTCTTTTTGTTGCATTTTCAATGCAAAATTTGTGTATAATACATGCATGTTTATCAAGCAAAAGACTTAGAATATTTTGTCTCCACACTCGGTCCGTATTTTCATCATATCAAATCTAATAAAGATAACATGAAACTCATATTTCTTTTAATTTAATACTTTACTTCTCTTTTTTATTAATTTACTTTTTTATACAAGTATGGTATTTATAAAGTTTATCTTTCACCAAGTTGTTTTCAATGTTCAAAGACCTGCTTCCAGTTTCCTAAACGTTTTTCGAAATAGCTTCGTCAAAGATACTGCATGGTCGTTGAAAATGATGCATCTAATAAAAAAATCAATTTAGTGGAAAGTTCATCTTCGTCGTTTACTAAATTCACTTAGATATTTTCTTAACGATTACATGATCGTAAATGTAGTTTATACTTTACATACCTTCTTCGAATTTTGACAATGAAGTTTGCTCTCAAGTTCCTTCTTATGATTCGGCAATGCTTTGTATGGTTTAGTAATAATCTGAAAGTAAAACAGAAACTCAATATTCATTTGCGATTTGCTAATTATTTAATTATAATACAATTTATTGGCTAACAATAAATTCATTTATCAAAGCAAGCAAATGAACATTTACTTGTATCGACTTGTCTTAAATTCGAATATGGGTACAATACGGAAGCAATACGAGTTATCGTTCTTTTCGAAACACCATGCTTAGGTTTCAGATGCAAAATTTTTCAATGACATTTTTCATCTGCGTTCATCGCCCTTTACATTGATTATGAATTAATATTTCGTTTCAAGTTTTGAAAGTTGGATACTTGCTGAGTTTTTTGTATTATTCTATGCACTGCATGTCGTTTCTTTCACCCAAATTTTAGTTGAAATCGTTGTAGATTTCTTGGGTTGTCGTCTGCATAGAAATTTCTATAATGTTGACATTTGAGAATGTATATGATACAATAAGTATCTTTAGTTTTATTTTTTGGACGTTTGAAATAATTATAATAAAAAAAAAATTCCACTTATAAACAAAAAATCTCAATAAACAAAAGAACTTTGAAAGAAAGTAATGCTGTAGTATATCATGTTTGTTTTATTCATATTTCACTGATAAAGTGATTTGCAGTCGTTTTGTTCCTCGAGACGAAAGTTCTTGGAACTCATATCATCATATTCTAGAATGTTTGGTTAATGGGATATTTTAGTTGATACTGGTAAAATACAAGCTTCTGCAAAACCCTAGCAGGGGTGAAGATTCTAAACTAATTTGAACAGCAAGTGTTTGTTTCAATGTGTCCAGAGTAATTTTACATGTAACAAGGAATATCAAAATAATTTATTACTGTGTGTATGTAAATTTCTAGATCTAGATAATATTAATGATAGAAAATACAATATCAAATATAATACGTTCTATAGCTAGTAAATTATGTTTCATCATCATGTCAATCAGATTTTTTCCTTTTTTGTGTGTACACCTTGTGAAGTTTTCAGAGACTGGAGGCGTAGGTTATGCTTTCATAAAGTAAGTACTTTATCATGTTGTAGATATTCAGTTTGTAAAAATGTATGAGGAACTCATTTTACACCTTGTTATATATTAGATTTACAGAAGAAACTTTTGCAATATGATCTTTATCAGTGAATAAAACTAATATTAGTAAAATTAACCTAATGCAAAAAAAAAAAAAAAAAAAAAAAAGAGAATAATAATGATAAAAAAATGAATAAAAAATCTAACACACAAATGTAATAATAATAAGAAAATAAATAAACACTAGATAAGAATGAACTATGTATAAAATCAAATATATCTTTACAAATTTCATCGTCGGAAACCCACGGCATCTTCTCCGTTATACTCCGTAAGATAATCTTAGGGCAATAGACTGGGTTTCCGCCGATGTACTAATTTGTGATTAAAAATAAATAAATAAATAAATAAATAAATAAATAAAGACAATGAAATAGAAATTTAAAAAAAAAAAAAACCAAAAAAAAAAAAAAAAAAAAACCAAAAAAAAACCAAAAAAAAAAAAAAAAAAAACACCCCATAAAATGATATGTTCATTTTCAAATATCTATTCTATGCACAAGACAAGAAAAAGACCCGGAGCTCCTGTTAACGGTTATCTACCAGACCCTCCTTTTCATTGATATTCGATTACTTGTATGTAGCGAAATTTTAAGTAAATAGATGCATAATTGAATAGATAGAGAAAAGGCACAACAAACAAAGTAAAAAAAAAAAAAAAAAAAAAAAAAAAAAAAAAGAATAATAATAATGATAACTTAAAAAACGGAAAACCCAAAACAAATTTCGGTAAGGCAGTTTCAGATTTGATTTAAAAAAAAATCAATTTCAATAGGGGATCATGGATCCAAATTTCATCACTACATTTTCTGGTTTGAGAATTTCTACTTATGGTTCATTATTAGAAAATAATGAATAAATAAATAAATACCAATAAATAGATAAAAATCAAATAGGCGACTGGCTCTTGATTACGAATTATCAGCTCCGAAAGTTTAAGTGTAACTGAGTTTTAACCTTCCAATTCCACACTTAAGAACTTCACACGAATGTTCCTTGTATCAAGCTCGTGGACTTTGGCAAAGAGTCATTGGTATCGTCTCAAGGTCACAATTCATCATATTCAGATAGAACTTGCTGGTATTAATATCAGATGCTCAGATTTTATTTGTGTCCTTGTTAGAGGTCAAATTCTTATTCTCAAGGTAGCTTCAAAGGTAAGTTTATGGAATAACCTTCAATTGACATATAGTTTTCAGACTTCATACAAATTTTGCTTATGTAGTAATCCCTTTCACTTTACCTTGACTTACGGTCATGTGTGATTTCAAGGTCACATCAGAGTTTTATGGTCATTCCCGAGGTCATTGTAAACGTTGCAGAAATTTAGCGTCTTTGACAGCTTCTTGATCTGAGTAACACACTAACGAGAGCAATATTCTAATTTCCTATTCGGAATTTGGCGAATTAAATAAAAGAATTTTCTGGCTGCTGATTACAGCATTCTGGTTGATATAACCTTTCTCTTGCGTTAATTTTCTTCTCACATTGCTAAATGATTTAGAGTTACATGTATATCTATACACCCATTATAAAATGAGGAAATGATAATAAAAATGAATTTAATAGATCATCTAATTTTGATTTACGCTGAGGTATCAAATCGAAAATATAACATTCAAGGCTAACCTTGATATACCAAATATCAGGTGAAAATAATAATGTTCAGTCCCCTCTAAGATACTGGGGAAAATTTCAAGGTCAATGCACACGAGGCAGCTAAGACTCCTTCAACACCACGAACATTACTGTTTTTTTTTAAGAAATGCATTATCTCAAATAATAAATAAATGATAATAATAACAATCATAATAATTAAAATGAAATTATTAGATAATTAAAAAAAAAAGAAAGAAAAAAAGATAAATAGATAAATTTAAAAAAAAAGAAAAAAAAAAAAGATGTATGGTTCCTTTGGACCATATCAGACAATAGATAATATCATAGATTGCAGTTGTACATACATTTTGTCTATGTATACAAAGAAATTAGGGGTTTTATTCTGAAAACAATTCATTTTATTTCGAAAAACTTCTATGACTTCACGTATATAATCGTGACGAAATGAGTACGTTTAAACTAATTTAACATTAATGATAAGGAAAAAATGAGTTCAACTCTATATAAAGTAAAAGGACATTTAGATATGGATTTTCGTAGGACGGCTAAAAGATCGTTGCAATTTCAATTCGAGGCGTATCCATTCCTTTACAAACGATGATTTAGTTAATATATGATTTAACTGACGCTTAGAAAAATGGTAATTTTGTTAATAATTGATTACGAGAATTGTTAACCTTTAATTTTTGTCTGGCCAATAATACATCGAAATACGACTCATGTTGTCAAATGACCTGTATGACACATGACCATCGCTGATTTGCATTCCATGACAGTGCATCGATTCACAACACTAATAGAAAATATTGCTGTTCTCGTAAGTGTCTTCACCAATGCATTAAAATTATCCAAATTTATTAATTTATAAATTAATTTCTGCCTTTCTTATGATAAACGGTAATGGGGCGGCTAACTAAATTTTTCTATATTATCAGATTAAAGCTATAGCTAATCGAAATCTCCATGTTTTACCAGTTACATTTTTTTTATATACGTTAATGTAATTGACCTCAGTAATGACAGTATGTCGTACGTATAGTGATACGTCATCTCCTTTGACATGACTTGCGTTGTTTGTTGATCCTTTCTTGAAATTAAACGTTTATAAGACTTCCACATACGTCGAGATATTGCACTGATTATTTCTGGCGTCAAGTATTACGAAGGTTAGTCAATCCAGTCGCAATTTATACACATTTGTACCTTTGCCCTTTCCCGACAAAGACCGATGTTCATCCTCGGGAAGCTTCGGGGGTTAAGGAGCCTCATATGAACTTTGAGTCTATGTTTTCCTCTCTTATCACTGACTATACAGTAGGAATGAGTAATCGGACTTTTACATCGATTATCGGAACACTGTATATCGGAAACTAATTACATGTATCGATTGATTATCGACACTATAGAAGTTTTAAAAGATATACCGGTATTCAGAACCAGTGAAATGCCTATCAGGCTGTGGCCTTTTTAACATCCACAAGTAGTAGTACTGCAAATGCATAGAGATACAATTTTAAAGTAAAACCTTAAAATGTTTCTTCTTGGTCATTGTTTTCAATCCCCACTCTAGACATTATTTCAGTAATCGGCTATAGAAATTCCGAGAATTTCGTTACCTCAAACAATTATACTGCTACGAAATTTGAAAGAGCAGCAGGGCTAATATAACATTAGATATCCCAACTTGAAAACTTATTCATCCAAGCTTTTGCGTATGTTGAAACGTACTTATCCCATTGGGACAATGAAATTTTAAAGTTGATATGTGCAAATATGAATTATACCTGAGTTGAGATGTGTAAATATGAATTTATACCTGAGTTGAGATGTGTAAATATGAATTTACATTGGAGTGAGATGTGCAAAGGACCAGAGCCACGAACGGCAAAATCGGCCTAAGTTGCCACAACGTTCATCTTTTTGATAATACCATATTTCAGCACTTCAGAACTGGCCAACTTTGTGATTTACGGCCTTGCTGAAGCAAAATATTTTAATGTGAATTGAGGGTATGGTATATTGTTTGCGACGTCATTTGACGTCATTTTCACATATGACGTCGCATAATGTCAGGACAAGTACCATGAATTACTAAGTATTAGAAATGATAAGAGATATTTCTACATTGAGAAAATGTGTGAAATATTAATTTAAAGAAAACATATTTTAAAAATTTCTATAAATACAATATGTGTACAATTTATTATGTACAATCCGTGTTTGTTTTGCCTTTGCTCGAAATCACAGGCTGAAAATGTTCGTCCTGGAACTACTGTATGCATGTCTTCATTGTAATACTTTTACTTTTTGTATTCGCTTAAATCGCGTAAGATGTAAGCTGCATCGATCCACAAGAAATTGATGTCATTATTTATGATTATATGCAAAAAGAAAAATAAGCTCAAAATGCATCGAAGATGCAAAATGCCGAGTTGCAAAACTGGAATGTAAGTATGAATATGCAGGCTAACATGAAATGTGTATGGTTTGTAACAACATTTTGTGGTCCTAAATGAAAATTTCTGGATCAAGAAATGGTCTTCTCTTTATTCTATATCAGCTTGTAATATATTTTCAAGGATACAGATTTTCCTGTGACCTTGATCTTTGACCTTTTGACCCAAAAATTAATGGCAAGTTTCATGATTATAGGTGCAATACAGGCTCAAAAATGGTCTGGAAACCATTTTCAATTACCTAAGTCCTGTGACCTTGATCTTTGACCCTTTGACCCCTAAATCAAAAGTGGTCATTTTCTATTCACTGGAAACATTTCTGGCAAGTTACATGATTACAGGTGCAATACAGGCTCAAATTCAGTTGGGAAACCATTTTTAATCATCTTAGTCCTGTGACCTTGACCTTTGACCTTTTAACCCCAAAATTGATAGTGGTCATCCTTGATCCATGGGAAACATTTCTGGCAAGCTTCATGATTATAATTGCAATACAGGCTGAAATATGGTCCAGAAACCACTTTCAATCATCGGAGTCCTGTGACCTTGACCTTTGACCTTTTGACCCCAAAATCAATAGGGGTCATTCTTGATTCATGGGAATCATTATTGGCAAGTTTCATGACTTTAGGTGCAATACAGGCTAAAATATGGCCAGGAAACCATTTTCAATCATCAGAGTCCTGTGACCTTGACCTTTGACCTTTTGACCCCAAAATCAAAAGTGGTCATTTTCTATTCACAGGAAACATTTCTGGCAAGTTTCATGATTATAGGTGCAATACAGGCTGAAATATGGTCCGAAAACCAATTTCAATCAACAGAGTCCTGTGACCTTGACCTTTGACCTTTTGACCCCAAAATCAATAGGCTTCATCCTTGATTCAAGGGAAACATTTCTGGCAAGTTTCATGATTATAGGTGCAATACAGGCTGAAATATGGTCCGGAAACCATTTTCAATCATCTGAGTCCTGTGACCTTGACCTTTGACATTTTGACCCCAAAATCAATAGGGGTCATCCTTGATTCAAGGGAAACATTTCTGGCAAGTTTCATGATTATAGGTGCAATACAGGCTGAAATATGGTCCGGAAACCATTTTCAATCATCTGAGTCCTGTGACCTTGACCTTTGACCTTTTGACCCCAAAATCAATAGGGCTCATCCTTGATTCAAGGGAAACATTTCTGGCAAGTTTCATGATTATAGGTGCAATACAGGCTGAAATATGGTCCGGAAACCATTTTCAATCATCTAAGTCCTGTGACCTTGACCTTTGACCTTTTGACCCCAAAATCAATAGGCTTCATCCTTGATTCAAGGGAAACATTTCTGGCAAGTTTCATGATTATAGGTGCAATACAGGCTGAAATATGGTCCGGAAACCATTTTCAATCATCTGAGTCCTGTGACCTTGACCTTTGACCTTTTGACCCCAAAATCAATAGGGGTCATCCTTGATTCAAGGGAAACATTTCTGGCAAGTTTCATGATTATAGGTGCAATACAGGCTAAAATATGGTCCGGAAACCATTTTCAATCATCTGAGTCCTGTGACCTTGACCTTTGACCTTTTGACCCCAAAATCAATAGGGCTCATCCTTGATTCAAGGGAAACATTTCTGGCAAGTTTCATGATTATAGGTGCAATACAGGCTGAAATATGGTCCGGAAACCATTTTCAATCATCTAAGTCCTGTGACCTTGACCTTTGACCTTTTGACCCCAAAATCAATAGGGCTCATCCTTGACTAATGGTGAGTAAGTGTATGAAGTTTCATTGTTATAGCCTCTTTCGTAGTTGACTTATAGTCCGGAAACCAATTGTTGACGCCCTCCCGCCCGCCCAGACGCCCGCCCAACCGCCCGCCCAGACGCCCGCCCGCCCGCCCGCCCGTCTCACATCAAATTAAGAGCCGAGTTTTGCAACTCGGCTAAAAATCAAAGAAAGGCACCATGTTTACCATCTTCATGAATCACGGATCCGATACGTTCAAACTGTCCTAGAAGAGTGTTAGGTTGTATCAGATCAGACAAAGGAATACCATGTATGCTTCTTCTTTTTTTCCGAAAATTACTGAAATACCGTTAAATTCAAAGATTTTCACGTAATAAAGTTGTCAGAACATCTCCAATCAAAAGTGAATACATACCCCTGAACAACATCAAAACACGGTTCTATATCTGCTGCAGATCTAGATAATTATAAGCATCCACTTAATTTTGCCGTAGATACACCATTGTCAGTGATTTATGAAGATGAACATTGATGTGACTCAATTTGACATCTATAAGTACTTCAAACTTGTTCCTATAAACTAGGCTCAAATTACACGTATCAGTTTTTAATCCAATTTCGCGGTCAGTTACTGGACTAGACAGAGATAATACATTGGCTAAATTGAAAACCCCTTCCGTACACTTCGGTGCATATGAGTCAATGACTCAATATAAATAGGTAGAGCTAAAACTAGAGTTGAAAAATGAGAAAAATAATGTCTTAATTCATTGCATGATTTTCCTTCTAAAATCAGTGTGTAATACCCATTTGCAGAGGTTGTGGCGGATACAGGAATTAGGGGGCGAGATATTTCTAACATAAAAGCGAAGGGTCCCATTCGGGTCAATGGTAGCGGACTTTGAACAAAGAGAAAAAAAGATGGTTGCATTTTGAATATTTCGTATTTTAAATTACTTTTCATGCTCGCCTTCTTATCATGACATATATAATTATTGATTAGAGAAATAAGTGTGACTCTTCTCACATGTATGTGCTAGTACTAGTATAAGAGTTGGGCAATCGGAAGTTAAATCATAATCGATAAGCGGAAATAATCGGATGGGCGTAACCCATTATTATTATAATAGGAAAATTCAAAACATTTCTTTTTTTTCATTTTGCAACCAACAATGAAATGAAATAAACACCAAATCATTATTTCTTTGAATAAAATTGTTTTATTGAGTAAAGCATTTTCAATCACAGCTACTATGAATACCCTATTAATTTGTTCAAGCTTCTTTTTCTTGAATACCATGCAACAGAAAATGTCATACACTAGTATGTACTTTAAAGTACATACAAGGAAAAAAATAATAGTATAAAAGGGAAAAACACGAATTTATCAAAACCAAGATACTTAATCGGACAATCCGGTAATCAGCGATGTCGGCGACAATCGCGTTTGATTTTCAACATCGATTAGTAATGTTCATCGCTGGCCATTCAACGACCGACAATCGATCGTCAGCGATAATCGTTCCATAACTAAACTAGAATCCATTGCCATGACTCCCATTCTGATACATTTTTAGTGTCATTTTGTGTGAAGAGAGAACATTTTTCAAAGAAGTGTAGATCTTTTTACTCCCATTAATCGATCCTCAGAGATAGAATCGATAGTCGGCGAGTTGGATATTTTAGAAACGATAGCGACGATGGCTGCGACTATCGTTACAATAGTACAGCGTATATTAATGTGAACAAGATAGAGATCGAGGTATGAAATACGAATACATGTACGAAATGATTCTTGCTTAGAGGAATAAAAATTTAGGTACGTTACACGAATAAGAAAACCACTGATCCAAATCTACCAGAACAGTACCATGAATGTGACAAAACGATGTCATAGATGCACAACATTATTAATTTCTGGATCGATGGACTGTAGCAAAGGTGATTATTAATTATGTTCGAATGTTATGAATTGCAGCGTTCGCGAACTTTTTAAGAATCAAATTTTTTTCTCACATTTTTGCAATATCGGATGATTGGCGATTGGCGATTCTAAAGGGAGGGATGAGGCCAGGGCGAGAAGGGGAGCATGTTCTAGACTCTCCCCTTTTTGCGGTCAACATTAATGACGTGATTTTTGTTTTCAGAACTTGATGATAAAGCTTTTATAACAGTATGATGTCCTTGAAAATTATTTAATTTTACAAAATTCTTAAATGCCAAATCTTTCTTTTCATATGAAAGTTTACGTTCTCATTTGTATATATTCAAATTTTCAGTCGAATCTAACGCATACATTCGCTGCTATAGCCATTTTTAATTTGGGTGCGCAGCTCTAATTCAATTCGCTGGCGCCACCTACAATGTATTGTGTTTTTATAATAAAGGTATATGGAGATTTAATTTTACAAATTCGACAATATTATGGTCGTTACTGCATATTTTCATATAAAACTTTTTATGTCTCTCTTTTTTTTCTCAACCCAGACCCGTCATTAATAAATTTTACGTTTTCAATAAAATTTATTTTCAGGGAAATGCTATCTTTGAATAAATTATTATACCACGGTCTCCTATCCCCTGTTACCCATTATACCGGTATTGGGCACTGGACTTTATATTACATAAAAATAAACGGACAGAGAATTGATCCAGCATAGTCTGAACCTCAATCGAAATTCGCTGGTTCGATATTGTTCGTCAATCATCTATTTCAAATTAATCATTTGATTTCAAGTTTTCCATCTTTTTTTTTGTCTTGAAAAATCCCCACCTCCTCTTTAAAAGAATTAGATCATAAATGTTTCTTCTTGGGTGTCGATCTATTTTGCTTCTTTATGCTGCATTCATATTACGTCTTTCTTTTATGTTTCGAATTCTCATTATTTCAATCACGTTTTCTACCCCTTATCTTCCAATTTCTCTATCGTATAGGATAATTGTAGAAATCCGATCCATTTTTGTTTACATATTTTATTCCGGTATTAGGAACATTTTAGGAAATAACACATATATATAACAAACATATAAACCGAAACCCCCAAAATCCCACATACATTATATATGCCTTCTTTAAAAGATTTTTAAATTATTCTCTTATTTTTTCCTCGTATCATCACGTGTAGATCTATACATGCCGATATATACAGGGAAGACATAGAGTGGTTCAAAAGATTTAAGTATAACGAAAATAAGTATCGTAACTACTCGAGTGCACAACTTGACATTTCTGGAAATTCATAAACGTCAAATTGAATTTTGATGACGTCATTGGTATAATGACGTCACAAATATTATCTACTATGGAGCAGTTTTCTGAAGGATTGGAATAGTTTGAAATAGGTGTAAAAGTAATCCACCGCCAAATTTATAAAATTTTACATAATTTAAAAAGCTTTCAGATTATCTACTACCTATCTTGAAATACAACCTCTCGTTTTCATCGTCTGGGAAGTCTTTTTCATGACGTTCTAACCATCTTTGATGAACAATTTGTCAAGAAATGTGCCAACAGAGAACTCATAAAAGTTTAATTTTCGACTACGACCGGACCTTCTACCAAAAAAATCTTCATCGAAATAATCACAGGTATAATCAAAGAATATTTAAATATAATTACTTTTTTGGTAGAATGTCCGGCCCTATGCGAAATTACCGATCAAATTTCATGATATCTCACAAAAATACCGGAAATGCCAATCCTGGCTTGGTTTTGGACTCTATATCTTCTTAAGACATGTCCGGAATCTCATAACTTCGCACGTTTTCGAAAGACAAATTGTTCTCCTTTCCTTTTGTTGATAATTTAGAAACATTGTCTGTGTTTGAAAATATACGAAAACTTTAGGCCGATATCGCCGTTCGTGGCTCTGGTCCTTTACATGAATTTAGACCATGCATTTTTGTACCAGCTTGTTACACAGAGCTTATAAAAATGATAGCGATAGAATGACGTAAAATTCTTTTGCTTTAAGATGAAAATGGTTTCGAAAAGCTATGCTTGCTTTAATATTCTACATACTACCATTTTGATAGCTTCAATACATAAATGTCTATAAGCTAGACTCGTAACGCTATTCTTGTCATGCTAAAATATGCTTTTATAGCTGTTTTATTTATCGATTGCTGCTAGCGATCATGCTTCATGTTGTTTTGAATCATGCTGCTATATTATGAATGAAATGCTGCTTATTATGTCGGGAGGCCGGGGTCTGTTTTCATTTAAAGTCTCTCGGGTAGTCTACACAAATAGTTTAAAATAGCTTTGAATAGCTGTTTTAATTCTGAATTATTTTGATGGCTATTAGCGATCATGCTTTCATGCTGCTATTTCATATACTTACATATATGATAAATTTGATGATATAGACTATTTGTAGTGGGGAGATTTTCTTAACTCTTTTCGGTTCGATTACACAAAATTCCGCTGTATGGCGGATGAGGCATATCTGTTTGGTATATGCCTCATATGGCATTAATTTTGTGAAATCGTGTTTAATTTCCCATTAAAGCTAGGTATAGACATCTCTCTGGCTTGGGGTATCTGTTTCCCAGGACCCCTTGCTTTGAGGATGTCGATGGACATCTGATTACCCAGGGTCCATTCTCATTGCTCATCTCTTTGACATTTTCACTTGAGCTTGCAAGTCGTCAGCGGCCAACAGCATAGATTTCAGTCTGCACAGAGATATCTAAAAACATATCCGCCTATAGATCATACAGAAAGAGTAACACCAAGAAATATAAAAGCGGTGTTTTATTTATAAATAACGATATGTTCATATTAGTTTTTACTAGGAGTCGGACACCATCGTCCCCAATATTTTAATGGCTTTTAAAATCCTGGGAGAGAGAGAGAGAGGGCGCGCTCAGCTATTTATCTCTGACCTTTTGTATAAAGTACACAGAAAAGTTACATCATTTGTATTTATGGACGGCCGGCGCTAGCACGCTGAGTCAAAAGGAGGTCAAACTTCCTATACAGAGAGGCATGCACACTGCATATTCGTACACATGATATAGATACAATGTTTGTATCTTGATTTGGTTTGTTACCATAGTATATTTCTTTCGCTCACTTAAACGAATATTAAAAAAATAAGCAATACTTAATAAAATACATGTAACATGAGAACAGAACTACAGAGACAACAAATGCGAAGTGTATCACGATAATACCAAAAATTCTCAGTCGGCATTCTTCAATAAGTTAACAATGAGAATATCTCTTAGATAGTACTTTAATGTTCTTTTGATAATCATTTTATGCAGAAAAGAAACGAAATACAAGGTAAAATTTACTCACTTTATCTGTGTTCTCCATCCATGCTAACTCCTACTCGGACTCCATTCAAATTTGAAGCAATGCATGAGTCATCTGACCATCCTTTGTTTTGATTGGCGCGTTAGAGAATGTAGATGCTGACCAATATATCAAGGTCTACACGATGTTTAGTGCAATGTATTTCCCGAGAGGACGAATTTACAAGGGGGAGAGGGTAACGCCCCGTCACGGATCAAGTCGGCAAGGTGGGTGTCAGAAACCCTTGGACTTTGCTGAACATTTTCGTTTTTCGTTTTTTTTTCAAAGTCAAAGACCATTCCCTTGGACTCATCTTTATACCAGACCAATTTCGTGTCCGATCCTCGTTTAAGAAACGTTTACTTTTCACATAATGCAAGACTTTTCCAATTGACAGAAAAGAATAGATTCGCATCATCTACCCCTCCCTCCCCTTTCTTTCTGTTATCTTTTTTTAAATGATGATTCATTTGGTTGAAACACGCAACGTCATATGACGTTGATAAATTCAACGTCAATTTTAGCAACGTTGTACAACGTTGAAATATAGTTGATCAACGTCGTCAACTTGGATCAACCATATTTCAACTTTGAATCAACGTTGCGTGTCTGCTGGGGTAAAGCCTTGTAATATTTTCATCATAATACGGAAGATCTCAAATTCTTCTAACCAAGACTATACGAATGTTCTCGCGCACTCTTCGATTGTTCTCCATTCTTATGACGTCATCAATTTACTTGAGCAGAAAAGGTGCCTAAGTTTTGAACAATGGTTAAAGTAGGTGACAAATGAAAAATCAGAACGGATACGCTGCATGCGCTGCATTTGCGATCTTGCGTATTCAATAGTCCATTTTCCAGGTAAAAATATTACCGTTCTTAACCTTAATTTTATACACAAAGACAACAGACATCACATCATTTGGTATAATTTTTTATTTTGACGTCACATCTGATCACACCGTCTTGAAACACCTTGATATGTTGTCATGTTTTTTATTTTGACGTCATAATGAAAATATCTAGAAATTTTGTGATGTCTGGTGTTTGATTGTCTCACAAGTTTACTGGAAAATCAACTATTTGCACATTTTATTAGATAATAATCTCTGAACATTGTTGATATTTTTGTTACGATTCATCCACAGGATTTTGAAAAAATGAACTGTTAATTACAGTGAATTGGTCCAAAATTGACATTTATAGAGCAACAGTGTCACCTTTTATTCCACTATCCTTCTTTTGTTAGAAACAAATTTTCAATATGGAAGTGAAATGCATTATGAAGATTTTGGAAGTGGAATTAGGAATAGCTATACGAAAACCAGAGTGATACTTTAATTAATAGGACATGTAGTTAAGTTCGATCAACTTCGGTTTATCGTTTCTTCAACGCAATCTAAAATTTCTGTTATCAAAATTTGTTGAAATTTCTAAGACGTGGGTCCTGTAGCATCATACCCCACATATCTTGCTACGTCTTTCGGTACGCTTCTTCGACATAGTAACTTTCATACTTTTTGGCATACTACATTGTTTAGATTTGAGAATTACTGACGAGGGTTAAGTACCCGAAACGTGCATGTCTGGTCCATGCTGCCAATTTATCTGTTCTTAGATGATGCTTTTCAATATGAAGACGTTAAACATCATTATGAAATCAACGCATACGTTGAAAATGCATATTTCAAAGCCTCATAGAAAATATTCCTGCGGATATTATTAGATATACGTTTGTATAAACAAGGACAAACAAGAGTTAAAGAAGATCTGACAATAATCTCAACAGCACTCATAATAGAGCACAAAATTAAGCGATGACGTACCCCTAGTAAGCTAGAGATGGGACCAAGTGCCAGGAAGGAGTAAGCATCCCCTATTGGCTAGCTGCACCCGCCGTCGATGTTAAAACACGAAAATGAAAACAATATATAAAACAAGTAAATATTTTCAGAAATTTTGAGAAAAAGTGAATTTGACATCAAAGTTTTCAAAATCTGCGCAAATTCTTTTTATCAAGTTATGGAATAATTCAATAAAACCCTTTACCTAGAAGGTAGAGATACCCTCCCCTCTTTTAAAAGCTTCTGGTGTTTATTTTTTTATTTGAACTTTAAAATAAGTATAATAACTATTATTGTTTTTGGCATACATGTAGAAAGAAAATCAGCACCGAAAGTCGCATCTAATAACCCACAGAAATTCGATTTTGTTGTGGATTTCGGATTTCCACCTTATGGTTTCCCATTTTACTTTTATGGAGTCAGCATATGCATTTGGTTTATATAGAAAATAACATTAGGAAAAAATCGAAAGGTCGTATAGAGCAAGAAATCATAGCATATAAGACGTCACATCCTTCCCGTCTTGACTGGAATTTAGAATGATTGTAGATTATGAAGTAAAAAGGATCTGTTCCATCTCTACTGCCAACGAGTTAAAAGAAGATCCTGAGGATAATCTCAACAGCGCTTACAATAGAGCACAAAATTAAGCATCGACGGACCCTTAGCAAGCTAGAGGTGGGACCAGGTGCCCGGGAGGAGTAAACATCCCCTGTATGGCTAGCCGCATCCGCCGTCGATGTCCATGCACGAAAATGAAAGCAATATCTAAAATACATGCACCGTCTGATGCCATGTCTATACAGAAAAAGCCATGGTGAACGATCCAGAATGTACCGCTCTCTCAACGATTTACTTACTATAGCACGCAATGGCGGAAGACATGAGCTGTTACATGCTCTGTCGTCAATACCAGTTATGCACTTGAAATCTATCTTGGATGAAGCAGAGGTTGCATTCTTAAGAAACACTGACTGATTCAGACTTAATATCATTGTCTCATTCGCTCAGTATAAACTTTATCCTATTGTGAAAAACACCTCACCGAAAAGACGATTCATAAAAATCCCGTTTATTAACAAAGGTTTTGATCTTCTAAACATCTCTAATATTTTTCGGGATCATCGCGTACAAAGTACCATTCCTCAATATTTTGAACATTTAGAGCCACCTCTTATTTGTTATAAGTACAAGAAACCTATTCGAAACTTTGTTTTTAACTATAATAAAGTTACAACGGATCCTGGCATACTTGAATCGTGTCCTGCTTCTTGAGAATGTGCAACTTCTAAATATCTCTACAAACCAGCTGGCCATGTTGTTACAGGTGACTTTTCAATTATCCAAGACAGACAGCTCCGTGGTCTTCTTAAAAAAGGACCTAAGTATATAGAATCCCATCCAAGATAGATTTTGTCAAATGCCGTGAAGTGCTTACGGAAGCCTTAGATAATTATACGAAAAGATGGTGTAAATCAGAAGGAGTCGAACCGCATGCTCTGTATGACTGGAAAAACCTCATTTTAGATATAACGGATATTCGAATAGATAACTTCCATAAAAACCCTCATCTTTTTCAAAATCCACGTTCCAAATCAGAAAGATATTTCAAATCCAAACTAAGTAAATTACATGAAAAATATGTCTTTGCACCAGCTGATAAAGCAGCCAACAACAACATTATCATTTGAAAACGTTACTACATATCAACTTTGATTTCGGAACTTTCGTCTACTAATACATATATCAAAAGCAATGAAAGTGCATCTAACATTTTAGGCAAGCATCACAGTGAACTGTCTTCATTCAATATCTCTATTTCTAAATTGGATCTCCCAACACTATATTGCATACCGAAACTGCACAAGTCTCCTTACAAATTTCGATTTATTGCTAATTCTAGTAACTGCTCCACTACAATTTTGTCTAGAAATCTGACGTCAGCACTTACTGCTATTAAAGAACACATAACTAGATATTGTGAAACGGTTCTAAACAGGAACGATGTAAATTTATTTTGGTCTATTAAGAATTCATGGGATGTGATTGAAAAAATGAAATCTGGAAATTTCCAAGCCAATACGATTTCTTCATACGACTTCTCTAATATGTACACCACACTTCCTCATGACAAAATTAATGATCGATTATCTAATCTCATTAAATGGTGTTTTGATCGAGAGCGAAAAACTTACATTTGTACATCTGAATCGAAGGGTTTCTTTTCCTCGACAGACTACAAATCATACAAATCATGGACATGTAGTGACCTGTGTAATGCCTTGTCCTTCCTCTTGGACAATATTTATGTTAGATTTGGTGAGGATCTATACAAGCAGGTTGTAGGAATTCCTATGGGTACTAACTGTGCGCCTCTTGTTGCAGATTTATTTTTATACACTTATGAAAAAGAATTTATCCAAAATCTTCAAAAGCAAAGAAAATTTGATGAGCTGAAATGTTTCAATAAAACTTCTAGGTATCTGGATGATATTCTAACCATTGACAATCCTGCTTTTGAATTATATAAGAATGAAATTTATCCACAAGAATTAACCCTTAACAAGGCAAACCTTTCAAATACAGAAACACCCTTTTTGGACCTAAATATCAAAATTGTAGACGGAAAGATTCATACAAGTGTATATGACAAAAGGGATGATTTTGGATTCAACATAGTAAATTTCCCTTGGCTTGACGGTGATGTTCCAAGATTACCGTCATATGGCATTTACATATCACAGCTCATCCGGTACGCTAGAGCATGTACTGATATTTTGGATTTTCACAGTAGAAATTTACAAATTACCAAAAAACTTTTAGGTCAAGGTTTCCGCTTTCATAAATTAGTTAAGACTTTCTGGAAATTTTACAAGAATAACAGTCAACTTCTTTTAAAATTCGGATCTATACATGCAACGGAGTACATTACTATGGGTATTACACAACCTGTCTTTTATGGTGATATGATAAACAAAATAAAAAGGATCAAAGGTAGGCAGCATAACCATCGAAAATGCGTCAGAATCATCAAACGCCTTTTATATCGTGGATATGATCCTAATGTCACCAGACGGACACTAGGCTTGGTACTTGACCAATCTACAGTCTTGTACAAGCGCATCCTTGAGACTTGCACTCTGACTGACTGTGACGACGGGACTCCATGACGGGCCCTGTCCAAACCTCTTTAGAGAAGACAGGGCCCCGACCACCTGTCCTCTCTGAATGTCAGTCGGACTCCTCGGGTGATTACATACATGAGCTCGCTACAGCCGGCAGAGCACGGACTGTATTACGCATGCCCTCTTTTTATATCCATTTACATATTCATCTGTGTCTCTGGGGCCTCTGCGTTTCGCGGTCTTGTTTGTGTGATGTCATCTTACAGTGAGGAGGTTGTTTTACACCACAATTGTACGTTCTTCGAGACCTCTGGGTAATTGGAGAAGTGAGAGGGTTGTGCGCACGTAATCCAGGATAACCACACCATTTGCTACTTGCGTGACAGATGGCCGTCCAAAGTCGGCACCGGTTACCCATTGGTCTCGTCGGTTTATGTGTAGTCTTTTGTGTTTGATGTTTACATGTCGTATGTCTCTTTTCCGTCTCATGCTGTACTCGTCTTTTGTGTTTTTGCATCGGGTGTTTTGGTGTTTTACTGTTGATGCTGCAAAGGGGTCTTGTTGGAGATCTCCTCCCTTCTTTTTGTGGGATAAAAATATTCAAAACACTGACGGTATGCTTGTTTCGGTTGCATGAAATAAATTTGAAAATTATAGGTGATATTTTCAATTGTATTTGTAATCAGTGAGTGAGACAACATGGTCATCAATGATATACCATCAGTATGTAAGTGTATCAACACCTTTTTACCAACCATTGCAAAATTTGTTTGAAATTTTCCATTACATAGTGCGGAAGGGTTCAAACTCTATACCTTCTTGAAGAAAATTTCAAACCACTTTTCATGCACCAGACACGTGTTTCGAATATTAAATTCTCATCAGTGATGCTTCCAGCATAGTGCTTTTCATAAGCAGTCAAAATTGATTTCACTAGCTCCCTCTAGTGTTATTTTTAGAATCTCAATTACTGCATCTACTTTACAGAAAGTCCTGTAGGGTCGATTAAGTAGAATATCCAAATTAAAATTATATGTTCAAAGTAGCATTGGAAGGATGGTGCAAAGATGTTAACCTCCTCAAATTTCGATGATGTTTTTCGATGAAATGGCAAGTTTCCGAAATAGCAAAAAAAAAAAAAAAAAAAAAAGAAAAAAGAAAAAAGAACAGATATAATGTCACATTGATAAAGGGCCAAACGAAGCTTCTTTCAGGCGCCAAAGCTTGAAAGAAGTAATTGATACACTTGACAAACATCAAACGATTTTAACTGCTCCACACTGCAACATGAAATAAGTGTTTATATTAATAATGCGGAAGGGTTACATGTAGCTTAACGAATGCTGAAATTCTGCCAGCATGACGACAAGAGTAGATCCAGGAATTCGTCTAAGAGGGTCGAACAAACTATTAAAAAAAATTAAGTGTGGGACTAGAATGTTATTTACTTATGGCAGCGGAACAATTACTCAGAACTTATGAATGATAAACGTTTTCAAATTCAACAGCATCATTTAAGAACATATAATTTTTGCAGCATGGACCAGACATGTACATTTCGGGTACTTACATGTAACCCACGTAAGTGATACTCATTTTTAATGTAATATACTATGGCCAAAGAGTGTGATAATTCGTTCAGGAATCAATGTAATGTTTTTATGGTTGACCGAGGTATCAGCAGCAAAAATTGAGGGAAAACTGCATCGTCGCATTTCAACGTTTATTAGAAGCTTTTAAATTGTCTTGCCAACGACATTATTTATGGCTTTGCTTAGCATGTACTTCCGGTTTTCGTTTATGCAGGTTCTTACACAATTTCTCGGCCAATCGGAATCTTCGTTTCTTAAGAATAAAAATGAAAATTAAATGTTTAGATATACCAAAGAAAATGTGTTTATGAAAGAAGATACTTTGCCATAAAAATGTTTACATGAATTTCCTCAATATTATTTCGTCAACACGCAAATAAAAGAGGGACATAGTAATTTGTACGAATGTATTTTTACGGAGTACCGAATCCGATTGAAATATGCACATTAGTAATATAAGTGTTTTGGGAAATTAAGTTTTTAAGATATAATGTAGTTCGTTAGGTGCTGGTACAATTTTTTATGAATATTCAATAATCATAAAATTATAATGTATAAGGGTTGTCACCGTGGCGTAGCGGTATGAACGACCTGCTTTGTATGTTAGGCGAAGGGCTGTCACCGTGGCGTACAAAATGTAGCGGTATGAGCGGCCTGCTTTGTATGCTAGGCGAAGCCGCCGTACGGAGTTTACCGACTTTATATAATAATGTAGTTCCGACTGTCAAAATAATAGGTTTAGATGGCAAGATAACGATGCAAATGTTGGAACACTTCATTAATATCATATACACTTATTTTCTTTTGCAGTGTGGAGCAATCAAACTCGTTCCCCGCGCTTGATGTTTAAAGTGTAATAATAATTTACTTCAACTTTGTCGCATGAAAGAAGCTTTGTTTTGGCAATTTATCAATTTGACATCATATACATTTGATTTGGATTTTTTTTGGAATTTTATCTTTTCATCCAAAATTATCATCGAAATTAAATAAGATTAACATACTAGAACTATACCACCAATGCTATTTTGGACATAGATTTTTTTCAAGTTTGCTATCGAACCTAGCCCTCAGAATATTTGGAGCCGCGCACTCTCTGCAAGTTTAGATTAGAACAATCAAAACAATAGGGCGGTACAGAAATACGTTTGGCTGTGTCTGACAATCAGTTCGGCATTAAATTAAATATCACTGATGAGGATTTACTAACCGAAACACGTGTCTGGTGCATTAAAATTGGTTTGAAATTTTCTTCAAGAATTTAAAGAGATAGAACACTTTCATTATGTAGTTGCATTTGATCAACTCAAGAAGGTGCCTTGGCAACCCCCTCCTTTCTTAACCATATGCTCAATGTTAAAGTTAATACTTTCATTATTGAAATGTGTCTTCTACCATGTCTATAGTTATAATTTTACTGCACAATAAATGCGCATGTTAACTTACTGTATACAACTGTAAAATCGCCCGGATTTATTCTTGCCTTTTTTTTAAAAAGGGAATGATTCATTCATTATAATTCGCTCATTAATAAACATTGTATTTTGTTCAGGTAATCTTTATGCTAATTCTATTTGCCTAGTCTTGTATTCGTCTATATCACTGTTCATAGTATGCTGAAAGTAATATTAAGGATCAACAATTCCCCCGTAATGTGTCATTAGTACTGCTTGAAGCCTTAAAATATAAGGAAATCAAACATTGAAACATAATACTAAACACGAACATTTATTTCATAGAGCCAGCTTTGAGACGGAACTATGCATTATGGGAGATGCCTCCATGTTTAACGAGGCTAGATCCAATTAGAAAATGATGAACTTCTACCCAAGGTATTTTGACCAAATTCGTATCATATAATTGCAGTATTATAAAGTTCATTTTATGGGAAAGAAAATAGAAGTTGACCGTTCGGTATTATGTAGGGGTCATCTCAAAGATAATGGCATCTTACAATGAGACCTTATGGGGTTTTATTGCAAAATAATGATTTTCCTCAAATTTTTCATGTTTCTGCGCAAAAGATTTTAATTTAATGTAATTTATTTGTTGTACTTCAAATATCATTTTAAGAAAAAGAAATTGAAATTTCACTGTCATCAAAATTTTCTAATTGTACACAGCCTCGTTAAGACAAATGTTAAACGTCCATCATTTGACAACAGATAAATTTGCAGCATGGACGAGATAAATGATCTTTTGTGATAGAGATGGTTTAAGTTATAATCATATACATGAGATCATAGATTCAATATCATTTGTTTGTCATATTAAATGCAAACGTCGCCTGCACATGAATGACAAATATCGATAATGACCATATCCCTGTATACAGGATAAAATCGATAATTAAGAAAATCAGAAACCGAAGGCATACAAAATAAGGATAAAACAGGAACGAAAGCAAACACACAAAAACCTCCAACACATGAAAGGAAGCGAACTCCCGACAATGACAGCATTGATTAACGACAGCATTGCATAACAATGACAGCATTGCATAATGACAGCATTGCATAACAATGACAGCATTGCATAACAATGACAGCATTGCATAACAATGACAGCATAGCATAACAATGACAGCATTGCTAATGACAGCATTGCATAACAATGACAGCATTGCATAATGACAGCATTGCATAACAATGACAGCATAGCATAACAATGACAGCATAGCATAACAATGACATCATTGCATTATGACAACATTGCATAACAATGACAGCATAGCATAACAATGACAGCATTGCTAATGACAGCATTGCATAACAATGACAGCATTGCATAATGACAGCATTGCTTTACAATGACAGCATTGCATAACAAATACAGCATAGCATAACAAATACAGCATAGCATAACAATGACAGCATTGCATAACAATGACATCATTGCATAACAATGACAGCATAGCATAACAATGACAGCATTGCATAACAATGACAGCATTGCATAACAATGACAGCATTGCATAACAAATACAGCATAGCATAACAATGACAGCATAGCATAACAATTACAGCATTGCATAACAATGACATCATTGCATAACAATGACAGCATAGCATTACAATAACAGCATTGCATAACAATGACAGCATTGCATAACAATGGCAGCATAGCATAACAATGGCAGCATTGCTAATGACAGCATTGCATAACAATGACAGCATAGCATAACAATGACAGCATTGCTAATGACAGCATTGCATAACAATGACAGCATTACATAATGACATCATTGCATTACAATGACAGCATTGCTAATGACATCATTGCATAACAATGACAGCATTGCATAACAATGATAGCATTGCATAACAATGACAGCATTGCATAACAATGATAGCATTGCATAATGACAGCATTGCGTTACAATGACAGCATTGCATAACAATGACTGCATAGCATAACAATGACAGCATTGCATAACAATGACAGCATAGCATAATTATGACAGCATTGCATAACAATGACAGCATAGCATAACAATGACAGCATTGCTAATGACAGCATTGCATAACAATGACAGCATTGCATAATGACAGCATTGCACAACAATGACAGCATAGCATAACAATGACAGCATAGCATACCAATGACATCATTGCATTATGACAACATTGCATAACAATGACAGCATAGCATAACAATGACAGCATTGCTAATGACAGCATTGCATAACAATGACAGCATTGCATAATGACAGCATTGCATTACAATGACAGCATTGCATAACAAATACAGCATAGCATAACAAATACAGCATAGCATAACAATGACAGCATAGCATAACAATGACAGCATTGCATAACAATGACAGCATTGCATAACAATGACAGCATAGCATAACAATGACAGCATTGCATAACAATGACAGCATTGCATAACAATGACATCATTGCATAACAATGACAGCATAGCATAACAATGACAGCATTGCATAACAATGACAGCATTGCATAACAATGACAGCATTGCATAACAATGACAGCATTGCATAACAAATACAGCATAGCATAACAATGACAGCATAGCATAACAATGACAGCATTGCATAACAATTACATCATTGCATAACAATGACAGCATAGCATTACAATAACAGCATTGCATATCAATGACAGCATTGCATAACAATGACAGCATAGCATAACAATGACAGCATTGCTAATGACAGCATTGCATAACAATGACAGCATTGCATAATGACAGCATTGCATAACAATGACAGCATAGCATAACAATGACAGCATTGCTAATGACAGCATTGTATAACAATGACAGCATTAGATAATGACATCATTGCATTACAATGACAGCATTGCTAATGACATCATTGCATAACAATGACAGCATTGCATAACAATGACAGCACTGCATAATGACAGCATTGCATTACAATGACAGCATTGCATAACAATGACTGCATAGCATAACAATGACAGCATTGCATAACAATGACAGCATAGCATAATTATGACAGCATTGCATAACAATGACAGCATTGCATAACAATGACAGCAATGCAATGCTGATGCCTGCTGCAACCGAGTCTTGAATGCAATGCCAGCATTGCATACGATGTTTGAAATAATGATTAGAATTCGATTGATTTGGGTCTCCCGTTTTATTGTTATCTGTTGTCAAGAGTACGGGAAGATAATCTCATTCAAGAACAACATGTTAGATGTTCGTTGCTATGACAAGGTTGTTCAGCATTTACATTTCGCATAAAAAATGAAGACAGACATACAGACGGACGAACCGGTTTTAATTTCCCCGCGCTTTCAACAAAGCGGGGGACAAAAATGTTGAAAATAAAGAAAATAAAACGATTTCTTATCTATAATATTTTGTTGACTTCTAACATTATTTTCTTTTAGAAAGGTAGAATATAGAAATCCACTGTTTACGGCAGCTATTTCTTCAATCTGTATGACCCTACTATCCGAATTTATTTTCCGTGTCAAACATTTTCATCTTTTGGGATATTATATCTTCGAGATTCCTTAATTTTTTTAAAACGATAATCACGGGTTTAATCAAAAGGCAGTGTAAAATTTATCGAAATGAATATTGGACTCTACTTTTACAATAAATGTTGAAAAAACGACATTTTTGTATGTGTTCATCCTAATTTGACGAAATGTCTTCGCAGTAATGCATGTGGTTTTGTGCATTGAAGGACATTCCTGAATGTTAGAATAAATCATGACGTTTACTTTTAAACATCGACGGCTGGTGCAGATAAGCCAGCAGGGGATGCTTACTCCTCACGGGCACCTGATCCCAACTCTTGCTTGCTAGGGGTCCGTCGATGCTCAGTTCGGTGCTCTATTGTGAGTGCTGTTGAGATTGTTGTCAGGATCTTCTTTATCTCATTTTAGAGAACAGAACGTTACATGGTATATACAGTCCGGAAAGACTAGAAACACGGCATTAATCTCTTGTATGTATGTATTTATTTGAAAACAAAACTTTTGTTTGCATTAAATTCAATGTATTTGTTGTTTGTCCATAATCTCACTTGGAATAAGTTTATGCAAAGTCAACAAAATAGTTTATAAAGAATCTAGACAGAAGATCGAATCACAAAATAATTTTTTGTGAGTGTTTGCTCTGTGTGTTAGCATTGGGTGCTTTCGGGTTTTGTTGTTGGTGCTGCAACCGAGTGTTGTTGGAGATACCCTTCTTTTCTTTTATAAGCGGAGAAGCAAACGACTATGATTTCACAGTTACAAATACATGTACAATGCAGGGTATGAAACAAAAAACTTGCCAAGAGAGCATTTTTTTGTTCACACTTTTCGCATGTGTATAGCCTAACTGTTTGTCTGACACAAAAAAATTGGAAGTACGTTTTGGTTGAAAGAAGATAGTTCTGAATAGTTTGTAGCTTTAGCTTATCAATGTCGGTCAACAATCGCAGATAGCTGGCATCCTGCAATATATGGATCTTGCCCTATACATTACTACGCATACGTCATCTCGATAGTCTTTCTTGTCCCTTTATTGTCCATTGTTGTACTCGTTCTCTCTCGAACACTCCATTAGTGTCCATTGTGGTACTCGTCATATCTCGAACACTCCTTTGTGTGTTATGGTGATTCACTGAATTTCTCGGTTTTTTACCGATTGGAGATAAGAAGAGAGTTACTCTAAGGATTTCCATAAATGTAGATCTGCAACTGGGTATTTTAGCCAGAATTTTGAAGCCTGTGTTTTTAAGAGTATGTATCATTGGGAATTTGATTTCTTTCATCTTACGGTGACCAAGTAAACAAAATCAGAAGGATCAAAGGCAGGTCGAACTCCAACCACAAATGTAAGAAAAAAGTCGGTTGCCTCCTTTACCGAGGATACGATCCCAAGTCATCAAAAGAACACTAGGCATGGTACTGAACCAATGTACAGTGTTGTACCAGTGTCTTTCCAAACGTTGCACACTGGCAAACTGTGACGACGGGACTCCATGACGTGCCTTGTTTAAATCTCGTCATAGAAGACTGGGCCCCGATTCTTTGTCCTATCTGAAAGTTGGTAAGACTTCTCTGGTGATTGATCTTGAACTCGCTTCAGCCAGCAGAGCACAGACTGTTATACACATGCCATAGAATTGTTTAGATCCATTTACATAGAATTTGTGTTACACGAGACCGCTGCGTTTGGCTGTCTTGTTTGTGATGTCACCTTACAGTGAGAAGTTTTATGTGTATACAACAATTGTGCGTCTATGGAGACCTCTGTGTAGCCGGATAAATCGGAGGGCTGTACGCACGTAATACGGATAACCATACCATTTGCTAATAGCAGATGGCTGTCCAAAGTCGATGCCGGGTGCACAATTGTCTCTTTCCTTTTATGTGCTGTCATTAATGTTTTTGTTTCGAATGTTTTGTATGATGTTCTAGTGAGTATTTTTGTGTCTTTTTGCGATTTGTAGTTTTGTATGATGTCATTTATGTGTCACTTTCTTGTGGATTTCGTTCGCTGGGTGAGTGCTGGGTGGTCATGCTGGATATCATTTCCTTTTCCTTAAACTAACACGATATATAACATGTAAAGGATAGACTTCTAAAATGGGAATAAAACCATGAAGACCTACAATGTCAGAAGGTATATGATAATTCCGAAGTAATATATTTCCTTCGTTCTTAATATTGTCAGCACTATCAAACAACATAAGATAAACATGTATCAAATGGAAGGAACATAAACTAAAGTTGTAATTTCTATTGAATACACCGTCTCAAGGAGTTTTCTGCACTTTCGTTAAGCCTCAGTACCAATCCCTCGTAACTCCTCTTTTTTTGAAATGCAAGTGCTGTTTCCATGTAGTCGATTTACTTGGTAAAACATATAAGCATACTGTAAGTGGTATCTGGTTACTTGATGCTCTTTAGTGAAGAAAAATATCTTTTCCACTTAATTCAATTTGTATACTTTAAAGTACTTAAATTCGTTGTCTTTATACTTGAAATGTCAAATTAAAGTAAGGTGTTGCAATGGTCAATGTACAATAACCTACTTTCAGAAAACTGCATATGAAATTTTCCTGCATTGCGAAATACAAGAACGTCTTGCTAATATTTCTAATATCTAACTGAAGAAAATCGCTCAAATTTGATATACTCAGGGATATATATGCGATTTGATTGCAAAGTGAGTACATTGAATAGTTATAAATATCAATGCGCTACTTTTCTACTTAATGAATGACCAATTTGGTTATTTTTCTTATTCAGTTTTTTTGGCACTATTTATCGAAAAATAGAAAATCGAAAACCATTTTGTAAGAATTATTTTCATTCCAATATATATTATAAAAAGGAAAAGAAAAAAAATGTATGTAGAAGGTCAATATAAAATTCTAAATTCTTTTATACGCATAGGCGAATGTAGACAAGTTAAACAAGTGGTTTGTACTGTTGCAATCCACCCCTTTTCAGTTCAGTCCAAGTTACAGAGAAGGAGATAGTATTTGTCAGTTTATATGGTATCATTAGTCATGTTTTTCGTTTTGAATAAGGGGGGGGGGGTCGACAGAGAAAATGCGGTATTAAAGAATACAAATGTATAAATTATTTTTTAAAATAATTATAATTATTTTACGTTTTAATATTCAAAGACAGAACTCTTGCTCATCCATCTTAAGTAATACTATTCCAGATAAATTTATACAAGATGAATAACCATCGTTGGTAGGTTTTCCTCTAAATTTGAAGGAATCAAAAGGTAAATGTTAACTAGAAACCTCCGCTATTCCGTGTTTTACATTGAGTCACTACCACATATTTTCTTTAAAAAAAATCTCAAGTTCCCTCTTTTAAAATAGATAAGCCTTTAACTTCGCCATTTCTTATTCTTCTCTTTTTTTCTCCTAATCATTTGGCTGTCAGTTTTTTTTTGTAAAAAATATCCATTGATATAGTTGGTTTATGTGTAGCCTTTTGTGTTTAATGTTTTGATTTTGTCTTTAATGGCCTATCTTCCATGTCCCTTTAGTGTTTTTATGGTGCTATTCTACTCTCATACGGCTGTTTCGCTGTAGTTGTTGAAATTTTCTTCTGTTTATTCCTTACTTTTGAAACAGAGTTACTTCCCGTTTGGGACGGTATCTTACGTAGACTAATTGTGAGTTCATCAAATTCTATGGAAACGATCCTAAACTCTGGGAAATAACTGTATAAGATCGGCTTTATCATACCATTTTCATGACGTCATAATAGGTTTACGTCATGTACCGTCTCAAATGGGAGATAACTCTGTTTTCCGCAAAGACTCAGAGTATTTGACCCACTGTAGATTTAAAGAGAGTGCTACTCCAATTTTCTTCAGAATTTGATTTGCAACCGAGTATTTCAACCAGGAATTTCGAAGCCTGTGTCTTATACTGCTACGTTATATATCATGCAAAAGATAGAATTCTGATTCATAAAGCATGGATGCCAAAAATGTCACAAGTGTTTAATATAAACTCTAAAAATACTTGTCCTTCGTTCTGTCCATCTGTATTACTGTCTTTTGCGATTGGAGAAGCCATTTTCTGTATCATCACTTTCCAAGCACATATTACCAGTGAGCATGTATGAGTTGAATGAAACATAAATAGCAGTTCTCTGTAAGGACCAAAATAATTTCAATAGCACGTGGAAACAGCATGTCTCCAATTTTGAAGATTTTTGGTGTGGGAGGTGTATATGATGTACTGAGACAAAAATAAACTTTCTTTTTACAAATTAAGTTTTCGTTGCCATGGAAACATGTTTGAAATTTTACGCATCAGTAGAATATGGTATTGTCACATGGCATTTTCACAAGGCTCGTTTCCATGGTAACAGCTATTGTAGTCAACTGAAATTTCCTTAATTTTTCTCTTTATATCTTTAAAAGTATAAATATTACACAAGAAGTATGTTTCTGCCCGCTATTCTCTTTGTCAATATGCTCAAAATGTAGGCAAAAAACTGATTTGAAGAGGCCCTTTTTTAGACCGAAAAAGCTCCTAATTTAACATGATTTTGCTCAAATTCAAGGGCAAATAATCAGAAATGTCAGGCTAACTTGATTTCTACTGCCAATTATCTTTAAACTTTAATCCTCGATCTTTAAGAAAATGTTAAAATTTGAGTGGGACCTCTTCACAATTTTATTCAAAAGGGTATAAAAAATGGTTACCATGGTGACATTCTGTTCAGTGCTATTACACATAGAGTAATTTACTGGTAAATTTTCAGCTGTCCGTTATATATTTTTAAGCATTTTCTTATCAGTGCATATAAAAGAACATTATTGATTTAAAAAATCACCTTAAAAGTTTTCAAGGTCACAGGACCCAATGTCATGGTCATCTTGAATGCAATTCACAAAATTTGGCAAAATTATGTGATTTTTCAAAAATATGAGAGGCAGTTACTAATATATCATGCGGTATTGAGTAAAACAAACACATACATAGTGATTTTGGATATATCCCCTATTTATTGACCAAAGTTGCAAAAAATCTCAAAATCAATGATATCCTTGATTTTTAGCTAGTATTTCATACATACATATAAAAAAATGTGAGATTATCATGATTTTTGTCTGGGGCTTATTTTTTAGGAGAAATGTTCTGAACTGAAAATTGTAATGTTTTTCCATCTACCGGTCCTAATTTTAGAAAGAAGTATTTTTGATACAAATATAGGTCAGTCAAGCCTAAATTTAGTAACAATAAATAACAACAAAAATGCAAATTTTATTAAAATTGGAACCTATAATTTGAATTGACCTTGAAGGTAGAGTCAATGACCTTGACAAATTTTGGAAGTGCTCAAATAAAGAATAATTTCTTCTGTTGTCCCTACATAAAGCTTAAGCAATATAAGTTATTTAAACCATGCTAAAGATCAATTTGAAAAGATATAGTCATCATATGTCAAATGAAAAGTGACCATGGCAACCATTTTTGACCTCAAAATGTAGGAAAACAAAACAAGGTCCCACTTATTTTTTTCAGTGATTATATTTGTCACATGAAATCTATTTTGTTCTGACAAAAGTGGTGGTGTTATCAGCCTGACATTTTGTATTATTTTTGCTTAAAAATGGTAAAAATTGGACAAATAGGCCTTGATTTTGACCTTATTTTATGGCAATTTTTGACTGATTTAGATTTGATAGGATCCGGCTAATTGAAAGAAATGTCAAAAATTTGTTATTGTTTCTTAAAATAGAGGTTTTAAAGATTATAAGTTGTAAATACCAATTAACTCTGACGATGGTTTCCATGGCAACATAATAACCAAAGATGACTTATTTGACCATTTGTTTTAGTGCTATAAATAGACATACCTCGTTTCCATGGCAACCGAAAGATTTTCAAATTTTGTTTATTATTTTTGTATTCAGGGCATTATACATACCATTTATAGAGAAAATCATGAAAATCCATGACATGCTGTTTCCAAAATATTTTGGTCCTTACAGAGAATATATATTAAGTTGTAACTACTTTTACTAACGTCTTAGGACTTTTCTACGTAAAAGAGATACTAATCGCTTCCAAGAAGGCTCTATACCAATCCCTCGCAACTCCTATTGTTTTAATTGTTTTGGAAATGAAAATTTACTATCAATTTAGTCACTTTAATAAGTTAATTATACCGCGGGCATATTGTCAGTGGTATCTGACTTCTTAATGCTACTTAGCGAAGACAAATATCTTTTCCACTTAATGTAATTTGAATACTTTAGAAGCACTTGAATTATTTGTGTAGATTTTCCATATCCTTCGTCATACATATATAGAAATAGATGATCAAAGTCCAAGGTTTTCAATGGTCAATGTGCAATATCCTGGTTTCCAAAAAACTCTTCTGAAAATCTTGCATTGGGAAATATGACAACGCCCTATCCATTATTTTCATAGTAAACTGAAGGAAATACTTAACAATTGATACATATGTTACAGGGAATAAGTGTAATCGGGGATTTCATGTTATTCCTGAAACTGCCCAGGTATTTCATGTAATTCCTGAATTTATTTTTTACACTTATTTCCTGACCTCAATTCCTCCTTATTTAGATTGTTTAAAATCTATTAGTTTTGGCTCTGTTGATGCTGAATATCCTCTGTGCCAAGTACCCAGAAACGTTTATCGTAGATAAGTGAAAATATTCAAACTAGAATAGGTAATTTTTATCAAAATATTTCTCAAATTTTGAAGTTTATTTATCATGTATATCATTAACTATACACATGTATATGCAAAATGGACATAAAACAAACGCATGTCACGATGAGCGCGAAGACAAGTACTTATCGAACAAAAGTGATGGTGAAAGTATACTATAAAACATATATCGAAATTTTCAATCGACAACATTAGTAATATAACCCTCATTAATTATAACGCATCTTGATTTGGGAATAACAATTAACTAAGGCGTATCTTGACAATTTAACATATCAGTGGACCAAAATCTTTCTTTGCAACCAAATTGTTACGTTCAGTTAAATAGGACGCTAGTGAAATGGATTTGGGCTGCTCATGAAAAACACTTTGGCTAGATGCATCTGCAATGATGAGAATTTAATATTCGAAATCGTGTCTGGTGCATGAAAATTAGTTTGAAATTTTCTTCATGAAGGTAAAGAGTTGGAACACTTCGGTATTATTGATAACGGATGTTTCATAAAAATTGAATAGATGCAAAGAAAAGATTTTTGGACGAACCGATCACCATGGTACTTTGGTACAATACATAGTCCAATCAAGATTTCATGCATACTATCATGTATAACATAGATTGATTTAACATCTCAGCAGGCCAAAAACTATCTGTGCAACCAAATTGTCTGCTCAAGAGTTTTTCTTAAATATCATTTTCCTATCAATATTAAATTAACATAATCAGCCTTAAACGCATAATGTAAATTGCCTATATACATAACCGGCATTTTCTCTTTCAGTAATAGGATTTTGTTTTGTGAACATGTAAAATATCTATCATATCGTAATTTGATCATTTTTATATGAGTTAAGGCCGTCAGGAAATAAGTGTGGAATACGAAAATATTTTAGGTATTACACGTTAAACGTCTTTAAATTCAATAGCATCATTTAAAACTTGATAAATTTACAGCATGGACCAGACATGCACGTTTCGGATATTAAACCCTCGTCAGTGATCCTCAGTCTAAACAATATAATATGGCCAAAAAGTATGAAAATTATTATGTCCAAAAGTTCACCAAAAGACGTAGCAGAATGGGTGGGAGATGATGCTACAGGACCCACGTTTTAGAAATTTTAAGAAATTTTGCAACAGAAAATTTCAGATGCGTTGAAGAGACAGACGATCACCCAAAGTTGATCGAACTTGGTTACATGTGCCCTCGGGGACTCTTGGTCCACCAGCAGTGACACTCACCAAGTAGTTCAAATGTTAAACGTCTTTAAATTCAATAGCATCATTTAAAACCTGATAACTATACAGCTGTAATCCCTAAGATTTTGGGGATTTCATGTAATCCCTAAAATGACCAAGAATTACACATAATCACTGAACCTTCCAGGAATTACATGAAATCCCTGATTACACTTATTCCCTGTTACATGTACATTATTCTGTAATTTATTTGTTACGTAAATATATTTCGTAAATTATTATCGTACCAATGATGTCACAGTTTTTAAATAAGACTTACATCATGTTAAACAATATATTCAGACATATATTTCTTCGTTCGTTCCATTATCAACGGTATCCAACCAATATACAAGTACTAAAAAATCCGGAATTTGATGCGTTCTGAGGCGGGATCATTGAACCATGACAAGACTTTTAAAGTTTTTTTTACATAAAGTCTACGCTGACGACAATTTTGGGGATTTCTCAAAATAAGATTTTTACCTTAAGGACATATCCGGCATCCAAAATTTTGAATCTTCACATCGAAGAGTATTCTGTATTTCTGACGTACAAAGAAAGATAACTCCGATCTCCATTATGAAGTTCTTTAAAATATTTTTTGTATGTTATATTACCCAAATGTATATACGGAAAGGTTTCACTTCTTCGTTTCAATTAATTAGTAGAATAGCCAATATATTGTATTCCAAATATGAAGGAAAATCATACAACAATAAAAAAGCTATTGAGTATAATTTTAAATTTGCCATAGTTTGCAATGGAAAATGTCTGCATGAGTCTATTTGGAAAGTACTCAGAGCTTCAATATTTCGTACGGTAACCTTGTCCCCCCTCTAGCTGGCTAGGGGTCCGTCGATGCTCAATCTTGTGCTCTTTTGTGAGTGCTGTTGAGATTATCGTCAGAATTTGTGAGAGCAAGATTATTTTTTTCTGACACACATTAAGCAAATTCATTAATTCATTTTTTTATCAAAATTCAGAGCAAAATTATTTTTGAAAAAAACCCAAGCTCCCCCCCGCCAGAACATCAAATGGACCGTGCCTACATTTATTTTCTCTAAAGATTCCGTTGCATATCAGAAGTCTTATTTTGAGAAGTCCCCAAAATTGTCATCAACGTAGACTTTAGATAAACATTCTATTTTGAGAAGTCCCCAAAATTGTCGTCAGCATAGACTTAAGGACACATACTGTTTATTCAGTGTCAGGATAGATATCCTTCACATTTGAACCAGTTCCATCTTATTGTATGTAAAAGCGATGTGTAGTGACATTTGATGAGGTTACCGTAGGAAATACTGAAGTTCTTAGTACTTCCCAAATAGACTCTTGCAGACATTTTCCATTGCCAACTAGGGCAAGTTCAACCTTATACTCAATACGTTTTTTGTTGTTGCATGAGTTTCTTTCATATTTGGAATACAGTATATTGGATATTCTACTAATTAATTGAAACGAAGAATTTGAAACCTTTTCATACATACATTTTGGTAATATAACATAAAAAAAATATTTTCAAATATTTTTGAAAGAACTTCATAATGGAAATCGTAGTTATCTGTCTTTGTGCATCAGAAATACAGAATACTCTTCGATGTGAAGATTCAAAATTTTGGGTGCCGGGTATGTCTTTAAGGTAAAAATCTTATTTTGAGAAGTCCCCAAAATTGTCGTCAGCGTAGACTTTAGGTAAAAAAAGCTTAACAAGTCTTGTCATGCTTCAATGATTCCGCCTCAGAATGCATCATCAACTTCCGGATCTTTAGTATATTGGTTGGATACCGTTGATAATGGAACGAACGAAGAAATATATGTTGGAATATATTGTTTTACATGATGTATGTCTGATTTAAAAAGAAGCTTTCAATTTGATAACCTTTGACTAGCATATGTGATGTTAAATTTCCAAGCCAATAAAACACAATTTGTAGTTTTTTTTGCGAAAAATACAATTTACTTCTGGTATGATAATCTTCCTGCATACACAATGACTTCTGTTCCTTAATTTTCATCTGGATTAAAGATTACTCTGACTTACAATATGAACGTGTTTCTTCTTTTTTTTCAATTTGCGATAAATAATGCCTGAACACCCGACCGACACTTATTTGATTGGAACTGCCTTAGGTACTATACATCATTGGTACGATAACGATTTACAAAATATACTTACGTAACAGATAAATCAGAGAATAATATATATATCAATTGTTAATTTTTTTTTCAGTTTACTATGAAAATAATAAATAGGGCGTTGTCATATTTCCCAACGCAAGACTATTTTCAGAAAAGATTTTGGAAACCAGGATATTGTACATTGACCATTGAGAACCTTGGACTTTGATCAGCTAGTTTTATATATATGTATTTTGACGAAGGATATAAAATATCTACATAGAATTCAAGTGCTTCTAAAGTATACAAATTACATTAAGTGGAAAAGATATTTGTTTTCGCTAAGTAGCATTGAGAAGTCAGATACCACTTACAATATGCCCGTATAATTAACTTATTAAAGCGACTAAATTGAGAGAACATATTCATTTCCAAAACAATAGGAGTTGCGAGGGATTGGTAAAGAGCCTCCTTCTTGGAAGCGATTAGTATCTCTTTTACGCAGAAAAGTCCTAAGACGATAGTAAAAGTAGTTACAACTTAAATATATGTTTCATTCAACTCATACATGCTCACTGGTAATATGTGGTTTGAAAGTGATGACACAGAAAATGGCTTCTCAAACCTCAAAAGACGTATTTCAGATGGACGGAACGAAGGATATGTATCTAGTATGAAATGAAATGACACACACACACACACATGTTGAACTAGTATGAAATGAAAATGATACATTATGTAACTTAATCAAATTAACCCCCCTTCTTTCCTACTCGTAAATATTGATGTCTAGATTCGGCGTCCGATCTCAATCGTCAGCCTAGACTTTATGTAAAAATATATATTATGCGTCTAATTAATATATTCATAACGCACTCGGCCGTGTGTCCCTGACAGGTAGTGCCAACGTTCATGATCAGTTTAGAACTGATTTAATCAATATTTCTTCAGATTTCATCAATGAAATACTTGATAGATACCAAAGCTTCATTATACAAGCGAGAATTAGACTATACATGTATAAGCAATAGTATGAGTGCTACCAAACTAAACACGATACCCCATTGTTTTATTCACTGTTCATGCATGTGTCGTTTCGACATCATCTTTGGTTTTAGTATTCGTCCATGCAAGAAAAGGCACTTTGGCACAAAGATGAAGGTCAAAGGTATCTAATTCTTTTATGCTATTGTTGATACGTAAAAGAGTAAACCTACAGGAAATAATTTTACAACCATCCTGACTGAATCTGTCAGATGTAAGAATATTATTCATTTTTACAAATTTATGTAATTAAGAATTCTGACTTCTGTCGGAATTCTTCTGTTATTCTTTATTCTTTTTATTTTCATTTCTACCCCCAACAGTTTCAGACACTTACAAAAAAGTGTAGCAATATATGAAAAAGTGGCAATACCCTGTGAAAGAGCATATGAAGATCTCAATTCCATTTTTTTCTTTCGAAAACTTCACATATGCCCCTGCTAGAGGTCATAAATAGTCAAATCTTTAAACTCTTATAACTCCTTAAGTAACCGTATGATTTTAACGAAAATTTTAAACAATGTTCTTTTGGAAATTGGCAAATTTTTATACGCTTACATGCTCGATAAAATATTTACGGTTTTCGCGCTATTTCAAGTTGAAAACTTTAAATTGGCTTAGTACCAATTTCTACAGTTTTTGAGATTTTGAGTTGAAACGTGGATGGTGGATTATTTATAGGTAGTCATTTAATGTTGACCTAGTTTCAAGGTCAAATTCCCATTCTCAAGGGAGCAAACTTTTGCCTATATAGAAACTTCTCAGCAAACTTTTGCCCATAGAACAAAGACTGTTTGACCTTATGAGTTCAAACTTCATACATATAATCATTAAGCCACGCCGTTTCATCTTGACCTTGATCCAAGGTTAAATTCTCATCACAACAAACTTTTGTCTATAAAACAAAGACTGTTTGACCTTGAAAGTTTCATTTTTACACAGATGTTCCTTGCATCAAGCCCTTTAACAGTGACTCTAGGTCAATTGTTCAATTTCAAGTTCACAACAGACTTTGGTTGATAGAATATTAAGCTTTGATCAGATTAAGATCAATCTTGATGAGAAAAACTCAAATACTTATCATTTATCAAAGACCTTGGTCCAAGTTCAAATAATCTTTTTCAAGGTCATAACATACATTTACTCTTATAAAATTCACATCCATTGTCCTAAACTAATTATTCTTCAAGTAGTCCTAACTACATAAGAATTGACTGTTCGATTTTGACAGTTTATTGGAGTATGAAGTTTGGTTTGTCGCATCACAAATTGTGTAAAACCGCGTAGCGTAGCGAAGCGGTTTTACGCAAAATTTGTGATGCGACAAACCAAACTTCATACTCCAATAAACTGTCAAAATTGAACAGTCAATTCTTATAATTTCCAAACCCAAATTTATCCTAAATTTCATAAATATACCCAAGAAATTAGTAATTTAATACATTGCGTATGAAAATATCAATTCTGTAGGGCCCGTAGGCGAACTAGTTCCCAGACGAAATAGATATAATGAAAACGTTGCTAGTTAAGGCCGATGGGAACTTTCGCGCATCCGGTTCAGATTTTACAATGCGTCGCTGGTTTCCTAAGTAGCAATAACAGGTGGTCGCAGGTACACAAAATGAGATTATTTTAGACAAATATGGTGATATTTCACAGTTCAAAGGGGCATTTTGCCAAATTTGTCTATTTTGCGACATCAAGAAGCCATCGTAACGCGTAATTTAACCACAAAATCGTAAGTCCTAAAAATTTCTGTCATTTAAGTTACACGAGGAAATTCGGAGTTGTGTTTGACGGGCTTTTGGTTTAATTCCAATAAAGTTTCTCTCAGCATGTTGGTTGAGGAAATACATCCTGGCTTAGATGATCGGAAATGTATGACAGTCAGAAATTGAGCTGTGCATGGTCCATGTCAAACACTTCAACAGGCTGGGTAACTTGTGAAGGGGTTGGGAAGGGGTTAAGTTAACATGGATAATTATTCCAGCATGTCAGCTCTTGAACTGTGGGCTACTCTCAGCAGCTCTGTCCTTGACAGGGCCAAGATTTCAATGTGTTAAATTAAAGTGCATGTTGCATATATTGTTCTGGATTTGTTATGAATATTATGATTATTTACTTATAGTTGTACATTCAAATTATTTGATAAACATGGTTTGAGTATCTTATAGAAACTGAATGATCCTATAATTACATGTAAAGACTGTGTAACTCTGTGTCTATATACAGACAAATGTACTGACTTGATTGGCACAATTGGACCCACAGTGAATTTATAGAGAGGCAGTTGGAGACTCTAAGATACAAAGATTGATAGAATCCCTAAATGCATGTAAAAACAACAACAACACCAAAAAACAATTAAATAGATAAATAAACAAACTAAGAATGTTGCTCAGCATCTATACTCTTGAACGTATGGAGTTTATAAATGATTCATATTATGTTCATGAAGTCTTCTGTCATGAATTTTCATGAAGCGTATGGAAATTTCATTTTCGTGGCAATGTTCCTATTCAAGAAGTACATTGATTTACTAGTCATACATTATATTTGAGGAAAGGCTTCATCTATTATAGGTTTTGAAAAAAAACATAACTATTTATAAGAATTAACTATTCATAATTACACATGAGATTTCAAGAAATTATGCATGAACATGATTGAAGTAAGTGTTATAACAAAATTATTGATGTTTCAAATGAGGGGTATATATATTCAAGATGCAGTCATACATAATTGGTGAGGGTAGGCTTCTTCTTTACTAAATAAAGAGTTTAGTGACTTTTTATAAACTTAATATATGTTTGTTTTTATTTATGAGATAAAAATAGCATCTTTACAGATTTGATTCTACAAAATTTTGCATGAAAGTGAACATATTTACTACAAAATTGATGTTTTATATAAGGGGGTATATGTATTCAAGGTGCAATTAAATACAATAAGTGAGGGGTGGCTTCTATTATTGTGACTTTTTTAAAACTTAATATATCATTCCTATTATTTATGAAATAAAGTTTACATCATAACACATAGATTTGAAAAAAAATTTGCATGAAAGTGAAAAATTTTATGACAAAATTGATGCTCAAAATATATACATATGCAATATACAATTGCACACAAATAACGTGGAAAGGCTTCTTCTAGTAAGTATTTCTATAGACCTAAGATATAGTTCTTGATATTTATGCAAGTTAAAGTATGTCTTAACTCCTTTGGTTTTGAGAAATTGTAATGAAAGTGAACATATTTACTAAATAAATTGACGTTTTAATTAAGGGGGTATATGTATTCAAGGTGCAGTCATATACAATAGGTGAGGGGAGGCTTCTTCTATTGCTACTGTTTTGAAACATAATATATTATTCCTATTATTCATGAAATAAAGTATACATCATTACACATAGATTTAAAGAATTTTGCATGAAAGTGAAAATTTTACAACAAAATTGATGTTTGAATTAAGGGGGTATACATATTCAATATACAATTGTACCCAAATACTCTGGGTAGGCTTCTTCTAGTAAGTCTTTTTATAGACCTAAGATATAGTTCTTAATATTAATGCAAATAAAAGTATACCTTAACAACTTAGATTTTGAGAAATTGGCAATAAAGTGAAAAATCATTACTTTTTTTCAATGAACGTTATGGTTTAAAAATACCAAAATTTCATATTATCATGAAAAATTCCTACATTTTTTCTATTAAGAATGTATACTGAATTATTTTCCATAAAACTGATGTAAAAGAAAATGTTTCAGAACATTCATCAATAAACAAGTGTACATGTTATAACTATATTTTGTATTTGTTGAAAAAAGCCATTTTGTATTTTCAATGGGTGGCCTTGAACTGTATTTTTTAAGAAAATATGTGGATGATCTCTTAGATTAAGGTTTCTATTGCAAGATATTAAGTTGTTCTTTCAATTTTATCCAAAAAATACAGGGTAAACAGGCTAATTTCAAAAGTATCCATTGGCCTTAAAGGCAGCAAATGTGTCAAAAATATTCGTTCCCCATCTGGAGCCCCATTTTACCAATCCATTACATCATCCGATGATATGACGTAACATTTTGATGACGCGTTCTGCAGTTCAAGTTCAAGGTCGCTGACATGGCAGTTATGTGTTTTGATTGTACACGTAGGAGCTGGGAGTTTATACAGACAGATTCTCTGTACTTATAGATCTAATACTTGCAGAAGACGTTATGATTATGATCTATTGGTATCAGAATATCTTCCTAGGATTTAGTTATTTCATAAGTGACAAGTTAATTGTGAAAATTCATGACGATACTGTATCCTGATCGAGGCCGAGGTAGGTCGCCGTCTTTTGATCTCTTAATTTTCTATTCGCTGTCAATATTTTCTCCTAAATTTTTCATCTCGCCGAAAATATATCATAAGAAAAGTTTCTAGTTTCAATACTTCATAAGTTCAGAACGATTGTACCTAATAGAAATCATTTGAAACAGTGATCTTCGGTCCTTTTGAAGTTCTCAATCAAAACTTTGCACGTTGTCGTTGACAGTCGTCAGTCATTGGAAAATTTCAAAAGCAGGCACTTGCTACTGTTACGACGGGAATGTAATTTTGAAGAAAATAGCTGAAGTTTCTGTTTTTCTCGTCATTTACTGATTTGTCTGTCTTTCATGAAATTTTAAGGACAGGAAATGGTCTAAGAAACGTCAAAAACAGGGGCATAGCAACCGAACAACGCTGTAAAAACCACGTATACCGGTACATCATCGAAATTGTTATAAAATTTTCATTAATTCTGATATCGTATATACCTAAGGGCTACTATTAATAACACTATTTTTTCTTTGCATAATTATTATTCGAAAGCCGATCTTAGCAACATACTAAATGATTTTGATGGAAGTAGTTCCGGCTCTTCCGGTATTTTATCGTGTTCACTGGGGTATGAAGTGTATTTCGCCATTTTTCTGACGATCATATTAACCAATCAAAATGCATAGATTGGTGTAAACAAATTTATTTGGAAATTATATGAAATTAACATGGTATAAGAAAGATAACTCTTTTATGCTTGTTCTCGGTTTCCTTTTCTTTTTCCTTTGTAGCATTACTTGTCTCTAATTTCATGCTGTTGTCATTTTCTATTTATAGAAATTTTCTCATTGCAAAATCATTGTGCAATTTTGTTTTGATATAGTAATTTCAAAGGATTTAAAATTGATTGATCATGGAGTTTAAAGTTTTCGTAAACATGAAAGGTATTTATTATCTTTTTCTTCTATTTTGATGTTAAATTAGTAAGAGTCCTAAGTTAGACAAGAGCTTTTTTGACTCATCTGCTGAAAGGAATAAGGTACTAAAGAAACAATACTTTTTCCATCTTTTTTTTATTGGTACAAATACACGCTATACAATACTGTTATGAACATAGGATTATACATCAAAATATGTCGAAATTCTCAACCCTTTGCAATACCGTTTTCCAGAATTCTTTATCAATTTTTGTTTTTCTTAACATCAATAATAAATTTATTTGTTCTATAACCAAAAGCTGAAATTTATGAAAAGTCACTAAAGTAGTATTAATTTTCTTTTGATATTTCTTTTCGTTTCTTTTTAAGCATATATTCCATTTAACAAAAGGGCAGAATAAAGTTGAAGACACCGTAGTATATTTTGAGCTTTGTTGAAAACCAAACATAACACAATGCATATTAGAAAAATCAAATCTTTCATCTATCCTGAATTTTTGGGCAATATTTTTAAACAAGAAAAGGACATGATTAAAATATTCTTTCGATTTTGTACATGTAAAAAACAAATGTATAATATCTTCATTTTCAGAACAAAAGTAACACTTTCCAGTTGACAAATTCATCTTAGATAATCTAACATCTGTGTAAACAATACGATGTATAATTTTCCATTGTAATTATCTAATTTTTCCATTCAGAAATCCAATTTCTTCGATTGATCAAGTTCGTGAATTTTCTTCAACGGATAATAATCTAGACTTATCTGCCACATATAAATTTGTAATCTTTTATTCTTTTCAAGTTTCTGTTACTAAAATTTGATAGGAATTTCTGCAATAAACTTAGTCCATGTCATGAAATTTGAACCTGTGGTATCTGTACATTTACAAAGAAAAAAGAGTTCGTCGAATTCCTCGTCAAATTTTGGAGCCAATTTCTCCCTATTATGTTCCATGCCTCTACGTTTCTACCTTTTTCTCAAGCATTTTTATTTCTTTTTGCGGTATATTCATCGATTTACTCACTTGAATGGTTATAGACTTGATTTTTTCTTTTGTACATTCCCACCATTCCCTTTTATTTTTCGTTTATTTTATTTTTCCAGTAATTCCAAAACGTTTCAAATGTTTCTTTAAACCTTCTCAGACAGTATAACAGACGCGTTCATTTTCCAAAATCCTGGGCCTAATTAAATATTTTCATTATGTACTTTGAACGACACGATATCATGGTCGCTAAAGGGGCAATGGGAAATTAATGTATTAGTTATTGAATCAATTAATTCTTTTTTTATCAAAAAAAAATCTATCCGATACTTAGATACTTTTCTATGAAATTTATGTCTAATAACTTTGTCATTTCTTACCCTCCATATATCTTCCATATCATTTGTTGTCACCCGCTTTTGCGAAAGCGCGAGGCCATTAAAACTGTCCCTTCTGTCTGTCCGTCCATCTGTCCGTCCGTCAGAAAAACTATAACCTTGTCCATACCTTTTGAATGGTAAGTGATAGAGCTTTCATATTTCACGTGTATTCCTTGTGATAAGACCTTTCCATGGATACCAAAATGTTTGACCTTGTGACCTTGACCTTGGAGTTTGACCTACTTTTTTTTAAAAACTTTTACCTTGACCATCACTTTTGAATGGTAAGTGATAGGGCTTTCATATTTCTCATGTGTATTCATTGTGACAAGACCTTTTCATGGATACCAAAATGTTTGACCTTGTGACCTTGACCTTGGAGTTTGACCCACTTTTTAAAAAAAAGTTTAACCTTGACCATTACTTTTGAATGGTAAGTGACAGGGCTTTCATATTTCACATGTGTATTCATTGTGACAAGACCTTTTCATGGATACCAAAAGTTTTGACCTTGTGACCTTGACCTTGGAGTTTGACCTTCTTTTCTGAAACTTTAATAATGACCATCACTCTTGAATGGAAATCGATAGGGCTTACATATTTCATATGTGTATTCATTGTGACAAGACCTTTCCGTCGGTAACAACATTCAAACCTTGTGACCTCGTCCTTGGAGATTGACCCACATTTAAAAACTTCAACATCGACAATAACTTTTTGATGGTAAATAGTAGGACTTTCATATTTTCACAAGACCTTTTCCTTGGTAGCAAAGTTTGGACCTTCTGACCTTTTCGTGTAGTTTAATCTTTTGACATTTAGAACTTTGATAGTACATGAGATGTATTTTGAAAACTTTAAAAAAGTAGGGTTGTCTGTAAGCATTTCCTTAAAGGCATACATCCAAAAGTAGGGACCACAGTTCCTTGAATTTGTTTTTTTTTCCTACAAACTTTGAAGTTCCTTATAACCTGAATCTGATTGCGTTTTATGAGGCTTTCGATCAATAAGATCATTTAAAATTATT
Organism: Pinctada fucata; assembly: GCA_028142955.1. NCBI lineage: Eukaryota > Metazoa > Mollusca > Bivalvia > Pterioida > Pteriidae > Pinctada > Pinctada fucata. The sequence goes on along the minus strand of AP027112.1, from coordinate 22,296,713 downwards.
GAATTGAAGTCTCCGCATAAAATAAGATTTTCGTCAAACTTTTCGATGTAATTCTTTAATTTCATGAAAAAGGTTTCTTTCTCTTGACCAATATGTGGGGCATAAACATTCACAATTCTGAATTCACCATTTTTTTCTCCTGCAAAACTGATTATTCTTTCGTCAACTTTACACACATCTCTTATAATAATATCTTTACAGTGTAGTATTGCCGTGCCACCTGTATTACTTAGGTTAATATTCCATATACTCGTTCCATTACCTATATTTTGCCATTATAAGGACCATAATTTTCAACTGCATTATCACAATGTGTCTCTTGCGGACATATGATATCATTATGATACTTTTGCTAACCATTAAAAAATGTTTCTTCTTTTTTGCCATTTCTGATACCATTAACATTCAAAGATGCGATATACATATTATATTAAATGTATATGATTCTGAATATTATTCCTTATCTTAATCTACATCCAATCAAAGAGAAGAATGCATATTTGTATGGAGTCTCAACATTTTGCTTTTTTCTCTTTTCGGATGATCGGAGATAGGACCGAAGAGGTGGAACTTGCCCCACGTATGCGCTTTCTGTCATTTAGATTTAGTCTTGAACGGAAGTTGTGGAAGGCATCCGTAATGAGTTTTGCCCAAAGCGTGTTAATGTGGACCCCATTGGAATCTTGGATATCGTAAAGCGATTGATTTAGTGAAGATTACACTTAAGTCGATGAGTTTAACGTCATCGTATTCCTCTCAGACCGTTTTGATAAAATCGTTAACTGCGAGCGTCGTACAATTTACTTCCTGTATATGGATACTCCTGTGCAAATTCCTACTTCGGCATTGTCGAACGTGTTTTCACCACCTCAAAGGTTTTCGTTACATGGACGTTTATTTTGTCCGGTCTTGATTTGTTACGTGACACATAATTTGTTCCGAGACAAATGATAACCTTACTCACTTCCGCTTGGTATTTGATTTCTGTGGTGGCGAGCTCTAAGTTTGAAGTTACGTTAGATATGGTCGATCCTAAGATAGACGCATTGGTGACGCCTGCGTCAATTTGATCAAAGACACATCGTTTGCAATTTGAGGCACCTAGGATCACAAGCTGATCAGATCTGGATTCTGCATTAGTCACTTGATCCGCATTGTCAAAGAATGCGTTCGATTCACGTCCTTCTCATTCATAACATCGTTTTTCTTTTTTAAGATGGCTCCCATCATGACATATATAACATGCTTTATTGGAGAGTCTGTTTTCTTTCATTTCAAATTTATACGATGGGTGCGTTGAATTTCCGCAATATTTCATGCTGCTGTTCGGCCATTATCGGCGAATATCCGCACCGGAAAAAACCAAAATGTCGTGCTAGCTGGGAGACATGGGGTACAGTTAAGTATTTGTAGATATCTAGTACCATTGTCAAACTTTTGATCTTTGAAGGTCACTTGACCATGTCGAATGCTCCCCGAGACTATCTCACCAAATTTCGACATAAAGGAGCAGATCGTCGCGTCTGCCTTTTCGTGCGGTGCATCTTTAATGGTGACATTAGTTGTTTCTTTTTCCTCACTGTACATTCTTGTGTGTTTTTCTTTTATTGTTAAACCCACTCTAAGAAGTCTTTCTTTTGTGTGTTGTTCTGAGACTGCAATAACAATCCTTTTTTGTTATTTGTACCGATTTAACATCTTTCATATCTATTTCTTTTTCAATGCTTTCGAGTACTTCGTCATAGCGCACTCCCCCAAGGAAACGATGACCGATGTGAAGAGATCTCTAGACAGTGATGCAATGTTAGACACTGTGATTGATTATATCGCTACACTTCACCGAATTTCACTGTATATTATACACAGGTGGTCAGTAGGTGGTCAGTAGAGCGTACATATGTATACTCCCTATGTGTATATATGGGGAAAGAGTTCCCAAGCAATATTCGAAAAAAAAAAATCACAATTCTCTATCAAAAACTATTCTCAATGGGTTAATAAGCTATCAGTCAAGATTTTGAAGTCGGGTATACCTTTTTCAAGGAGAAATATGAATATTTACCCGGAGCTCCAAGACACTTCGTCCGTTCCCGTTAGAAGCGATAACTCTCCATTCCTTTTTCCATCTTCCTTATTCGGATTTTAACACGTAAGTTCCTAGGAAGGTCTAATAAAGGAGGAATCCGTCTGTAGCTTGCAACAGTAGCATTCTAGTGGTATTTAATTCTGGAATATAAAGCCTGTATATCACGGTGTAGCATCACGTGATTTCAGTTGGTGAAACCACGAACAGAAAATGGAGACATACCGCTCGTTTGGGGGAAAGAAAACAGGTACTGTGATGATTATTTAGATTCAATTTTATCTTTTCATAGCTGATGTCCTTATCATTTAAGTTCCATTGTCGTTTTCAAGAAACGAGGATTCTTATTGACTGAGAAATTTTGTCGATACATCGATCAACACAATTTCACGGAAGTCTCTCATAGCACTTTTTTTTAGAAACAGGGGTTCCCTTAAATACGAATGAACTCGTTGCTGAAAATACAATTTGTTGATGTTTGTTTATCATTTTAAGGGTACCATTTCTTTTCTACTTACTCAAAAATGAACAGTTCATGTAGAATTTGCTCAAACTGGTCCTTAATCCAAAGATATAGAGAGAAGATCGTTCGCCTTTTGAATCATGGCGGCTGCCATAACTTGTCACAGCAAAATCCTCCGACTTACGAAATATAGTGCGGTGATTAATTGCTTTTAGATCCAAGAAAGCAGTCTGTTTTCCATAAAAAGATGATAATTAAATAATAAGAAATGAATCTTTTGCAGCATGAAATGAAACTTTTGCATCAGCGCGTTACGCGCATCGATGCAGTTTTCTGCCCAATTTTTTCGGGTGATACCTTCATCAACAGAAAAAATATAAGATTCATTTCTTAAATAAAAAAGTATTTTGATAATTCTTTGTTCGTAAATCAAGAAATCATTGTAGTTTAACAGACATTCTGACGAAAGGAATGGCGTGGTCGAAATATGTTAAACACAATGTTGTGGTGGATTCCACGCATATATCAACAGCTTTTGTCACAATGTTTATAAAAATAACGGCGTTTTACTTACTTACGAGTCCGTGATTGTAGAAGTATCAGTTTAATCAAGGATATAGGCTATAGAAAGATAAAATTTGATAAAAGCAATTATTGCAGTTCCTGTTTACTTTCCTCCAACTGAGCTTTTTATCTATTTGTGGTTTCACCAACCTAAGTCACAGTATTTGTCTCCAATAGATGTTTTGAATGTACCAGAGTTAGCTTCTTCATATGTGAGTTTATTGTAACAATTCAAGGACTCTAAAACTCAGAGAGAGGCTATCCGGCTCACAAGCATTCCATAATAATTCTACTTCAGCATAGGTACGTATGGAAGAAAAAATAATTGATTTAAAGGTGATGTGGGAAAGTGGGGGGGGGGGGGGGGACTTTCCTAGCCGTATTATTATTTCCATGTTTCAAGAGAATTTTTTTCAGTCCTGCGGATCGGATTTTCCCCTTCAATTATACAGCATATTGCAGATTGATAGATTTTTGTAGGGGGGAGGGGGACGTTCAAGTCCTCGCGGACGGATTTTTTGTATTGATTAAAAATACGAGCCGAATTGTTTTTGCTAAGTCTGCTTCACCCCCCCCCCTCCCTTAAATAATAAAATGGCTGTCACATATATTGAAAAAGAAAAAAAGGTAAATGTACATTGAGAAAACTTCATTATGTAGGTCGAAACTTTATGTTTGGCATGCAATTCCCTTTACCTTAACCTTTTTCATGAACGTTTTGCACAAGGTATAGGAGAGAAGGAGGAACTGAAATCGGACACATGCGCAGGAAATCGAGGGATCAATTTGGTCATTTCCCGTTCATTTGTGTTACTGTTTGTCACACTTTAGATGTCAATAATAAGGAAGTGTTCCAACTCTATACCTTCTTGAAGAAATTAACATGCACCAGACACGTGTATTGAATATTAAATTCTCATCAGTTCACTCCATGACTGCCTTTAATGTCGCCATGTTTAGTAGGCGGACAGAGTATTCAATTGAATTTCGCTATTCTTCTTTATTAGAAGAGACAGTGAAGCTAAGTGGTGATATCTAGGGCGCGAAATACATATATTCGTCAAAATATCTTACTTACCACTTTAAGGGTAACATGTAAGTATGTTCAGTGTTATGGAATTCAATGATATTTTTAACTACGTCTTTCGGTATATTTTGGACATAATTTTCACAGATTTTGGCCTTATTTCTGTATGGATTGATGATCACTGACGAGGCTTAGATACACTGAAACGTGCATGTCTGGTCCACGCTGCTAATTTATCTGCTTTTAAATGATGCTTATGAATTTGAAGACGTTTAACATTGATTGCCACTTTTCAATCTTTACTTTGAATTACAAATATGGATAATGAACATATTCCTATATACAGCGCTAAATCGATAATTCAGCAAATCAGAAACCGAAGGCATACAAAATCAGGATAAAACAGGAACTGAAGCAAACAAACAAAAATCTCCACCATATGAAAAGAAGCGAACTCCCGATATGGGAGTGAGATCAGGTGCCCAAGAAGAATAAACATCTCCTGCTTGCATGCAACACCCGCCGCTTCAATTCGGTAGAACTGTCACATCCGATTACTTCCATTTCTGAAGACAAAGAGTACAATTTTTGGTTGTATGGTTCAAATGGTCTATGACAGAATACCATCCGCTATTCTGGAGGGTGGGACATTATAGTGTATGATTAGATCCCCATATCGACCGTAGAACTTCCTCAGTGACGATGTTAGTCGGTTACAAACATATCTCCGACTAAGAAGCTTATCTGAAAGACGCCTAGCTATGAGAACAAAATCCGAATGTATGGTACTTCTCTGGCATAGCGTATCAACTGAGATATGAACATATAAGTTCGAGAAAAATGAAATTTACTTCGATGGAAACGGACAGCAACGAAATTTCATTCCAAACATTTTTTTTCATGACAATCGCCTATTCTGTCTATAAATAACAACCAACAAGAATTTAAATAAATGTTCTTACCGTGTTCCATAAGAAAAACATAGATGGAATGCAAAGAATCTATTAAAACGGCGATTGTAAGCAAATACAACTGCTAAAAATGTTGCCGCGTGCGCATAACTCATGCGAGTGATAAGTAAGTTTAGATTCTGTTGAGCGAACATATTTTTGTGGGCTCATGAACAAGAAAAGTGGCAAAGCGCGGAAAAAATATCGTAACAAATTTGCCGGAAACGTGTCGACACAAAAATCCTTTCAAAGGATATCAATTTTACAGGAAGTGTTAACGATTCTTCACACATCAGAAACCTTCTAAGCGTATTACAACGAAACGATATTATCGACAATCAATATTCTAGAATCCGTAGAACGAATCGTGCGATAACCATACGAATTATTCTATTGTAGTCTTATTTGGTCAAGAGACAGTGATATCTTCAAAATCGGAAACGGACTATTTTTTTAAACATGCAATAAACATAAAAGAAGTATTCCTTTTTAGCTCACCTGGGCAGAGCTCAAGTGAGCTTTAGTCAAAGCGTGCCCTCCGTCATCCGTCCGTCGTGCGTTAACTATTTCTTTTTTGACTTCTCTTCAGCAATCACTGCACAAAAATTCACAAAACCTTTCAGAAAGCAAGTACTAAAGGTCCTCTAACAAATTTGTTTTTTTCTGTGCCGATCGGTCAAAAAATAAGGCAGCCGATGGCTCTGATTGGCTGACAAAATTTCGATTTCTCCTCTGCAACCGCTGCACAAAATTAAACGAAACCTTACAGGTAGCAAGAACAAACAGTCCTCTACAGAACCAAATGTATAAAATTCACTAGTTTCGTTAGTCACGCTGCGGTTCAAAAGCCAAAACCGTTACTCGGTGAACATAAATTTATTCACTGACGGAAATCATACAGGGAAACTTCTATGTGAAGTGTTTACGAGATCGCTGCTCTTAAGCATCGAAAATACAAACGAAACCACAGAAAATACTGATACAGCTAATAAGGACCTTGACATACAGTGTAGACTCGAACAAGGAGGAAGGATATAATCCTATGGATATCCTCCAGTTAGAACCCAGTAGCAGCGAAGCAGAAGACATTCTATCGGTTCGTGAGTGTCTGTCTGCTGATTTAACATGTTAAATTAAGTCACTTGTACAACCTAGGCTGGCTAGAACAGAATGGAATTTAAGTTTGTGGAAAAACAAAGGAATAATACCTAGCAACCCCCAAACATCTTCTTAATACTTTCAACATGTCTAACGTCTTCAATTCATTAGCATCATTTTAGAGCAGATAAATTTTCAGCATAGACCAGACATGCACGTTTCGGTTATTTAAACCTCATCAGTGATCCTCAATCTAAACAATGTAATATTGCAAAAGTCTATGAACATTACGTCCTAAAAATACCGATTGACAAAGCAAGCTGGCTGGGATATGATGCTACAGGACCCAGGTTTTAGAAATTTGAAAAAAAAATTGAAAAAAAAAATTCAAACATGTTAAATCTGTAATGTATATAAAATGATACAAAAATGTTGCTGCATCAATTTTTAAATTATCCCTTGAGTCAGTCATATCAGGGTAACTTATTACTCTCAAGTAGAGCTAGTTGATTCTATATAAGATTTTCCTGTTTCACAGACAGAAAACACTCTTAAAATAGATTAAGATTGAATATATCTTTTAATGGTAAGTGATACACCTTTAATATTTCATACGTGTATTTCGTATGATGATACCTTTGTTTTGTTAATTACATTTTTTACATAGAGACATTGACCGTACTAATTGACCCTCTTTTTCGGAAAATTTGAGTTTGACCGTACCTTTTAATCGGTAAGTAAGAGGTCTCATATTTCACATGTGAATTTCTCATAACGAGACCTTTGATTTGTTTCTAATTTTTTTTGCGAAGTGACATTGACCGTACTGATTAACCCTCTTGTCTGAAAATTTGAGTTTGACCGTACCTTTTTTAAAATCGGTAAGTAAGAGGTATGATATTTCACATGTGAATTTCATTTGACGAGACTTGTGATACCAGTAATTTTGGGGGAAGCTTATTCCCCTCGGGCACCTTGTCCCACCTCTAGCTGTGCTAGGGGTCCGTCGATGCTCAATTTGGTTCTCTATTGTGGATGCTGGTGAGATTATTGTCAGGATATTTCTTTACTCATATATGATACCAGTAATTTTGGTAAGTGACCTTAACCTACATCTTTAATCCACTTTTGATATGTAATCTGCTTCGCATGCGACACAAGTATTCCTTGGATTGCTATTTTGTATATATGCACGACAAATGTTATTCCCTGAGATGAAACTATTGAAGTGGTACGTGTTACATTTTCGCATGTAAGCACTCGTGATGCTACAAAACGATATAGAGACACATGCAGCGACGGCTATTCAAACCTGCAAACTGAAGCCGCGGTAACCGAAAAACAGAAAAAAGTCACTTACAACTGTGGTGCATATATATATAGGACAAATGTCAAAATGTATGCTTTGTTACGGGTACGTAACTCAAAACTAACGCGCATTACATGTGCGCGCATTACATAAATGCAATTGTTGTGTGTTGAATATCCGTAACAAAACACAACTTAAAACTCTCATATTCTCTGTTTAAAACGTTCTATTTTTGTTTCTTGTTCTAGGATGGAAGCGGCGAACAAACAAATGAGGTATTTTATAACGGCTGTGATACTTCTTATTGCTATCGATCTCACAAAAGGACGGATTACTGGTAATAACATTTTATTTTTTTTCATATTGCAAAGAGAACAAAAACAGACAAGTATACATTGCGTTGTGCTGCCTTGTTTGTATGGTCATCTTACAGTGATAACAGAGTTTTTTTTTACACAACAATTGTGCGTTCTTCGAGACCTTTGGGTAACCGGAAAAGTGGGAGGGTTGTGCGCACGTAATCAAGGTTAACCACACCATATGTTACTAACGTGGCTGGTGGCCGTCCTAAGTCGGCACCGATTGCTCAAGGATCTCGTTGTCTTCTTTGTGTTTTCACTTGTGGTGTTTTGGTGTGTTGCTGTTGGTGCTGCAACCGAGTCTTGTTGGAGATCTCCTCCTTTCTTACGTAGACAAAAGAATATTTGTTTACCTACTTAGCAGATTCTTTAAAAGAAATTCTACGTAAATTTAGTGTATTGATCTTTATTATATCATATTTTTTGAATTTTCTCTTTTTTGTTTGCCTCGAGCATCACTGATGAGCCATAACGTGTTGAAATTCGCATATGATTTACTTACGTTTTATAGTTGGACATAGGAATATTGATGATAGAATTGTATATATGTCGGCCAACCCACGGCAGTAGTGGGGCAACGTTTTAGTCAATCAGCAATGTTTTAGTCACTGACCCGGAACTTTAACCAATACGAAATAACGCCGTTTATTCACAGATTTGACAACATTTGGACTTTTTAATTCTATATGCACTTCCTTTAAGAGCAGTTTGACTTTGCAAAAACTTCTTCCATTTCTGTCCGTATCTTCGACTGACCTTAATCTGGACAATGAAAATGATGACCTCCGGGAAATCGGAAAGCTTTTTTACTTTTTTGACATAATCGCCGAAGCACAAGTTTCAACATCATTAGCAAAATATTCGATGCAAATTTCACAAGGTACTCATTAATCCGGAAAAAGTAATTTCAAATATCAGAAACAAGGCCTTCACCAGTTGTGTTCTCTGAATGTCAGTTGTACTCCTCGTGTCGTTTGATGCATCAGCCCGCTCTGGCTAGCAGAGCATAGACGAAGTTTAAGCCCGGTACACCCGGTAAGATTTGTCTTATAAGACTTGTATTATAATACAGAATCTTACCGTGTGTACACCCATAATACACTGTATTATAAGATTTTCAAAAACATATAAGACTGTATTAGCGATAGAGCACTGCTCTCTATCCATAATACAAGTCTTATAAGATTTTTTTTTATCTCTGGCCAATGAAATTGCTCTGTCCTCATTATTCATCAACATTTTTTACTAAAAATATTTAAACTTCGAAATACATGTGCTTCCATGGTGGTCAAATTCCCAAATTAGACCTAGAAAAATTAACTTTGATTGATTTTACATTTTCGGAAGTGGAAGGGCAATTATGAAATCCTTCGCGGGTAGTGTTTCACCAAAAATATTCAAGTGGTAGGGCTCTGGCTAGATTTTCTGTTACTTTTAAGGGTGCTTTCGTTAAGCGTCCATGATGGACACTAAATGCTTCTCTCCACTTCGTGCATGGCATTGTCCAGTAGCTTCTTTTAATCTTTTCCTTTTTGAGTCAATTTCTTTCACGCTTGTAAAACATGTTGTTGCAATTAACTTGTCTTCAGTTAATGGGATATTTTAGCGGTAGAAAACCACGTGGAGTAGACTAGTTGTTTACAGTCTTATAGGATTTGTATTACCGTGTGTACGATAGAGTCTTATGAGACATAAAGTCTTATGATACAAGTCTTATAAAACTAGTCTTACCGTGTGTACCGGGCTTTAGAACGCTCTCAAGTTTTGATATTCATGTATTTGAGTTTTACTTTAACGTGTTTAATGCACAATTGTGCGTTTCTCGAATCATGCACTCGTAGTCCGGATGACTTACGACATCATTTGTTACTAACAAGGAAGTCGGCCGTTTTTGATAGGCACTGATTTCCCATTGGCATCGTTAGGGAATGAGTGGTAATTGTATGTGGTGTCCCTCTTCATGTACTTGTCTACCTTGTGCTTTTGCAAAGTTGTGTTTCGATGCTTTCTAGTAGGTACTTTAACCGAGTCTTGGTAACTGACCTATCACGAGCAGGCTAAAACCAAAACCGCCTCGTTCTGAAGATGAAGCGCCAAACATCGCAGGCATTGATATATTTTTAACGACTGACTAAGTCGCTGGAAAACAATTCGGACGATATAAAGAAGATTAACATCACTAGTGCTTTTTGCATCCACAGCTATGGCAGACATTGTAGGCACGTACCACAAAATCCAACCCTATTTGATACAATCGATTATTTCGAACGCCTCACAATATCGTATATCAAACATTTTTTGTACGTACAGCAGTCGATAAATGTCAATGCTGTTATCTTACGACGGTCGAAAGTTTAATGTCACCAAATTCATTAGCATCATTTGAAAGCAAATAAATTAACAGCATGGACCAGAAATGCACGTCTCGGGTAGTTAACCCTCGTCAGTGATCTTTAATCTAAACAATGTAATATAGCCAAAATCTGTGAAAATTACGTCCTAAATATACCGAAAAACATAGCAAGATGGCTGGGATATGATGCTACATATGATTGACCTAGCCGGTGAATTTCATGTACTCATTTCCATGGGTTTTTATTTTACATGAATCGGAATTTTCTCAAACTGTTTAACTCTTACACCGAACTGTACTTAATAAGCATACAGACTAAAACATTTTAAAAAGGAGCAATCACTTATATCCAATGGATATGAATTTAGAGAACCGAGGAAGACCGAGGAATATAAGCATCTCCGTCTGGCTAGCAGAACCCGAAGAAGGTCAAGAAAGTTCAATTTGGCAAATGTATTAAATTTAGCGTTGTGGTTATTTCTAACAAGAATGTTTAATCGGCCAAATAACATATGTAGGGACAAAGTTAGTCGCTCAAGAATAAAATATTGTGTAATTTCTCGGATAGTCGCGTTTCCCAGAGAACGAAGGCGTTAAATGGACATGAATTATAAGCTTTGTTATAAGAATGTATATATACACGGAACAGATCGTTTTTCGTCTAATAATATTCAAATTGAAAAAAATCAAAATGACGCATCGTTTACTTGTATCTCGAATCTTGTATATCATTACATTTTTCTGCCATTTTTATTTTTGTATAATTTCAGACTTTTTCCTGTATCAACGTACAACAACAATTTTGCAAGGAGATGATAGTTCTAAATCAGGAACATTTCCAAGTAGCCTTCCACTTGGAGATACAAGATACAATTACTATTATGTAATACATATTAATGTTATCTAATATGAACCAAACTTATCGCAAGCTTACATGTTTATTTCAAATTTGTAATTAATAAAGTAAAAATTTTGACCCTTTAATGTGGAGTTAGAATATCTTGTTTCCTCTTTAAATATAAAGAAAAGAAAAAAAAAACTTTCTATAAGGCATCAAATGAAAAATAAGAGATAATTGATTCACCCTTTTATGGAGTTCGGAATTGTATATTCATTTCATAGTTATGATATAAAAAACTTCAGAAACTTTTTTCACCAATGCGTATTTTAAAAGGAAAGTTACTATTATTTTCCCTCGGACTAGCTCGAACCAATCAGAGTGCGTAAATATCGTCACGTGCACGCCGCCAAAATTCTATAGACCGTCAGCAATTCCGCCATTGCATATAAATGAATTCGCATGTAAAAAGAGTCATGAAACGACAATTTTAGAAAAAAAAAAACAAACAAACCAGAGATTTTGGTCCTCGACAAAATAAAACAGTTATCAGGTTTGTTACTGGCCGTCAAGAGAGATTTTTCGGGTTGATCAAACCCGAACTTCGCCTCGCCTTCTATGGATTTTATCAACCCGATAAATCTCTATAGATGGTCAGTAACAAATCTAATAACTAATATTATCGGCCCTCAGAGGTTACATTGAAGTCTATGGAAAAGTTAATTTTTGGGCATATTTTCATCAAGAAAATGATGGGACTCAAATATGGATAGACATGGATGGATGGATGAAAACTTTTCAAAAATTTATATTTCGATAGTTTATTCAAACGTATTCGAAAACTTCTGTTCATAAATGTTCTCGAAACTTCTGAAAATTGAGTTCTATAGCATCGAGCATCATATAGACCATCCTGTTACGTGTTTCGGGCCTTTTTTTAGACATAACTTCCACAGGTTTTGGCCACACCTAACTTATTATTTGGATTAAGGTTCATTGACAAGGATGAAGTATCCGAAATGTGAATTACAAATATATATAGTGATCATATCATCGTATTAGACACAGTACGAAATCGATAATTTAGAAAATCATAAACCGAATGTTTGCAAACTCAGGATAAAACAGGAACCAAAGCAAAGAATACTTAAACTCCACCAGAAGATGAAAAGATGTTTGGACCTTGCTGCAAATTTATATTTAAATTCCTGTTGATCGTTTTTTTCAAACGCATTCGAAAATTCTGTTTCCAATATTTTTTTTCGAAATTTCTTAAAAGTTGGAGCTGTTGCAAAATACTTAACTACCGAGGACTTTGGTATTTTCTGGACACAACTTTCACAGTATTTGGCCATATTTCATTTTTTGGAATGAGGATCACTGACGAGGATTAAGTACCCGAAACGTGCATGTCTGGTCCATGCTGTAAATCTAGATCCTAAGTAATGCTATGAATTTAACATTTGTCAGAGTTCACTGAAAAATCTCAAGTTCACCGATGAGATCTATCGCACTTGATTTTTAAAGCATTATCCATCAAGCGATGATAAGTCCAAAAAAAAAAAAATCGCCTTACTAAGAAATTCATTTCAGATACCTACCCTCATAGTACAGAATTTTGTGCAATATTAAACGGAGTAGAGAAATAGGAAATACTTTATACACATAATTTCAATATTTTGGACATGATTTCATTTATTATACATGTACATCTAATACCTTAAGTTGAAAAGACGTATGAAATATTTATTAGTTTCTTTTCTTTGTAATAACCAATACTCTTTATGCTTATAGATTAGTACAAACGGTATTATCACATTCGAATCAAGCGATACCAGTTATGCAGCATCTGATCTGACAAATGGTACGAGACAAACAATGATTGCTGTGTACTGGTTAGATATGGTAGTCCCATCATCAGGCAAGGTGTACTATGAAGTGTTCGAAAATGACGCAGGAGTAAAAAGGAAAGTAACAGAGGACATTCGGTCTGTCAACAATGATTCATTCACGCCATCCTGGGTTTTCGTTGTCACATGGAAAGACTCTAGGTTCTACCGAACGAGGGATAGTCCATCGGTAATATTTATTTTCTGTATAATGTTCAACCTAAGCATATTCGTTAAATTCGTTGAGAAAAAAATTAATTCGACTAGAGAATATAAATTTTAATCTCTTCTTATGCGTATTGGTTCTACAAAATAATGTAAAATAATGAATAAACAACACGACTACGTTGAAATAATTACAGTGTATGCAATATAAAATCTTCAAAAAGGAGATGCAGTAAATTCAGCAGATCATGCACATACGCTGGCGATGACAAAAGAAGGGGGATTTATGCGTAATTACTATTACGTTTAATTTAAGAAAAGATTGTGATTTTAAAGATAAATCTGTTTGGTCACGCGCAAATTGACGCCTTCTGTCTGATGGCAAGTTGTGAGCATGCTTAAAACTTACCAACGGACGGAACGGACACCAACGGGTATTGCCGGATGAGTAACGGATAGAACGGAGATGTAACAGATGACTAACGGATGAGCAACGGATGTGAACACTAACGGATTTAATTTTTTTAACCGTTCGCCATATCCGGCTAGGTGAGACTGAAGAATAAGCGAGTAATGTTTTTCATTTGGCCTATGAGGTCATTTGTGGAGTTATGACTTTAATCATTCTACCCGAACAAGTAGGAATATTAAAAGATTTCTTTCGAACACTGCTAACAAACAACTTTCATTCGCTAATTACAAAAGTCTATAATTCCTTTATTACAAATGTATTTCATTCGCTTATTACAAAAGTCTTTTATTCTTTATTACAAATGTCTTTCATTCGCTTATTACAAAACTCTCTCTTTTGATATCCATTTACGTATTCATCTGTGTTGCTTGGGCCCCTGCGTTTTGCGGTCTTGTCTGTGTGTGGTCGTTTGACAGTTAGGAGGTTATTTTACACCACAATTGTACGTTCTTCCATACCTCGCTAATCGGAAAAGTGGGAGGGTTGTGCGCACGTAATCCAGGATAGTCATACCTTCTGCTATTTCCGTGGCAGATGGCCGTCCTAAGTCGGCACCGGTTGACCATTTGTCTCGTTGGTTTATTGATAGTCCTTTGTGTTGTGCGTTCCTTGTTACTTATGCGTCTCTTCCTGTGTTTGTCTGCTCCGATTTTTTGCATTAGGTGTTTTGGGGTTGTGCTGTGGGTGCTGCAGCCTGGTGTTGTTAGAGATCCCCTCCTTTGTTTCATTCGCTTATTACAGAAGTATTTCATCGGCTTATTACAAAAGTCTTCCATTCGCTGATTTCAAAATTCTTTCATTCGCTTATTGCAAAAATCTTTCATTCGCTTATTGCAAAAGCTTCCTTGAGCGTATGACATAATATCAGATTGATCCCAAAGGACAGGATTATGAAAGTTATAAAATTTGTCCTACTGTTTTAAAACATGCAACAAAAACATACGATAAACGTTTCAGACCTATATATTTCCAAAAGAAAGGAGGGGATCTCCACCAACACTCGGTTGTAGCACCCACAGCAAGACCCGAAAACACGCAATGCAAAAACACAGAGTAGACACTCACTGAAAAAGAAGTAAACTGGTCAAGGAACACCTACTCACACCATAGAAACATCAAACATAAAAACCATACACAAGGTTAATCAATGACTGACCCAGTCTATAAAACCGTCTACAGGGAAGTTTCAATGGTAATAATAACGTGTTTGAGGCGTTAGATATTTACGAATATTCTGAATCACATAAGTAATGACATGTATAAGACGGTTAATATTAAATGAATGAAATCGTGGGATCACTTCTGGTTTTACAAAAATGTTAATTTTAAGAGAAATGTCCGAACCGTTAAATTTGACAGAATTTGCCGTATTGCCAAATGTCGAGCGTCGAACAAACTGGTAGATTTTTACATGGGCGGAAAACTAGGACATAAAACAAAGGAAGGGATCTCCAAAAACCCAAGGTTGCAGCACCCACAGCAAAACCCCAAAACAACCAATGCAAAAAACAGAGCAGACAAGCACAGAAAGCGACACAAAAGGGACAAGTAACGTCAACGCACAACACAAAAACATCAAACACAAAGGACTACACCAATGGGCATCCGATGCCGACTTAGGACAGCCATCTGCAACGGATATAGAAGAAGGTGTGGTTATCTTTGATTACGTGCGCAGAACCCTCCCACTTTTCCCATATTACACAACGTTTTGATGGACCGTTTATAGTCCAATTATGATACGTTATTAAAGATAACCAAAAGTTGCACTCTAGGAGGTTGTTTTACACCATAATTGTGCGTTCTTCGAGACCTCCGGGAAATCGGAATAGTGGGAGGGTTGTGCGCACGTAATCCAGGATAACCACACCGTCTGCTATTTACGTAGCAGATGGCCGTCCTAAGTCGGCAACGGTTGCCCATTGGTCTCGTTGGTTTATGTGTAGTCTTTTATGTTTCATGTTTCTATGTTGTGAGTTGGTGTTCCTTGTCCCTTTTACGTCTCTTTCTGTGGGTATCTGTTCTGTGTTTTTTGCATGGGTGTTTTGGAATTTTGCTGTGGGTGCTGCAACCTAGTGTTGTTGGAGATCCCCTTCTTTCCTCTAGAACATAACGTGATTTCTTGATTGACACCAGAAAATAGTATAGAGCTTCTATTGCGAGCACAAAAAGGCCAATCCTCAGTTTATATGTAATATTCCAACTCGCAACGTTACAAATGCATTCAAAATTACAGGGTGCAAGACTGACTTTCCAATGTACTATTGCTACGGATGGAAACGACACATACGCATTTTTAAACTACAACGGTTTAAATCTGCCATCTTCAAAAATGATTGATGACAATATCATATTTGGATACGTCATTCCACAAT
Source organism: Pinctada fucata (assembly GCA_028142955.1). NCBI lineage: Eukaryota > Metazoa > Mollusca > Bivalvia > Pterioida > Pteriidae > Pinctada > Pinctada fucata. Next base: position 22,280,768 of record AP027112.1, on the reverse strand, counting down.
TTGCATACACAAATCCATACAGCCTGGACAAGTCGACTAGTCGAGCAGTATTTCGACTAGGTACAATCCCAGGGAATACGGGTAAGTCAGTCAATCCATATCTGTGTTTTTCGTTGATCTTGGAAATTTTCCGTCGTAACGAATGAAGTGATTAATGAGAACTATATAATCTTATGCCACCATAAGGTAGAGGTGGTGAAATCTCAACTCGAGTCTACAAGATTTTGCAAGTCCATGACGAGGCTTGTCGAGTCATGGAAAAGCAACATCTTTATACGAGGGATTAGATTTCGCAAGCATGAACTCATGATGGTGTTCGATTTTTTCCCCACGCCAGGAAAAAATAAAAACATAATATAGTGTATGACTGTCATAAATAGTTATTTTTTGTTTTACGCCTATAACGTCACTTTGGCAAGGAAAGCGATACTATCAGGGGATCAGAGGGAGAGATCAATTTATCTTTAACATCCCCCCTCCCTTGAAAACTCTCTGATTCAAGTTTGCCTTTGTCTTCTCCTGAAAACCATTTCGTACCCATACCTTTGAATTACAAGATCATGATTTCATATTCAAATTCTATACATTGTTAAAAGACTTGTATTTGATTTTCACATAAAACGTTACTTCCGTGTTTGAAATAGAAATAAGTTTTCATTTGTCTTTCTTATTGCACATGTGAATTCCTCGTGAAGTATACAAGAGAAGATTTAATTGTAGTGCAGGAGTTGAAGATCCAGGGAAATATGACATGATTGTGTAGGTCTCCATGAACAATGAAATCGTGAACCCACGAATTGAGACAGAACCAGGTACCCGAGAGGAGTGAGCGTCCTCTGACTGCATATTGAGTCTTTGCGGACTACAGAGATTTTACCATTACAGACGGTATCTGACGTAAAACCATTGTGACGTCATGAAAATGGTATCGTTAAGTCGATTTTATACCGTCATTTCCCATACTTTTTTGACTGTTTCCATAGAATTTGATGACGTCATAATCAGTCTACGCCAAAGACCGTCTCAGATGGGAAGTAAATCTAGTTTTGGAAAATAGCGAATTACACCCGCCGCAAATGCCAAATAGAAAAAGTCAAATACTCACTTCGGAATATTTTTTCAATCGCAACTGTTCAAATCGGAACTCTAATGATTTTACCTAATCTTCTCTACTTTGAGACTGAATAACTGATGGGTACCTCTTTGATATTAATCCAAATAGGTAAAAGATGGTCAATATGAAAGGCCGTACTTAAGAATGCCCTTAATTGATAGGCTAAAGCAGAAATGTGCAATAAGTTTTTTGTTCTGACCTTGTTATCGAATATTTGACAATCATATTTCTATCGTATCTACTTTCGTAAACCTTCACAATTGTGGCTATCTAATTCGACTTTTCATCGAAAACATAATTGTTCACACAAGTTAAGATTTATACCAATTTGGTTGTAAAATCAGTGGAGTGCAATACAGCGTGGACAAGAGTTTTATACCAGCAGTGCAATAGCAAAGTTTAATGCCACCAGTGCTATTGTAGACTTATTTGTCACCATTTTGTTTTTGCCTACTTTCTAGGATACAACGGGGTATGGCTTCACAGGCTATCGCATCGTAAGTACAAAGAATGAGAAGGCAAATTGAAGAAGACGTTGAAGGTTAAATGCGCATACACTCAATTATAACAATAGACCATATATTTCAACACGATAATTTAATGGTTTTAACTTTTGGCAAATATAACATGCTCCTTCCAATCTTTTTCATTATAATATGAAGCCTTACTGTTATTATCATAAAGATGGTATGCATTTTTGATAGGAGCATATCCTTACGGAGTGAGGAATGGCGATACGTCTGTATCCGGAAGATCTCAATCTAACAAAAAGGTTTTATCAAGTTTACTACCTCTAGGAACTGGATACGCCAATTCCTTTTCTGTAAGTATGCAAATCGATTGTTAATCACCAATAGTATGCAAATCGATTGTTAATCACCAATAGTACTAAGCATGATATTTATCCGAAATTGAAAATAAGGCAACTATTCATGATACCGATTATCAATTACATTAATCTAACTTTGGATCGAAAGGTTCTCGCATATTGTTGCATAATTTTTCCTTTTTGTACAAAAAACCCTCATGCATCATATACATGTTTCTTTATGAATTAAAACTTCCTACTGTCCTGTTCACTAATTTCAGAGCACCCTGTTTTCCCGGTTTTCTCTAAAATATGATATTGTCATCTTCCAAAAAGATGTCAATTTTATAGTACTCCTCTAGTCGTAACAGAAAATAACATTGTTTTGGCTGTGCGTCGGTTATGTTAGAAATAGGACGGAAAATAAAAAGTCTACGGGGATTTTCTATAGTAAAATCGCTGAAAATGCGTGACGTCGGTGGCTTTGACGTCACTGTTTACTATTGTTGACACGGAGAACAATATGGCGGCGGCTTGAAATTAACATGGGAATTTCCCGTAGATATTTTCATTTTTCATATTGCGGTATAAAGGCAACTGATAGGGTAAGTTGAAGTTAATTTCCAGTTACGACTAAAGGAGGTCAATTCTCGGAAACAATAATTTACAGGAAAACTCTTCAGATGACCGAATAAATCGCCAAAACAGGGTGCTCTGGATTTAGTGAACAAGACAGTAGTTAAATGAGTTATGTCGTCAATTATTTTACAGGTATGCGAAAATGGATTCGTGTCTTTTAATTCTACATGTAGCGCCTTCAAGAGCGATTTGGCTGTACGTCCCTCATTTCTATCTATATTTTCGACTGACCTTTCTCCGGACAATCAAAACGATTACCTCTTTTATAGAGTATATGGGAATTCGGAATTGTTACGAAATGCCATTAAAGACATATCATCATTCAACGGTGAAATCTTCAATGGCAATACTGCAATCGTTATAACTTGGTCAAAGTTGTTTCAGACAGGAGCCAGGAACAACCTTATAGTAAGTTTATCACCTGACATGTTATAATTTCTTATAATTTATTATTTATGATTTTATATTTTAATTTTATATTATAATTTTGTATAATATTATTTTTAATTCTAACACCTGAAATGTTATAATTTCTTATAATTCAATATTTAAAAAGGGTTATATTCATATTATGGGTCAATAAGAATAATGAAAAGCCGAAGGAATGCCGAGGCAAATACAGATTTTTTTCATCGACACATTCAATTTTTGTTTTTCCTTGTTAAACACTGTATTAAGTATGTTTTTATAAAGACGGACACTTGGCTTGGTACTGAACCAATCTACAGCCTTGTACCAGCGCATTCTTAAGAATAACACTCAGACCGACTTTGACGACAGGACTCATGACGGGCTCTGTCTATACCTCTTTTGTTGTTATATCCATTTAAATATCCATCTTTGTGTTTCTCGGTCCCCTGTGTCATACTGTCCGTTTGTATGTTCATCTTACAGTGAGGAGGTTATTTTACACCACAATTATGTGTTCTCCTATACCTCTGGGTAATCGGAAAAAGGGGAGGGTTGTGTTCACGTAATTCAAGAAAACCACCGTTCAAGATGGCCGTTCTAGTTCGATACCGATTGCCCATTGGTCTCGTTGGTAAATGTGTAGTCATTTGTGTTTTGATGTTTCTGTATGATTTGGCGTTCCTTGTACCATTTGCGTCTCTTTCTGTGCGTGCCTGCTTTGTGTGTTTACAGTTGGCCTTTTCAGGTTTCGCTGTTGTTGCTACGGACGTATTGTAAGAGATACCCTCCTTTCTTTTGCTTTTTTCCGTCTTTTAAGTAATTTCAACTTTTTACAATGAAACTGGTTTAGAAAAGATGTGTTAATACTAGTAAATCAAAAATAATGTTGTTACTTAATTAGTTAAATCTTCTAATAAAATAATACAATGAAAGTGACCCCAATGGTCTCGTTGATTTATGATTGGTCTATTGTAGTCTTGTTGTTATGATGTCCTGTTTGGTGTTCCTTGTCCCTTTTCAGTCCGTTTCTGTGTATGTTTATTCTCTGTCTTCACTGAGGGGGTAGTTCGTTTGGAGGGATTCGCTGTGGGTGCTGAAAACAAGATCCCCTCCTTTCTTATACAAAAGAATATGTTATTCTTCCGAATCAAAACGGGAAAGACAAGTGAAACATCAACACTTTTTTCTTGTTGCTCTGTGGAACACTTAAACATGTTCGTCGTGAGGTGAATTAATGTTTGAGGCGAATTAATTACTTCTTTCCAGCTCTGACGCATTCAAGAAGCTTGATTTTAGTCATATATCAATTAAGCATCATAAACTGGAGCGAGATGACGAAACATTTTTATTTAAAGAAACTTTAAATCGCTATTTTCAGAGGCGATACATATTACTCAATTTAAATAGCAATTGTGGTACAGCATGTACATGCAAATGGCGAAAAGCATTACTCACACTTCATTTCATGATAAATTATGATTTTCTTAAATCTTATTTCTAAATAAAGACAGTTTGAGGATCATAGCTTTATCAATATTCTCTGAAAGTTGGTCTGACATCTTTTTTGTTTGATACGATTCAGACATCACTCTATAGCATCACGTGACTTACGTTGGTGAAACCACTAATGAATATAAAGCTCAGTTGGAGGTAAGAAAACATGAACTGCAATAGTTGCTTTGATTAAATTTTATCGTTTCATAGCCTATTACCTTGTCTTAACTGATACTTTTACAATCATGGACTCGTACGTAAGTAAAACGCCGTGGCTTTTACAAATTTTGTTACAAAAGCTGTAGATATTTGTGTGGAAACCACCACAACATCGTGTTAAACATATTTCGACCATGACGTTTCTTTCGTCTGAATGTTTGTAAAAACTACAACGATTTCTCGATTGACAAAGAAAGAATAATCAAAATATCATTTTTATAGAGACATCGGCTGAAAAAGTAAAATTCAATCAAAGCAATCATCACAGTATCTGTTTTCTTCCCTCCAAACGATACGTATGTCTTCACTTTGTGTTCGTGGTTTCATCAACTTAAGGAGGTATTGAACACTTGGACACCAAATTCAATTTTTCTGAAAAGTTCTGAAATTATATTATCTTGTCTGTCCTTGACTATACAAACTGACATTTGATTCTATCCACAGGAAAATTTTCTACGAGACTTTGGAATATGCATTAATCGACGTTTTCGTGAATTTCTTGATGACGTAATGATATTGAAAGTGTCATTCCAGTTCTCGTAAAGCTATTGGAAATTAATTTTGATAAAACTTCCAAAATATCCATAAATATATTGCTCTTATATATGGGAAAGATAAAATGAATCGTGTTTTAAACACGTTCAGGATACTTGAATAAAAGATGACACTGTCGCTAAAAAATTGCAATTTCGATCCAATTTACTGTAGTTCCTAGTTAATTATTAGGAATCCTGTGGATGAATCTTTGTCAAAAACTATCACAATTATCAAGAATGTCCAGAGATGATTTCAAGATTAAATGGGAAAAATTGAATTTAGGATTGAAATGTTACAAGGCTTTATATTTTCCATTTTTTCGTCCAAAATCGTCTATTTTCAATGAAGTGACACCTGCTTTCCTGTAACGTAAATTTTCAACAAATACATTGCGATGAAGATGAAATTTTCTATTTTATACATGCTAAGTTTCAATACAATGCATTTAGTAATAAAATTTTTGTTGCATTTTGAATGCGAAGGTTTGTGACGGCATTTTTCCCGATAACGTCGAAATGAAGTCGTGGTTTGCTCTTGGATAAAACTCTAAAAGTACATTATTTCAAAAATCGCCATAATTTCTTCAAATGACGCCGGAAATTATTCGCGTTGCCAATTTATCTGTTCTTAAATGATGCTATTCAATTTGAAGACGTTTACATTTATACCACTTGGTTAGTGTTACTGCTGGTGGACCAGGAGTCCCCGAGGGCACATGTAGCCAGGGATGGGAAATCGGTTTAAAATCATAATCGATAATCGGTTAGAATCGGTTGGTGTATCCGATGCGATTTTACCGATTATAATCGGTTTATCACATTCTACTCAAATTGACTATTTTTTTTTATCCAAACAAAACCTATATTTGTAATTTACGCAATGCATATATATGTGACCATGTGATTTATTTAATCTTGAACTGTTGAACAAACTTAATCTATGTAAAAATACCCCCTATACCCTTTCCATTATTTCTTAAAAAATTAAAAAAAATCATTTTTCAGGAGTGGAATGGAGGGGGGGGTGTTCATAATAGTATTTGCAAAGTATCTGTCAACATAAACAGTAACATCAAACAAGATTATCTTCAACTATTCTCAATCAAGTAATAAAATCAGTTTGCCTAAAAAATGACTAGAATTGAAGAATTTACCGTCATCGTCAGTCCGTTGGCAATCCCTAAAAGTCCGGTGTAAAAATTGTCATTAAATTAATTATTGATTTACTAGCTTATACAAGTATTCTCTCTAATTTCATGCTGCTAGCTTCTGTAACTCTACATCATTATAACAACAATAATTTAGTAGAGAATTTAGACAATTGGACAGAATTTCCTCTGATCCCTAAGCGGCGCCCCCCTTTCTGTACTTTCACGCTATCGATTATTCATTTTAAAATCGATTATCAAAATCGGATGACTTCAACACGCCACTAATCGATTATTATCGATAATCGGCCCATCACTACATGTGGCCAAGATGATCAATTTCGGTTGATCGTTTCTTCAACGCATTCTAAATTTTTGTTATCAAAATTTCTTGAAATTTCTAAAAAGTGGGTCCTGTAGCATCATATCCCACCCATCCTGCTACGTCTTTTGGTACGCCTTTTCGACAAATTTTCATACTTTTTGGCATATTACATTGTTAAGATTTTAGGATCACTGATGAGGGCTAAGTACTCGAAACGTGCATGTCTGGTCCACGTTGCCAATTTATCTGTTCTTGAATAATGTTATTCAATTTGAAGACGTTTACATTTATACCACTTGGTGAGTGTCACTGCTGGTGGACCAGGAGTCCCCGAGGGCACATGTAGCCAAGTTGATCAATTTCGGTTGATCGTTTCTTCAACGCATTCTAAATTTCTGTTATCAAAATTTCTTGAAATTTCTAAAAAGTGGGTCCTGTAGCATCATATCCCACCCATCTTGCTTCGTCTTTTGGTACGCTTTTTCGACATAGTAACTTTAACACTTTTTGGCATGTAACATTGTTTAGACTTTAGGATCAATGATGAGGGTAAAGTACCCGAAACGTGCATATCTGATCCACGTTGCCATTTTATCTGTTCTTGAATAATGTTATTCAATTTGAAGACGTTTACATTTATACCACTTGGTGAGTGTCACTGCTGGTGGACCAGGAGTCCCCGAGGGCACATGTAGCCAAGTTGATCAATTTCAGTTGATCGTTTCTTCAACGCATTCTAAATTTCTGTTATCAAAATTTCTTGAAATTTCTAAAAAGTGGGTCCTGAAGCATCATATCCCACCCATCCTGCTTCGTCTTTTGGTACGCCTTTTCGACATGGTAACTTTCATACTTTTTGGCATATTACATTGTTTAGATTTTAGGATCACAGATGAGGTTTAAGTACCCGAAACGTGCATGTCTGGTCCATGTTGCCATTTTATCTGTTCTTAAATGATGGTATTCAATTTGAAGACGTTTACGTTCAAACTTCATCAGAATACGCAAATGTGTATATCAATCAGACTATCAAAACAGGAGAAATTGTCTGCCAAAAAACTGAATGTCTCAGGTTCAAATCCTTGACCTTCCACTTGGTTTTCCTTCAGCTGTTATGAGATTTTGTCCGTCTGATTTAATCTATATACTTGTCTTTTACGATATGTCTTACTTGGTTGGAATTGTCGAGATATCATCTTCACCACCTTTCAGTAAAGTTTAACATATTATACATATGAGCTCTGCAAATTGACAGAAGTACTGACTGACAGACAGACAGGCTGAAAGGAAACTGATAGTCTGCTTTTGAAAGCTTTGCCAGAAACGAAATATAATCAAAGTCGTAAATGTAAAATGATCATCCTAATCCAGAAGGGATTAACGATAGATAATAAAGTTTATGTGTAGTTGTTGATGTTTTTCTTTCATTGATATGATTTGCAAACTTGGTTTTTATTCACTCTATTTTGTTATTATTGCCTGATCCCAAAATGAGGTCAGGCACACCTAGATTTGAAATGCCGAAGATACGCGACGGGAAGTCAATGTTGCGTTTAAGGCGGATGCATGTAACAATGATAAATAGTGCCGTTTACAAACATTTACAAGATCAGAGAAAACAGCATTACAAATGTATCGCTCTTTTTACATGTACGCTATTAATGCACGAAGATCACGATTACGATTACTCGTATCAAACAAAGGTGGGGATCTCCAACAACACCAGGTTACAGCATCCACAGTAAAACCCCAAAACACCCAATGCAAAAACACAATATGGACAAGGAACGCCAACGAACAACACAGAAACACCAAACACAAAGGAATACACATAAACCAACGAGACCAATGGGCAACCGGTGCCGACTTTGGACGTTTATCTGCTACGGAAATAGCAGAAGGTGTGGTTATCCTGGATAACGTGCGCACAACCCTCCCACTTCTCTGATTACCCAGAGGTCTCAAAGAATGTACAATTGTGGTGTAAAACAACCTCCTCACTGACCACACACAAAGAAGACCGCATAACACAGGGGCCCAAGCAACACAGATGAATATGTAAATGGATATAAAAACAGGGCGAACGGAATACAATCCGTGCTCTACCACCGCGAGCTCATGTATGTAATCACCCAAGGAGTCCGACTTACATTCAGAGAGGACAGGTGGTCGGGGCAATATCTATCCTGCATATCCACGGTATAAAAGGATTTTGCTAAAAATAATTTCATAATTTGCTTTAAGTTATGAAATGATGCTTTTCTGCATAACATTATGTCAATAAACATCTTTTACATGGATTTATCGAGTCAATATATATATTACGGGGTAAGGAGAATCGGTAAAAAAAAGCATGTGCATGTTTTTATTTTGTTAAGGTCGGGCAAATTTTTTTTGGAACAAAAAAAAAAAAAAAACCAAACAAACAAACAAACTTATACATGTTATTTTGACATGTTTATCTACACCTTCGTACATGTCACATGTCTGTTCTGTTTAAAAGATCGTAAAATTTGTAGTAAAGAAATTCTCCTTCTTTATGGATGGATTAAATGAAAATCAGGTTTGCTTGAGGAGTAATCAGACCTGTTTATGCCCTTTTAAAAGAAAATACGAAGTTGCTTTTTCTACTTTCGATAACGATCAATGGATCGAAAAATTCCAAAGTCAGACTTCGAAAAAAGAGCGGGCGGATTAAAAAATTCGACTAGAGAAAAACTGAAGCGGAAAATCAGACGAACGAAAGATAAATTTGGTGCAGCCTTACTATATAGAATGCGTTTAACTCATTTACGCATTTATTATTACTTTATTATTTTGTATAGAAGAATTCACATATTATTTTACAGAAGGCTTTGATATCATTTCAATGCGTTTTAGTCACCGATGGAATTGATACCTATGCTTTAGTCAAATACTTTGGGCTAAGCGTACCTCCACAACTTGCATTAGCTGGAAATATTTCTATTGGATACAACTTACCCGGACTGTCATACAACAATTCCCTTCAGAACGATAAATCGACTTATGGAAAAGTCTTTAGATTGGACTTGTTAATTGGAAACACCGGTAGGTTTTACATTTGAAAACATTTACATGATTGGTCTAAAAGATATTTTTCTTTTTTCTTTTCGGTTTACTTTTTGAAGAGAGATATAACATATGAACTGCGGAATAATTTATTGAGATTTTCTTCTAAATTTCCATCATTGAAAAGGGGTGAATGACTCAATAATCTAAATGTCTTTATCATTAAAAGGTAAACCAGGAGAATGGATATATAAATTATCAAAAGGTAATTATAAATATATAATTATGCATTTATTTCACATCTTACTGAAAAACATTTCATTTTCATTTTTGCTTATTAAAACAAAAATTTTTCGTAACGCATAATGTGTTTAATTTCTAGTCCAATCTGAAAATGTTGTGACCTATATGTTGTCATTCAGATCTCTGTGATATGTTTGCTTTGTATCTTTTTCTATATTTTTCTGGATATTTCTTTTGTCTCGATTTCATTGTTTTAAAGTTTGGTTGTACATTACATATTTCTCATGGGTGTACGTCTTTTGTGTTTTTGCATCGGGTATTTTGGTGCTTCAAAGGGGTCTTGCTGGAGATCCCATCCCTTCTTTAAATGACTGAATGAAAGTCGAACTCAAAACAAAAACGAAATCAGATTTTAAAAAATCACAATTGAAAGGCTTGTGAATCCTTCAACAAATATAAAACAGAAAGTTTTCACTTAAAAGAAAAAAAAAAAGATGGGACAAACAGACGGAGACAATGACAAGGCTCCATAGAAACATTAACGACAATTTTACAAACAAAAATATATCTATTGAACAATCATCATTGTACACGAAGAGGGCTAGAGTAATGTTGTGTCAACTTTTGTCTTATATCTTTTCATATTTACTATGTAATAAAATATGTTTACACTAAATACTGTAAACGTAGAAATTTTCGCATGGTGGTAATTTTCGTGTTTTTCGCGAATCTATGGACATCGCGAAAATTTCCCCCGTGCGAAAATATCCCGCTGCATTCTTGAAATTGGAAATGCATTTTTATCGCGAAAAATCCCCCCACGCGTAACGCCTTGAAGCGAAATCCCCCCCCCCCCAAATGAAAATAACCACGTTAACAGTAATCCAGTGTTTGTGCTTGATGTTTGTTATTCGATTGTTATACACGTGCTCATTGTTAAAATTTCAACTAGCTCATATTGTTATTTATTTTATTGGAATCCATGCCGCTTATTCGCCTTCTTCATATTTAGATGCACAGCCATACATGTATTTCATTCATCCATAAGGCAGTTCCTTGATATTTGAATTTTTACCGTTATATCTCCAATAATCCGAAACTATTTATTTGTAAAACGAATGGTTTATATTAACGTTTACATGTATTGGACGGGTTATCTGTCTATTTTCAATGTATTCCGCTTTGCACTGGAGATGGTTCATTAGAAGCATCACTGATAAGAATTTGATATTCGAAACACGTGTCTGGTGCAGAATATTGTTTTGGAATTTTCTTCATGAAAGATAGAGTTGGAAAACTTCCGTATTATTATTAGATAAGTTGTCCTTCGTGTTTCTTTGGTGCTTGTGTCGTTTTCTCCGTCTGTTTGTCCTTTTCTCTTTTCTCATGGAGAAGTTTTGTTTTCTATTTTTTTAAGATTTCGTAAACCCCTCGAATGTGGTTTTTGGAATATGATTTAGGCTTCTGTGTTTGACTTTTATTCCCGAATTCGAATCGCAATCCGTTTTATACTCATTATTTGTTAATTTCGCTGCTTATTTTTATGATAAATATATCCATGTTTCATGACAACCCAGACCCATGTCAAGACTCAGAGTGCAAGAACAATTCCACGTGTAGAAGGCAAGGAAGTTCGTATACCTGTATTTGTCCACCTGGTTTCACAGGTGTATTTTGCGAAACAGGTAAGGATTGTGTTAAAAATATGATGTAAATGGTTATATGTTATTAGAGAGAGGGCATGTCCTCCAAATTAAACAACATGCATCCTATGAATTTATGTGTTGAAACCTTTCTCTTCAATGCACTTGTTGTGTTTATGAGAATAAAGCATTTTGTTTGTTTGTTGTTTGTTTGATGAAGAGTCGCTAAATAAGTCTATAAACACAATCTTTTATCTTTCATTTAATATTGATTTATGTCTTATAATCAAGGTAAGGTATTATTTATTGTGATAAACATTCTTTTTTCCAACCAAAAGTTTCACCTTACGAAAAGGAACAGCAAAGTATATGTTAAGATAAAGAAGATCCTGACGACAATCTCAACAGCGCTCATAATAGAGCACCAAATTGAGCATCGACGGACCCCTAGCAAGCTAGAGGTGGGACCAGGTGCCCGGGAGGAGGAAGCATCCCCTGTTGGCTAGTCGTCGATGTTCACGCACGAAAATGCAAACAATATCTACAAAACATGCACTGTCTGAAGCTAAATCTATACAGAAGGTGTCGTGGCGATCATGTCAGGATAAAGCATTTAAAACACTTACTGTCGAACCAAGAAAGCAATTACCATCAATTCTAAGCTTCATTACCGACAGTAAAATAGTAAATTGCATACATATCTGAAATTAACACCCAAAAAGTACCCACCATCTAGTCAATCTCAAAGTAAAGTAAAGAAGGTGGTAGGACAAAATCATTAGAATTCCAATAGGAAGAATATCAGCGAAGAACTACCAATCGTAGTTATGGATTCACAAATCCAGGGGGATATGGAAAATTGTGTAAGATAATCCATTAACAAGGCAACAGCAAACCCTCGAATTGAGGCAGGACTAGGTGTCAGGAAGTGTGAGCGTCAGCTGGCTGCATGTGACATCCGCCTCGAATACCAAATAGAAACTTGTCAAATCCGGTAGGTCCATATAGGTAATGTCGAAGGGTTCCAACTCTATACCTTCTAGAAGAAAATTCCAAACCCAATTTCCATGCACCAGACATGTGTTTCGAATATTAAATTCTCATCAGTGATGCTTCTAGCGGAGCCACCAAAAATCATTTCAGTAGCGCCCTCTTTAATTGTTTGAATTTAGATTTGTACATCTACATTATTGAGAATGCGCGGCTCCAATAACGGCCAATTGGAAAGGTCGTGCTCAAGAATGCCTTTAATCATATTCTGGAAAGGCAAATGTCGAAATGTGCAATGAGTTCTTTGAAGAGACCGTATAACTCCTTCAGTGGCATGTTATCTCGTTCTCTTAAATAAGCTTGGGCTAGCAGTTTACTGGTTAGCCTCTTTGCCCTCAGAATGAAGTTCTTGTGCTTAGTACTATTAGGTAGGTGCGAATACGTCATAGGCCAGCGAAGAAGGAATGTTGCTAGACATCAAGGGGGAGTTTGTGATGGTGAAATGAAATTCGTCACGTTTGTCATAAAGAGAGAACAGTCGCGAACCCCAAAATAGGCAATATTCCCTTAAGCGACCAGGTGCCCAGGGAGAGTCAGCGTCTCCTGTTTGCTTGCAATACCTTTCGCAACACCTTTATGAAAACTTGTGAAATTCAGCGATTGTGTCGATGTACAAATTGATGTACATATCAAGTAAAAGATGTCTTGTTTACATATCAAGTAAAAGATGTCTTGTTTACTTTTTTCTCCTATGCTTAGAGTCCAAGTCAATGGACTTCAGAAAAATATGAAAATGATCCATTCGCAAGAAGAATTAGATATCAAAATAAAACGCCTAAAAATGTTCTATTCTTTAAAAAAAGAAAACACAAACACAAACATGCCTCTTCAATATCTTATGCAGCAATTTGTGGAAGAGATATCTTTAAATCGGCACTTATTCGCTGTTGCGAATCACGTGATATTCAAATAATCTCTCACAAAGGAATCCCCTTCGATTCTCAATGCAAGAGATTATTTGCATATCACATAATTGCTACAGTGTTATTGTTGCATCACTTAATTTGTTTGCTTTGCTAATTGAAAGCGTGGTGACACAAAATGTTAATTGAAGCAATTGTGTCATGTCATATTAAAGAAAGGTATCACGTCAGGTGAAATAATGTATGACTATGCTATTAAAGATAAATCGGACCCGTCTAAGGAGTTTTAGAAATAATTTTTTTCTCACATACATTGGATCAAAGTTTAAATTGAAAAAAAATCCGAATTTTGAAACTTATCAAGGTGATCCAATAGCTAAACGTTTGCAAAATTCTTCTTCTTCTTCCTCCTCCTCCTCCTCTTACCACTAAAGTATTCAGAGTCTCCCTGCTAAAATGGTTGGTAGAAAAAGGGTAAAAACAAAATGTTAGGAATGTAAAAATATTTACACCACAGTGACTACTGTCCTGTTCACCTAATCCAGAGCATCCTGTTTTGGCAATTTATTCTGTCGTCTGAAGAATTTTCCCATTATTTTTCATTTCCGAGAATTGACCTCCGTGAGTCGAATTTGAAACTTGAATTCAAGTTTCCCTATAAGCTACTTTCAAACCGCAATATGAAAAATGAAAAAGATTGAAATATTTCTTCCAGAGGGAAGGGATGATGACAAATAAAAACACAAACACTCAAATACACAAAATTCGGGCCCTTGGCCTTTATAAAGTATAAAAAAACGACGATCTATATGTAACAATTCTAAGTAAAATCCATCCTTGCTTCTCTGGCGTTCATTGCAAATCATGCAAAGGAGCTCGAATGATTTGTTGGGAATTTCGCCTAGTTGCGACCGAATTTTTTTCTTATTAAAAGAAATTAAAACTCTGAATTCGGTATTAATTTTGCTGTATTTTATGGAAATAGTAGTATTTCAAACATGTGACCTTTATGTTGTGTATAATTAAACAGTCAATTTTAACACTAAAGCCTATGAAAACTGGAAAAGTTTTTTTAGAGTATTGTTTCCCACCTTGCTACCGGATTTCCTTTTTATAAAACAATTAGTATGGCAAGATCTACCAGCATCACAAGTAAGATCCTAAATCAAGGTGAGGAACGATGTCAACCAGGCGACTGAAATATCAAAATGGAGGGGGGGGGGTTGAAAAGGCTCGAAATCTTGAGTTATTGTACATAAATCTATCATGTTTTCTTTTGATGGGTGTTGAGTGATGATACATTGCAAATACATGTAATATGTTAATGAAAAAGTTACTTCTATGACGTCATTTAAGTTGTTTGGGTGAGTGGTACGTAAACGTTTAATATAAGTCAGAGAGTAAATTAACCTATTTTCTCAATTTCATCTCATTTTATAGATTTTTATTACGTAATACCACAGACTCTAAATGACGGACCCAATGTTGCTTCGATTTCGAATAAATGCCAAATAGGTGATGTAAATGATAAAAATATGAGTAAATATTATAGATTGTAAGATTTTCTATCTATAAATATATATTGTATACCTTAGAATAATTCTAGTAACCCTGGAGGGGAGTTTGCTATCTGGGCGGATTTCCTCGTGCGAGGTCCTTGAATAATGAAATGTCTAGGGGAAATTTCCATGTAAATTTCAGGCCGCCGCTAATTTTGTTCTCCTTGTCAACAATAGAAAACAGTAACGTCAAAGGATATACGTCAATGATTTAACTATAGAAAACCCCTGTAGATTTTTTCGTCCAATTTCTAAATTAATTGACGTAACGCCAAAACAATGGTAGTTACTGTTACGACTAAAGGAGTACTATAAAAATTGATATCTTTTTGGAAGTTGATAATATCATATTTTAGAGTTAAACCGGGAGAACAGGGTGCTCGGGATTTAGTTAAGAGGACAGTAATTGTTTTTTCATGTTGAGCTCCCATTAGGCAACTAGAATCATATTCTAATAAATCAAGTTGCTTATTGTGTTATCACGTCCAAGTTTTGAACGTGGGGATAAATTACCAACGTAACGTTAGAATACTTTTAATGTTGTATTTTCTGTGTAAGCGAAATTCGTGCAAAAATGATGTTTAATGTTTAGCAAAAATGCAAATGTAAGGAATAACTGATTTACAGTCATTTATCAAATATTAAGGAAACATACATTTAGGGAAAATGGTTCCCATTATAGCTTTCTGTGGTAGGAACGTATGAGAGAAACAAATATAATTCATGGCAATTAAATAGAATCACAATAATGAATCTATTGTATTACCAGATATAGATGAATGTGAAACGGCAGCTTGTTTTAATGGTAGCACATGTGTGGACTTAATCAACGATTACAGGTGTGAATGCATGATTGGATATACAGGAGAACACTGTGGAACAGGTAAAAAATAGTTTCAGATGCGAAACTCATGTAATGTTAACATGCGCAAGACTTCACAGCGGAGGAATGTGCATCTATTTTGGAGACAAATTATTAATTGATAAGAGAGATTTTCAAAAAAAAAAAAAAAATGGGGATCTTAATCTGTCTTCAGAATAAAGGTTTCTTCATTATGGGGTTTTGTATGGTATTATCCATTTATTAACTAAATATCAAAGAAGTACCCATCAGTAACTCAGTCTCAACGACAAGATGACGAAACAAAATTCAATAGAATTCCCGTATATATCCATAATTGACAAGTACAAATTGAATGTTTTTTCCACTGATTATTTGTTTAACTTCATGTTACCAATGGTATGAGAACTTTAACATATATAGAAAGTAAAAAAGATATATCTGTATGTCTTTTTGTCAGATATAGACGAATGTGTTAATGTACAGTGTTTAAATGGCGGGACCTGTGTTGACCAAATCAACATGTACAGATGTGACTGCATACTAGGATTCACCGACGTACATTGTCAGACAGGTTTGCTTATCACATTCATTCGATCTTGAAAAAACCATAGCAGTCCAGTTCTTAACGACTAGCAGATCGTTTTTCTATGATACGAAAGACTTAATCAAACTATTATCATTGCATTCAATATATCAACGAAATGTGAAAATGAAGGATCATGTGTCGATCTCACAAATAGATGCATATGTAATTGTTTTGATGGATTAAAATGACTCATTTGTGATATAGGTATATTTCACCAAAATATTCTTGTACAAAAGGTCTTTATCCAATTCTATAAGTTACTCAAATTAATAAGCTCGAAAAAAAAACAAACAAACAAACAAACAAATAAACAAATTCCTGAAAACGAAATGAAAAAATCTTAAAATATTTAATCCACCTGGTTATCTATGTTAAACGTCTTCAAATTGAATAGCATCATTTAAGAACACATTATGGGGTAAGGCCACGAAGCCCCTAAAACGGCCCTGCAGTTTTCCTTAAAATTGAACTTAATGAGAAATACTTGATATATTACATGAAACATAATGCATGTTTCCCGCTTTTAATGAAAGGAACCAAGCAGCGTAGGAAGTCTTATGACGTCATCAAGTGACGTCAATTTGACTTTATTGACAAAACACAGTGAAAAATGCTAGAAAATTTGTTTTTCGTGGAGAATTTGGATGTTTGCACATGCGTCAAGAAACATAAAACTTTTTTACAAGAAGATATAATGGTTATCTCTCATTTAAAAATTTTTCATGTTTCCCGATGCTTGTGGCCAATGCTAATTTTAAAGAAACATGTAGGTTTTGCAGCAATTTACCAAAAATTGCCGAATTTGGGGGATTCAGAGGGCTTAAAGCTGCTGATAAATGCATTATTTACAAAATTTCAACACATAATTTAGTAAATAACTTTACAAAGTATCAAATCACAAAACATATTCAATCAAATCAAAAGTTAGGAAACGCCGATTTAGGGGTTTCGTGGCCCTACCCCTTTGCAGCATGGACCAGACATGCACGTTCCGGGTACTTAACCCTCGTCATTGATCCTCAATCTAAATATTGTAATACAACCAAAGAGTTTGAAAGTTATTATGTCCAAAAAATACCGAGGGACGTAGCAAGATGAGTGGGATATGATGTTACAGGACCCACGTTTTAGAAATCTCAAGAAATTTTCATAACAGATAATTTCGAATGCGTTGAAGAAACAACCGGAATTTTTTCATTATATGTAAAGTTATACTATTGAATTTATCGATTTGTTAGTGATGAAAAAGGGACTCTTAAGTCTGGGATCCTTTACAATAACTTAGAAAGCGTAGTCTTTATAACTATTTTTTCAGTATATAGACATTTCACAACAAAAAAAATAATTAAGGAGAAGTCGATTTTAGGGGGGGGGGTTACTTTACTAAATAGACCATATGTACTCATTTGTGTAAAATAATGCTTTTTAAATTTTCGCGCGAAAATTGACGTTTTTGCCATCAGTAGTACTACCTCCGATCACCTCGTAATGAAAACATCTCTCATCAAATCCAGTTGAATAAAATACCTAGTAGGAATTTTCTAATACTTTGAATTTTTATCCATAGCAAAATTTTCCTAAAATGGAAGGATAGCGCACTAGAAATAATTGAGTGATTTCAGTGCTAAACCAAGCCCTTATCTTAATAGCTCATTTTATGATATCTATCAGGAATGTATGTGTCTTTTATTGTTCGCGCACAGGACAGAAGGCGGGAGGGGGATTTCCAACAGAGCAGGAACCATGAGGTCCATAAATTTTCAATTTCTTATCTTTTTAAGATATTGATGAGTGTGCCTCTAATCCATGCATGAATGGAGGGTCGTGTGCCGATCTTGTCAATGGTTACAGTTGTAACTGTTCACAGGGATTTGCTGGCACTAATTGTCAAACAGGTAATATGCTGTATGCAATGATTAAAAAAACATCAATAATATCTATCCTCCAAAAAAGCATAAAAGCATTTTTTCTTATGTGCAATATATATCACATTATCAGATCTAAACCCAAAATGTGCGATAATAATATCTAAATATCATTTGCTCACTATGACAATCTTTACGTAAATAAATAAATATGAGGGTGGTACGAAATTGTTTTCCCTCATACCTACATTTTACATAACAGATAAGGTTTTCCTATGACTGAAAGATATGATATGATTTCGATATTTCTCGGGTAGAACTGATGTATTTCGCATGCCTGAACGTGAAATATTATTTTTAACGACTCATTCATGGCCTATGATTATGGATACCAAAATTATGTAAAACCCGTATCTTGCCGAGGGTGTTGAAGGTTTTTGATACCCCGAGTGCAGATCCGATGTATCTTTTATAGTAAACAATGAACCAGAATTTTTGTGTGACCAGCGAAGCATAGCGACACTAAGAAATCACTTTGGCAGTCTGTCCGTCTGTCTATCACATTATGGGTATCACCTACCATACCTTTTACTAAGTAAGTGATAAGGCTTAGATATTTCACAGGTTTATGCCTTGTAACAAGAGCTTTCTACACATACCATATTTTTTACCTAGTGACCTTGACCTAGATATTGAACTACATTTCAAAAATTAAGATTGGCTTAATAATCTGTGATACGGCTCTAATATTTCACAAGAATATTTCTTTTTGATGAGTCATTTCTTTTGTCACAATTTTATTTTTACCTAGTGACCTAGATGATTGATCATCTTCTTGAAAATTTAAGATTGCACATTTCGATCAACTTCGGTTGATCTTTTCGAAAAATAATGTCATTATAATTTCTTGAAATTTCTGAAACGTGGGTCCTGTAGAATCATGCCCCACCAATCCTTGTACGTCGTTCGGTACAGGTTAAAGGCCGAGCTTGGGGTATAAATAGCAGCCAACCAGGAAAATGGTGGCGAATATGAAATTTCTAGACACGTTCAGATTGCAGAGGAAAATTTTAAATTATCTCATGAAAAAGACAAAATTTTCATATGAAATTTGTTATGAATCTGAACATGACGTTCAATCGTTTATATATGTAATATGTAGATATTATATTGAGATTTAACCGAGTATTTTCACTCGAAATGATGGAAGCCGGACAAATTTTCAATTCAAATTCAGAAGAGTGACATGTGGTAGGCGTTTCTAACTCTTGTTATTGTTTATACCGGATGCTGAGTCATTCCGATAGCGCGTTTTCTATTATACTAGATTCTGAACATGCAGCATGCGCGCTTACACACGTAAACAATTCTTACCTCATTTCTTCACATTTTTTTCCCATTTGATGAAAATATTGAATCCAAAAACTCAAAAACTCATTAATAATGTATGTTATGAGTTTTCAGAGACAACGTGAATAAAGTATATCCAAATATGCCTTTGTCGTGTTTCTCGAAAAATCATTTTCGTATTTTTATTTGCAGAACTTTCTCAGTAAAATAATTTCTCTGTCGTTTTCACGGCTACTTGTACACTCGTTCGTAAACATTCTTACATCGTTGCTGCAATATGTGAAAAGTCCCAAGTTTTATCTTTTAGAGATGATATCCTCGGTATATAGTCAAATAGATCCGTTTTATGTTCAGTGACACCACTATATTCACTTTTCACAATGTGTAATTTTACTTTTTCACGATTTTCTCTTGGGAGAAACATGCTGTATAGCGCCGGCCATTGTCTACTCTAATTTATGCAGATCCGCGCCAAAGTACCCGCCAAAAACGAGAGGTTTACTTAGGGACGGACAGATTTATTAAATATTATAATATTCCATGTAATTTTTTTTAAGTAAATTGTAGATATACAATTCCAAAACATGTTAAAACAAAATGGAAAAAATGAATTTAATTTCGACATCTTTGCGATATTCTTGACGAAATGACCCTTTGCAGCCTCTCCTGTACAATCCTAATTCCAAGCGTCCATTATAGATATGTACATATACATGTAGGTCATGCATGTATGTGTAAAACTGATCAAAATCTGTCTTTTTAGGCATAAAATTATACAAAGGACATTTATAGGACGGCTATGAGTTTTATAAAATTATACTTTTAATATATTGTACTCTTACTCAAGACTTTCATCAGTAAATCGTGAATTTTGTGTAAAATTTCGTCTGCTACAATACACGTGCACCGCTCTGCCGCAGCACGCTGTTTGCTATTTTTATCGACGCTGTGAGATAAGAACCGCCCAATGCCCCAGATACTCTTGATTGCTTACCCACCGGTAATCCAACAAATTGGAGTTCGGCCTTTAAGCTTTTGTTTGTTTCATACAGGCACATGGAAAAAAATATTTTAATTGATATCTATTTTTACTGTCACGACATCGCAATTTTTATTTGTTTTGCAAGTCGATATCATTGCGTAACATTAACATAACTGAAAGAATCGCGCCACACAATATGAAATGAGGGACTTAATATGGATGTGACAGTTCTACCAAATTGATGCGGCGGGTGTTGCATGCAAGCAGGAGATGCTTACTCTTCCTGGGCACCTGGTCCCACTCCCATATCGGGAGTTCGCCTCTTTTCATATGGTGGAGGTTTTTGTTTGTTTGCTTTGGTTCCTGTTTTATCCTGATTTATATGCCTTCGGTTTCTGATTTTCTGAATTATCGATTTTGTGCTGTATACAGGTATATGGTCATTATCCATATTTGTCATGATAGAAAATTAAGGCATCTTACTATGGAATTATGTTGCTAGTATAATAATTTTATTGTTCGTTTGTAATGGCAGTTTCAACCAAAACTTTTTATGTTTGACAGGAAATGGGATCAATAAAATTACATTTATCAAATTGAAGTAATATCGTTTTATCGCCCCGTATCTTCCAGAGGGTAGTGTGGTGATATTTGAAATTATTGTTGGTCATTCGGTGGCCAATCATCATAACTTCGGGTAACACTACGAGAGAAATAGGGATTAGCCACGGGCTTCCTTTTTGGTCCTACGTACTTTGGTATTATACTTTTATTTGATATGTAGCATGATTCATGGGATATAATAGAAAGGAGGGGATCTCCAACAAAACTCGGTTGCAGCTCCAACAGCAACACACCAATCACCCCAAGTGAAAACACATAGAAGACACAAACAGCAAGATACAAGGAACAGCAAACGAGACATCAAACATATCAGATCTAAGTACGGCGCATTTTGCCAGCGCCACCTACAATGTATTCTACAATGTCTTCCGCACTTACACTAGAGATACATTTGTAGATCAAAAGATAAGTTGTCCTTTGTGTTCCTGTGTAGCTGTGTCATTGTCTCCGTCTGTTTATCCATTTTCTCTTTTCGCATGAGAAATCTCTTGTTTGTATAAAGTGACCTTGATTTTGTTAATTATTTCAATGAATTATTCCAAATGAAGTTACATAATGAATATTGACTAAATATGTGAACTTCATTTGTTATTATCATGTTGTTCAACCTTAGAAGTTGAAATACTTATCATCCTCGTGCTGTAAAAATGGAATCCTCTCCCTCTAAATTTTGTGTGTTTGGAGGAAACAAGTTCTCGTATTAGGCTAAAGCTTAAGCAATCATTCCGTTTGTTATATGTGTGATATAAAAGTAGGTTACTTAAACATTTGTATAGAAAAAGTTAAAATCCAATATATAATTCAAAATGGCCGTATCCAAGGAAGCAAACAAGACCTATTTCAAATTTGAAGCTTTAATCTTCTATCATTATTTCTCTTAGTATTGAGCAAAAGATTTTTATTAAAAATGTAAGATAACCTTAAAAGCTCATAATTAATTAATTAATCTTTTTCCATGTACTGTCCTTTGATATTGTCAGAATTAGGTATATAATCTGAAATAAAAATAACAATTTTCCTGGGATACCATCAATGTTGCCTCTGCAACCAAGAAAAAAAATTACGATTCGTTTATAGCTATCTGATTAGTTTTAGCTTTCAACTTCATAAAAACTTGCTCCTTTCCGTTTATTTAACGGGATATCACACGCGTTTCAGTAGCCTCTCTTAGACGAGAATTTTAAAGAAATCTCCATGCTGAAGATTTCCGATTTTCGTAACTTAAACTGTCTTGATGTTCTGGCTTTGTGATAATCGCTCAGCCGGTAAGTCGATCCAAATCAGAGAAAGAGCTCTTGCCCACCATGCGGGAAGAACGTGGTTCGAGTCTTGGCGCAGGGGTAATAATCAGATTGTTATTTGTATGTAAAGACGAACGTTTTTTTTTTTCTTTGCAAAGTAATGGTAAGCCAAGAATGACCAACAATAGTCAATTTTTTGCAGAAATTAAACTTATTTGAAAATTTTGTTAAGACTTTTTTACCTACATACATATGTAGTATCTATTCAGAAATACGTCAGGTGTCAGTAAAGTGTTTGAATGTAGATAAACTTATAATGTAGTTACCCATATGGTAATATCATTACACATGTGCACATACTGTCGTGTTATCACACAGAATCTGTAGTCGACCCTGTTTACATATTAAAAACTTTGTGAGTGAAGGAACACTTCTGTGGTATTTTTAAAAAAGTTGGTTATATAAATTCGGATGCTATTGTCTTTGGTCACATAGTAAAGAAAGATAACTCAAATTGCACTTTTGATTTTTTACATGATAATTTACACATTCGGTTAGATTTTGCAAAATATGACGTGGTCATTGAATGATTTCTTTCTATAAGAATTTGCACAATATGATGAGGGAATAATGTGTGAAGTTTCATTTGAAAATCTTGAGCTGAAAAAAAATATAGCCAAGATAGGAGCATTTCCATTACAATCAATGAATGGCTAAAAAGTCTGATCAGTTTCAAAATCTCAAAATTTTGGATGGTGACCTCCTAATATTGTCCCTTACATCTGAATTACATTAGGAAATCAGAATTATGCCTTTTTTCTGAAAATAAGTGTTGTATAACATGAAACGTGTGATATCACCTTCAGCTAAAATGAAAAATTGCTATCTTCAGATAATGGTAAAATGGTTGCCATGGTAACTCCCTATTCTTAATTTTTCCAGTTAACTAATGATTTTATCACAAAGATCAAACATTACGATTCAGTCACATTTGTCGGAAGAAATTGTGTTAATTAAAACCTTTGAGGCATAAAAAAAAAAAAATAAAAATTGCACTTTCTCTGTGTTTACATCCCGTTTCCATGGCAATCAGGATGAATATGTGAAATTTTTTCATCATTTTCAAATATTTTCATCATGACCTATCATGATGCTAAATTTCTGGTGCTTACAGAGAATTGATTTTAATATATTGTAGTATGAATTTTCTTCAACGCATTTGAAATTTTCTGTTACAAAACTTGAAATTTCTAAAACGTGGGTCCTGTAGCATCATATCCCATCCATTCTGCTACGTCTTTTGGTACATTTTTGGACATAATAATTTTCATACGTTTTGGCCATATCACATTGTTAAGACTAAGGATCATTGACGAGGGTATAGTACCAGAAACGTGCATGTCTGGTCCATGCTGTAAATTTATCAGGTCTTAAATGATGCTATTGAATTTGAAGACGTTTTACATTTATGGCAATCCACTATTCGCAAATCAAAAGAGAAATTGTTTTAAAGATGCCACTGAGGAAGTTCTATGGTCCATTCAAAAACCTTATTGCACATGTCGACATCAGTTTATCAAGGATGGTCAATGACATTCTTAATAATGCGGAAGGGTCCCAACTCTATACCTTCTTGAAGAAAATTTCCAACCAATTTTCATGCACTAGACACGTGTTTCGAATATTAAATTCTTATCAGCTTACAGCCAAAGTCCTTTTTAATGAGCAGCCCTAATTAATTTCACTAGCGCCCTCTTGTGTTATTTTTAGAATTTAAATTTCTGCATTTATTTTACAAAGAGTGCGCGGCTCCAAATTTCCTATAGGGTCGATTCAGTTGCATATCCAAATTAAATCTATTTTCAAAATAGCATCGGAGGGATGGTGCTAAGATGTTTACCTCCTTTAATTTCGATGATATTTTTCGGTGAAATGACAAGTTTCCGAAATAGCAAACAAATATATATGATGTCACATTGATAAAGGGCCAAAACAAAGCTTCTTTCAGGCGAGAGTCACACTGCACAAAGAAATAAGTGTTTAAGTATGACCTTTCCAATTGACCGTCTTTTACCTATTTGGACATAACCAGATTTGACACGTTTTTATTTGACATTCGCGGCAGGTGTTGCATGCAGTCCTATACGCTCACTTTTCCCGGGCATCAAATCCTGTCTGCATTCGCTGTTCGCGTTAGCTTAGCAATAGCACTTTCTATATAGACATGACCTCAGACAGTGCATATATTTTAGATACCGTTTTCATTTACGTGCGTGAACGTCGACGGCGAGTGCGGCTAGCCAAACAGGGGATGCTTACTCTTCTCTGGCACCTGGTCCAACATCTAGCTTGCTAGGGGTCCGTCGATGATCTAATTTGTGGTCTATTGTGAGACAGTGCTGATGAGATTATTGTCATGATCTTCTTTAACTCATTTGTTAATTTGAGACTTACACAATTATGCATATTCCCCTGGATCTGTGTTGTTGCATTTGGTGTTTTGGAGTTTTGCTGTGGGTGCTGCAGCCTGGTGTTGTTGGAGATATCATCCTTTGTTTGATTGGTGTTTCGTCTCTGGTATGCTTAACTGTGATAATTCGAAGTCTCCACTCCAATTAATTTGCAAACATTTACATTCATTTCATTTATTACATTTATTATGCTTAATGAAATTATAAAATAGTATCAATTATCATGATAATAATTGCTGTCTTTATATCAGACATCAATGAATGTGCCAGCGGACCATGCGTAAATGGAGGAACATGTGTGGACCACATAAATGAATACAGTTGCAATTGTACAAACGGCTACACAGGACACAACTGTCAGACAGGTATAATAGTCAAATGTGTTTACATCAATGATTCAGAGGAAAAAAACATTTACATCAAAAGGGAAAGATTTGTTTTAAGATTGTACATAGGTTTTAATCTACCCAAAGGCTGGTTAAAATATGTGCAAGAAACTAATCCTATTTTTGTAGCAAGCATTTTAGCTCACCTGAAGCAAAGGTTCAAGTAAGCTATTGTAGAAGCATCTGTCCGTCCGTCAACACATTTCGTCTATTACCAATGCACCGAATGCCATGAAATTTTACAGGATGCAAGTACTTAAGGTTTTCTACCAAAATTGTGTTTTTCGTGCTGTTAAGTCAACAGATATAGACACTGTGGGCTCTTATTATCTGACTCATTTTCGACTTCTCCTCCGCAACTACTACGAGGAAATTCACGAAACCTTACAGGATGCAAGTTGTCCACATTTAAAAGTATAGATAGTATTGAACATATCTATTTCTATTACATTTTTATTGATGGTGTATGAGAAGCCGAGTACCACCTCACTGTCAGATTCCTAATTTTCTCCGTCGAGAAATATGACCCTTGAGCCTCTATTTTTTTCAATCTAGGAATATTTTTTTCTTGGAGATTCATGTCATCTTTTTCAAATATGTAAAACGAATTTTACTTTTTAGATATCAAATTAATCATGTTTAGTTAAATCGTAGATATTACAGAATTCTCAAAATCGTGACTAAGTCTTTCTTATGTTTGAATATGTCCCTTGATGTTTTTGTGTGAATATACATTTATTAGATATTGACGAATGTGCTAGTGCACCATGTTTGAATGGAGGATCGTGCGTTGATCAAATCAGTGGATACAGATGTGACTGTGTACAAGGATATTCAGGCGACACTTGTCAAACAGGTAATAGAAAACTACTGAAATATTAAAAACATATAGACTTTTTTAATTGATAATTGTGAAGGGATTGTTGTTCAAAACATATAATAATGCTTTGAAGTTTCTTAATGGTAATAAATTACTGATTGCGATTTTTATGCCTTCGTAATAGGAGATTCGGGCGCTTGCAGTTTTTGGCGTGTCCGTTTGTCTGTTTGCCTCTTTGTCCGCACAAACTTTAATCTTGACAATAACTTTTGAATGATTAGTGATATGGCTTTTATTTTTCACATTTGCCTGTTAGAAGACATTTTCATTGATACCAAAATGTTTGATCTTGTGACCTTGCCCCAGAGTAGTAATTGTTTTTTTTTCATTACAGCTGTTTTACTATCAAAGTTGCGAATGGGGGTATTCGGGTTTCTCAAACACATGTTTTTCTATTGGTTTTTTGCGTTTGACCTTTACTTTCCGATCATAAAATGCAAAGCGATATTAATAACAATTCCACCAAAAACAACTTTTGTTCAATATCCCATTTAACATTGTTACATGACCATTGAATTAGATAATGACGTGACATGATCTTTTTTCTTTGATGTCTATTTCAAAGATCGGAACTGGAATGTAACAATTAAAGTATAGACCATCGAAAATTTAAAGTTGATGTCTTGAATTCAAAGAATCATGAAGAGATTAAAAACCCGAATTGTCCAATTTTGCTGCTAGACATCAGCCATAAAGACGGAAATGTCAAAATGTGGGACTCGAGACATGCACAGGGACATGCATGTATCAGGAATAATGTAACATGAGAAGAATTACAAATAGTACTTCAGGAGTCAAAGATCCAAGGGGGGATAACAAATCATTTTGTAAATCTTTATTAACAAAGCCCCAAATTTAGGGAGGCAGAACCCCCAAATTGAACCTCAAAAGTGAACCCCCAAATTGAGAACCCCCAAATTGAGAACCCCCAAAGTGAACCCCCAAATTTAGGCAGAACCAGGTACCCTGGAGTGAGCGTCCTCTAATTGCATGAATG
This sequence comes from Pinctada fucata, assembly GCA_028142955.1. Classification (NCBI taxonomy): domain Eukaryota; kingdom Metazoa; phylum Mollusca; class Bivalvia; order Pterioida; family Pteriidae; genus Pinctada; species Pinctada fucata. The sequence goes on along the minus strand of AP027112.1, from coordinate 22,253,460 downwards.
AATAGTAATTTTACATTAGTGCAATCCAAATCGTGTTCGTATCATTTATCGTTAAATTAAAGATTATTTTCAAATGTAAATAAAGAAGTTTGACTAATTTACTTATAGAAATTGACGAATGTGCCAGCGCACCATGTTTGAATGGAGGATCATGCGTTGATCAAATCAATGGATACAGATGTGACTGTGTTCAAGGATATTTTGGCGAGACGTGTCAGACAGGTAATAAAAAACTACTGAAAGAAAGACATAAAATCGTTCTTCTTTACACTGTCAAGTGACCATTGAATAAGGTAATAACATGCCATGATTTCTTTTTTTCAAAGATCAAAATTTGAATGTAACAATGAAAGTAAAGAGGATCGAAAAGCTCAAACTTATATCTTGAAATCAAAGATTCAACAAGAGTTGAAGAAAAACGAAATGTCCGATTATGTCAATGACAGCAGCGATATGGACGTATATTTCTAACTGCGGTGCACCATACATGCATTTATCAGATACAATGAACAGAGGAAGTATCAATCATACTCCAGGAGTCAATAATCCAGGGGAATATTGCATAAATGAAGAAATCTAGATTAACAAGAGAATCTAGAAACCCCCCCCCCCCATGGATGCCCGGGAGTGAGTGTTTTTGATGTTGGAGCTGCAACCGAGTGTTGTTGGAGATTCCCTCCTTTCTTCTGAATGCATGGAAGAATAACAAATTCCTGATTAAGTTTTCCATTTTCTTTATACTTTCGCCAAGGGATTTTACATTCCTGCATGTGTTCTCCTCATTTCTTAGAAGAAAGATTGTTTTCAAATGCAATGATGAAATTTATCTACTTTACCTTTAGACATTGACGAATGTGTAAGCGCGCCATGTTTGAATGGAGGATCGTGTGTTGATCAAATCAATGGATACAGATGTGACTGTGTACAAGGATATTCAGGCGACACTTGTCAAACAGGTAATAGAAAACTACTGATGTATTTAGATCATATAGATTTATTATTTATATTTGTTCAGGGACTGTTGTTTAAGAAAGTTTCAGTATGCTTCAAAGTTTCTCTATGTTTGTATAATAACTGAGGGTGATTGTCAAATATCGATGTTTCGGTTTTTGTGTTTGACTTTTACTTTCAGATCATAAAATATAATAATATTTCCATATCCAAATAAAACTCGTTGTTCTTTACACTGTTACGTGACCCTTGAATTTGATAATGACGTGACATGATTTATTTTTATTTCAAAAATCGGAATTCGGAATAAAGACCATCGAAATCACAAATATGGATAATGACCATATCCCTGCATACAGCACAAAATCGATAATTCAGAAAATCAGAAACCGAAGGCATACAAAAACAGGATAAAACAGGAACCAAAGCAAACAAACAAACAAAAACCTTCACCATATGAAAAGAAGCGAACTTCCGAGATGCCCAGGAAGAGTAAGCATCTCCTGCTTGCATGCAACACCCGCTGCTTCAATTCGGTAGAACTGTCACATCCGGTTACTTCCATTTCGGAAGACATAGAGTACAATCTTTGGTTGGATGGTTCAAATGGTCTATGACAGAATATCATCCACCATTCTGGAGAGTGGGACATCATAGTGTATGACGAGTTCCCCATATCGACCGTAGAACTTCCTCAGGGACGATGTTAGTCGGTCACAAACATATCCCTGACTGAGAAGCTTATCTGAAAGACGCCTAGCTCTCAGAACAAAATCCGTATATTTGGTACTTGCTCTGGCATAGCGTATCAACTGAGATATGAACACGCCATAAGCTGGCGATGAAGGGATGTTGCTACTCAGAAAAGGAAAGTTTGTAATGCTGATATTGAAGTCGTCACGTTTGTCATAGAGTGAGGTGTTCATGTGACCATCAGTGTCGTAGGACAACATTATGTCCAAATAGGATGCTGAATTATTTGTCTCTGTAGTTTCTTTAACTTCAAGCTCTGAAGGATAGATACTGTTCAGGTAATCCGTGAATTTTGGATTATTGATGGACAACACATCGTCTATGTATCTGTAAGTGAAGTTGAAGTCAGAAGCTAAGTATCTTTTCCCATCAGAGACCAAAGATTGAATGAATTCAGCTTCGTAGGAGTAAAGGAAAATGTCGGCAAGGAGTGGGGCACAATTGGTCCCCATTGGAATTCCGACAATTTGCTGGAAGACTTTTCCTCCAAACACCACAAAAATGTTGTCGATCAAAAAGATTAACATCTGAATAATATCTGTTTCAGTGTACTTATTTTCAGAATCGGACTTTTCTTTTACAAAGTAGGTTCTGTCACAGTTCACAACAATAAATTTGTATTTGCGATTACCGTTCTTACTTGTAAACGCATTAGACAGCAGCCATACGAACAGAAATGTCTTTATGAGCGCCCAAACATCCAATTACGTGAAAAAATCGTACTGACCAATCGTACTGACCAATCGAACTGACCAATCGTACTCCAATCGTACTGACCAATCGTACTGACCAATCGTACTCCAATCGTACTGACCAATCGTACTGACCAATCGTACTCCAATCGTACTGACCAATCGAGTCAAAGATCCTGGAGAACATGGCAGACTTGTGTTAATCTCCATCAAAATACGGAAATCTTAACAATGTAATAAGTCCAAAGAGTGTGAAAATTTTATTCAAAATGCACCGAAAAACGTAGAAGGATAGGTGGGATATGAAGCTAAAGGACCCACTTTTTAAAAATTTGAAGAAATTTGGTAACATATATTTTCGAATGCATTGAAGGCACAGACGATCAACCGAAATTGATCGAACCTGGCTACATGTGCTCTCGTTGACTCCTGGTCTACCAGCAGTTATATTTACCAACTAGCGCAAGCATAATTTGAGAACAGATAAATTGGCAGCACTGACCAGACATGCATGTTTCGGATACTCCACCGTCGTCAGTGATCCTCAATCTAAACAATGTAATATGACCAAAGAATGTGAAAATTGTTATGTTCAAAATTCACCGACAGACATAGCAGGATGTGTGGGATATGATGCTAAGGACCCATATTATAAAAATTTCAAGAAATTAGGTAACATAAATTTTCGAATGCGTTGAAGAGACAGACAATCAACCGGAAATGATCGAACCTGGCTACATGTGCCCTGGGTGACTCAAGGTTTACCAGCAGTGACATTCACCAAATAGTACATACAAATGTCAAACGTCTTCAAATTCAATAACATCATTTAAGAACAGATAAATTGACAGCAATAACCAAACATACACGTTTCGGGTACTTCACCCTCATCAGTGATCCTCAATCTAAACAATGCAATATGGCCAAAGAGTGTTAAAATTGTTATCTTTAAAATGTAACGAAACCGTAGCAGGCTGGGTGGAATATGATGCGAAAGGACCCAAGTTTTAAAAATATCAAGAAATTTGGTAACATAAATTTTCGAATGCAATTGCAAACTCCCGATTGGGAATGGAGACAGATGCCCGGGAGGAGTGAGCGTCCTCTGACAGAATGAAAAAAAAAAAACAAATTCCTAATCAAATTAAATTTTGAGTATAAATTCGCCAAGTCATTTTACATTATTGCAATCCAAATCGTGTTAGCCTCATTTCTTAAAATAAAGATTGTTCCTAATGTAATGAAGAAATTTGACTAATATACTTTTAGATATTGACGAATGTGCTAGCGCACCATGTTTGAATGGAGGATCGTGCGTTGATCAAATCAATGGATACAGATGTGACTGTGTACAAGGATATTCAGGCGACATTTGTCAGACAGGTAATTGAAAAGTACAGAAATATTTAAGATATACGAATACCCTGTTTGAATTTATTTTTGTGACGGGACTGTGGTTCAAAACAGTATTAACATGCTTCTAAGTTTCTTTATGGTGGTATGACTCCTTTTGGTGATTGTTGAATGTCGATGTTTTGGTTTTTGCGTTTGATTTGTACTTTCCGATCATAAAATGCAAAGCAAATTTCAGTTATACCGATGATAACTTTTGGATGATATTCCTATCTTTACACTGTTGTGTGACCCTTGGATCAGATAATGACGTGACATGTTGTCTTTTCTTCAAAGATCAAGATTTGAACCTGAAAGTAAAACCATCGAAAAATTGAAACTGATATCTTGAAATCAAAGACTCAACAAGGGGTGAAGGAAAGCTAAATGTTAAATTCTGCTGCATAACAGTAGCCATAAAGACGGAAATGTTTAAATGCATTGTGCAGACATACATTTACATTGTATGAGGAAAAATGAATCAAAGAATAAGTACCAATCGTTCTCCAGGAGTCAAAGAACCCGGCAGACTTGTGTAAATCTCCATTAACAAGACAATCGCTAACCCGCGAATGGAGGCTGGACCAGGTGCCCTGGAGGAGCGAGCGTCCTCTGACTGGATGAAAGAATAACGAATTTCTAAAAAAATATATACTTTGTTTATAAAATTGCCAAGAAATTTTACGTTATTGTAATCACAAAACGCGTTTTGGACTTTTTTTCTTGAAATAATGATTGTTTTCAAAAACAAAGAAATTTGACTTCTTTAACCTTAGATATTGACGAATGTGCTAGCGCGCCATGTTTGAATGGAGGATCGTGTGTTGATCAAATCAACAGATACAGATGTGACTGTGTAGAAGGATATTCAGGCGACACTTGTCAGACAGGTAATAGAAAACTACTAATGTATTTTAAGAATCATATCGACGTTTTAGTTTGATATTTGTGAGTGGAATGTTGTTCAACACAGTACTAATGAGATGAAGAAGATCCTGACGACAATCTGAAGGGCACTCGCAGTTGAGCATCAAATTGAGCATCGACGGACCCCTAGCAAGCTAGAGGTGGGACCTGGTGCCCGGGAGGAGTAAGCATTTCCTGTTTTTTTCTAGCCGCACCCGCCGTCGGCGTTTACGCAATGAAAACAATATCTATAAAACATGTACTGTCTGAGGTAATGTCTATATAGAAAGTCCGATGGCGACCGTGTCAGGATAAACATTAAAACACTTACTGTCAAACATGCTTTAATGTTGCTTTATGGTTCAATGATTACCGATGGTAAATGTAAAATATCGATGTTTTTTTTGCGTTTGGTTTTTATTTCCGCTATTTAGTTGAATAGCGATAGTAGTAATAGCAATTATACCGATACTAACTTTGGTTCCGCATCCCAATTAAACTCGTTGTTCTCTACAATTTTACATGACTCTTGAATTTGATTAAGAAGTGGCATGATTTTTTTCAAAGATTGTGATTTTCATGTAACAATGTAACAAAGACAAAGTTTGAAACTGATATCTTGAACGCAAAGACCCAACAAGAGTTCGAGAAACCCCAAATGTCCAAATCTGCTGCTAGACATCAGTCATATGGAAGTAAATTGCTAAATACAGTTCACGTGACATGTATTTATCAGGAAAAATGAAACCAGTGAAGTAGTACCATTGGTACTTCAGGAGTCAAAGATCCAGGGAGATATGACATAATTGTTTTAATCGCCATTAACAAGATAATCGCGAACTTCCGAATTAAGGCATAACCATGTACCCATGAGGAGTGAACGTCCTCTGGCTGCATGAAAGATTGACCTAATTAAAAGAAAAGGGAAGGATCACCAGCATGACATCCCTGCACTCACCCAGCGAAGCAAACCAATAAGAAAGCAACACATAAATTACATCAGACAAATTTGCAAAAAAAGAAAAACCCTGACAATATTCACTAGAACATCATATAAAACAAAAGAAACAGACGTACAAAGACATCGTACATTGATGGCATCACACAAAAGGAAGGAGATCTCATTAATCTAGATCCAAGCAATTTTACATTAGACTAAGTGCAAATCAAATCATGTTCGCATCATTTCTTAGACGAAAGATTGTTTTCAAATGTAATAACGAAATTCGACTAAATTGATTTACCTTAGATATTGATGAATGTGCAAGCGCGCCATGTTTGAATGGAGGATCGTGCGTTGATCAAATCAATGGATACAGATGTGACTGTGTACAAGGGTATTTTGGCGAGACTTGTCAGACAGGTAATAGAAAAAACTACGGATGTATTTGAATAAATATAGACATTTAAATTAATATTTGTGATGGGACTGTGGTTCAAAAAAGGATTAACACACCAGACGTGCATTTACATGAAAATGATACCTGAGAAGAAACACCAAGGAGTCAATGATCCGGGGGAATATTGAATAATTGTGTTAATCTCCATTAAGAAGAAAATCGTTAATTCCCGAGTAGAGGCAGGAACAGGTGTACGGGAGGAGTAAGCGTCCTCTGACTGCATTCAAGAATAACAAATTCCTTTCTATTCTCTTTATAAATTCGCCAAGCAATTTTACATTATTGCAATCCATTATTGGATCAATTATTGCATATATTACTGAATCGACCCTACAGGAAGTTTGGAGCCGCGCACTTTCTGTAATATGAATGTACAAATCTAAATTCAAAAAATTAAAGAGGGCGCTACTGAAATGATTTTTGTTTGCTCCGCTAGAAGCATCACTGATGAGAATTTAATAATCGAAGCACTTGTCTGGTGCATGGAAATTGGTTTGGAATTTTCTTCAAGAAGGTATAGAGTTGGAACCCTTCGACATTATTAATATAAACACTTATTTCACGTTGAAGTGTGGAACAGTTAAAATCGTTCCCCGTGACCTGATGTTTGTAAAGTGTATTAATTACTTCTTATCAGCTCTGTCACCTGAAACAAGCTTTGTTTTGGCCTTTTATCAAAGTGACATCATATTTATCTATTTTGAACATAGATTGTATATGTTTTTTTTTTGTTTTTGCTTTTGACTTTCACTTTCCAATCATAACATGCAAAGGGATATCAACTTTGGTTCCGTATCCCAATTAAAATCGTTGTTCTTTACACTGTCACGTGACCATTGAAGTAGACAATGACGTGACATGATTTCTTTTTTCAAAGATAGGAATTTGAATATAACAATGAAAGTTAAGACTATCGAAACTTTGAAACTGATATCTTAAAATCAAAGACTCAACAAGAGTAATAAAGTCGAAATATCCAATTCTGCTGCAAAGGGTCGATTCACCAGCATATCAAAATAACATTTATGTTCAACGGGGGTATGACCAGTGTACGGGAGGAGTTAGCGTCCTCTGGCTGCTCGAAAGAATATCAGATTCCTTATTAAGTTTTCAATTTCTTTACAAATTCGACAAACAATTTTACATTATTGCAATCCAAATCGTGTTTGCCTCATTTCTTAAAATAAAGATTGTTTCGAATGTAATGAAGAAATTTGACTTATATACTTTTAGATATTGACGAATGTGCTAGCGCACCATGTTTGAATGGAGGATCATGTGTTGATCAAATCAACGGATACAGATGTGACTGTGTACAAGGATATTCAGGCAACACTTGTGAGACAGGTGATAGAAAACTACTAAAATATTTAAAACATATAGACATTTAAATTTATATTTGTAAGGGGACTGTGGTTAGAAAAAGTATGAATATGCTTTAATGCTTCTGTATGGTTGTATGATTATTAATGGTGATTGCTATATATAGATTTTTGTGTTTTTGCATTTGACTTTCACTTTCCGATCATAACATGTAAAGCAATATTGATAGCAAGTTTAGCGAAAATAACCTGGTTAAGCTCGTTGTTCTTTACACTATCACGTGACTGAAGAATTTGAAACTGAAGTGGCATGATTTGTTTTTAAAGATCGGAAATTAAATCAAACACTGATAATAAAGACCATCGAAAATTTGAAACTGATATCTCAAAATAAAATAATTTGGAAGGGTTCCAACTCTATACCTTCTTGAAGAAAATTTCCAACTAATTTTCATGCACCAGACACGTGTTTCGAATACCAAATTCTCATCAGTGATGCTTCCAGCCAATGTACTTTTAATAAGCAGCTCAAATTAATTTTCAAAGACACAACAAGAGTCGAAAAAAACCAAATGTTCAATTCTACTGTTGCAAAATAGTCATATGGACGGATATTTTAAATACGGTTCATCAAACATGCGTTAATCAGAAAAAAATGAGTACAGAGAAGTAACGATCGCAATGAAGAAGTCAAAGGTCCAGGGGAATATGGCATAATTGTGTAAATCTCGATAAACAAGACAATCGAAAACCGCCAAATGGAGGCAGGTCCAGGTGCCCGAGAGGAATTAGCGTCCTGCGACTGCATGAAAGAAAACAAATTCCTATAAATCCGTCTGGAAAGTTTACATACCCATCTGTGTGTTTCTTGGGACCCTGCGTCGTGCTGTCTGTTTGTATGTTCATCTTACAATGAGGAGGTTACTTTGCATCACAACTGTGCATTCATCGATACCTCTGGGTAATCGGAAAAGAGGAGGATTGTGCGGACGTAATCTGGATAACCACACCGTCTGCTACTTGCTTGGCAGATTGTCGTCCTAAGTCGGCATCGGTTGACTATTTGTCTCGTTTGTTAATGTGTAGTCTTTTGTGTTTCTTATTACTTTTAGATATCAACGAATGTACTAGCGCACCATGTTTGAATGGAGGTTCGTGCGTTGATCAAATCAATGGATACAGATGTGACTGTGTAGAAGGATATTCAGGCGAAACTTGTGAGACAGGTGATGAAAAACAGTCTTGTAATATAAGCATCTAGTCTTTAATATGACGTAGACAGGGATTTACGATCATTTTAATGTTCAATTCTATACAACATTATTCATACAGCTTTTTTTCTTGCATTTCCCGTTCTTTTATATAACCAATGATTATGAATTTCTAATTCTGAGTCATAAGTCGCAGCGGTATTCAAATGGTCTCGTTGGTATTTTGTGTTTCATTGACTGATGTTGTATTTTGTGTTTGTACGCTCTTTGTTGTTTATTTGGGCGTTTCGGGGGGTATGCTGTGGCTGCTGCAACCGTGTCCTGTTGGAATTCAGATCTGTTCCTTTTGATTTTTGTGTTTTACTCCAAGTCTCCCGCTCAATTAATTCTTTTTCACTCTCTTACACCTTGAATTAAAAGAAAAAATGTATAAGGAGTAGTTTGAGATTTCCTTGTCTCATACTTCACGAGACACTTATTATGACGTCATACAACGTAATGTCACGTCATCTTTTGATTTGTGCGCATGAGTGAAAAAAATAATCAGTTCAGTCACGACGTTGCGACTGAGATAGGGGAATCTCATCCTCATGCAAAAGGTTTGCGAATTCAACGATTCGGCCTGGATTGCAAATCTTTTACACTCGGAGGATGGTAATCCCCTGTCTCAGTCTCAACGTCATGATATATTATATTTTTCTCGTATCATGCTAATGTATTACGCTATGATCGTAACACTGTTGTCATTACATTCTTAAGAATCTTCTTCTTATACATCTATTATAAATATTTGATTCTAAGCACGTAATTGGTTTGATACAAGAAATCCACAAGCCCGTGTTTTCAATTCTATTTTATCATTTTGGTATGCATTCTATTTACGCAACATAAGATTCAGAAATAGTTATGACCTTCTCATTTAGATATCAACGAATGTTCAAGTCTGCCATGTATGAATGGAGGATCTTGTACAGATCTGATCAATGCATTCAAATGTAACTGTGTTGAAGGATTCATGGGAAATCATTGTCAAACAGGTAATCTTCAAAATACTTCTACGCTTTGTTTTATATTTGTCTATATCATATGACCAGGATGTAACGTTGATTCTGATTGGCCGGTGCGCGAGGCATTATTTTCCGATAATGACCGCTGACGGAAGATAATGACTCAGTGTGGTATTTTTCCTAATTTTAATATTTACGATATAGAATGAAAAATTGTAATTTGCTTATTCGTTTATCTTACAAAATTAGATACACCTTTCACAATACAAAGTGCAATTAATTGTTGAATTCTTTATCAATAATGATGTGTTCATATTGCTTTGAAAAGCATCATTTTAATAATATAAAGCCCTACGAGTTGTTCTGTAATATGAAAAAATAAGGACTTTGCCTCGGTCATTATGTCATAATGACCCGATTAGATTTGTAATATTGTGGATCACTGACAAGGGTCACGTACCCGAAACGTGCATTATGGGCAATGCTGTAAATTTATCTGTTCTTAAATGATGCTGTTGAAGACGTTTAACATTGACCTCGGCTCTAAGCCTTACGGTAGATATTATATATCTCAACGGTTCGTTATAATGTCATTATGACCTCGGCCAAGTCCTTATTTGTATAGTTACTGTAATGATCGCCTAATGAAGGAACCACTTCATTTGAAACAAAGGAGGAATAACAAATTCTTATAAAACTGTTAAACAGTGTTAAACAGTAGGCAAAAATAATCATTATTTTGCGCAAATTCTAAAATTCATTTTTGCATCCCAGTTTCCTTGAAGACATCTCAAATTTAATACTACCATCAGGTAGGGGGTACCTTAATGAGCCAGGATCCACATCTCTTTTACCAGGTACACAGCTGGTACCTGAGATATTCAACTTTAATTAAGAATCATATGAGATAAGGCAAATAAGACAAAAAATGCACAAAGCTGCATGATCGGAAGTTAACTCCCAAAATGGAAGTAAAAGTAAGGAGGGAATATCCAACAATTCTCGGTTGCAAAGCTCAAAGCAAAACACCAATCTGTAAAAACACGGTTTAGACAATTACAACTACAGAAGCACAAGGGAAAGGAAAAACCAACATGACAGTAAAACACTAGACATAAAACTACACATAAATCAACAATGCCAAGGGCCTATCAATGTAACCTTAGGACGGTAATCTGTCAAGTAAAAAGCAAATGTTGTGGTTAACTGGATTACGTGTGCAGCAATCTTCAATGTTCCGGTAACATTAGATGACGTCAAAACAGCCAGTGCAATATTTATAATATTTTTCTGAGATATGATTAATTTTGTATTTGCTTAACACATAACGATGAATGTGATAGTGGACCATGTGTAAATAAAGGATCTTGTGTCGACCTTGTTAACGATTGCCGATATGAGTGCGCATCAGGATATACCGGTAAAACTGTCAAACAGGTACATGTAATCATAAAAGAACAAGTTAATGTTGTGTTGTTGCATTATCAAACGTCTTCAAAATTAATAGCATCATCTAAGAACTGGTAAAGGACTAGGTATGCTAACCCCTCATATCGGCCCTATAATTTCGACGAAAAATGCTTTTGAAAAACGAATTATCAATTTTCTGTAATGTGGAATGTTTCAGAAAATACCATGTCATAATTTTGAGCCCGTGTAACGTCACGCGCGTGATGTATAACGTCATGTTCTGGCGTCATTTGCCCTAAATGACGAAAAACAAAGTAAAATCACTGTATTTTACACACAAATCTTCAACATTCATCTACGCTCCAGGCCTTTAGACAATACGAGCGACGTATTATTCAGTTTAGGACTGTGAAATCAAAACAGGCTTTTCTGATATGGATTCACAATACATTTGACATTTTATAAAGCAGAATATTATTGATGTATGAACAACTTTGAAAATAGGGCCGAAATGGCAGGTTACTGCACCTACTCCTTTGCAGCATGTACCAGACATTCGGGTTCTTAACCCTTGTCAGTGATTCTCAATCTAAACAATGTATTATAGCCAAAGAGTGTGAAAATCATTATGTCCAAAAATGTACAGGAAAACGTAGTAGGATGGGTGGATATGATGCTACATGACCCAAGTTTTAGAATGAAATAATGTGAAAGGTATGTTCAAAAATGTACCGAAAGACGTAGCAGAATGGGTTTGACATGATGTTACAGGACCAACGTTTTAGAAATTTCAGGAAATTTTGATGACTGAAAGTTTCGAATGTGTTGAAGAAACGATCAACCGAAGCTGATCGAACTTAGTCCACCAGCAGTGACACTCACTAAGTGGTACAAATGTTAAACGTCATCAGAATTAAGAGAACCATAATTTAAGAATTGATAAATTTGCAGCATGGACCAGACATGCACGTTTCTGGTACTTAACCCTCGTCCGTGATCCTCAATCTAAACAATGTAATATAGCAAAATAGTGAGAAAATTATTATGTCCAAAAAATGTACCGAAAATCGTAGCAGGATATGATGCTACAGGATCCACGCTTAAAAATTTCAAGAAATTTTGACGACTGAAATTTTCGAATTCGTTGTCCATACTTCCTGTCCACTCTGAATGTCAGTCGGACTCCTCGGATGATATCATGCATGAGCTTGCTACAGCCAGCAGAGCACGTACTCTATTACGTACGCCCCCTTTTAAAATCTATTCACATTCTCATCTGTGGTGCTCGGGCCCCTGCGTTTTGTTGCCTCGTTTGTATGATCATCTAACAGTGCGGAGGTTATTTTACACTACTATTGTGCGTTCTTCGAGACCTCTGGGTAACCGGAAAAGTGGGAGGATTGTGCACACGTAATACGGATAGCACAGCATTTGCTACCTGCGTAGCAGATGACAGTCGTACATGTAAGTCGGCATCGGTTACCCATTGGTTTTATAGTTTATGTGTAGTATTTTGTATTTAGCGTTTCTATGTCGTATGTCCCTTTTTCGTTCCTCGCTGTGCTCGTCTTCTGTGTTTCGCGCCGGGTGTTCTGGTGTTTTGCTGTTTGTACTGCAACCGGGTCTGGTTGGAGATCCCCTCCCTTCTTCTTCATGTATAAATTATCCATATCGAAATAATGATTGAGTGCACCATATGCACATTTCAACATAAAAATATAATCAGTGATGCACTGACTGACAGAGGGGAAATCCAAATAGGGAATATATGAAAAGCGAAATTCTAAAATATTGGATTTGTCCTAATGAATGTTTTCTGATAAGGAATTCAATGTGAATATTTACAAAAAAATTTTGAATTCACTGTAGATTTCTTAGATTTACTTAGCTGTAAAGTTTTTTAAATGCTATTCTGAATGACAAATAGTTTTGCTTTCCGTTTAATAGATATCGATGAATGTGGAAGTGGACCATGTATAAATGGAGGATCTTGTATAGACCTTGTTAACAGTTACAGATGTGATTGCGCATCTGGATATGCCGGGACAACCTGTGATATAGGTAAGTTCAAAAAGTCATTGAACAATTTCAAATGTGTTTTCATGATTCAAATTTTGATTTTTAACGTTTAGAAAAAAATTGTTTACAACATTTTGAATATCAAGCACGATTCTGATATGTGCGACCTTAACATAAATATTACTGTTACCATTTTCATGGTGCTGATGGAATGGCTGCATAGTTTGAGTACAACTTGTCAATAATGAAATATACATTCTGTGTTTATTATGTAAATGCAGCATAGAGTGCACCAACAAGTAATGTGTCATCAGTAATGTTCGGTACTTGAATAGAAGAAATACGAATTATGAATAAATTAAGAGTTAAATTCTAAATATTACCTAGAATTTGTGCCAAGCATTCAGCTCAGCAAAAAACATCGTATATTTAGAATAATTTATCAAATTTAGTAACGAAGAAAAGTGGTGCACACTGCAAGACCACATGCACGTATCGCTATCGTATAGAGACTAACGCCTCCAGTAGATATACCAATCTAGTAGTTTAAATTCTTAATATTTAAAATTCATTCTGTTTATTCATTCTTAAACACACCTATCGATTATCAATTTTTCAACCTTTGACTATAATATACGTAGCTGACAACCCCACCCCCATGTTATTAGACGATTTTTCCATTAGATCTGTTTATAACTTTTCTACAATCATTTTCCGTTTCTTTTTCTTCAGACATTAATGAGTGCAGTAGTGTACCATGTTTGAATGGAGGGTCATGCATTGACCAAATCAACGGATACAGTTGTAATTGCGTTTTAGGCTACACGGGTCAGAATTGTGAGACAGGTATTATTCGTATTATATATTATTTTCAATCATTTCAAATAATTTGATAACGATGTTAAATAACCAATGTAAAGACTTTCGTAAAATGACAATGTCCTCATTAGTGCTTGTAAGATCAAAACGCTAACACGTCCTCAACACTAATGGGTATAGAGATACAACTATAAGCATTTTAAAAAGGTTAAAGAATAACTCATCGAAAACTCATTTCGGCGATGTCAGTGAAATGAAGATTATATCAGGTTGTGAATCCAAGATATAAATTATTTGAATAAATCAAATTCAAAATAATCTATTTATGTATGGTCTGTGTCTGTGGTACCTTAAAGTGTTACTTAATTTTTCATTTTTAAAATTTGTCTTTTTCAGTGTTTCCATATGGATTATGAATTAAATTATAAATTTTCTGTTTAAAACACAAGTTATATTTACACTAAAAAATATCCTCTTGTATCTTTTCTTTGGCAAATCATAATGCTAATATGATCATTTTTGTGGGAAAGTGGAGGATTTCGGGGAAAATGTGTATTTGATATTGAAATTTGGGATACATGAAACATTCCTTGCAGATATTAATGAATGTGATAGCTTGCCATGTTTGAATGGAGGGATCTGTGTTGACCAAGTTTCTAAATACAAGTGTGATTGTACCCCAGGATTCACAGGACAGGACTGTCAGACAGGTCATATTTTGAAGTTTTCAATTCTTCATCTTTAGGTAGAGCATCCCTCGGGTCTCAGATGCTTTTATTTCCTATATAACAACTTTTACAATATTTTCATTTCCAAATATGCAAAGCTTATGTTAAATCTGGTATACAAACAAAATATAATTCGTGGTTTCATGATTATATCGTGAACTTAAGCCGTTTGAACTTTATCATTGGAGCCTTTGGGGAAAAAATTAAAATCCCTTTTAAGAGATGATAAAATGCAACTATAAAAGTTTATTTTCCCAAAACCATATTAGTTTGATAATCTGAAAAATATTCTGCAGAGAAAATAGGGTATCCAGACAAAAAATTACCAGCAATTCTGACCTGAGGGATACTTTACCTTAAGAAATATTTATCACCTATTGAAAAAATATTCAGTGAGGAACGTCGAAGCATGACGGGCACATGATGCTTAATTAATACTGCATATTGTCTCTATATAATTTTAATGTCTGAAATCTTAATGAAATAGAATATTGACCGGACAAAGGTGTCCATGTGCAATCTCTTGTTATACTTTTTATAGTTATTCCCAATTTCCTTTAACATTAGTTTATGTTTAGAATTAAGCTCCTCCTTAAGCTTACCCTCCAATGAGTTTTGGCCATATTTTTCCACTTAAGAACGTTTCTGAATAAACCCTACACAAAATTTGGAGCCGCTCATTTTGGCAAGAGGAAATTAAAAGTCTGTATTGTAGATGGTGCCAGGGAAATTCACTTTGGCTTTATTGAAACTTTGTGATATGAAGTACTACTGTCGAGGAATCAATATCCGAAACACGTGTTTAGTACAAAAAATTGATACTATAGAACATATATTTCATTATTGACAATTAAAAAGCCCTTTGCAATTGGGTATTCAAAGATTCCCTGCTTTGATATAATTGTGTCATATTAGAGATTTAGAATAAAAATCTTCCTTGATAATATACCATTCTAGCAATTTGAACTTTCAAAATAAAAAAAATCGGTTTATGCAGGTATCGTATAGAGAACCTTCCCCCATAGGGACTCTTTTATCTATATAGAGAACCTTCCCCCCCCCCGGAATGTTTTCTATATAGAGAATCATCCCCCCGGAATGTTTTCTATATAGAGAATCATCCCCCACGGAAGGTTTTCTATATAGAAAATCATCCCCCAGGGGGAAGGTTCTCTATATAGAAAACATTCTCCCATGACAGAAAACCTTCCCCAGAAATCCGGAAATCGATACGTCGGATATTTGATATCGTCCTTGGTTTTTGACTTTCTGCCGTGATAGATCCTTGGAAATTTAAAGATAGTGCTTTTTGGAAATAGAATTTAAAAAGTTTTTTATTATTCTTTAAAATTTGAGGGATAATAACTAAACATATTAAACAAAAAAACGAAAAATTAAATTCGACTTAATTTTTTTTTTCTCTTGATATGTTTTTATCCTGATCCTTGGAGTTCAGTATGAAATGGAAACATCAAATGTTTTTAAATATTTTTCCTGTGACTAATATCTTAAGAGTATAAGATAGAAAAACCGTATTAGTTCAAATGTCCAACTAATTAAAACACATTCACCCATATACAAAATAAATTTTAAAATAAAATAAAATTTATTTATTCGACCTCATGCGTTTTGTTTATTTACGCGCGACAATGCTTCGAAGTATTTTATCTTTTCTAAACAAGAACATTGTAAATATGCTAACGTGACAGACGGCTATCCTTATTCGGCACCGGTTGCCCATCTATCTAGTTCATTTTTGTCTGGCGTTTTGTGCTTATTATTTCGATGTCGTATTTTGTATTAACTTTTCCCTTTTGCGTCTCTTTTTGTACTTGTCTACCTTGTTTTCGCAAAGGGATAGGTGCTTCAATCGAGTCTTGTTGGAGATCCCGCCCTTTCTTTCATACGGCACATCAAGTACATTTCGTTGAATTGATGGATTCTGTGATATAAAGGTATCTTCTTTAGTTTTTGTCAGAATTCGCATAAAATTGATCTCCCCGCGATGACCAGCATAATTATATCTGCAGTTCAAGCAAACGACATGTAAAACAGCGGAACAGTTATCTATTTTCAAAACAATTTCCCTTGAAGAAGGACTATAAATCAATAACACATGATTGGCTATTCAAATCTAACCTTTTGAATCGGACATTTTCTAGATTTCGGGTGGTATGTTCTATAACAGGAATCCCCCCCCCCCCTTTCTGTCCCATGTAGTTTGTCTCTGGTTCTCTAAATCAAGTGAAAGTCAAATTAAGAACGGTATGGAGGAAGGTTTTCTATGGTAACAAAGGGGGAAGGTTCTCTATATAGAAAAACTTCGCCCTAGGGGGAAGCTTCTCTATTATAGAAAACCTGCCGGGGGGAAGGATCTCTATGGGGAAGCTTTACTATATGACACAGGCACAAAATGTATATTTTCGTACTTTCTTGGGGAAGTCAGCATTAATGCAGGACCTATTAGGTATTCAGTCTCAAAGTCGAGAAGGCAATAAAAAATCATTCGAATTTCCATAGAGTTAAAGCAGATCCTGACGAAAACCGCAACAACACTGACTATAGAACACAAAATTGAGCAACGAGGGACCCCTAGCAAGCTACAGTTGGGAACAGGTGCCCAGGAGGAGTAAGCATCCCCGTTTGGCTAGCCGCACCCGCCGTCGATGTTTACGCACGAAATTGAAAACAATATTTAAAATTCAGGAGCTGTCTGAGGTTAAGTCTATATAGAAAGTGCCATGGCGACCATGTCAGGGGAAAATATTCAATCACCTCCTGTCAAACCCCTCGCGTGGAACTTTTTTACGAGCTTCACACGATCCATAGGTACGGTTGCGAACCCCGGAATGAATAGCATTCCGAAGTGAGACCAGGTGTCCGGGGAGAGTCAGCGTCTCCTGATTGCATGCAACACCCGTCGTTATTCACATAATAGCACTATTATCATTAATGAAAAGCAAATAATAACATAATTGAGTCAGATCATATAGTTTCCTCATCTCTAAGACTGCAAAGAGTGTACATACTACTTTGCACAATAACTGACATAATGAATGTCATGATTATGTTCTAAATTGTCATTGTAGACTTTAATGAATGTGCCAGTTCACCATGTTTGAATGGAGGTTCATGTGTTGATCTCATAGCTGAGTACAGGTGTAACTGTCCTCAAGGTTATTCAGGCAAAACCTGCGAAACAGGTATTCATGGATTTTTCCTCGATTTATGGTTATATATTCCTTAAGTATGGAAATTTTCCCACCCTCACCCTAATATAGAATAAATGGAAGCACAACGAGTTAAAGTATTTCTCGTTATTCGTTATTATGCTTTGGTTGTTGAAGGCAGTGTAAGCATACACTGTAAGCCCTTTCTAATTTATATTATTATGTAGAAACTTTATATTACCTACTAACCGACTTAGATGGCAACTAACCCGGTGGCGTAGATGTAAGCATGTCGGATAGCATGTTGAAGGTCTCCAGCTCGAGCAGCGCTCAGGCCACACATTTTTCGAGTATATACTGCTCAGCTTTTGTACGATCGGGATCCATGAAGATGGTTTCTTCACACATAAATAAAACGAGCAATTTCAGAGCCTGTGATTGTCTTAGCACAAATGTGCCATCTAAAACAGATATATTGTTCATATACTGAATACTATAGCAAACGAACAAAGAGATTGTGAATCATTTCCAGACAAATAAACGTTAAAAGACTTCAGTGTATACATGTACTAGAACATGCAAAAAAGGGATGGTCCAAGGGTTGAATTTTGTAGGAGAAAAAGAGAAAAAATTCATGGCTATACTAATTTTATTAGTCCCCAGTCGGCTCGCCGGAGGGTACTTATAGTTTCCATCCCGTTTGTCTGTCTGTCTGTCTGTCAGTCTGTCACACTTTAGTTTTCCAGACTTATATTCGCTGTCGTTGCAGATATTGATCTCATTAATTGTATGTGGGTTTATCTCAATGTGATACAGATCAAGTTCGAGTTTGGTTCCGATTGACCTATTTTTACAAGAGTTATGGCCCCTGGACATAGCAAATTTCATGAAATTCTCAGTTTTCCAGATTTTTTTTGCTGTCGTTGCAGATATTGATCTCATTTTTGGTATGTAAGTTTATCTCGATGTGATACAGATCAAGTTTGAGTTTGGTTCCGATTGACTTATTTTTACAAGAGTTATGGCCCCTGGACTTAGCAACTTTCATGAAATTCTCAGTTTTCCGGACTTTTCTCAGCTGTTGTTGTAGATATTGAAATAATTGTTTATATGTTATCACATCTTAGTGTTATACAGATCAAGTTCGAGTTTGGTACCGATTGACCTATTTCTACAAGAGTTATGGCCCCTGGACTTAGCAAATTTCATGAAATTCTCAGTTTTCCAGACTTTTTTTTGCTGTCGTTGCAGATATTGATCTCATTTTTTGGTATGTGACTTTATCTCAATGTGATACATATCAAGTTCGTGTTTGGTTCCGATTGACCTATATCTACAAGGGTTATGGCCCCTGGACTTAGCAACTTTAATGAAATTCTCAGTTTCAGGACTTTTCCTCCATGGTATTGCAGATATATGTGAATATATCTTAGTGTGATACATATCAAGCTCATGTTTCAATTTTATTGACCCATTTCTACAGGAGTTATGGCCCCTGCACTTAGCAAATTTCATGAACCTCTCAGTTTCCAGTCTTTTCATGCCTGTTCTTGAAGAAATTGAGCTGATTTTTGGTATGCAGATACATTGTAGTCTGATAAAGAATAAGTTGAAGTTGGGTTTGTTTAATTTGTTCTTACAAAAGGTATGGTCTTATAGCAAATTTCATTAAATTTTCCTGTTTTCTAGACCTTTTTCTAAAACACATATTGAACTTTATTTTGATGATGGATTCATCTTTTGGTGTAAGTACAGGTCAAGGCAGAGTTGAAGGGCATGGATTAATGCCGGTAGGGGACTTATATCGCTTGCGATTCATAATTTTTTTTCCCGTGATATTTACATTTTCTCTTCAAATGTTCTGGGTCGATTGTAAGGATACTGCTCTTATAGTGTTGTTTTTGGAATGAAAAGTGTTTAGCTTCCGGAAGGACACTATTTCTCTTTGAAAAGCAAAGCAATAAGAGTATTGATATGTTGCGTTCATTACATGACCTTGAAAGCTTTTTTTATGGAGAACCTCTATTATGAATATGTCATTATACTATTTGATATTTCCTTAACATGTGGCGAAACATGCGGAAATCATAACGCGACTTTATTTTCTAACAGTCCCTCGTGATAAACCAATGAAATTCTTGAAAACGATTTCTCTTGTGAAAAACTTAATGCTCTGTCCATGGAGTTGAAATTCAATTTCAGGAAAACAATCGTGTTATTCAAACCAAGGTATGCTATGCAGATGTACATATCAGAATTGATATATCTTTACAGACATAGACGAATGTAAAAATCATTCATGTGCAAATGGTGCTCAATGCGTTGATGAAATCAATGGCTACAGGTGTACCTGTATTAAAGACTTTACAGGAAAGCATTGTGAAACAGGTAAAACAAGACATTAAAAAGTAAAAACTTTAAGACATAAATGATTCAGTTTGAGACAAAGATTTTTATTTGATGTTACTCGCATTTTGTACTTCCCCTATACAATGTAAGTACATCGACAAAATCTATTTTTGTTTGAGTCAAACGTTCATAATTGAAATGTGTTAACAAGTTACTGCTATGACCTGGTGAATCATTCGCTGTTAAGGGTTTTCGACGTTCTTCTCCAAAAATGAATTTATATTTATGAAGAAACATTGCAAGGATGGATAACTTCCCGTACAAGGAAAGATTTTAATTTCAATTTATACTGTATCGTGGCTATAATATATCAGGTGGACACATTTTGAATAGTATAAAGCATACAGCATTGTCCATTTTCCTCTACCTATGTACCTGCATCTACCTTTTTAATTCCACCTCTGATTTTTATTAATCGATATAGGTTCCTTTATTTACAAACGTTCCTGTTTTGTCCTGATTTTGTATGCCTTCGGTTTCTGATTTTCTGAATTATCGATTTTGTGCCGTATACAGGGCTATGGTCATTATCCATATTTGTCATTCGATGTCATTGATCGGTAAATATTTGCTTTGCTGTGGAAAAAAAACAACAACACAAAATGCAATCAATAGTACTAGAAAACGAGACATAAATAACTCCTACATCAGATATTGTAGATCTACAAACACATCGAAACAAAAAGAGCAATACATGAAAAATGGAACTGAATAGTGTCGAAATCTAGAATACAAAATAACGCACTCAACGCACTCAATATAGTCCCGTTGGTTTATGTGTAGTCTTTTGTGTTAGGTGTTTATTTGTCGTATGTCTCTTTTTCGTCTCTTAGTATGCTCGCCTTTGTGTTTTCGCATCGGGTGTTTTGGTGTTTCGTGTTGGTGCTGCAACGGGGCCTTGTTGGAGATCCCCTCCCTTCTTCAGTAAACGCACTCAATAAAACGCACTCACAATCAATAACATGAGTTGTGAATCAACATTACAAACGGCTCGCGTGCTAGACACTGCTGTAAAAATTTTAAGGTTTAACTCAAATACATGCAAGTGATTATGCATATTCGCTTCCTTAAAAAGTTCTTAATCAAATTATGTATTCCATGTCGTAATGATAATGTATTATACTGAAAAGAATCCATACCTACCAGTGCTCTCTATATAGCTCATTGTTATTTTGTTGTAGATTTATCTGGACTCTCGGAGGTTGACAAACAGGGAGGCAACAAAGGGAGAAACATAACTCTAGTTATATTATCTCCAACTGGAGCTCTTGCCGCCTTAGTACTTTTATCTGTTTTAGTATATCTAATGTTCCGTTATTACTCGAAACGAAATGCACAAAATGCAGATGTAATGGACAATAACACCAGTGTTATTAGGTTTAAGCATGATCGAATCTATTTGCCTGATCAAGGTATGTTTAACGTACATATTTTCATTTTCAGTAGTTACTTATTACTCCCTCGCAACATATTTGCAGGGATATACATAAGACCGTTGCATTCGTTAGTGCGTCACTATTTTGTATTAAGCCTAGAGGGCGCATTTCTTTTACCTAGTAGTGTATTTCTGAGGGTTCTGGAACAATAACTTTACATGGTACACGTCACCGACAGCGAGGTGCTTATTACAATATAGGGTCCGGTCCAAAGTTGACCCTCAACGGACCAGACATTACCTTCAAGTAACTTTACTGCTTAATTCCATCTCCTTCCCCTCCGAGCCCCCACCCCTAATGTATTTCTGAGGGTTCTTAGACAAATTCCTTATACACAGCGCCACACTTCCTCTGTGGTGTACGTTCGACACAATGACGTCATCGGGTCCGATCCATATCTGAACCTTATACTGACCTGTACATGTCAGGATGGTTAACAGGTCTGTTAATAAGGGCACTACTGGTCAAGTCAAAGGGCCGGGGTAGAGGGATGGTAGCAGGAAGGGGGGAGGGAGGGGGTTACAGTAACGTTACTGGAAGGTCATGATTTGTCATCGTAGATGTCAACCATGGACATGACCCTGTCAGTGAGGAGCATCATGTTAAGTATTTATTTCATAATCTTCAGAAATTCAATACCGGATTTTCCTTACATTTCATACACTAATTGCGTATGACCAGAGAAAAAAATCCGACTAATTTTCAAGGTCATAGGCCAAAGCTCAGGGTCTCAGAATGGAAATGTTTAAAATCTCTTATACAGCCGAGAGGGTGCAGTTTTAATGTATCTTTACCAAACACCTTATATACTTATGTGTCATGACATGAGAAAGAATCAATTTGTTTAAAAGGTCATAGGTTAATCGTCTGGATCACACATTGGAAACGATAAAACTTATTGCATACACCTAGAAAGCACAGTTATGGTTTGCTCTTTACCGGAATTCATAAACTTATCGCGTAATACAAGGGAAAGAACCTTATTGATGTTCAAGGTCATAAGTTCGGTCACAGTTTGGAAATGTTTAATTTAATTGCTGATAACATGATGAAGAAACTATATTCATTGTGGAGCTCATAGGTCAAAGGTAAAGATAAAAGATAGAAAATATTAAAAATCCTTGTATTTGGCCATGAGGGATAATTTTGATTGGATCTTTAACAAATACAAAGTTTTTTTAGACATTAGTATTGGTCAAAGACCGCTTCCAATTTGTATGGAAGTAAATGTACATTGATATTGAGGCCGTGCGAGGGGATTATACGCTTTGAGTTGTTTGATCTTTATTTTACATTTTATTCATTCCGAATTTTGAAACATTTCTACTCATTCAGAGAAGACTCAAATGTATTATGCCTAATGGGTTTAGATAATTTATATATTGAACTAAAAAAATGCATAGAGAATATGTACATATTATTTTCCCCTTTCTACTATCGCACCAAATGAAATATGAAACGTCTGTAGTATTCTGTCATATGATTTTGCTTCAATAATAATGTTAGTTTTCTTTTCGTTTATTGAATTTCGTATAAACAGCATTGGTTTTAAGCCTAAATTTTAGAAAAATCAAGAAAGAGAAAAACGTTTTCTTACATTATCTTCAAATTATTAAACGGTGCATTATGGGGTGTTTGGTATGTTGCTGTTGGTGATGCAACCTCCGAGTCTTGTTGGAGATCTCTTCCTTTCTTCATTTTATTTTCTGCTTTCGTGCACATTTTAAGAAATCTCTCTCTTGTATTTCAGAGTTACTTAAAACTGATCAGCAACAAATACAAGAGGAGCCTTGAACATTTTCTCATATTAATTGTCAAGAAACAATGTGATTCTCCCAAAAATAGTATGAGCAATTACAGATTAGTCACTAGGTATTGATAGTTATCGTTAATAATCATACGGCATTTCTAAAAATAAGGGAATTCTGCATGTATTCACAGATGTCATTTTTACAGATTTCATCATTGAAAAAATAGAACTTCACCAGAAATTACACGCCCCTGCCTATGTTATGAAAATTATGACTGAATAAAAGTTGCATTAAAAGAGTATAGAAAAAATGTCAATGCGGAGTGATACATCTACATACTTTGTTCCTATTAATATATTGCAATAGAGAAAACAATTTCTTCGAATATTTGATATATTTAGTTAACGATCAAAAGGCACCTATTGTTAAACATATAATGTTATTCTAAACATCTTTGTATATATTTTTCCTGTTTGCTTTATGTTTGTTTCACCATCTACATGTATTACCCTTTTTAATGTATATGAGAAATCATCAACTTCATGCAGTGTAAGTTATTGATGTCATTCCACTTTAGTTATTGCCATTCATGTTAATGCCATTCATTTTCCATTGTATATTGACATATTTAGGTGTTTTTACTCAATGATTTTTAAATTATCTCCGGCTGTCATATTTTCTTTACAATTTAATAATTATGTTGACCTTTGTTATACTTATGTGGGTGTATGTTCCACTGCAGATACTGTAAAATCGACTTGTGGGAATACTGTTCCCGAGAATTTTCGCGATTAATATATTTCGCGATTTTATGGTTTAAGAGTGTCTTTATTTTCGCGAATACATTTTTTCGCGATTCCTTAATTACAAATAAATATGAACATATGATATTGCTGTTGTGAACATTTCTTTATTGAAGTTCTATTTTGTTCTTTCATAGGAATGCACTCAGTTTACAGAACTTCTCTTTATGTAAACGAAGGATGGCACATGTACAATAGGAACAAGATGATTCTGATCTACCATTTTATGTGATTCCTTGCTAAAAACAATTTTTCGCGATTCCAAATAACTCGCGAATATAGCGAAAATTAGTATCTTGCGAAAATTGCTGGTCATACGGTATACTCCTTATTCCTATGTGAAAAAAAAATTGACAAATCATCTCAGTCTGTATTTTTTCTGTTCAAACTCCAAACCTTAGTATTTTATTTGAATTTGATTGCATCTTATAAACGTCGTAGGAACAACTCTTTTTAGGGTTGTCGCCGTGGCATTGCAGTATGAGCGGTCTGCTTTGTATGCTAGACGAAGCCGCCGTACGGAGTCTTGCGACTAAGTATTTTTTGTGTTGGTATTAGAGATTTTTACCTACAGTCTACGCTGACGATTGAGATCGGACAATGACTTTACCTGTAGGGGTGATTTCAAAACAAGAAATCGAAAATTAACATTACATCACATCAAGAGACGAAGACAATGCGTTTGGACGATTATTAAGGGGGGGGGGGGGGTATCTCTGGGAAGGGACGGGCAAGTCAGTAACTACCACCTCAAGGAATTTGCCAAACATGCTGAGATGCGTATAATATTTTTCAGGCTTAAACACTTCCCATCCCCTCCAGTGGCGGATCCAGCTTTTTAGTTGGGGGGGGGGGGGGGGTGACGAGGGATCTGGGGACTGCCTATGTCCTCAGTGGGTCCAAGGCGAAGCCCTGATAGGGGGACCAGTCTTTCATCTTTTTCGTTCGGACTCATTTTGTGAATGAAATTGATTATATTTACTCATATTTACTCTTTTTAGATTGAAAATAATCGTTTTACCTATGAATTGCTTTGGGGGGGGGGGGCAACCCCTTTGAATCCACCACTGCCGTCCGCATTGAGGGGCAAGACATTTTGAAAGAAACCCAGGATTTAGTCAGAAAGGGGAGCGGCATTTGCTGAGTTGCATGATAGTGTATATGTATGTGTCTTCTCTCTTTTTTTTTTTTGGCGCTGTACATAGACATTCATATCAATAAAAATCACTGAAATTAGAATCGAATTTCGAGAACATATTTGTGTTAGATATGCTGTTACTCAAAATTTTGAGATGAGGAGCGAATTGAGCACCATCCGTCTTTTTATTTCGAAACGATGACCTGCTTGTGCTCGCCTTTCTCCTCTTTTTCTCCAGTTGTATGTTACTTCCGTAGTCCTTTTTATGGAAGGATATATGAACATCTATACAAATATATTTGTGTATGATGATTAAGTTAACAACGAATACACTGACAAATTTAGAGGTTGAAAGGGGGTAGGGGCGTAGTGACGCATGTCCTCTCTAAATATTGCAAAGTAAGAGTTACATAATCAAATAATAACCCTGGCTATCGCTGTTCTCAAATAGATAGTTCATTGAAACTACTATACTAGTGCTTATTTTCGATTCAAAATAACCAATGCGGAAAAATGATTTTTTTTTTGGTCGGGATGCTTATCCTATTGAAAGCGGGTTCTATCCTGGACCCGCTTTGAATCGCTCGAGATAAGAAATAGATATGCGAACGGACTGTGGCGACATCTACAATTGTTCATTATTTATAAAAATTATCTATGATTTATACCATTGCCCAATTATTCTAGAAGTTGTTGGCATAAAATCATTACTACTCGAAAAAAGTAAAGCTGGAATTTGCGTATAAAATTATATATTTTAGCTACATTTTCAACTATCAAGATTTGGCTCAAAAATACACCTTTTTTAGATTGGGTGACGACTATACGGGGGAGGGGGATCAGACACTATATGAATTTTACTTTCAGAGTCCAAGACTAGACGAATCAATTATTTTCCAGTAAGTCATGGTAATGGTGATTTTAAACTTTTTTTCGAATTTTACAATTCTATATTATTGCATTTTCTCTTTACATCTATTTGGGTTTTTTAAGTTATTAACTGTGAGCATCTTTTTAACACAAATTCATGAGATAGTGCGTAGGTTTCGAAGGGAATTGACGGGTTTTATTCCGGACGGAAAAAAAATCAGTATATAAGACATAACAAAGAATGTTTATTTTCGGCCACTAAAGAGTTGTACTATTTATTCTCGGGAGGGGAGGGGGGCAGTCAGAAAACAATTACGTTATGGACTTCCTAAGCCTGAAGACCTATCCACAACAATGCTTCGGATATGAAAAAAACTTATTATGTGTTCCTCTTTACAAATTAAAATTTTGTTTGAAGGATGAACTAGTGAAAGGGAATAAATTGACTTGTACAAAGAATATAAAACACCCAACAAAACTGCTTAAATATAATTTGAATTATCGGTTAGGCAGACAGAAATTTTCACTAAAACTTGAACAAAATTATTTTGAGAACTCCCCCAGATCGTCGGTGTCCAGTGTCAACTGTCAGCTTAGACTTTAGGTAAAAATCTCTATTATGAAATACATATATAAACATGGATAACTCACACCATTATCGTAGACTTAATGTGAATGGATGTATATTGTGTCTTCTTTCTGAACCTTTTGCATCTTATTGTATCTTTTTGTATTCAAATGAATTCTTACAAGACGCAATGCTAAATATAGATAATTGCGCTTCAATTTAATATATATGCACAACCAATGTACTTCCCCGAGGTGAACTATTGAAGGAACGTTTTATTTTGCATGAAAAAGAAAGACCGTGACGTAACAATGCATAAAATGTAAAGAAACATGCCACGGCTGTTTAAACATAAAACCTGAACCCGCAGTGACCTGAATCTTAACGTCACTATTGTAACTAAATAAAAAAACCCCATTTGATTGTGAAACACGAATGCCCCGTTGGCGTATTTGTCGATTAAACAGCTGAAAAGTAGTTAACATTTTGAGGTCAAGTTCATAAGGTCAAATTTGGTATCCATTGAAAGGTCTTGCCATAAGAAATTCATATGTGAAACATGAAAGCCCAATAAGCATTCGAAAGTTATGGCTAAAGTTTAAATGGTCGAAAGTAGGTCAAACTCCAAGGCCACAATGTCAAAATTGCTGGTATTCATATAAAGGTCTTGTCAAAGGAATACACATATCAAATATTAATACCCTATCACTCACCATTTAAAAGTTATGGACGAGGTTAAAGTTATTCGAAAGTAGATAAGACTCCAATGTCAAGGTCACAATGTTAATTTTTTTGGTATCCATGAAAATGTCTTCTCACTAGGAATACACATGTGACTTATGAATGCCACAACGGTCACCATTTAAAAGTTATGAACGAGGTTAAGGTCAAACTTCAAGTTCAAGGACACAAGGTCAAAAATGTTGTTATTCACGGAAAAGTCTTTTTAGAATGAATATACATGTACATAAAGACCATATATTCGTAAAGAATATTATAGAGTTTATGAATATAAACATCAAAGAAGTACCTATCAATTCTTTAGTCCCAAAGTTGAGAAGGCAATGTAAAATCATTAGAATTACCATTGGAACTGTTGCGAATATCGGAATGAATAAAATTCTGAAGTGAGATCAGTAGTCCGGGGAGAGTCAGCGTCTCCTGATTGCATGAAACACCGTCGCAACAACTGCATAAACACTTGTCTAATCGGTGATAGTCTCGATGTACATATTGATGTATATATAAGGTTAATATGCTCTGTTTGGTGATGGAGACAGCCATTTAATCGCAATCCACAATTGCATTGCGAAAGTTCTTCGGTCGCTACGGTTATATTATGAAAGCATATCAGATCTCCTTTTCCAGAATGATCAGTTAAATTCTACATTGTGATTGAATGGCAGTCGTCACCGCCAAATAAGACATACTTACCTTATCTGTACATCAAAATGTACTTCGAGACAATCACAATTTGACAGGTTTCCATGGAGCTATTGCGACGGGTGTTGCATGCAATCAGGATGCGCTGACTCTCCCCGGGCACCTGGTCTCACTTGGGAATGTTGTTCATTCCGAGGTTCGCGACCGTTTCGTTGGGAATTCTCACTATTTTGCCTTGCCTTCTCGTATTTGAGACTAAATAACTTTTAGGTACTTCTTTGATGTTTATTATTGATCATCCTTGAAGAGGACTTGTCCAAATGTTCTACAAGAGAGCAAGTTTCTTGACGGATGTTTCTAAACGGGGTGCACCAGACAAACGTGTTAGGATAATGAATCTTATGCAATGGCACATTAAGCTAAAACGCATGAAATTTGAAGATAGAAATGATAGTGTAGTGCCCCCCTTCTTTATTACAAAAACGTTCGTATTTCATTTCCGAACTGATACTTATAGACAGACTTATGTATGTAAATCATAGGTTTTTAATTCTCATTATATATTTCACTTTAAACTAGTAAGTAAACCTATTCTTTAATACGTCTGGTGGTATATTATCTTTCCGCCTCTGCAGTATACCACATTTTCAGCATCCATGCTATCTGTAAACATATAGCAATAGTTATATCTTAAATTATCGCTAGAAAAAGGAAAATCGAACAAACACATGGAGACAATAACATACCACCATAGGAACACGAAGGGCAGCACTATCTAATGACCTATCTCCAGAGTCTAGTGCAAATGCAGAATTCATTGTAAGTGGCTCTCTAAAGAAGAGCTAAGCTTCTTTGTAAAATTCAGATATTATCAGATATTCTCGTATGACATGAATCATATTTGTCACACATAGAATGCAAGTTATAGCATCCGAACTAGTAGGACCAAGATGGAAGCTCAAGCCTATTTAAAAAGTTTCTCTGTTTGTATAATGAAAAAAAAGAAAACAAGGGGAGGAGGGTTTCATTCATAGAAATCGTTATGGAAAACCTATTATAATATTTCAAAAACTGCCAAACATGGTAATGATAGAGATGTGTTCCAACTCTAACTGATTGAAGACTATTTCTAAGCACTTTTTAAAAATAACTACATTTTTCGATTTTTTCATCTTTTTTTTCAGTTCATAGCTTTGTTTTATATTGTCGACGATTTTTTTTTCTGGCTATCTGTTACCCTTCAGTTTTTTATGTGTTTGTTGGTTTGCGTGTAAATGATTTGTAATCGTTTGATTATGCAAATAAAAACACAAACACGAAAAAATTTGTGTATCTCAGTGTTTGTGTTTTTATTTGTTATCATCCCTACCCTATGGAAGAAATATTTCAATCTACTGCAGTTTGATTATATGCATTTTGTTTTGTAACGTGATTTTTATGTCATTGTAAATACGTTTTGTAATGTTTTAGTTAGGGGATTTTTCCCCATTTGTCCTTCTGCATAGATAGCTTTTTTGCAAGAAAGTTTTCGATGCATAGGAAATGAAATTATGATTTAAAAATTGAAATTGTGTGAATTAAGAATTTAGGGTTTTTTTGGGGCTTCAATATGATACGAATTTCCGTTCTTGGATAGTAAATACTACAAAAATAAAACAATATATTCGGTTATTTTGGGAGTTATCTCCTATTGATTAAAAGAATCTTGAATTTTGAGAGCTAAATTATTATTTTTGATAGAAAATTTATAAATGTTATTTTATAGATTTGTCTTTTTACATTTCAATATTTGATCCCCCCTGCATTCGTGTTAACAAACGGCGATATGTTTTTTTTTCATAGCTGAGAGTATCAACTCCGTAACTCTTTGAAGAGGAATATATTTTTTTAAATCCCCATATATAGGTTGTTTGTTTTGGAGTAATTCATGCATTGTATAGCTGTCTTGAATTTAGATTTTCAAATCTAATAAATTAGTGAACCGATTGTCTCTTATAAAACATGCAATTCTTTAAAGGTATAGATATTTAGACGATATGTATGAATGATTGGACTTTTATTGTCTGTCGTTTGCTTTGGAGGTACAATTTTAAAAGATCTCTAAGGAATTGACTGCTTACAACTTACTAAAAAATATGTAACCTTACTATTGAATAGATGATCTAGATAAGACGTTATTGTCATATATTTGTTATGAGAGTAGGAGCTACAAATGTAAAGCTTAGTAGACCGTTATATTGGACTGCATTCCTTTATTCGCTTTACTCTGAAACATTCAAACACAGCTCGGTGATATTTGCCTCAACCTTATAAATAGTATTTGATTCAATAAGGTAAGATATCTTAAATTATTCTTTTTTTGATTTCTTGTACCATGATAACGTAAAACGTAAAAACTCTACTCTTTTGGGTTCCTTCCATAAAACTCAGGTAAAAGTTTAGATTTTGTTTGTTTGTTTTGGTTTCTGTTTTATCCCGATTTTGAAATTTGTGATTTTCTGAATTATCGATTCTGTAATGTATATTTAGATATGGTCATTATCCGTATTAATTACGAATATCGATTTCAACAAAGTCCTCGATGAATTAATAAATCTCATCATGTCAAATAATAAACATCTCTGTTTGTCCTAATATCGTCTATCTATTAAATGTTATGGTCATTTTGAATTTGTCGATTTCTTCATACGACTTCTCTTATATATACACCACACTTCCTCAAGACAAAATTAATGATCGATTATCTTAACTCATGAGATGGTGTTTTTATCGAGAGTGGAAAACTTACATTTGCACATTTGAATCATGGGGTTTCTTTTCCTCGACAAACTACAAATCATGTACATGTAGTTGCCTGTGTAATGCCTTGTCCTTCCTCTTGAACAATATTTATATTACATTTGGTGATGATCTATACATGTACAAGCAGGTTGTAGGGAATATTTCTATGGGTACTAACTGTGCGCCTCTTGTTGGATATTTATTTCTATACACTTACGGAAAAGAATTTATCCAAAATCTTCAAAAGAAAAGAAAATTTGATTATCTGAAATATTTCAATACTACTTCTAGGTATCTGGATGATATTCTAACTATTGACAATTCTGCTTTTGAATTATATATGAATGAAATTTGTCCACAATAATTGACACTTAACAAGGCAAACGTTACAAATACGGAAACATCATTTTTGGTCCTAAATATCAAATGGTAAACGGAAGGATTCATGCAAATGTATATGACAAAAGAGATGATTTTGGATTCAACATAGTAAATTTCCCCTGGTTTGACGGTGTTGTTCCAAGACCATCGTCCTACGGCATTTACATATCACAGCTCATCCGGTTCGCTAGAGCATGCACTGATATTTTGGATTTTCACAGTAGAAATTTACAAATTACCAAGAAACTTTTAGGTCAAGGTTTCCGCTTTCATAAACAAGTTAAGACTTTCTGGGAATTATACAACAAATATTGTCAACTTCTTTTGAAATCTGGATTTATACACGCAACAGAGTACATTACTTTGGGAATTACACAACATGCCTTTTATGGTGATATGATAAACAAAATGAGAAGGATCAAATGCAGACAGTATAACCATCGAAAATTTTATCCAAATTTCTATAGAGAAGAACTACCTGTCCTTTCTGAATATCAGCCAGATTCCTCGGGTGATAACAAACATGAGCTCGAGTCGGCAGAGCAAAGATTTTATTACGTACGCCCTCTTTTTATACCCATTTGCATATTCATCTGTGTTGCTTTGGCCGCTGCATTTGCGGTCTTGTTTGTGTGTGGTCATCTAATAGTGAGGAGGTTGTTTTACACCACAATTGTACGTTCTTCGAGACTTCTGTGTAATTGTAGAAGTGAAAGGGTTGTGTGCACGCAATCAAAGATAACAACACCATTTACTACTTGTATGGCAAATGGCCGTCCTGTTACCTATTTGTCTCGTTGTATCATTTTTAGTCTTTTGTGTTTGATGATTATACACGTTGGCATATCACGTGGTACGCAAGTGATATGTTCCACGGGAATCCCCTTTGATTTAACCAAGTAAAGACTGTATAAATTTACTTTATATAATTTATTTCAGGTCTATCATATGGCCATTATCATCATTTATATGATGGCAATCTATTCTGGTCAATTTATACCTTCATATAATTGATAATAATGGCCACATGATAGGCATAAAATAAATTCATATAAAGTAGATTTAAACAGTACTCACTTGATTTAATCAGAGACGATTCCCGTGGAACATATCATTTGCGTATCACGTGGTACGCCACAGTGTTATATGTCGTATGTCTCTTTTTCGTCTCTTAGTATGCTCGTCTTTGTTTTTTCGCATCGGGTGTTTTGCTGTTGGTGCTGCAACAGGGTCTTGTTGGAGATCCCCATCCTTCTTTTTTGTCAACACAACATAGGCATATGATGAAATTGACATGGACATCTTTTGTACATCGTTAGATAATCACTGAATTTGCCAAATAGTTTCATCAAATCCAACCACTGGGGTCGAAATGTGCCCAAGCAATATTCATATAACATCATGAATGTAATTTTATTATTCGAAAACGACTAGATATTTTGAACATATATTTTTTGCGACAATATCTTTCCGTTGATACGAAAATGAAATTATTTATCTCTTGACTTTGAACCTCGACCTTCATTAAAGAAGAAATTGTCATATACTGACGGGGGGCATTCTAAACAGAAAAAAAACCTCTTCTTATCCCTTTACACACCTACGTTTTTCGAAGAAAAAAGTACTTTAAACGATTAATAAAAAAAGAAAACTAAGTCAACAAGTATATATGTATGAATATAATGATAACCCCTTGTCCAGAGTCATAAATGATATTCAGCATAGTCTGACATTCCCATGTCCAGAGTCATAATTGGTATTCTGACGTAGACCATTTATGCCATGACATACCAATGTATACGTTTGTCTTCCTTTGTGGGGGTTACCGATTATGACCTTTCTAACGAATTGTGAGTTTTACCGATTGACCTTTCTACCAAATTATTCAAAGTGGCGGGTGTTGAATGCAAACAGGAGATGCTCACTCATACTGCGCACCTGATCTCACTTCTTTACAGGGACTTCACTTCTCTTCATATGGTAGGTTTGTCGTCTTATTTCTGTTCCATCGCCTTAGTTCTGGTTTTATTCTGGTTTTGTATGCCCTTGGTGTGATAATTTTTCGATTAACGATTGTGTTCTTCTTTATCGGAATAGAGTTTTTCTTCCATATTCGTCATGGAATGCTATTCTTTTAATTGCGCACAGGTTTACAGAATAATGCCTTTCCATTTAAATCTCAAAAGAAACGACCTCGTACAAAAATACATGAATGCATGTACAACTATTTGTAAGTAAATTACAGTTGTATCTCTTATATAAAACAGTACACTGTCATATAGGACTGTATTGTATTATTCGTTTACAACATGATTCTAAAACACTTTGTGAATAATGATTGTTACTGTATAGTTTGATTGGACAAAGTAATATGTCCCTAATTATTTGTACTTTTCATTTCTTGGGTTATAATAAAATAGAAAGTCAAAATCAAAAACAGACCTACAAAAGCTGATAGTGCCATATCGAGAATCGAACCGTCAACAAGAATTGCGGTTAAAGACATACACGGGTAATACTTTGATGTCGCCTCACACAGTGAAGAGGTTTTAAATAGAGGGACTTAAAAGTATGTAACACCTAACTGTTCGTAATCATCGATAGCTCGGTCGGTTAGGGTTCAACCTTGTATCTTGAAGGGTTCGAACCCTATCGAAATCTTATAGAAGTCTCTTTATTTTTATCATGGTTTTACAGTGAAATTATTTAAACTTCTGTTTTTGTAAAAATATCCATGGAATTTCCACGGAATGGAATGATACTTTTCTTATTGTCGGTATGTTTTATACATAAAAGGTTACTGTCATGCAAAATTTCACATAAGTTTACCCTTACATCAACAATTTACTTCAATTTCGATATGATTTGCCATTGCTAGCTGCCATACATTTTTGACTTGATATGATAAAATTTATAAAAAAATAATATAAAAAGAAATCAAGTTGATAGGTGATAATAACTTTATAGAAATGGGATATTTTTGTTATTAATGGTGACACTTTTTATACCAAAAATATTGACCCTTTTCCTGATTACCCAGCTATGACATTAATTGGGAACTGCGGTGAATCGAACACTTATGAGTTATAGGGCTTAAGGAACCTCCAATGATAAACGTCTTCAAATTCAATGAGTGGTCCTTGAGACATAACTTTTCTGTCTACATTTTTTTACCCCTTGATCTTGACTTTTTACCAATTTACATGTAACCGAATATAACATTTATTCTGATAAAGAATCTGACGGAAGCATTCGTGTTTCACAAACACACATTCTTTTAGTACTGTACTAGTTGAAGTATTTCGAAAAAAATACTCCAAAGGAGAATTAAAGGTTTAAATATGGACGGTAAGTATAGATTGATGGACTGATATTCCCTTTATTGTTCGTTGGGTTTTTAGAGGAACAAAGCATTTCCATTTGAATTTCGAAACGAACGATCGCTTTCAAATATATATGAATATAATCATATGAATTGAATGAGTGATCTTGACATTATTGCCAAGCGTAGTAAAATCACAAATGCAAGCAGGACTTGGTACACCGCCATATTGGACTGCACTACTTTACTCGCTTCGTCTTATACATTCCAACACCGTATTATGATATAGATTTCAATCGATTGATTAAAGTTGAATAAGGTAAGATATCCTACGAATGTTCTTTTTTATCATAATAACGTAGGAAGTAAAAGTCAAAAACATTTAATTACAACAAATGCTACAGTTATATACACGCTTGATAGCGCTGTTCGAATACGCGAGGTAAACCTACCAACGAACTTCGTAGTACGTTTTGCATGGTACGTAAGGTAACAAAATAAGGGGTGGTCTCAAAAACAACTTATTAAACATGTTATCGAAAATATTTACAGCTTACTTGAATGTATCGATAGAATAAAGCGTATTAATAGAGTTTTGATTTACTAAAGACGGCTGACAGACAAACATAAACATTTCAAAATACCCTTAACCTTTGATTGCGGGGGTACAAATGTATAATAAGTGGTAGTGCGAGATAATTTGGAGAACCGTACAACAGAAGGTATCTCTCAGCTGCATTACTACAAGAAAATTGAATTCGTTCTTTATTATAAGACAGATGGTAGCTAGAAGGGTTTCGACGTGAAGGGGGGATTGGCGTAACGCTATTTTGAAGCATCCCTTCTACCTTATTTTATGCTAATGTGATATGTCTTGATTTTCTTTTGCGGACATGTTCATTCTTAAATCTGAAGGCAAGGGTTAAGACACAAAGGCGGGTTAAGATTTTGTTGTTTTATTTTTTTCCAAAAGAAGAATTGATTGAAAACTGAATCACATGAACACAAGATGGCTGAATTGTGTACAGTTTATAAGATTTTTAGCCCCCAAAAGTCTTTTTAATATCTTTTCTAGTTGATAGTGTAGGAAAAAGTAAGCAAGAGTTGCATCGAAAAAAAAAAAAAAAAGATTTCTACCCTATTCACATTAAACTTAGAACAATACGCTTCTGTCATAGTTTTTTCTCTCAATACACCCCCTTGCAGTCCATTAGGATAGAGAATTCCATATACACAAGCCAATGAAGTCCTATTTTTTTCTTGTTTCTCTAAATTCTCCTTTTTTGTCCGACTTAAGGGGAAGCAACCTATAATGCGCTTGAGACGATCGAATATGCTAATAAATTTCAAAACGTTTAACATTTGTACCACTTGATGAGTGTCACTGTTGGTGGATCAGGAGTCCCCGGGGGCACATGTAGCCAAGTTCGATCAATTTCGGTTGGTCGTTTCTTCAAACGCATTCGAAAACTTCTGTTTACAAATTTTTCTCATATTTCGGAAACCTAATTCATGTAGCATCATATCGCAGCAATTTTGCGACGCCTTTTCGTATACTTTGGAAAAAATTCCATATATTTTGGCCCTATTAAATTGTTGAGATTGACGAAGGTTAAATACCCGAAACGTGCATGTCTGGTCCATGCTGTAAAATTATCTGCTTTTAAAGGTTGCTAATTAATTTGAAGACGTTTAACATTGTGTAATGGAGAATAAAGTATTTGACTTAGGGGATATCAAAAATGAAAAGGGGTCTAGCTGCTTCTAGGCACCATCAAAGCGGGTCAAGGATTGAGGTTTCGGGGGGACGTCCATCCCTGCAAAACGGAAATTATCTTGCGTCGAATGACCGTTTTGTTGACTGCAGAAAATACTGAGATAAAATTTTAGCCGTAAAATGAATGGAAGCAAACTGTATCGCTATATCTGATGTCTTCAAATTCATAGAATTATTTTAGAACAGATAAATTTGCAGCATGGACCAGGCATGAACGTTTCGGGTACTCGACCTTCGTCATGGATCCTAATCCCAAACAATGAAATCTATGGAAGAGAATCTATCCGGCGAAGGAAGCGATCAAACGGAGTTTTCAAATTCTTTTTTTTTTTGCAAGGGTTACAGATCCTAACCCCCCCCCCCCACCTGGTTGTAAGAATATTTAGATAAACTTAGTATATATATGAAAAAAAACCAGTCAAAAAGTGCAAGGCACATCATGGCTTTTATGGATGAAATGGATGGGATGCTCAGATTAGGATTTGTATTGCAGAAATCATATGTAAATTAAATTTGAAATAAGGTGTTGAGTAGCAGAAGAAATTTTCTGTCAGAAATTCAGTATACGCATACAAAGAAGGGGATCTCCAACAACACCAGGTTGCAGCACCCAAAGCAAAATACCAAAACACCCAATGCAAAAACACAGAGCAGACATGCACAGAAGGTTTAAGGCCAACAAACATCTTACTAAGCCCTCTAATTCAGTCAATGAAAATACCAATTTAAAAACGCGACTAAAGGAAGACAAAAGCTTAGAATATTAGTAGCTGAGAAACTAATCTAGGACAGAAAAAAATACGACAAGCTCGCTTATAATGCTACTAGATTTATCCTTTTGATAAATTAAAGTAAGAAATTATGTAACATTGGTTTAATATTGTGCTTTTGAGACCATGCCATATTTTGTTCCTTTACTTATCTATACATGTACGTAGTACGAAGTTCATAGGTAGGATTCGAACAGCTCTAATGACAAGTCCAACGCAGTGAAGCAGAACTATTCCTTAGCAACCGGTCTCACTCCCATATCGGAATTTGTGGTTGAGGCTTTTGGTTGTTTCCTTTGGTTCCTGTTTTATCCTGAATTTGTATGCCTTCGGTTTGTGATTTTCTGACTTATCGATTTTGTGCTGTATAAAGGGATATGGTAATTATACATATTTGTCATCTATCTATTTAAACTACATGTAAATATTTATTTCAGATACATTATGTCGGTCAATATAGACTTGTCATAGTAACTGAAAACACTTTATTTCCATGAATACAGGAAATCATGATTTTAACCTAATTTAAAGGAAAGAGAAAATTACAACGTCTCTGTGACACAGATTTTATGCATTCACGATCTTAAATAGACATTTGGTATTCATGTTGAACGAGTTCGGCGTTTATGGAATATATATTTAACAATTCATAATTAGTGAAAGTATAGGTCGTCGAAAAGGTAGAAATTATCTACTGCTATATATAATAAATCTTTTAGATTTTTTTTGTGTGTTTCATTCAACTCACAATGAAAAATTGTGTGCATCGAATACTGGCTTGCGACCTCAGTTAATTTCATGACATTTATATATTTTGTTTTGGATACAGTAGAACTGAAATTTGAGTTTTACGTCCCTAAACCTGAATGTAATAATTATGTTTGTTTTTTAGCTCATCGACA
This sequence comes from Pinctada fucata, assembly GCA_028142955.1. Classification (NCBI taxonomy): domain Eukaryota; kingdom Metazoa; phylum Mollusca; class Bivalvia; order Pterioida; family Pteriidae; genus Pinctada; species Pinctada fucata. The sequence continues at coordinate 22,215,389 of AP027112.1, read as the reverse complement.
CCTTTCAGGTACTTTGCTTTAATCCAAGCATCTCATTGGCGTATTAGTAAAATTGAGTCAAACAAACACCTAAAATCAAAAAGCATGTTAAACACTGTAGCGTATCACATGATACGCAAATGATTTGTTCCAAGGGAATCCCCTTTGATTAAACCAAGTAAATACTGTCTAAATCTGCTTTATATGAATTTACTTTAGGCCTTTCATATGACCATTATCATAATGAGTTAAAGAAAATCCTGACGATAATCTCAACAACACTCACAATAGCGCACTAAATTGAGCATCGACGGACTCCTAGCAAACTAGAGGTGGGCCCAGGTGCCCGGGAGGAGTAAACATCCTCTGTTGGCTGGCTACACCCGCAGTCGATATTAACGAACAAGAATGAAAACAAAATTTGAGTTACATGCTGTCTGAGGTAAAATCTATAAAGACAATGATATGGCGACAATGTCCAGGAAAAATATTCAAAACATTTACTGTCAAACCCCTCGCCGGGAACAAGGACATAGGTGTGACAAAAATGAGTTAAAGAAGGTACTGACGATAATCTCAACAACACTCACAATAGAGAACCAAATTGAGCATCGACAGACCCCTAGCAAGCCGAAACTTAACAACATTGATAATGCTAGAAAAATACAATTTGTATACAACATGTCAATAGCTATTCTCTTTAAGAATTTGCACTTTCATTAAGGACACATGGCACGGCATGACTAAGATTTTGCAAAAAAAAATTATACATAAGGGTGGGTCTGACCAAAAAGGAAATTTAAAATTGTTTTAAAATTTATGAATATCACTTTCGGTTGCCAGGGAAACGGACTTAAAAATGCATTTTGGTGCGTTTTTAAAGTCACATACATCATTATGCTATTAATTATAGATAGATAATTATGTTGTCATGGTAACCAGCCTTTTTGACGATACATTTAACATACACTCTTTGTGAGCTTATTCAAAATGATTGGTCCTTCTCTTCAAGATACATAACCATTTACATCATATACAGTCCAAATTATATAGCTTCAAAAAGCTGATTTTTGCAACTTTTCCAACTCACCATGGTAACCAGATGACCTAGACAGAAAGTCAAATTTATCTTCTTTTTTTTATAATTCCCGACTTATATGTGGTATTTCCTGGAAATCGGATAGTTTAAAATGATACATACAATCGGTATTTAATCTTATCTAATTTTAGACGATTACAGGCTCCTCAGTTTTATAGATTTTCATGCTCTTCCTTTCAGAATCACCATGAAGTTTAAGGAAAGGTTACTTCTACTTTTGATGATCCAAGTTGTTGGATTTTTTTGTCAACATTCATTCAGAAAGTGTACGAAGGAGGTTTCAAATTGTCCAATCACAGAAGAACTATGGTACAAGAGATGGAATGATGTTCCCTGTTTTGGAGAAGGACTGAACTACACTTGCATGATGGCGGCTGGTGGTGTTCTTGTTGAGGCGTGCATTAATGAATATGAAATCAGAGCTTTTGACGGTAAGCTGATTCAGTAATTATTAGATAGACATAAGTCGTTGTGTTTCCATGATTCAACATAATATTAAGATATTTCTTGTAGAAATGCACATATGATGCACTGATAGTTGTACAATAGAACATATACGGTATCTTATCATTGATAATTTCAATGAGTTAAAGAAGATCCTGACGACAATTTCAACAGCACTTACAATAGAGCACAAAATTAAGAATCGCCGGACCCCTAGCAAGCTAGAAGTGGGACCAGGTGCCCGGGAGGAGTAAGCATCCCCTGATGGCTAGCCGCACACGCCGTCGATGTTTAAGCACGAAAATGAAAACAAGATATAAAATGCATGCCCTGTCTGACGTTATGTCCATATAGAAAGTGCTATTGCGACAATGTCAGGGAAATATATTCAAAACTGTCAAACCCCTCCCGGGAAAATTTTTTACGAACTTCACATGGCAAAGGGCATAAGTGTGACACAAATGAGTTAACCAAGTTTGTTTCTCTGTTGGATGACTTTTAGTCATCGAAGATATAATTCCCTCAGTTTTACAGTGTTTGACTCTAGACTTTGCAATTCTGTAAATTTTTCGACACCAAATTCGATCAAATAATCATAATCTTAGACTGGTATCTGTGTTAGGGTATATCTCTGTTCTTTACTGTTTCTTTTATGTACTTTTTAGGCATATCAAGAATGTCTCTTTTCGCACATTAATTATTTAAATAGTCTGTACGTCGTCCATGAAGATAACTGATGAGTTGGAATGCGAACATTCTTATACTGTAAGGCTTATTTAAAAAGTGATAATATTATGATAAACATTACAGAAGTATGAATCAAGGGAGAATTGAACACTTTATCTTCATTATCAATTACAATTCTAAAAGGTGCCACATATTGGACATTTATCTTGTCAAACATGGCAGGCGGTAAAACACACAGATGAATATGTTATTGATATTAAAGCCACAAAGGACTTTCGAACAGCAGTCCGTGTTCTCCCGACCTGAGCGAGCATAACCACCCGAAAAAGGTAATCAGGCACAGTCTTCTCTTACGAGGTCTCGATAGCGCCCTTTATGGAGTCCCGTCGTCACTGTCAGTCAAAATGTCATTCTTCAGAATGCGATGGTTCAAGGATGTTCGATACATATTGTCCTTCTGATGACATCTGGTTCATACCCGATTGGTAGCAAATGGTCTGGTTTATTGGATTACAAAATGCACTTGCCCATACCTCTAAAAATGTCCGCTTACATGGCTGTCTCAAAGAAGGCACATTTGCAGCGTACAATGTATAATAGCCTTCTCACTGTCATATGACAAAAAGATGAAAAAAAAAATCTTTGCTCATAACGATGTATTTATGTTTTTTCAGGCAGCCGATGTCCATACATTCACTCATGTGATGGAACTGAACCTGTACTAGCATTAGAGGGAAAATGGACATTATGTCCGGAGGGCGTGTTTGGATGTCCACCTTCTGATCATTCGGCATACACAGTCTACCACATGTATAAATGTAAGACACAGCTAATGAGTTATAATCAAGAATATATTTCATATTCGAGTATCAATTCAAGATTGAAATGCATGTCAATTTAGGGTATTGTCATGATTTTATGAAAACGTATTATAAGAATAATAATTGTTTTAAGTTTCTTATGATTTATGAGGTAGCCTTTGGAATGATAAATGTATCGATATTTTTCCCATTTGTCAATGTCATTGAGTGTAATTAAATTCATATTATATTTCACGTTTCGATTGTGTATAAAACAATTCCCTCATACCGGGTATCCATTCAAAGGCTCGCCAAATGTCCGACATCCCACATATTACATAATGACGCCAGAATGAATGACCCGTCTGAGTACGCCTCGACGGGCCATCTATTCTGACGTCATAAAGTATAAATCCACCAACAGGAATTATTCAGAGATCTGGCAATCCCTTAATTTACAATCTTTCCTTCTTTGAGTAGTAACATTATTTCAAAATTTTCTGGTACTAAAATTCTTGAAATTTCTAAAACGTGGGTCCTGTAGCATGATATCACATCCATTCTGCTACATCTTTCGGTACCTTTTTTTAACATAATAATTTTCGGCCTCTTTGGCCATTTACATTGTTTAGATTGAGGGTCACTGACGAGGGTTGAGCACCCGAAACGTGCATGTGTGGTCCATGCTGCAAATTTATCTGTTAATAAATAATGCTATTGAATTTGAAGACGTTTAACTTCATCGCCTGCTAATAGCGTGTTCATATCTCAATTGATACGCTATGCCAGAGTGAATACCATATATATAGATTTTGTTCTGAAAGATCTAGATAAGCATCTTTTAAATAAGCATCTCAGTCAGTGATACCTTTGTGACCGACTTACATCTTCACTGAGGTAGTTCTACGGTCGATCCGGGGAACTATTCATACACTTTAATGTCCCACTGTCCTGAATGGTAGAGGATATTCTATTGTAGACCATTTGAGCAATCCAACTACTGGATTTACTTGTATCTTTCGAAATGGAAGTAACCAGATGTGACAAATCTTCCGAAATGAAGCGAATGTCTGCAAGCAAGAGATGCTGACTCTTCCCGGGCACCTAATATCACTCCCATCTATGGAGTCGCTTCTTTTCACGTGGTGGAGATTTCTTCTGTTTGTTAGCATTGGTTCTTATTTTATTCTGATTTTGTATGCCTTCAGTTTGTGATTTTCTGAATTATCGATCTTGTACTGTATATACTGAGATACGGTCATTATCCATATCTGTTATTGCTATCACCTATCTATTCCTGTATTGCAGATCCAGCGTGTATCGTTAGAAACGTATCAGAGTAAGTATGAAAAGGTTATTTTAGATTTGGAGAACACTCTCAATAATATTCTATGAAATTGTGGCTTTGTTGGGATTTGTTTCTTATTTGACATGAACTCATCTTATTTTTTTCAAAAGTTATATGAAACATCAAATGAGTGAACGTTATGAATAAGGAGAATTTAAATATAAATGGGCTGAATCACCCAGAACAATTTATTCAACCAATACACTTTGATTACCCAAATCAAACTTCGATGCAGCATCCATAGCATAATTTCAAAACATTTCATCAAATCGAAAACCCAAATTATTTGAGGATTATCCATTTATGTACGCTACTGAATCGACTTGCAGCCGCACACTCTCTGCACAAATTTATAATGAAAAAAACCAAAGGGGGATACTGAAATGAATTTTGGATGTGTCTGAAAATCAGTTTGCAGGAAGTATCCCTGATAAGGATTTCCTATCCGAAACTAGTGTTTGGTGAATTAATATTGGTTGAAAATTTTCTCCAAGAGGGGAAAGAGTTGGAGCACTTTCGTATTATTATTATAAACACTTATTTCTTGTTGATGTGTTGGAAATCAATATTGATGTTTAACGTCTTTAAATTCAATAGCATCATTTAATACCTGATACATTTACAGCATGGATCAGACATGCACGTTTCGGGTACTTAACCCTCGTCAGTGATCCTCAGTCTAATCAATGTAATATGGCCAAAAAGTATGAAAATTATTATGTCCAAAAATGTACCAAAAGACGTAGCAGAATGGGTGGAATATGATGCTGCTACAGGACCCACGTTTTAGAAATTTCAAGAAATTTTGTGACAGAAAATTTCAAATGCGTTGAAGAGACAGACGATCAACCGAAGTTGATCGAACTTGGCTACATGTGCCTTCGGGGACTCTTGGTCCACCAGCAGTGACACTCACCAAGTAGTTCAAATGTTAAACGTCTTTAAATTCAATAGCATCATTTAAAACCTGATAAATTTACAGCATGGACCAGACATGCACGTTTCGGGTTCTAAACCCTCGTCAGTGATCCTCAGTCTAAACAATGTAATATGGCCAAAAAGTATGAAAATTATTATGTCCAAAAATGTACCAAAAGACGTAGCAGAATGGGTGGGATACGATGCTACAGAACCCACGTTTTAGAAATTTCAAGAAATTTTGTAACAGAAAATTTCAAATGCGTTGAAGAGACAGACGATTAACCGAAGTTGATCGAACTTGGCTACATGTGCCCTCGGGGACTCTTGGTCCACCAGCAGTGACACTCACCAAGTAGTTCAAATGTTAAACGTCTTTAAATTCATTGAACCTTTCGCTTATATGGTTCAATTCAAGGCCTAAAATGATTTAGTTGCTTTAAATTTATGGAGAAATTTCAAATGAGAAAAAAAAAAAATATTCAAAACAGGATCTCAAAATCAAGAAGTGCTGCTCAAAAGCCTACCCATTTCGGACGGTGCACATAACTTCAGGAGGGATGTATAGATATCGAGGGCTCTTGGGAAATCGGTTACACTTTGCACAATATCGTTGTTCAGATAGTCCCTTCGGGACAAATGACCCTGATGGTCAATCGTCAAAGGTCAATGCCACTTTCATGCTAAATTGCATATTTTCTTGTTAAATCTATTTATGTCCAAAATGTATGACATTATGGCTGACATAAGTAACATGCACACTCTTTTACAAATGTTATGAAATTCAGAGTTTAATTGCGTTGATGAGAAATCAAAATCTTAAAAATAGGAGATGCTTCACACAATTTCGGGGGGAGAGGGGGGGAATACGTTTTGCTAATACTTTACACTGTTTCTTGGATAGAGACATTAAAGCAAAGGTCTCGAAAATTATGTCAGGTTTTAAGCATGTTAAGTTCACTGTTAGTGATACAATCAATAGGTGAATTAAAGAGGATCCTGACGATAATCTCAACAGCACTCACAACACAACACTCAATTGAGCATCGAAGGACCCCCATTAAGCCATAGGTGGGACTAGGTGCCCGGGAGGAGTAAGCATCCCCTGTTGGCTAGCCGCAACCACCGTCGATTATTTTGAACGATGAAATAGATTTACAGACATAGGCCATTCAAAATCTTTCATGGAAAAAAAGGTTGGTATCCCAAACGGGACTCCCACAGAAGAACACAAATGTACAAATGCAGAAAAAGAGAGTTGACGAATACAACAATAGATACGACGCCAAAGGGAAAATGAATAAATACTAAAACGGCGACATCAACACTTAACACAAAAGAGGAGCCATGGACACCCAGAACAAAATAATTAACGGTATCAAAATTGCTTTGGTCGAAATGCATCCTTCATTTTTTTAAAGACAGCGATCCGACTGTAGAGGCTAATACAACGTCGTCTTTCGTTCTTTTGGTCGACATAAATTATTCAATATATATTTTCACTCACCAGAAGCATTCTTCCCAATCTTACCTTTTACGGGGTGTTTCATAACTTCATAAACCAGATGACTCAACACTTCCTTATATCCAGGTTTTGATCATTTTCGTGAGACAAATCATTTATAACATGTAAATTTTGATTTATCATGATCTATTGTCTACTACTCACAGGTTATTAACAACAACAGAACCAAAGGAAATTGTGTCGTCTCCTACTGTAGTCGTAACCAATATAACGAAGAAAGATCACTCAAACAGACGAGGGAATAACAATGATACCCTTGGAATCGTAGCAGGAGTGACCATTGGTTTCGTCTTTGTTCTTTTATCTATCATCGCTTTTTGTGGTAAGTACTCGCGAGGAGACGAAGTATTACAGCTGCTAGTATACAAGAATTTTTTGCTATCGGAATCTTCATTACAAGAGGCATTAAAATGAAATTTACAAAGCTATACACATGAAACATGACCATCATTTATATATGTGTCTGATTTGAACATCCCCTTTTTATCTAAATTCCGTCATTTTTACAGCCCTACGTTTGATTTGTTGAGGTACCTGACGTAAACGCATTGTAACGTTATCTAATTCCTTTGAAAGCGTCAAATATGTAGCCCCTTTTCCCTGAATTTCATGCTGGTTCCCATAGAATTTCATGATGTCACAATACGTTGACGTCAGATACCTGCAAAAATATGAGGTAACTCTCTATTTCAAAAAGACGCTATTGATGGATTAAGTATCAACTTAATACACACTGGCATAAGAGGTATAAAAACAATATCGAAGACAAGATAGAAATTATGTACCTCCTTATCTTACATAATCTTTTATCTATTATGGTCCTGAACATTGCCGAAGTCGTGCGTCTTCGGCCAACTTCGTTGTATTTAATATTTCTGTTATCAAGGCAACCGGAAGGACAGCATCATCTCTCTAATGCCTTGGCAGACAGATAAACAGACAATTTTAAAGATAGTAATACGAAATTTTTTCAACTAATTACCTTCGTGAAGAAAATTTCAAACCAATTTTAAAAACAAGACGCGTGTTTCCAATAAACCCTCATCAGTGGTACTTATGATATTCCGAAGTGATATTTTTGATGCAGCCAAATGTGTTATTTGCTTAAAATCATATGGTCATGTAAAGACATTTAAGAAATGAAATATAAATATTGATAAATGATATCTTGTATGTTTTCGAATATCTTAATGTTTCCTTTTTCTTCAGTTTTGAAAGAAGTTCGAAGGAGAAAAGGTAAGTCATTAACTTTCTGCGTGTCAGAACTGAAGAAACCACAATTTCATTCTAAATGACTTGTACATTTCCGTTATGCCATGCAGCTAATAAAAACGTATATGTGTTTTTGCTTAGGGTGTTTTGTTGTTGTTCGACTGCATAACAACGTTCTCATAGGTTATTACAGTCGAATTCTTTCACATATCTCATCTGCATTGGATAATGCTCTTTGATTTACTCTTACATCTTCCTGTTAGAATTTAAAGGAAGGGAGGGGATCTCCAACGAGACCTTGTTGCAGCACCAACAGCAAAACACCCTATGCGAAAACAGAAAGACGAGCATACTATGAGACGAAAATGAGACATACGACATATAAACATCAAATACAAAAAGGCTACACATAAACCAACGAGACCAATGGGTAACCGGTGCCGACTTTGGACGGCCATTTGCCACACAAGTAGCAAATGATGTGGCTATCATGGATTACGTGCACACAACCCTCTCACTTCTTCAACTACCCAGAGCTCTCGAAGAACGTACAATTGTGGTGTAAAACAACCTCATAACTGTCAGATAACCACACACAAACAAGACCGCAAAACGCAAGGGCCCAAGCAAGCAGCACAGATGAATATGTAAATGGATATAAAAAGAGGGCGTGCATAATACAATTCGTGCTCTGGCGACGCGAGCTCATGTATGTTATCACCCGAGGAGTCCGACTGACATTCAAAGAGGACAGGGGGTCGGACCCCTGTCTTCTCTAAAGAGGTTTGGACATGGCCCGTCATGGAATCCCGTAGTCACAGTCAATCAGAGTGCAAGTCTCAAGAATTTGCTGGTACAAGACGGTAGATTGTGTCCGTCTGGTGATATAAGGATCATACCCACGGTATAAAAGGTGCTTGATGATTCTTACGCATTTTCGATGGTTATGCTGCATACCTTTGATCCTTCTAATTTTGTTTATCATATCACCATAAAAGGCAGGTTGTGTGATACCCAAAGTAATGTACTATGTTTCGTGTATAGATCCGAATCTCAATAGAAGTTCACCGCAATTTGTTTAATCTTCATTTTGTGAAACTGGGCTGTGTTTCTTTAATGCGTTCGATAACATTAGACAGTGTTCTACAATTAATTCTTGATACTACATGTATTACATGTAAGGTGTATTCAATCTTTGAATGCGATTTTCTACAGCATGTTTCTTTTTTCTTACAGTTAATAGAAAGAAGAATGATAAGAATATTAAGTTATGTGATTATCCACAAGGCACATATGAAGGATCAACACCGCTTTTAATTGATTCCGGTAAGAAAATTCGATTTACAAATGAGAATTGCAATGAGAGAAATATCAATGAAGATAAATTAAGAATAGACATGTAGGTACAACTGAGGTTTTACCAAATTTAGTATATAACAAAGCACTTAGAGTATATAGGTTGTCGAAACTAAAGTCGGACAAAGTGTTCGCAATTCCTTACTTCCCTTGCAGGATGTCATGCACAATTATTTCCTTTGTATATTTAAGATACTTCAATTAAAGTTACCAAGGAAACAAACGTGAGGTCACCATTTACTTCCTTTGATCCAGAAATCGATGACAAACCTTTGCATGTTAAACTCGATAAAGGTAAACAGCAAAAAGATTAATTTTAAGAAAATCTGAATGTTGCACTAAGTTATGGAAATAAGACATTTTTAATGTTATGATGGGTGTACCTCACCGTATCTATTCAATTCATTTAAATGACGGGTTTATCCATACTAATGAAGATACTTATAATTAGCCTCTCCGCGGTCCTAATATGTCATTGCACTAACTAATATTCCTACATTGTATGTGACACAAGAAAAAATATTTAAAGGTAAAATAAGGATTATGAATGAGAATAAGCCTATTCTATGACATGTTTTAGATTGAGGATCACTGTCGAGGGTTAAATACCCGAAACGTGCATGTCTGGTCCATGCTGTAAAATTATCTGCTCTAAAATGATGCTAATGAATTTGAAGACGGAACACTAATACATTATCATGTGTATTTGAAGGATTAAATGGCTCTTTCTATTACCCCTCAAAACAGAATGGCATTATCCATCGAACACTAAATTTTTCATTGCATTCCCTCTACTCACTAACTCGCTTTAAACAGCCCTTGTTTAGACACTGATTAGTTGCAGATAACTGCTTTGTTTTCTTTAAGGTCATTCAATTTCGCTTACCGAGGAAACAAAGTTGAAGCGTCCATGTGTTTTAGAAACCGAGGAAGAAACTGTACACTTGACAACTGGTCAAGGTAAACATGGTAAATGATTATTTTAAAGTTAACTTCAGTTTGTTTTTATTGTACAATATCGATACAGAACGTAATTAAACCTAGGTTTCATACATTTTCCTTGCATAAAACTCTTTTGTTTCCTTAAGATCATCCAATCCCGCTTACCAGGGAAATAAACTTGAAACGTCCATGTGAAGATGAAGAAACTGTACACTTGACACATGCTTAAGGCATGTCATTTCTAAACGATTTTATGATAACCATATGACAAAAAGTATTTGTGTCACTTAATCATTTTATGAAGGAAAATAAGTAGGTCCGAGATGAAAATCAAGATTTATACTTATTTGAAAACTGGGTAAAAAATGCCGGATATACAAAAAGTGTTGAAATGCACTCAATTGATTTTTATTTTACTTTTCTTGCTAATATACAATAAAACAGGTTGGAAAATTTGTATAAAAGTAGAATTTGATAAAGTGCTACCTTAGGTACCAACTTCATCGATAATTTAAACTTTTCTAGATTTTACACAATGAATAACGAAAATCATCCAAGTTAAGGTCAACATTTCAGAGATACCGAATTTCAACGATTTTTCCAAACACACAGTAACACGTGCTCCTAGGGAAGACTTTTCAAAATATTGAAAAAAAGGATATGTCCATGTTCAAATAAGAGAGAATAGACGCTCACAAATAGTGCCATTTTGAGGTTTTCTTGTAAAAAGTCTCAGAGCAGAAAATTTGCCTTATTTTGGATGAAATTTAACAATTTATAATTTTTCGGTATGCGTCAGCCATACCTTATAAAAAAGCTTAAATCAATAATATTCAATACGTATAACAAAATTCATGGGTAATTACTAACGTAAAAGAAGTCCAAACAGTTAAAAAAAAAAGTACCTCCACGTCAATCTTTACAGAAATTACAGCGAAGCATTTTCTTAAGCATACTTCATTCATTTTAGATCAAATTTTCAAAGGGGTAGGGCCATGAGACCCCTAAATCGGGCATTGATTTTTCTCTTAAAATAAATTTCATGAGGAATACTTGAAATCTCTCATAAAAATACACGAATGTTTACCGCTTTTCATGAAAAGAATGATATCACCAAACAATGTGCCATTTAACTGTAATGACGTCATGAAGTGACGTCATTTTGACGTTATTGATAAAATATGACGAAATTGCTGGGAATTTTGTCTTTTGTCGTAGAATTCAATGTGGCCGCATGCGTTAACTGAGATAAGACGTTTATGACAAAAGGATATAATGATAATCTTTCACATATAAATTTTCCATCATAGTTAATGCATGCGGCCATTGCTAATTTAATAGAAATATTGATTTTTTTGCATCAATTTCGCCGAATATGACCTATTTTGGTGTTTTCAAAGGGCTAAAGGGTGTTGATAAAAGCAATGTTTACAAAAAGTAGATTCGTAATTCAGTAGAGAACGTTTCAAAATGTCAAATAATAGTTAAATATTCTATGAAGTACAATGTTCAAAATTTATCAAAATTAGGGCCAATATTGGGCTTCGTGGCCCTACCCCTTTGCCGCTTTAATGTGTCTAATGAATTAAAGTCTTAAAAAGAGTAAGAAATGATACATTGGCCATAATAAATTGAAATATCTATAAAAGTCAAACTCAAATAAAAAAAAAAGTAAAATAAATCAGAAGATGCGCAAGAATAGTCCATAATTGTGACCAATGACGCACCTTAAGGTAAGCATGGTTCATGATTATAGAATAGTTTGTATATACTGTACAATATCCATACAGAGCGTGATTAAAACCTAGGTTTCATACTGCTTCCATGCATATAACTCCTTTGTTTTCTTTAAGGGCATTCAATCCCGCTTACTGAAGAATTACACTTGAAGCTTCCATATATTCCATGTGATTCAGAAACCGAGGAAGTAACTGCCCATGTAACACATAATCAAGGTAAGTGTGGTTAATAATTATTTTATAGTTTAAATGAGTTTGTATATACTTAGCCTATATAATATCAACACAGTACGTGATTAGAGCTTAGGCTTTCATGTTGTTTCTTATCATATATCTCATTTGTTTTCATAAAGGACATTCAATCCTGCTTACTGGAGATACAAACTTGAAGCGCCCATATATTCCATGTGATTTGGAAACCAAGGAAGAAACTGTGCATGTGACACCTTATCAAGGTAAGCATGGTTAAAGGTTGTTTTATAGTCTTAAATACTTTTGTAAATATCTCTCTTTCACCCCCATATGATACAGACAAACGAAAATAACTACTCATGCGAAATCTGATCATAGTTACATTTAACAAGGTAAATCTGAATTGTACACGTCAAAACTTTGAAGATAATAAATGTTCAAGTTTGTTATTATTGTATCTTACTTCCCATATGCCTTACAATACAATATGATTATCATCATTAATATGACGGGTTTGGACAAACTGCGGGAGATGTTAACCATCTCCTGGTCCTGATATGTCATTTCACTTCAAAATGCCATTTCGTTTCAACTTCAACTTTCGTTTCAACTTCAAAATGCCATTTCGTTCCAACAAAATAGATATTGAAATAGGTAAAAATATTATGAATTAGAATTTAACTATTTTGTACTATGGTCACTTATGGAACAATAAGTGGTCTTTAAAGGATGTAAATGAAGTTTCAATGAAGCTTGAAAACAATATGGCGTTCTCAATCGAACACTGAAACTTCTCACTGCAATCCATTTACGCATAGATTTTGAGCTACTTGCACTACCGGGGATCTATATGTGACATTTATATTTTGATAAAGAGATATCCTCCAGTATATGAAATGGAACATGCCTTACTTGAAAGAGGCGACTTTCCCAAGGTTATGATGAAATCATTTTTTTTTGTTATGAAATTACTGAAAAAATGAAAATGCTTAAAAACATATGAATAGCTACTGTATTTGAAAAAGAAATCAACTATGTGAAGGTGAAGTGTTTTTAATGTTCTCTCAGATAGTTGACTGAAGTTTTCAGTCCAAATTACTACTTTTCATTCGGTTTTTTATTTGGTTTTTATGTTTGGGAAGGGGGGGGGGTGCGGTTAAAAGTCGGTATTTTAAAATATTTTTAGGGAATTATAATTTTGAGAATTGTTCACCTTACATTTTCCTGCTTTTCATTTCAACATTATTGCATTAAAGATTCAGAAAAAAAAGACATTGTTGCAGTACCTGTAGCAAAGCACCAAACACTTTATGTTCAAACATACATGTAGAATACGCAAGCGCAATGATAGACATAAACGAGACATACAACATAGAGACATCAGACACAAAAGACCACACATAAATCAACGAGAGCGATCGGTGCAGACGTAAGAATGGTATGGTTAATCCGGATTACGTGCGCACAACTCTCAGACTTTTCCGGTAAACCAAAGGTCTCGAAGAACGCGTAATAGCAGTGTAAAATAACTTCATCACTGCAAGAAGACCACACAAACAAAAACTTAGTTTGAAGATTACTTTAACAATACTTACAGCACGCATCTCACAGCACAACATGATTTCCAACAATCATTTCCAGAAGGTCAATGATTTTCATTGTGTAACTATGTTTAGATCAATGACTGAAGTGTTGATTGAAATGTTAAACGTCTTCAAATTTAATAGCATCATTTTAGAACAGATAAATTTGCAGCAACCCTAGTCAGTGATCCTCAATCTAAACAATGTAATATTACAAAAAAAGTGTGAAAGTTATTACGTCCAAAAATGTATCAAAATACGAAGCAGGATGGGCGGGACATGATGCTTCAGGACCCATGTGTTAGAAATTTCAAGAAATGTTGATAACAAAAAAATTGAATACGTTGAAGAGACGATCGACCGAAAGATTGACTGAGTCGTTGTCAGATTATCATGATGAGTTTCTTACTAGCAGTGCAGAATTATTCAGTATTTGGTGATAATTGTTTGATGGCGTTACACATGCCTTGGCAACGAGTGGGTTATATAATTATCCTAAATTTTCATTTTTGATGTCAGAAAGAATATTGTTAGGGTAGTATATTTTTTCATAAATGGATATTGTATACTAATGAAGTTATATTTGGATTATATCTACGGAATATCGTTAATGGGGCTATAGATAATCCATAAAGTGTTACAGGCCAGAAATCATCTATGATTCAGTGCAACATAAGAAGTTAATGTACAATTTCATTATCTTAATCAAATGGATCAAATAAGAATCAAGTAACGTAATCAAATGAATAACAAATGAAAACAACGTAATCAACAATGAAATAGACAAATCACATAAATCAAACTTAGTTTTATTGTTCCTTGCCTGGACAATAATCTTTGTATTCATATGTATTCGATTGATTATTCACAATTCTACATTTATATTAGTACATGGTATCTTCAAGTTAATTCGGTAATCACTGTAAATTCCAAGGCAGAACTGAGCTCTGAGCACGAGGAATATCATTTATATGTTAGAAGGTTCTTTTGTGAAAGGGGTGATCGTCTATCGAAAATGCGTCAGAATCATTTATATTTTATCTTTTATACCGTTGATACATGCATGATCTTAATGTGACCAGACGGACACTAGGCTTGGTACTTGATCAATCTACAGTCTTGTACCAGCGCAATCTTAAAACTTGCACTCTAACTGACTGTGACGACGGGACTACATGACGGGCTCTGTCCAAACCTCTTTCGAGAAGACTGGACCACGACCATATGTCCTCTCTGAATCTCAGTCGGACTCCTCGGATGACAACATACATGAGCGAGCTCGTTTCACCAGAGAATGGATTGTATTACGTACGCCATGTTTTGATATTCATTTAAATATTCATCAGTGTTGTTTGGGCCCTTGCGTTTTGCGGTCTTGTTTGTGTGTGGTCATCTGACAGTGAGGATATTGTTTTACACCACAATTGTACGTTCTTCCAGACCTCTGGGTAATCGGAAATAATGGGAGGGCTGTGCTCATGCAATCCATCATAACCATACTTTCTGCTACTGTATTTCCGTGGCAGATGGCCGTCTTAAGTCGACGCCGGTTGCCCATTGGTCTCGTTGGTTTATGTCCTTTGTGTTCCATTTGATAATATAACAGTCAATTAAATAACCTATCAATACACAATGATCAATACACATTAGCATAAGAAAAGTCAATTTAATACATGCCAGGCAATAGAGAAATATCTTGGTATGAGAGAATAGGAAGTTGAAAAATCTGCAAATGTGGAATGAAAATCTCTCATGGGATGTCTAATTTTTACGCGATATAGCCTTAAAGTCTCTTCTCTCAAATGAAATATAGTTCGTTTCGTTATTTTCCTGCAAAAGCCTAGAATCCGTAGTTATAATACATAAACATGTTACTTCAATAAGAAATCTGCTTTCTGTGTGTGCAAATTAAACATGTTTCATTTCTCCAATGAAGAATTGTAAATTGAGCAAAAGTTTCGCAACTTTCGCAATTTTCTGTATGTTAATGAAAGTAAACCTTATCCATTTGGACATCAATAATTGAAAATTATTCCCTAGTAAAACGTATCATACTCTTTCAGATGATACATGTTTACTGTGGTATCTTTAAATAGTCGAGGTTGACCTTTACAAGTGTAAAATATCATACATGTCTTCTAGTGGACTACGGGGGGGGGGGGGAGGGGAGGGCAGAGGATAAATGACCTCGTTATAAGACCGTAATAAGAAAATATATCGGGTAGCAAATTTCAGGAAAAAAATATGCAAACCCATTTCCCTCATTTTTATTGATAGAATTTTTAAAAATGCACAACTGGCCTATGTTCAGTTTAGTGGACCGTGAGTATAAATGGAAAAAAGACAATATCAAAGGGAAAAACAATCCTACCAAAGTGCCGTTCCTATATCCAAGTGTCTTGCGTCGCAGACCCTCCAGAAAGAGGGCGGTTTTGATATGATAGGGAAAATTTGGGTTGCACACTGTAACTCAATATAAAGATGTCGCCATTCGGCTTTGAATTTGACCGTCACTTCGCACGGAAATCCTGACGTCACAATACGATTTTCGCACGGAAAACAATGATACTGAATTTTAACAAATACCTTTACGTCATGCAACCGTCATTTTCTACGAGAAATCAGTAAATCAATTACAAAGATGAGTTTGAAAGGGGAAAATGTGCGAAGCCGAGCGGCGTTTGAGCGCATTTAACAGGGGTTTTGGGGCAGTAGCCCCCGATAAAGTTCAAGGTTTGATAGTGAATTATTGTTCCATTAGTTACAGAAAAGAAATATATGTTCATGTATTTCATTTATTTCCTCCTTAATAGTCGTGGTATCCTAAAGACCATCAAGAGCAATTCATCGAGTAAAAAATGATTATAATCCATAGTACAAATAAAAAACGCAACACCTTTAAAACCTGGTAGAAAATACCTTTTTCTCTCAAAACATTCTGGTTGAAAATTTCGTCTCAAAATCGTTCTTTTTTTTTGCCAATATAGTCCCGGTCCCCTAAACTGAACAAAGGCCTGCAGAACTTGACAGTCCCGTCTCCTCTATACTCCCTGCTAAATAATATTTTTCATCCGCCTATGACGAGGACGTCTATCCCCTCCCCAATTTCATCCTCTCAGATGCAATAGTATTATGGCATACACCATCAAATTTATGCTTTAAACGTCAACTGTTACTTTTTCAATAAATCCTAAAGTCACTATCTAGAAATGAAACAAGGGAGGAGATCTCCAACGAGACCCCGTTGCAGCATCAACAGCAAAACACCAAAATACCCGATGAAAAACACAAAAGATGAGTACAGCACGAGACGGGGCCCTGTCTTCTCTAAAGAGGTTTGGACAGGGCCCGTCATGGAGTCCTGTCGTCTCAGTCAGTCAGAGTGCAAGTCTTTTATGCGCTTGTACAAGACTATAGATTAGTAAAGTACCAAGCCTAGTGTCCGTCTAGTGACATTAGGATCATATCCACGGTAAAAAAGGCGTTTGATGATTCTGACGCATTTTCGATGGTTATGCTGCTAATGATGCTTATGATAGTAATCTTGGAACATCACCGTCAAGCCAGGGGAAATTTACTATGTTGAATCCAAAATCATCCCTTTTGTCATATACACTTGTATGAATCTTTCCGTTTACAATTTTGATATTTAGGTCCTTCAATTGTGTTTCTGTATTTGAAAGGTTTGCCTTGTTAAGTGTTAATTCTTGTGGATAAATTTCATTCTTATATAATTCTAAAGCAGGATTGTCAATGGTTAGAATATCATCCAGATTCCTAGAAGTATTATTGAAACAATTCAGATCATCAAATTTCCTTTGCTTCTGAAGATTTTGGATAAATTCTTTTTCATAAGTGTATTAAAATAAATCTGCAACAAGAGGCGCACAGTTAGTACCCATAGGAATACCTACAACCCACTTGAAATATCAAATGGCAATAACATGCAGATCTTGACTTTACGTAATCGGTATCGGCGGCATTTTCCCATCTATATGGCCTTTTGTCTTCTTTAAGATATATCGTTTTCTTTCGTTTCGTTTCGTTTCGTTTTGATTTGTTTCGTTTCTTTTTGATTTCGTTTCGTTTTTGTTTCGTGTCTCACTTTACAGGGACCCTTATATTTTTGGGCAGAATGCCTTTTTTTGTGTATAAAAATAACATGTACAATGTACCTTGACATTTTGATATATTCATTATTTTGGCTATGGTTATAGATTAAAGCTGTATTCATATAGATCACAAAATATCTTAATAAAAAATCAATAGCCTGTTAAGGTTTGTCATTGGTCACGATTTAAGACCATAATTGCGCATGTCGTATTTTAGCACTCATTGAGCTTTATTTATATACTAGTAGATATTTCATTTAATTATGGCCAATGAATAATTTCTAACTCTATTCGAGACTTTAATTCATGTTAAACGTCTTCAAATTCATTAGCATAATTTAAGAGAAGATAAATTTACAGAATGCACCAGACATGCGCGTGTCAAGTAATTAAACCCTCGTCAGTGATCCTGAATCTAAACAATGAATGAAAAATACCGAAAGATGTAGCAAGATGACTGGAATATGATGTTACAGGACTAAGGTTTCAGAAATTTGAGAAAATGTTGAAAACAGAAATTTCAAAATGCGTATGAAGAAACGACTAACCGAAATTGATCTAATTTGGCTACATGTGCCCTTGGGGACTCCTGGTCCACCAATAGTGTTACTCACCAATTCGTACAAATGATAAACTCTCCAAATTCATTAGCATCATTTTTAAAAGAGCAGATAAAGGGGTAGGGCCACAAAGCACCTTAATCGGCCCTGTTTCTTAACATTTGAATTGATTGAGTATTTTTGTGACTTGATACTTTGTTAAGTTCTTTACTAAATCATGTATCTAGATCATGTAAATAATGCATGCATCTGCAGCTTTGAGCCCTTTGAAAATCCCAAAATCGGCAATTTTCCGTCAAATTGCTACAAAACCTACATGTTTCTTGAAAATGTTGACATTCTTTGACCATGTTCTATCAATAACGTCAAAATGATGTCATAGGTCTTCCTAGGGTACTTCGGTCCGTGATATGTTCCTTTTATAAAAAGCGGGAAGCATTCATTATATCTTATGTGATATATCAAGTATTTCTATTTAATTTTAATTTTAAAGTAAATTGTAAGGCCGTTTTATGGGCTTCGTGGCCCTACCCCTTTACAGCATGGACCAGACATATCTTAAGACATAGGATGTACAATAAGGAATAATTGTTCACCCATTTATTGTATTTTGATTTTTTTATAATATAAGAAAATATTGAAACTTTTTCCATGTAATTTTGAAAAAAAAATCATTTCCCAGAAGAGTTATCGGCCCTTATAGCTTCTTGAAAAACAAATATTGCAGCTACATTTTCCAGGAAAATGATGGGCGCTCAAATTTTGATGAATGAACAATTTCTAAAAATTAATATTTATCAAACATCACTGAAAAATACAAAGAGAATGGAGGAGATCTCCAACAAGACCCCGTTGGAGCATCAACAGCAAAACACCAAAACACCCGATGCAAAAACACAAAATATGAGTACAGCACGAGACGGAAAAGAAACACACGACATGTAAACATCAAACACAAAAGACTACACATAAACCGACGAGACCAATGGGCAACCGGTGCCGACTTTGGACGGCCATTTGTCACGCAAGTAGCAAATGGTGTGGTTGTCCTGGATTACGTCCGCACAACCCTCTCACTTCTCCAATTACCCAGAGGTCTCGAAGAACGTACAATTGTGGTGTAAAACAACCTCCTCACTGTAAGATGACTTCACACAAACAAGACCGCGAAACGCAGAGGTCCCAGAAACACAGATAAATATTTAAATGGATATAAAAAGAGGGCATGCGTAATACCGTCCGTGCTCTGCCGGCTGTAGCAAGCTCATGTATGTAATCATCCGAGGAGTTCGACAGATATTCAGAGAGTACAGGTGGTCGGGACCCTGTCTTCTCTAAAGAGGTTTGGACAGGGCCCGTCATGGAGTCCCGTCGTCACAGTCAGTTAGAGTGCAAGTCTCAAGGATGCGCGTGTACAAGACTGTTGATTAGTAAAGTACCAAGCCCAGTGTCCGTCTGGTGACATCAGGATCATATCCACGGTATAAAAGGCGTTTGATGATTCTGACCAATTTTCGATGGTTATGCTGCCTACCTTTGATCCTTCTAATTTTGTTTATCATATTACCATAAAAGACAGGTTGTGTAATACCAAAAGTAATGTACTCTGTTGCGTGTATAGATCCGAATTTAAAAAGAAGTTGACTGTAATTTTTGTAAAATTTCCAGAAAGTCTTAACCAGTTTATGAAAGCGGAAAACTTGACCAAAAAGATTTTTGTTAATTTGTAAATTTCTACTGTGAAAATCCAAAATATCAGTACATGCTCTAGCGTACCGGATGAGCTGTGATATGTAAATGCCGTATGACGGTAATCTTGGAACATCACCGTCAAGCCAGTGGAAATTTACTATGACAAATATGGATAATGACCATATCCCTGTATACAGCACAAAATCGATAATTCAAAAATCAGAAACCGAAGGCATACAAAATCAGGACAAAACAGGAACCAAAGCAAACAAACAAAAACCTCCACCATATGAAAAGAAGCGAACTCCCGATATGGGAGTGAGACCAGGTGCCCAGGAAGAGTAAGCATCTCCTGCTTGCATGCAACACCCGTCGCTTCAATTCGGTAGAACTGTCACATCCGGTTACTTCCATTTGTTAGATCAAAAATCATCCCTTTTGTCATATACACTTGTATGAATATTTCCGTTTGCAATTTTGATATTTAGGTCCAAAAACGGTGTTTCTGTATTTGTAACGTTTGCCTTGTTAAGTGTTAATTGTTGTGGATAAATTTCATTCTTATATAATTCAAAAGCAGGATTGTCAATGGTAAGAATATCATCCAGATACCTAAAAGTATTATTGAAACCTTTCAGATCATCAAAATGTCTTTGCTTTTGAAGATTTTGGATAAATTCTTTTTGCATAAGTGTATAAAAATAAATCTGCAACAAGAGGCGCATAGTTAGTAATCATAGGAATTCCTACAACCTGCTTGTATAGATCCTCACCAAATCTAACATAAATATTGACTGATCGCCGTATCGTGTTCACTCTTACCTGAATACGGGATATACATCTATTTATACATACTGTATATGCAAATAACGATTTCTGAAGTTTACCGGAAGTTCAGCGTTTAGATCTTTCGCAATTGATTTTTAAAGTTTTCTCCATTGCGTGATGATAAGTCCTAAAAATGACACAATTGAAAAATCTTTTTTTCGTTACCTACCATAATTGTAATATAAAAGTCTATGCAACATCAATAGCGATTTAACACTATGGAATTGATTCATACACATGATTTCAATATTTTGGATATGATTTCATTCATTACACATCTAGTACCTTAAAATCGGATATGTTTGACAATTTGATCGAAACCGAATGAAGTATCCGTAAGATAATGATCAGCGGTAATTTCTATCACAATTGAGCTGGAGTTACTCGTTTGAGCAGTTCAGATTTTTCTCACGCAAGTAATAACCAATAAATTTCGTTTTACGTATGAAATGTTATTGACTTAAACTTTTTTTTAAACTGATAGATACCGAAAAGTCAGAAATTCTTTAAATTCTACCCAAATTAAGGCAAATTTTACCGCACTGACACTTTTTCAAGAAAACCACAAAATGACACTAGTCTTGAGCGTTTGTACTCTCATGAATGAGTTCTTGCCATGGCACCGGCAAAATCATATTTACGTGTTTTAGAAAATACACTCCTTAGAACTGTTTATTTCATCATGATTTTTCAAAATAGGATTAAATTCATACACAAGCTATGAGGATCCAGAAAAATAAGGGAATATATGACTTTTTGAAATTTCATGTATTGCAGAGGTATGTAAAGTTGTAATGTGGTTTTCTCTAAAATGATGAAACTGTTAAAATAGGCCAAAAAATGGACGTTTATAGCCAAATTTTGATTTTTGGTCTAAATAGTTCGAGATGTTCCTCTACATGTTGACTTATCCATCTTTCTTCTACCTCATTTCTTTTAAAAGTCGCCACCCTGACCTTAATATGGTTATTTAAACGCAATATAATATCTATATACAAGGTCAATTTAATGAAATATTTGTAGGAAAATTATCCTGTCTCTATCGTGGGAATTTTAAAAAAGATAGTTAATACAAATGTACGTGGTTTACTACGTTTCGTAGTAATCCCACGATATAGAGTTCATTCAAGCGATTGCCTATTCGCAATATCGTGTTCACTCTTACCTGAATACGGGATATATTTATACATACTGTATATGCAAATAGCGATTTCTGAAGTTTACCGGAATTGTGTGTACCCTAGAATAAAACCACAAAACTTGATAATTTGTGTAAGTAAAATATAGATGTTCAAATGGTAGTATTTGAAACCTGCTTACGGCAAAACGTCGTTATTGACAGATAATAAAACTATTTATAACTTTGAAGTATTAATTTTGGGGCAACATACATTTATGTGCAAATTCCATTAATATGAGAAATACTCATAATTCCTATCAATTTGTCCAAACTGACACGTTCTAGATATGGTAGAATACCCTTTCTTATTATGAAAGGGTTTGAATGCATTTTGAAAATTGAAATTATCTACATAAAAAGGATAAGATCCCCAAGGAGACTCGATTTAAGCACCCATAACAAAACACGGAGGCACCTCTATGCGAAAACAAATAACAGACATGCGCAAAAGGAGACGGGAATGGTACAGAAACCACGACTGTAAAGACTTACCATTATAGACTACAAGAAAGCCAACGAGACCAGAGGGCATTCGTCGCAAACTAAGGATAGTCATCTGCACTTAAATAGTAAATGTTGTGGTTATACGGATAACTCTCTCACGTGATCGGTGATCCATGTTTTTGCGTGTAAAAGCCTCCTTGCTGCGAGACATCCACACAGATGGATGCGTAGTTCTTAAGTTTTTTTTTTCAATAATTGTTGATAACAAAATCATTGATATGAAATAATCAAATAATGAATCAAATACTTTTTATACATGTAGGGTTTTACAAGGACTTCAAAGAAAGATTACTGAAATTTAGTAAGAAGGTAACGGAGAAGATCCCGTTATCCCCTGTACAAACATTCGGAAACCTTCCTGTTGATTTATTGTATGCAAAAGTGGTTATAAAGACAGACGCAAAGTACGTTCAAATGGGATATCAATACTACGAAGACACGAATTTGGAAAAAGAAACAAAATATATAGAAAAACCCTCTGATCTTTTCTACAAGTACGGAAAACTAACGGAGCGTATCTTTATGAAAGGAAACGCCGCTCATGGAAAAACAACCTACTGTCTATGGCTACTTCAACATTGGTATCATGCTCATAGTAAGCGGACAAGGACACAGGATGAATGGGGAAAGGAGATTGGAAATTTTGACTTCGTATTCCTAGTTCGACTACGTGACGTGCAGAATTCGAGAGGAAATGTGATTGATATGATATGTAAAGATATTTTGGGCATCGATGACGAGAGTAATATAAACTGGCTTAAAAATGCATTAAAATCGGGTAATTATCGTTCTTTGATTCTCATAGATGGTTTGGACGAGTGGAAACCTGATCACAATATTATAAATGACAACAAATTTAAAGGAATACCAAACACTGACGACATTAAAAACTGCGTCATTTTCATCTCAATGCGACCTTGGAAATTCGAGGAAGTATCAAAGGACGTGAATTCAGGAGACCGCGTTATAGAAATCTTAGGTCTTAACGAAAAGGGACTACGAAAAGTGACGGAGAATGTCCTTTTTATCCATTTTGGATTGAATGTAGAAAAGCATAAAGATAAACTAAAATATGATACAATTCTGAACAAAATAAAAAACAATACACTTGCGTCTATTCTGAAAATTCCCTTGTTGGCAGTGCTTTGTGTACAGATGTGGTACATAGGGGACGAGTTAACAAATTCCTTAACAAGGTTTTATTCCGAAATGATCAACATGCTAATCGAACGCACTAGGGAGAAGACTACAACTGCCAGGAATCGTGATTATTCGCAGAACAGTTCAATTTCCGATAACAATAATGAACCTTTTTTACTACAATTAAGGAAGCTAGCGTACGAATGGCTAATGGCTGGTAGATATATTCATGAAGTTCATACCAAAGACATGTTGGAAGAAATAGGTATGAAAGAACCAGACTTAGAATTTTCTTTAAACGTTGGTCTACTTAGTAAAGAGGAGACGGATGGTTTAATGAACAAAACAGTAAAATTATATTTCTTTCATGCATCACTACAAGAGTATCTAGGTGCGGTGTACATTGATGGAAACGAAGAAATTAGAAATTCATTTTGCGACCATCTCTCAAGTGTAAAAGATATACTTCAGTTTGGTAATGTTCTTGTATTTCTGACAGGTTTAGACGCACAATTAGGTAGCGAAATCTCCAAGCGAATTGTTAATGTTGCTAATAATGACAATGAGGTATCTAAATACAGAAAATTCGATAAGGCATTATCATGCCACAACAATGAAGTAGAATTATTATATAAACTACAGGCCAGCTGTTATAGAGAATTATCAGATAAAGATGCCTTAGAACAACCGTATCACGTATCAGATGTGTATGTAGGAGCTGACAATGACATAGACACAATAAGGGCTACTGCCGATATTCTTGCCTACCACTTCGCTGGAATAAAGTCTCTTTTGATGATTAATGTACCCACTGATAAAGAAAATGGCATCCCTGACTCCCTTCTGGCTGAGTACCTAGATCGCTCTGTTTCGCTACAGTCTCTGTACTTAGATGGATTAAACACAAACAGGACCTTACATCGCATCGGTAATATCGTCCCCTCACTAACAGCTCTAGAACTGTACAATGTCACATTAACACCTGAAGCTTTCAGTTCTTTACAGACAGCCATACACTTAAATACAGCAATACAAACACTAGGTCTTGCATATATAAAGATTCGGATCAATGATCAAGAAGGACAGCCAGTTTCACTAAGTGGTATTTTACAGATCCTTCCTGATTTACCATGTCTGACATCATTACATATTCAGATACGCGAGAATGACAAACCCGTATTTAGCGATGTATTAAGTCGTCTGAGCAATCTTCATGGTATAGAGTATTGTTGTACATCTCCCCGTGATGATAGGTATGATCTTTTTGTAGTACAAACTCTGTGTGAGTGGTCTTGGCTACGTTGGTTCTGTCTGTTCAATGTTAATCTGGCTGACAACGGGCTATGGCTACGACATGACATGTCAAATCTAGAGACAGTAGTGTTACGGAAGGTAGATATGTTACCATCCGCTTGGAACGACTTTATTCGATCTCTGCTTAAGATAAACCATGAATTTGATATTTTCCTTTGGAAAGTGAATATGGACGAGGAATGTTTGGATTTGATCCGATCATGTCCACAGTTTTGGATATCACATGATGAAGTTGCTGATGTTGGTACATGTAGACATAACTTACAATTTATCAGAGTATTTCCTCCATCTGAATAAATTTATGTTTATGTTAGTAATTCGAGCTTTCACTTTTACACACTTGATCTGTACACATACTCTTCGATGTGTTTTTTGATAAGAGACATGTGTATTTTATAAAGATTATACATATATATATATATATATATATATATATATATATATATATATATATATATATATATATATATATATATATATATATATATATATATAAAAGCACAAAAAAAGGTACAAGCGACCACGACACTAAACGTGATCATCTTTTCAGTCTTTTTATTATTTTGAACCTATAGAAGTCTTGGACGTGTTTCTATCGATCAGTCCGTCCAGACTTTTTGGCAGCGTGTGTTGCATGCAAACAGGAGACGCTGACTCTACCTAGGCACCTGGTCTCGCCCCTCGCGGGGTCTGCTTTGGTTCATGAATTGAGAATATTACCCACCTGGCTACTAGTTATAGCCTTTCGAGCTTCAGTATAGTACAGGTTCTGACTAGCATGAGAGTGTGTGTATGTTTTTTTTATGTACTTTGTATCCGAACGGAATGAGGGACGTACTGTCCCTTGTTCCGTCTGAATACAAGTACATATTCGTGTATCCAGAGGGCTCAAGGGATGTGCTGTCCCTTCCGCTGGGTTTAAACACGTTTAGTGTCGTGGTCGCTTGTACCTTTTTTTGTGCTTTTATATCTTTTTTTCCAAGCGACGTGCATTCGCCCTTTGTTGGGCTGATCCGACATTGTCTGAATAGTGAACGTGGTTGTTTTCACCTCTTTTGTGCTGTCTATATATATATATATATATATATATATATATATATATATATATATATATATATATATAAAAGCACAAAAAAGGTACAAGCGACCACGACACTAAACGTGTTTAAACCCAGCGGAAGGGACAGTACATCCCTTGAGCCCTCTGGATACACGAATATGTACTTGTATCCAGACGGAACAAGGGACAGTACGTCCCTCATTCCGTTCGAACACAAGTACATAAAAAAAAAAAAAAAAAAAAAAAAAAAAAAAAAAAACATACACACACTCTCATGCTAGTCAGAACCTGTACTATACTGAAGCTCGAAAGATACAAGTACATATTCGTGTATCCAGAGGGCTCAAGGGATGTACTGTCCCTTCCGCTGGGTTTAAACACGTTTAGTGTCCTGGTCGCTTGTACCTTTTTTTGTGCTTTTATATCTTTTTTTTTCCAAGCGACGTGCATTCGCCCTTTGTTGGGCTGATCCGACATTGTCTGAATAGTGAACGTGGTTGTTTTCACCTCTTTTGTGCTGTCTATATATATATATATATATATATATATATATATATATATATATATATATATATATATATATATATATATATATATATATATATATATATATATCGATTATATATGTTTTATGTTTTGTCATTTTTTACTTACATTGTAACATGTTTTTATGACGAAAACTTCATTTACATTTCGTTTGTAATCAGATTAAAACACTTCAGTAAACTTGTCATTCAATTTGTCTAAATTTGAATAATTCTCTCGTCTTTTGTTTATACTTATTGTAATATAATTGAGTATAGATTTCATATACTGCAGAATAGCTAGATTTGAAGGTCATATTTGACTCTATTTTTTTATGTCGCCTGCAAAGCATAGCGACACTTAGGGGTCAATTTGTCCTTTGTACGTTTGTATGTCTGTCACACTTAGGGCGTCACAGCTTATAACTTTTGATTGGTAAGTGATAGGACTTTGATATTTCACTTGCTTATTCCTTGTGACAAGACCTTTCTACACATACCATTTGGTTTGACCTAGTGATCTTGACCTACTGTCCTGTTCACTAAATCCAGAGCACCCTGTTTGGGCGATTTATTCTGTCGTCTGAAGAATTCTGCTATAGATTATTGTTTCCGAGAATTGACCTCCATAGTCGTTACTGGAAATAAACCTCACATTACCCTATCAGCTGCCTTCAAACCGCAATATTAAAAAATAAAATGTCTACGGAAAATTCCCATGTTAATTTCAAATTTTATTGTTCTCCGTGTCAATAATAGTAAACAGTGACGTCAAAGCCTCCGACGTCACACATTTTCAGCGATTTTACTATAGAAAATCTCCATAGACTTTTTATTTTCCGTCCTATTTCTAACTTAGCTGACGTACAGCCAAAACAAAGGTATTTTCTGTTACGACTGAAAGAGTACTATAAAATAGATATCTGATTGGAAGATGACAATATCAAATTTTAGAGAAAACCGGGAAAACAGAGTGCTCTGGAATAAGTGAACGGGACAGTAGATATTTGACTTACTTTTTCAAAAAAAAAAATGAAGATTGGCTTTATCTTTTGATTGGTTAGTGATAGGGCTTGGGTATTTCTTGTGTTTATTCCTTGTGAATTGAACTTTATACACATACTTGGACTGTCACGGTACATCCTTTAGTCGGTCAAGTTCGGTTCAGGAAAAAGAACCGTGGTTCACGATATATTCGGTTCGGTTTCAGTTTGTGTAGTCTAATTCCATAAAAGAGTGAAATAATGGTTAGAATAACAATTAACAGATAATTCTTTTTCATTTTTCTGATTTGAAAGCATTTTTCTTCGAGATTTTATCAACATTCAACAAAATAACATAACTAGAACACTTAGAAGACTTCTTAGACTCCAATTGTCAAACAAACAGGTGTACTTTTCCAATTAAGAAGTAAAACAATCCATTTCATTGGATATGGAAAATGACCGTATCCCTATATACAGCACAAACTCGATAATTTCGAAAATCATAAACCGAAGGCATACAAAATCAGGATAAAACTGGAACCAAAGCAAACAGATACTTCCATCATATGAAAAGAAGCGAACTCCTGAAATGGGACTGAAACCAGATGTCCAGGAAGAGTCAGCATCTCCTGCATGTATGCAACAGCCGTCGCTTCAATTCGGTAGAATGGTCACATCCGGTTACTTCAATTTTTGAAGATATAAAGTATAATCTTCGGTTGGACGGTACAAATTGTCCATAACAGAATATCATCCACCATTCTTGAGAGGGGGACATCATAGTGTATGACAATTCCCCATATCAACCGTTGAACTTCCTCAGTGACGATGTTAGTCTGTCACAAACGTATCCCTGACTGAGAGGCTTATCTGAAAGAGGCCTAACTCCCAGAATAAAATCAGTATATTTGGCACTTGCTCTGGCATAACATTTCAACTGAGATATGAACACGACATAAGCAGGCGATGAAGGGATGTTGCTACTCAGAAAAAGGAAATAAAATTTGTGATGCTAAAAATGAAGTCGTCACGTTTGTAATAGAGTGAGGTGTTCAAGTGACCATCAGTGTCGTAGGACAACATAATATCCAAATAGGATGCTGAATGGTTTGTCTCTGTAGTTTCTTTGATTTCAAGCTTCGAAAGATTAATTCTGCTGAGGTAATCCACGAATTTAGGATTATTTATGAACATCACATCGTCTATGTATCGGTGAGTGAAGTTGAAATCAGAAGCTAAATATTTTTCCCTTCAGAGACCAAAGATTGAAAGAAAAATGTCGGCAAGGAATGGGGCACAATTCGTCCCCATTGGAATTCCGATAATTTGCTGGAAGAGCTTTCCTCCAAAAGCCACAAAAATGTTGTCGGTCAAGAAGTTTAACATCTAAATAATGTCTGTTTTAGTGTACTCATTTTCAGAATCGGACTGTTCGAAATACAACAAAGAAAACCATTCACAGTCTGTGTATCATACAAAATTGATACATGTAAACTACTGATTACCAGATACATGTATAATAAAAAAAGAACCAAACCGAAATCCCTAAACTACGATCCGAATCGTAACGAACAAGCTTGAACCGCGGTTAACCGAATTTTCGCTTAACCGTGTCAGCCCTTATACATACCATAATTTTTTACCTCTTTACCTTGACCTAGATACTTGACCAACTTTAAAAAATAAATTTGGCTATATCTTTTGATTAGTAAGAGATAGGACTTTGGTATTTCATGTGAATTTCTTGTTACAAGCTTTGTCTTAATATACAGTTTTATTTTCACTTTTTAACCTTGACCTAGTTATTTGACCTACTTCCCCCCCCCAAAAAAAAAAGATTGAATATCTCTTTTGATTGGTAAGAGATAGGGCTTTGATATTTCATATGTTAATTTCTTGTTACTAGATCTTTTCTAAACACACCATAATTTTGACCTCATAACCTTGACCTAGATATTTGACCCACTATTCAAAAAACTTAAGATTGGCTATATTTTATGATTGGTTAGTGACCTAGATTGAGATTTAATCGTTAAGGAAGAGGTATGACATTTCACATGTGAAAGTCATTTGACAATACTTTCTTACTGATACCAATAATTTTGAACCAAATGACCTTGACCTACGTTTGATCCACTTTTGCAAATAAGCGGCTTCGCAGGCGACACACGCTATACATGGATTGCCATAGTGTTAAAACATACACTTATCTTTATAAAATTTAGATCGAATTATATCCTGAATAAAATCACACTTCTTGACAATTCAGAACAAGGGTATCATGTTTATCTCTATTTTTATGACAGGATATAAATTTACATCATTGGTACACTCTACATATAATAAGTTTTACAAAAGAATCATGTATATATGTATCAAAACACTATGAAATTTCGTATGAGAAAAAAGTGTCTTTATTTGTGTTATGCTACGGGTATGTAACACACGTAAGTGCATTCATCGTTCAGGTAATGCGAGTTATCGCATTTCATGCGAAAAATGCACTTGCTGTGTTTTTCACACCCGTAAATTATAACACTTATATTATATATACAAACTGCATATGTACTGCTGTATTCTTATCTGCAATCACTTTTTCTATGTAAAAATATTAAAATTCAGGTCACCGCAGGTTCAGTTTGCAATTTGATAAATTTGATTAAAGCAGCCGCCCGAAGAGGTTTCTTTAGATCTTATGTATTGTAACGTCACGAGCATTTTCATGCGAAGTGCATACATGTTTCTTTTCATAGTTTCACCTTAGGGAACTCCATTGGTTGTATGTATATATCTACTTGTCGAATAGTTACATAGTAATTTTATCTCTTTTTTTATTTAATTTCTATACGGCTAATACTCATCTCAAGTTTAAGGTGATATCACACATTTCATGTTTTACAACAGTTATTTTCAGAAAAAAAGGCATAATTCTGATTTTCTGATATAATTCAGATGTAAGAGAAAATATTAGGAGGTCATCATCCAAAATTTTGAGATTTTGAAACTAATCAGAATGTTTAGCCATCCATTGATTGTAATGGAAATGCTCACATATTTTTTTCAGCCCAAGATTTTCAAAAGAAACTTTACATATGATTCCCTCATCATATTGTTCAGATTCTTATAGAAAGAAATCATTCAATGACCACGTCATATGTTGCAAAATCTGACTGAATGAGTATTTCATCAATTAAAAAAATAAAAATGCAATTAGAGTTATCTTTCTTTACAATGTGACCAAAGACAAAAGCATTGGATTTATATAACCAACTTTTTAAAAACCTCACAGAATGGTTCCTTCACTCACAAAGATTTGAATATGTGAATAAATTGAGCCAAATACAGATTTTTTGTAATAATACGACAGTATGTGCACATGCGTAATAATATTACTATATGGATAAAATATATTATAAGTTTCTCTACATTCAAACACTTTACAGACACCTGACTGACATAAAGATTTTCCAACAGCTGTCAAATATCACAGCAGCATTCCAGCAATTACAATGATTCCAATATGTAATATGTACATAAAGTTATGTGTAATGATATGAACATATGTATATGGCAATACATTCATATGAATAGTGTGAACGATAGTATTTCTCTACATTCAAACACTTTTGAAAAACCTGACTAGATATAATTATTTGTGAATAGATGTTAAACGTCTTCAAATTCAATAGCATCATTTAAGAGCAGATCATTTTTCAGCATGGACCAGACATGCACGTTTCGGGTATTTAACCCTCGTCAGTGATCCTCAATCTAAACAATGTTATATTGCCAAAGAGTGTGAAAATTATTATGAACAAAAATTTACCGAAAGACGTAGAAAGATTGGTGGGATATGATACAATTTCGAATGCGTTGAAGAAACAGACGATATGACATATATATGCAGGTAAAAATAACAAAATTTTCAAGTAAGTTCAATTTCAGCAAAATTTCAACTATTGTTGGTCACCCGAGGCTTACCATTACTTTGCATAGAAAAAAAAAACGTACGTAGCTATATACAAATGATAGGTTGAAATGACAAATATGGATAATGACCATATCCCTGTATACAGCACAAACCCGACAATTCAGAAAATCATAAACGGAAGGCATACAAAATCAGGATAAATCAAGCCAAAGCAAACAAACAAAAACCTCCACCACATGAAACGAAGCGGACTCCCGATATGAGAGTGATATGAAAATCCTGATATGAAAATCCTCCTGTTGATCAGGTTCGAACCACGGTCCTCCCGCGTGGTGAACAAGAGCTCTACCTCTGAGCTAATGGTTCGAGTTATTATCATAGCGATTTTTACAAGGAAAAAACATCAAGACATTTTAAGTTACGAAATCGGAAATCTTCAGCGTTGAGATTTCTTAAAAATTCTCGTCTAAGAGAAGCTACTGAAACGCGTGTGATATTCCGTTAATGTTACTCAGTTATTATCGCGACAAGATTCAGGTGGAAGACTCTTATTGAAGTGTTATTGTTCAATGGTAAATACATTGATCTCATTTGTCTAAATGTCTCTACTACTTTGTGAAAGCAAAAAGTTTCCTTGTAATTTGTACACTTCTACTGTGAAAGTCCAAATCATCAGTACAGTCATGCTCCAGAATACCGGCTGAGCTGTGAAATGTTGATACAGTCTGACGGTAATCTCTCACCTGTTAAGCCATAGACACTTGTATAAATCTCTCCGTTCACTATTGTTATTTAGGTAAAAAAATATGTGTTACACCATGTCATTCATGTCTCGGATAATGAATAATCATCAGTGGTATATTCTAAGCCAATAAGATTCGCTCCTTGTTTCGATTTGGAAATCCCTATACCTCGTTGTAAAGACTGAGCTATCCTTATATACAGATTGAATTCTATTAATGGACATAAAATTTTTAATGTTCGCTGACTTCGCACTTCGGAGGGACTGTGTCAAGAAAGGAAAATTTTGAATATATTCAAATGAACTCAAAGTTACAAATGATCTCGTTAAGAACAAACCATGAAGGAAGTATTTTGTCAATTTCATGAAAGCGAGTCTAGCAAACTTTAAATTAGAAACTAACTGGTAACATATATAACTTATGCCCTCGCTACCGAAATATGCAAAATTATTGCTTATGAAATGAATACCCCTAATACAACCTAGTTTTCTTATAAATAATAGGATCTAAAATGGAACACGTTTAAGCACTGATTTGCATAAGACAAGTACTGTAACAAAACAAAACAACATGGTGGACGGATGACACGTGAACGAAAAGACATCGACAATCGGTATTATCAGAATCCGAAATTTATAATAAACAATAAAGAGAAAGACTTGGTATTAGCATGGCATTGGGCAGATGAAGATCATTGAAATTGAAATCGGTCGAGAACTATATATGTACATGCAGTTCCATGGTTATATTTATAAGATTTATAAATATCAGTTGGATGTGTATAAATGATATATACACACAGACAAAAGTTAAGCAACACTGCAATAATTCGGAGTCGTTATACTTTAAACGATAGCACCGAGAAGTTTTCGTAAAATATATCAACTGTCTATTCTTTTGTAGATGACTTAACACCTTTTGTTAACATATAACACTAGAATGATATCGAAATTGAAAAATAACCTTGGATAGAGCCTCAAATGAAAAGAATGTACTTTTGAGGGAAAAGAAGGTAGAATAAAGTCTGAAGAGAAGTGTTGAAAAATTAAGGTAACAGGTACTCGGGAAAGAGATAAACCAAATTCGGCTCAAGATTCACAAAATCTAATACGGTTTTCTTAAAAAAAATTAGTATGTAATTATATTCTTTCAGTGGACTACCCTCTTTCAATCGCTCTTGTTAATAAATTGCCGATAATTCCCGTTATAGACATTTTTTTGCTCATAATTGCTCTATATTCCATGTTCACAATGTTAATGATGGCTTTCATGACCCCTACGGTTTGATCAATTTCGGTTAATCGATTCTTTAAACGCATTTCAAAGTAATTTCTGTTTACAAACTTTTCTCAAATTTCAAAAATCTGGGTCCTGTAGCATCATATCCCAACCATTTTGCCATGTCGTTCGGTATATTTAGGACATACTTTTTCACAGATTTTTGTCTTATTACATTACTTAGATTGAGGATCATTGACGACGGTTTATTACCCGAAACGTGGATGTCTGGTCCATGCTGTTAATTCATCTGCTCTAATATGATGTTAATGAATTTGAAGACGTTAAACATTTGTGCCACTTGGTGAGTGTCACTGCTGGTGGACCAAGAGTCCTCGAGGGCACATGTAGCCAAGTTCGATCAATTTCGGTTGGTCGTTTCGTCAAACGTATTTGAAAATATCTGTTTACAAAATTTCCTCAAATTTCTGAATCCTTCGTCCTGTAGCATCATATCCCAGCCATTTTGCTATGTCTTTCGGTATATTTAGGATATAATTTTCACATATTTTGGTCATATTACATTGTTTAAATTGAGGATCGTTTACGAGGGTTTATTAACCGAAACGTGCATGTCTGGTCTATGTTGTAAATTTATCTGCTCTAAAATGATGCTAATGAATTTGAAGACGTTAAACATTTGTGCCACTTGTAAACTCGTAAAAATGAGTAAGCTTACTCCTCCAGGTCCCACCTCTAGCTTGCTAGGGCTCCGTCGATGCTCAATTTTGTGCTGAGTGCTGTTGAGATTATCGTCAGGATCTCATTGATAATTGTCACTGCTGGTGGACCAAGAGTCCCCGAGGGCACATGTAGCCCAATTCGATCAATTTCAGTTGGTGGTTTCTTTAAACGCATTTCAAAATCTATGTTTACAAAATTTTCTCAAACTTCTTAATCATGGGTCCTGTATCATCATATCCCAACAATTTGCTTTCAATTGTCTTTCGGTATATTTAGGACATAATTTTCACATATTTTGGTCATATTACATTGTTTAGATTGAGGATCACTGACGAGGGTTTATTACTCGAAACCTGGATGTTTGGTCCATGCTGTAATTTTTTCTGCTCTAAAATGATGCTAATGGATTCGAAAACCTTAAATATTTCAGCCAAATCATGCCGCGATTGGAACGGGATGCACATCCTGCTTTTAATCTTGTCATAAATAGAGAAATTTAACGATTCGACGGATTAATCTCTTAACCGGAAATGACATTTTAAACAGGTGGTTGTCCTAAATGAAGATTTATATTGGTCGAACTAGGGTTGATTAATAAAATTCAAGAAAATAGTAGTCACGAAGGTGTAACTTAAAGAAAATACAGAAAAAGCATCCAAAAAGGTATAGTTTTCAAGCTTTATTTCTTTGATAAAAACGATATAAAAATATAAACATGCGTTATAAAAATACAACATCAGAATATCTTATTTATGGTCTAAATGTTTGTCTGATAATAGATTTTGTTCTATCGTTATGCAGGCACTTAACTTTACTTCCGGTTTCATACATGCGCTTTTTAGAAACGATATATTTAAAAAGAATCCCAATTCTTAAGAGATAATTCTCATTATCACAGTATTTTTAATACATATTCAGTTTTGAATTTCATCAGATTAACAATTTTATTCATTGCAACCATACTAAACATCGAATTATTTATGTCTAACTTGATTTGTTTAAAATCACACTTTCCCCATTTCGATCCCAATTTAAGATAAGTTGCATAGTACAATTATGTTCAATTATGTAATATTGTCTTCGTCAAAGGTCAGATCTATATCATGATACATAATTTTCAAATATTTTTCCTCAAATAAGCATTTTGCATCAAAAATAATTTTACTGTTGCTTCACTTCTGTCTAGGTGTATATATTCGCAATGTTTTGATACGTTTACAAGTATTCAAAGATTATATCAAATAGGAAAACAAAACCCTGAAAATAATAATATAAAATAGAGGCAAATCTTCATTCAGGATATGGTAAGCAAACGCACATGTGTAGCAGACTACACTGGACTTCAATCCAAGCGTCATACCAGTTGTCAGTCGTTTGCAATTAAGTGTTCGATTTTCCAAGTTTGAACGCAATATAATAGACCTTTTTACGATAAGGCTCTTTAGATTCACGTTTGTCTCTTCCTATGGTACTTTTTCCACTCAAAACAAATGCATGACGTCATACCGCTCTAGATCGTGACATGCACTATTGTGGTATGACCTCATTTCATTGTTTTGAGTGGAAAAAGGTCCTTACGAAACGATGAAAGTGATCTGAACGAAACTTATCGTGAACGGGTCCATATCTACATAAGAGATCAACATCCTATTTGAAATTCAATAAGATATCAGTACGACTTCAAGTAAGTAATTTGTCTTCTTTCTATCGTGAGAATTTGAAAAAAATAGTGAATACATCAAAGTGTACATGACGTTTTCAAGTTCGATCAACTTCGGTTGATCGTAACTTTAATGCATTTGAAAATGTCTGTTATCAAAATTTCTTCAAATTTTTAAAACGTGGGTCCTGTAGCATCATAATCCATCAATCCCGCCACGTATTTCGGTACATTTATGGACAAAATAACTTTCACATTCTTTGACCATATTACAATTGTATAGATTGAGGATCACTGGCGAGGGTTAAGTAACCGAAACGTGCATATCTGGTCCATGCTGCAAATTTATATGTTTTTAAATGATACTTTTGAATTGGAAGACGCTTAAAATTCTTATATAGGAAAAAAATCAGAAGAAGTAAAATAAAGAAATACAATTTCCTTTATTATGTAATGTATGATCACTTTCATATTATTTTCATACAGATATGAATCTAAACACATCTGAACGTCATTATTAACTAGCCTTCTATTTAGGTAAGGGTTAGGAAAGTTCACCATTTACGTATATATTCCATAGACATATGTAAAATCTATAAGATTTTTTGTGGAGTTGGCATTAGCTTTAATAAAACTTTAATGATTCCACGTAGTTTAAAAATTGCAGGGAGACGTCATTTTTACCACGCATACGTATTGATGGCGCTTCTTGTAACAGTAATATCTAAATACCAATGTATCATAACAAGCGCAACTTTCTGCATGATAACCTTTAAATACCATAAAATAACTAGAATATACATTGACTTTCTAGGCGTCCGAATTTAGTTATAATAGTGGAATAATGCACGTGTACATATTTTTGGGTATCTCGATTTTCGTATTGCGCCGCTAAACGTCACGACACATAATTAAAAGCATTTATCTAAGAGACATAATTTTTCAATTACCTAGATATTTTATGGATTAATTTCAATATACCCCAAGAATTTATGGTAAGAACATTGTACAATTACTGTCACGCATTTCTGAAATATTCCGGTTGTGTACGAACTTTTCAAACAACCCTCGTATAGTTCCAGATGTTATTCAATTTAAGGTAGTCGTCCCGTAACTAGTAGTAAAATATAAATGGTGTCCAAGTACCTTCTCCAACACATTACAATTAGGTAATCGATGTAATAAATATTGATATAATTGTAGCAAATGCTGACGACCAAGCGATTAGGGATTCAAAAAAGCGGCTAAGAAATTTTTAGAATTTAATATTTCGAGGAAACCTAATCAATAAATTTATATTTTAAAAATGTTTTCTCAAACGTTTATTTTGAAATTTGTATCAATAATATCGGGCTTGAAACAAAAAAAAATGTGTGTGAGTTTATTCCTAGGCATTATATTGGAGTATTTTGTTCGTGTTGGTATCATATGGATAAGAAGAGAGTTTTGCATGTGAAAATGGAAAGAAAATGCAAAAAAAGGTTTGAATAAACAATTTGTATTTTACAGCTGATTCTGTCGGCACATCAAAGGTTTACCAATTCTTGCCGAATATCAGTATATCATTAACATATTAAGTCATTGGCAAAAAGCCTAATTTTGAGCGGTAGGATGCAATTAATGGTATACTACCTTAAATGACCATTTAAGCATACTGTACAGTAAAAGAGGCGAATAGAAGGTTGAAATAAAAAACATATAGGGGCGTACGTATTGTACAGATTTTGTTTTTATGGTGTTTGCGCTCTGCAAACATGACCATAGCTCTACTATGTTACAGTACATAAAAAACGTGGTAGGGAAAAATTAAATTACATATATTTTTACATTTTGATATATTTATTATCTATAAAATGTAAAACGTGGACTCGTAAATGTCATCATTCATGCTTATCTACAGTGATATATATTTCCCTAGAATGGTTAAGACATGAAGAGGCTTTAAATAATGTAGATAAAAGCCATAATGTACACAAGAACGTATATAAAAGTGTCTATTACGTGACTATGTTTATAAGCGGAAGTAACATTTTTCTTATCGATTGCATTTGAAAGGTATGGTATAACTTTTTTCTCTAGATATTTTTAAATTAAAAATTAGATGTTTTATTTTTGTAATTTGAAAGAATGAAATCGTTCCGCGAGAATTAACAGCCAACAAAGCAAACGTTACAGCAATATCTCTTATTGGCCTTAATATCAAATTGAAAATGGACAAATTCATACGAGTGAGTTTGACACACAATATGTAATATTATAATAGTGGATTTTTCCCTGGCTTGACGATGATGTTCGTTATATACTATATGAGCAGATATCATCTGATCAAGTGCGCTAAACAAAGTACTCAAGTTTCAAACTTTTACGATAGAGATGTTTCGTTAAAGAATATACTTAACGACGTCGAACGCAAACGAGTTTAATAGCACGTAAAGGCAGATAAAACACGGAGAAGCTATTAAGGTGATTCCTTAGAAATCTCATTTTCGTATTTTCTTCTATTAAATCATAAGAAAATTGAGATTCTTAAGAATTTTACATTGCTTTCGATACAAATTTTGACATTTTAGTACTTCCTACTCTGATAGAATATCAGAATTATGCCATTAATAGTAGGCAAAAGTACATGATTGACTATCAATCAGTGACATATACTTTTTATCAAACTTTTTTACCTAACATACATGGATTTTTTTTTGTACTAAAGAAAGAAAAAGATACTTTACCCAGCGAAACTTAAAGAAACATATTGAAATTACTAAAATTTCTGCTGAGATGTGAAGCGTTATATTTCTTTTCACTTTACTACTGTAGACGTAGTCGCAGCCATGTATCAGATATTTCATTTTCTTGCTCGAAAACAGGGTGGATGAATGAGCAACCTAGTTTTTTTTTTTCAGATAGAAATAAATAAGCAACGAGAAAAAGTGATGGATTTTTGGGAATGTGTCTTCGAACTTCTATATGTATGTCAAACGTCTTCAAATTCAATAGCATCATTTAAGAAGAAATAAATTTTCAGCATGGACCAGACATGCACGTTTCGGGTATTTAACCCTCATGTATTTTCCTTTAGATAAATGTTCTATATGTGGAAGAGTTGGTACGGTGGGGTCGGAATGTGGGTTTGGTACATATCAGAATCCTAATACCATATCAACGCATTTACAATATCACTATCGTTTCATGGTTTATCATCAAAAATTAAGTGGGAAAGTTACTGTAAACTTGTCATTTGGATGAAATGTCATTTTAAAAGACTAAACATATTGTTTGAAGATGTGATCTTATGCCATATGTGATATATGACATACGAACATTCCGCATGGCACTGGACCAATCTACAGCCTTATACCAGCGCATTCTTAAGACTTGCACTCTTACTGACTGTGACGACGGGACATCATGACGGGCCCTGTCCAAATCTCTTTAGAGAAGACAAGGCCCCGACCAGCTGTTCTCTTTGAATGTCGGTCGGACTCCTCGGGTGATAACATGAGCTCGATTCAGCCGGCAGAGCACGGACTGCATTTCGTAGGCCCCTACCCCCTTTATATATATTAACATATTCATCTGTATTGCTCGTGCATTGTGCTGTCTTGTTTGTGTGGTCATCTTACAGTGAGGAGGTCTGGTCCCTCCCATCTTTTGGAATCAAACCATTCTCTATTCATCTATCACCTTTAACCCCGCAAATTACCATGGAATCTACAAGTACGTACTAAATGTATTCATATTCCTGTTTTTCCCTTGCAAGGGATGACCAACGAACGTCCATGGGATAGGTCAAGAATTAGATGGGTCCAGGAATCTTCTTAATTGATGCTGTTAAATTTGAAGACGTTTAACAATTGTACCACCTGATGTATCACTGCTGGTGACCGAGGAGCCGCCGAGGGCACATTTAGCAAAGTTTGATTAAGTTCTGCTCATCGTTTCTTCAACGCACTCGAAAATTACTGTTCTCAAAATTTCTTGAAATTTCTTTAGCGTTGTTCCTGTAGCATCATATCCAATCCATCCTGTTACGCCTTTTAGTACAATTTATGGACAAGATAACTTTCACACTCTAGCGAGGGTTAAGTACCTGAAAGGTGCATGTCTAGTCTATGCTGCAAATTCATCTTCTTAAATGATGCTATTGGATTTGAAGACGTTTGTACCACTTGGTTAGTGTCAATGCTGGTGGACCATATTTCTCATAGGGCATATTCAACAAAGTTCGATCAATTTCGACTGATCGTTTCTTCAACGCATTCGGAAATTTTTATTCTCAAATTTTCATGAAATTTCTAAAACGGGTATCCTGTAGCGTCGTACCCAATCCATCCTGCTACGTCCTCCTGTACAGTTTTTGGACAAAATTCTACAGTCTATTGCCAATTCACTTTTCGTAACGTAAACGTTACACTTAATTCGTTGCTTTGTATCTCCTATGTTTCATTCTCATATACATTGTCGACATAGCAATCAACGAATAAAGTATATATTTCTGTCAACCCTTACGTAACCTTATGTTTGATACGTAATATAGATTTCAACAAAGCCCTCAGTGAATGTAATAAATCTTATCAGGCTCATGATATATGTTTATAGACTGCTTTCCTGTATTGACATGAAAGGTATTTCAAATTTTGTAAATTTTCTAGCGACTATGACTGATTCTAAATCTATGAAGTATCTCCCTTTATGGCACAGTTTTTTTCCTTCGATGATGGTCATTTGGCATTCATACATTTACGGTTATTGAGAATATCTTCGTATTTTCAGTTTTATGAATTTCTCTATTTCGGTAGATAGCATCGCTGAAGATATATTATATAATGTTTTAAAATACGCATAAAGTGCGCTAAATTGTTTTGATGATTAATTCAGTTAAATTTCCGTATAACCGAAACAAATAAAAACAAATATCATGTGACGTGTAAGCAACGTTAAAACATTGATGTGACGTCATGCCTTTGTTCGAACAGTCCGAAATTTACCTTTGACTGTCCAATATCAAATATAGGTCGCGTTTATTAGAAAATAATATATGCGACATAGATTAAATATTGGACAGTCACAGGTGAATCTACAGAACAACCGTTACAATCCTTATTCAGAAATCACGCGACAAGAATTCCATGTATCATGGTACTGACTATTCCAATTTTTGCAATTTTTTCTCCGGAGTTGACAAAATCCAGCACAATCTTATATATCTAAAGAATCGGCCGTTGTGTCGGAAATGACAATGTAAGAGACACTTTGGTTTGAACAGTCCTTTGTTTCTTGTTTCGGTCTAATTCCCCCCCATCTTTTTAATTTTGCTTACAAGTAAGATTGTTGCACGACTTTTACCAATCCGAAAAGCCTAACTTAAATCCAGCCTTTGACGTTAATTTTGACCCAGTCCCCCAACCCCACCCCCCCCGGTGCAAATAACCGTCAAAGGCTGGGTTTAGGTCAGGTTTTTCGAACTACACTACTTTCCAAAATATCTTCCTGAATTGTCTTTTTCATTTAACCCTGCACATAGTAAGTTGAACATCCCCACTGATTTCTTTTCGGTATTTCAAGGAACTGTAAATTATTTCTGATTTCTTTTCGGTATTCAAAGGCACTATAAATTATTTCTTGCTTGTCCGGAAAACGACACTTTAAGAGACGCGCCCTTTTATTCTATATATCCAACTGTCCAAAGAAGCTTCAACTAAATCGTCATCACGCGAAGTATTCTCGTTGATTTTTTCACAAATATTGCATCCAATTTCGTCTTGGAAATTTCATCTCCGTTATCTTCTTATATACACGACTCCCTACTGCTAGTAGCGAGAATGTTAGAACCTGGAGTGATTACATTTCGTTACAGTAGAGGCAATTAACATAATAAGAACGAAGTCAAAGGTCATGCCACTTTGAATAGTGATCAATGTTTTAAGTACGATATACGCCTCAAACAATTCATTCGTAAAGATATTGGACAGTTTTCGGCCCTGCGGGCCTCAAACTGTCCAATATCTTTAAGAAGGAATTGTTTTCGGCGTATATCCAATACTTATTTTGTATATCAGACGATCTGAAAAAATGCATAGGAAAATGGAATGAACGGGAACCAAAGTCGCAATTTTAGATATGTTTGCCTTCGAAAAACCACACATTCTGTTAATTGCGTAGCAGCTGGCCGTCCAAAGTCGGCATCGGTTGGCTTATGTGTTCTCTTTTGTATAACATGTTCTATG
Organism: Pinctada fucata; assembly: GCA_028142955.1. NCBI lineage: Eukaryota > Metazoa > Mollusca > Bivalvia > Pterioida > Pteriidae > Pinctada > Pinctada fucata. The sequence continues at coordinate 22,173,145 of AP027112.1, read as the reverse complement.
CCGTGAGTTGATGTTCCTTGTCCCTTTTGTGTCTGTTCCTGTTGGTGTCTGCTCTGTGTTTTTGCATTTGGTGTTTTGGAGTTTTGCTGTGTTTGCTGCAACCGAGTGTTGTTGGAGTCATTCAGACACAGGTAAGATTAATTTTAGTAGCGCCCTCTGATTGTCTTTTAGAAATTTCTTTGCTGAAGGTGCGATGCTTCAAATTTTCTGTAGGGTCCATTCAGCAGCAAAGTTGAATAAAATCGATGACCAGCATAGCAATGAAGGGATGGTGCTTAAATGTTAACCTCCTTTTATTTCGATGTTATCTTTGGATGAAATGACAAGTTTCCGAAATTATTTATGCATAATATTTATACTTCATATTGATAAAGGGCCAATACTAATCTTCTTTCAGACGACAGAGCTGGAAAGAAGTAATTAATACACTTCAAACAGAATGCGTGCTATTAATCCTCATAATTGTAACTTTCAATCAAATGATTCATAACAGACAAAAAAGTTAAGTGCGATGCTCCCTCGTTTAAACTTTAAATTACAGGTATCTATTTTAAAACAGGTGGACGGCTACAAATTTTCTGTGGAGTTCAAAGCCTAATTAATTGATAAAGCATAGATCACTTTTAATTTCCTCGCAGCCTGTTTGTCTCTCTGTAAGCACGTCTGCCCGAATAAACTTGTCCGGGCCATCATTTCATTGCTTACATGAATCTTGATAATATTAATCATACTATGCACCAAGGGATTTGTCCTTGACCTTGATCCAAAATCGTGAGTCAAAGATCGTGGAAGTAATACATGCAATAATACTCTATTGTGAGTGTTGTTGAGATCATCGTCAGGATCTTCTTTAACTCATGCCGGTAGGTAAATCTTGTACAGATTACACTATTCATTTTCTTTCATGATCTGCTTTATATGTCACAGAATTATTATAAAGAATCCAATGGGAGCCCCGTTAGAAATAAGCCTTTGGGCTTTTATGGGTTATCCCGGTAAACGATGTCTTAATTTAGAATTCAGAAAAATATATATAATGAATATGGGTGATTTATTGTGCAATGATTGTATTTGTTACCAATTCTCATATTTCTCATTTAACAAATTATCATGCTTTTCAGTTTTATACCTTTGACAGTTTCTTTTTTATAAAATGTTGATCTTTTTGTTATAATCTAGCATATTTCATTGTACGTCACATATACATACAACATTGTTTACCAAATAAATCAAATAAAAAAATGATTCATCGTGGCCTTGATCGAAGGTCATAGGTAAAGGTCTATGTTAGAAATGACGTTCGATGCCATTACTTTCATCCAAGGTTACAAGTGAAAGGTTATGGTGATAGTCCATGTACACTTAACTTGCCCGGACCATAATTCCCACTGCATGTAGGGGTTTCAATAATACTCACATATTTGCAAACTTGCTGTGTCACTATATTGATTCAAGGGTATATTTTGTCATAGGTCAAGGTCACAGTGCATGTCGATTGAAAATATAGTATGGACAATATATTTCACTGTCTATACATAACGGAATAACTTTTCAATTGATTCTCTCATTCATTTTATCCAATCTTATGACTTTGACCACGGGTCATAGGTCAAACTTCAACGCATTCTAAATTTCTGTTATCACAATTTCTTGAAATTTCTAAAAAGTGGGTCCTGTAGCATCATATCCCACCCATCCTGCTACGTCTTTCGGTACACGTTTTCGACATAGTAACTTCCATTCTTTTTTGGCATATTACATTGTTTAGATTAAGACCACTGGTGAGGGTTAATTACCCGAAACGTGCATGTCTGGTCCACGTTGCCAATTTATCTGTTCTTAAATGATGCTATTCAATTTGAAGACGTTTACATTCAAAGCTCGTCGGAATACATCTAGGTCAAAATCTTATCTGTATCTTTTTTCACTACTTGTGTGTGTCTGAATGATATTTCTCAGCTTTATTTTCCGAGACTAAAGAATCTGTCATGACTTTGATCCTATATCAAAGGTGAAAACTTCGCAATAATGCATACTTTGTTTTAGATAATGATTTGAAAATTATTACCCAGGACAAAAGGATTCGTCGATAGCTTGAAACATTGGTACATGTCAAAGTTCAACGTCACAATATACTCAGTTAAAGCATCTTATATGATCATTATAATGATTTTGCGATACCTTCATGTATCTGAATGATATTGACAGAACTAGTGCTCAGAATTAAAGGATTTGTTATGATCTTGACCCAAGAACATTTATCTTAGTATAAGGACTCGATACGATACTATCGGGTGTAGAATTAGATTTGTTCCAGTCAAATTTCTTTCATTGTCTACATTGATTTCATGACATCGAATCAGCAATTTTCTATATATCTTTAAATTATTGATACACGTACAAACAATTGCATACTTGATCTCTAGTATCTATTATTGAAAAAAAAAATATTATCGTCTGACACTAGCATTAATTAGAAAATTAGATAATCAAAAACTGAAATAAGAAGGCTTGAATCGGAACATGTTTTCTTGTACGTCTAGCGTTTGACTCCCTTTCCTTTCAGAACGACCATGGATTTTAGAGAAAGGTTACTACTTCTCTTAATGATTGAAGTCGCTGGGCTATTTTGTCAACATTCAATCTGGAAGTGTACGAAGGAGGTTTCAAATTGTCCGATCACAGAAGAGCTATGGTACAAGAGATGGAAAGATGTTCCCTGTTTTTGGAGTAGGGCTTAACTATACATGCATGATGGCGGCTGGTGGTGTGCTTGTTGAGACTTGTATCAATGAATATGAAATCAAAGCTTTTTACGGTAAGTATAAGTAATTGTAATTGTCAAATTAGTAATCGTTCAAAAAAATATAAGTCGGTGTGTTCCACTATTTCTACCATAACGATACATACTTGTTATAACGAAATGCGCATGATGTATTGAAATTTGAACCATACTTCGATGTTGATGATATAATCAGTCCTGGGGGTGTTCATTTTCTATATCAACTAGAAATTTCAAATTTTCCAATTACCGGTTTATGTACCTCACCTTCCCAAATGACGGATTGTAAACCTTATCAAAAGCAAATATGACCATATACACGACAAACGACATATATAAACATGAAACATAAAAAAAAACTTCGAATAAACCAACGAGAACAATAGATCATCAGTGCCGACTTAGGACGTCCATCTGCCACGCAAGTAACAAATGATATTGTTATCAAGATTACGTGCACACAACACTCCCACTTTTCCGGTTACCATTTGAAAGGTATCGTAAAAAGCACAATCATAATATAACACAGCTAGATGACCACAAAAACAGAACAATAAAACACAGGGGCTGAAGCATCGCAGACGAACATGTAAATGGATATAAAAGGGGGCGTACGAGTGTGATTTCGTCGGGGTTTTTTCAAATATGCCAAGACATTAATGTGTAATTTTTTTCATAAGATACATTAAACAATAATCTAATTTCCATTAGTCGATTAGAAAGTCATTGAGTATTTTAAATATTCTTTTTTTCGTAAACTGTGAAATCGAGTGAAGAACCAACAGCAAATAACGAAACTCGCAAAAACACAAACCGGATCAGAAGAAATGGAATCACAGAGATAGGAAGACTAAAAATATGACAATATCTAACAAAAAATCACAAAAACTACACAGAGTCCAATAATTTTAATAGGCAAGCAGTGCCAAATTTGAACGGGTATCTGTCAAATTAGAAGCACATGTTGTTGTTATCCGGATTAAGTACTCTTAATCCTCCCATTTGGCCGGTTATCAAGCAGTATTAAAACAAACATTTGTTGAGAAGAATTGCTGCCTCACTTACTATGACGACACAAATTGACAGCAATACACAGAGGATCAGGTAGCACACATATTGATATGTAATTGGATATCAAAATCAGAATGTCATACAAGAAAAAAAACAAAAAACATTCAGTACTCTGTCCTCAACGATGGCTTTATTTATTTTTCACATTGCATTATTTTTTTCAGGCAGTAGATGTCCTTTCATTCATTCATGTGACGGTATCGAGCCTGTACTAGCAATAGAAGGAAACTGGCCAATATGTCCGGAGGGTGTGCTCGGATGTCCACCTGCTGTCCATCCGGTATACACAGTCTACCACATGTACAAATGTAAGACATAGCTAAAGACTATAATCAGTTCACAGTCGAGATGGATGTGAATAGAAAGCATTGTCATGATTTGTTCTTTAAATCGATTAATTTCAATTGTTATGTTTAAAACAAGGATTCTGATTCGTGAGAAATTATGCACCAGACACGCATTTCGGATATGAAATTCTCATAGGTGATTCTTCCATTTGAAGTGATTTTTAGACACGGCCAAAATTTATTTTAGTAGCGCGCTCTGGTTATATGTTTTGAATTTGTGCAATTCGCAGAGTGTGCGCAGCTCCAAATTTCCATAGTCAAGTCAGTAGCATATCCTTATAACCTCTGTGTTCCAAATAGTTTGGGAGGGATAGTGATAAGATGTTACATGTAAATTCCTTTAATTTCTATGATATTTTTTCAAATGAAACGAGCGGTTTCCGAGAAAGCAAAAACATTTTATGACGACAAATTGATAAAGTGCCAAAACAAAGTTTCTTTGATGGGGGACAGAACTTGAGAGATGTAATGACATCCATGTCACGGGGAACGAGTTAAACTGCTCCAAACTGCAACAGGGAATAATTGTTTATTTCAATTATTTCAATTTTACGGAAGTGTTCTAACTTTATACCTTCCCGAAGAAAATTTAAAACCAATTTATTATGCACCAGACAAGTGTTTCGGATATAAAATCCTTATCAGTGATGCTTCTATCCAAAGTGATTTTTAGACACAGCTACATTTCTTTCAGTAGCGCCTTCTTGTTATATTTTCTTAACAAAATTTGTGCAATTTACATTGAGTGCGCGGCTCCAAACTTCCTGTAGTGTCGAGTCAGTAGCATATCCCCATAGAATTTATGTTCAAAATAGCATTGGATGGATGGTGTTAAGATGCTTACCTCCTTTAATTTCGATGAAATTTTTGAATTGACTGAAAACTTTCAGAAAAGGCAAAATATAATATCATGAAGACAAATTGATATAATGCCAAGAACAAAGTTTCATCTTCTTTTCACACTTGATATCAGTTCACAGGATCACCAAATGCCCTACGTTTCACCAAGACACACTTTTTCATAATGACGTCATAATAAAAGAATGGCTCGTCCAAGAAGACTTTCTTGAGTTTGACTGGCCATTGATTGGTCCTATTCGAACATCTGGCGACCCCTTAATTATCAACTATCTATACCTCTATTACAGATCCAGCATGTATAGTCAAAAACATGTCACAGTAAGTATAGAATAGTTGTTTTACAATCGGTTTGTTGACAATATTCAATAGGAGTTAGATAATATTACGATGTTAAACGTTTTCGAATTCAATAGCACCATTTACAAAAAGATAGATTTGTAGCATTTACCAGTTATGCTTGTGCTTTGTACAGTACATGTGTTGTGGAGAACTATTGTTTTCCTATTTACAATAAAAAAAAAAACACAACCAAATGCAAGGGAATAAGGAGATATCCAAAATGATTGGGCTGCGTTGCCCGCGACAACAAATTAAAGCAATACCCTTAAATCGTCCAAATGAAACTTGGTTGCTGCACGTACAGCAAAAATAAATGTTTTCACTATTATCTTTGAACACCGAAACTATTTCAGTATATTCCTGCAATTTCGATATACATATTCAAAATTATGATACTTTGGAATACGAACCATCAACTCAAAGTCATTTGCAAATCGTTTTGTGCAGATTTTGTGTAAAGTAAATTGCTAATAATTAGGTAACTGGTAATGAATTTTGAACCTTACTGTTAGTCGGTATATGAAGTCTTAGGGTCTCAAGCTTCGAAATTAAAAGGTTGTGTCGAAAAGAGGATTATTCAGTAGCAGGAAATGCTGTTCAAAAGCTAATCATAATCATTAAGGTGATAAACATAACTGATCTAAGCATCATATCCCACCCATTCTGCTACGTCTTTTGGTACAATTTTGGACATAATAATTTTCATACTTGTTGGCCATATTACATTGTGTAGATCGAGGATACCTGACAAGGGTTTAGTACCTGAAACGTGCATGTCTGGTCCATGCTGTAAATTTATCAGGTTTTAAATTATGCTATTGAATTTAAAGACGTTTAACATTTGAACTACTTGGTGAGTGTCACTGCTTGTGGACCAAGAGTCCCCGAGGGCACATGTAGCCAAGTTCGATCAATTTCGGTTGATCGTCCGTCTCTTCAACGCATTTGAAATTTTCTATCACAAAATTTCTTGAAATTTCTAAAAGTGGGTCCTGTAGCATCATATCATATCTCACCCATTCTGCTACGTCTTTTGGTACAATTTTGGACATAATAATTTTCATACTTTTTGGCCATATTACATTGTTTAGACGAGGCGGCAGTGTATCAAGACGTAAAATTTTTAAGGCTCTATTGCAGAGGAATATTTAACCTAAAACTTTCGTTTTTCTGTTAGCACTATCGAATTTTTTATTCATCCCTATGCCATTGGACTTCCATCATACTACCAGTAACCGATCTATGGAGGAATTTATAAGAAGAAAGAAAGAAGGTACCACCGTCGTTTTTTCCTACGATCCAACCTGCGAGAGGCACGTGTGTTCCGTTCTCCTATCCCTCAACAATCATACGCATAGTTTGATTTACTTGCTACATCCATGAAATCGGTAAAGTAGTATCATCCAATTTTATTTTCAGACAGCAAGGTAAGAGTGGTTTGTACACACGTGAGCTAGCTTTTTAATTAATTAATGAAAACACAAAATCAAACAGTTTTGATTTAATTAGTTTTTAAAATCTACAAAATTCGTAAATTATTGTGTGCGTCTATGTAGCTCACTTGTGTCACAGTACCTATATTAATATTCGAATTTCCATCTTAAGTAATGTAAGCATGAATGTCTTGAAATATTACCGATCATTTGCTCCATTTTTACTCATAAATAAGATCCTTTTATTTAAAGAATAATGAATATTGGAAGTCTTTAGCACACATTTATGTCTTTTATATCACTCTGATTGAGATTATTGTAATTTGATTGTCACTATCTTTTCATCTATATTTATTCGTTTATTCCTTAAAATATCATTTTAATTATTTACCGGTTTATTCATCTATTTAATTATTTACTCGTTCATTTATTTTTTCATTTATTTATCCTTTTATAAGTTATTCACTTATCCGTTTATCGAATTTACTTGTATTTATGTACCAGTACGCACTTCATCGACTTTTATTTCAAATCCTGGTGTACACAGTTTGTGTTTTCAATGAACCTAAGCGAGCATTATATTATATAATATAGTTTATTAACGGCCCAATACTAATGTCGGACAAGGTGTTAGTTAGCCCTGAAATTCTTTCACATACCGTTGTGGAATATGATCGTCATGATGAGTCATGACTTTGCAAGCTGTGTCGAGAATTTATCAAAAAAAAGTGTCATGTTGTAAAGGTTTACAAAGTTTTCTTACAATAAATGGTCAGTATTCATCAAATAATGTATAATAGGCGAGCTAGGGAGATATCCACCAGCTCTTGCCATAGTAGAATTATAAATAAATATCGTCTTCTTATTTTGCGTGAGGCAGAAATTTGGAAAGGATTTGCTTTCCCCCTTTTATTAGCAAGTTGCAGGATGAAAATCAGTGTACAACATAAACAATATTAAAAGCAACTTGCATATTTACATTTTGTACATGTAACATAAATCTTAACGCCAAAATTATCTGATTTAGTAGATATATATGTATGAAAATAATAAACCACGAACATGCCAAATTTATGAAATTAATGAAGAGTATCTTGATGAATCCAACTTCCATGAGATATTACAGGACTCTCTATTTGCCTGATTTTGGGCCGATATCCGGCCCCATTCCCAACGCAAAATAGTAGTTTTTTCTCCAATTTGTTAATCAAATTTTACCTAATTTGAAGCCACATCGAAAAACCATAAAAACGACTAAAAAGGCTTAATTTCTTGTGTAAATATACCCAAATTCATTTGTAATTTTGCCCATTTTTCCAAAATACCCCACCTTTTTCTTAAATGAGTTTCAATCGTATTCTACCGACAAGAAGGATATGACACAATAAAGTTGTTATAACTTTTTCCTAAACCCCCTTTTATAATTATGAAAGTTTTTATGTTAGAATTAATAAATAAGTTAGAAATGTCCTAATTCTATTATTTTTATAAATCTGATCAGTTTACCCTTCAATGAACAGTAATTGAAAAAAAAATTAAGCAATCAAGCCGACAGGAGGGTACTCCTCTACCCCTCCCGTCCCTTAAATTCGCATCCATCCCGTTCCTTGTCTCCTCCTCCTCCTACCCCCTTCCTCCCCTCCATTTAACCCTTACCTCCTACCTCCCGCCCTCACCCCCCCCTATACCCCACCCCTTCATCTCACCCCGTTTCCCCTCCTTCCCCCCTTTCATACCCCTACCCCCTTTTCCTCCTCTATGCCTCCTCCTTCTTCCCCGTCTCCCATTCCCTCGCACCCTGATCGCCCCTTATATTAAAAAAAATACATAAAAGAAAAAGAAGGTATGAAAGGCGCTAGTCCATTAACACGTGCAGGATTTCATTTTGTTACATTACTACAGTACTATAATTATTTATATTAGCTTGCTAGTCATATAATAACCCAGGTAACACAAAACATTTTCGAAAAATCTTTGTATGGCTTCAAACAGGTTCTGTCGAAACATTTCTGCCCAAACGCTCCAAGAACATTTAAAAAAAAAACGCTGCAAAGGTTGTATAGAATATAGCACTGAACAAAATGAAATGTTTCCAAAATTGTTTCATTGATATTTCTGGAACCATACAAAATCACGTTTCTATAACATTTACCGCAATATTTTTTGACATTGTGTTAACTGGGAAAAAATTGAATAGTTACTGGATAATTATATAATATCGGTAGGTCATCACTCTTTTCATAGAGAGTAACTGGTAAATATCAATACGAGGTGAGGCACGGCTTCAGCGCAACTTGTCACATTTAACAATTTATTACAAGAGAGTTAACCTTAAGTTCAACCAATTCCCCGTTATCAATTGAGGAACATTAAGCAGGCGCGTAGCAAGGCATACGCAAATACACAGGTGCATCCAAGACAAAAATGTTTACAAAGAGTCATTATAATTATTCCCCTGGAAATGCCAAAAAAAAATCTAGTGGCTTCCTAGTGTTTCCTCAGCGTAGGTCTCACTGTGGCACTCAAGTCCCCTGTCTAAAAAGGTGCTTACACTATAAAAAAAGAATATATTTGTCATATATTGCTTGTTTTTCTCTATGTACCGTATATTGATATTTGGCTTTATAATTCATACATATGTATGTCATATTGTCCTTCAATGGGCCCAAACTGGAAATAAAGCACCTTATATCTTGTATCTAAAAAGTAATCTGGTTTTGCCCCCGATGAGTGAAATTCACTGGACTGCGAACCCCCTTTTTGAACCCCTACTCCTATTTCCCCTGCTGTTCGGCAATGAAATGCCATAGACTTACAACCTTTTGTGTATTGACCCAGAAGCGACCCTTCCCAGACGAGGTTATCAATGCAATAGGTCATATGATTAATTAACCATGCGAATGCAATCCGTCCGAAATAAATAAAAAGCATAGTTTATAAGTAAATTATGGATTATACTAATTTAACCAAATGACAAGGACACGATGAACAATTTAATGCTACTCCGAAGCAGAGAAAGTTCAAAATGATAACGAAGGCGACACAATGATGATGATCATGATGATGAGCTAGGTTCTCAACGTGATCACGTCATGGAGATATTTAATAAATCATTCTTTTGATGATGATGATGATGATGATGATGATGATGATGATAATGATGATGATGATGATGATGATCCGTTTTCAACGTGATCGTGTTATGGAAATAATTAGATAAATTCTGATGATGATGATGATGATGGTGGTTATGATGATGATGATGATGATGATGATGATGATGATGGTGGTGGTGGTTATAATGATGATGATCATGATAACCTAGGTTTTCAACGTTGATCACGTTATGAAAATAACGAATAAATTCCCGTTATACTTAACGATGATGATGAATAAGGCTATGCTTAGATTAGCTTCATTTGCAATGTTTGTTATGTTTTGGAAATTATTGAAAAGAAAATCCTTGAATAGTAAAAGCGTCCCTATCAACCCCTCCCCCACTTCCCCATGGTGGTATTAAGTTTTTGTTTGCTACGTCATTCACACACCTCACCCCCTTTATATATATATATATAATTATATTAAGTTTTTGTTTGCTACGTCATTCACACACCTCACCCCCTATTTATATATATATATATATATATATATATATATATATATATATATATATATATATATATATATATATATATATATATATATATATATTGATATATTGATATACGATTGATTGATTGATTGATTGATTGATTTATTCGTCTATTTATTGAATTATTTATTTATTTTTGATATCCAAAACATATTCAGTTCATACTGAGCGGTTCACAAACATGGTCCATGGGGTTCCTATGTTGGCGTGATCTGCGATCAGTGGCGTCAACCACTCAATACGAACTGTATATTCCAGCACGCATGGCATATTCACCCGGCGCTACTGGAACCCAATTACTCCAATTTGTGATATATTTATATATGTATATATTTTTATGAACTCATTTCATTGTTTGGACGGTCGAGTTGACCGTCAAGTGGCTCGCCCTTGTCAATTTGGCAGCCACATTGCTTGTCTATTTGACAAGGTTACACAATAATTTAATTTGTTTACCGGTCGAGTTGACCGGCGGTCAAGTTGACCGTAAAATGAATTTTGAATTTAAATTTAACATTTTATTTTCAAATTTTCATAAATTATATATTTGTCATCCACCGCGGCCAAATATTGCCAATAAATGATGTACAAAACTTAGCAAACAGTATTTTCCTTTAAGTTGTCTTCAAAGAGCACATTGCAGAAAGATGAGATCAGTGAAAGATCTGTCTTAGGCATCGTTCGTCGTACGTAAGGTCAAGGTCGAACCCCAAAAGTAGCAAGATGACAGAAGTGCAACGTTAACCATGATGGGTGATTGTCAATTCAACACAAGGTCAAATCTATGAACATGTGAACAAAGGTCATTCAGTCTACAATAACATCAAATATTACGGCTGAAGACCAATATGTAATATTTGAATTTATTGTAGCGCAGAAAAAGAAAATAGTGCATGCAACCGTATGCAAGTTATTCCTAAGCAGGCCGCGTAGAAATACTTGTCCGCATCCGGGCACCTTTCCTCTTTCCACGAGGCGGCAGTGTATCAAGACGTAAAATTTTTAACCGACCCACCCTCCCAATTTTAACTCTTGTTAATTTCTGTTTTAAATCAATTTTCACTAATTCTTGAAAATGCACTTTTAAAAATTGTTAAGTTGTCACGAATATTATGTTTTGTGAATCTTTCCCAAATAACAGATTTTTATGTCGCTAGTTTATCTCATTTCAGTGCTCCTCTCAACCGAGGGTCATATGCACGATTCAACTTCCTCCCCCAGATGACGACTCAGCTTTAGCTTTCTTTATCCGTATGACGAATCAACCCCAGCCTTCCTTCTCGGATGACGAATTAACTTCAGACCACCAAGTCCTAGGAGGTTTTTCCCCGGGTACTACGGTTTCCTCCTGTTCAAGGGCCCCCTTTCGCGCAACATCTTGGCCACCCTTCCTTCCCTATAGATGTCGATTCAACTTCAGCCTTCCTTCCCCGGAACACGACTCGCACCCTTGTCGCGGTGGATGAATCATATAAGCCTGGACTCCTTGACCCTTGAATGGATCAGGCGCTAATCACTCGATACGGCGTCAACCACTCAATACGAACTGTATATTCCAGCACGCATGGCATATTCACCCGGCGCTGCTGGAACCCAATTACTCCAATTTGTGAACATTATATATGTATATATTTTTAATGAACTCATTTCATTGTTTGGACGGTCGAGTTGACCGTCAAGTGGCTCGCCCTTGTCAATTTGGCAGCCACATTGCTTGTATATTTGACAAGGTTACATAATAATTTAATTTGTTTACCGGTCGAGTTGACCGGCGGTCGAGTTGACCGTAAAATGAATTTTGAATTTACATTTAACATTTTATTTTCAAATTTTCATAAATTATATATTTGTCATCCACCGCGGCCAAATATTGCCAATAAATGTACAAAACTTAGCAAACAGTATTTTCCTTTAAGTTGTCTTCAAAGAGCACATTGCAGAAAGATGAGATCAGTGAAAGATCTGTCTTAGGCATCGTTCGTCGTACGTAAGGTCAAGGTCGAACCCCAAAAGTAGCAAGATGACAGAAGTGCAATGTTAACCATGATGGGTGATTGTCAATTCAACACAAGGTCAAATCTATGAACATGTGAACAAAGGTCATTCAGTCTACAATAATTGAGTGAAGGTCTTTAACTTCATATCATGTTTAAAGTCAAGATAATTAATGACGATATAATTACAGACATAGGGCATTCAACGTTATTTTTTCGAAAAAAGACAGGTGTTCCAAAGCTGACTTTCATCGAAAAACACCAAAATATACAAATGCGAAATTAGAGAGTAGGCTAACACAACATACACCAAAGGGACACGAAATACTAAAAACCCAAAGTGACATCAAAATACTTCGGCATTATAAACATAATAAAGTATCCCTAATGGGGATTTACTATCTGAAACACGTGTCCAATGAATTAAAATTCGTTTCAAATTTCCTTTAGAAAGATAAAATTTGGAAGACTTTCAAATTATCATTAAAAGCAGCGTTGTAATCAACAGGAGCTTTCTTTCACAGCTCATCCTTCAGAGGTTTGTTGGCATGTGACAATTACTTGACTCTTCTTGTTCCTCAATACAATGGATTCATTTTCGAAATACATATCATTCATAACCTTCACATAGCCTTCAAGTATTGACTCATAATAATTTATCACTCTACCTTTCACTATTTACAGGTTATTAACAACAACATTGCCAGAGGATATTGCGTCTGCTACTGCAGTCACATCTAATGTGACAACGTCCGATGAATCAAACAGTTTAGCTTACGGCAGCGATATCATTGGTATTATAATAGGAGTGATCGTTGGTGCCATCTTAATAATCATTTTTATCATCATTGTTTGTGGTAAGAATTTTAGCAATTACTAGTGTTAAACGTCTTCAGATTGAATATTATTTAAGAACAGATGAACTGGCAGCATGGACCAGACATGCACTTTTCGGGTAGTGATCCTCAAATCTAAACAATGTAATATGCCCAAAACGTGTGAAAGTTACTATGTCCAAAAACGTAACGAAAGACGTAGCAGGATAGGTGGAATATGTTGCTACAGTACCCATGTGTAGAAATTTCAAGTAATTTTGACAACAGACATTTTAGAATGCTTTGAAGAAACGATAAACCGAAATTGATCGAACTTGGCTACATGTGCCCTGGGGGACTCCTGGTCCATCAGCAGTAACACTCAACAAGTAAATCAGCTCTCCTGGTCCACCAGCACTGACACTCACTCACAAGGCCATGACAATTTATGTCAAGAGATTTGCTTCAGTTTTGGACAATGGATTCCTCATTAAATGGAATTTTATCAGTAAAATTACCAACAGAGACACATATACCTATTAAGAAGTACAAAAACGTTAATCGAAAAACCATCTTACGAAGAGCATACAAAACCAGGATAATACCAGATCTAAGTCAACGTAATATAAATAAAGAAAAAAAAAATATTTATGAAGAGAAGTGGATCCCCTGCGTAGAATTGAGATCAGATGCCCAGGAAGAGTGAGCATCTCCGGCTTGCATGCAACACCCGCCACTTCATTTCGGTAGAAAGGTTACAATCGGTAAATCCCACAAAGGAAAACAAAGTTATAAATTGGTATGTCATGGCATAAAAGATCTACGTCAGAATAACATTTTTGACTCTGGACAAGGGGACGTCATACCGTGCTACATTTCCCCAAATCGAACATAGAACTTCCTTAGTGACGATGTTAGTCGGTCATAAATGTATCCTTGACCGAGGAGCTTAACTAAAAGCCGTCCAGCTCTTAGTACAAAATCTGAGTACAAAGAGTCTGCCCGAGCATATCATATTAATTGAGAAATGAAAACTCCGTAGGCTGGTGACGACGGATTGTTGCTTCTCAGAAAAGGAAAAATTGTGATATTGATATTGAAGTCGTCACATTTGTCATAGAGTGAGGTGTTCATATTGCCATAATCGTCAAAAGACAACATGATATCTAAATAGGACGCTGAATTAACGGTCTCTGTCTGAAATACGTGTTACTAATTTACATCTTACTAGAACACTTCTTTTCTTTTTCATTGCTTGATAATAAACATCTGGTTTCGACTTTTGTGTTTAACATCCATTCCCTTATAAAGTTCAGACGCTCAGACGCTCCTGAAACAAGGGTAATACATATCGCTTCTTCAACTCTGGCTAAATCAATATTATATTATCTAAACATATCGTTCATATTTATCTGTTCTTAAATGGTGCTATTCAATTTGAAGACGTTTAACATTCATGCAAAATGTGTATCAAATATCTTTGAAATATCCCATGTCGGATAACTTTTCTTGATAAATTTTCCCGAGTGCTGAAGTCTGACAGTTTTATTTTGAATTAGGATATATATGAATTTTGTTATTTTTAAAATTTGATAATTATTTTCAAATAGAGACAATGAGTGTCTACTAAAAAACATATTTCAATTGCGTATGGTAAACGGGTACATGTATGTCCCAAGTAGCTATAATAGGTACATGGCGAGAAGTGGTCCCTCAACATGAAGAAGTATTATTTCAAAGTCCATAGAGTTACATGATCCTTATTAATACATTTGAAACTGACCAAACAGTGGATGCTTACTCCTCCCGGGAACCTTGCTAATGGTCCGTCGATGCTCAATTTTGCACTCTTTTGTGGGAGCTGTTGAGATCATCGTCAGGATCTTCTTTGACTCCTTTAAACATTCTATCACAAGGAACGAGTTCAACTGATTTCCACTGCAAAAGAATATACGTCTTTATGATAAAAATATGAAAGTGTTCCAACTCTTAACATTCTTGAAAAAAAAAATCACACCAATTTCAATGCACCAGACACGTGTTTCGGATGGTACAACCTCATCAGTGGTACTCACTATCATTCTGATGTGATACAGCAAAATGTTTAGTAATACCCTCTAGTTTTTTCTTTTTGAATTGAATTGTATGCATGCATGTGCAAAGAGTGCGCGGTCCAAGGCAATATGTAGGATCGATGTAGTAGCATAGCTAAGTTGTGTATAAGTTTCTTCCTCACTGACAGTACGCCCATGTACGAAATTATTCAACTCTATTAATTCTAACCTTTAGCTAATCGTGTGAGAATTAGCATCAGATAGAGTGATTGAAAGAATGACGGACAAATGAACATACTAGAATAGGACTGATACATTAGATATATTCTTAAAGGAATGACAAATATGGGTAATGACCATATCCCTGTACACAGCACAAAATCGATAATTCAGAAAATCAGAAACCGAAGGCACTCAAAATAAGGGCAAAACATGAACCAAAGCAAATAAACAAAAACCTCCACCACATGAAAAGAAGCGAACTCCCGATACGGGACTGAGACTAGGTTCCCAGGAAGAGTAAGCATCTCCTGCATGCATGCAACACCCGCCGCTTCAATTCGGTAGAACTGTCACATCTGGTTACTTCCATTTTCGGAAGATATAGAGTAAAATCCTTGGTTGGATGGTTCAAATGGTCTATGACAGAATATCATCCAACATTCTGTAGAGTGGGACTTCATAGTGTATGACGAGTTCCTCATATCGACCGTAGAACTTCCTCAGTGACGATGTTAGTCGGTCACAAACATATCCCTGACTGAGAAGATTATCTGAAAGACGCCTAGCTCTCAGAACAAAATCCGTATATTTGGTACTTATTCTGGCATAGCGTATCAACTGAGATATGAACACGCCATAAGCAGGCGATGAAGGGATGTTGCTACTCAGAAAGGAAAGTGTGTAATGCTGAAAGTGAAGTCGTCACGTTTGTCATAGAGTGAGGAGTTTATGTGACCTTCAATATCGTAGGACAACATTATGTCCAAATAGGATGCTGAATTATTTGTCTCTGTTGTTTCTTTGACTTCAAGCTCCGAAGGATAGATACTGCTGAGGTAATCCGCGAATTTTGGATTATTGATGGACAACACATCGTCTATTTATTTGTAAGTGAAGTTGAAGTCAGGAGCTAAGAATCTTTTCCCTCCAGAGACCAAAGATTGAATGAATTCAGCTTCGTACGAGTAAAGGAAAGTGTCGGCAAGGAATTGGGCACAATTGGTCCCCATTGGAATTCCGACAATTTGCTGGAAGACCTTTCCTCCCAACACCACAAACATGTTGTCGATCAGAAAGTTTAACATCTGAACAATATCTGTTTCAGTGTACTTATTTTCAGAATCGGACTTTTCTTTTACAAAGTAGGTTTTGTCATAGTTAACAACAATAAAGGGGTAGGGCCACAAAGCCCGATATTGGCCCTTATTTTGATAAATTTTGAACATTGTACTTCAAAGAATTTTTAACTGTTATTTGACATTTTGAAACGTTCTCTACTGAATCACGAATCTACTTTTTGAAAACATTGCTTTTATCAACACCTTTTAGCCCTTTGAAAACACCAAAATAGGTCAAATTCGGCGAAATTGATGCAAAAACTCAATATTTCTATTAAATTAGCAATGGCCGCATGCATTAACTATAATGGAAAATTTATATGTGAAAGATTATCATTATATCCTTTTGTCATAAACGTTTTATCTCGGTTAACGCATGCGGCCACATTGAATTCTATGACAAAAGACAAAATTCCCAGCAATTTTCGCCATATTTTGTCAATAACGTCAAAATGACGTCACTTCATGACGTCATTACAGTTAAATGGCACATTGTTTGGTGATATTATTCTTTTCATGAAAAGCGGTAAACATTAGTGTATTTTTATGAGAGATATCAAGTATTCCTCATGAAATTTATTTTAAGAGAAAAATCAAGGGCCGATTTAGGGGTCTCGTGGCCCTACCCCTTTGTTTTTGTGATTACCCTTCTTACTTGTAAACGCATTACTTATAATTTTTGCCAGTCTCTCTTTCAATTAAGAATGTGGAATTGTAGTGTAAAGTGTCGAAAAATCAAACGCTTCAAAAGACAAAATAGTGTTTAGAATAAAATACATGTACCAATTAGCAGAATCTGAAATGAATTGAGAACATACTATACACAAGACAGACATATTTCAATGTCCAATAATCATTAATGGTATTCAAAGGTGAAATATCATACTGGTATTTTCTGGAATGTATACCATGTATAGAGAGACAACTTCAGATATGGCTACATTTTAAGAAAAAAAAAAGATGGCGATTTATGTGAAAAATATGAAAATTTATATTCTTCTCCGTTAAATCAGATAAATGATGTATTGTTTTATCTCTTTTTTTTCAGTTTGGAAAATATGTCGAAGGAGAAAAGGTACTTCATTACCTTTAATTCTACAATTTAAGATAAAAGCCATGTACGTCTTATAAGTGTTATATCTATATATACAAGCACATACTTAAAAAATCAAATTCAAGGAATTGTGGTCCCCCGGTTTTGGGTGTTTGTCTTTAAAGAAATGCTTACAGACATCCCCCCATTCTTAAGTTTTAATAATATATCTCATATATTATCAACATTCTAAATATGAAAGATTAACTCCAAGAAAAGGTCAAAAGGTCCAAACTTGTGTTTTGTCTCCAAGAGACAGGGCTTATGAAAAGGTATGCACATGTGAAATATTTAAGACCTATGATTTAAATTACCATCAAAAACTTATGGTCGAGGTTGAATTTTTTAAATGTGGGTCAACCTCCATGGACAAGGTCACAAGGTCAGAATGTTATTACCAACAGAAAGGTCTCATCACAAGGAATACACATGTGAAATGTGAAAGCCCTATCATCTTCCATTAAAAAGTTATGGACAAGGTTATAGTTTTTTGAAAAGTAGGTCGAACTCAAAGGTCAAGGTCAAAAATTTTGGTATCCATGGAAAGGTCTTGTCACAAGGAATACACATGTGAAATACCAAAGCCCTATCACTTTCCATTCAAAAGTTATGGTCAATGTTAAAGTTTTTAATAAGTAGGTCAAAATCCAAGGTCAAGGTCACAAGGTAAAAAAATTTGGTATCCATGGAAAGGTCTTGTCACAAGGAATACACATGTGAAATATCAAAGCCCTATCACTTTCCATTCAAAAGTTATGGTCAAGGTTAAAGTTTTTAATAAGTAGGTCAAAGTCCAAGGTCAAGGTCACAAGGTCAAAAAATTTGGTATCCATGGAAAGGTCTTGTCACAAGGAATACACATGTGAAATATCAAAGCCCTATCACTTACCATTCAAAAGTTATGCACAAGGTTAAAGTTTTTGTGACTGACGGACAGACGGACGGACGGACGGACAGACGGACAGACGGACGAACCGGTTTTAATGTCCCCGCGCTTTCGCGAAAGCGTGGGACAAAAAGCAATAGGCTTATGTAAGATTACACATCCTTGTAGCTCTTCTGCATATTCTACTTTAGAAAAGCATAACCATAATTTAGCGCAACGGCAATATCATACGATATTGTTTTCATATTTCAAATGTCTAATCCGCGTAATGAATGTGTGTCTTTCTGTTTTCACTATTTTTTGTGACATGTTAGAAAATGTACATGGTGGCATTTACATTGGGATAACTGATCAGTGCTGATCAGTGCTATTAAAGAACACGTAACTAGATATTGTGAAACGGTTCTAAACAGGAACGATGTTAATTTATTTTGGTCTATTAAGAATTCAGGGGACGTGATTGAAAAAATGAAATCTGGAAATTTCCAAGCCAATATGATTTCTTCATACGACTTCTCTAATATGTACACCACACTTCCTCATGACAAAATTAATGATCGATTATCTAATCTCATTAAATGGTGTTTTGATCGAGAGCGAAAAACTTACATTTGTACATCTGAATCGAAGGGTTTCTTTTCCTCGACAGACTACAAATCATACAAATCATGGACATGTAGTGACCTGTGTAATGCCTTGTCCTTCCTCTTGGACAATATTTATGTTAGATTTGGTGAGGATCTATACAAGCAGGTTGTAGGAATTCCTATGGGTACTAACTGTGCGCCTCTTGTTGCAGATTTATTTTTATACACTTATGAGAAAGACGTTAACATTTATCCAAAACCTTCAAAAGCAAAGAAAATTTGATGAGCTGAAATGTTTCAATAATACTTCTAGGTATCTGGATGATATTCTAACCGTTGACAATCCTGCTTTTGAATTATATAAGAATGAAATTTATCCACAAGAATTAACCCTTAACAAGGCAAACATTTCAAATACAGAAACACCCTTTTTGGACCTAAATATCAAAATTGTAAACGGAAAGATTCATACAAGTGTATATGACAAAAGGGATGATTTTGGATTCAACATAGTAAATTTCCCTTGGCTTGACGATGGTGTTCCAAGATTACCGTCATACGGCATTTACATATCACAGCTCATTCGGTACGCTAGAGCATGTACTGATATTTTGGATTTTCACAGTAGAAATTTACAAATTACCAAAAAACTTTTAGGTCAAGGTTTCCGCTTTCATAACCTAGTTAAGACTTTATGGAAATTTTACAAAAATTACAGTCAACTTCTTTTAAAATTCGGATCTATACATGCAACAGAGTACATTACTATGGGTATTACACAACCTGTCTTTTATGGTGATATGATAAACAAAATAAAAAGGATCAAAGGTAGGCAGCATAACCATCGAAAATGCGTCAGAATCATCAAATGCCTTTTATATCGTGGGTATGATCCTAATGTCACCAGACGGACACTAGGCTTGGTACTAGACCAATCTACAGTCTTGTACAAGCGCATCCTTGAGACTTGCACTCTGACTGACTGTGACGACGGGACTCCATGACGGGCCCTGTCCAAACATCTTTAGAGAAGACAGGGCCCCGACGACCTGTCCTCTCTGAATGTCAGTCGGACTCCTCGGGTGATTACATACATGAGCTCGCTACAGCCGGCAGAGCACGGACTGTATTACGCATGCCCTCTTTTTATATCCATTTACATATTCATCTGTGTCTCTGGGGCCTCTGCGTTTCGCGGTCTTGTTTGTGTGATGTCATCTTACAGTGAGGAGGTTGTTTTACACCACGATTGTACGTTCTTCGAGACCTCTGGGTAATTGGAGAAGTGAGAGGGTTGTGCGCACGTAATCAAGGATAACCACACCATTTGCTACTTGCGTGACAGATGGCCGTCCAAAGTCGGCACCGGTTGCCCATTGGTCTCGTCGGTTTATGTGTAGTCTTTTGTGTTTGATGTTTAAATGTCGTGTGTCTCTTTTCTATCTCGTGCTGTACTCGTCTTTTGTGTTTTTGCATCGGGTGTTTTGGTGTTTTACTGTTGATGCTGCAAGGGGGTCTTGTTGGAGATCTCCTCCCTTCTATTTAAAAGAATACTAAAAGAAAAAAAAATCTTTTGAAATTTTAAGTGATATAGTTTTCATATGTTAAAGAACATTTCAATGTTAATGCATTTCTATTTATAAAATATGACATTATGATAATTATTGTATTTGATACAATTAAAGTCAAATCACATTTAGAGAGTGACATTCTATATGTTTCATGGCAGTAAGGAGAAACATGGGAGATTATTGTATTCAGTTATGTAATAATCAACAAGGCGGATCAGACGAATCGACACAGCTGTTGAATAATTCCGGTAAGTAAATCCAATTTTCAAAAGATTAAGATAAACGCAATGTGTAAGGAAAGGGCTTGTTGCCACACTACTATTGTACTGGTAATGTTTAAACTCTTCGTGTTATGTCTCAAATATCTTGTTCTCACTTCCTTACCTTAAAGGAGTAGGTTCAGAAACTACCGATATTGGCCCTGTTCAGACCTAAATTTTAAAATTGTTTTATTTCATGTTATTTCTTTATGAAAGCAATGACAAACTTTGATAGTTCAGAAAAATACGACGTTCGGGAATCTGCACGTGCTGTGACGTCATCTATGACGTCGTTAATCCATGACGGTATGCCGATTTCCGTGTTTTTAACATGTTTTAGAATCTTTATCCTGAAAATTTACCCTTAGCACACGTTATCACAGAAATTGAATTGGTATTAAATTGAAGATCATACTCAAATCTTGCTATATAGAGAATTTCGTTTCTGTGACGCACTGTGCTGTGCATCTATTTTAAAGTTTTCTGTGTTGTACTTCTACCAACCTGAGAGATATTGAGCATGTACAGCTCTCTTTAGAAATCAGAAAATCGAAAAATTTGTTTTAGTGTCTACAGATTTTGAGAATAATTTTTATACAGTTTGATTGTTCTTGATTTCCCGTAACTCCTAACATAATAAGTGCCTCTGTAACATATTTACCAGGACCAGAAATTAAGTTTGATAGGGCGATTTTATAAGATATTTTTTAGGCTCAATATATCGTGTACGTTAAATTAAACGAGTTTCTGGGTATAAATATACGATGTACATATCAGTATTGAATTTATATTAAAACTAAAACTATCAAACGGTCTACATCTTATCAAAAGTTTCAAAAGATAAAGATGACAAAATCTTGATTTTCCGATTTCTGAAGTGTGCTGCGCGGACAGTAGCAACAACAACAATGATTTTTGTCTTACTTGTTGGACGTTTTGATGGGGGGGGGGGGGGGCATTTGGATCCGCGCTTGCAGAGATTTTAAAATGAAACATTTCATGATGCAACAGTTACATTTACACCGGTAAAAAGATTCATCGAAGTAAGTTGCAATTAATGACAAGAAAAAATTATTTCGCATGTCACTTAAGTCGAACCAGTCGACACCCACAATAATAACACCCCCAAACTTCCTTGATCCCGCATAACACATGCACTATCTACATGCAAGGTAAGTTTGAACACAATTCGATGGTAATTTAATAAATAGAATATACTTTTATGGATACCTTTAATGCACAAGCGTATATAAGAAAAATATGAGAAATAAAAAAGAAGAAGAAAAATAACAGGACCAAAATCGAATGGGATATACCAAACTGTTCATGGTTTTGCATGTACACTAGTAAAACAATTTTATGCGACATTTTTTTAAAAGGTAGGATCTTTTGACCTAATAACTGTTATATAACGAAATTAACTTCTGCAGATAAAAATCCAATATGTGAAAAATACGCTCCCGACTGCGTGTTCAAGGCAGTTTTCAGGACATGGATCTCGAGTTTCCGATGAAAATACGCCACGCATCTTCTCTACCTTGAGGTTATACCAGCTCATATCTTTTCAAATCGTCTAATTTAATCGTAAATACTTTCTTTTCTTCTTGTTTTTTTTTTTAATCTATTGCTTCCGTTACAGCTACTTTTCATAAATTTCTTATGGCAACATAACGTCGTGACGGCGTCATGTGACGACGTCATTGCCGTCGCTCAATACGCTATACCATGCCTCAAACGATTTCACATATTTTCGTCAATTTTAAAGATATTTGAAAAAAAGAAAACTGTTTTAGAAACTGCAGACATCAGTTATTTAACATACAAAATTTCATTCAAAAGTACGACAGGGCCGAATTCCATGGTTACCGAACCTACTCCTTTGCGTAGAACGTTATTGCAACCTACTTACAACTTTTGCATCGTACTTTTGAAATAATCCGAAGATCACATGCAGACCGAACAAAGCAAAAGTTTACGCATACATTTAAGTTTCTACAGCTTATTCCCAAATCGGAGCGTAGTCGAGTTGTAACTACTGCCTTAACAATATATCATATGGATGTCTACAAGAATTGTATAGCTATGCAACATTCATCAGAAAGCATCTGGAAAAAAAAACCCCTCATCATCTGCCTCCCCGTAGAATAACAATAATAGGGTTAGATCTATGTCATCTATCCCTTCTATTTTCACTCGATTTAGACATTTTCTCCGCGTGATAAACAAGTAAAGCGTCAACAACCTTATGCTTAAAAATATATCTAGTGACTTACATATAATCTCGCCAAATTCGCAAGAAAGGTAAGAATATCGAACAAGACTCGGTTGAGGCAGCTAGAGTAAAACACCGAAACAACCTTATATGAAAAATACATATAAGATTAGCACAAAAAAATACAATCAGGACAAGGATAAGGAAAACACATGCCATATTAAGACTAAAACAATGGACTACACATAAACCAACGACACAAATGGACAATCTGTGTCAGTTAGGTATTTAAATGTGTGGTTATCCGCACTACCTGCCCAAAACCCTCCCATTTGCCCGAATGATATCAAAGGAAGCACATTATTATCTCCTCGTTGCAGGATGATCACACCAAGAGATTCGACCCTAAAGAGATTTTGTATATTCCATGTTTTTATATGATAAAATGTTTATGCCGATATAACAGCTATATAAAAATATGAATTTGTTAAAATACTCTATCTAGGATTTTACAACGACCTGAAGAAAATATTGGTGGAATTTAGCAAGAGAGTCACGGAGATGATTCCGATGTCCCCTGTTCAAACATTCGGAAGCCTTCCTGTTGAATTATTATACACAAAGGTTGTCCTACAGACCAATGCAAGATTCGTTCAAATGGGACGTCAATTTTTCGAGGATGCGAATTTAGAAAGAGAACAAAAGAAAATTGAAAATCCTACCGACCTTTTCTACAAGTATGGAGAACCAACGAAGCGTATCTTTATGATAGGGGACGCCGCCCATGGAAAAACGACCTACTGTCTTTGGCTACTTCAACATTGGTATCAGGCTCACGGTAAGGGGACAACGACACAGGACGAATGGGGAAAAGAGATTGGAAATTTTGACTTCGTATTCCTTGTACGACTACGTGACGTGCAGAAGTCTAGAGGAAATGTAATTGATATGATATGTAAAGATATTTTAGGCATCGTTGACGAGGAAAATATAAACTGGATAAAAGAAGCATTAAAATCGGGTAATTATCGTTCTTTGATTCTCATTGACGGGTTGGATGAGTGGAAACCAGATCTTAATGTTACAAGCGACATCAAATTTAAAGGAATACCGATCACTGACGACATTGAAAACTGTGTCATTTTTATCACAATGCGGACCTGGAAATTGGAAGAGGTATCGATGGAAATAAATCCAGAGGACCGGGTAGTAGAAATATTGGGACTAGACGAAAACGGACTACACAAAGTGACAGAGAATGTCCTTTTGAACCATTTTGGATTGAATCCTGAGAAACCTGAAGATAAATTAAAATACGATACAATACTGAACAAATCTAAAAACAAGACACTTGTGTCTATCATGAAAATCCCCTTGATAGCAGTTCTTTGTGTTCAAATATTGTATAAAGGGGACGAGATAGGAAATTCATTAACAAAGTTTTATACCGCAATGGTTAACATGCTTATAGAACGTACTAAGGAGCGTTATAAAGCTGACAGGAATCATGACCATTCAAATGCGTGTTACATCCATAAACATCTTTTACTGAAATTAGGTAAGCTAGGTTACGAAGGTCTAATTGCTGGTAGATATATATTTGAGCTCTCTACAGAATCAATATTAGAAGAAATAGGCTTAACCAGATTAGAATTGGAATTTTCACTTAATGTCGGCCTACTTAGTAGAGAGGAGGCAGATAGCACAATGACAAAGAAAGTAAAGTTTTATTTCTTCCATACATCAGTACAAGAGTACCTAGGCGCGTTATACATTATGGAAAATGAAGGAATCTTAACTTCATTTTTTAAGCTTCTGTCTAGCGTAAAAGATATACTTCAATTTGGTAATATACTTGTATTTCTTACAGGTTTTAATGCGGAATTAGGTATTGACATATCCAAGCATATTATTTATGTTGCCAATAATGACAATGATGTATCTAAATACAGAGAATTCGATAAGGTATTATTATACCGCCACAACGCGACAGAATTACTATTTAAACTACAGGCCAGGTGCTATAGAGAATTAACCAACACACAATTATGTACAGATGCCTCAAAACAAGTTTTACCTTATCATGTATCAGATGTTTGTATAAGAGCTGATAATGACATAGAGACAATAAGATCTACTGCTGATATTCTCACCTACCACCATACTGAGATAAAGTCAATTTGTATGTTTGAAGTACCAACTGATGTAGAAAATTGTATCCCTGACTCCTTATTAACACAGTACCTAGATCAAACTGTGTCACTTCAATCACTGTATCTCAATGGATACAAGACAAACATAACCTTCCATCACATCAGTGATATATTCTCCTCACTAACAGCTCTGATACTGTACAATATAGGATTTACACCTGAAGCTTTAAGTACATTTCAGCCAACATTACAATCCAACACAGTGATACAAACACTAGGTCTGGTAAACATAAGGATTCAGGTTAATCAGAATGAAAGTAGTAAACCAGCATCACTAAGTGGTATAATACAGATTCTACCAGATCTACGACGTCTGACTACATTGCGTATTAGGATAACAAACAAGGTTGACAAACCTGTATTTCGTGACGTGTTAAGTCGTCTGAGTCATTTACATTGTATAGTTTATGCTGGTACATATCCAAGTGATGACGAGTATGATCATGATGTAGTACATATCCTGTGTACGTGGTCCGGGTTACGTTGGTTATATCTGCTAGATGTAAATCTGGATGACAGGGGACTACAGCTACCACATGACATGCGTCATCTGGAGACGGTAGCGTTGGGGAGGGTAGATATGTTACCATCAGCTTGGAACAGATTTATTGAATCGATGCTTAATATAAACCATCAATTTTATATTCATCTTTGGGAAGTAAATGTAGATGAGGAATGTTTGACATTGATTCGGTCATCTCCACAGCTTCGGCTAACACTTGATTAAGTTGCTAATATTGGTACATGTGGGCATAACTTATATTTCACAAGAGTGTGTCCTCCATCTGAATAGATAGCGGTAGATGTTAGCAATTTGAGCTTGCACTTGTACACACTTGACCTGTGCACATTCATTTCGATAGGTTGTTCAGCAAGAAATATCTGACAGGTGTATGTTATAAATATGATATATGTTACTGTGTCTCCAATAGGTTGTCATTTCTAATTGCATTGTATTTTTCATTTGGCAAACACTTATTTTACAATTCGTTTGTTATGGTAGGCAATAAATTAATTCAGTAAACTTGTCATTGAAATTAAATGGGTCTGAGTTTGAATGACTAATCTTGTATTTTGAATATGCATATCGTAATCAGAGTATAGATATATAAGTGAGATCTGACTCTCATTTTCTTAAAGTATGCACTGATCTTTATCAAATTTAAAATTAATTAATCTTAATCGCACTTGACAAATCAGGATCGAGATATTTTGTTTATCTTTCTTTTGGAGACAGGGCATGCACGTACTTAAGAAGTGTCATCTATATTTAATTCGTTTTACACAAGCATTTAAATACTATGAAATTTCGATTATAATATAAAGAATAAGTGTCATAATTTGTTGGTATGCAACATACAGCAAGTGCATGGACTGCGAGTTATCGCTGCGCTACGCGGTTCCACACAATTTGTGATGCGACAAACCAAAGTTCATACTCCAATAAACTGTCAAAATTGAACAGTCAGTTCCTAAATACATATATCTAATTTGCTTTCTTCCCTAAAAACAAATACTCGTTTGCTAAGAAATTGTAAGTTTTTTTTAAACACTCACTGCTCTACCGAGGGCAGTAATATTTCTGTGTGTTATAGTTTTTCCTAACAACAGAATGAAGGACGAAATATCACTTCCATCTATGTCTATCAAGTTGAATGGTGAAAAAGACACATTCTATTTTAGTTATCGTTTATGACTTATGGCTTATTTTGTGAGCCTTGCTTTTTTCATATGTTTTGTTCTTTACAATTTGTAGAATATTTCCAATGACAAATTGTTTGTTGTTATTTGATACAATTTGCTACATTTATCTATAGGGCTTGATTTGTTACACCTATGTTTGTCTTTTTACACATTGATCAATTCCTATGTATATTGACATAATTCAAGAAAAAACGTAGTTTACATTTGTTTTCATTATTGCAACATAGATGAATAATTAATAGCATGGTAAAGCATTGCTTTATACTTTCCTTGTTTGCAACATCAATCTCCAACAAACAAAAATGAAGATCAAAAAGTCCCTACCCAGCTGCCATATGATGGACTGTTGACAAAAAAAGGTCATAAATCAAAGTGCCAGAATTCTATGTTTCGGATAAGGTGTATAAGCAGTTCTAGCAGTAAAGAAGTCATTGAAACAAATGTAAATACTATGCAATCTTAACCAAAACTGAACGAAACGTATAAAATTAGAACAAGATTGTGTAACAGATATAAATGCAGCATCTTCATATACATGTACCAAACCAAAGGACAAATAAAGTCATATTTATTTAATCACTACATGAATGAGTGATTTATATCTAACATTTACAGATTGCAGTGACCGCAGCAAAACACATGAATACACTTGACAGAAAAACGAAGTTTCTTTCTCAATTGCTAAAGTATAGCTTTCTTGGCTTAATGCGTTGATATGCAGGTCTTGGAGAATGAACCCTCATCAGTGGTATTCTATGATTCTAAATTTTAAAAATGTTTTCAAAATGTTGCGCCTCTAGCTTCGTTTTCAAATTCCCTGTACCTTGGTGTAATGAATGATCATGTCTAAGACATGAATCTAATAGAAGGTCAACTTGGTTTGATACAATTCAAACTTTGGCATATTATCAATAAAATGAGGAAGAAGTATTCCATGACATTCTATAATGTTTCTTTTCTGATTGGTATCTGAGTGAAAGGATAGAAATGTGAGAATTACTTCGCCATACTTACTATTTGTTATTATTTTGGAGAATTACAAAGGGTTCAGATGATACGTTGCCGTCAACCGTTCAGCATAGATAATGTACCCACATAACAGCCAAAAAATCAACCAGAAATTAGAGGCGTAGAAACAATCTGACAATAAACGAACATACAGGGAAACAAGCCTAAGACAACATTGAAACCGAAATGTAATAATTATAAGACAATTTCATGTCTGACATCGAAATTCAGCATGAAGCAGATATGACCTTCAACGTATTTCTCTGTTCATTATATCAATGAATTAATTATCAGTCAATGAGAAATTTGTAAATAAGAATCCAACAATTACGATCAGCAGGCGTCCTAGTTGTTTACAAATATAAAACAAAACAAATAAAGGGCAGAAATCCAACAGTGAAAACAGCGGACCACATGCGCACGAGATGTGAAAAGGCGGACAAAACACAGCAACATAGAATCATGCTAGCTAAATAAATAATGTAAAACGAATCAAGGGAAATAACGGAATCTACTACAAATTGCGTTTCTAATTGTGGACTGTGTTGAATGAAAAGGAATTGGAAATACGCCGTAAAATTATCCGGAATCTGCCAAAATATTTTATTATAAGTCAGCGCCAAACTTCAGTCTGTGTAAACTATATGCTAACCAATAAGAATGCATATATGAAATAAAGGAAGGTAATCTACAACATCTGCAAAATTTGGTTTGCAGCAACGACAGCAAAAACATGGAATAATCCCAAAATACAAAACACAAAGTAAACACACACAGCGAGAAACACAAAGTAAACACACATAGCGAGAAACGTAAAAGAGACAAGGAACGCCATATACGACATCCAAACATCAAACTAGAAAGACTACACATACAATTACGAGATCAATGGGCTAATTGAGTAAAAGAAGATCTGACGATAGTCTCAACAGCATTCACAATAGAGCACAAAATTGAACATTAACGGATCACTAGCGGGAGGAGTATGCATCCCCTGTTTTGCTAGCTACATCCACCGTCGATGTGCCGACTTGGGACGGTCTTCTGCCATACCAGATGCAAATAATGTTGTTATCCGAATTTCGTGCGCACAACCCTTCTATTTTCTTGTTACCAAGAGGTATTGAATGCTTTATACCCTTCCACACAAACAAGATATACACAGATGAATGATATTTAATGGATATAAAGAAAAACAAAGGGCACACGAAAAATAGTTCTTGTTTTACCGACTGAAAGAAAGGAGGGGATCTCCAACAACACTTGGTTGCAGCATGTACCAACAAAAAAACTGTAAAACACCAAATGCAATAACACAGAGGAGACACCTACATAAAACACGCAAAAGGGACAAGGAACACCAACTCACCCCATAGAAACATGATAGACAAAAGACTTCATATAAACCAACGAGACCAAGGGGCAATTGGTGCTGACTTTGGACGGCCATCTGCTACGCAAATAGCAGAAGGTATGATTATCCGGATTACGTGCGAACAACCCCCCCACACACATACACACACTTTTCCAATTACTCAGAGATCTCGAAGAACGCACAGTGGTTATGTACATTTAAAATAACTCCCTCACTGTAAGATTAATAATGTCGAAGGAATCCAACTCTATACCATCTTGAAGAAATTCCAATCCAACTTCCATGCACCAGACACGTGTTTCATCCAAGATAGATTTTATCAAATGTCGCGAAGTGCTAAAGGAAGCTTTAGATACCTATACCAAACTCTGGTGTAAATCGGAAGGAGTCGAATCGCATGCTCTGAATGGCTGGAAAAACCTCATTTTGGATATTACCGATATTCGAATAGATAACCACCACAAAAATCCTCAACTTTTTGAAAATCCAATTTCTAAATCTGAAAGATATTTCAAATCCAAGTTACGTAATTTACTTGAAAGATATGTCTTCGCGCCTGCAGACAAAGCAGCCAACAACACCATAATTATTTGAAAACGCCACTACATATCAACATTAGTTTCGGAACTTTCCTCTACTAAAACTTATATCGAAAGCAACGAAAGTGTTCCCAATATTTTGAACAAACATAACAGTGAAATTTCTTCTTTTAACATCCCTATTTCTAAATTGGATCTCCCTACAATATACTGTATACCATAACTTCACAAGTCTCCTTAAAAGTTTCGATACATTGCTAATTCTAGCATCTGTTCAACAACAATTTTGTCTAGAAATCTGACGTCAGCACTCACGGCTATAAAGGAACACGTGGCAAATTACTGTGAAACTGTCATGAACAGGAATGGCGTAAACTTCTTTTGGTCTTTTAAAAATTCAGGGGATGTGATTGACAAAATGAAATCAAGAAATTTTGAAGCAAATACGATATCTTCATACGACTTTTCTAATATGTACACCACGCTTCCTCACGACAAAATAAATGATCGACTGTCCAAACTCATTAAATGGTTTTTTGATCGAGAGGGGAAAACTTCTATTTGTACTTCTGAATCGAAGGGTTTCTTTTCCGCCACAGATTACAAATCATACAAATCATGGACATGTGGTGACCTGTGTATTGCCTTGTCCTTCCTTTTGGACAATATCTATGTAAGATTTGGTGAGAAGCTCTACAAGCAGGTTGTAGGGATTCCAATGGGTACTAATTGTGCGCCTCTTGTTGCAGATTTATTTTCATACACGAATGAAAAGGAATTTATCCAAAATCTTCAAAAACAAAGAAAAAATGATGACGTTAAATGTTTCCTTGGTACTTCTAGGTACCTGGATGATATTCTTGCTATCGACAATCCTGTTTTTGAGAAATATAAAAATGTTATTTATCCACAAGAATTGATTTTAAACAAGGCAATTGTTTCAAACACAGAAACACCATTTTTTGACCTAAATATCAAAATTGTCAATGTAGAGATCCATACAGGTGTGTATGACAAAAGAGATGATTTTGGATTTAACATAGTAAATTTCCCTTGGCTTGACGGTGATGTTCCTAGATTACCGTCCTATGGTACATGTATCTATATTTCACAGCTCATCCGGTTTGCTAGAGCATGTACTGATGTTTTGGATTTTCATAGTAGAAACTTACAAATTACCAAGAAACTTTTAGGACGAGGTTTCCGCTTTCACAAACTAGTAAAGACTTTCTGGAAAATTTACAAAAATTATTGTCAACTTCTTCTGAAATTCGGACCAATACAGGCAACAGAGTATATTACTTTGGGTATTTCACAACCTGCATTTTATGGTGACATTATTAATAAGATAAGAAGGATCAAAGATAGACAACATCATTGTCGAAAATGCGTCAGAATCATCAAGCGCCTTTTATACCGTGGGTATGATCCTAATGTCACCAGACGGACACTAGGCTTGGTACTTGACCAATCTACATTCTTGTACAAGCGCATTCTTAAAACTTGCACTCTGACTGATAGTGACGACGATACTCCATGACGGGCCCTGTCCAAACTTCTTTAGAGAAGACAGGGCCCGACCACCTGTCCTCTCTGAATGTCAGTCGGACTCCTCGGGTGATAACATACATGAGCTCGCGGCGGTAGAGCACGGATTGTATTACGTAGGCCCTCTTTTTATATCCATTTACATATTCATTTGTGTTGCTTGGGCCCCTGCGTTAAGCGGTCTTGTTTGTGTGTGGTCATCTGACAGTGAGGAGGTTGTTTTACACCACAATTGTACGTTCTTCGAGACCTCTAGGTAATCGAAAAAATGGGAGGGTTATGCGCACGTAATCCAGGATTACCATACCTTCGGCTATATCCGTGGCAGATGGCCGTCCTAAGTCGTCACTGGTTGCCCATTGGTCTCGTTGGTTTATGTGTAGTCCTTTGTGTTTGATGTTTCTGTGTTGTGCGTTGACGTTCCTTGTCCCTTGCGCGTCTTTTTATTTTTTTTTTGCTTGTCTGCTTTGTGTTTTTGCATTGGGTGTTTTGGGGTTTTGCTGTGGGTGCTACAACCTGGTGTTGTTGGAGATCCCCTCCTTTGTCGAATATTAAATTCTCATCAGTGAGGCTTCCAGCGGAGCGGCCAAAATAATTTCTGTGGCGCCCTATTCAATTTTTAAGTTGGATTTGTACATTTACATTACAGAGAGTGTGCGACTCCAAATTTCCTGTAGGGTCGATATCCAAATAAAATATATGTTCAAAATAGCATTGGAGGGATGGCGCTGAGATATTTAACTCCTTTAATTTCGATAATATTATTCGGTGAAATGGCTATTTCCGAAATAGCAAAAACTATATAGGATGTCACAATGATAAAAGGTCAAAACAGTGCTTCTTTCAGTTGACAGAGCTGACAGTAACATACAAAGAGACAGCATTTCGCAGGGGAGCAAGAAACACACACTCAGATGGATATGTAAATGGATATAAAAAAGAAGGCATAAAATCCGTTAAATATTTTTATATGATATACTCAGAATGTTTTTGTTGAACGTTTTATTAACTGTGACAATATTTTCTTTCGCTTTGTCATTGTGGTGGTAATCAGTGTACACTGTATTTCCATTTTGTAATAGCAGATTCCACAAGAAATTATAAAAAATAAGAGGCTTTAAGGCCCATTGATTTGCATTTATGAATATCTTATTTCTTCATTAATTAAGGGTGATGCCTCTTACATTGATTATTTTATTATACTTTTATACTAATCTCTGATACCTAGATCAATGAGCCAAAACCCCGTGTCTTTTTAATTAAACAGCGAGATAAATTAAATGAACTTGCAGCTTCCTTTTTGGTCCTTCCTACTTGGATACCATAACTTGCATCATGTAATTATGTAACACGATTTATGCGATATTTGAATATGTTTAAACTTTTACAATTAGCTTTCAACAGCATCACCTATAATACATTCCGTAGTTGTACTTGACCCTGGAGATTATTCATTCAATACTTCATATTGCTACATGTATAGAGCTGTGTTACTGTCTCCGTTTGTTTGTTTAATTTTTCTATTCTGTTGAATATTTTGAAGAATTTAAAGCACTTGAAATAGTGTTATTTTCGAATCCGATATCGGGGTTTTCCTTCACTTTCACTTAATGATTTGCATTGAAGTATCACTGATAAGGATTATCTACCCGAAGCAAGTTTCTGGTGCAGGAAGATTGCTTTGAAATTTTGTTCAAGAGGGTTACCGGTTGGAGTACTTC
Organism: Pinctada fucata; assembly: GCA_028142955.1. Classification (NCBI taxonomy): domain Eukaryota; kingdom Metazoa; phylum Mollusca; class Bivalvia; order Pterioida; family Pteriidae; genus Pinctada; species Pinctada fucata. The sequence continues at coordinate 22,139,740 of AP027112.1, read as the reverse complement.
AAGTTTCTTCTTATCGCCAATGATCTGGTTCCCTCATGAACGGTTCAAAATCTGTTACCATATTCTCTATCGAAGAGAATGTGACTTTGGCTGGAAGCATCACCGATGAGAATTTGATATTCGAAACACGTGTCAAGTGCATGGAAATTGATTGAAATTTTCTTCAAGAAGGTATAGAGTTGGAACACCTCCGTACTATCGACTAGAAAATATTCAACAAGAGGTATTTTTGTGTAAGATTGACTTCCTTTCTACAAAAATATAATTGGATGGTAAGATTATAATATAAACAGTGTCAGAATCCTTTGCCAACGTATTTGAATTATATTAAGGTTAGAGACATTCAAACCTCCTAAGTCGATACATTTGGTATGAGATTCTTGACCTTTCAGCACAGCTTGATTTACGGGTGTTTTCGGTAAGCATAAGCTGTAAACCCCATTAGACCATTGGATCTGATCGTCATTGAATATTCATATCTATTTTTTTTTAATTTGTCTTGCAGATTTGTTGTTTGTTTGGGGTTTTCTGGTCTATTTGAAGTTTTTCCATGCCCATCGACTGTAAAATACCATTTACATTCCGTTGTTGTTTTTATGTCTGACGTTTCACTCTGTAATTTGTATAGATAAAAAAGCAAGAGTCATGGTTTTGTATCCAACAATGTCTTTAATATGATTTTATACATTTCATTTTTAAACAAAGTGAATGAAAACACAAGCTACATGGATGGATAATAGTCTTATTTGAATCAAATTTCATTATACAGAAACATAAACCATGCAAATCTAAAAGAAGCATTTAAACATGAAGCCCTCTCAAATTTGAATAAAGACGAAATGTCCCCTCCCCTTTGCATTTCTCCCATATTGAAATTGATTATTTAATACTGTGTCCAAAAAAATCTTTTTTAAGAGTTTGCATATGGAAGAAAGAGATGAAGTACTTTTACGAAATACCACTTAAATGAAAATAAATGTATTACATGTATTAAAAAGCCTCCCTCATTTTTCAACCAGTTAAAAAACGGAACACCTTCCCGCTCTTTTTTTTATCGTAAAATGATTGGCTATATCGGCGTATATGATGGTACAGCCCATGTGATATTGGTCCGGCTAGAAGGTTGATTTAGCGTATACTTATCGGTATTCTTCAAAATTCTACTCTCTTCAAGCATAAGATACGATGTAATCACGTCATGTTACTCGTCTTTTCTCGTTGCAAACTGACTCGACCGGGCGTGGCTTAAGTTTACTTGGTAATCAGAAAAGTTTAATTCTGACCAGGTGATATAAGCCATGAAAATAATGGGTAAACAGTATTTACCCTAATTGCTGCTAGAGCAAGTGATCATATCTTGCCGCATTTTCGTATATTTCCAAGAAATTTTCCATACTTGGAGGCGAATTCAGTGATTGGTTAAAATATAATTTTACTCCATTCTCGATAAAAATACTACAAAAATAATTTATTTTACCCAGTTTACTGTTTCCTTATAAAACGTCGAAATATTTTGTTTTTATGTTTTCGGGGGAGACCATATTTCGCCGTTTTTGTTGATAAGTATCCTATTTGCACACAAAACGGACAGAATTATGATTTTGATTTCTGGAATTTTTTTGTCACTAGTACTTCTTAGAAATAATCCCCGATAAAATGTTTTCTTTGTTTTATTTTCGAAAAAAAAGTCGGAAGTTCACGTGTAAAATTTGGTGTTTTCATTAATTTTTCTTCATCTTCTGGTATTTTTGATCACAATTGAGTGCAGCAATTGCGCAACCGGTTAGTGCACATTTTCTATCCTATTACATAGGGCAACTATCCTATTGTATCGGTCAATTTCTAAGGGGTATCGTAACCGTTTCTATCGGATTTCCTATCCTATCGGGTTCTTTGGGATCCTATCGGGCGCTATTGGTTCCTATCGGGCGCTATGGGTTCCTATCGACTTCTATGGGGCGCTATGAGTCTCTATCGGGCGCATAAGACGAATTTATATGAGAAAGTGTGTTTTGAGCGGGAATGTGTTGTGGAAAATAGAAGTAGATAAGCGTTTTGACGCCAATAATAGGATTTTAGTTAGACAGAAAGGGACTTGGCCTGTACTAGTATCGTGAGAAGTCCGTTAGTTAGTCGGCGTTATACGGGGTTTGGTAAGGATTTTTTTATTAATTGATCCGAATTTAGTCAGATATTGATGGTGACATTTCAAAAGATTTTTGTTGAAAGGTGCTAGTCTGGTCTTAGATAAAAGGGACGTTTATAACCTCACCTAGGTAGCGGCGGCCATACTCTAGTAAATTTTATGATACGCCTTTCTTCATTATGAACCTCAAAGTGTGGAGACGATGTTATCATGCTCAAAGTTTCCTCATCTATATCAACAAGAGTCAAATCAACCTCAAATGTATGATTTATATTCAGCAAAGATTCAACCAATCTTTCCCATGACATCGGTAACATACTGACCCTATATAACATTATCTTCTCAATATTTGACATGTCATGTGAGAGAAGAAGTACACTATAAAGAAGATCAAGATAAACAAGACGTAATCGACGCAGCCCTGTCCAAGTACACAAGGTCTGTACCACACATCGGTCATACTCATTATCACGGGGCTTTGTTCCACAAAAATGAATATCATGTAAATGACTCAGACGGCTTAATACATCTCTAAATACAGGTTTATCATGCTTGTTTGTTATCTTGATACTTAACTTAGACAAACGTGGTAGCTTAGGTAGAATCTGCAAAATTCCACTCAAGGGAGCCGGTTCATGATCTTGACCTGCACTGGCCTGACAAGTAATGCTTATAAGGCCGAGTGTTTCTATCAATGAGTTTGTTTGTAAGGCTGACTGCAATGTATTAAAAGCAAGAGGTGATAATGTTACACCATACAACACTAATGCAGTAAGCGAGGACAACCGATCATTAAGGCGATGTAATGATCGCCCGGTACTGTATCCATCTATATATAATCCCTCTAATGACCCAGTATGATCTAGGAAATATGTCAGTACAGAATCGGGAATACCATTTTCTACATCGTTGGATATGACATAGAGAAGCAATGACCTTACGTCAGCATAATGGTGAGTAAGGATATCAACTGTGGCGCTTATTGTCTCTTTGTCACTTTCATCATCAAGATAAACATCTGACACATGGTATGGTATGACGTGTTCTGTGTTTTCCATATCTGATTGAACGCATCTTATTTCCCTGAAGCAATTGACCTGAAGCGTATATAGTAACTCAACTATATTGTTATTGTTCATCAATACGTCATTGAATTTCCTATATGAACAGATATCTAAATCAGCATTGGCAATATCAACTATTTGCTGGGATAAGTCACTACCTATGGTTGGATTCAAACCCGACAGAAATATAAGTACATTACCGAATTCCAATACAACTTTTAAGCTCGTCAGATGCTCAATGAATTGACTTCTGTTACTTTCATTTTGTACAATGTATACTGCACCTAAAAATTCTTGAAGCGATGAATGGAAGAAGAACAGCTTAACTTTCTTTGTCATTATACTCTCTGTCTCTTCCATACTTAGTAGGCCAATATTGAGTGAAAACTCTAATTCCGATTTTGTTAAACCTAGTGATTTTGTCAATGTCTTCGCGGGAAATTCAAATCGGTTCTCACCAGAAATCAATCCATCATAAGCTAGCTTCCCTAACTTACATAGGAGACATTTATATGTTTGAAAGAAGGAGTCATTATTCGCCCCAACTTCTAGTAAATTGCTGATGACATGAGGGCCATCAGCGCGTTCAATCAGCATGTTAATCATTTCAACATAAAATTGCGTCAGGCTACCCCCAATTTCTTCCCCTTTGTACCATATCTGTACACAAACTACCGCTATTAAAGGTATTCTCATAATGGAATTCAATGTTTTGTTTTTCAGTTTGTTCATTATTGAATCATACTTTTGTTTGCCGTCTGACTTTCCAATATCCAATGCGTAGTAATTCTTCAATAAGTTTTCCGTCACTTCTTTTATACCTTTTTCGTCTAATCCTTCGATTTCGACAACTCGATCATCGGAATTCAGAATTGCTGCAACAGCGTCAAATTTCCAGGGTCTCATTGTGATGAAAATTACACAGTTTGTTATGTCATCTATGATGGGTATGCCTCTAAATCTAGTGTTTCTTGTCACATCTTGGTCAGGTCGCCACTCATCCAAACCGTCAATGATGATAAAACAACGATATTTCCCAGTTTTCAGAGCGTGTTTCAACCATTTTGCAGATTCCTCATCAAGGTCTAAAACATCTTTGCATATCATATCCGTCGCATTTGCTCTCGATCTCTGAACATCACGTAGTCTAACCAGGAAAACAATGTCAAACTTTCCTAAAGCTTTTTCCCATTCGTTCTGTTGATTTCCCGACGAATTTCTTAGTTCAGCACTAAGCCAATGCTGAAGCAGCCATATGCAATATGTTGTTTTACCATGGGCTGGATTGCCGATCATGAAGATTCGTTTTGTAGGTTCCTCATTCTTCAAGAAAATGTCATCTGGACACTCTACGGTCAATTTTTGTCCTCTCTGCGCCTTTGGCTTTTCAAAATAACGGCGCCCCTGTTCATCATATCTAGATTTTGTCTTTACAACTACTTTTGAATATAACAGATCAACAGGAAGCATACCGTAATTCTGGAATGGGGATACAGGGATGCCCTCAGTAATTCTCTTACTAAACTCAAACAGTTTTTGTTTGAATGATTGAAAGATATCTGATCCTGGAAAATAATGAACATAGAGTATAGTTTTGAGATGCTGAAAATGAACATTTTGATGACACGGTTTTGCATGTCTTACTAGGCTTTCTATTTTTTCAACATTTCATGGATTTCTCATGAAAACATTTCGATGATTTTATTGTTCAGTTTTCTGGTGATAATTTGAAATATTGTACATTTCTCAATTGTAATATTATTTCTATGTGAATATCTGTGTTAATTTCAACTTCATACCTTGTTCAGTTTTCCTTCTCTTTCTTTTGGATACTGAAAAAAAAATGTAAAGAATAATAAATATGAGATCAAAATTTAAAATAAAGATACAAATGGCTCAATTTCGATTTAATGAAGATTTAAAAAAAAAAAGACTCAGAACAGAGATTTGTAGAAATACAGTAAATATTTTAATAAACTTTAAGCCAGTTCAAGAGAGAAGAACGACACTAATGACGTGCAATAATTAGAGTCATATGACTGTACATAAATGATTCGAATGGCCATTAATTTGGGATCACCTAATTTCATGACACACACAAAATTTCCATAGTATTATCCTTCTTTTACCTGAAGGGTTCCAATTCATTACCTTCTTAAACAAGTACCATTTCAAATAATCATCACAATAGAATTACCTATCAATTATTCATTCTCAAAGTCGTGAAGGCAAGGCAAAATTATTAGAATTTCCATCAGAGCGGCAGCGAACCTAAACTAATTTCAAAACACCAAACACAAGCTTCAGATAGTTAATTCTCATCTCATTCAGCCGGTTTCAAGCGAAATAGTCTGGGATGTATCACTGGGTTGGGTGCACCCCCCCCCCTTGATCCTCCAAAACCGGCCTAAATTTGTAGCATTTTTTGCGTTCTTTCAGGTAAAAATTTGTCTCATGGAAATTTCCATTGCAAAAGTGGTGTTTTTTGGGAAAAACATGTTTTTTAGTCAAAAATCACTGAAAATAGGAAAAAAAATTATAACTCTTATATGGTTGATGTTTTTAAAAATTGAAGAGTGTAAATATATAGTATTTTTGATGTTCTTTCAGATGAAATAAGTTGCAAGTTCCAATTCCTATTTTTACTGTGTGTTTTTGGGTAAAAATTTCGAATTTTTGCCAAAATTCACAGAAATTTGAGGAAATTTTAATTTATTTCTGCTTCTCAGCTCCTCAATATTGCATATGATCGTTCAATGATGATTTAAAAAACATCTTTAAAGTCTCCTCTTTCAAATGACATATATTCTATATTCTTATTTTTTTGCAAAATCCTCGAAATTAATTATTTTATACAGAAACCTGTATTTTCAATCAGAAATGTCAGACTTCTGTATATTTATGTAAAGAACCCTTATTCGTTATAAAAGCAACGATTGAAAGCTATTTTCTAGTGTAACTTTTCACACTCTATCGGATTATATATGTTTTACTACAATGTAACATTTCATGCAAAATCAGCGTGTTTTTTGGGGAAAAACGTATTTTTTCATTTAAAAATAGCTGATTTCTGGAGAATATTTATTGAATCTATAGAAGTTCTTGAAATGATAGCAGGAATGTATTTTGAACTGTAATTATTTAGGTTCACTCATAAATTACATGTATGAAACATAAAAGGTATATTTCCTACTTAATTTTGGAGCAAAATGCCTGTTCTTTTGTCTAGAAATTACAGATTTCTGGAAAAATTTTATTAATTCATTTTCTTTGCTAAAACTATACATTTAAAGCTATTATCATTATTGAAAGTAATCATCTTGTCAGATGATTGTGAAATTAAATGTAATAATCAATTAAAACCATCATTTTTTGGTAAAATATGCATTTTTCTGCAAAAACCACTTATTTTGAGAAAATAAGTACTAGCTCTTTTAATTTGCCTAAATTGATATGTTTTAGCTTTGATATTATGCTGTTTCTTATTATAAATGGATAGAAATGTTATTTGATAACTGAAATTTAATTTATATCTTATTTTGGGGCAAAAAACCTTATTTATGTGAAAAATTCACTTATTTCTGTTAATATTTTTTAAAATTTATATTTCTTATTTAATCAACACTGGAGAGGTTTCATATCATTGGATGGCATTAATGTGGTCAAATTTAATGAGTTAAAAGAGATTTTTTGATTATCTTGCTATTTTGGGTGGAAAATCTTGATTTTTATTTAAAAATCGCTAATTTCTGGAAAATCCTTATTACTATGAAATCAGACGTTATTATTTATATTCAAAAGAGTTCCTGGGGTATATCATAGCTTGTTCTTGTAAGTCATATGCATTTGAAATATCCTCTGTTAATTCAATTGATATTTTGGGGCAAAAAACCTAATTTATGTGCAAAATTCAATTATTTCTGTGAAAATTGTTTTAAATCTATATTTTTAATTCAATCAAACCTAGAGAGGTTTCATATAATTGGATGGCATGAAAGTGATCAAGTCTAATGAGTTAGAAGAGATTTCTTTGATAATCTTGCTTTTTTGGGTGGAAAATCTCAATTTTTATTTAAAAACCACTGATTTCTGGAAAATCTTTATTACTATGAAATGTGTCGTTATCATTTATATTCTAAAGTGTTCCTGGGTATATCATAGTTTCCAGAAATCTGTAATTTCTAGACAAAAAACAGGCATTTTGCCCCAAAATTAAGTAGAAAATATACCTTTTATGTTTCATACATGTAATTTATGAGTGAACCTAAATAATTACAGTTCAAAATACATTCCTGCTATCATTTCAAGAACTTCTATAGATTCAATAAATATTCTCCAGAAATCAGCTATTTTTAAATGAAAAAATACGTTTTTCCCCAAAAAACACGCTGATTTTGAATGAAATGTTAGTAAAACATATATAATCTGATAGAGTGTGAAAAGTTACACTAGAAAATAGCTTTCAATCATTGCTTTTATAACAAATAAGGGTTCTTTAAATAAATATACAGAAATCTGAGATTTCTGATTGAAAATTCAGGTTTCTGTATAAAATAAATAATTTCGAGGATTTTGCAAAAAAATAAGAATATAAAATATATGTCATTTGAAAGAGGAGACTTTAAAGATGTTTTTTAAATCATCATTGAACGATCATATGCAATATTGAGGAGCTGAGAAGCAGAAATAAATAAAAAATTTCCTCAAATTTCTGTGAATTTTGGCAAAAATTCGACTTTTTTACCCAAAAACACACAGTAAAAATAGGAATTGGAACTTGCAACTTATTTCATCTGAAAGAGCATCAACCATATAAGAGTTATGATTTTTTTCCTATTTTCAGTGATTTTTGACTAAAAAAACATGTTTTTCCCAAAAAACACCACTTTTGCAATGGAAATTTCCATGAGACAAATTTTTACCTGAAAGAGCGCAAAAAATGCTACAAAGTTAGGCCGTTTTTGGAGGATCAAGGGGGGGGGGGTGCACCCAACCCAGTGATACATCCCAGACTATAATAGAATAAATAATAAAACATGCTACCATTTCTAACTTTCTTAATAATACAAAATTATCAGCCAAAACAGGAAGAGGAGATGTTTCGCATTTCCTACCAGAAATACAACCATCCAGACTGAAATTGCCAAAAAAAATTTAAACTGTTTTTTATTTTTTAATTGTTATCCCATGTACTGAAAGCTGAATAATTGGTAAATTTTGATGTGTAAGCGACACATTTTTGCTTGTTAAAAGAAAAGATGAATGAATAAATCAATTGAGGTCAAAGCAATGCTTCCCACTGTATCAAAATGAGTTCAGCCCCCTTCACACATTCAAGGATCACGCCACGGATAGCTAAAGAATCGAGGTAAGTTACGTATCCGTAGCAATCATTGAGCTGGAGTCGGTGCGAGTTACTGCCAGTCGTAGTAACCAATAGATATCCGCCAAGAATATGCGTTTAACCTCTTACCTGACTTATAAACTCTTGAAATATATGATATATATATATTGCAAAAACATGAATCTAAAGTTATCAGTGTGTGAACCTAATACTAGTAAGATAAAAAGCTATGAGCAGATGTTTTATTCGATGATTGGTTTAACACTAAAAATCACTAGAAGCATCACTCATGTCACTGATGAGGATTTACTAACCGAACCACGTGTCTGGTGCATTACATTTGCTTGAAATTTTCTTCAAGAAGGTATAGATTTGGAATACTTCCATCATTACTGAACAAGAGGTTCACGTTTGAAATACTTTACTGTACCTTCTCCTTCGAGCAAACAAATTCTCTCCTCCGCATCTTCTATCAGATTCGTTATATCATCGTCAATGTCATTCACAAGTCGCTTCAGCACTTCATAGTTTTTCAGCCCAAGTTGACCTGTTCTTTCCAGCTCCTTCCAGACATCATAAGGTTTGCAAACACTCCTTTCCCTAGGAGTTTCTAAATACAGAAAGCTTTTCAATTTAAATTTCTCAAATTTCTCTTTCCATGACTCTGCGCCGAGGTAATCACAGCAAATAATTGTCATCAATTTGTTGTGCACTTCCTTCACAGACTCGCATTTAGTAAAAGGATTTGCCGACGCCATTATGAAATTAGGTTTTTGTTGATTTGATGTGTATCATAATTGGTTGGTTTCGTTTGGTTAGAGAGATCGTTTCCCTTCTTATATACTGTTGAAAATAAAACTTAGCTCTGTTGGTACATGGTATTTCTGAGAATCTCCTCATCATAAGAAAACAATCTGAAAAATAGATTTATAAATATTCATGACACATCTTTGATAAAAATAGAATATATCTCATGGCTGAATAGATAGAAAGTTAAATCTAGTCAAATTTGACCAATACATACATGTACATTGTATGATACGTACACAAAGATTAAAATAGTAAAAGTTACCTTTCATATTAGATCGGATAAGAAATATTATCCTTCTGCTTGTAAACAAGTCACATAATCGATATTTAAATGGCGGTATGTTGGCGGTATATTGTGTACAAACGTGTTTTTCTGAGTTATTGGTATTTAAATATCTTGTGTGTCCTTATTGTTATACAAGTAATTCTATATAAAGAGTAAATCAATATAATGCATGGTAGTATTTAATCGAAGCGAAGTTTATATCAAATACATCCATTGGCAGATATAAAGTGAAAATCAAATTTCTGCTACTTTATACCGTTCTCTTAAATTATTTGTAGAACATCTTTAAAAGTTTAATCCTTATAATGAAATACAGTATATTTGCACACGTAAAACGTTTTTGGTATATGGATAAACCCTTACTTCATTTACATGATTTACACAGAGGGAAGGGATGTGACCAGTGAGGTAGTTTACACAGAGGGAAGGGGTGTGACCAGTGGGGTAGTTTACACAGAGGGAAGGGATGTGACCAGTGGGGTAGTTTACACAGAGGGAAGGGATGTTACCAGTGGGTAGTTTACACAGAGGGAAGGGATGTGACCAGTGGGGTAGTTTACACAAAGGGAAGGGATGTGACCAGTGGGGTAGTTTACACAGAGGGAAGGGGTGTGACCAGTGGGCTAGTCTAATCTAAACAATGTAATACGACCAAATATTGAAAAAGTTATTATGTCCAAAATATTCCGAAAGACGTAGCAGGATGATGCTACAGGACCTACTTTTTAGAAATTTCAAGTAATTTTGATAACAGACATTTTCGAATGCGTTGAAGAAAAGATCAACTGAAGTTGATCGAACTTGGCTACATGTGCCCTATGAGACTCTTGGTCCACCAGCAGTGACACTCACCAAGTGGTACAAAATATAATTTTAAACGTCTTCAAATTCAATAGCATCATTTAAGCACAGATAAATATATGTTAACTTTGTTTTGACTGTAGTCACGTCAAAGTGCGCTTGTTGGATATATTTTAAGTCTTCCTTATTCATGTTGTAATAGATCCAAAGAACAAAAATAAATGCATCTATCACCGACTTGTTCGCGATAGATCTTGTTATTTCGGGCCAAAATTTTTATGTGGCTTTATTGAGAGTTATCCCTCTTTGACCGTAAACTAGGAGATAATTTATTCCTTAGCGTATTCCCGCCTAAATTATTATGACTCATAAAATTTGACGTCACTTGATCTTTCGATCTTTTGATCATTCTCGAAGATCGCCTGCAAGGTAATGGTCACAAAAACTGTACTCGCTCGAAATGGGCTATTTCTCTTGAAAATTTCAATCGTTTCTGTTTAGATTTTTAAATTTAGATTAACGCGTGTTGTTATCATCATAATATACACGAATATTGAGATATTTCAACCAGTTTCAGGTAAATATTTAGTCATTTCTATTGGCATCACATCTTATGAAATCATTCTCATTACATGCTCCAACCATGCCTAAACGTCGCAAGACCAACCCTCCCCAAGCTACAGAGGCGTTAGCCTCCTCCAGCTGTCCACCAGGCGCAGCCCCAACTTCATCTGACGAAGTAGGTCCTGTTGGCCCACCAACCAAGAAATCCGCCTCCTCTCGGGCCAAGCGCCCCGTTGCTGCAAAGACACCGCCTGCTCCAGTGCCTGTCTCCCAGTCTATCGAGTTACCACAGCCATCTTTATCAGCATCTGGGCAAGGTAGTAGCACAAATCAGTCAATTGTTTGTGATAATGATGATATTCAGCCAATTATTAGCATACACTCCCAAATTGGGAGTCATGTACCAGAGTCTACCCGTAAAAAAATAATATCGGGAGAATATGTTGATCTGTCTATTTTGTTGAATAAGACCCCTGAGACGAATCCTGACCAAATCCTAACAATAAAAAACGGATCACTAATATCCAAACCAAAACACGTAAACATAATAAATGATATAGAAAAGTGGACAGACGCATTTTTAATATATGCGTCAATCTATGCTTCCGTTCACACGGATAAGTTTCAAGGCTTGTTAAAGTGCATGCAAAATGTACGCACTGGCGCGTCCCGATCACCAGGATTGGGGTGGCGTCATTATGACGAACAATTTCGTCTCAAAAGGAAAATGCAGCCTGAGCTCGACTGGGGTTCAATCGATTATGAGCTATGGCTCTTGTACTTGCCTTCCCATCAGGCACAAGCACAGGCGCAACCCCAATTGCAATTTCAGAGACTTAAATGCTATGATTTTAACAATAAAGGGTATTGTGGTCGACATCCTTGTCCATACACTCACGCTTGCATAAAATGCAACGGTAACCATTCAAGTTCGGTTTGTACTAACAGTCAGTATTCAACAAAATCTAGCACCTACCAGACCATGAGTCATAATAATAACCGCTTTCCATCGCAACGTTTCCAAGGCCAGCGCTTCTCCGCACGCACTTACTCCTCCAATTTCCAAAAACCGCGCAATTTTCGCCCTCGCTACCAGTAGCAATGCAGATAACCCACGGTCAGCAAGGGGCATCTGGAAATTAGGTAGAACTCCCATTCATACAAGTAATCTGGTTAAATACCTTACAATTTACCCAAATGTACCCGCAGCAAATAACTTAAGAAATGGTTTTATTCACGGTTTTCGACTTCATTATACCGGCCCACGAGACAAAATCATTTGCGACAATTTGTCTTCGGCTGAGAAAAATCCGAAAGAAGTTCTTAAAAAATTAGAAAAGGAAATCGAGTTAGGTCGCATGTCTGGTCCGTATTCGGAAATTCCTATACACAATCTGCACGTATCTCCTATCGGCCTCGTACAAACGGCGGATGGCGGATGCCGCCTTATTACACATTTGTCCTTCCCGGAAAACCTAGGAATTAACCAATTTATCGACCCAACACTGTGCAGCGTACGTTATACCTCTTTCGATGAAGTTGTTCAAAACATAAGCAAACTTGGTAAAAATGCCAAACTCGCAAAAGTTGATATAAAAAGCGCCTTCCGTTTAATACCAATATCTCCCTGTGATTTCGACCTCCTCGGTATCAAATTCCAGAACAAATTCTACATAGATAAATGTCTCCCATTCGGCTGTTCGCTCGCTTGCAGCCTTTTCGAGGAATTTGCCTCTTTCCTGCAATGGCTCCTAGAAGTAAAAAGCGGATCACACCTTGTTAATCACTACCTCGATGATTTTATCTTTTATGGCGCCGCAAATACCGACGATTGTTCCAAAGTTATGAACCTGTTCATCGAATTAGCAAACGAGCTCGGGATTCCCCTCGCACAAGACAAAACGGAGGGACCAACTACTTATTTGCGATATTTAGGTCTAGCGATTGACACTCAAAATATGTTGGTAAAAATCCCCGACGAGAAAGTAAGCAAATTACGTCTTTCGTTATCCGAAATCCGTAGTAAGAAAAAAATTAAACTCCGAGAGCTACAGTCCTTAGTAGGAAGTCTCAATTTTTTTGGCAAGGCGGTAGTTGCAAGCAGGGCTTTTAATCGCCGATTTTACAACGCTATGGCTGGGGCGTCTAAGCCCCATCACCATATTCGCGTAACTCAAGCAATGCAGGACGATATTGACATGTGGTTAGAATTTTTAGACACCTTTAATGGCACGGTTTTCTTCCCCGAAAAGGAATGGGTTTTATCATCAACCTTACGTTTATACACAGATAGCGCGGGGTCATCGGAGCTTGGCTGCGGCGCATATTTCAACGGCGCGTGGGCGTTCTTTCAATGGCCACAAGATTGGGAAAATTCTCCGATTCTCAAAGATATTACTCTATTGGAGCTCATCCCAATAGTGCTTGCTACGCATATCTGGGGTGACAAGTTTGCAAATAAGAAAATTCTCTTTCACACCGATAATGCCGCCCTCGTATCAATTATAAACAACAAAACTTCAAAATCTAACAACGTAATGTCCCTTTTGCGGCCCCTGGTACTCACTTGTATGCTTAATAACATCACATTTAAGGCAGATCACATACCAGGTATAGCTAACAATATCGCTGACGCAATCTCTCGGAAAAATTTTGAACAGGTTCACAGTTTGGCTCCATCAGCGGATCCGGTCCCTCAAGCAATCCCTCCGGCCTTTCTACGGAGTATCTTCGCCCTACGGTCCAACGATTATTAGAACAATCTACATCTGAAAATACCGCAAAAGCGTATAGAACAGGACTTAATTGTTTTTTCGGATTTTCGCACCAGTCACTCTCTCGACCTTTCATGGCCCCCACCTGTAGATCATATCGTTAACTTTATCGCCTATCTGTCCGCAACTGGTCATTGCGACAGCTAAATTATACATATCTGCAATCTCGTTTAAGTGTAAAATGCAAGATACCGACGACCCAACCAAATTTTTTATTGTTCTTAAGTTACTGGAAGGTTTAAAAAGGTCAGCCAGGAAAAGAGATCTTAGGCACCCGATAACGGCCGAGCTTTTACACAAAATCGTACTCTCGCTACCCGCGATATGCAAAACTGGATACGAGGCCGTCCTTTTCTCAGCAGCTTATACTCTAGCTTTCGCGGCATTTCTCAGAGTTGGAGAAATCACTCGCCCACGCAAAGATTCAACCGCTTATGTTCTTGATGTTTCTGATGTTAAACTAGACAATGATGCGGGTCAAATGAGCCTTCATATTCGGTCATCAAAAACCGACCAAACAGGCAGGGGGGTCACCCTTGTGGTAACCAAAACAGACCAATCGATATGCGCATACGCTAATTTGCGTAGATTTTTGGCGATTCGACCAAAAATTGATGGCCCTTTGTTTTGTCATGCAGATTTAACCCCTTTAACGCGATATCAATTCTCTGCAATTCTTCAGCAATCAATAAAGTCAATCAGTACGGTAAAAAATCAGTATCGATCTCACTCCTTTCGCATAGGCGCTGCCACTTCAGCTTATATAGCCGGCTACGCCACCGACGTCATTCAAAATGCAGGTCGCTGGAAATCATCAGCATACAAAAGTTACATTCGCTGTCCTACATTTTGTACTTCTGTAAAGTTCAGCACCCATTAAGTATTTTAAATTCAATTCCATAACATTTTTTCAGAAATCAGCGTTTGGTGTGTGGGCTCGTCCATAGTTAAGAGGGCCGAATATCACGCCTTCCTACGACCAGGGGGGAAGCAACTCGGGCTTCATATGCTTGGAATTCACCTATGGTGGCAGGGAATAGGAGGTTTTCGCCTCCTTAACCTTAGAGGTAGAATTCGCCACTTACTAACATTAGAGGACCCACCGAAATTCATATTTCTTCACTGCGGTGCTAACGATATCGGGAGCTTGAGCCTTGGCAAATTGCAGCACAGATTCTTAAAAATTATACATGACTTACAAAGCACACTATTACCGTCAACTTCCATCATTTGGTCGCAAATGTTACCACGTGCCCAGTGGCGTTGCCCTGAGGACAAAGGTCGGAAACCATGCGAAAATAGTAGGCGGCGCCTGAATCGCTTGGCCGCTAAGACCATACTTGAAGCGGGAGGCTATTACATAAAACATCCTGAGCTAATGCACTTCAACGACGATTTGTACGACTCCGACGGCGTGCATCTGACCAGCCTCGGGAATTCCATTTTTTTAAACACTCTTCAAGCTGCCCTTAAAACTTTTGTGAAATCTGACTGTCGGGTCTACCCTTGTTAAAAATGCCAAGTAAAACTAAAATCCTTTAAATCATTGAGGGGCGCGGCTGACACAGTAATGCCCTTATAGCTCGCCACTACGTTTGTTCGCCATTTGTATAAATTTTTGTTACACATGTATATATATATACCTCGTGGCGGCTTCGCGTGGCCTCTGCGCTATAAGGAACATTACTGGCTAACTCTTTAATGCGAGTGCGTCTCGGCGCGGTCTTTCCGGTCGAGCGCATTGCGCTATTATAAATAGGGACTGACGCCTTATGCCCGTATTTACAATTTCGGCATCTGGCATTTAACGACTTAAATTCTGAACAAATTTACATTGGCCGCGGTTTTTCCGGGCTGATTTGAAATGTCTGCATTTGTCAGCATTTGAAACGTCTGCATTTGTCTGATTTGAAACGTCTGCATTTGTCAGCATTTGAAAACGTCTGCATTTGTCAGCATTTGAAAACGTCTGCATTTGTCAGCATTTGAAAACGTCTGCATTTGTCAGCATTTGAAAACGTCTGCATTTGTCAGCATTTGAAAACGTCTGCATTTGTCAGCATTTGAAAACTTCTGCATTTGTCTGTATTTGAAATTTGTCAGCCGCGCCCAAAAATAAGCCACAAGAAATAAATTAACGAAAAATATTAATTTGTTCGTCTGCATTATAATGTATTACAAATATGTATGGTATATCATTCATATTCGGAGAAATCGAAAAGTTCGACCGAACCCACGTTGTTGTTGTAGATATAACTGATGATGATGATGATGATGATGATGACGATGATGACGATGATGATGATGATGAAAATGTTGTTTATGATCATATTGACGACAACCAAGACGATGTCGTTATCGATGATGATGATGTTTTTGTTGATGATGATGATGATGACGATGACGATGATGATGATGATGATGATGTATATGATTATCTTGAAGAGAACCAAGACGACGTCGTTATTGACGATGTATATGATAATGATGACACAGATGATAACATAGTGATGATAATGATCATCGTAAAAACTAATAATGTCGATGACAATGATGAAGTCGAATTTATCGACGAAGATGTGTCGTTAGTATTATTTTTTACCAACTTGGTCCCGAAATAAATGAATTTGATCTGTCCAACTGAATGATATATTAAGATCTTTATTTTACAGTATGCTTCTAAAATACTCTGACCTTAAAGACATATTGCTTATCTTGATATTCATTAATTACTATTCATTATTGCAGATTATATTCTTTTTACTTTTAAAGTTGTTTATGGTCCATATCCCTAATTCTGATTTTTTTTCATTCCTTGATGAACATGATATTTAACCTTATGAACACAGTATTCCACGAAAAACGGATCTGCATAATGAGTCTTCATGTCAGACAATACATGTACAATGTATATGGATATATGTGTAGCTTTGTTTCCTTTTATGCTCGTTTATTTTGAATGTTCTTGTTGTCGCTGATTCATCGTTGGTTTGGAGTAACTGTACATTGTTTGTGGAGTATGATCACTGCAACTGGGTTTCATATGAACCCATGTAATTTTGCACCTGCTCATTCTTCAAAATAAAATAACAAGAAAGGGCAAGGGATGGTGCATGTAAGGGGCTCTCTTGGTCCAATGTCGTTGTTTATTCCGAAATTTATACTAAAATTGATAAAAGGAATCTTGTCTTTAATAGATTCAACTTGCATTTTTACCATGACCAAATGTTTTTACACAAATGCAAACGCAAAATATGATTTACAATTCTTATATTTATACGCATACTATTTTATGAGTCGAATCCCTCTGTATGTCTCTGTATTAAACACCTTTTTTTCCCTTTTATCCGAGGGCGGAAGAACAAAGTCAGAACAGCTGACGGAACAGCTAACGGCAGCCGAAATTTGCAACCACGTTTGAGATATCTTATAGTACACAGAACATGCAATATACTCTTATTTTCAAAAATGATAAAATATAATCAAAACAGTTACGTTTTTGTTTCATCTTTAAATCGATTCTACAAGAATTGAATATAGTTGCGAAACATTTAATTTCATCTTGAGTGATGCGGCTCCGTATGTCGGCCACCGACTATAACAGGCAGATTCGACAAATGAATTTAAGAAGGATTTTCTACCTTTATGGAGGATATTATGTTATAGGAACTATTCAGTGTTTATGCCAAATAATTCCTCTTCGAGCCGATCACAGGAAAAACTGTTCTTTTGACGAACAGCCTTGAAATTCGCACTTGATCTTGAATATTCTTCTACTGAATACTCTATCGGCTAATAAATTTGAAGTGTGAACTCAGATTCATCAAAGATAGCTTACTCAATTGCTCATCAACGATTTCACGACTTTGGTCAATTTACCGGATTACATACAATCGTAAGTACAATCTGTTTTCAGTGATAATTTTTGAAACTGGGCTCCAGCAAATTGTATTGATCCAACGTAAACAAGGAAAGATAACTCGAAGAATGTTTACCTGATCTTAGTGTTTGAAGCGCAATGTCTAGTACTCAACGAATAATTTATTTCTTTTTACTAACAGACTTCGAAATATTTAAAACATGTCGAAATTGCAAATTCTACTTGCGTCGTCGAGAAACGATGTAAACACTTGATTGCATATATATGCACAAATGAGAATTCATGGTTACATTACAAATGTATTTATGCGCAGACCATTGAATGAGACACGGTTTTGAGTGTCAACACGCACGCGCGTCAATGTTTTGCATTGGGAAATGCAAGCAAGAGTTCTGGTTACTTGTATTTTAGGATACCAAGTTGAAGTGTAAATATTTAGAAATACATGTAACATCAAAAGTAGTGATGTCGGGTCTTGGCGTGTCTAAAACGGGTAATGTGAAAAAAAATCTATAAAAGCAAAGTTTCACCAATTTATGGAGGTATAATATGCTTCCAGCGACCAATCAAAATTCCTTGATACGAGTAAAATGAAAATTATTACAATATAATCCGTGTTCATAATGAAATCTTTTCTTTATCATTCCAATATAATGTGTTTCCTTAACGTAATCCATTCTACATTATGACAAAATCAAGGTATTAGCCACATTCCAGAATATCATAACATTAAAGTCATACATTAAACTTCCCTAAAAAAAGTCATATATTAAACTTCCCTACGGAGGACACTACTTCATTCTATTAAAGTCATAGTCATCATAGTCAAAATTTGTGTAAATTACAATGAAAACTTCACACAAATTCATTCAACTCTTAATATCAAAATATTCGCTTTTGAGTAAATATTGAGAATAACTTCATATCTGTACACCTGGGTATTTCTTCTTTACGCCGTCTTCGGTTTCATTGAAGCAGAATAAATGGACAAAGTTTTCTGAAAATACACATGTCGTAATTTATATGCCTAAAGCTCCATTATTAGACACACTTTATTCAACATATTCAGTGATATTAGATTCAATTTGGTATATTTTAGTATTGAGTAATTCAAATATAAAAAGCATGCAGTAAATGAGTAACTGTTGCTCTTTTGCCATATTACATAGTTTAGATTGAGGATCACTGACAAGGATTAAGTACCCGAAACGTGCTTGTCTGGTCCATGCTGCAGATTGATCTGTTCTTAAATGATGCTATTGAATTTGAAGACGTGTAACATTCATAAAACTGTTATTGTACATTTATTCAGTTGTTCACAGGCAAATTGTAAAAGATGCAAAATATCTTTGAAAAACGCCGTAGAGACGTCGAAAACACATCAGAAGTTCGAAATGAGTTGGAACGAAAATATCAACAACAACAATACTCATGCCATCCCATTATCATACTTTCGCTTTGTCGATATATATATATGGTATCACAGTACTAAAAGCCTTTTCCATTGAAGTCTATGGAGCACCCACCTCTGTTCAATTGCTTCCCACGTCTCTCACAACATTCACCCCAAAGTTTCACTAAATAGGTTTTGTACACAAAGGGTTGTGATACTTAAAAATGCTCTCTCTAGAAAAAGTGACCACAGAGTCTAGAAAGATCTAGCCACTTGAAGATTTAGGTCCATTTTTTGCACTTACATCTAAAATACGAATTTTGAATTCATGGGACCCCTTTTAGATCGGCCTTTTATCCATAGTTACAGCTGATAATTCAACAAGTTACCCATGTTTCAATTTCTTATGGATTGACCTTTTATGTGATATAATTCTTTATACTTATTTAGAATTTTATTTTTAAAGGCCCCTTCACATATAGACGAAAGCCCCCCGAAGTCAACTTGCGTGAACTGGCGAATAAGGTTTTAGCAAAATTCGTTTCCATTAGCATATCAACGTTTTACATCGTTGTTGATTTCGTATGGATTCGATCATAAGCGTTCAAATTCGTTGCCATCAGTTTTACTCGTCGACAAATTTTGAACATGTTTAAAAAATTCTGACGAATAAAAATTACGTCCACCATTCGTAATAATTCGTTTCAATGCGTTAAGCATTCGGTTCGCCTTCGCTATGCCTCGTTAACTGTCGCAAGCAATTTGATTGTGACCTCTTAATTTGCATATTTTATACCGTAATTTACATATCAGTTCATTGAGGGCGCAAAGAAGACGCATCAGTGCGACGTTTTGCGAACAAGTACGAGACGTAGCAAATGTCTGCGTTTCGTAGCGAATTCAAAACCAATTTTATGACGAATAGTTGCGAATTATAACGATTGATTAAAACGAAGCACGAACGCTTTGAACGCACCATTGCGACATGTAACTACAACGTTCGAATCCAAACGAAGCAAGACGAATCGCAATCTTGCGAAATCTCTTGAATAGCCATACAGTTTTGCAATCAGGATTGTCCATACGTCCGCAAGTCTGTACGCCAGGAATGCTTTTAGAATTCCGTTCTTTCTTGCTATCTTTATGGACAACATATATCTGCTATTGACATAGATAATTGTATGCTCCGGGTTCTTGTACACAACACCAAAGATAGCATGAAAACACTGAACACAATAGACTGCACATAAAACAATGGGCAACCGGTGCTGACTAAGGACAGTAGCCTTCTGCAATGTTAGTAGCAAATGGAGTAATAATCCGGATTACGTGAGCACAACAATCTCACTTGTCCTGTTACCCTGCGATCTTAAGAAGACAATAAGACGCAGGAGCCTAATTGAAATAAAAAGGAACTGAATAAAGGGGCCTTTCCAGTTTTTTTTTTTTTAATTTTCATGTGTAATTTTATTGCAATTTAAATCCAATAACCCCCATTTGCCTCTTTCCATTTCATCAGCTACAACAATTTCCAGCGGTATCTATATAACATACAAAGAGAAAATAAAAAATATGTGTTTGTGAAACACGAATGCCCCCGTTTGCATCTTTGTCGGTAAAACAGCTGAAAAGTAGTTCACATTTTGAGGTCAAGGTCACAAGGTCAAATTTGGTATCCATGGAAAGGTCTTGCCACAAGAAAGTCATATGATATGAAAGCCCTATCACTTACCATTCAAAAGTCATGGCTAAAGTTTAGATTTTCAAAAGAAGGTTAATTTCAAGGTCAGGTTCATATGGTCAAAATTTTGGTATCCATGGAAAGGTCTTGTCACAAGGAATACACATGTGAAATGTGAAAGCCCTATCACTTATCATTCAAACGTTATGGCCAAGGTTATAGTTTTTGCGGACAAACAGACAGAAGGACGGACAGACCAAAAACTATATGCCCCTGAAATTTTGATTGCAGTACTGATTTCATTGCAATAAAAATAGATCCGGCAGCGGCCCCCTGTGAACTGAACGTACAACAAACAGACCGTGCTTACCAACTTTCTGTTAGGACAAAGGATAAGACTGATGAAATTTGGTCAGAATCCGTCCTAGAATCCCATCGCCACGGTTTGGTAGTATGCAATTATGCTCGGTATATAGAAGGCGCTTGATCTTTTTTAAACAGTTTCGATTCAAAATCAGTCTGTCTATGCTCCTATTATCTCAAGCGCGGATCCAGAGGGTGTGTGTGTGGGGGGGGGGGGGGGGGGGGGGGGGGTCCGGACCCCCCTCCCTGGAATTTTCGAAGCATAGTTAATTTTTATTATTAATATACTTATTTCATAAGATTAAGTCCTAATTCCCCTTTTGTTGTCATAATATTTGAAGAATATATCATGAATTTGTATTACAAATCTTTCACTTTGATCATATTTTGCCGTCAGCATTTCAAAAATTTTATCTAGCGAGCTACCGCCGCTCGCCAGAATTTATAACATACATGTACGTTATTTTCAAATGATGCTTCGCTTTCCTTAGTATGCAACACATATACATTACACCTAGGTCAATAAATAAGGGTACAAAGAAAAAGAAAAGCAACTGAAAAAGACACATTTTATTCCAATTCTCGAAAAAAAAAAAAAAAAAAAAAAAAAAAAAAATTCGCTGCCTCGCTTACGCTCGCCATTTGTTTTATTCAAATATTGGTACTGGCAATCAATAATCAAGTACTGTAACGTGAAAATTCAAGATTTTAAGCTTTTTGCTCGTCATTGCTCTCCACTTACCTCTTTTATTAATAATGAGAAACAGAGCTCATAAAAACTCTATTCCATGCGTTTGCGGATTTTTTTTTTTTTTTTTGCTCTTCAAAAAAATCGGACTTTAGGACCCCTCCTGGAAAAAATTCCTGAATCCGCCCATGAATTTTATTTATCACATTTCAACAATAACACAATTAAATGGAGAGAATAAGACCAATTATAAGGTCATACTTAAAATATTTATTTGTAATATTTGCCATCAATATTTTCTTTGAACGTTTGCTAGGATTTTGGCATATATTTTCGCGAAGCTGCGTATAGCTTTGATGGAAAGTATTCGCTATAATGCGCAAAGCTGCGTTAATGTCAGTATTTGCACGCACCCATTCGCTCTTTAGTAAATAAGTTTTGTTTGTCCAATCAAACGAACGACAGCGCAGAAACGTAAACTTTCGGAATAATTGGTAATCGATTCGCAATAAATGGTTTCTCTTCGTTCGTTGTTCGTTACATTTCAAATTTTATGGGACATTTTCGTTGACAATTCGCAAGTCTTCGTTTAATAGATTCGCATATATGTGAAGGGGCCTTAAAGTCGGGAACAAGATTTCAATAGCGGCCATGTTTTGCCGTGTACCCGTGTACCCGAATGGGATTCCCTATTTAGTACTGTGATACCTTGAATATGCTTCCATACTGATGCAGAAGTTTATCAAAGGAGATTAACTCTTGACTGAGGCGGCTCAACCAATCCAGGACGGAGGGAATCTCCAACAAGACTACGCTGCAGCACCTAGAGCAAAACACCAAAACACCAACACACCATATGCGAAAACACAGAGTGGAAAAACACAGCGAGAGACGTAAAAAGAACAGGGAACAAAGAACACTTGACAAAAAACAAATATGTAAATAAACATCAAATAGAAAGTGTTCAAGGGCTCAAACATCATTACAATTAAGGTTCAAACACCACTACAGCTAGTGTTCAAACACAATTACAACTAGGGTTTCTGCGAAATGCGGAGATGAATTTGAATGGTAGTAGAGAGCGTAAACTGCCATCAGCGATGTGTACATTACACTTTACCAACTCAAGAGTTTTATTTATGACAATGGCTAACAATGATGACAAAAAGCTTTAGGAACAGGTAAGATAGAAATAGCGATGACGACATGTTTATTTTGGTACTTTTTACTGTAATTTGGCATGGCTACTTCTGGTCATCGTATGAGAGATAGTTGGATCAATTACAAGTGCAAGAAACAAAGTGTGGGGTCGAATTCTTGATTCTGAATGAAGTTCGAAAAAAAGTAAAACTCGATGATTTCTTTCTTTTTTTCTATTGATGCGCATATTGGCACAAAAAGCGATAGCATATTCATGAACGAAAATTAAGCCGGTAACGCGACATAACTGGACCTATAAAGCGAAGAATCTGCCGTTATGAGACAAATCTTAAAAAAGGAAATTTTGATCATGTTTGCGGTAAAAGTGACACTTATACTCGATCTCATCAGAATATGAAGTTATATAAAATCTGTTTTGCTAAATATTTGTCATAATATTTGGATCAAAATGTGTCTTTCTCCCATAGCAAGCAATAGAAAATGGAAAAATTCTTTTAGAACAGCCACTAAAATATTTGATGTGTATATCGATGCATTTTTATTTTATCTATTTATATCTTTTTATTTTATTTCTTTTTTTTTTTCTTTTCTTATTTATTAATTTATTTATTATTCATTTATTTATTTATTTATTTATTTTTTTTTTTTTGATAATATAGGTAACTCCGGGGGAAACACAACACCACCCCAGACACGAAAAAAAAAGAAGTCACTGTGGGGAATTTTTTTAGCCTTGAATTATGGCAAGTTCGACTATTTTTACCTTTTATCTATACAAACAATTTATTCTGAATATTATCGAATAAAATATACCTGAAAAAAAAAGCAAGAGCGATGTTCATTTCTCCGCCAATATGAATTTTGCGATAAAAACCTTACGTTGCCAGTGAATACAAAATTAGATCGTATTAATTTTTAAGTTCTCGATTTTACCGATTTTTAAATATTCTTAACTTTCTACATTTTTCATGATATCAGTTTTCTGATATGAGTCCCCCTGTCTACAGTAGCTCTTTCGATCTTAACTTTGAAATCGACGGTGCAATTCATGGAAGTGTTAATATTTCAAAAATACATTATATTTCAATAATATTTTGAAAAACGGCGTACATGTAAGATTCAAGGCTAGATAAGGCCCTTACATGTACTTATCTTATCAGCTCCTTTCATGTCAAGAAGAAAATGTCTATAATGACCAATCATAAAACTCAAATATTATACTTATATTTAATATCTATCGATCGATTGATTGATTTGATCGAATAATAGAAGAATCCCTTATACCATGCCTTATGAAATTTACTGTCATGGTGCTAAAAAGAGTAAGTATCACGTACACAGAGTAATTTACGAATAATTATCGACATACTGCACAATTTGAGCTAATCATCACCGCCATTATAGGCTTTGTTTTCATTAAATTCCATGGCAACACAGTATACCCGGAACACCTGCTCTACCCGGGTCAGATTCGACTTGAAGAAAGTTCATACTTCATACGTTTCAAGAGTATGTAAGGTAAGAAAAAATCTTTGATAGTAATTTCATTTTCCGGAATTTTTATCTTTAAATTGCGTATGTTAGGTGCACGTGCGCATTTATTATTTTGTTAATATATGTATCTATTTAGGTTTTTATCCTTAGGTTTATTTTAGAGAGAGAAATTCTATATCTGTCAGATAGAAATTTCAAAAATTTTATTTTGAAAATGGGTCGATCAATAATTATATTCTTGAGTTGCTATCAATATTGGGAATAAGAAAACGTAATAAAAATTTACCTATTACGGATTTTTCTTTTTTTTCCTCTTTTTTTCATTTTTATTCATTTTTGATGATTTCATGGTTTATTTGAAATAAAAAAAAAAAGAATAAAAAATTTGAAGTATATAGAAAAAAAGGCATTGCAAAATTTGAAAAAGAATTAAAATCAAAACCTCTGAAATATTAAATTTAAAAACGCAATATGAATTTTCAAAGATCATTTTTACACATGTCTTATGCATCATGTTGGCTAAACTCTCTTAATTGTAATTTAAAAAAAAAACAATTTTAAAAGAGTCTGGTTCTGTTAAATTAATTAAAAACTTGAATTTAATATATATTTTTAGCGAAGCAATACAATTTTTGTCAAATACACGATACGATTGTAAAATTATGGGCACACCTTAATTGAATAATACATCTGAACATACAAATGAAGAAATTACAAAAAAGATCTTAATTAGACAAAAAAGGATAAGAGTTTGCCGATTCGTCTATTTCAGTCGGAACTGAAATGGTGTACATGTAAAATCGTCTGGAATCGAATTTATCATGAAAGATTTTTTCATTCGAATCGCGTTTATCTCAGTTTTTAAAACCATGACCTTGACGTTGTATGAAATGATTATGAATAAAGAGTTCAAAAAGTGCTAAAACATAGAAAGAATTAGTCATAACGCATGTTTTAATGTTTTAACATTTCAAATACGGCATAGGACATAAGGAAAAACAATTTAAATTGAGAAAGAGCTCAATATTATTTTTCTATTATACATTATATTACGTAATAATTTTGATAAAACCATATTTTTCCTATACATATTTCAGTTTTATCAATCGATGGAACCTAAGAAACTGAACAATGATGACTGAACTCAAGACAAAAACATGGCTGAAAAGAGGGCGTGTCGAGCCCGAGGGGACGGGCAAAAGACAGCCCTCCCTGGCCAATTCTATGGAATCTCTCACCCAATCACAGCTCAATCTGGCCATTATGGACATGTTGAATCTGGGGCAGAATTGGAATAGATGCGAAGAAGTTTGCAGAGGTAAGATATTTTCAGTGCCATGGGTGGGATTAAATTCGTTTCCAATATAGAACCCCCTCCCTCCCTTACCAATAAAAACATCCAGAAACGGAAATGGAAACAAAAACTTTCAACTCGTGCATTCAGATATTTTGTGAAGAAATATTATTATTTATACCTTAGCGTACATGCATGTACAAGCTTGTACCACTGTAGACCGAGGACAGGCCAAAATTTTATTCTTGAATCTCAAGAATAAAATTTTGGCCTGTTCTCGGTCTAGTACCACTTTGATCTCGTGCATTCAGATATTTTGTGAAGAAATATTATTATTTATACCTTAGCGTACATGTACAAGCTTGTACCACTGTAGACCGAGGACAGGCCAAAATTTTATTCTTGAATCTCAAGAATAAAATTTTGGCCTGTTCTCGGTCTAGTACCACTGAACTTGATACCAATAGAGTAAGTATTTTAAAAAGGTTCAGTGGCGTAGCTACTTGATGGTATAAGGACGTTGTGGTGTAAAGGTCCAAGTGTTATACTATGAAGCATGAGCCTCAGTCCAGTATCGTAGCTACGATTGTTTCATGCATTACATATACAATATACTGTCGCAACCCCGCAGCGTATATATTTGAAATACTTATCAATAATATAATGTTATCTTTGACATATGCATAAATACAAAACGTATTTAAACGACATTAAGAATCTAAGAATCCGTCATGAAAGAATTGAGGTTGGATTCTTAACATTTTAAAGGGAGTAAAATGATTTTGCTGTCCACAGTTCATCAAATACATGTATTCCTTTTTGCTGTTGATAATCATTGGTAACTTGATAGAAGACAATATTCAATTCACCAAGTCCAAATATCATCGTTTACACTTGTCGTATTTTCCCATTAATTTCTCTTCGTATCTCTTTTCTTTCTAGGAAACCCTATTACAGACGCCGGTAAGCGCCAACAGATGGTTAAGATGTTGGCAGTAGTACTAATTCCTGTAATCGTGCTTACTGGAATGACGGCAAATACCTTTATTGTATCATTGGAGAGTTATATTGTATCCTCCAAAATCAGCAGAATTCTCTACTTCAGGTACAATGTATATACAATGTCGTTTGCACTTGCCGTATTTTTACAGTATGAAATAGTATTTGTAATTTTTTTTCTTCTGGCAATAGCTTACAGGAAGAATCATAGTGTATCTTCCAAAATCAATAGAATGCTCTACTTTAGGTATTAATATAAAATATATTATTTCGTTTACACTTTCCGTATTTCGACATTAAATGTTACTTTTCCCCTTCTGGTAAAGGCATACATGAAGAGATACACAGTGTGATTTGATACATACATTTTGTACAAATGGCAACAAATTGTCACAGAAAAAAATGAAAATGAGAAAAGAAATGAAAAATGCGGAAAGAAAATAGTTAAAGAAAAATAGAAAAAAGGAAAATGAAATACATTATAAGACTAAAATACGATTTCATAGTTTAACATCTCACCAGGATAAATTATTCATCGAAAAATTTGCCGTGTTTTCAGCATCGAACTGGGAATCTTACTGGGTAACATCCAAAGAGAACGAGACATGAGCGCCCTCTATGTCAGCAACATTGAACTCGAGACCAAGGACTTACTGTTACAAAGATATCCGGATACTGATATAGCTATTCAGGTAATTCTTCTGTTACATTGTACAATCTTGTAGGTTCATATAGGGATAATTTCATTCTACGTCTGAATGGAAGTCACACTTTCACGTGTTTGATATTCATTTTACTTACATGTACATCGAACTTTCGATGAAGAAATGGTCAAGCATGATCAGACTCAAAACCCGAATAGGGGTCAAAGGTCACTATCAAGGTCAGGGTCACATATTTCGGGTGAAACGTGTAAGAGGCGACAACCTGTTCTTGAACAGTTTTACAACTCGGTCATTTTGGGACATTTCGTGGTATGCATACGATGTACCATTTACAGAATGAACTATCACTGATGGTCACTATCATTTATTCTAGACACCGGCAAAGTATCAAATAAGTAGTATATAAAATCAAATTAAATATAAAGTATGTTCCTCTAAACTACCGGTAACATGTCCAAAATTATCAGTTGTTATACTTGAATACTTGCAGAATTTGTCGTCTTGGCCTACCAGTGCTAGCATTGTGAGAGACGAATTCCAGACACGAGAGAAGTTCCTTTCATACCTCAATCGACACCGTTACCAACTCGACTCTTATAATCGCACCATTAAGGAGGAGTTACAGTTCTATTCTGACAACATCGAGGTCTTCATCCAGTGGCTTTACGAGGCCATAGTCGAGACACAGTCTGGATCGGTCTGGAAAAGTCTTGTGGCATACCAAGAGATCATCGTGGCAAGTGAATTCTTCGGTCGAGAACGTGGACTTGGCGTGTCTTTCTACGCTGTTGGCAGATTCAACACCAGAGACGAGTACTTACTTTTTGTTGAAAGTCAGGACATTGCGAATATCACTTTCCAGTCGAGTAGGCTTTACTCCGAATTGGCTTATGACATGTATGAAGCGCAGCTCATGCGGAACGCAAACATCATTGAACCAATGCAGAAAATGAGGAACGAAATCCGTTCGAACAAGAGCTCGTCATCACGTGGTTCGGTGGAGCGCGCCAAATGGTGGTTCAACAACATGACAGTGTATATGAACGCACTGAGAGCAACTCAGAGGCAGTTAGCGACAAAAATAGATCAGTTGCTCTCTGAGAGCTCCAATGAGGACTTGAGGAACGTCATCACGATTTGTATTGTGTTTGGGGTGATACTTATTATATGTCCCCTAATCGTGTTTGCAGTGTACTCACTGACTTCAGAGATACAAACATACTCGATATCAATCGCGAATAGGTAATATGACTCAGTATCAATAATATTTCATATCATTTTCACTGTTCCTTCCATAAACTGTTGATAGGACATGGGCGAATATAAATTATAGGGGAGGGTCCAGAAAGGTGGAGGGCTTTAAACCTATATGAATTTGACTAAAATGGTATGTATAAAAAGAGGGTTTTTGTGGGGGTTTGTTTTCAATAATTACAGCTGAGGAAATGATCTGACTCCCTCCCCTTTACGCGCACCCCATCTAGATCTGTGCGTGTTTTGAAATACTAATTTATTTTGAAGTTGAAAGAATGAATTTTAGTAGCTCTGATTCCAAGGACAAAATTATCTATGCCTATTGTAATTCATCAAGTTTAATTATTAACGTCGAAACCATATGAAAAGTACATGACTGAAATTCTTGACATTTGTAATAATCTTTTAACCAAAATTTTGAAAAAGAAGTCTTTGACGTTCATGTTTAGATGGTTTAAAATTGTAATACATGTATCTTCCTATTTTAATCTCAGAACAAAAGCTTTGAATAAGGAGAAGAAGCGCACGGATACGCTCCTGTATCAGATGTTACCGAAATCAGTAGCGGAGCGGCTGAAGCAGAACGAAGTAGTTGATGCCGAACAGTTCAGTGAAGCTACTATCTTTTTCAGTGATATCGTAGGCTTCACTCAGATTTCTTCACAGAGCTCTCCGCTGCAGGTACGCTGCAGCAACATTGCGCTTTTTCAGAATTATGATGATTTGCTAACAAGAAAAGTCTATTTTTTTTTCTTTGAAACATGTTGCATTAGTATTTGATAAGTTACCAAAACTGTACAACTAGAGATCCTTGCAATATAGAAAATAGAACGCCGAACCAAGCCACCCCCATCCCAAAGAATGCAAGATAAAAAGAAATTAAAAACACAAAAAGAAGATAGTTCACAAAGCAGCCAACGCTACAACATTTTATTATGATTCATGATACCCTACACTAGACAGATTAGTAATATGTAATCTGTACTTAGTCTAGTTTTGTCAATGCTAGTCTATATATAAATGGAATAAAAACCTCCTCCCTTTTATATTCAGGTAGTTGACATGTTGAACAGTCTCTACTTGTGCTTTGACCAGAGGATTGAGATGTATGACGTATATAAAGTAGAGACAATTGGCGATGCCTACATGGTGGTCTCAGGTAAGCATATATATGCTTATTTATAACCGCTATTTGACAAATCCTAGAACTTTTTACGTCTACATGTAGATGAAGCTCCCCCGATAGAGAAGTTACAAGAAATCATGATAATTGAGTTTGATATTTTACTCTTTAATTCCACGTTTCCAATATGATAGTTAAGAGTTCAACCCACTCACTTTCATTTTCACTTTAACAGTCAACACTGAGGCTACCTGATTCTATACCAGTATGAGATTAGGTTGCATTGAAAAGAAAATTACTAATAACGGGTAAAATCGGGGATTTGGTAAATTTAATATTTTCCCAACCCTAAACCCCACTCTACATCTGCGCTTGCTCCTAAAATGAAAATGTCTTTGTTTTTATCATAAAGGCGTTCCAAGGCAGAACGGGAAACGTCATGCAGCAGAGATCGCGACAATGGGGCTGGATCTGATGGAACACATCAATAGACTGGAGATACCACACCTACCTGGAACAAAATTCAGGCTCCGAACCGGATGTCATTCAGGTTTGAACTTGTTACATTGTAAAATGCAGATCTAACAAAACAAAAAAAAAAAGGTTGTAAAAAGTAACAAAATGAAAAGAGGGCGGACATGAGTAGAATGTAGATACCACACCTACCTGGAACAAAATTCAGGCTCCGAACCGGATGTCATTCAGGTTTGAACTTGTTACATTGTATAATGCAGATCTAACAAAACGAAAAAAAAAAAAAGGTTGTAAAAAGTAACAAAATGAAAAGAGGGCGGACATGAGTAGAATGTAGATACCACACCTACCTGGTACAAAATTCAGGCTCCGAACCAGATGTCATTCAGGTTTGAACTTGTTACATGTATAATGCAGATCTAACAAAACGAAAAATCAAAAGAAAAGGTTGTTAAAAGTAACAAAATGAAAAGGGGGCGGACATGAGTAGAATGTAGATACCACATCTACCTGGCACAAAATTCAGGCTCCGAACCGGATGTCATACAGGTTTGAAAATGCAGATTTAACAAAACGAAAAATGATAATAAAAACAAGGTTGTAAAAAGAAACAAAATGAAAAGGGGCGGACATGAGTAGAATAGAGATACCACACCTGCCTGGAACGAAATTCAGGCTCTGAACCGAATGTCATTCGGGTTTGAATTATATTGCAGATATAAAACAAAATCTAACAAAACGAAAAAATAAAAGCAGGTAAATTTCGTACAAAACGACATCAGATTTTAAGAAAATATTATAGTACATTCGTTTTTCAATTATATTGACGTACAAGTCTTGGCTAATTGGTTTCACTGCACATAGTCACACGATTGTAATATAAAATGTTATCTGCACAGGTCCAGTAGTTGCTGGAGTGGTCGGGTCAAAAATGCCACGTTACTGTCTATTTGGAGAAACCGTCAGTGTGGCATCCAAGATGGAGTCCCTTGGAAAAGGTAACGTAGTATACATGTTAATGATACAAGTACGTGTACATCTTTCATAACTCCTGAACATGAACCATAAAATTTTCGTTTTTGCTCTTGATTCTTTCAAAAAATGAAAATCTGTACAATATTTTAACCAGGTTCTGTAATGTTGATTAACAGACAAAAAAAAAATATAATCAGAAAAAATAACAATTCGCTATTTTATTTAATGAAATAGTTCCGTTCACTCCATTCTTTGAGCATTTTTTACAGATCAACGGAATTTAGTATCTTCTTTCATCCATAATCTTTATTTATCGTTGTTTTTTATTCAAATTGTATCATTATTTCTGTTTTATCAGCCAATCGTATTCATATCAGTGAGACGACCTATGATCTACTGAGCGGATTGGGCGGTTTTGTTATGGAAGAGCGAAAAGACAACTTCATGAAGGTAAATGAATTGGAGTCGGCGAAATTGCTGAACGAAACATAGGGTAATCAAAGATTACATAGCTCGCCTATACAGGTTTTTATCAGAAACCAGGTTAAAGTTTTTGAAAAGTAGGTCAAAGTCCAAGGTCAAGCTAACTAGGTCAAAGGTCATGGTCTCAAATGAAATGTCTCGTCACAAGGTATCTACATGTGAAATATCAAAGCCCTACCCCTTATAGTTCAAGAGATACAGCCCAGGTTAAAGTTTTGTCTACGGACGACGACAACGACGACGACAACGAGGGTATGGCATTCCGACTTTTCGATTTTACAGTCCTACATTCGATTTGTGCAGGTATCTGACGTAAAAGCATTGTGACGTCATTAAATTCCTTTGAAAACATCATACATGTAACCTTGTTTCCCTGAATTTCGTGCTGATTTCCATAGGATTTGATGACGTCACAATGCATTGACGTCAGATACCTGCACAAATGGGAAGTAACTCTGTATTTCGAAAAGACCGAATTAGCTCTCCGGAATTTTTCGTCCCGGCGAGCTAAAAATCAATGAGGAAACTTAATACAAAAACAAATAAAAAAAGAACCCCCCCCCCCCAGATGTTTTTGTTTGGGATTGAATTCAACAAACAAAAATACATGATAAATATTAAATAATATTGCAATGTACTCCTACATGAAGCGGTGGATTTGTGAGCTACCAAAGTCATCAAAAGGGTTTACTTAGTAAAAGTCAGACACTTAAACAGTCGTGCACACTTAACTAAGACCATCTGCAAAGTAGCAAAAAGTGACTTCTTAATAGAAGTAAAATAACATCCCCGGGATGTGAAAGTAAATCCTGCTTGCAAGAAACACCGATCGATTTTAGATATTTAGGAATTGCTTTTACTCCAAGCAAACATTAAAAAAAACTTTCTACTTCACGGCATGTATAAATGAGGTACTTTACACCTGATGCTAAATAAAACTATTTAGAAAAAGGAATTCAAATTTGATATTTGATTGCTTCTCCTCTAGAATGACAGAGACCTGTTGAACGTATTCAGAGGTTCAGTGCGCACGTACTGGCTACTTCGTCGAGAGGGGTTCCAGTCGGAGTTTTCCGAGTCTTCTCGGTCTTCTACCCCAGATTCTATGTCTGAAGTCAACGAGAGGAACGCAAGCAAAGGTAAGATCAATCATGAAGACGAAAATAAGTAAATGTTGTTAATGATAATTTTAAGGTGGTTTAAGGCTTCACTACTTTAAGGCCTTCAAATAGTGCATTTCCCGGAAATTCAAAATAAAATTCACCAGCATTTGGCATTGTTCCTACAAAAAAAAAAAAAAAAAAAAAAAAAAAAAAAAAAAAAAACCCAGAAAATATCGACGCTATCCATTTTTGAAATATGAATTAGAATTGTATAAGTCGCAGTGAATGTAGTTCAAATGTTTTAACATTTATGAATTTTTAACAAACTCAGAAATGTTTGATAAATTCTTGAATCTTTCAAACGAAAAGAATAAATAGGGCGCTTTGTAAAATTCCTACACGTATGAATATTCGCTTACCTTATTCGTCTGAGATGGATAACTGAATAATCTATTTCAAAATTTATTTGCAGGTGCGAAATCCTTCTGGCCACATTAATTGAACAGCGAGTCAACACAGCCGTTACTGTAACATCTTCTTTATCTCTATTTGGGAAATGTCAAAGTAAACAGAACTTGTCTTCGTATCATGCATGATACATGATTGTATAATTATTCAATTGTGCTTAAATTGTGTTGTAAATTGAAAAAAAAAGAAGTAGTTTATAGATTCAAACCCGCAATCTGTATAATGCGGTCGAATGATTCCTTCTGTATTTACATTACAATGGATGATTAAATTTTGAAAAAAAAAGAAGAACAAAGCTATCGTTACTTCGTAACATTTGTGCAGTTTAAGTTTGCTGAAGACAAACAACGCTATTCCTTCATGGTTTTTAGTACACATTTTGGGTAAATTTAATATTTAGTTCATCAATAATAAGGTTGCGCTCCATCTGTTACAAATTGAGTTATGAGTCAATAATAAGGTTGCGCTCTATTTGTTACAAATTGAGTTATGAGTCAATAATAAGGTTGCGCTCTATCTGTTACAAATTGAGTTATGGTTGCGCTCTATCTGTTACAAATTGAGTAATGAGTCTACCTTTACAAATCAGTAAATGATTCTGATGCACAAAGCCCTAAATCAAAATCAAAAGTTCATATCCAAAGGGCTTTCAAAATCATGAAAAATTACAAAACCACAGAACTCTAATCGTCTGAACATGAGTAAAAGCGAATCCCAACTGGAGACGAGATAAGGTGCCCGGGGAGAGTAAGCATCTAATGTTTGCAAAACAACTGTCACTTAAACCGTTAAGAAAATATTAACAATTCTGAAATCGCATTTTATAGGGATTTTTTTTTTTTGGGGGGGGGGGGGTCAATAATCTAAAATAACATCCATTATTGGACAAACGAGATGTTACTTATAGAATAACTGTCTTTTGGAATGTGATTATACTGTGATAACCTACAATGGATCCAGGAATTATGTTCCATAATGCGCGTTAGCGCATTATGAGAAACATAATTCCCGGATCCATTCCGGCAAATTATTCCTCACTTCTAAAGACGCTTTGCCCTAAAGTTTTCACATGAATGATTTCCTATCTACATGTACATTTACATGCATTGAATTTAGTCTGCCCAAAAATGCCGAACTGTATTGTTGACCAAAATTACATGCAAAATGTGTTGTAGAATTGAAGAAAAGAATCCGATCCTCTATGATCTGAACACTCCCCCCCCCCCCCCCAAAAAAAAAAAAAATAAGAACAGCATTTGACTCTGAAAAATATTCCGGCTTACAAAACACTTCTTGCCCTAACACCCCATAAAATTCAAATGTTACGTTCTTGCTTGTAGAATTATTATCGAAAGGTGGTTTGAAGGATAGCTTTCCCTTAACATTTCAAAAGAGTTATATACATAACCTAGTCCAAGTTATAACAAATATGGTAAAAAAACCATATATGGATAGACGTCCAAGAGCCACAATGAACGCACTCTCTTGTACCTTTCAATAGATGTTATGAAGTTATTTTATACTCCAGAAAAAGTTTCCAGTTATGACATGAATTTGTACAAATATATGATTGTTACATCAATCAGTTGAATTTGGGACTCTGTAACGAATGAACGATCGCAAAAAGCTTAGGTAACGAAGGCAAACAAAAATTTATATGATGTTAATTTCTATTGCCTCGTGTTTAAATCTTAAATGTAAAAAAGCCTGGATTTAAATATTTTTGTCTTAATTTCAAAATCAGTCTGTTTAATTATTTTCTTGCTAAATCAAAGAGGAACCTATCCCCCTTTTATTCTTTTCTGTATCCGCAATTATGTATGGAAAATGCAGGGCCATATTGCAAAAATCGAATTTATTGGATTCTCAAACTAAGTCGCGCGGGCAATATTATGCTTCAAATTATCTTCTTCTTTTTTGTTTTGTTTTGTTTTGTTTTTTGTTTTTGTTTTGTTTTGTTTTGTTTTGAGTCCATTTCTGAAGACACACTAATTTATCTTTGTGAAATTAATCGGAAGATTTGTGTTGACTGATGGTAAAACATAATTTAAACCTCCTTGTTTTCCTCGTGAATCAAATTATTTTGATGTTTATCACTTATATGAAATGTCAAATAGAAAGTTATTGACTCCAAAATGAAGTAAGGTAAAAATGCAGTGTAATGAAGTTATCAATTTCCTTCACACCTGACTGCACGAATGATTTCTAAACTACCTTTCAACTTTAATTTTAATAGGTCAGGTGTATACCAAGTTGTTTACATTCTTATAACCTTTTTCATAAACTTAAGGGGATTGATATTTATTTCGGCTAAATGCCTTCTCTCAAAGTAGATTGCCTTCGAAGTACATATGTACTCATTCTCAATTATTACACTTTCAGTAAAGCAAATGCAAAGTTATAAAGGTGACCCCTCCCCTCCCCCCCCCCCCACCCCCTAAAAATAATCTAAAACTTCAAAATTTAATAATCTTTTGGTGGTAAAATCATAATGTATAGATGATAATGATAAATACATATCATGTTTATAGATGCCCTTGAATATGAATCATTTAAAGAAAAACGGGTTTTATAGAGGGCTCATAGAAAATAAGCACGAACCTTTTTAAAAAAGAATATTTAAATTTGTAAGATGAACAGAATGTACTCTGAAAGACCAGATGTGCCCTAGAGATATAATTATGTCTTGGCCACGACTTATCAAATTAAATAAAAAGTGGCACACGTCCCCTCCATACTTCCGTAGATAAGGTACATGCATCTAATGAGCCTAAAAAGAGGTTTTGGTTTTCCAGCTTCCATCCCATTTTCGACGACCGTTTGATTGGAGGGGAGAGGTTTTCCAGTATCTCAGGGCCAGAATATTTATTTTCAACCTCAAACAATATTTATTTTCAACCTCAAACTATCCCGAAAGCCCCCCCCCCCCCAAAAAAAAGAATATATAGAACAAAAAACAAAAACAAAAAGACAATTACACAAATAATTTATTTAATATATTCGACATCATCTAAGTCCATTAAAAAATTACAGAGTTCAAGACTTTCAGGGCACTACAATCTATATACATATCTACATGCTTCACCTGCATATATTCTAAACTGAGCTTTCACAGCACACGGGGAGAAGGTTTACCAAAGAAAGTTTTTAAGTGATCAGAAGTACAGTCCTGTCAGACTTAAGTCTTGAAGGTTAGCATATTTATTTAAATGAAAACGCAATTTTAATCAAAATGCATTAATTTAAATGCGGTTTCATAGAAAAATTTTATGTTTAGACATGTTGTGTCGCTAGCAAAGCATGCTCAATTTGTTTCAGAAACGGGCGATAGATTGTTTTGAATTTTAAGAAATATAGGTCAAAATATTTATTATCTGCTAACAAGAGGGTCAGATTATTTATTCTCAATATTTATTTCCAAAAACTGCAAGCGTCGTTCCATAATAAAGCAGATGCCGTCCTTAGTTGGCAATGATTGCCTATTGGTCTCGTTGGTTTATGTGGGTTTTTTTTTTTTTTTGTTTTTTTTTTTTTTTTTTGTTTTGTTTTTTTTTTGTTTTTTTTTTTTTGTTTTTTTTTTTGTTTTTTTTTTGTTTTTTGTTTTGTTTTTTGTTTTTTTTTTTTATCTTTTTTGATTTCGGGTTTTGTGTTTGACTTTGATTTACTGATTGACGTCGTATTTGGTGTTCCTTGTCACAGGATAACCACACCATCTGTTACTGAAGTGGCTAATGGCCGTCCTAAGTCGGCATCGATTGCCCACGGGTCTCGTTGGTTTATGAGTTGTCTTTTATGTTCGATGTTTGATGTCTTGTTTGCTGTTCCTTGTCTCTTGTTGTGTTTTCAACTAGGGTGTTTGGTGTTTTGCTGTTGGTGCTGCAACCGAGTCTTGTTGGAGATCCCCGCCTTTCTTCATATTAAATTAAATATACATTTTTCAAGTTCACGTACTTCGGACTTCGCATTATTGACTTCGCATTTTTAGGGGTTCATATCAAATGAATCCGGTGTGGTTAAAAAGGGAAAATCTGAGCACACAATAGACGACACAGCCAATTGTACCTCACATGAAATTCATATGAAATGAGCATCATGTAAATGTCACATGAAAGTTCATGTAAAATCCATATAAATTTCACATAAGATTTATGTGAAAAATATTTCACATGAATTTTTCTAAGTGACCTTCACAGAAACTGAATTCACATAACATCCATGTAAAAATCTTCACATGAATTTCATATAAAAAATTTCATGTAAATTTCACGTTCGTGCTCATTTCACATATATTTCATGTGAACTTTCATGTAAAGTTCATGTTAATTTCACATGAATTTCACATGAGGCATAATTGACTCTAGAAATGACACTGAAGATCTTTAACTATGTATATTCACACATGAAACCAAATAAATTTTCACACAAAGTACACTAGGTTCATTTAAATAATATAAGCAATTTACTTTCGTGACACAGTCCCTTCGAAATGCGGTGTCCGAAGTGCGAAGTCCGCTGACATGAAAAATGTATAAATATCAATATTTGTGATCAAATAACATATCCCTCCAGGAACCTCTACATCACCTACATCTAACTGAACTTTCACTCAGGTGAATCCTTTGAATTTGACGAACAAAGAAAAAATCGTTCCAATGAATACCTATTTCTCATGATCTATCGACAGATGTGTTAGGTAATTCATAAACATCTTGGTCGATATGTCGAGACGCATGGATACAATAATATATTCTTTAGTAATAATTTCTGTGATTTTGGGTGTATATGGAAATAAGTTGAAGATTGTAGATTTGACCCACGAGCACGGGCCTTCTACCCTATATTGGCCCGGGGCGCCGACCTATAACTTTACTATATTGACGAGAGAGCAACTTCAGCATCATTGGTAAGAAATATATATCATTATATTTTTGGGTAAAATCTAATATTTACATTAAATATAAAAGAGTGAAAATATTAGCCTAAGGAAATCTGGAACTACTTTTCCTAAAAACAAAACGAGAAAAATAAATGTAGAAAAGCTATTGATTGTCTATAAAGAGGTTTTTTTTCGATTTTCCAACCTATATCTACGATGAAAAGTTTACAGTTAAAAAAAACAACAGAAAAAAAGAAAAGAAAAAAATATGAAATATATGAAGAAACAAAAAACAAGAACATAATCAAAAACAAAACAACCAAACTTACAGTATATTAAAAAAAATCCCAAAGTTTATCAATAAAGATAAACAACCAACCTCATCCTTAAATTATTAGTAACACAAGTATTAAAATGAAAAATGTAGGTAAACAAGTTCATTGATCGTTCTACCACCCAGGCTTAATTTCACTCATAAATGCGGATAAAATTTAATATCAGTATGCCAAGAAACTTCTCATATGAAGTTAAATAATGACGTAGCTCTGCCTGAAAAAAGTGATGGTGCAAAACATCCCAAAATTTCTAGGAAGCAAGAGGGAGAGGAAGAGATTAAATTAAGATATGGGTTTTTCATGTTCTGTGTGCACAAATTTTAGCATTTCTGGTGCAATTCTGAAATTTAAGTAAATGAATAAATGTCTGGCGAGCGGCAGCGAGCCAGGAATTTTTTTAGCAAAATATTGACATAATTATCAGAAAATACTTTCTATACCCTCTATCATTAACAAGTACATGTAATAATATTCTATATAGATTGAGTTGAATGTCTTCATGTACATTGATAAAGTAATATGTATAAACGATGGATCAGAATAGCTAAATTATTCAGAAAGTCTATAAAGAACTGGCGAGCGACAGCGAGCCAAAGAAAAGTTTTGAAAATTTACCGAAAAATTGTAGATGTATGGTACAAAATATTGTTACATGTATTTCAAACAATATTAATGTATCATAAAATTTCGTGATTGAAAAGTGTGTGGGGGGGACTTGTGCCCCGCTGCCCCCTTCTCCTACGCCCTTGCATTAAAACGAATAGAAGTCATTGTAAATAACTGATGATTTATTAACGTAATATAATTACTAAGTCATATTGGGATAAGGAGAAATCTGTAAAGACACAAAAGAATTTGTCATAATGGATCTAATATATGATTAAATTTTATTTATTTTTTCATTATAAACACGTAAAACATTTATACTGTAGCATTATCTATTATATGAATATGTTATTGTCTAGCTCACATTTATGCCATTGTGCGCAATGATATTTCTTTCTTTATAGTACGATCAATAATTAACAACAGCGAAGATTTACTGAAGTCAATAAATCGTGTCAATCACCTGGTTGCATGTTATTAGATCTTTATAATTTCGGGGGGTTTTTTGTTCAATGTTGAGTAATATTTTGAGTCAAAATTCAAAATGCTAAAGATTTAAAGTCAAACCTAACAGATCTCATTTTGAGACATTTTTCTTAATTTCGAATCAAAAGGCTTTATAAATAAAAAAAAAACAACATTAAGTTGCAAATGTCACATATTCCTTCCAATGCATATCATGCTTTTTTTACGTCCCATAGTAAATGCAATGAAGGTTTGTTCCATAAGAAGCACAATATGGCCTTCTAATTTTCTTTCTTAAACAACCCAATTCAAATCTGTTAAAATCAATTGTCAAACTATGGCATTTTCTCCAACTAGATTTTCTTAAAATGACAATCGAACATTTAAACTATTTTAAAATAAACATTTACAAAATACCAAAAAATACTTTCCCAAAATACTGATTTATCTTCCCTGTTGTCTTACCACTATGAGAGTTTCTTCCCTTCCTCTAATTACAAATGCGGTAATACAGGTTTGCATGTACATAGACGCCAACAAAAACAAAAGTGGAAAGATCGTCACTGGGACTCCCCTATAATATACACACAGTGGAACAGATCGCAGGATATAACGACCATCCCCAAAATAACTTCAATAAAAAACTAATAATAATGATATAATAATAATGAAAATAATAATAATAAAGGGGGAAAACTAGACACAATACCCCAAAAGAACGCTCCTATAAACAATCAAAGCCGACACTTCGAAACATAATATACAAATGGTACACGTTTTTAATTCGTAGCATCATTAAAAAAAAACCCCTAAAATTTGCAGCAGGGACCAGACATTAATGTTTCCGGTACTTTACCTCCCTTCTTTTACCCTCGTCAGTGATCCTTAACTAAATCCAAACAATAAAATATGACCAGAGATGGTAAACGTTATATGTAAAAAGAAATAGAAAGACGTAGCGGGATGGATGGGATATGATTTTCTAAAATTTCTGTTATCAAAATTTCTTGAAATTTCTAAAACGTGGGTCCTGTAGCATCATATCCCACCCATCCTGCTACGTCTTTCGGTATGCTTTTTCGACAAAGTAACTTTCATACTTTGATGGCATATTACATTGTTTAGATTTGAGGATCACTGACGAGGGTTAAATACCCGAAACGTGCATGTCTGGTCCATGTTGCCAATTTATTTGTTCTTAAATGATGCTATTCAATTTGAAGACATTTACATTTATACCACTTGGTGAGTGTCACTGCTGGTGGACTAGGAGTCCCCGAGGGCACATGTAGTCAAGTTCGATCAAATTCGGTTGATCGTTTCTTCAACACATTCTAAAATTTCTGCTATCAAAATTTCTTGAAATTTCTAAAACCTGGTCCTGTAGCATCACATCCCACCCATCCTGCTTCGTCTTTCGGTATGCTTTTTCGACAAAGTAACTTTCATACTTTTAAGGTATATTACATTGTTTAGATTTGAGGATCACTGACGAGGGCTAAGTACCCGAAACGTGCATGTCTGGCCCATGTTGCCAATTTATCTGTTCTTTAATGATGCTATTCAATTTGAAGACGTTTACATGCTACAATACCCACTTTTCAGAAATATCTAGAAAATATGTGAACAGAAATTTTCAAATGCATTTGAAGAAACGATCAACCGAAGGTGATCGGACTTTGCTGTCCTTGGGAACACCTTGTCCACCAGTAATGACACTCACGACGTCTTACAAATATTACAAGTCTTCAAATTCATAGCATTATTGAATAACAGATGACACTGCAGCATGGGCAAGACATGCACGTTTCGGGATCCTCAAGTTAATCAAAACAGTAAAATATGACACCGAAATAGAGTAGGACGAATGTGCATCCAATAAAGAAGCCGATGGTGTGATTATCCAGATTATTTGTGCACACAGCTTTCCGACATATACACAGATACACATAGGTTATATAAACAGAGAGCCATCTCACTTCATGACGACAAAAGAAGAGTAATGTCGAAACTCTAGACGATTCCAGTATAGATAAGATTTTTTTCTATTTCACCGTGACTTGCATTTCTTGAATTCTGTTAATCAATTTAATGCAGTAAAATATATTGACATTATCGTTTCCAATTTTCTTAAATTCGTGTCTCTAATGGTATTTCAAATCCTGAAACAGCAAATACACTGCCATGTTAATTCTGTTGACAGGTTTGAGGTGAATTATTTTGGCACAGCCGAGCATGGTGGCACACATCTTGATGCACCTGCTCATTTCTTCCGGGGAAGAGCACGTGCATCAAACATTCCGATGGAAAAACTCGGTGGACCGGGAGTTATCATCAACGTAGAAGAAAAAGCCAGAGAGAATCCGGATTACCAAGTTGCTATTGAGGATATTCAGCAATGGGAGGAAAAGTATGGAAGGATTCCGGATGGAGCAGTTGTTATAATGAATTCCGGT
This sequence comes from Pinctada fucata, assembly GCA_028142955.1. Classification (NCBI taxonomy): domain Eukaryota; kingdom Metazoa; phylum Mollusca; class Bivalvia; order Pterioida; family Pteriidae; genus Pinctada; species Pinctada fucata. Next base: position 22,097,715 of record AP027112.1, on the reverse strand, counting down.
TGGCATAAGAAATATCCAAATAAGAAAGAGGTATTCAACACTTTGGCCTTTGATGACCCTGGAACATTCCATTACCCAGGTTGGCACGAAAAAGCTACAGAATGGCTAGCAGCCAATAGAAATGTAAACATTGTTGGAGTAGACACGCCCTCTACTGATTTTGGCCAAACAAAATCGTTTCCTAGTCACGTGACTTTAGCTAAAAACAATATATGTGGACTGGAATTCGTAGCGAATTTAGATGAAATCCCAGAGCAGGGCACCATGATATTTGCAGCTGTGATAAAACTTAAAGACGGAAGCGGCGGCCCAGCTAGGGTTTTTGCAGTGATAGGAGATATATTGACGTCTATAAATCGAAATATTTATTCGAAGTTAAAGGAAGATCTTTGATAATTTCCTATCCTTTCAAAATTAGATGCTGAAAATAGAATGATATTTATTCTGTGATAGTTGAGCAATTACATGTACGTTTTGTATATTACACATGGTTGAATTGCATGAATCTATTGAAGTACTAATTTATTAACATTTGTGAATCTATTGAAGTACTAATTTATTAACATTGGTGAATCTATTGAAGTACTAATTTATTAACATTTGTGAATCTATTGAAGTACTAATTTATTAACATTTGTGAATCTATTGAAGTACTAATTTATTAACATTTGTGAATCTATTGAAGTACTAATTTATTAACATTTGTGAATCTATTGAAGTACTAATTTATTAACATTTGTGAATCTATTGAAGTACTAATTTATTAACATTTGTGAATAGTGAATAAATATAAACTGACATTGTGCTTCTGTTTACAAATTGTACTGCGCAGAAAACCATAGGAATATGCTCATCAGATTTATTGGTGGCAAGGAAGTGAATAATGATATGATGATGATGAGTAGAGACCTATTTTTCTTCATAGATCCTTGCATAAAGTAAACTTAATTATCACACATCGTCTTGCAGGGATTATACCATGAATAATCACTTTCTGTCCACATTTCATGGGAGCGAGTCTATCATATATATGTTTTCAAACGTCTTCAATTTCAATAGCATCATTTACGAACAGATTAATTTGCGGCATGGACCAGATATGCACGTTTCGGGTACTAAACCCTCGTGGCTGGACAGTTTCTAGATGGAGAGCTGACAGAATGACCATGACATTTAGATTGAATTGAATTAAATTAAATTTCTAGTAGTAATGTTTTCCGGTCCAAAATGAATAAATATCCTATCAATTCGTTCAAGGTTCTTTAGTAAAAAATAAATTAAAAATTACGTAGTAGCGTCGTCATCTTAATTTATACTTTTTTTCTTTTTTTTTTTTTTAATCAGTTTGGCTTATTGCATCGCTGATGAGGATTTATTATTCGAAACAAATGAAAGGATATCGATCGGTTGCAGAACCACAAGCAAAACACCAAACTGCTCAAATGTTTAAATATAAGGGCATCGTGCACATAGATAGACACGAATTCATGTCCAGGGACTGCTTTTGACAACCGAGTCCGAGACTTTAATGGGCCTCTATAATGAAAACCAACCAAAACAATAGACTGCACTTATAAACTTTTTTCATTTAAATTTTACATTCGACTGAACACAATGAAAGAAAGACAAAAACACGACATGTTTATATAACGTAAAAGTATGCAAAATATGTAGATCTGCTGACAGGTTATATACAATAACTGATACTATCAATGGTGTTATTAAAATTTTGTAATGAATCACGTAACAAGGCGGGGGGCTACTCTGAAAACGACATTGGTATAGCAGATGGTTAGATTTATCAATTGAATTAATAAAGACGCACACTTTAGTGACTTTAAAACAAAGGAGGGGTTATCTAACAACACCCAACAGCAAAACTCCAAAAAACTCAATGTAAAAACACAGAGCAGACACGACCAGAAAGAGACGAAAAATGGACAAGGAACACCAACTCACACCATAGAAACAAAAAAAACCTACACATAAACCAACGAGACCAATGAGCAACCAGTGCCACGCAAGTAGCAGTTCGGTTCGGTTTTCTGAATTTACAAATTAAATTAACAGAGGATACTTCAAAAACATATGACGTACAAGGACAAACTATGATATACCCAGGAACACTTTAGAATATAAATAATAACGACACATTTCATAGTAATAAGGATTTTCTAGAAATCAGCAGTTTGTAAATAAAAATTGAGATTTTCCACCCAAATTAGCAAGATTATCAAAGAAATCTCTTCTAACTCACTAAACTTGATCACTTTTAAGCCATCCAATTATATGAAACCTCTCTAGCTTTGATTGAATAAAATATATAGATTTAAAACAATTTTCACAGAAATGAGTGAATTTTGCACATAAATTAGTGGGTTTTTTTTGCCCCAAATTATCAATTAAATGAACAGAGGATATTTCAAATGCATATGACTTTCAAGGACAAACCATGATATACCCAGGAACTCTTTTGAATATAAATAATAACGTCTGATATCATAGTAATAAGGATTTTCCAGAAATTAGCGATTTTTAAATAAAAATCGAGATTTTCCAACCAAAATAGCAAGATAATTAAAGAAATCTCTTCTAACTCATTAAACTTGATCACATTTATGCCATCCAATAATATGAAACCTCTCCAGTGTTGATTATATAAAAGACATGAATTTAAAAAAAATATTCACAGAAATAAGTGAATTTTTCACATAAATAAGGGTTTTTGCCCCAAAATAAGATATAAATTAAATTTCAGTTATCAAATAACATTCCTATCCATTTGTAATAAGAAACAGCATGATATCAAAGATAAAACATATCAATTTATGTAATTTAAAAGAGCTAGTACTTATTTTCTCAAAATAAGTGGTTTTTGCATACAAATGCATATTTTGCCCAAAAATGATGGTTTTAATTAATTATTACATTTAATTTCACAATCATCTGACAAGATGATTACTTTCTATAATGATAATAGCTTCAAATGTATAGTTTTAGCAAAGAAAATGAATTAATAATTTCTTTTCCAGAAATCTGTAAATTTGAGACAAAAAACAGGCATTTTGCCCCAAAATTAAGTAGAAAATATACCTTTTATGTTTCATACATGTAATTTATGAGTGAACCTAAATAATTACAGGTCAAAATACATTCCTGCTATCATTTCAAGAACTTCTATAGATTCAATAAATATTCTCCAGAAATCAGCTATTTTAAAATGAAAAAAATACGTTTTTTCCTCAAAAACACTATGATTTTGAATGAAATGTTAGTAAAACATATATAATCTGTTAGAGTGTAAAAAGTTACACTAGAAAATAGCTTTCAATCATTGCTTTCATAACAATTAAGGGTTCTTTAAATAAATATACAGAAATCTGAGATTTCTGATTGAAAATACAGGTTTCTGTATAAAACAATTAATTTCGAGGATTTAGCAAAAAAAAAAAAAAAAAATAAGAATATAAAATATATGTCATTTGAAAGAGGAGACTTTAAAGATGTTTTTTAAATCATCATTGAATTATCATATGCAATATTGAGGAGATGAGAAGCAGGAATAAATTAAAATTTCCTCAAATTTCTGTGAATTTTGGCAAAAATTCGACTTTTTTACCCCAAAACACAGAGTTAAAATAGGAATTGGAACTTGCAACTTAGTTCATCTGAAAGAACATAAAAATACTATGTATTCACACTTTATATTTTTTTTTAAAAACATCAACCATATAAAAGTTATAATTTTTTTTCCTATTTTCTGTGATTTTTGACTAAAAAAAAACATGTTTTCCCCGAAAAACACCACTTTTGCAATGGGAATTTCCATGAGACAAATTTTTATCTGAAAGAGCGCAAAAAATGCTACAAAGTTAGGCCGGTTTTGGAGGATTAACGGGGGTGCACCCAACACAGTGATACATCCCAGACTATTTACATTTAGACAACAAGTTAATTGATCGTTCTACCACTCATGCTTAATTTCATAAATACGGGGTAAAATGAGATATAATTATGCCAAGAAAATTTCGTCGTGTGAAGTTTAACATTAAAATGAACAGATGTAATAATTGTGCATACATGTAACTGATGCTCCATTGATATGTTAAATCCGCAACTCTAAATAAAGTAATGATTACAAAGTAAAAATAAGATTGAGAAAAATCTGTTAAGCCACAAAAGAATGTGCTATAATTCTTCGCTTCGCGAAGGATCTACTACATGATAAGTTTTATGTTTTTTTTTATTATAAACACGTAAAACATTTACATTGCTTAATTATCTATTAATAATGTGTCATTTTCTATTTCAGACTTTATACCATTGTGCCCAATGATATTTCTCTCTTTATATACATGTAGTATACGATCAATTATGTACAATAACGAAGATATACAAGTACCTGAGTTAAAAATGATATCAAGCATATAAATCATCTGATGGGATGTTACTAGATATTTATTATTCCATTTTTTTAAATCTGAAAAATATTTTATTTAAAGTCATACCTAACGCATCTTATTTTGAAACGCTTTCCTCCCGAATCAAAAGCCTTTTCATATCATAGGACATGAAGTTGCAAAATTCGCATTTTCCTTTCAATGCATATATCTTTCTTATGTATAAGTACCATATACACAGAAATTTTCTTTTCATTTGTTCATATTGTACATGTGTCATTGTTTATTTTTCTTGACGAAAAGCGAAGTGCGTTAAGTGCGTTCTCATGATAGTAATAAATAAAACTTCAATAATGAAAGGTACAAAACAGTTACATCATATAGAAATATTTGCTGGTAATTTAGAAATCGCGAAAAAATGTACTCGCGAAACTAAAGACACACTTTTTACCATAAATCGCGAAATTTGATACTCGCGAAAATCATAGGTAATACGGTAATAGAAACGTGTTTTGTAAAAGGCTCCAAATGGTCGACTAATTTTCTTTCATCAACCTCCCAATTTAACATACATTAAATTCAGTTGTCTAACTATGGGTATTGGTATGACATTTTCTCATACAAAATTTTCTGAAAATGACAATCAATCATTTGATACATTAAATGAATACTTTCCTAAAATATAGATTTATTTCCCTGTTGTCTTACCACTGATCTGATAGAACTTTTAAATGAGAGTCCCTTCAATTTCCACAATAACAAATGTGGCATACAGATTTACATGTACATAGGAGACTACATGTAGCGTATCAACTGAGATATGAACACGCCATAAGCAGGCGATGCAGGGATGTTGCTACTCAGAAGAGGAAAGTTTGTGATGCTGAAATTGAAGTCGTCACGTTTGTTTTTGTTTTTGTTTTTTTTTTTGTAGTTATTCTAGGCCTGTCACATTACCCTCATTATCAGTAATATAATAGTCATCTAATCTGTCAAGAATAGACGTGCATTTAGAGAAACCTGTACAAGAAAAATTTGAATCTCTCCGTGCACCATATCATAACATGTGGTAAGCATGAAAACTTTGTGTTTTCAGAGGGCGCTACTGAAATGAATCACTGATGAGAATTTGATATTCGAAACATGTGTCTGGTACAGGAAAAATTGGTTTGGAATTTTCGTCATGAAGGCATAGAGTTGGAACACTTCTGTATTAATAGCAATTCTCTGTAAGCATTTAAACAATTTCGGCACGCATGGTCTCCGATTTTCATGAAATTTCACACATAAGTAGGGACCAATGAAAAATGGAAAATTTGACCAAAAAAAATCAATTCTAGGTCATCTGGTTACCATGGCAACGGCCTTTAAAGTTGAAAAATTGGCAAAATTGAGCTAATTTGAAGCTCTATAATTTGGTCTATATGTGACATCAATGGAAGATTTTTATGCATCCTAAAGATTAGGACATAAAATTCTAAATAAGCTCACTAGTAGTGTCTGATATTGTAAAAAGGCTGGTTACCATGACAACATAATTAGCTAATTTTGATATATTGATTTCAAAATGCTGTTGGTATTTTCCAATTTTTTTTCTCTCTTGATGGGTATATAATAAGAAAATAGGATGTATTTTATAAAATAAGCAAATTCAAGATAAACCACCTGTTGCTATGTACATAAGTTACCTTGGCAACGGTAACTATGGTCTTTAATATTACTTATTTTGGAACTTCAGAGTCATTTTTAAAAATTTTGCATCATGATGAACAGATAAAAATTGTTGGGAAATATCCAACACAAAGAGCTCTTTCAAAAACCGTAAAAAAGCTATGGGGAACATATGTTACCATGGCAACCATTTTTTAAATTATTTTCATAAAACAGTAATTATTAATCCCAGGAAGTTCAAATTTAATAGAAATAAAGATCAAGTAAGCCTCTATCAAAATATAATAAAAAAAGTTTCAAATAATTAATGGTTGCTATAGTAATTTGGCCATACATTACAAAAATAAGCATTTTTTGTTGTTTTTCGAACTCTTACACAACCTTTTTTACATATTAGATAAAGCAAAGTCTAAACTTTATTTTAGATTTATAAAACTTCAGATTACTTAACTTTTGATGCCCGTATCCAAGGACTCAAAGTGGGTCTGTGTGCAGTTTTTCACAATCGTTCCCATAGCAACGGGCTATTTCCTGAACATTTTAAAAAAAATTTCTTTCGTGTAATGAAAGATCTACTTGAATACATTAATTAATTTTCATCACTTTGAATTAAAATTCAACGATCTAGTAAAAAAAGGACTCTAGATATTGTCCAAAATTGCTTTCATTTTTGATATTTGAGGTCATGTTACCATAGCAACGAACAGACACTTTGTCCCAATGTAAATGCTTATGTTTTATTTGCATAAAAAACTCAAAAATGTAAGCAATTCATCGTTGAATTTTGAAAAAAATGCCAAAAATACTATTTTGATAGGGTACCTGTGTTGTTGCTATGGAAACATATAGATAAGACCATAAACCCAACATTATTATGACTTAACTTGAATGAGCAATGATAGGGTACTGATAATTCATTAGTGTTTGTTTTAGATAATGCTGCATAAATTATGTATGTGACTTCAAAAACGCCCAAAAATGCATTTTTTCATTTCCATGGCAACCGGATGTGATATTAAGAAATTTTTTAATAAATTTTTACTTTTGGGTCAGACCAAACCTTATGTACAAGTTTGATCAAAATCTGAGACATGCCGTGCCATGCGTCCTTCATAAAAGTGCAAATGCTTACAGAGAATAGCTATTAATTATTCTGAATATAAGTCTATTCGTTATAAAAATTATAATTGATAATAATAGTTATATGATGTGCTTAAAATAGAAGTATTGAACTTGTTTGATAATAGGGGGTTCCCATCGAACATATCATTTTCGAATCACGTGATATGCGACCGTCTATAAATTAAGGAAATAAATAAAAAGGAGTACATCTGAAAGATTTTAATGTGATTAGAAAGTTCAAACTTTTGAGACCATTTATCACTTTGATGTATCTTTAGTTGCTTATGATTCAATTAGCTTTTTATGATCTAGAATCAGAGAACATGGTAAACATATGATAAAATGATTGACTTCAGTATCTTAATGCTACGTTGTTTTGCCATATCATCAAATATCAGTCAATAAAGAAATGCAGACGCCCACTATAATACACTACTCTATCGTTTGTTGTTTCGCCACACGCGGTTGTTGCTGACATAAGAGGACGCACCTCGTAACTGGATTTAACAAAGAAATCGCGTTACCTTTGTTTATACATGTACAATATATGTCCAATGATGATGCATGGACAAATTGCAGACAAAGCCTTTGAGATGTATCAGCTGTACATGTATGATGTATTTTTATTGATAGAATAAAGATTATATATTTTGTATACGTCAATTTGTTTGTGTTATGACACCACTTTACATGTTATTTTTCTTTTCTTTTTTTTCATTTCACTTCGCTTTTTTATACCCCTCTACCACATTTTTGAGGGAAATACTGGTATACCAGAAGTCTGAATGTCCGGCAGTGTGCTTGTCAACTCGCATAAAATTTCATTTCCGCATATTAACTCAAGCATTTCATGATTCTGTATTGAAACAAAAACATTCAGTGACACGTACCCTTAAGAATTCTGAATATGACCATTATTTACGAAACTTTACAAGAAGATTGTCCTGACCTTAATCCCTTTTGAATGTGTTAGTCAATGATTAATAGAAAATCATTTCGTGTTTGAAAAACATGATTCCTACCTCGTAAATCAAGTATTCGTGGACGTATATTGAAGAACCTTTACACATCGATCAGTAACCTAAGGAGAATTCAGTCGAATTCTGGGGTCCAAAAGATCAAGGATCAACTTTTGATGTTTGGAAAACTGCAATTTTCAACCATTATTAACCGAATGTGGCAAAAGGGGATCTTTTAAGGTTAGGGTTGCGACTACAGGGAGATAACTCTATTTTCATATCACGTAATATTTAAAACCGACATGGACGATAAATGGTATAAGCTTAGTTTGTTGCATTATTTCAGAAAAGATTAATACTCCTTGAAATTTTCATTGCTGAATGGGTATTTTAGGGGAAAATGCATATTTTTCAATGAAAAATCGCTGAAAATAGGAAAAAATTGTAATTTTCGAATAAGTTCTGCTTCTAAAGATTCAAACGTCAGAATAGACACTGTTAATTATACTCTTTAAAAATTAGAAAATTAGAAATTCGAACTTGGAGTGAATCTTTATGTTTTTGGGTCAAAATGTTGGGGTTTTTTGCACAAATTATTGTGATATCGATAAAAACAGTCATTTTACTCAAAAACAAATTCGGGTACATATTGGTTTGACTGCTTTATGATAAAGCAATACCATAACTCTATGCATAGAAAAAAAGTGTACCTGGCGACCTTCTAGCTTTTAATGAAATAATGAGTTGTTTCCATTGCAACCAGCAAAATCGTATTTATAAGAAAATACACTCCTTAGAACTGTTTATTGTATCATAATTTATTTTCAAAATAGCTTTAATTCATACACAAGCTATAAGAATCCCTAAAAATAGGGATTGCATTGCAGAGTTATTATGTGGTATTCTCTAAAATGACGAAATTGTTTAAATAGGCAAAAAAAACCCCCCAGACCATTATAGCCAAAAAAAAACGAGACGGGCAAAGTTTGATTTTTTGGTCTGAATAGTCCGAGGCGATGGTCCTCTACATTTGGACATATCCATCTTTCTTCTACCTCATTTCTATTTAAAGTCGCCACCCTAACCTTAAATTGTTCTCGGTCAAATGACAAAAGGTTATTAACTCCAACCTCTTATGTGAAAATGTGGTTTGATTTATCCCTCGTAATCACATAATTGTACACACCAAGTGGTTATGTATACAATATAATTTGGCTGATGATTTATTTTGTAGTTGTGAAGCAATGGTAGTTTTGCGTTTACATATGGTGGTTTTTGATATCAAATATTTGCACTACCAAAATAATACGCTTAGATGATTTTTTTGAAATGCTAAATGTAATGCTCCAGCTTTGCAAGAAAAATAGTTAGCCCACTGCGGGGCGAAAAATAGTCTTACACCGACAACCTCCTCCTTTGAATATGAATCGACCGCGCCTAAGTCGATATCCTTCCGGAGGGTTTTTATTTATTCTTCAACAGAAGTATGGGACATACTCGTTGGTATGTTCTTCGTTTATTTTCATACGCCCGTTAGGATCAAGGGCTCAAACATAATACTTGTATCAGTTGCAAAATAAGACCACAGACTGATTATAATTCAAAACGGATTAACGGATTATACTAGTATTGAGAACGATTGGAGAAAATGATTCCATTTCTTAGAAAAAAATAAGATATTGTTGGAAGAGCATGTGATATCACATGAGTGAATGCATTTTATAGTGAGGAGGAACTGGTACACAACAACTGTGTGTTCTTCGAGACCTCTGGAGAAGAGGAAGGGTTATCTGCACGTGACAGATGTCCGTCCCAAGTCATCACTGAATGCCCAAACGTTTCGTTGGTGTGTCGTAGTCTTTCCGTCGTTTCGTCTGTTTCCCTTAATTAATTCCATGCTGGTTTCGACAGAATTCGATGACGTCACAATGCGTTGACGTCGGATACCTTCACAAATGGAAAGTTACTCTCTATTTGGAAAAGACTTAATCCATGTTAAATGCGTTTTGTTGCCGTATTTCCTTGTCTTTTTGCGTCTCATTTGTGTCTGTATACTCTGTCTTTTAACATAGAGGTGTCTCGGGGCTTTGCTCTCGGTACTGCAATGGAGTCTTGCTGGAGACCTCCTCCTTTCTACAAATTTTTTGATAATTGCCTTGAATTCTTTATGGTTTGATATGTGGTCTTTTGTGTTTCATATTTCCATGTTGTGTGTTTGTGCTCATTCCTTGTCCATTTTGCGTCTCGTCCTGTGGGTTTCTGATCTTTGTTTGTTTGTTGTGTTTTTTTTGGGGGGGAGTTTTGCTGTTGGTGCTGCAACCGAGTGTTTTTGGAGATCCCTCCTTTCTTTATCAAACCTTCAATTTCAGCTCTGTTTATTGAAAATTAGGGATACTTTCTCAACATTTTGGGTGCACATACATGTATAATTATGTTTCGAATATTCATATTCCAAAATACATTACTAGTCATTTGAATTGCAAGGTTCAATACATAAACACCGCAATCTTTCTAAATTATTTGAAAAGCATTTCGATCTAAATGAAAATAACCCTGACAATTTGGAGGACAGAATCCATTCATTATAGTGTCTTTGTCTTCAAAGTGTTCAAAGACAAGCTGGTTGTCTCGTAAACGCCACTATTGATTAAAGTAAAGTAAAGTATGTATAAAGTAAGCCAATAAACAAAATCTTATATCAAACAACTTCAATTTGAAATATAAGGATTTTTACAGAGTAGAATATAAAGGAAGAAAAAGTTATCATTTACACATTGCTTGGCGTTATTTCCAAGGTAGACGTTGAAACTGACACAAGAGTGACTGGGCTTTGATCAGGTATGTTTCCTATTTCATAGTACTCATGTAAGTCTGTATACATCAGATTTTCGACACGTTTTGACGCATTTGATATATATGCAACTCCTTTGTACCTATTCGCGTAGGATTTGAACCTGTTGGATAGAAATAAAAAAGATTATTATATGCATTGAGAAACAATACTTTATATACTGAACAAAACAAGTTAAGTCCCTAAAAATGAAAGGTCAACATTTGTGCAGATGAAACGATATAACCCTCGAAATAGTAAAAAATACTCAATCAACACTCCAAAATTTTGTTTTTATCACTCAGACATTGAACGCAATAAAGCGTGACGAAACAAAGCGTTTTCACCTTGTAAGGAAAATTTCTCTCTTTCTTTGTTCTGGTTGACTACTTTCGAAAGAAAAGAATTAATAGATAAGCACAGGAGATTTCTCCATTGAAAAACGGGAAAAAATTGTTATATCGATTATCCATAAATCAGTCAAATAGCTTGTAATTCAAGAAAATTTAGCTTAAATGACACCGGAAGTCCACAGTCGGTCATGCGTTTTGTCAAATACCAAAAGCACATTGAAAGCGTATCTAAGGGTGTGCAGATACCAATTTGTTAAGTAAAATTCTTTTGGATTCAGAAACGCCCTTACCAGAGAGGATCAAACAGGTGAAACCCCTTTGGTTTAAACCTTGATTATGACGTCACATTTACATCAATTTATTAAGATCGTTGTCAGAATCGGACAATTAATGGATATACCGTTTAACATTTAAATCAAAAAATATTTTTCGAGGATACCGCCTCTGAACAAAATTTGTTTTCAAATGTCATGTAAAACCAATACAAAAAAGGAGGACATAACTTTTTTGTCCAGTATATATATTAAGGTTCAACATCAGACGTGAAACATGTTTCATATGGTCATGTAACATTATATACATGTACCACCTTTAGAAGTATCCAGACGGAAAGAATAAATCATTGTGTGCATCATTAGCGATCCATCATTACATAGGTATAATGTCTTAAGAGTGAAAACATAAAAATTGTCGTTGAGTGAAATTAAGTTGCCTTATTCTTCCGTATAAACGAATGAAATACTTACCTGTTGCGGAAAATCAAAACCATGCTCACGATAATGACAGTGAAAACCACTACCGTTACACCTAGAATTCAAAAGTTGGACATGAAATATATCCAAGTTCAATTTCTAAAGCTCTTAAGACCCAATTTACGCACGACTATTTTACAACACTGTGCGAAAGAAATATTTAAGCTTCGAATGAGCTATCGCGTACTTTGCACGAAATATCGCATATAACTTGCATCGAAATAATGGACCTGCTCTTTATAGTACTTTAAATTTGAGCAGCTACTGTTTTGAACAAAACAATTATGGATATTTACAGCGAATCATTGAAGTATGATTATGACATACCTACAAAGTACAACATGTTTCCATTCGTTGAGTTCTCTACAAAAGAGAAGAGAAATATATTCAAATGAAAGCATTTGCAATTATGCAAAATTTGCTTGTTGTTTTCCTTTATTTGTAATATGTTTTGTCTATCTAGTATTCATGTAAAACGTTTTCTCTGTACCTAATGAAATGCAACTTTCCTTTATTGCCTGTCCTAAGAGGTTAGATGCATCTGATTTTGAAATTCAGTTACACGCCATGAAATGAAGCAGGAAGTCAAGGTTGTATGTTTGCGTTTGTATGTAACAATAATGAAAACGATGTTTACAAACGTTTGCAAGATCAAACAAACTGTAAAGGTGACCTGCTCATATTGCAAGCAACATATTCCCTGAGGGATTGCCTTCATTATGGTGATTGCCAAATAAATAAGCAAATATGTATATGTTTGAATATGGGTTGCCTTCTATTCAATCGACTGCAAATAAGTGACTGTTTGGATATGGGTGGGATATGATGCTACGGGACCCACGTTTTAGAAATTTCAAGAAATTTTGTAACAGAAAATTTCAAATGCGTTGAAAAGACAGACGATCAACCGAAGTTAATCGAACTTGGCTACATGTGCCCTCGGGGACTCTTGGTCCACCAGCAGTGACACTCACCAAGTAGTTCAAATGTTAAACGTCTTCAAATTGAATAGCATCATTTAAGTCCTGATAAATTTACAGCATGGACCAGACATGCACGATTCGGGTACTAAACCTTCGTCAGTGATCCTAAGTCTAAACAATGTAATATGGCCAAAAAGTATGAAAACTATTACGTCCAAAAATGTACCAAAAGAAGTAGCAGAATGGATGGGATATGATGCTACAGGAACCACGTTTTAGAAATTCAAGAAATTTTGTAACAGAAAATTTCAAATGCGTTGAAAAGACAGACGATAAAACGAAGTTGATCGAACTTGGCTGCATGTGCCCTCGGGGACTCTTGGTCCACCAGCAGTGACACTCACCAAGTAGTTCAAATGTTAAACGTCTTCAAATTGAATAGCATCATTTAAGGGGTACCTGTAAAGTGCGAAACGAAACAAAAACGAAACGAAACGAAACGAAACAAATCGAAACGAAACGAAATAAATCGAAACGAAACGAAACAAATCGAAACGAAACGAAACAGATCGAAACGAAACGAAACAAAACGAAACGAAACAGACCGAAACGAAACGAAACAAATCGAAACGAAACGAAACAAAACATAAAACTTAAAGAAAATGAGAAAAAGAGGAAAAATCGCCGAAAACGAATATTTCAAGACAAGATCTTATTGAAGGGTACCACTCTCCTCCTGCCACCTCCCCCCTCCCCGTGGGGAAGGGGGGTTCTTGGGCGGTCAAGACAATTGTTTCAACTTTAAAGTGCAAATTGGTGCAATTGTGAAGTTATTTTGGTTATTTCCTTTTTAAACCTTGAAAAAAGAAATAGACCTGTTTAGATGAAAAACTAAGGTGAGCGAAGCGAGCCTAAAGTATTTGAAAAATGAATTGAAAATTGCGGCAAGCGAAGCGATCGGGAAAATTTTTTAAGGTATATATAGATGAATTACGTAGTAATTTTTAAATTGAGATTATGTACATGAACGCATAAGAGCAAGATTATTTATATTAAAAGTAATTTCCTAATTTTTTTTGGTAAATGTTACCCTCCCAATCATCTGTCCCTCCTCTCGCCCCCTTTCCTCTCCTCCCGCCCCCTTCTTCCCTCCTCTCGCCCCCTTTCTCTCCCCTCCCTTTGTCCTTGTCCACACCTCATTATTGCCTTCAACCGTAAGTTCTTGTGGCTGGAGGGTTTTTTAAAGAATCAAAGTTGACGATTAAAACATAATACATGTATATATTATACGGTATATAGCACAATTGCATTTTAAAGGAGAGTGAATGGGATGAATAACCTCGTCATAGACGGAAAATATTATTTAGCAGGGAGGAGTCTAGCCAGAGGAAACGGAACTGTTCCGCTGTGTGAATTTGAAAATTTTATCAGAAAAATGAGAACAATTAAAAACGGGGGGGGGCACATTTCGTTTGAAAGAGGATAAGATTTTTTTCCTGAAATGTGCCCCCTCCCAGTTTTATGATCTCATTACGGTGTCATAGCGTGGTTTTCTATCCCCTCCCTTTTATTCCTCTTAAATACATGAATGGCATTTGACATTTATTCTTTTTAATTGACAACTTTGACATTCTCAAGAAACCATCTCGGCACTAGTTACTAATGTAGAACTTGGATTAAGGCAATATTACATGCTGATCTTGTCTTGAAATATTCGTTTTCGGCGATTTTCCCTTTTTTTTTCTCATTTTGTTTAAGTTTTATATTTTGTTTCGTTTCGTTTCGATCTGTTTCGTTTCGTTTCGATCTGTTTCGTTTCGTTTTGTTTCGTTTCGTTTCGATCTGTTTTGTTTCGTTTCGATTTGTTTCGTTTCGTTTCGATTTGTTTCGTTTCGTTTCGATTTGTTTCGTTTCGTTTCGTTTTCCACGTTCTAGAAATTTCAAGAAATTTTGTAACAGAAAATTTCAAATGCGTTTAAAAGACAGACGATTAACCGAAGTTGATCGAACTTGGCTGCATGTGCCCTCGGGGACTCTTGGTCCACCAGCAGTGACACTCACCAAGTAGTTCAAATGTTAACCGTCATCAAATTCAATGTCAGTCAGACTCCTCGGGTGATAACATACATGAGCTCGATACAGCCGGCGGAGCACGGACTGTATTAAGTACGCCCTCTTTTAATATCCATTTACATATTTATCTGTGTTGCTTGGGCCCTGCGTTTTGCGGTCATGTTTGTGGTTGGTCATCTAACAGTGAGGAGGTTGTTTTACTCAACAATTGTACGTTCTTCGAGACCTCTAGGTAATAGGAAACGTCGGAGGGTTGTGCGCAGGTAATCCCGGATAACCAAACCCTCGGCTTTTGACATGGCAGATGGCCGTCCTAAGTCGGCACCGATTGCCCATTGGTCCTGTTGGTTAAAGTGTAGTCATTTGTGTTTGATATTTCTATGTGATTTGGCGTTCCTTGTACTTTGATGTATCTATGTGATTTGGCTATCCTTGGTCTTATATGTTTCATGTTTCTATGGTGTGAGTTTTCTGTAACAAAATTTTTTGAAATTTCTAAAACGTGGGTCCTGTAGCATCCTATCCCACCCATTCTGCTACTTCTTTTGGTACTTTTTTGGACATAATAATTTTCATACTTTTTGCCCATATTACATTGTTTAGATTGAGGATCACTGACGAGGGTTTAGTACCCGAAACGTGCATGTCTGGTCCATGCTGTAAATTTATCAGGTTTTAAATGATGCTATTGGATTTAAAGACTTTTAACATTTGAACTACTTGGTGAGTGTCACTGCTGGTAGAGCAAGAGTCCCCGAGGGCACATGTAGTCAAGTTCGATCAACTTCGGTTGATCGTCTGTCTCTTCAACGCATTTGAAATTTTCTGTTACAAAATTTTTTGAAATTTCTAAAACGTGGGTCCTGTAGCATCCTATCCCACCCATTCTGCTACGTCTTTTGGTACTTTTTTGGACACAATAATTTTTATACTTTTTGGCCATATTACATTGTTTAGACTGAGGATCACTGACGAGGGTTTAGTACCCGAAACGTGCATGTCTGGTCCATGCTGTAAATTTATCAGGTTTTAAATGATGCTATTGGATTTAAAGACGTTTAACATTAGTGTTCCTTTTTTGTCTCTATCTGTGGATGTCTGCTATGTGTATTTGCATTGGGTGTTTTAGAGTTTTGGTGTGGGTGCTGCAACCGAGTGTTGCTGGGGATCCCCTCCTTCCTTTTGGATTGTGAATCAACATCAGTGATAAAATAGCCTCACTGAAAATCAAATCAAAAGAGTTTTTCTTGCATACCTTTAAGACGACATTCAAATAATTGCTGTTCCCATGAAGCATTTCTAAGGCATTTAATTGTATCATTCCCAGACAGAACATATCCTTTGTTGCATATATACACCGTAGAAGATCCGTATAATGTGGACTTATAAAGAGACCTAGTGTTCTCAACGACAGGAGGTAAACCACAATCTTAAGAAAAACAAAACAAAACAAATGGAGTGACAATAAATAATTGTATGGATAATTTGATAGTTTAATCGAATGTGCTTTATTTAACTTAATAAAGGTTGGTTTATTAAAAGCTAGATTGTCTGTTTGAAGACCTTTATTTTCTTCATTATCTATTTCATAATGGCTTACTGTAAATTGGTTTTTATTCCTTAGGTACCAATTTTCGTTATTTTCGTCAGTGCCTCCCTTGACGAAATTACATATTGACGAATATAAATACTCCTGACAAAATATAATGTTGAAAGTAAAAATTGAATCATAAGAGTTAATACGACAGGCAAATGATAAATCATTGAAAACTTAATAAGTCGCATGTATAATGTACTTCTTTTAGGAGAGGGCATTATATAGTGCTGTGAAAACTTTTGCCCAATCCTTTTTCTGTTACCGTATATCGGGTAATTTTTGCGTCGGGTAAATTCTACGAAAATGACCCTAGAAAGGTGTATCTTATTTTCGCTGATCTATAAAAAAGACCAAGGGTTTAGATCTGTGTTCGCTATGTCCATTTTACGCGATCTGATGATGCTCGCGAACTTTTCGAAAATAGACACGCGCGAACAATTCTCGATATACGGTATTTAAAATAAAATATTATTAAACTAAAATGCACTTCTAATTATCAAATGATATGTTTTCACATCAAGCTAGGTGGTATACATGTCTCTAATTGTTTGTTTACCAATAATTGTTAAACAAACAATGAAAACAAATGACACGGCCTATACCTAAATGTTAAGTTGGCATTGGAACAGACGAATTATATTTTAGGGACCCTTGGATGACGAATTTACGCATTGACGAAATGCTCCTTTTGAAAGAATTGACGAAAATTGGTACAGACGAAAATAAAGCAACTTACAGTATACTTTCTTTAGTAAAAGAGTCAAACAAATATTTTGAATATATATACCTGCGTTCAAATTGTATCTCATACACAGAATATTCTTATAAGGTAAAGATTTACCAATACGTCGACATGTACTGGAAGTATTTTCCCAAGTACCATTTTCCAGACACGAAATGGAATTTATCCAACTACCAATGTATCCCTCATTACAGTTGTAAAAAGCTTTTGAGCCAGGATATGTCGATGTGAACAAGGCATTCCCATTTCTTATTACTGGAGGGGAATTGCAATCTGTTTTAAAGAAGACATGGTATTTTTTTTTTGAAAATGTTAAGAATAATTCGCTATATTTATTTTTCTTTCAAGAACCAAATGAAGAAACAATTCAACAGGCATTTTGGTTTTTGAGGATAAGGGATGACAATTCACATTATATTTAGACTTTTATTGGAAATAATGAAGTGACATATGAAGTGCATAATTAGAAAGTTTGATATTTTGGTCATTTCATTACATCATGTCTTTAAGAAATGACTGTACTAATTTTCTTTCTATCGATGTAAAGACAAAAACCGATGCACAAACTTTCATGGGAAAGGAAATATATTCAATGCTTCAAAACAATTACCACATCCAGTATTTGGCAAGCAAATCGATCCATAAGCACAGAGGCATGTCTGTTTACAAGCAATCCCATAAAATCCATATGGACAGATACTTGAGCATTCCACACCAAAATATCCGGCTTGACAAGCTGTGAATCAAAGGAATGAAATAATTTTTTTGGTATAATGTCCATGGACGATTTTAACCTATAAGTTGTCCCTCTAAGTCCTATCAATCTTTATATAAATAAGGAAGTGTTCAAATTCTTTACTTTCTTGAAGAGAATATCAAACCAATTTCAATGCACCAGACACGTGTTTCGGATAGAAAATCATATAAGTTCCCATAAGCCAAATATTCATAGAGGCTGATGTGCGTTTTTGTCATATCACTCCGTCCGTCGTTCGTCGTTCATTGTCATCAACTTTCAGCTTCGTAAACTGCTTATTCTGAACGATGAAGGGATTCGATTAAAACTTTCGGAGGATAGGATGTTTTGTCCCCATGTAAATCTGGTTAGAGAAGGCAGAGGCTCGATCATCTGTCCACTCTTCAAAGTTGGTAGGACTCCTCGGATTTATTTCATGCATGACCTATCACCAGTCGCCCGAATATGGTTTGTTTTTCTAGCAATAGTGATGATACATTTTTGTCGTAAATGCGCATATGGTTCACTTAATTATTACGATATTACATATATTTTGATACAAATATCACAAAAACTAGGTTGGTACCTCTTACGCTGGACTGTTAGTTCACGATAATCTTTCAAAACAATAGCTCGATTCTATGTTTCTGACAGAAATTGCCTTTTGGCTGTTGGTCCTATGATTCTTGGCTACCATACTTGCATTAGATATGAAGCATGATTTATGTGATATATCAAAAATATTAGTACGGCATAATTTGACAGCGCCTCCTACAGTGCAATCAAAAATGCCTTCTGGATTTGCACTTTAAAAAGTATTTTTGATAAATTGCCCTTTGTGTTTCTGTGCAGCAGCTGCTGTTTCATAGTCTCCGTTAGCTTCAATTTGTGTGTTTCTCACACACAAAAATAACTTAATGGGAACAACGTGTTGTTGTTGGAGCTAAATCTCCGTCGTTTGTCCAATTTTTCTTTTCGCGTGGAAAGGTTTTGTTTTGAATTATGTCTCCTCCAAACAGAGAGAAGTCTTTACGTCCGTCCGTCAATATATTATAAGTATACTTTTAATGAAATTGTACATGCTATTGTGTCTGGGCTATATCTCTTTAACCGTTTACCAGATCACATTGAATTCATATATTGAATTTGTTACTGCTTATTAACCAAAGGTTTCACATAACCTTGACAAAAGTCATGTGAACAAAGACAAGGTCACCTAGTACATTACATTTCTTCAATGAAATTGAACATGCCATGATGATGTCTTGGCTATATGTCTTTAATCGTATGATAAGCGTCTTCAAATTCAATAGCATCATTTAAGAACAAATAAATTTGCAGCATGGAACAGACATGCATGTTTCGGGTACTTAAGCCTCGTCAGTGATCCTAAATCTTAACAATGTAAAATGACCAGAGTGTGAATGTTAGTATGTCTAAAAATATACCGAAAAACGTAACAGGACGGGTGGAATATGTTGCCACAGGACCCACGTTTTAGAAATGTTTTAGAAATGTCATGAAATTTTGACAACAGAAATTTTCGAATTTGTTGAAGTAACGATCAACTGAAGTTGACCGAAGAGGGATACATGTGCCCTCGGGGAATCCTGGTACACCAGCACTGACACTAACGAAGTAATACAAATGTTAAACGTGTTCATATGTAATAGCATCATTTAAGAACATATAAATTTGCAGCATGGAACAGATATGCACGTTTCGGGTACTTAAGCCTCGTCAGTGAAAATCAATCTAAACAATGTAAAATGACCAGAGTGTGAAAGTTAGTATGTCCAAAATTATACCGAAAGACGTAACAGGATGGGTGGGGCATGATGCTACAGGATCCATGTAAAAGAAATTTGTGTCCAATGTTATGGTGATTATGAGTGCTTTTTTTCCAAAGGTGCGTAAAGCCTGTCGATTGTGATTTTTCAAATCTGGTTTCGGCTTTTCTGTTTGATTTCTTTTCACTCATTTGTATATTAATAATGTCTATCACATATATTCTCCTGGATGATTCCCTATGTGAAAAATCATACATAAATCCCTGAAATTTAATTTAAAAGTTTGAATAACGACAAAAATTTCCCTAGTAATTATGCGTTTTGTTATTGGAAGGGGCTTCTTAGTATATGTGCCATTATTTCATACATTTGGTTCCCCTCGTTTTTATAATATGTAACTGCATAAAAGGAAGATTGTGATTCGAACAGATTGGATAACGACATTGTTGTAACGCTCCGAGTGACGATTGTGTGATGGTTGCGACTGAACTCAGTTTTCTTATTGTTCTTTCAAGAGGTCATAATTAAAGCAAGGTTAAAGATTATTCCCGGGTTAAATGTTTGTTTTTGTATGATAGAGTACTTAAACTATACAGTGTAAGCACAACATCGGGTCTATGAGACGATACCTATTTCCCAAGAAGAAGCCAACAAATCGTAAATTGCTGCCATGATGCCAAAATAAATGAATTTGTGATATATACAAATTAAGATGTTTTGATAGAAATGGCTAGGTACCGTGTAAGTAAGTAAGTAGTGCTGAACAGAACATAAAGTTAATTTCTAATAAGCAATGCTTACCTTCACACTTTCCGTCTATCATCTGAAAGTTATTACAGCAACGACTTGGTCTAAAAGATTAAAAATGCGTTGTTATTTCATGTAGAAATATATTGCATATAATGTTACAACGTTAGACAACATTCAGTAAACAATTTTTAAAGTAAGGTGATATCATATGCATGAATTTTTTCTCCTTCCTTCCCCCGGACTGTCTTATCAGATGATTATCTCAAAGTTGTACATGTAACTTTGACCTTTGTTCGGTCACCTTCAAAGTCTTTATCCCTATAGCGAATGTTCTGAATGCTTTAAAATGTGATCAACTTCTTTGGCAAGGAAAAAATGTTACTGAATTTCGAACGTATTTTAAGAAGGAAAAACGCTATTTATAGTGCTTTAATTTGTGTTTAGTTGCGGGTATGCAACAAACAGCAAGTGCATTTATCATACATGTAATGCGCGATGTTATGTGATAAATGCACTTCCATAGTGTTGCATATCCGTATCAAAACAATAGAAAATATGACACTTATACTTTATATATGTACCACAATCGTAAGTGTCCTTCTTGTTTTCTGAATTCGCAATTTTTCAGTTAATAAGGTGACGTTTAAATTTAGGTTACTCGGGTTCGATCAGTTTGCATGTTCTAAAAGCCTTCGCTTCCTGTCTTTGTAGAGCGTATAAATTGAGCCTTCACAAGAGTTTAGATGCGAAATGCAACACGTTCATCGCAATACTTGCATCCTAGGGAATGACATTGATAATTTTTATATTTAAGTTTGAAATTGACCCTAACTTTTGTTGAGTTAACTTTTTTGATGACCTTAACTTTTGATGATCTGTCTCGAACGGATTTCAATTCATGTTGTCATTCTTCGTATTCCAATACAAATATTTAAATTGTACAGGTTCGGTAAACGCATTAATCAGAAAATCTAGTCATGTGGGGATTTTGTTCATAATTTAAGGACAGAACGTATACTGGTAACGTGGAAAATTTCACGTGGGGGTAATTTTTGCATTTTTTGCGGGTTTTTTTTTTTCGCGAATCAAATGACATGGTGAAAATTTAACCCACGTGAATAAAGCCCCGCTGCATCCTTACAATGGGAAAGACATTTTTATCGTGAATATGTCCCTCGCGCGAAACGTCTTGATGTTATAATCGCAAAATCCCCCCGCGAAAATAACCACGTTTACAGTATATTATGCAAACTGAATTGTACATTAAGCTGCGGAAGCGCATTAGATAAAGAAAATCATGACGACAATCTCAACAGCACTCACAATAGAGCATCGATTGAATATCGACAAATTAGTGTCATTTTGATACTTTCGTTTTATTTGTTTTTTACACATAAAAGTGCAAATTTTACACTTTATTTGTAAATTTGACACTTTTATGTGTTTATTTTTCACATTTATGTGTAAATTTTACATCTTTATGTGAAAATTTGGCACCTTTTTCTCCAAATTTCACACTTTTATGTGTAAATTTTACACCTTTAAGTGAAAAATTATACTTTTATGTGTAAATTTTATATTCTTATGTGTAAATTTTACACTTTTATTTGTAAGTTTTACAGATTTACATGTATGTGTAGATTTTACACCGTTATGTGTAAAATGCATACTTTTATGTGTAAAATTTGCACTTTTATGATCGCCTTCCGTTGTAGTGTTTGATGTATAATCATGTAAACAACTGAATTTCGGATTGAAATTGCCTGATATCGAGAGACGCTAGCCAAAATCGAAGTTGTTGACAGCCATCTGCGATTGTTGACCGATATTGATAGGCTAAAGATTTAATCCTGTTAGAACTAGCCATTTCAACAAAATACATTTACATCTCTTATATGTTATATACGTTAATTCATAACACTTGATGACTGCGATGCAATATATAAATATGGGAGGAAAATAATATTTTGAAATAATCACTTGGAATGCTGATGTTGTCCTTCGACATTGATGGTCACATGTACACCTCACTCTATGACAAACGTGACGAGTTCAATTTCAACATCGCAAACTTTCCTTTTCTGAGAATCAACATCCCTTCATCGCCTGCTTATGGCATGTTCATATCTCAGTTGATACGCTATGCCAGAGCAAGTACCAAATATACAGATTTTGTTCCGAGAGCTAGGCGTCTTTCAGATAAGCTTCTCAGTCGGGGATACGTTTGTGACCGATTAACATCGTCACTGAGGAAGTTCCACGGTCGATATTGGGAACTCGTCATACACTATGATGCCCCACTGTCCATCAATGATATTCTGTCTTAGACCATTTGAACAATCCAACCACCGAATACACTTGTATCTTCTGAAATGGAAGTAAGCGGATGTGACAATTCTGCCGATTTGAAGCGACGGGTGTTGAATGCAAGCAGGAGATGCTGTCTCTTCCTAGGCACTTGTCTCACTCCCATATTGGGAGTTCGCTTCTTTTCATATGGTGGAGGTTTTTCTTTGTTTGCTTTGATTCCTGTTTTATCCTAATTTTGTCTGCATTCGGTTTATGATTTTCGGAATTATCGTCGGCGCCATGGTCTAATGGTAAGGGCGTCGGGCCAGTGACCGAAAGGTTGCTGGTTCGAGTCTCACTAGGATCATGGGACGGTCGACATATACTCCTGTATGTTCTGTGTTTATATACAAAAATGTCATTGCCTGTGTGTTGTTTACATGGCTGTGGTGTTTTGATTTAAGAAAAAAAATTTAAAGAAAATTAAAAATTTCGGAATTATCGATTTTGTACTGTGTATTAGGATATGGTCATTATCCATATTTGTTATTTGATTATGTAGTGGATGATTGTGCCTAGTAACACATTGTTGTAGATTATGTAAACGTTTGTGTGTACATTCAGTAGATCCCTCCTATGAAAAAGGAGCACCCCTACAGAAATAGGGTAGGCGGATCCTTGTATTGGCATATCCAGATGAATGAAATATTCTGAGTCTCTGTATGTTTCTTCCGTTTTCTTATACTATAGTAATTCAATATTCTGTTTTACTATCAAGGGCTGGCATCTTTAAGAAGAATTTCTTGGAGGGAGGGGGGGGGGGGCACGCACACACACAAATGCAATTTTTTCTGGTACATTAAAAATGTCAGTAATTGATCTTGAATGCCATAGAATACCTATACAGTTACCATGAAATGACCCTGTCAAACCGCCAATAAAATGCCAAAAATGCATCGTATTTTATCGCCAATTCTGAAAGGGTAATCTGGTTCTGGCATACGGTGGTATATAGAGAAGCTTAATTTTGAGGAGGAAGCATTTTTTCTCCTCCTGTATTGTGTGAATTTCAAGGACGTATAGGAAGGGGCAGCCGGGGTGCATTTCCCCTTTGAAAAGTGGGGGAGGGGGTGGCGCACAACCATGTTCATGCCCCTCCTCTTACTTTCGGGCAACATGTTCTATGACATATCAATGCTAACATATTCTATTACACATCAGTAATTAAAGGGAATCATCAGTTTTTAGGTCAGTTTTTATAATTTTTGGCCCTGCTTATATCGTTCTTTCAAATAACATATTAATCCATATAATATACGAATAAACACGTACAAAGGTTTTTAATTGAGTATAAAATCCATGGATATAGATAGCATTTTCTGACAATTCAAGTCCAAATGATGGCTTTTCCGCTTCTGCTCACCGGTTATTTATAAAGTATAAGTACAGTTAAACTCTACAAGAAAAGAATATTACAACACTATATCTAGCCTCCCCCCTCTTTGTTTTGTTTTGTTTTTTCTTGTCAAAAATTTCCAGATGTGCCCTCCCTTTTCCAATCAGAGTTACGCCATTGTAATTTAGTGAATTAAAAGAGATGCAATTTTTAGAATGTACCTCAACTTACAATGTAAATAATGTTCGATTAGAATGTTTTAAATCAGAGAGGAGCCATTGCTTATCTCGTTAAAGACGTTCCTAGTAAGAAATGCAGTGTCATCTGAAACTAAGAGTCAGGATACGATAAAAATAAGTTAGAAAAAAAAACCCCAACCAAACACCACTCTTTCAATTATTCTTTTTCATAAAGTTTTATATTTTCTTCTTTGTGTACTTATTCTCTTTTTGTCTCTTTGGGTGCAAATATACATTTTTGGCAAGTTCCATTGAAACAAATCCAAGTTTCCATCTTAGTCGGAAATGTCAGATTTAGTTTATTTTAATCGTTTATGCACTGCAAACCAAGAAAAGTGTGTTTTTGAGGAAAAAAATACCTATAATACTCTACTAGAAATACGATTTCTTATATCGCAGGCGACAGATATGTACACTTGAACGCAAATATATTTTCAGTGATAGATTTTGGGGATGTAGGGAGTCGTACATTTCCTGTATCGATCGAACCATACACCCTCCCCCAAACCAAAAGAAAAAGATTGTCAATGATTCAAATCGACAAATGTCAAAAAGCCATTACTGAGGATGCAGGGTGCTGGATCAACCACTGTTACTGTATGTATTATCATATTTAATTAATTCTAATATTTCAGTTTGATTTTAATCATTAAATTAAATTATTAAAATCCCTAGAATCGAATCATCGGTTAACTTTCTTTAGTCAAAGTTATCGCATTAATTGCGTTTCATTATTTCAGGAATGCATTGTGCATATCTATGGAATAAATTGGGGGGGGGGGGTTGTTATATTACGATTGTAATTCATTGATCGCCGCTTGATTTCTATGGTCTAGAAAGCGCCAGCAATACCGAAAAGTGAATAAGTAGAAGTACCGTAGGCCTAATTAATACACGTGTCCTCATTGATATTTTGCACAAGTGTACTGCAAAAAAAACTGTAAAATTTACAGAAAAAAAGTGTAAAATTTACACATTACAGTTTATAATGTACATATAAAAGTCTACATTTTACAATAAAAAGTGTAAAATTTACACCAAAAAAGTAAGATTTACGAAAAAATGTGTGAAATTTACATACAAAAATGAAAAATTTACACATAAAAATGTAAAAGGTACACATAAAAATGTAAAAGGGTAAAGTTTACAGAAAAAAATGTAAAAAAAAAAACACATAAAAGTGTAAAATTTCCATATGAAAGTATAACAATTTTACATTAAAACGTACAATTTACAAAGAAGTGTAAATTCTACACTTAAAAGTGTAAAATTTAAATAAAAATGTACAATTTACAGAAAAAAGTGAAAAATTTACACATAAAAGGGTAAAGTTTACAGAAAAAAAAATAAATTTTCTAAAAAAAACCCATGTAAAATTACACATAAAAGTGTAAAATTTACGAAAAAATTGTGAAATCTACACATACATGTAAAAGGGTAAAATTTACAGAAAAAAGTGTAAAATTTACACTTTTACGTGTAAAATAACAAATGAAAAGAAAGAATCAAAATTACACTGATGCGCTTCCATATTAAGCAGCTCTATTAAGCAGTAATGTTACACATACCTACTATAATGTATTTCGACACTTAAAAAAACACGCTGTGATTTTGGAGAATGTGTGCCGTTATTCTAGAATGAAAAATAGACAGGAAAGTTTTCCTATGGAGTCAATGCTCTTTTGTGGTTGATTTTGCCTGAACTCGGTTTTCCCGGGCAAAATCTTTGCGAATGAGAATGTATGCTACAAAATGTCATGTTTATCTGAAAGGCACATCGAATTCTCCTAGGTGCTTCATTGCAAAGTATTAAAATGACAAATATGGATAATGACCATACCCCTGTACACAGCACAAAATCGATTATTCAGAAAATCAGAAACCGAAGGCATACAAAATCAGGGTATAACAGGAACCAAAGCAAACAAACAAAAACCTCCATCACATAAAAAGAAGCGAGCTCCCGACATGGGAGTGATTTAAAGTGTAGCATTGAAAAATGATGCAAGGCGCAAACACTGAAAGGTCTTCAAATTCAATAGCGTCATTTGAGAACAGGTAAGAAATATGCTTATTGTATCCTCACATACCTATCATTAGACTCACAGTAGGCTCCAATACAACTGCCAGCGACAGTTGACAAAATAAAGAGTCTGATAGTGACTCTTATCTCGTATAATTTCATATCTGAAAAATAAAATTATAATATAGTTAATGACAGCACAATAAAGTGTCTAATTCAAACGTATTCAAACGTTAAATGTAACTTGTAAAGATTTATGTGTCAAAATTGAATGTCTTACGATCATCTTTTGTTTTGACATTTAAAAAGTGTGAATTGTTTTTCTCTTAAATGATGAGTAAAATTTACACTTTAATGAGTATACATACTTTACACTTATGTATTATTGACACTTTATTTGGGATACTTTTCCGACTGATGTCAAGGTACGAACAGTTCATGTGGACTGACAGCTTGCTATGTCATTTATGAAATATATGCAGAAATAAAATCAGAGGTAAGCAAAGAGGTTAAAAAAGAAATAAAAACCGAGAAATTCGTTAAGAGATCATCTTACTATAGGTATCTAGAAATATATATTAACTAGTATACAACAATCCATGTGCTTACATGTATGGACACATTTAAACTTTCTCCTTTTTACATTTGGATTTAGAAACGATATTGACAATCAATCAGAACGTGAATAACAAGGTACCAAAATATGGCATATGCTAATTGTGTGATATACAGGTCTTGTATATCTCACAATGAGCATATGCCATATTTTCTTGTATATCTCACAATGAGCATATGCCATATTTTCTTGTAAATCACACAATGAACGTATGTCATATTTTTTTGTATATCACACAATGAGCATATGCCATATTTTGGTACCTTGTTGTTGAAACAATGAAGGAACAATATAGATGTAGATTGATATTAGGAGAAAAGTTATCTCCATCTAAGCTGTGAAATGTTCAGGAAATCCTGGTCAAACTTAACCCTACACAAAATTTGGAGCTGTTCATTTTGGCAAGAGGAAATTTACACTCTCTATTGTAGATGGCGCCAGGAAAATTTACTTCGGCTTTATTCAAACTGTTTTCCATGAAGTACCACTGACGAGGATTCAAATATCCGAAACACGTGTCTAGTACAATAAAACTGATACTATAGAGCATATATTTCAATACTAGTACTGGCAATTGGAAGAGATAGGTTGCTGTGTAAGAAAGAAGTGATTTTCAAGAAAACAGGTGGAAAGTACTATGACAAAGACCGAGAAGGTAATATTACAAAGAAGATACAAGAAAGTAAGATTACAAAAATCACCGATAGAAATTTATTAAGATCCATTCAAACATAGTTTGAATGGATCTCAACTCAATAGTTTTCAAGGAATGAATTTAATCATTGTGTCTTCAATTTCTCTCACCAAAGAAAAAAATGTCGCTTAGATTGCTTCCGGAATAAGTTCCATGATCCAGAAATAATATTTCGTCAGTTTCTATGCGTGATATTTGGTAATATCATACATGCTTAATGGGTTGAAAATAGAAAAAGTGCTAGTCATACCAGATAAAAAAAGAACTTGATTTATAGTTCTCTGTAAAATAGTTTCCCTGTTGCTGAACAAATCTTTATCATTTTGGAAGTCAAAGTACATAATAATCTGTATTCAATAAGCATTGAGAAAAAGTCAGCATGAAAAGATAATTATGGGTAGCAATATAAAAAAATCCTTGGTAGTCTCCAGATTGCTTTTCATCATTTTATAGATTATTAAAGGTTAGGGTTGCGACTACAGGGAGATAACTCTATTTTCAAATCATGTAATATTTGATACCGGCATAAACGATAAATGGCATGACCTTTAGTTAGCGTTTTACGTTATTGCAGAAAAAAAATATTCCATGATTTTTTCATCGCGGATTTGGTATTTTGGTGAAAATGCATGTTTTTTAATAAAAAATTGATGAAAATAGGGAATAAATTGTCGTTTTTGTATAAGTTCTGCAATCGGAGATTAAAACATCAGAACATATTCTATTTATACTGCGCAAAAAATTTAGGATAGTTATTTAGAGTTTGCATTGGATTACCATAGTGATAGGGACTTTGTTTTATTTTCATAGTTCTATTGTCATAACTGAGATAAACATCAATTTTTAAGTAAGTTATCAGTATTTGTACAACTCTTGGCTACAAAAAAGTCAACAGATCCAAGTGCCTTTCTCCTACAAGTTTCGCCAAACATGCAAATTTCAGAAAAATATAATTTTGACCAAAAATCTACACGGAATGAATAATTCATAGTTAATCAGTAGAACTTGCAAGTCTGATCCAAAGTACACAATGATATCGTTTTACAAATCCAGTGTTCAAACTGAGCTCATCGGTGTACACGAAAATACATAACCCTTGCAATATTTGAAAATGTATGAAAAAGAGTGAGAATCTTTTAAAATTTTAATGAGGGTTTTAAACTGAACAATCTTTTAAAGTTGAATGATAATCATGAGGTTAATAAATCTGGAGAGTTTATTAAGTAAGGGTAATTAAAAAAGAGATCAAAGAGAAAAAAGGTAATGATTTTTTGGGGTAAAATAAGCATTTAATTTAAAATTGGACAAAATTACAAAAAAAAATGCAAGTAAAGACCCGACATTCTGTTTAACGGTTTCTTTTTGTAATATTGTCCCCAGTTAAGCTCCAGTATACTGATGAACATCACACAACACTATTTTGAACGAGAATGTTCCCTTACTTTTTTGTCCAGTATACAATTATCTTAAATAAGAGATAAATCAATATTCGAACTTTGAGTCAAAATGTGTGTTTTGAGGCCAAAGCTTTTATTTTTTACATAAATTATTGGGCTTATTATAGAACCAGTCATTTTGCTCTAGAACTAAACCGGGTACATATTGGTTTGACTGATTTAGCATAAAGTAATACCATACCTTTATATGTAGAGTAAAAAGGCAACGGTACACCTTCTAGGTATTTGTAAAAACTACAAGTTGTTGACCTGGCAATCAGAAAAATCCTAATTATAAGAAAATACTAACCTTAAAACTCTTATTTCTTTTTCAAATTTCTCGAAATAGGCTATTATTGATACATAAGGTTTAATCCCCCCCCCCCCCCCAAAAAATGCTGATATATGTAAAATCTTGACATTTCTGGCATTTAATTACGTATTCAAAGTAAACATGTTGAAGTCTCCAAAAAGCCGTAAAATTGGCAATAAATGGATGTTTGTAGCGAAAAAAAAAGAGAAGGGCAAATTTTATGACCTGAAGATTAAGAGGGGTTGAACCTCCTCATGTGAACATATCCATCTTTTTTCTACCTGAAGTTTATTAAAAGTCGCAACCCTTACCTTAAAATAGGTATAAAATGTACCCACTGAACAAAAAGTATTTAAGGTCTACTCGTGACGATACAGCTGAGCACCATAAAACTACTTAAGAAAAAAGAATCCGTCTTAAATCTAAGAATTTTCTCAAATCAACAAATTTTCAGAAAAATACAAACAATAAAATATTTAAGACGACTTTTTAGTCTCAGAATTCTCAGAATTCTCAAAATACTCGAAATTCTGAAGTCCGAATTTTTATGAGAATTCAAATATAGCCGCGATAGCAAAAGAAAAATACGTAGAAACAGAGGATACAATAGGCCCGTTCACGTTAACAAACATCACTTATGTCTTTATCTGTGACGTTTTACAAACCATCACAACCATATGACGTCATACCGTGCTATGACGTAATATTTGATTGTTCTTCTTATGAAACAACGAAAGTGAGTCGAATATTAACTTGAAACGGTCTATTAAAGGGATCTTCGTCCAAGAGAATCTTCCAACATCAATTAGATAAGTTTGCCGTATCCGGCAAAAAATTATTCCATAGTTATTGCTTCCGTGGTGTCCGTTGATTGCCGTTCGGGCCTAGTTTCATTTTTGCAATTTTTCTGTAGTAGAAATCTCATTGGCGGATCTAGGATTTTTCAAGGGGGTAAATGTTTATCTATTTATTTTTATTCATGCAAATATATGTATGTATTGCCCGCTATCTCTGCTAGTCAAAATATTCTCATGTACGGGATAAATGTTTCACTAGATTTATATTATTTATCATAAACTCAAAGCATAGCCTATCTAGCGAGCGACACAATTCAAGCCAGAATTTCGTAACAAAGTTACCTTCAGGATCGGGCGGAGCTACTTCAATCAAGCAAATCAGATGATTAGAATAAGCCCTGCCAGTGAGGTCAGATTGGCACAATATCTTTATCTAAAATGAAAAACAATACATTTATTTATAATAATGAGCCAAATATTCCAATACAGTTTAATGTTATTATACAATATACATGTACATGCAAATGTAATTCAACTGTTTTTAGACATAGCGTCACATCATTAAAAAGCGGGACAAAAACATGTATGACGTCGCTTGACAAGTGCGTCTTGAAGCTGACTTCTTCATTAGCAACTGACGTCACATTAATATTGACGCGTCTCAGCTGAGAATATTCTTAACTTAGACTTGAGGCTAATTCTCAGCTCAGAATATTCTTAAGTCTAAGACAAAATTTTCCGATATTTATGGTTAAAGGCCGAGGTTAAGCAATACCTTACAAGGGCTTAGCACCATAAATATAGGAAAATTCTTAGACAAAATTTTGTCTTAGACTTAAGAAAATTCTCAGCTGAGATTAGCCTGAAATCTAAAAAAGTTTTACGCCACGATCGAAGTTAATAATTTTCTCAGCTGAGATGCGTCAATATTAATGTGACTTTAGTTGCTAATGACATTGTTAGCTTCAAGACGCATTTGTTACACGACGCCACATGTATTTTTCCCGCTGTATAACGTGACGCTATTTCTATGTCCAAAACGTCTTATACACGGCGTCAGAGGCAGATGAAGATAACGAAACTATCAAAATGAATGAGGAAAATAATTTCTATAATAATTTGTGACTCTTTAGAGACGGGACAATTATTGGATAGAGAAGGAGGAACTTACGCAAGTACGAATCATGCTCTATTGTGAGTGCTGTTAAGATTATCGTCAGGATCTTCTTTAACTCATTTGTGTCACACTTATGCCCTTTTCCGTGTGGAGCTTGTGACAGTAAGTGTTTTGAATATTTTTCCCTGACATTGTCGCCATAGCGCTTTCTATATGGACATAACCCCAGACAGTGTATGTATTTTAAATATTGTTTTCATTTCCATGAGTGAACATCGACGGCGGATGCGACTAGCCAAACAGGAGATGCTTACTCTTACCGGGCACCTGATCCCACCCCTAGGGGTCCGTCAATGCTCAATGGTGTGCTCTATTGCGGGTGCTGTTGAGATTATCGTCAGGATCATTATTCGGAAAATAGAAAAAATAAGGGGCGATATGGGGACGATAATTTGATTCTGAGGGGTAATAAATAAATTGATCCAGAAATTTGCATACCCCATCCCCCTATCCTCATCTATTTAGAAATGAATGGCCGTCCCTAAGTGGAAAAGAAAACACAAATTAAACTTGGTCGGTTGCAAGCAATCCTGAATGCTTAAGAATTTCATTCTACGATGTTCCATCAACATTTTCATTACGCCTTAATATCCTATATATCTGTGCTCC
Source organism: Pinctada fucata (assembly GCA_028142955.1). Taxonomy (NCBI): domain Eukaryota; kingdom Metazoa; phylum Mollusca; class Bivalvia; order Pterioida; family Pteriidae; genus Pinctada; species Pinctada fucata. The sequence goes on along the minus strand of AP027112.1, from coordinate 22,065,428 downwards.
ATTTTCTAGGATATTCAATTCGTCACCTATTCTCTTTTTTTTTTTTTTTTTGAATCGATTATTGGTATTTAAACACTAGATACAGAGGCGGGTCTAGCGAGGTGGACAGGGGATGTACTTTAGTCGGACATACATATCATGGATAATTTGAGAAAGAGAGAATTAAATACAATGTATAAATAAAATCACGTTTTCTAAAATTGATTTAAAAGTATTTGATATGAAATGGATGCTACAACTTAAAAAGTTCAAGAATATATACATAACAACATCAATTATTGAACTTTGTTCCGTTTCGCTCCGCTCGCCATTATTATACATATACATACAATACTATTGTTGTTAGTTTAATATAAAGTTACTTTGAAAAATTGTCTCTCATCGCTCGCTTTATCCTTTGATTCTCGATTTGTGATGAAAAGTGTAAGAATCTAGAGGTACATTCATCACATATTATTTTAACTAGTAGAACTAGCGAACTATACAGTTATGTTCGAATTTGATTGCACTTGCCGTACGAAGTTTACCGGCTTTATACAGATATGCATGGATCAACCCCCCAACCCTTTAGAAAACATTTAAATCCGTACAAAAGATGTCTACTATAGAAAAATCTATTAAATCTCTTGCATTTACGATGGATGGCGGACTACGGACACCTACGTATTCCTCGATGGATACGGCAAGTAGATCCTATCAACCTTGGAAAACTCCTGGACAAAGTAGCGTTTTATATAGACCCATTCACGACATTTGAGTCACTTTTATCGCTAAAATCAGAATAAATTTCCCACCAACACGATCGAATTACGTCATACGTATGTTATGACTTGGCGCTGTATGACGTCGCATGGTTGTACTGGTGGGCAAAACGTCGCAGATTAAAGTGATAATGGTCTATTTTATCTTCTATTTCTACTTATATTTTTGCTGTATAGCGGCCATATTGGACATTCTTAGATAAAATTCTGACTTAATTCTAGTCTGTACTGTACTTAAGAATTTCGGAAATTTTGAGAATTCTGAGACAAAAAGTCATCTCAAGTATTTAATGGCAGACTTTTTTCTGACAATTTGTTGATTTGAGGAAATTCTTAGATTTAAGACGGTATTTTTGTCTTAAATAGTTTTATGGTGCTACGCCCAGGGCCTTAATCGAACAATTTTCTATTATCAACATATTCTTAGAAAAAAAAAACAAACAATAAAATACTTGAGACTACTTTTTGTCCTCGAATTTTCACAATTCCTCGAAATTCTTAAGTACAGCACAAACAAGACGTAAGTCAGAATTTCATTGAAGAATTTCCAATATGGCCGTCATACATCGGAAAAAACCTTGAAATGAAAGTTACAATAGGACAAAAAGTATGACGTCATACCGCGCTGAGTCATAGCATAAATGACGTTATTTGATTACTGGTAGGAAAATCTTCATATAAAACGATAAAATTATTGGTTTGACTGAACATTGTCGTAAAATGACTTAAAACGCCTCGTCGTCCTGTCACGGACGTAATTTGCACTTTAATATCTAAGATAGTTAACTCTTACTTATTAAAATAGTTCTGAGAGAGTGTATGAATATGGATGGATGCGAGACATAATATAGTTCTCGTCTGACTAACCAATGGTCATCCTATATCCTTGCGCATGCGTCCACAATTCCCTTATATTCTTTTTCCCCGCGATTTATAGTATTCTTACATATTATTTCTACAACGCATCACCTGTACTTTTCACGATGTTACAACTTTGAGATGTAGTCACGCCGATAAGGTTAGTTGCAATTATACAATTTATTTATTATTTGATTCGCCTTATCGATGATTTAATGCATTAGAATTATTATATTCATACTATTTATATCTGTTTATTATTCTTTTAGGACACCTTATTTGATCTAATAAATTCTAAAGAGAACTCCGGAAATCTTAGTCTTATTCAAGATTTACAACCCCGGTGACAATGGAGCCCCCAGTGAGGATCGAACTCACGACCCCTGGTTTACAATGGAGCCCCCAGTGAAATTCATCATGTAGGTGTCCCGGCATTTAGACGATTTTCCTTACGTCTGATTTTCAACGTTTATAAACTCCAACTTAAATTCGAAGCCAGAAAATTATTCTGCTGCTAGATCTACTTATCGATTTCATCGTATATTCTCATCGATATATGTAATCCACCAACGATGCGCATCATTCAACATGAAATATTTGCAAATACCTGCTACCTGAGTTATAACTAGCCGTGCGTAAACCGCTGTTATAATCAACCCGTGAGCAGTTTTCATATATATACAGAAATCAAAGATCGATCGCCTTGGATCAACGCCTCTGTCCGCGAGCCGTGTGTTCCGTAGTGCGCGAAATCAACGAATCAGTGATATCTATGGTCATTTGTGCCTGTTTGCATTATTTGCAAATTTGTGTTTAGCTTGCTTTATTTGCAAATTTGTATTTAGTTTGCTTTATTTTGTTGCATATTTTGTTTGCTTGACTTTTGCTTTGATTTGCTATATTTTACATTTCATTGAATTTATGCTTTGCATTTTATTTAGTTCTGCATTTTAATTTTAGTTTGCATTGCTTCATACTTTAGTTAGTGTTCTGCTTGTGTTGAATTTCATTTTGAAAGGCGTTTGACTTTTGATAGTTAAATTTTTGCCCCACCCAACCTTATCTCCCATATTAAAAAAAAAAAATTTTTTTTTGACATTTGATTTAAATTATTTTCTCAGTGCAAGGAGTGTGATCATTGCATGTTCTAATACAGAATTACTAACACTAGATCTGCACATGGTTTATGCTACGACAACGCGATCGTTTTCGGTTTTTATAGTGTGTTTGTTCATTTTTTTATTTTACGGTATCGCGATGGCGACTGGTGGTGCGGATGACGCGAAAACGGAAGTTCACAAAGACGCTACGACGATGACGCAACTCGAGGAAGATGCGAAAGTGAACATGTCAAAGTTCAAGTTGTTACCGCATGTCGATGGCGAGAATGGGCCTGTGGTGAGTACACCTAATTTTGATGCTAGATTCAATTTTAATCCGACTGGTCCGAACGAATCATATTTGCATGGTATGCCTGCTACGTACAGTATCCCTGAATTACCAACTTTCAGTGGGAACGAAAGTTCTCAAAAAGGGGAAGTAACCTATGATGTATGGAGTTTTGAGGTGCGATGTCTCAAGCGCACTGGACAATACCCGGAGCACATTATTTTGCAAGCTCTCAGAAATTCTTTGAAGGGCACGGCTAGATCTATGTTAGTTTCGCTCGGTGAAGGGGCGAGTGTCAATGATGTACTCACAAAGCTTGATGGTTTCTATGGTACCGTTAGTACTTGCGAAATTTTGATGCAGTCTTTCTATAATGATTATCAGAAGGAAAACGAGTCTATTGTCAGTTTTGCATCACGTATTGAGGAAACGCTCATAAAAGCGATCAATAGAGGTCACCTTGACATTAGTGCTAAAGATTCAATGCTCAGAAGTAAATTTTGGACTGGTTTAAAAAGTCAAGAGTTGCGTAACAGTACTCGTCACCATTATGACAGTAAGAAAGATTTTCAGTCCCTTTTGATGGAAATTAGAAAGGTTGAGCAAGAGGAAACAAACAAGGTACATATGGTTCAAAAGGTCAATTCGAAAGTAGCTCGTCAGCAACCGAGCCAGGTTGATACTCAGAGAGATTCAAATAAAGAGGTCTTAGATCAGTTGACCAAACTTATGTCAAGACTTGAATCACTTGAACAAAAGGTCAATACTAATATAGTTCCTCCCCATACAGGTGATTCTCGTCCTACTTATAGAGGTAGAGGTCAAACGTACAATCGTTATAGCAACAGAGGTAATAGAACTCCTTTCAGGGGCAGAGCCAGCGGCCGAGGCAACGCTCCTAATTTCCGCTATAACGGTAGTCAGTCGTCAAACTAGAATCCCCCTCTGTTACAGGGCGAATGGAGGGTGGTACTAGTGAAATGACTCAATGCCCAAAGTTCAAAGGTCAAACAGATCTATTTGATAGACTCGTAGGCTCTACGAATGAGAGTGAAGTGTTTGTGAATGGTTGTAAAACCATGGCTCTGATTGATACTGGTTCTATGGTGACGTCAGTGTCATACTCGTTTTATGAGAAACTTATGCCCTCACCCGAGCTTCATGATATGCGTGAATTTGAGTTGACAGTGAAAGGTGCAAACGATTCAGTGTTACCGTACCTTGGTTACATAGAGGCAGATATCTCTATTCCTAGTTTAAATGACAACACATTTACAATACCGTTGTTAGTTGTACCCGACACAGAGTACAATTTTAAGGTTCCGATCATAGTTGGTACTAATGTGATTCGACTTTTTAGAAACACTGAACTTCGTGGTATGGTCCCAGAGGCTTGGCAAAATGCATTTGTGACATTGTTTGATAACTGTGGTGTACCTGTTCGTTCTACAAACAAGCGTCCCATTACTCTTAAACCAAACGAAATGAAAACCATACATGGTTTAGCTCGCTGCATCGATGATATGAGCAAAGCTATCACGGAACACGCAGACACATCATTGTCTGGAGGTATAGTTATTTGTCCGAGAGTTCTTGATTTAAGGTCCAGAAACAAAGTTTCTAGAGTACCTGTTCGTGTGTGTAATCTGTCTGCACATGTTGTACATATACCACCAAAGTCAAAGATATGTAATCTTCAGAGCGTAAGTGTTGTTGATTCATGGATCCCTGACCCATCTAAAAGCTCTGAACCTGAGTCAAAAAGGTCACGTGATGTTCTTGAAAAGTTAGGTGTAAGTTTTGAAACAACCAAACTTACTGAAGAACAATGTGAAGAGGCAAAGTCTGTCCTTGAGAAATGGTCTCACATATTTTCTACTGGGTCAACTGACCTTGGCAATGCGTCATTAGTGCACCATGAGATTAACTTGACAGATAATGTTCCCTTCAAGGAACCTTGTAGGAGGATTCCTCCTGGTCTGTTTGAGGAAGTTCGACAAAGTTTGAATGAAATGTTGAGTGTTGGTGCAATACGGCCTTCACAGAGTCCCTACTCTTCAAATGTTGTTCTTGTTCGAAAGAAAGACGGTGCATTACGTTTTTGTATCGATTTCAGGAAACTTAATTCCAAGACAGTCAAAGATGCGTATAGCCTACCCCGAATCAATGACTCATTCGATCGGCTGATCGGTGCCAATTATTTTACCAAACTTGATCTGAGATGGGGGTATTTGCAAGTTAATATACGTGAGGAAGATAAGGCCAAGACTGCTTTTACTGTACCTGGTTTAGGATTTTATGAATGTAACAGAATGGCCTTCGGTTTAACAAATGCTCCCGCCACGTTCCAGCGTCTGATGGAGAGATGCATGGGTGAACTAAACTTGCGAGATTGTCTGATTTTTCTTGACGATATTTTGATCTTTTCTGACACATTTCAAGGTCATCTTGAGAAGTTAGAGACTGTGTTCAGTAGGTTGCATCAGCATGGGTTGAAACTTAAAGCATCGAAATGTGACTTTTTCAAAGATAGTGTACAGTACTTAGGTCACGTGGTCAGTTCAAGGGGCATAGAGACAGACCCTGAAAAGACAAAAGCTCTCACTGATTGGCCTGCGCCTCATAATGTCAAAACTCTGAGAACGTTTTTGGGTTTCACTGGTTACTATAGGCGTTTTATAAAAGATTATTCGAAGATTGTGAAACCATTAAATGACATGTTAGTTGGTCATTCTACGAAAGTCAAAGGGAAGAAAAGCAAAGGTAACCCCCCTTGGGTATGGGGTGAGTTACAGCAAAGGGCTTTTGTTGAAATTAAAACCAAACTTTGTCAGCCGCCCGTACTTGCTTACGCCGACTATAAGCAGCCATTTATTGTACATACTGATGCTTCGTCGGAAGGTCTCGGTGCTGTGCTTTATCAAGTACAGAATGGTCATGAAAAGGTCATAGCTTTCGCTAGCAGGGGTCTAAGAAAGAGTGAGCGAAATTATCCAGCTCATAAACTTGAATTTCTGTGTCTTAAATGGGCTGTAACCGAAAAGTTTCACGACTATTTGTGTGGTAACAAGTTCGAAGTGGTGACTGATAATAATCCCTTAACATACGTACTGACGTCTGCCAAATTGGACGCTACAGGTCATAGATGGCTTGCTTCTCTTAGCAATTATGATTTCAAAATCAAGTACAGGCGTGGGAAATCTAACAATGACGCCGATGGTTTGTCTAGGCGGCCATATGAGGACACTCAGATTTTTCCTCATGTAATTAGAGCTATTTGTCAGTCTGCTATTGTAGATAGAGGTCAATGTCCGTACGTAGAAACTCTCGTAACGAGTCAGTCACAGATTCAAGACAAGGTCAAAGGTGACGGTGGTATATCTGCTTTCAAACAAATTGATTGGTCAAAGGAGCAAAGGTCAGATCAAATTTTAGGCAGGGTCATTGACTTGTTATCCTGTGGATATATTCCAAACAAACGCGTCGTCAGTGACGAAACATCTGAAACTTGTAGGTATTTTCGAGAATGGAGTAAGTTGTTCATGAAAGATGGTATTTTGTACAGAAGTACTACTTTGGATGGTGAAGAGGTTCATCAGCTTGTCCTACCTACTTTGCATCAAAGTATTGTGTTGAAAAGTCTGCACGATGACCTTGGCCATCAAGGTAAAGATCGAACCTTATTTCTTTTACGTTCTAGATTTTATTGGCCTGGCCTTGAAACTGACGTTGACGCTTACATTCGTCAGTGTGGTCGATGTATTAGACAGAAAACGCATGAGAAACGTTCTGCTGAACTTGTGAATATATGCACATCTCAACCAATGGAACTTGTATGTATTGATTTTCTTTCTTTAGAGAGGTCAAAAGGTGGTTATGAAGATATCCTGGTTATTACTGACCATTTTACGAGATACGCACAGGCTATTCCGTGTCGAAATCAATCCGCCAAGGTCACAGCTAAAGCTCTGTTTGAAAATTTCATAGTACATTATGGGTTTCCAGCCAAACTGCATAGTGATCAAGGTCGAAATTTTGAAGGGAAAATCATTAAAGAACTTTGTAGAATAGCTGGTATTCAAAAGAGTCGCACGACCCCGTATCACCCTATGGGTAATGGACAAGTCGAACGTTTTAACCAAACTTTGCTAAAGATGCTCGGTACATTGGAAGATGAGGAGAAAAGTGACTGGAAGTCATATGTTGCTCCCCTGGTACATGCGTACAACGCTACACGTCATGATAGTACAAAGTTTAGTCCATATTATCTCATGTTTGGTCGCCATCCACGTCTTGCAATTGATGCTTATCTTGGATTGTATTCAGAAAAAGAATCAGATCCTCGTGATCGAGTTTCATACGCATCAAAACTCAATAAACGTCTCAAATATGCGTACAAGGTCGCTGCCGCTGAGGCAGAGAAAAATGCGTCAAGGTACAAATGTCATTATGATCTGAAGGTAAGAGAGGCAACTCTCGCAGTTGGTGACAAGGTTTTGGTCAGAAATGTTGGTCTAAGAGGCAAGAATAAACTTGCAGATAAATGGTCAAAAGAGGTGTATGTTGTCATTAGTATTCCGAATTCCGACATTCCTGTCTATCGTGTTCAGAAGGAGACAGGTGGCCCGACCCGTACTCTGCATCGGAATCTGTTACTTCCGTTTACAGCAATTCCGAAAGCATCTGACTTGCCGGTATCAGATGATACACAAACAGTCCCTCTTAAAACTCGCTCTCTGAGAGGTAAACAGAAACATGAGGGTGCCGAAACCGACCATATTTCTGAATCCGAAGATTCTGAATCCGATGAGGAATTTTATATTCAACATTTCAGAAAACCGTTTGGAAATTCTAGTTTGTCTCCTACCGCGCATACGTCACAAAACTGTCCATCCGGTCATTCGACTTCCTTCCAAACCGTTTCGAGACCCGAGACCGATTTGTCTTCCGGTATAACTTCTTCCGGTTCAGTGTCTGATTTAATTCCTCAACCTCGACGAACCACCAGAACGCGTCGACCCCCTGATAGATACGGCGAATGGATTACCGCAAATCGAGTGGTCACTTTTATACCACAGAAGTGATATCAGGGGAGAATGTCAGTTACTTTTCAGATTTCGTGTAAATAGTATTGTAAATAGTTTTCTTCGCTTAAATGTCAGGAGCCATTTTTTCTAAGCAGGGGAGAATGTCACGGACGTAATTTGCACTTTAATATCTAAGATAGTTAACTCTTACTAATTAAAATAGTTCTGAGAGAGTGTATGAATATGGATGGATGCGAGACATAATATAGTTCTCGTCTGACTAACCAATGGTCATCCTATATCCTTGCGCATGCGTCCACAATTCCCTTATATTCTTTTTCCCCGCGATTTATAGTATTCTTACATATTATTTCTACAACGCATCACCTGTACTTTTCACGATGTTACAACTTTGAGATGTAGTCACGCCGATAAGGTTAGTTGCAATTATACAATTTATTTATTATTTGATTCGCCTTATCGATGATTTAATGCATTAGAATTATTATATTCATACTATTTATATCTGTTTATTATTCTTTTAGGACACCTTATTTGATCTAATAAATTCTAAAGAGAACTCCGGAAATCTTAGTCTTATTCAAGATTTACAACCCCGGTGACATACTCGACGTACCCGACGAGAAATCATTGGATAGCTTTACGTAGGTGTCCGTAGTATGTCATTTCTAGTTTGCTAAGAAAAATTGAGAAGTTTTCTACTAGTGAATATCTTATACCATAGACGGATATAGGTTCTAGGGAAGGATTTTTTTTAGTTAGTGCATATATTTATTATGCACTATCTCTGCAAGTCAAAATAAAATATAATGAATGTATCACTATATTTTTAATCATCATTATTATTTATAAACTGAGAATCAAAGCAAAAAGTGAGGGAAGCGAGCCAGATTTTTTTTTACTTTATCTCAAATGAACATCAATAGTAGGCTTATTATATGTACATGATTGTAGCATTATGGCGAGCGAAGCGAAACTTTACAACGCCTATACTTTATCATATATATATGTTTACGTGTTGAACATCCATTTGAGATCAAATAACATTATTTGTATTAAATTTCGGAAAAAGTGACAGTTTCCCTCCTTCTCCAAAATGAAATGGTTATTCTTTTGAATGTTTTGGTTAGCGAAGCGAAAATCATTTTGGAAACATAGATTTTTCAATCTAAATGTCATCGTTCTGAGAAATAGTTTCAATGATTATTTATCTCTAAGCAATACTTTACTTTTCCGTTCTCACTTTCCCTCCCATTCCGAGGATCCATTCATGGTGTGACGCTCTCTCTATCTCTCTCTCAAATTATTCAAGAATTTTCTAAGGTCCGACCGAGGAGATTGTTTCTTCTCCGTTCATCGAATGCCAACAACCCTCAATGACACCCGCCTCTTCCCATCTTTCTGTAGTCAAAGTATATTAGGAAAGAAGAGGCCGATATTCTTGTGCATCGTTGGCTTCGAGCTCTTTAGACAATGAGCTACTTGCCCAAAATCTGCACTCCCCGGGGGAACTATGGGACCCTGATTTTTTTGTACAAAGGATGTCCCATAAATATGAAATTAAACTAGGGGGCTTTTACTAGTTTTGTGTGAAAAACATGTGTTCTTAATAAAAAATCACTGAAAAATGGAAAAAAAATATAAATCTTATACGAACAATTATTTGAAAAATTAAATCATGTGAATGTAAATTTCTTTTGATTTTCTTTCAGATGAATAAAACATTTCAATTTTTACTTTTCTTGTGATTGTTTGGGGTTACAAGTCGATATTTTGCAAACCTTCACAGAAATTAAGGTAATTTTGACTTTTTGCATCTTTTCAGTTCTACACTATAGCATATATTATGATCATTCATTGATGGTGTAGAAGTAACTTTAAAGTCTCTTGTCTCAATTGGGAAATATATTGTATTATAAATTTCTTGCAAAAGCCTCGAAATTGTCGTTTTTGTACCCTTATCCGTTATGATATCAATGATTGAAAGCTATTTTCTATTGTAACTTTTCATACTCTTTGAGTTAATATATATTTTATTGACATTTTGTCATACTTTTGGTATTTTTGGGGAAAAACATATTTTTCATTAAAAAATCACTTATTTCCGGTGAAAATTTATTGAATCCCTATAGTGTATCTTAAAATGATAGCAAGAATATATTTTGAACAAAAATTACTTAGGTTCATTCAGGCATTGCATTTCAAAGCAAGTACGGTATATTTTTACTTGATTTTGGGGTTAAATGCCTGTTGTTTTTTTTTTTTTGAATTACAGATTTCTGGAAAAAAATTATAAATTCATTATCCTGAGTGTAACTAAAGACTGAAAGCTGTTTTCATATACATAATAAATCATCTGATCAAATTAAAGTCATATGAAATGCATAGTTAATTAAAGTCTGCATTTTGAGGCAAAATACATATTTTTGTGCAAAAACCACTCATTTTGAGAAAATACTTATAAATCCTTTTAATTTGCCCATATTGACACATTCTGGCTATGGCAGGATGTCATTTCTTATCATGAAAGGAAATGAATGTCATTTGATATCTGAAATTAAAATTTTATGCTATTTTGGGGCAAAAAAACTTAATTTGTATGCAAACATCACTTTTTTCAGTGAATAATTATAAAATTTCATATTTTCATAATTTCAAAGCAGGAGAGGCTTCGTATGATTAAATGGTATATGAGTGATAAAATGAGATAAGCCAGAAGAGAATGTTGTCAAAATCACCTATTTTTGGAGGAAAACCTTTATTTATATCTAAAAATCACTTATTTCTGTAAATAATATTTTAAACCAATCCTGCATCGAATTTCAGTTTTCAAATGACATTCATACCCTTTCAAAATAAGAGTCAGCATCCTGCAATAACATTTGATAACTGAAATTCAAATTACAATGCAGGATTGGTTTTGTATGATTTAATAGTATTGAAATGATAAAGCGAAATGAGCCATAAGAAAAATGCTTTGATTATTATCTTATTTTTCTTTCAGGGGGGGGGGGGGGTAATTTTTATTTAAATTTCGCCGATTAATTGGAAATGAATATTATTATGAATTACTATCATATTTATGATATTAAAGCGTGATCTTTTGTATATCATAGTTTATCCTGGTGGGTTATTTGTATCTAAAATATTTTCTGTAAATATGATTGATATTTTTGGCAGAATCCATGTTTCATATAAAGAAATTGCCTAAAACTGGAAAATTAAATATTACAAGCAGTCTTATTTTTCAAATTTATTGTCTTCCTTTGCCGTGATATTGTAATTCTTAGTTTGATTTTACTATTATAAACAATATTACACAACAATTAAGTCAAATTATTAAGAATAAACATCTGAATAGCAAATGAAGATAGAAATATTGATAATTTGAAAATGAGAATGTCAAAAATAAATTTCCTGTTTCAGCTATTTTTTTTTTAAATAAAAAATACTTTCTGCCAAAAATATCAATCAATAAAGGTTACTTTGAATACATATAACTCACACGGACAAACGAAGATGTACCCTAGAACCGGATTGAATATCATAAATAAAGTACATGTAATATGAGAATAATAGTAAATATTTTCCAGAAATAAGTGTTTTTAAAGTGAAAATTGAGATTTTCTCCCAGAAATAGGGAAATAATTGAAACAATTTCCTTCTGACTCATTTCACTTCATCACTTAAGTACCATTAAATTAGAGGAAACCTCTTCTGCTTTGATTAACGAAAATGTATATTTTAAAAAAATATTATTACGTGCATGTCTGGTCCATGCTGTAAATTTATCAGGTCTTAAAGGATGCTATTGAATTTGAAGACGTTACTTGGTAAGTGTCACTGCTGGTGGACCAAGAGTCCCCGAATGCACTTGTAGCCAAGTTCGATCAACTTCGGTTGATCGTCTGACTCTTTAACGTATTTGAAATTTTCTGTTACAAAATTTCTTGAAATTTCTAAAACGTGGGTCATGTAGCATCATATCCCATCCATTCTGCTACGTATTTTGGCACATTTTTGGACATTATAGTTTTCATACTTTTGGTCATTTTACATTGTTTAGACTGAGGATCACTGACGAAGGTTTAGTACCCGAAACGTGCATGCCTGGTCCATGCTGTAAATTTATCAGATCTCAAATGATGCTTTTGAATTTGAAGACGTTTAACATTTGAACTTCTTGGTGAGTGTCACTGCTGGTGGACCAAAAGTCCCCGAGGACACATGTAGCCAACTGAAGTTCGATCAACTTCGGTTGATCGTCTGTCTCTTTAACGTATTTGAAATTTTCTGTTACAAAATTTCTTGAAATTTCTAAAACGCGGGTCATGTAACATCATATCCCAACAATTCTTCTACGAATTTTGGTACATTTTTGGACATAATAGTTTTCATATTTTTGGCCATTTTACAGGATCACTGACGAGGGTTTAGTACCCGAAACGTGCATGTATGGTCCATGCTGTAAATTTATCAGGTTTTAAATGGTGCTATTGAATTTGAAGACGTTTAACATTTACAGAAGTAAGTGATTTTTAGATAAAAATAAAGATTTTAAACAAATAGGTAATAATGACGACATTCATTCTCTTCTGGCTTATTTCACTTGATCACTCATGTACCATTTAATCATACGAATTTTTAACGTCTTCAAATTCATTAGCATCATTTGAGAGTAGATAATAAAGGCTCTCCTGCTTTGAAATAATGAAAATATGAAATTTTAAAATTATTCACAGAAATACGTGATTTTTGCATACAAATCAAGTTTTTTTGCCCCAAAATAGCATAGAATTTTAATTCCATATATCAAATGACATTCATTCCATTTCTTGATAAGAAATGGCATTCTACCATAGCCAGAATGTGACAATTTGGGCAAATTTAAAGGATTTATAAGTATTTTCTCAAAATGAGTGGCTTTCGCACACAAAAAAAAATTTGCCTCATAATGCAGAATTTGATTAACTATGCATTTCAGATAACTTTAATTTGATCAGATAATTTATTATTGATATGAAAACAGCTTTCAGTTTTAATTTCACTCAGAATAATAAATTTCCAAATATTTTCCAGAAATCTGTTATTTTAAAACAAAAATCAGGCATTTTACCCCAAAATGAAGTAAAAATATATCGTACTTACTTTGAAATGCAATGCCTGAATTAAGCTTAGTAATTTCAGTTGAAAATATATTCTTGCAATCATTTTAAGACATACTATATAGATTCAATAAATATTCTCCAGAAATAAGTGATTTTTGAATGAAAAATATGTTTTTCCCCAAAAATACCAAAATTGTGACAAATGTCAATAAACATATATAAACTCAAAGAGTATGAAAAGTTACGCTAGAAAAAAACTTTCAATCATTGATTTCATAACGGATAAGGGTTATTTAGATTCATATACAAAAATCAGAGATTTCTAAATGAAAACATAGGTTTGTGTATGAAAACGAAAATTTCGAGGCTTTTACAAGAAATTAACAATACAAAATATATCCCATTTGAGAAGAGACTTCAAAGTTATTTTCAACACTATCAGTGATTGATCATGTGCAATAGTGTAGAACTGAAAAACTGTAAAAGTCAAAATTACCTAAAATTTCTGTGAAATTTTGCAAAATATCGACTTTTTGCCCCAAAACATAACACGAAAAGTAGAAATTGAAACTTAATATTAATTTCATCTGAAAGAAGATCAAAACAAGTATACATTCACATGGTTTAATTTTTCAAATATCTATTCGTATAAAATTTATAAATATTTTTCCATTTTCAGTGATTTTTTTAATGAAAGATACATGTTTTTCACCTACAACTAGTAAAAGCCCCATAGTTTAAGTGGGGCATGGCCCATTTCATATTCAGGGGACATCCCTTGAACAAAAAATCAGGGTCCCATAAATTTCCCCGAGGGTGCAGGTTTTGAGCAAGTAGCTCGTGGTCTTCTTCTGATGACGGGTGATTCAGTATTGATATATGTTGATAAGATATAATGACATCCTTAAGGATGTCCGCTACTCTGAACAGAGTAATTAAATTTCTCCAATTTCATTTTCTTTTTGTAAAGTAATCATTGTACTTTCCAGTGATAAATTGCAAAGTATTTGTCAATGATCTACTTTTTGAGAAATACGCCTTTGAAATGATTGGGGTCTGCTGCAGGTGATGAAACCTAGGAAACCTGTCAAATTTGAGATGGCCATATATTTTTTTAGCAAAACAAAAAGGAATAAATAACGAACATACTATAATTTTAACTTTAAGTTAGAGAGTTACAATAGTAGTTCATATGAAAAATGAAATTTACTACAATCATCAAAAAGGAGACAGGTTTCAAGATAATCAATACTATGTATCTATAAATTCATATATGCATGGGAATGTTGTTCACAGCTATTAAAAAATGTTGAAAAATACATTGCTAAAAGTAATTAAATATTTTTATAAATTAATGATTATGAAGGCCAATACCATGCTCTATTAAAAAACTAAGAAATTAAGGTAGGTCAATGAGCTAAATTGTAAGATAATAGACATTTTCTCTAATAAGGGGCAGATAACTCTTAAAATTTCCCCCCAAAATTGCTTTTCATGCCCTACTACCTGTATTTATGATCTGATATCAATGAAACTTCACTCAGTGATAGCCCATTGGCCAAAGATAAGCACCAATTATTTTGGGTTCAATAGGTCAGAGATCAAGGTCATTTTGGGGCTAAAAAAAGCATTTTTTGTAGAAATACTTTAAAATTCAAGAAAAACTCTTGTTTTGACCGAAACATTCTTTAATTTTCTTATTCGATATGATAAATACATTATCTTTTAAAAAAATATATGGTTTTATCATCTTTTAAAGAATAATTTAGAAATTGATCGACGTAGAAGTGGGGAAAAAGAAGGGGGGGGGGGGGGTAATACATGCACCAAAATGTTTACGCTGCAAGTATAGGCTGAACTGTAAACCATAGGATCTTTAAACTTTCCATGTAGAAGGTCCTCAACAGAGGAATAATGTTCAAGATCAGGATCAAAGATCATAGACATTTGGATCCATTAAAATTTTGAAAACATTTTGAAAATGTTTTAAAAATCATAAAATGTTTATTTATTTTCAAGATTACGGGGTCTTTCGGAATACATGCAACTAGAGTGTTTGGGGAACAAATGTATCGCTTGCAATAGGTCATTATAAGCAACAAATAAAGCCTAAACCATCTTGTTACAAAGAATATAAATTCTTCTTTACAATTCAAGGGTAATGGAACATCCTTGGTATTAAGGAAAAGGTCGAACAAATAGGTCAAGGTCACAAAATTATCCAGAGAACTGCTGAGTGCTTCATGGACACTGCAATTTCTATACCACAATTTCTATTTTCTGAGTGTCCCTTTTAAAAGTTCTACTTCTCATTTTAAAAGTAGCATATATAGTGTTGTAACCTTGCAATCGTCTTTCTAGGCGAAGTTCAAATATCTCGACCTTTTGTTAACATGCTAAAGAGCACGCCCCTATCCAAATGTAAACGTAGATATTTGATGTGTAATTGTGGTTTTATTGAAGGAGTTATTGCCCTTGGACATATGTTCAATGATGACTACCAGCGGGGCATTCGTGTCGCACCGGCACCCCATGTATGCCGCCTACAGGGTTTTTTTTTATAGAAAATGTTAAATATCAAGGTCAAAGAGGAAAAATCATGACCAAAATTGTCACAAGTATGAATTTTATGTACATGATTATATCACATAAAAATTGAATCAAAAGTTACCAGTCGAAAGAAATGACCAGGTTAACTCCTTATCGTTTTTTTTTTTTTGTAATTGCATGAGAGAGAGAGAGAGAGAGAGAGAGAGAGAGAGAGAGAGAGAGAGAGAGAGAGAGAGAGAGATGGGTGCGTTGGGGTGAAATTTCGACAAATCAAACAGTGTATGGACATGGACTAGACTATTAGTATTATAAGACGAAGACCAGTAGTCTAGACCGTAACAAGGAAAGGTCAATCTTTGATAGCCCATTTCATTTCGAGGCTATGAACTCTATCTCTTTTTTATGACCAGACAACCATCTCGTTATACCTTGTTGAGCAACTCATACAAATTCAATCACACTGCATGTAGCGACTTTTAAAAGAAAAGGACAGATGAAAACGATTGAGAAAGTGTGTGTGTTGTCATTGGTCAAATCATATGCAATAAAATCCAACTACATAGAATTTCTTTTGTTCTTGTACTCTAGTTTTGGCCGTGAAACACGGGAGTGATCATTGTTAGCGTTGCGACCGTCATATTTGACCATTATTTCAGACACAGTATCTGGATTCTACGTCTGCAAGAACCAGTTTGACATCGCTGTCGCATCGTGAGGAACACTCAGTTTGTTTCTACAGACTGTCCGAAAATTTTGAATTACTCGACTCGACCGCAAATATCCATACAAAGATTCCACTTCAACATACTTCAGATCTTTCATACATTTGAACACTAAGTTTACTTTCAAAACTAATTTTGTTTTATTTAATGTTTCAATCATTTTTTTCCCGAAGAAATGCATTCGAATATTTAAAATATTCTCTTGATAAAGAGGTATTTGCAGTATATTTTCTAGGGCTCTGATGATCTTTAAAAATCGTTTCCCGTCGGGGGGGGGGGGGGGGGCTACCAGGGCTCTGCCTTGGACCCGCCTCTGTGAACCTGCATTTCAAAACGTGGCTAGCTAAGGGCCTAGCTAGTGCTTATGGATTCTCGACTTTTGAATGATTTAGAAAAAAAAGAAGATTCATATCATGTTGATATTAACTTGAAATAAAATAGACCCCACCCCTAAAAATTTTGGACCATGTTAAAGTATCGAAACTTATGCCTATTTTCTATTTTATTTCTTGTTTTTACACAGATTCAAAACATGTATATTCCTTTATCAAACTATGCCGTCTACCCCCAGTGATATATGTGTCAAGATCTAGGTCACGTACTTGCACTTCAAAGACGTGTGACGAAGTAAGTCGTTCACGCGTCACACCAGACGAAGTTCAAGGACGAACTATACTGTCTGTGCTGCTGTCTGCAGAAAGTCCCATGTTTGCATGCGCGAATTCATAAATTAGTGGATCAAATATTCAATATTCAGGATGAGGATTTGATACATACATTAGTGGATCAAATATTCAATATTCAGGATGAGGATTTGATCCATTTGTGTCATTAATAAACAGGGAATTTATCTTTGCTTCTAATGGAATTATTTCGAGTAGATCAATCAGTGAATCTTGAGCCATGTTGTTGAGGTAAGTCGTGTATCAGTCCAGTAAGTTACCTTTTCCGCGGCTGTTCTCGATTTTTGCATTACTGTATTCTTATTACAAACGTACTTCCAGAAGAAACGGGTGATTTTACCGAAGTTGAGCTACCCACAATATCATGTAAATTTCGTGTCATAAGGCATTAGAAATCCAGAGTACTGCAAGTTTTCTTTCTTGTCATGTCATTTTTACAAAGAATATGTACACAGATATTGTACTTGACGTACTATTATACTTGTACAGTACATGCGGTTTGGGCTCAAAAATGACGTAAAGTGTAAATGGGACAGATAGTTCTTACGTCGTAACGTCGTATCTTAGATGCGCGGAAAGTTCGAAAATCAAAGTAGCGCGCATCCTTAAGCCCCATTCACATATTCACGGATCGGTCCACGGATAGCTACGGATCGAGAAAAATTTTACATCCGTAGCTATCCGTAGCAATCTGTAGCTCGATCCGGCACTAGTCGTGACAAGTCGTAGCTATCCTTGGCATTCCGTAGCTATCCGGGATGAGAAAGAGAATTTTTGAACATGTTCAAAATTTCCCATGACTCCGCTACGGATAGATTTGTCGTAGGGGAGTCTTAGCAACCTGTAGTGGAGTCGTAGCTATCCGTAGGGGAGTCGTAGGGACCATTTTTGTGATAAAAATAGCAATACGACTCATCTACGGATTGCTACGACTCTGCTACGGAATACTACGACTTTGCTACGGATTGCTACAACTCTCCAACGGGTTGCTACGGATAGCCAAGGATTATGTCTTATATTAACTTCAAATTTTCAAGGCTTCTGTACGTTTTTCGGTCAATATATGAGTGAATACTTCAACTATTTAATTTCAGGTCATTCTATAAAGGCATGTATAAAACCTCAATATTGTTATAAAACAAGTGAGATCATCTCAATTTGAAAATATTCGGTGTTTTGGTAGATAACTATGGATTAAAGATGCATAGGAAATTCAAGCCAATTCAACCAATCAGTACTGAAGTCGTAGCTATCCTTGTGGAAATCGCGGCTGTCCGTACTCGAGTCGTGGTAATCCTTAGCAATCCGTACCTATCCGTACACGTGTCGTAGAAATCCGTATCTATCCGTACGCGTGTCGTAGCAATCCGTAGCAATGTCGGGACGATATCTGTAGCAATTCTTAGCTATCCGTAGCTATTCGTACTCGATCCGTATCAACCTGTAGCAATCCGTACTGGAGTCGTAGGCTCATGGTTCATCGAACAAATTGCGTCCCGACTCGCCACGGATAGATCTTTCTTTGGAGTCGTAGCGGAGTCGTGGCTCGGTCCGTGAAAGTGTGAACGGGGCTTTACGCATTCAGGCAGGATTCTTTGCAACCAAGCCAGTTTGATTTCGTATTTTCTTATCTTCTTAGGGAAGACCATTTGATTTTGAGGGGATGGGTGACATTTTTTTTTCGGTTCAAATTATCTGCAAAAAAAAATGTATCCCCAAAGCAGGTCAGGCCAGATTATTTATTTTCCAGGAACGCAAGGTCATGATATCTATTTTCTACACCCAAGAGGGCCAAATTATTTATTTTAACGTTTACTCGATAAGAAGATTTATTTTCAGAAAGTACTCCTCTCCTGCATTATCAAAAGGTCGTCCGCTTATCGCCAATTCCCTGTATTTTTCGATTAAAAATCATGTGATTTCCTCATTGCGTATTAGAGTTATTTCTTCCTCCTCTCTTCAATTTCCCTGTCTATTTATTTCTCACACCCAATTCCCTTAATTCGTCTATCTATCCAGAGCTATCTATAATCTATGACGCCCTGTTGGAAACATTTTTGATGTAGAAATAGTGTCACATCATGATCGGTGGGAAAGACATGCTTGACATGTAAGTGGGTCTTGAAGCTGACGTCGTCGTTAGCAACTTACGTCACGTTCATATTGACGCGTCTCAGCTGAGAACATTCTTAACTTCGATCATGGTGTGAAACTTTTTTTCAGATTTGATGGTTTTTCTTAGCTGAGAATGGTCTTAACGCTAAGACAAAATTTTGTCTGATGAATTTCTAATATTCATAGTGCTTAGCCCTGGTGCGTATAGTCATGAGTGGACCGAAATTTACATTGTGATGATACGCGAAGTCAACACATCTATCGCTACGACGGTTATTGTGACGTCACTTCACTCGGAGCCCGGATGGAGGTTTACAGTATCCCGAATAGACCGCTTTGAGCATTATCGGTCAACTCATTATGAGGTACATTGAATAAAACAGCATCTCCGCCAATCAGAAATATGAAAACTTGGCTATAATTCCTGATCATTTAACAACAATTAATGTTAAAATTATATGGTCGTTCAATTTCGATAAAGCGTAGGATAGGAAACCACTCTTACGCCAAATTAATACACAAATTCTATCCGTTTTAACAATCACTCCCCCCCAAAAAATAAACGGCATTTTGCCATTTCTATGAAGAAAAACTAAGAGTCCCCTTCGGCGTTGCCGGTAGGGTACTAATAAAATATGCCAAAGAGTTATAACTTTAAAAAATGAATACCAAACTACACAACAAAGGAGGGGTTTCTAACAACACCAGGTTGTAGCGCCCACAGCAAAACCCCAAAACACCCAATGCAAAAACACAAAGCAGACAAGCACGGAAAGAGACGCATAAGGGACAAGGAACGTCAACGCACAACACAGAAACATCAAACACAAAGGACTGCACATAAACCAACGAGACCAATGGGCAACCGTTGCCGACTTAGGACGGCCATCTGCCACGGAAATAGCAGAAGGTATGGTTATCCTGGATTACGTGCGCACAACCCTCCCACTTTTCCGACAGCAGGTATACAAATGTGAAGTAAAAAAACACGTGAATCCCCTCTTGAATCTACGATACATTTTTAAATCATAAGGATTAGTACCGATTTTGCTTATTTCTGAATGGTGGATAGGTGATTTGATAGAGTGTAACTCAGAGTGAGCTAACTGTTAACGCTCAAAACCGGTCTATTCGGAATTCAGTGACGTAATAATAACCAGCGCGTGCGCTTATTTTTGTAGAATTATACCTTTGAGTTCGCGTATCATTACAATGCAAATGTTCAAAAATCCTTATAATTTAATAAAGCAGCTATTGACTTTTGATTTAGGTATACTCGTGACTATACAGACCTGGTCAATGACATGCATTTGTTCACCTTGGTCGTCGGCCTCGGTCAACTAATACCTGACCAGGACTGTATAGTCACGAGTCGACCGCTTCAAAAATCAATAATTGTATAGACTTGGCATTGTGATAATTTAATTTAGCGTTTGGCGTATGTTAAAAATGTCAATATTGAATTATACTGGACAAAAAAGTTATGGATCATTCTTGCTCAAAATAGAGTTGTGTTATTTTCATCAAAATGCTGGAGCTACGATAGGGACAATACTACAAAAAGAAGCAGATCAAACATAATGTCTGATCATTGCTCTCATTTTTCGGAAAAGAAAATTTTTTTGAGTTTTCTTTATTTTCAATTTTGAATGAAATGCTAATTTTTTTCTCTTTTATCTCTTTTTTAGGTACCCTTACCAAAAAACCTTCCAGATTCATTAAACTCATGATTATCATTTAACTGAAAATGATTGTTCAATTTAAACCTCCTCAATTAAATGTAAACTTTTTTCTCACTCTTTTTTACGTTTTAAATGATTGCAAGGGTTATGTTAGATTTTCGTTTTCAGCGATGAGTTCAGTTTGAATACCGGATTTTCAAAACAATAACATTGTGAACTTAGGATCAGACATGCAATTCGTACTGATAAATTATTAATTATTCTCCAAGTAGATTTTGGATTAAAATTCTATTTTTCTGAAATTCGCATTTTTAGAGAAATTATTAGGAGATAGACACATGGCTCCGCTGACTTTTTTTGTACCCAATAGTTGTACAAATACTGGCAACTTACTTAAACATTGATGTTTATCTCAGTTATGACAATAGAACTATGCAAATAAAACAAAGTCCCTATCACAATGGTAATCCAATGCAAACTCTAAAGAAATATCATTAACTTTTTTTGCTCAGTATATATTTGTTCCGTTTTGAAAAATTCGCACGCTTTGTGTGTATTTCAACAAGTGTCATTATATAGTACGTGACGAGTCATTGTCACATCATATTGACATTTGAGGGGCGATGTCATTCAACAGCACCACCTCGAAAAACTGTTGCTTCCGGTTAACCGTAGAATAACGAAAACGCGCTAAATTTATATCTGTGAATATCTCTCGTTGACGGCATCTAGGGGGCTGAAGCTGAGCTAAGATAATACTAGAATAAATTTTGAACCAATCGTAGAATTACAAGGAATTTTGACACTGAAATCAATTTCAATCTTCTCCTTGAATGTTTGCTAAATTACGTTTAAAATAATTTACCAACAAATCAAGTCTTGAAATATATCTTTATATTAAAGAAAAGTCAATGCCAGCCGTTGTCTAAAAGGTTCCTCTATCAATACCTAACACGTCTACTATATAATAAAACAATTGTGGACGTTTCACTCGGTGAATATGGTGTTGCGTCGGTCAATATTATTAGATTAAGAAAATATCACACCATACTCACCTCGTAAAAAGTCCATAATTGTATAATATCTCATAATTGATGTTCGAGTCCGAAAAAAGAGGAAATCCAAAGAATATGAAATTACGAAGTACAAAATTCTAGACTTGACCTAAAATTCGACCAAAGAACCTACCCCTCAATTTAAGAAAAAACATCATTTAATTCTGTTTCGTAGAATTTACAAGTATATGTCGATACTATGAATGATTTTTTGGAATTTTATAGCTGTGCAGTTCTATGTAGAATTTTCATATGTATCTCCTGACAAATGATGTTCATGTATTTTATCTTAGAAAATTAGGAAAATGAAGCTTTCGTTGTAAAAAATACTCCATGCTAAAAAGTGGTTACTAAATGTGTTTATTAGTTTTTGCCCGGATAAATATCTAATTTATCACTGAATCAAAGGTGAATGGTCATATAGATTTAACCTTATCTCTTAAAACAAAGGAGGGGATCTCCAATAACACTAGGTTGCAGCACCCAAAACAAAACTCAAAAAACGCCCAGTGCAAAAACACAGAGCAGACACGCACAGAAAGTGACACAAAAGGGACAAGCAACACCAACTCACAACAAAGAAGACCAATGGACAACAGGTGCGGACTCTGGACGGCCATCTCCCACGCAAGTAGCAGACGGTGTTCTTATCCGGATTACATGCGCACAACCCTCCCACTTAGCTGATTACCCAGAGGTCTCGAAGAACACACTATTTTGGTGTAAAATAAACTCCCCACTGTAAGATGAACAATCAAACAGACAGCATGACGCAGGGGCCCAAGAAACCCTCAGATAAATTTTAAATGTATATAAAAACAGATAGCATACAAAAAACAGTACGTGCTCTGCCGGCTGTTACGAGCTCATGCATGTGATCATCCAACAGGGAGGACAGGATTTCGGTACTTGTCGTCTCTAAAGAGATTTGGAGGGGCCCGTCATGGAGTCCTGTCATCACAGTCAGTCAGAGTGCAATTCTTAAGAATACGCTGGTATAAGGCTGTAGATTTGTCCAGTTCAAAGCTAAGTGCCCATCTGATGACAGAGGATCATATCCACGATATAAAAGGCGTTTGATGATTCTAACACAATTTCGATGGTAATTCTGTCAACCTTTGATCCTTCTTATTTCAAATCAATTATTGATTTAAATCAATTATTAATTTTAAATCAATTATCAATTTTAAATCAATTATTAATTTTAAATCAATTATTAATCTTAAATCAAGTTTTAAGTTTCAACAGAATTACATGTATAAGTTAGATAAAATTTTAAGTTAAACATATTATAACATCGATAATTATCTAGAAATTAATCTGATAAAGGTGAAATTTCAAATAAGAATTCAGTAAACATAACTTATTCTGAATGAATCGTTTTCAACATATTCCGTACAAGTTAATTAACTTTAAATTTGTAAGTAATTTAGACATGTTCAAGTTGATGTACTTCGGACTTCACACTACAATCTCTGTTCTTGATAGGTCATATTATATTTAGAAAAGTAAAATCTGATCACTAAATGGACGACCTATAGATATGTATTTTCAGACATTAATAATAAATCTGCACAGAAAGTATTCTAAGCTCATTGGAATAAAATCATCATTTTGCTTTAGCAACACAGTTCCTTCCAAATGCGAAATCCGAAGTGCGAAATCTAAGAACATGATAAATGTCAATTTGGTACCTTTAAGGAAGCTTATATCATTAATCCATGTTCTGTGTCAATATTTATGCAGATTTGTATTTTGACAAGAATATTAAGATATAAAACAACAATATAAGATATAAAACGTATTGTTTTCAATTATTGTTGTACTTCCTTCATTAACATTTAGGTTAGAACGGATGGTCGTACTTATTTGTCTTCCTTGTACGTCGATATGACATATCAACTATTTTCTAGAAATCGTCATATATGCAGGAGACAATTAAGTAAAATAAAGATGAAGCTTTTAATTTCAATGAGGGAGTTGCGTGGGTTTTTTTATTTGTTGTTTGGGGATTTTTTTTTAATTCGCTTGCAATGAGACAAATTGAATCCCTGTTATAGAGACCAAACCATTGCATTTTTTTTTACATTTTCTCACATAATTGTTGACATCAAATATATCCAATCCATTTTGCACGGGTTTTCATCTTATTTAAGATGGTAGTCTCAGGGTAAGGGACGTAACTCCAAATTGATCTCGCGAACGTTTGTTGTCTGGCGTAACGTTCCCATCGTTTGTTTTCACGACAAGCATCTGCATGACTTAATCATGACGTCATAATAGGGGAATTTCCCGCGCGGTGCACAGAGGAAACCCTTGCTCTCTATATCATTATCTATTTTCATCAATATGCATTTCATTTCTGTGTGTTATTTCCTGAAATTGAGCATTACTTATAGATTAATTATGTTTCCGAGATTTATACATTTCTATTCTTTTGATATTTTCAGTATCTACATGAATCCCTTGACCTACGGCATGTTTCATTCCTTACATGTCGAAAGAAATCTGATGTTATCTGATAAATATGACCATGATTACTTCGATTGTATTTGAGCGTGATTAGTGTAAACAGAGTACATTTAGCTTTATAAGATACCTTCGATTGATAAGAAGTGCATCTAGACGAAAAAAATGTATCGTATTAGAAAGGGGGTAAGTTGTCCGGCTAGGCAATCTGGGACGATTACTTTTTACTTTAAAAGAAATCGGAAAATAATAAAGTTGTACGAATTTCAAAAGGAGAAGTCAAGGATGAGGGGGGGGGGGTCGGTTCTAAACAACTCGACTCCATCTATAATCGCGCATTGGAAGTCCTTCCTATTTTTCCTTTTTTTTTAAATTTTACTTTTTGTTTGGTTGCTTCCAGTGTTTAATCGGCATATCAACTGAGTCAAATGCATGAATTACGACTAAATTATGAAATAATGATAACTGTTATTTATTCAAATTAATTTTACAATTTCGCGTAAACAATTGCTGATAAAAAATTTGCCGACAAGACACGCGACGCTATGCTTAACCTCGATGTAACGTATCGCGACGTTAAAAAAGAAGGGGTAGGGGTTGCGCAAATGGCGCTAGCTGTTCGATTTCCCCGTAATTTTCACAGATTTTAGATAGATTTTTCCGTTAGTTTTTTTATTGGAATTAAATGATACGTTTTTTCATGAGCTATGTAAATGTGACAATTTTCGGAACTTCAGACGGGTACATGTTTATCCTTATTTTCTATAAAAAAAAATAAAATCGCTTCTGAAAAAGTATGGCGATATTAAAACATCATAAGTTTACTAAAAAAAGAATGATATAAGTATTATCTCTGAAATGCAAAGCTGATAATTAATAAATTTAATGGTTCATTGAATATCTGCGAACAATTTCCGTGACAAAGTCGCCATTTTCTGCATTGAAAGGGGGACAAAATTTGGGGATTTTAAATTGCGACCCACGCAAAACGATTGGTTCAATTTCTTCAAAACTTTAGCAAAAGACGCATGACCTCATAGTTAATTGATTTTGCAATTATGAAGAAAATTGAATGTAGGGAAGTAATGGGGATATGGTGAGACTACCACCTTAAGTAAAATGAATTTCAAACAACAATCATCACGCATTGCCAATCGGAATTAAAATTGATATAACGTTAAAGCAGAATATACCTCTGCTAAGTTATTTTCATGAAAGAAAAAGAAAAATAATTATGTTTTTTTTTTCTGTAGGATTTATTTCCTGATGCCAAATTTACTTGTTTTGAATAACATTCTCATGCAATTGTTGGAGCAATTCAAAGTTGAAGGTGATCACAGAATGAAGGACAAATTATACAATTTTAAGAATGTAATAATTCCATACCACAGCATAAAAGGGTAGGGGCAAAAGTGTCCATCTTTGGCCCCAATCAAAATTTTAAAAAGGTTCAATTTTCTTATTCATTATGCTTCTTCTAAACAAAAGAGGACAAATTTTATTTGATTTATCAAAAACCCTATGTTTTAGGGCAAATGATTGAAAAGTTGAAATCTATATCTTGAGCACACCATTTCCGTCGCAGCAGAGAAGAGTTCTGGATAAAAAACTTTTAACACTGCAGCGCCCTATGGGTGCAATGATAATATCAGCAACATAGGAAACTTAACAAGTCCCGGTTGTCAATCGGTAAAAGTGACTAGCTTATTCAACAGACCACAAAGAAGACCTCGAAGACATGGCATTCGTAAACATAATAGAACTGAGATACATAGTTTCTCCCTCGATGACTTGGTTCCATTTTTAAATGAGCCTCTATGCCTGCATTATATTCGTACCAAATTATACTCTGTTCCTTTACGGAAGCTACAAGAAATCTACGAATATACGAAGGACCTCACATTTACCGATACACGTTCCCCAGAATACAGTATACAGGGAGTCATTATGGACATTTCTACTTTTCGTTTATTTCAAGCAGTTAGATCAGATAAATCATAAGGGAAAACACAACGACCTTTCATTAATGTAAGATTTGCAAACAAAGCTATTGATAAATTGAATCTTGGTCAAATTTTGAATCACAAAACTGTCATGGAAAAGCCCACCATATTTAAAAAGAAAACAAACTCCTTGTATTTCCTATAGCTACACACCAACAGTTGCATCTAAATGTACAATTACAAACGATTCCTACAGTGTATTGATTAAAGTAATCCCTCACTGCATCCACTTCCTTGCGAATGTTCTTCATCCGAGTTCAACTACTCTCCTTGTGGACACGTTATTACTGGTGACCTTTGTATAGTCAAGAACGACAAGTTAAGAAAAACGTTAAAAAAGGGTCCCAAATACAAAGAAAGTATTCCTTTACATGGAACAAAAATTTCAAAATTATCATGGACTCTTGTGAGAAATATGCAAGACGTTGTGCAAAGAAAGAGGATGTATAGCTCGACACCCTTTCAGTATGGATAAAATCCATCAGAGGGATTCGAGTCTATCCTTAAATACCCTGATGTTGCCACAGAGCTCACCTACCTCCAAGAACATTATGTCATCACACCAGCAGACAAAGCCTCAAATCATTACACATTTAGCCAAGTTCGATCAATTTCGGTTGATCGTTCGGTTGATAGCACATGTAGCCAAGTTCGACCAATTTCGGTTGATCGTTTCATCAACGCATTCTAAAATTTCTGTTATCAAAATTTCTTGAAATTTTAAAAACGTGGGTCCTGTAGCATCATATCCCACCCATCCTGCTACGTCTTTCGGTACGCTTTTCGACATCGTAACTTTCACACTTTTTTGGCATAATAAATTGTTTAGATTTGATAATCACTGACGAGGCTTAAGTACCCGAAACGTGCATGTCTGGTTCATGCTGCCAATTTATCTGTTCTTAAATGATGCTATTCAATTTGAAGACGTTTAACATTTACTTGCAAAAAGTACTATTTCGGCAGTCTAGTTAAAGAGTTGGGTTTAAATTCGACACCTGGGAATCCCACTTACACCCCAATAAACCTTTCTTCCTTTGAAATAATAGATAACCACAAATCAGCTCTTGCTTCCTTTGGCTTCGACACTAACAATTTAGATTTAGATTTACCGTACTTATACTGCATACCTAAAATGCATAAGAATCCGTACAAACAACGTTTCATCGCTGGTTCCTCGTTTCCACGAAATAATTATTACTTTCCCATGAAAGTACTTTTTCGTTCCCACGAAATGATTATTTTGTTCGCACGAAATATATATTTCGTTCCCTCGAAATAAGTATTTCTTTCCCACGAAATAACTTTTTCGTTCCCACGAAATACTTATTTCGTTCCCACGAAATACTAATTTCGTGGGAAGGAAATACTTATTTAGAGGGAACAAAATATATATTTTATTATAATAATAATTATTTCAAAACAGGCGTTAGATGGCATGAAACATTGTTTGAATTCATTTTTTTACTTATGTTTCATGGAAGAAGAAATATACTCTTTCACTTTCTACTGAGCGAGACATAAAAATTTACACTCGTGACGGATTTTTTTTTTATCTTTTCCCTAGTTCCGCTACGCTCCACTCGGGAAAAGATGAAATTTCCGTAATTTTTTTTATGTCTCACCCAGTAGATCGTGATAGAACCTATTATTCTTACATATTAGCAATAAAATGTTTATCTATGATTGTTATCTATGTTGTTTGTGAAAATATCCATGAATTGAATTACTTTTCTTAATGTCAGTATGTTTTATACATAAAAGGCTACTACCATGCAAAATTTCACAGAAGTTGACCCTTACATCACCAACTTATTTCAATTATGTTCATATTCGCATCGCTCAAACGAACATGAAATGTTTATCAAATAAAACAAAACCCTCATGTGGGTGATGTCACTTACCATACAGCTCAGTTTATTGAGAAAATGTACATGGCAGAAAACGCGATATCCGTCAGCGTGAAGCCAGCTGTTATCGTGATTATGGGTCCTATAACGAACCAAAGATGAAATAGCAGGAGTTGCATCTGAAATTATAAAATGTATTTAAGAATCCGGTAATTCTTTTTTTTTTTTAAATGCGTGAAGTGGCTGTCGCAAAGGCTCGAATGGCCTTACTCTCTATCATTCCACGGTCCGTCGATGCTCAATTTGGTGCTCTATTGTGAGTGTTGTTAATATTATCGTCAGGATCTTCTTTAACTCCACTATATAAAGACTCTGTTCATGAAACTCTCACAATATGCAAATACATGTAACCTGTTCACCAATAAGAACACTCGACTGAACACTTTTCAGTACTAATCGAGCACTTTTGACAAATCGAACACATGTCTCTCTTCGAACATTTACTTATACCAAACTGATCACTCTAGTTACACACTCGAACACTCTATAATCCATTTAAAGATCAATCAATGACCCATAAATCGATCATAATACCTTTGATAAATTCACTTATGTTCTAATTCGCCTCCCTCATTCGAACATAAAATGTTTATCAAATAAAACAAAACTCTCATATGGGTGATTCCACTTGCCATACAACTTGATCAACAAAGAACGGGCAAAGATAAATGTAACCTATGTTTATACTTTATTTTCACATCAAAGGTCACGATTCTATGAAACAGACATCAAAGAATGCAGATTTTCTCGAACATCGCCATCTTTAGCTTTATCAGAAGCCCATCGCCCATATTTGTTTTAAAAATCTGTCAGGAACATTTAGTTTGTATATATGAGCAGATTTACAAAAAATTATTTAACGGAAAATGATAATATCATCACCAAGGCATATATTTGCAAGTGAAATATACTTATTTAACTGATTGACAGGGCAAGTGATCTGGTCAGATCCGGTCTTCCTTCTCGATATTGATCTGACTTGCTTTTAAAATAAAAATGTAAACACAATCATCAGAAAAATTCAGGCCACAAGCCTTTATGTTAACTTTTTTCTGTAAAACACAGGAAATCTGCGTATCCAACAAGACACATACTATTAGTTACTATTCTTTTATCATACAAATTCGAAGATAAACCAAATCTTTTGACGAGATGTAATAGCATTTCAGGAGTCACTGGATCCTTCTTATTTACAGGCTTAGACAACTGTCTCTTTGCACCTTCAACAGCACTTTTTACCATAAAAGTTTCACGAGGATTCACAAGGATGATCTTCACCTGCAATCTGATGAGCCTTAGAGTAATAGCATGAATAACTTGATTAATGATTGACACAGAACCTCTAGATTGCATTATAGAAATTATGTACATATTAACATGATAATCAATTGCACCCATAGTATTCGCTTCTCTGAATTGTGCACACCATTTACACCACAATTTGAAAGCATACTTATAATTTTTGAATGTATTTGCAGACTTCGGATATAGGATAGTATCAGGAATCTGAGATGCTAGCTCCTCAAGAGATACATTATCTTCATGATGAATCTTTTTCTAACGCTCATTTTGAAACAGATATGTTAGACGTATAGTAAAAAGACTACATCAGTATGTTTTCAAGAATTGAAGAATTACTCATGCCAAGAAACTCGGAATTATTAACAAGCAATTGTGCTGACAATTAAAGCTAATCTGCTGATACAGAAACATCATATCTAATGGGCAATAATGCCGATATCAAGAAGTCAAAACTTCAAGCATAACACATCATTTTTTTTAAACATCTCTTCATGTTTATCATATAAATGCATAAGATGTAAATGTACATTCTGAAATTTTATCAATGTGACTGTCTGATCATACGATCAAAAGTTCGTGTCACCATTTACAGGTAAAGTCTTTTTTCTCAAAATTATATTCAATCAGGTTGTATGCGCACAACAAGGACATGTCCTTTAAATCTCTGAGAACCAAATAAAGATTGCTTAAAATTTCCTAATACAAAAATATTCAACGCATCATAAAATTCTAGAATATCACTTATATAAGAAAAACAAACAGTATTTCATTTAAATTTTAAAGACCAAAACGGAGCTGACTTCCATTTAGGAACTACTAAAGTAGCACTTGCTCTACAGGCTTAACAATGATTTATCGCCCTTGGTACGAGGAAAATTGGTGGAACTAACCAGTTATTAAAGTATTTCCAATTGAAGGAAAAAGCGTCGACTTCAGATGAACCAGGGCTAAAATACTTTGAATTGAAAACAGGCACCTTAGTATTTTCGCAATTAGCGAAACGGTCAAAATCATGAGGGCTAAATATTTTATCCAAGAAACTTAAGTACTCCCAACTAACACCTCAATCAGTATAATTGATTATACGACTTATATATAGCATCGGCCCGAGCATTCAAAGTACGGGGAAGCTAGTGAACTTGACGAAATATCCAAAGCCAAAGAATGCAAGTCTTCTTTAGAACTAACTGAACTAAGTAATGACTCGCAATTCTTACTGTCCTTATACACCTTGACCACTTTGTCTCTAAGAACGTCTATAAATGACAACAAAGACGTCAACTGAATACCTTTTAATTCTCTTCATGTTGAACTTTTAACAATCTCTGAACAAGACCACACCTTATGAGAAACCATATTATCAACATGAACCACATATGACCCATAAGCACAATCGCTCGCATCCGTGTTCACTAAAACAGAAGGAACCTTTTTCTAAGGTTCAGATTACTCGAATTTAACCTCCAAAACATGAGTTCATCGATCACATTCTGATCTATAAGTTTAAATACCCGATCCCAGGTAAGACGCGCTTCAATGAGTCTGAACATCAGTCTAATTAAAACAAGCCCCCCCCCCCTTTCTCCTTCGTAGTCAGGTTCTGGATAACACCCGTTAAGGGTCTTGTTCAATGAACTTTTGACGGGAATATCAATGAGACTTTATGAACCAATAAGAACGTCCCTTTCATCGAACCTGTGAGGGCTTAAAGTTACATGTGGACTATTTTATCGTAAAATGGTTTCGGATACATGTATAACCATTTGAACATCTAGTATATATCACTTGTATATATTGACTATGAATTTATTGTTTATTCTGGGATACTTCGGCAAGTTTCGAAATTGTAATTTGCAAAAACAGTATGTGAATAGGTTCCGTATTCAGGTCAGCGTAAGCGCGAAACATGTGCATGAAGTAAACAATGTGTTTAAATTTACTATTTTAATTCTCACGACAGAGAAAATACATCTTAGTTACTTGAGGTCGTTTTCATATTTTATTAAGTTGCACATGTTTAGATATTAAATGTATGTTGCGTTAAAATAATCACGTTAAAGTGATATCACACGTTTCATGTTATACAACCGTTATTTTCAGAAAAAAAGCACAATTCTTATTTCCTTCTGTAATTCAGATGTAAGGGACAATATTAGGTGGTCACCATCCAAAATTTTGAGATTTTGAAACTGATCAGACTTTTTAGCCATCCATTGGTTGTAATGGAAATGCTCATTTCTTGGCTATATTTGTTTTTCAGCCCAAGATTTTTAAATGAAACTTCACATATGATTCCCTCATAATTTTGTGCAAATTCTTATAGAAAGATATTCAATGACCACGTCATATTTTGCAAAATCTGACTGAATGTGTAAATTATCATGTAAAAAATTAAAAGTGCAATTCAATTTATCTTTCTTTACTATGTGACCAAAGACAAAAGCATCCGAATTTATATAACCAATTTTTTTAAATATCACAGCAGTGTTCCTTCACTCACAAAAATTTCAATATGTAAATAAATAGAGCCGAATACAAATTTTGTGTGATAACACGACGGTATGTGCACATGTCTAATGATATTACCATATGGGTACATGTGTAACTATATTCTAAGTTTCTCTACATTCAATCACTTTACTGACACCTGACTTATTTCTGAGTCGATACGACATATGTATGTATATAAAAAAGTCTTAACAAAATTTTCGAATAAGTTCAATTTCAGCAAAAAGAATTGACTATTGTTGGTCACTCTAGGGTTACCATTACTTTGCAAAGAAAAAAAGTATCTTCGAATATCATTCGATCTGATGATTTTCCCTGCGCTCAGATTCGAACCACGGTCTTCCCGTATGGTAGGCAAGTGCTCTACCTCTGAGCTATTGGATCGACTTACCGATGAGTGACTAGTACAAAGCCAGAACATCAAGACATTTTAAGTCACGAAAATCAGAAATCTTCAGCGTGCAGATTTCTTTAAAATTCTCGTCTAAGGGAGGCTACTGAAACGCGTGTGATATCCCGTTAAACGTACAAATTCAACCACTCTCAAATGACTTACAGCGTGTGTGACGCTTGAATGGGCGACAGGCATGGTTTGTTACACATGTGTCAAATTCCTGAATGAAGATTTCCCTTATAGGATTTTCAGTTTTTCTTTCATATTTGATATAGACTGCGATAAATTAAATTTGAATATCAAGCTTATATCTATGTACAGTATATACAAAAAAGTATTTGCAGACAAAGGTATTGATAAATTAAATCTTGGTCAAATTTTGAATCACAAAACTGTCACAGAAAAAAATCCAATCATATTTCATAAAAGAAGAAACTCCTTGTATTTCCTATAGCTTTACACCAACAGTTGCATCTAAAATTAACAATTACAATTAATTCTTGCAGTGTATTGATTTAAGTAACCCCTCACTACATCCACTTCCTTGCGAATGTTCTTCATCGGATTTCAACAACTCTCCTTGTGGACACGTTATTACTGGTGACCTTCGTATAGTCAAGAACGACAAGTTGAGAGAAATGTTAAAAATGGGTCCCAAATACAGAGAAAGCATGTCTTTTACATGGAACCAAAATATCAAAATTATCATGGACTCCTTTGAGGAATATGCAAGATGTTGGGCAAAGAAAGAGGATGTACAGCTCGACACCCTTTCCGAATGGACAAAAACTACAAGAGGGGTACTTTTATCTAGAATTTACCGATTAAATTCAACTGTGAACACCAGATTCGAGTCTATCTTTACAGACCCTGATGTTATCATCTACCTCCAAGAACATTATGTCATCACACAAGCAGACAAAGCCTCAAATAATTACATATTTACTTGCAAAAAGTACTATTTCGACAGTCTGGTTAAAGAGTTGAGTTTAAATTCGACACCTGGAAATCCCATTTACTCCCTGATAAACCTTTCTGCCTCTGAAATAATAGATAACCACAAATCAGCTCTTGCTTCCTTTGGCTTCGACACTAATAAATTGAATTTAGATTTAGATTTACCATACTTATACTGCATACCTAAAATGCATAAGAATTTGTACAAAAAAACGTTTCATCGCTGGTTCGTCAAAATGTTCTACCAAATCTGTATCAATCTTACTCACCAAAGTTTTATTTGAAATTAAATCTGAGCTTAAGAAATATTGTTCGACAGTATATTCTTGCAGTGGTATCAACCAGATGTGGATTTTAAAGAATTCGAGGGAGCTTTTAGAACATCTGAAATCCACTCATTTTAGTCGAGTCCTTTGATTTCTCGACACTTTACACTACAATCCCACATTCTAAATTGTAAGAGAGACTCGCAAAACTTATAAGTACTACGTTTACAAGTAAACAGACAATTGCAAAACAAATTTATTGTTGTTAACTATGACAAAACCTTCTTTGTAAAAGAAAAGTCCGGTATTAGAAATAACTACACTGAAACGGATATTACTCAGATGTTAAACTTTCTGATCGACAACATCTTTGTGGTGTTTGGAGAAATCACTAGAATTATGATTGTTTTCGATACATTTATTATTCATTTACATTATATATATATATATTAGAAAAGTGGGATAATCTTGTTAATTATTGGTGACAAATTACAAATGTGCAATATTCCAGTGAAATTCATTCAGAACTACTGAACCAGAGAAGATTTCGAATCAATTCAAAAAATAAACTTCTGATTACTTAAATTTGTTTATGGTAATATCCAACATATTCTTTATTATCTATAGTAATTTGTCTTTCAACGTCATTTGTAACAATTTCCGTCTTTTCGATTTTCCAGTCCCACGTTCGATTTGTGCAGGTATATGACGTAAAAGCATTGTGACGTCATTAAATTCCTTTGAAAACGTCAGATATGTAACACTGTTTCCCTGAATTTCATGCTGGTTTCCATAGAATTTGATGATGTCACAATGCATTGACGTCAGATACCTGCACAAATGGGAAGTAACTCTGTATTTCGAAAAGACCGGATAGTAATAGAAAAGACATGGATTATTCTCTGGTGAAAATTGTCCTCTTAAGGTGTCCGTTGTACAATAGTGTCATTTGACATAGCGTTTTTATCATCTCCATTGAACAGTGTGGTAAATTTCATGTCTGGCAAGGTACTATAAACTATATATTTTCTAAAAGGTATTGATGCACTAAGTACAGATATAAGACTCCCAGGTCTTAAAAATCAAAGGAGAAAACTCTTGTACAACTTTGTTATTTTGCATATGTTATATTTTGAAAAAAAAACAATTTAAATGCTTCAGTAGTTATTCCCCTTTGTTTTGCTGGCCCCAAAATTATTATTTCTGAACAGTGGGCATTATAATCTTTCAGAAAATACATAGTTTATAGTACCTTACCAGGCATCTAAAAATGCCCCTGTGTACATCGGATACTTGAAATAAAATTACCGATCCAAAATGAATTGATAAAAAAGATCGGAATTCGGTCTAATATGCCTAGTGTCCTCGGTTGTTATAGACGCCACTTCATATTTTTGAGGGGTTTGACAGTAAGTGTTTTGAATATACTTCCCTGACATTGTCGCCATAGCACTTTCTATATAGACATAACGTCAGACAGTGCATGAATTTTATATATTTTCATTTCCATGCTTCATAAACATCGACGGCGGGTGCGGCTAGCCAACAGGGGATGCTAACTCCTCCCGGGCACCTGGTCCCACCTCTAGCTTGCTAGGGGTCCGTCGATGTTTAATTCTGTGCTCTATTGTGAGTGCTGTTGAGATTATGGTCAGGATCTTCTTTAATTCATATGAAATCCTCATTCCAATTGTAGAGCAAAAACTCTGGTCAACGCCATTACCATTGTCTATACTCCTGACAGGTAATATATTAATATGAACATAGGCAAACCCTATGCTGTAGGAGAACACAGCTTAGAGTTCAATCTTCAGGAGTTCTTTGATAAAAAAAATAATAACGGGTTAGTACGAAATTTTTAGTTCAAACCAAGACTGTTTTTTCCGGACGCGCATGCCCTCTCAAATGGTTAATAAGTCATTTCCTATTCGAGATAAAATTTAGGTATCATAGTGTGCAGTGGAGGTTCCTTAAGAGGTTAAGCAAGGGGTAACTTATTTTATCTATATGAGGAACGAAGGGTTTGGCTTGAAATACAATTTACATACAATCTATGTTATGATAAGGGATCCACGCATTTTCTAAACATTTAAAACGTTCTCCTTTTTTTGTTTAGATCATCATAGATAATAAAAAGAACATTATATTTTGTTATTGTCATGCTGGCTTCCTTGGACATCAAAATGACGCACAAATATACCGGGAATGACGAAAAAATTGTCCAGGTAAAGATTTGGATTTTCCGGGAAATGCAAGAATTCTGGCTGACAGCATCTACCTTTGTAGATATCCTTTGATAACCCCTTATCGTTCTCCGTTGGTACTCAACCAACCCCAACACTAGCGAAGGCGTCGCTGCAGATTTTTTAAGAAGTTACGTTCAAAAAGAATTTATGTTCAACATGTTATACAATGTAAAAGAAATAAAAACAATAAGATGCATTTCATCTATATGCAGATGCCAGATTTTTATTATTTACCACGTCTTTTGAGCTGTGTGAGGGTTCGTCTAAATAGAAATGTTACTACTTTGCAGCCCTTCGATTAAAATCTACTCACATATACATTTGTATTTCATATCTACATGTATATTATTTTACTCAAGTAACGGTATAAATATACCATGTAATTGAGTCGAATTTACTTGCCCTTAACATAGCTTATATTCATACTTTTTAAAGAACTAGACTAGAACTTATGAAATATATTTCTGGTATATTTACAATTCAATCCTCCAATCAAACTAGCTATCGTCGATCATCGACATGTTAACATACGAAAGCTATATATATTCATAAAGATATTGAAGTACGGGTTAGACTGATGAAACCGGAAAAGGGAACGATAAAGGTAAACGATCCCAAAGGTTTCAAGTTGGAAAAAATTTAGTGAAGATTAATACGACGTTTTAATGAATTTCATTAGCTTGTATTATCTTTGCTCTATCCAGTATCGATGAGAAAGTTATATGTATATATCCATCCAAATTATTGATATATACAGCCCCGACCAGTCGAAAGTTTTACGCCGAGATAACGTAATTTTGAAAGCTTAATGAGAAAGTTTCGTTTACTAATCGTCAGCTTTTTTTTAAAGCTACTGAGACGACGAAATTTTTAAAGCTCTAAAAAGCTTTCGAAAAATAACTGATGAAAATTTCGTGAACTCATCCTTGTTAACAAAAATTTTGAAAGCTATGAGCTTTCAAATTTTCGTCATCTCGAAGCGTACAAAATATTTGAAAGCAATCGCTGACGAAATTTTGAAAGCATTCGCCGAAGAAAATTTTGAAAGCTATAGCTGAAGAAAATTTTGAAAGCTATCGCTGACGAAAAGTTTGAAAGCTTTTTGAACGCTAGGGCGCAATATTGTTTTTGCAATGGCTGCGATTGTGAAATATCTTTCAAAGCTTCCGACAGGCACAGAGAAGCCAGGGTTTTACTGGATATATCAAGAATTGTGTAATTAAAATCTAGTTGATCTCGGAAACACGGAGTCTTTGAATAAACTTATAAAGATAAACAAGATACAATATTTCATTTAATCCAAGAATATATATTTTCATAATTTAATCTGAATAAACATCATTATTACTCTATTTATCAAGCAAATAATGAAGATGATTGCTTTGATTTTGGCCATCTTGGTTTTCTCGACACAAAATAGCTTACAAGAAAAGTTTTCAACAATTTTGAAAGCTAGTTAACGAAATTTTTGTCAGCAATTAGCTTTCAAAAATTTTGAAAGCTATAGTCAACGAAATTTTCGTCAGCGATTAGCTTTCAAAATTTTGAAAGCTATGGCTGACGAAATTACGTCATTTCTCGAGTATTCAAAATTTTGAAAGCAATCGCTGGCGAATTTTTGAAAGCTATCGCTGACGAGATTTTGAAAGCTTTTTTAACGCTAGGGCGCCTTATTGATTTTGCAATGACTGCGGCACTCCTCGTGCTTATTCCTCTGCACAGTTTGGAGGCAGAAAAAGAAGAACGTTACTTATTCAACATTGCAACGTTCAATATTGAATAAGTAAATACAAAATGAAGTTGGTTACTAATTCAACATTCAGATTTAAAAATTCTACAGTATAACTGTCTTTAGATCCCTTCAATGCCTTTTCTTTTTCCGATTGATATATATATTGGCATAAACCCCTATCGAACCTGGGTATAGGCGCAAAGAGCGCATATATCGGTCCAATGGGCGCTTTTTATGGCAGAATTTCAAAATGAATAAGTAAATGAAATTCTACCTATCTGAAACCCATTCAATCATGATGAAACTTGACAGGTACATGTACCTAGCCCCAAGTCTCTTCTTTCTATTGGTATAGCGCATGTACCCCTATCGAAAGTAGGTATAGGCGCAAAGAGCGCATATAGAGGTCCAATGGGCGTTTTTTATGGCAGAAATTATCCAAATGAATACGTAAATGAAATTCTACCTATCTGAAACCAATTCAATTATGATGGAACTTGACAAGTACCTAGCCTCAAGTCTCTTCTTTCCATTGGTATAGCGCATATACCCCTATCTAACCTGGGTATAGGCGCAAAGAGCGCATATAGAGGTCCAATAGGCGCTTTTTATGGCAGAAATAATCAAAATCAATAAGTAAATAAAATTCTACCTATGTGAAACCAAATCAATCATGATGAAACTTGACAAGTACCTAGCCTCAAGTCTCTTTTTTCCATTGGTATAGCGCATATACCCCTATCGAACCTGGGTATAGGCGCAAAGAGCGCATATATCGGTCCAATGGGCGCTTTTTATAGCAGAAATTATCAAAATGAATAAGTAAATGAAATTCTACCTATCTGAAACCAATTCAATTATGATGAAACTTGACAGGTTCCTAGCCTCAAGGCTCTTCTTTCCATTGGTATAGCGCATATACCCCTATCGAATCTGGGTATAGGCGCAAAGAGCGCATATAGAGGTCCATTGGGCGCTTTTTATGGCAGAAATTATCAAAATGAATAAGTAAATGAAATTCTACCTATCCCCCATTCAATCATGATGAAACTTGACAGGTACCTAGCCCCAAGTCTCCTCTTTCCATTGGTATAGCGCATATACCCCTATCGAACCTGGGTATAGGCGCAAAGAGCGCATATAGAGGTCCAATGGGTGCTTTTTATGGCAGAAATTATCAAAATTAATCAGTGAATGAAATTATACCTATCTGAAACCGATTCAATCATGACGAAACTTGACATGTACCTAGCCCCAAGTCTCCTCTTTCCATTGGTATAGCGCATATACCCCTATCTAACCTGGGTATAGGCGCAAAGAGCACATATAGAGGTCCA
Source organism: Pinctada fucata (assembly GCA_028142955.1). Classification (NCBI taxonomy): domain Eukaryota; kingdom Metazoa; phylum Mollusca; class Bivalvia; order Pterioida; family Pteriidae; genus Pinctada; species Pinctada fucata. The sequence goes on along the minus strand of AP027112.1, from coordinate 22,026,333 downwards.
ATGGGTGCTTTTACTGGCAGAAATTATCAAAATGAATAAGTAAATGAAATTCTACCTATCTGAAACAAATTCAATCATGATGAAACTTGACAGGTACTTAGCCCCAAGTCTCCTCATTCCATTGGTATAGCGCATATACCCCTATCGAACCTGGGTATAGGCGCAAAAAGCGCATATAGAGGTACAATGGGCGCTTTTATGGCAGAAATTATCATAATGAATAAGTAAATGAAATTCTACCTATCTGAAACCGATTCAATCATAATGAAACTTGACAGGTTCCTAGCCCCAAGTCTCCTCTTTCCATTGGTATAGCGCATATACCCCTATCGAACCTGGGTATAGGCGCAAAGAGCGCATATAGAGGTCCAATGGGCGCTTTTTATGGCAGAAATTATCAAAATGAATAAGTAAATAAAGTTCTACCTATCTGAAACCAATTCAATCATGATGAAACTTGACAGGTACTTAGCCCCAAGTCTCCTCTTTCCATTGGTATAGCGCATGTACCCCTATCGAACCTAGGTATAGGCGCAAAGAGTACATATAGAGGTCCAATGGGCGCTTTTTATGGCAGAAATTATCAAAAAGAATAAGTAAATGAAATTCTACCTATCTGAAACCAATTCAATTATGATGGAACTTGACAAGTACCTAGCCTCAAGTCTCTTTTTTCCATTGGTATAGCGCATATACCCCTATCGAACCTGGGTATAGGCGCAAAGAGCGCATATAGAGGTCCAACGGGCGCTTTTTATAGCAGAAATTATCAAAATGAATAAGTAAATGAAATTCTACCTATCTGAAACCGATTTAATTATGATGAAACTTGACAGGTTCCTACCCTCAAGGCTCTTCTTTCCATTGGTATAGCGCATATACCCCTATCGAACCTGGGTATAGGCGCAAAGAGCGCATATAGAGGTCCATTGGGCGCTTTTTATGGCAGAAATTATCAAAATGAATAAGTAAATGAAATTCTACCTATCCCCGATTCAATCATGATGAAACTTGACAGGTACCTAGCTCAAGTCTCCTCTTTCCATTGGTATAGCGCATATACCCCTATCGAACCTGGGTATAGGCGCAAAGAGCGCATATATCGGTCCAATGGGCGCTTTTTATAGCAGAAATTATCAAAATGAATAAGTAAATGAAATCCTACCTATCTGAAACCAATTCAATTATGATGAAACTTGACAGGTTCCTAGCCCCAAGTCTCCTCTTTCCATTGGTATAGCGCATATATCCCTATCAAACCTGGGTATAGGCGCAAAGAGCGCATATAGAGGTCCAATGGGTGCTTTTTATGGCAGAAATTATCAAAATGAATAAGTAAATGAAATTCTACCTATCTGAAACCGATTCAATCATGATGAAACTTGACAGGTACATGTACCTAGCCCCAAGTCTCTTTTTGCCATTGGTATAGCGCATATACCCCTATCGAACCTGGGTATAGGCGCAAATAGCGCATATAGAGGTCCAATGGGCGCTTTTTATGGCAAAAATTATCAAAATGAATAAGTAAATGAAATTCTACCTATCTGAAACCAATTCAATCATGATGAAACTTGACATAAACCTAGTCCAAAGTCTCCTCTTTCCATTGGTATAGCGCATATTCCCCTATCGAACCTGGGTATAGGCGCAAAGAGCGCATATTGAGGTCCAATGGGCGCTTTTTATGGCAGAAATTATCAAAATTCTTACTCCTCTTATGAGCCCTCTATAATCAGCATATGTATCTCGCCCCCATTGAGAGCCCTTCAACCTATAAAAGTTTAAAAGGAATTATCATCTCTATTGAATGTTTTTGTACCCAGGTCAATCCATTTATTGAGGACATATATCATAATATCAACAGAATTATTATGCCATTTTATAAAAAGGAAAATACGGAGGTCAATGTGCGAAACAGAGGCTAACAGATGCTATACATTTTAATAAGTGTAAAGAAAGAAAACTCGTATAGAATTTTCCTATTACTCATACATCATCATTGTATGAAATGAATGTTCAAAAATATATGGTAGCTCATAATTCAAATATGACTGACTAGTTATTTATGTGGGTTTTTTTTTCTTTAAATATTACATCAGAAACTATGTTTTGAATTATTAAGACTTCTCTTAATTTTTTTTATCGCACCTTCAACATTTCTTCTCTGATTCCTGTAATTTTATGGCTTGATTATACCATACAATAGGACAGAACAGTAGACAATTCAAATTTCTATACATCGTATATATTCTGTATTCAATTTCTTTTTCTTCACTTTAATGTTATGTTAGATTTCTCTTAAAAAATATTTAATTAGGCTTTTTTTCTGAAAATAACCCTCCCGCCAAACATGAAAAGACACAAAGACACGTTAAAAAGACTACATTAGCAAGGAATTTTTTTTTTCTCAAGTGAGCTGGATATTCTAGAGACACAACCATCATTTTCTCATAGTGATGCTGAAGGATTTATAGAATAAAAGATCATTTATTGAAAACAAGTTTGAAATGGAAATCTTTGAGCGGAAGAAATCTTGATTGTGTATGTCTTTGTGTTTTATTATTCCTGAGTAATTTTAAAATGTACCCTCATGCAAATGTAATTTTAGCAGAACATATAACTACAATGGCCTTACTGTTGACATTTCAAGTTTTGTATAACTGAAACAAGGCATTTTCATGATATCTTCTCCATGTCATTCTCTTACTTATATGAAAAAAAAAATCCGATTAAGAACGTTCCATTTTTTTAATATTTGGGAAGAATTTAAGCTACATGTATGTTTTGATTGCTTTTCACATGGAAAATTATGTATTCTTGACAGGGTTCAAAGTAAAGCTGAAATACCTTTGATAAAGGTTACTATGCCAATATATGGACTTGTAAATACCTATCAAAAGAAGTTTACGTATTCAACAAAACCGTAATGGTCGAATTTTATTTCAATTGATGTTTAATTAGAAATATCTCAAGTGAATCATAATTAGAAATCCCAATATCTAGGTAGATTTTAGCCGAAATTTAGAAATCACCCTGACCTGTGTACTTATGTAAGGTTGACATCACACATCCCGTGTGTGTTCTGTTGTGATCACTACAACTTCCTGACAGTGTTCTTTGTGTACTTCTTATAATTTCAAATAACATTTTAAGGGGTTTCACACACAACGGAATATCCTATCTCTGATTATTATTAATTTTGTGCGGTTGTGCCGCTACTTACATGTATTTTTTTTTCTACCTTTTTATATCTTGCCTCTACTGCTACCATCAAATCGAAATTGGTTCCAAAACGAAAACGTCTACATCTTATCCATTTTAACACCACCAGATAAATAGGGTGTCCGCCGCCACTCCAATCTAGTGGCGGCTACCACATCACTTACGAACTTCTTTGCCTAAGATAAAGCCGCCATATTTGGGAAATAACTCTGTAAAGCCGCCAGAGTTACCTCCCGTAACGTGCTTCGTTCAAATCTATTTCGGTACGTGAAAGCTCTATTTTGGGGTTGGGGGGATTCCCACTGACATGCGCAGTCGCTATTTCCGTATAGAAGAGAAACCGAGCTTGTGGTGGATATTTTCCGCTTGAAAATCGGTAAGTTTATAGATTTTTGCCGGAATTTTGAAGTTTTTGTATTTCAGCAATGAAAATTAGAAGATATAAGCTGCAGCGGGATATATGTGTTGGAATCGAAAGAGGATTTTTTTGTGAGGAAAAGAGATTTTTTTCCACGAAGCTCGATTCTTTGTCTATCGTTCTATATATAGTAACCAAGGTAAACATGGCAGTTTAGAAGGTGAACAAGGCCAGTATTTACATGCACCTGAGAATTATTTAAGATAAAATGTCCGCCGAATCACCTCTGAATTATAACTGACATATAGATATTGCTATGCACAGAAGGAATAACAAGTCAAATATGAAATATTACAATGATTTTGAGTTGGGGTCATATGGGCCTTTAAGTGGTTATCATGTCAGGCCAGGCTATGGACACTTCATCCAATATAAGATGTCCAAGATTAATTTTTTTTTACCCTGATTATTTTTAAAATCTGGAATCATTACATGATAGACACTGCATGCTGCACAGCTTTACAGCAGCTACGAACAGATGCTAGGTGCACAGATAATATTCATTATTACAGAAAAATTAAAAGTTATTAAATTATTACTTTCAGGAATACACAACCATGCTGCAAATAGCAGATCAGACCAGTCAAGTTCCGGCGTGCCGTGCGATTAGTATGGAAGCCAGTCCACACAGTGAACATGCGGCACATATGGAAAAGCTACGTAACTTGTGTCGCTTATGTGGTACAAAAATCAAAGGCAACAAATATCTTTGCAAAACTCTTGCAAACAAAATTGCAGAGGTCTATAACGTAAATATAGTGAATGACTTGGCCGATATTCACCCAGAGTACCTATGTGGTCCGTGTCGATGTAAAATGAATCGTAAAACAGAGGGTGATTTTTTAAAACCATATTGTTTCGAGGAACATAAATTTACTGGCTGTATGATATGTAATGTACACAGAGGAAGGCCAAACAAGAGGAAGTCAGCATGTATTTCTAGAAGTGACAAGGCTGATGCACAATCCAGTAATGATGACATTGCATTTGAAAAGCGGCCCTGTTCACGTCACGATGAATCGCTTTCACTCGACCGTATAAACAAGCGTGAGAAGTCATCTTGTTCACGCAGTGTGTCTTCTGATCCAGTAAACCGTGACAAGTATAAAAAGTCGTCTCCAAGTACTAATAGTACATGTAACATGTCAAACACTGCATGTAAAGACATTTCAGTTGAAATGGATGACGTTTCATTTGAAAAAGTTGAAGTTACTGGAACGCCAGCAGAATTGTATGAACAAACACACCTTGCAGATATTTTGAAATGCTCTATTTGCTTAACCGTACCAAAAGAGCCGGTGTATACAGTTTGTCAACACATATTTTGTAAATCGTGTATTGTTGCCTGGTGTACTGTCAGGCAGTCATGCCCTGTTTGTAGGGAATGTATAGATGTAGAACAAGATTTGTTAACACTACCAAACCAGCTTCTGGTATTATTGTAAACGTCTTCAAATTGAATAGCATCATTTAAGAACAGATAAATTGGCAACGTGGACCAGACATGCACGTTATTTGATACCTTGACTTTAAAGAAAAATGAAAGGGGTAAAAGTCCTGGACATTTTGTTGAAAATAAAGTCCCTCTTTATTCTGTGTCCAGGAAGTATGCAAAACAATATAGATTGCGATCTGTGATTTCAGATGTCGGTAAATTTTGTGAAACACACAAAGAAAACCAAACTGATGTGCTATTTTTTATGCTGCGTCAGCGTTTAGAGGATTTGAATGATAAGAGAGGGGAAGCTATTGATAGTCATTGGGCTGGGCATTTTGGGAGTCTGTCCATTGATGAGTGTCTTGCTTTAAGGGTGGACACTTTGCAAAGTAAAGGTCACTATAGGTCACAATATCAGTACCTGAAACAGAAAGGTTGCTTGACTTTTTGTACCCCACATGCAGTTAACAATGCTGAGAAAAATTACTTGCCACAATCTGTTAGATTCTCTGTTCAGGCAAATTTCTTTGGTCACGGTGATCTCTATCACACCCCTTTGAAACCGAAAGAAATAGCGCTTTCACATGAAGTGACAAATGATTTCAAACCCATCAATGTTACCTCATGTCTGTCGTCACCAGAGTTACCTTTTCCAAATTTGAAAGGTGTACGCTATAATTATGTTGAAGCTATAGCAAAGACACTTGAGGAGCTAGATCCCTATATCAAAGATGGTCTTGTGTCAAATAATATAGATCCCTCAGACCCATCTTTGCTTTTAAAAACCTTCATTAAAGATGGTGCAGACGGAATGGAAGAAGTATCGGTTTACTGGGAGAAAAGTGATTGTAGTCTCCCAGATAAAGCATTTCGATTTGCTTTCGCAGTTGTTAAAGTCACAACAGTGGCTTCTGATGGTGTTGAAATAGTGATATTTAAAGAAGAAAAGCCAAATTCCATTCGTACTAATCGACCCTTACTTGAAGCTATTGCAGATGAAAATCATAGGTCTTCAAGTGTCTTCTGCATGGCTCCAATTGAAACTGAGCGCAGTTTCCTAAAGGATAAAATACTGAAGGTTCACATGGCAGATGGTTGTCGTAGGCATGAACTTAAATTCTATACATCTATGATAGATGAAAAATTTGACCGTGCTGAATCAGGGCTTGGGGGGAGTGGGTCGCGTTATTTGTGTACACTGTGTACAGCCACAAGGGAGGAGGCAAAGTCTGCCCTTGGAACCTTTAGTATTACACGTACTTTTGCAGAGACAAAGTCTGTAGCTGAATATATCAAGGTGAATCCTGATAAACTTAGTCAATCACAATTAGATAAACTGTCATATGGTGTAAAAAGTGTACCAATTCTTACTGCTGATGCAATAGAGAAGGGGATGGATGCAACACACTCTGACATAAATATGGCACTGTTTTTATAAAAAAGTAATATTAAGGGAAATTGCAGGTGTAAGTGTTTGGGAGTTAAATCAAGACATCAAACCTCTTATTTGCGAGGCAGAGACAAAATTTGATAAGGTCATGAGGTCAACTACTGGCATTCATCCAGCACTTATGATGCCTGGCAACTATGCCAGAGTTATGTTTGATGATAAAAATGAAAAACATGTCACATGTCTCATTACATGCCAGGTTAGAAGAAGTCTTATGAATGAGCTTCTTTCTCTTTTTAGAAAGTTGAGGAAAATATACAGGTCAAGGTCACCGAAAGTAGATTACCCAGACGAGGTCAAGGCTTACAAGAAAGTTGCAGTTTCAATGGGTCAGTTTTTGTTGCAAAATTATTCTTATATTGAGTGGCCAAATTATCTGCATAAGATAATAGAACATGTTCAAGAACTCATCGAGAGTGTAGATGGCCCAGGTTGCATTGGAAGTTTCTCTGGTGAGGGAAATGAAGGGGGGAATAAAGTTTTTCGCTTTTTTAGAAAAAATCTCTCTAGAAAGGGGGATGTTATTGGGGGTCTTCAAGATGTATTACAATTACACTGGCTGTACAGTAGTAAAAAGCTACAGGCTATGTCAAATGCTACACAGAAGCAAAATATGTGCTCTTTCTGTTTTGAACTTGGCCACAAAAGACCTTCATGTCCCAATAAAGAGAAATCAGATGATTTTGTTGAATGATTTATATGTTTATGCATAAAATGTCAGATAAAATCATGAACCGATCTTGTTTGATCATGAAATGAATCAAATAAAATCATGAAACTGTCCTTTTTTATCATGAAATGCATAACTGTTGATCCTGTCAAATGAAATAAAAGTCACAATGATAGAATGAAATGTAATTTTTTCTCCTTGGAGCAGAGTTTGCACACATACTTTCCTTTTGGTATTCGCTTTAGACCAGTACAGAAAAAATGGTGCCACTGTTTACACCCACCTTCACACTGAACCCATTGTATTGGTGAAGTCTCTGGGGTGTCTTTTGTTTGGCACATCCCATGTTGGGCCAAATTACATGGTCCAGGCACAAATGGTTTACTTGTGTACACATAGTACTTCTGACAACATCCACTCACTATAAGTAGAGTCTGGGGTTCAACATTCAGCAGTGACCCACCACATGACAAGTAGTCGGAACCTGCATCACATTCTGATGACTTACATGTAAAAACATCAAGTTTAAAGAGTTTGTATGATACAATTTTGTCCTGATCTGGATCAAGTTCCTCTTTGGACTGCAAGTAACCCCCAAATATGTACAGAATTCCATCGACTACACAGGAACTTTGGAATGATATAAATGTTGGTTGCATGTCAAACAGTACACTGTACATTTGATAATCATTTGTTTGATAGTGTAATATGTACAGAACAGTTACATCATGCAAGGGAAGTCTGTGTGAAGCAGTGTTTTTTGTGTAAGCTAACCCTTCAACTATGGCTAATTTATCATCTGATATGAAATCTGCAGTGTGGAAACACCTAGGTTTGACAGAGGGGACTGGAAGTACACTCCATTCCATTGATTCTCCATTAATCTTTAACATATGAAACCTGCCATCCACACAGACTTGTGCAAATGGTTCTGCAAAGGCCATTTCCTTTTCACGGTTCGGCATTTCATATCCACCAAACATGATTGCAACGTTTGCTTTCCCAGGCAGTTTATTAAGAGAATGCCCACCTCTTGCAGTTGGACTGTTTGTCTGTATTTTCCCATGGTCCCCATACTGGCCAAAGGATTTTGCACTGCCTGTGTACTGTGTGATATCAAAAATTTGCTTCTTTCTCTCTACAACTGGTTTACAGATGTACAAATCGTCTACAACAGTGTAATTTAGAACGTCAAGTCCACCCCATATAACAAAATACTTCCCTGGCTCCGCTCCCCACACCATACCCGATGAGGTCAAGGTTGGAATCATTGAACCTTTTGTTACAACATTTTCAATTGACTCGATATATATATCATCATCTGTTGAAACGATCTTTATTTTCATAATTTTTGAAGAATCAACCCAAGAAGCATCTTGTCCACGTCTAACTCCACCCAAGAAATAATATTCAGAAACATCATCTTGGTGCAATTCAATATATTTGTGCCCTTCCCCAGGATAAAAATCCCCATTCTTTAACTCCACCTCTGACCTCTTTCTTGTTTTTTTTTTAATTTATTAGGAACAGAGATATTGAAGGGCAAAAATTGTGCATCGCTGTCGTTTACGCTATGTATTGTACTGGCCGCCATTATAGCGTCCTTAGTGATCCCGTTGAACGGGACAGGACGAGATCGCGAGTGCGCAAGCGCGCGCTCCGATTTCCGCTTTTGCAAGGACTTAGTATAAATAGTTCGTAAGTGCACATAAATGTCTGGCGATCTCCCCTTAAGGACTGACACAGAACCCAAAATTTTAAAATCTCTACACTGAAGAGTTCATTGTATGATACTACCGAGTTTCCGTTTTTACATCGTTTATTGTTTCATTGTTATATACTTACATGTATGTGACAACTTTTTTGCTCATTTGATCAGTACCTGAATAGCCGCGAAAGTCGGGAGACCGTCTCTCACAATGAACTATGACCTCAGGCAGGCTATTTCGATCCATTTTTCATTCCTAAAGACATTTATTCATTTATTTATTTATTTATTTTTGGTGATAAATTGATGTGTATTATATCATATGATGATGTTATATAGTGCAATACAAAAAATTATGTGCATGTACCATTTATGAAATTACTTCCATATTGCATTCACTTGCATGGTGGATCAAGAAAATAAATTCCGCGGAGGAGAGGAGAATCCCAAGTTATCAGAAGGGGGGGTTCCAGTCCGTGGTTTCGATCAAAAGTTTATGTTTAAACGGGAACATTGGCATTTATGGCAAATTCCAGGCTAGCTTGCATAAATGTATTGATAAGTGGTGTACGTCTATCTATTACATATGTGTAGACATGTACCCTATCAAAATTTTTTTTTACATTTACTCTGAAATAATCAAATATTTTGGTAATAATTATTGCAGAAAAAGCCTCGTGGCAAAATTCCAATCAAACACCACTCCTACATAGTATATAATTGTCAGATACATACAGAAAGTCAAAGACATCGGAAGCCAACCCCCCCCCCCCCCCACAACTTCCTTTCCCTTTATTTTGAATGTAACATTTATCATAAATTACGTGACTGATACTATTTATTCGCAAATAATGTATTTGGGTATTATTGCAAAAAAAGCAAGAATGCATGTACTCATGTACAGGTGCATTTACAAAGTGAAAAAGAAAGATAATTCTAAATTCATTGCTCTGCAGATATCGTCAAAACTTTAACATTTCTTGAAATTTACTTGGGAAAGGTACCATTTTCTTTTTTTTTCAGATTCTACGATAACATACTAAGGATATTCGGTTCCAATTTTGAAAAATAAATATACTGTAGAAATAATTTGAAAATGGATTTTATACATTTTGCCATTATGAGATAAGGGCAGAAATCAACGAATCTATAAAAGTAGGAAGTTGATAAAAGTCAAAATGTATATTGACACTATATCAAGTTCTACTGAATCTCAATATTTTTATTATTTAAAATGTCACTCAAAAGCGAGAAAGATATACAAGAATCGGATTTGCAGGGTCCTTAATTTACCTGGCGGCTGCCATATAACATATTGCAGTCGCCGTTTAATTATGTGCTGACCGCAAGAATGTATCAGTCGCCACTTAGTTATGTGGCGGTGCCACTTTAAAAATATGTGGTGAAGGTCGTCTAATGAAGTGGCTTCTGCCAGATAAGAATATGCCAGACTTTCTTAGTTTTCCGGACTTTTTTTCTGCGATAGGTGGAAATATCCAGCTGAAATTTGATACACAGCATGGTTTTGAATAGTGACAAAGCAGATTTACCTTTCGTCAAGTTTGACTTCTTTTTCGAGGAGTTATGCTCCTTGCTGACTTAAAAAAGTCAGTCATTTGCGATAGATGGAGATATTCAGGTGAAAGGGGTAGGGGCAAATTCGGCCGGTTTTTTTTTCCTATTTTAGCTATTTTCAAAAATTATTTTCTTTCCTTTTTTATCTTTCAAATAAGGGTAGAGATATTGTTGTTTATTGAAAATGAATTGAAAAAAGATAAAATAAATTAATATGAGTGTTATTTCCTGCCCAAATTGCCCTCTTCTATCGGAATTAGTAGCAAAATGATAACAACTAGATTTCAACGTTTTAGTTTATAGTATGTATAGAGCAAGCCCATGTACATTCAAAATATGAAAAGGATTGTCCCATATGAGTTTGAAACTGTTATATGCCCTTGCTCTGGGGCTTATAACTGTAGGTATGTTTGTCCATTGTCGAAAGTCTGAATTTGAAATGTGAGGACATATGGCTGGCTCTATGTTCAATCATTTTGCCCTAAAAGGTCGGGTTTTTTTTTTTTTTCGAGAAATCACATAAAATTTGTCCATTTTTGTTTAAAAGAAGCATAATGAATAAGAAAATAGAACATTTTTAGAAATTTTGATTGGGGCCAAAAATGGTCACTTTTGCCCCTACCCCTTTGATACACAGCCTGGTTTTGAAAATTATGCCTCTTTTTTGTCAATTTTCCTGACTTTCTCTGCAACAAATAGAGATATTCATGTGAAATATGATACAAAGTTTAATATTGGATAGTGACAGAGCAAAGGGGTAGCGACAAAATCTGCCGTTTTTGGCCCAATTTTTTGCCATTTTCAAAAATTGTTTTCATACTTTTTTTTCTCTTTCAAATAAGAGAAGAGATATTGTTGTTTATTGAAACTGAATTGAAAATAGATATGATCCACTAATATGAGTGTTATTTCCCGCCAAAATTGCCCACTACTATGGAAATTAATGGTTAAATGATAACAACCTGGTTTTAACTTTATAGTTTATGGCATATATAGAGCAAGCGCATGTAACAAAGTTATACTTTCCATGTACGTTCTTAATATAAAAAAGAAATGTCCCATATGAGTATGAACCCGTTACACGCCCTTGCCCAAGGGCTTACAACTGTAGGTATATGTGTCCCTTGCAAAAAAATCTGAATATCTAATGCGAAGCATAGTGCTCAACTTTCAATCATTTTGCCCTAAAAAGCAGGGTTTTCGAACACGCACATCAAATTTGTTATTTTTTGATCAGAAGAAGCATAATAGATAAGAAAATAGAACCTTTTTAAAATTTTTGATCGGGGCCAAAAATGGCCACTTTTGCCCCTACCCCTTAGACTTTCGTCTTGCTTGACCTATTTTTCGAGGAATGATGCCCCTTGATGACTTGCAAAATACAGGGGGATTTCAGTTTTCTGGATTTTTTTCTGCAACAAACAGAGATATTCATATGAAATTTGATACACGGCTTAGTCTTGGATAGTGACAGAGCAAGTTTGACTTTCGTTACGCTTGACCTATTTCTCTACAGTACTGCAACCCACTTGTTTTACAATTCTATCCTATCCTATCCACCATCCTACATCCTCCAACTATCCATCCTATCCTATCCCATCCTATTCTATTTCATCCTATCCTATCCTATCCCATACTATCCTATCCTAATCTATCAACCTCATTCCAATCCACCTCATTCCAATCCACTTCTATCCCATCTAATCCCACATCCTATCCTACATCCTATCCCTTCCCATCCTACATCCTATCCTATCTACCTTTATCATCATCTCATCAACTTTGGTGAAATTATGATTTTGACTGAATGACTTGAAAAAATTCGTGATTAAGTAGTAAATCATAGATCTATTGTTATTGGATTTAATTAAAATGAAAAATTATCTAGATGATTAAATACCATTTTCACACTTGCAGTAAACGAAATAAAAATATTATAACACACCTCCAAGTTTGTTTTTGATTCATTTAAAATATATAGTACACATTAAGTCAAGTATAAAAGTTCAATGGACCAAATTTAACCAAATAATCAGTTTTACTGCTAATATAACTGTAGAATTGGATAGGATGTAGGATAGGATGTGGGATGTAAGATAAGATAGGATGTCGGATTGGGTAGGATGTAGGATAGGATTGGATATAACTGGATTGGAATGAGGTGGTTAGGATATTATAGTATAGGATAGGGTAGGATGGGGTAGGATTGGATATGATAAGATTCTATCCACTTTCATCCCTTCATCCTGCATTCTACATCCTACCCTATCCACTTTTTTCTCAAACAAGTTGGTTTGCAGGTCTGTAGGAGTTATGCCCCCTTGGCGACTTGCAAAATTCTGGGTTTTTTTGGTTTTTGTTTTGGGCAGTTTTTCGGACTTTTTTCTGCAACAAATGGAGATATTCAGGTGAAATGTGATACACACCTGCAAATGTTATTCTTGGATAGTGACAGAGGAAGTTTGACTTTCCTCATGTTGGACCCATTTTCGAGGACTTTTGCCCTTTGATGACATGCAAAATTCATGACTTGGAAAATTCTTTTACTCTGAAACAAATAGAAATATTCCGGTGAAATTTGATATGTTCCTACGTCTTGGATAGTTACAGAGTAAGTTTGGGTCACGCATGACCTTTTTCGAGGAGTTGTGCCCCTTGATACCAAAAAAAAAATTCTTGACTTCTCTCTGCAACACATAGAGTTTGATAGATAGCTTGACTTTGTCTGGCTTGAATTTCCCCTGGCTGAATTTCCCCTGGCTTGGCGGTGATGTTCCAAGACTACCGTCATATGGCATTTATCGCAGCTCATCCTGTACGCTAGAGCATGTACTGATATTTTGGATTTCCACAGTATTTTACAAATTACCAAGAAACTTTTAGGTCAAGGATTCCGCTTCCATAAACTAGTTACGACTTTCTGGAAATTTTACAATAATTACAGTCAACTACTTTTAAAATTCGGATTTATACACGCCACAGAGTATATTACTTTGGGTATTACACAACCTGTCTTTTATTGTGATATCATAAAGAAAATTAGAAGGATCAAAGGTAGACAGCATAGCCGTCGAAAATGCGTCAGACTCATCAAACCCCTTTTATACCGTGGATATGATCCCAATATCACCAGACGGACACTAGGCTTGATACTTGATCCATCTACAGTCTTGTACCACGCATTCTTGAGACTTGCACTTTCACTGACTGTAACGGGACTCCATGACGAGCCCTGTCCAAACCTCTTAAGAGAAGATAGGGCCCCGACCACCTGTTCTCTCTAAATATCAGTCGGACTCCTCGGGTGATTATATACATGAGCTCGCTACAGCCGGCAGCGCACGGACTGTATTTTGTATGCCCTCTTTTTATACCCATTTACATATTTATCTGTGTTGTTCGGCCCCTGCGTTTTGCGGTCTTGTTTGTGGGTGGTCATCTTACAGTGAGGAGGTTGTTTTACACCCGCTTGTACGTTTTAAGAGACCTCTGGGTAATTGGAGAAGTGAGAGAGTTGTGAGCACGTAATCCAGGATAACCATACAATTTGCTACTTGCGTGTCAAATGACCGTCCAAAGTCTGCACCGGTTACCCATTGGTCTCGTTGGTTTATGTGTAGTCGTTTGTGTTTCATGTTAATAAGTTGTGTGTCTCTTTTCCGTCTCTTGGTATGCTCGTCTTTAGTGTTTTCGCATCGGGTGATGTCGTGTTTTACTGCTGTTGTTGCAACAGGGTCTTGTTGGAGATCACCTCCCTTCTTTTGGATAGTTTATACATGAGTTCAAAAACCCTCCATCTGAGCCATTTTTTTAACTGTCAGAGTAGTATTTGTTGTTTTTCAGATTCCAACAGATATCTTTATATACACTATGATATACAAGTTTGTAGTATCTATCTGGGAAATGGTTTTAAAAAGTGATATGAACTTTTGTTGAGGTCCACCTCAATATCATCATACATATATCAATTGAGTACATTTGTATTTTCCGCATATTTTTGAATGTTTAATAAGTATTATTTACTTATTCAATATTGAATGCCAAAAGTTTTGAATGTTAAATAAGTAACCAACTTCATTAGATTGTTTACTTATTCAATATTGAACCCTAAAATGTTTGAATGTTGAATAAGTAACCAACTTCATTTTTTATTTACTTATTCAATATTGAACGCTGCAATGTTGAATAAGTAACGTACTTCCGGCTATCTATTTTGAAAGCTAAGCTCAATATTAAACTTTCGACTGGTCGGGGCTGAAGCCATATAAAGTTAACATTCTGGTCTATGGAAATTGTAAAAAAAAAGCTTTAGTTCATCAGAAAAGATAATGATAATATTTTGAATGGTTTTCTTGCTTTATAAATGAAAAACTAGATTTCATACAGAAATTTAGGGGTATCCACACTTGTATTGGAGAAAGATGGTAATTTCAAGTAAAACGTTTTAGAAAAAAATAACAATCGCAAGTAAGAGTTACCTTTCCTGAATCTAAGTAATGTTTTTACATTTGATGCAAGTTCCTCAATGCCACTTGTGCTTCTTTAATAATTATATATAAACATTTATAATAATCTATCTAAGCTATATTAGTAGCAGTGTGCACCAAAATATGGTCACAGGAAATTCCTGAATTTTCTAGAGCATCACTATAAAGGGGGGGAGGGAAAAATCTTTTAAGAAATGTAAAAAAAATCGTAGAAATTAAGAATAATGGAAATCATTCTAAGAATATGCATTTGTTCTTTTTCTTTCTTTTCTATTCTTTTTTTTTCTTCTTGGTGGGTAACACCCCTCCCCTCTCTTTCACCTTGCCTGCCTTCGAAGGTGGGCGTGAAGTTAAAACAAATACAAAAACAAAACAAACACACACACGCACAAAACTACAAAACTCACCGAGACCAAAACTGTCTAGATATACACTCATGTTGTCTTTAATACCATTGAGACAAGTGTTAAGGCCTATGAGAAAGGGGCAGTTCTTGTTCCTCCGCGGTGAAATGTTTGGGACAAGCATAGTAAATTTTTCCCCTCTCTCTTTTTCGATCAATGTTTGTGAATACCAATTGCAATGGAAATCCTTAATTTCAATGTAAGTATGAAAAAATCACAGGCTTGTAAAAAACACACACACACACACACACAATACGTTCAAGAGGTACAAGAAAAATACCTCTTTACCTTATGGCAATAAATTTTGCATTTGAGTTGTCTTATGTGAAAGTATAAGTATTCAGTGTTAGGTTGCTCCATTTCAAAAAAAAAATCATGCAAGTTTTTTTTTCTCAAATACTAGTATTTCAAGTAATACTTAGCGTAAAACACGATGAAATCAGCCTAAGATTGTTCAATTTTATAACCCCCACCTTCAGCATCTAACTTGGCCCCGGTGTTTCTCGCCTCTTATTAAATCAATATAGTAATATAAGTATTGCTTGGAAGTAACATCTAAATCAAGAACTTGCTAACTTTATAATGTCTTGGTCTTCTCCATGTACAGGTCATTGTTTTGGTGAGAGTATTTAGAAATATAATATCAGTCAAATTGAGAAGTCAACTTATTTCTTTTTCATAATCTTATTAAAATATCTTTCATTATCTATCCGTATATAAAATGGTTTAAAAAGGTGGAGGCTGAACAAGAAAAAGGTCAAAACCTCTTAGCCGAAAGCTCTCGGGTCTGAACAAGAAAAAGGCCGAAACCTCCAGTAAACATTTGTCTTACCTTCTTCGGACTGAAGAGGGATACGAAATTTTAAAAAAAATCGAAAAATCAAATACGGACACTCTGTCGTTGTAGGAATTTGGGTCATAGGGGTAATCGATCTTACCTGAGGGATCCTCAACCTTAAC
Organism: Pinctada fucata; assembly: GCA_028142955.1. Classification (NCBI taxonomy): domain Eukaryota; kingdom Metazoa; phylum Mollusca; class Bivalvia; order Pterioida; family Pteriidae; genus Pinctada; species Pinctada fucata. Next base: position 22,009,998 of record AP027112.1, on the reverse strand, counting down.
TTCTCTTACAGATACATAGACGATGTGTTGTCCATCAATAATCCATAATTCGCGGAATGCCTTAGCAGAATCTAACTTTCGGGGATTGAAGGCAAATAAACTAAAGAGGCAAAATAATCAGCATCCTATTTGGACATAATGTTGTCCTACGACACTTACGGTCACATGAACACCTCACTCTGACAAACGTGACGACGTAAATTTCAGCATCACAAACTTTCCTTTTCTGGGTACATGTAATATCATCCCATAATCACCTGCTTATGGTGTCTTCATATCTCAGTTGATACGCTTTACCTGACAAGTACCAAATAACTGCCTGGTGCAAGGAAATTGTTTGAAGTGCTGTTCAACAGTTTACGAATTGGAACACATTCTTCATAAAAATATAACAGAGAATATCGCAAAAAGTAGATTATAATTAAATCGAAGACTTTACGCGAAATTAACTTCTATTCACACCTGACTACTGAAAATAAGGTATACGATCTGCATAAGTTAAAAGACAAAAAATGAAACACTATTTAATTTCTTTCAATCCAAATTTATTTATTCTTGATAGAATATAACCTTAAAGAAGATAAAAGTAATAATTCAAAAACTTCCAGTCACTAAGTAAATCATAATCATAGCATGATACATGCTTGAATAAAATATTGATTAACGTACATGTAATGGACATAAAAAGGTAAAAAATTAACAATAATATCACCATATTAAATGTACACCAAAACAAACTTGCATTCAAACCGAACACATTTAAAGTATGTTAGAAAAAATATTGTATTTCCAAGGTTTGTGATACAGTTATGAATGTAAAATCTACATGCATTTTCGTTAAAAATATACACATAGAATAACAAGGAGACAAAATGCAAACATTAAGTACTCTAGCTAACTGTCAAATATTGAATACTGTCCGGAGAGATGGCCTCTATTTATGTATTTGATAAAGACCATTAAGGTCTGTATAAAGGATATATGCCCAAGGAGAGTACAGGGTAATTTAAAAAGGACGGGACCGACCCCACCCTTTTCTCTCCGAGGTCATCTACCCTTCATACAAGGTTAATCTGGAATATAGAATTTTGAACATTTCTGGAATGTAAAACGCATTTTTGGTAGCTTTTCATTCAAAATTATTCGCCTAATAGGTACCCTCCGCTGAACCTAAAACACAATATTTTCTTGCTTTAGCCGAATAGAATATCCAACTCATTATAATCAAGAGAGTTCACACACGTTAGTGAAATAATTTTCTTTTTCCGACCCCTTTGATTTTATTGAACGTTGCACTCTCATAGTTAGAATACTTCACGGTATTCATGAAATAAAATGACCGAAGAATAACAAATGAATTGCATTTAGAGATCTGTAGGTCTCTTTGCTGCATGCTAGACGTCTAATTCTGAAGTCGGTATTGAATGAAGACGGAGTGTCCCGACTCTGTCATCAGGGAGCTGTAAAGTAAGAGGATTTTCGTCCGGTATGTTTCCTATTTCATAGTACTCCCGTAGATCCGTGTATGTGGCATTCTCAGCACATTTTGAAATCCCTGTTGTATAAGCAGCTCCTATGTACCTTCGTGAGAACGATTGTAGCCTGTTGCAAAATTAGTGAGTACGATTTTAATCATTTTGAAGTAACAAAAGAACTTATCCTTTGAAATCATCCAAAGTTTATTATATTGTTGAATGCCAACATTTTCAATTCATTTTATTGTCATTCAAGTTTTAAAGTCAGTTCATTGTATTCTCATTCAAGTTTTGAAGACAATACGATGGACTCCCCTTACGAGTTGGACTCACTTGACTTTTTTCTAAATACGCCGATGATTGATGCAGGAGACCTTTCATTCACAAACAATCGAAAATCTCCTAGAATTCTTTTTTATAAAAAAAAGTACGTCCAAACGATGAAGATAACAGTAGTCTTACCTTTGCCGAAAAATCATTAAAATGCTAACGATGACAACAATGAAAACCATGGCCACTGTCACACCTCCATTTGTACATGGAATTAAAATAAAAATGTATTATTAGAATCAAAATAAAAAGTGCACGGACGGAATCAAATAAAACGATGCATATTTATACATTACAAACAAAGAATGAGAGAATATCTCCAGGTCTCGGATGCAGGACTAAGTGTTTTTGTCTTAAGTTTATCTGAACATGACGAAAATAAAATATAAAACTTGAATTAATCAAAGACTGCATAAATTTAAAAGTAGATTCAGCTAGATATTAGTACAAACGTTTGATAATATTAATCGATTCTGAAGCGTCGTACCTATGAAATATAACATGTTGTCATTCACTCCAGTCCCTACAAAAAAGAATTCTCATGAAAGAATAAGAAATAAACTAGTGATTACTTATTTCAATTCCCTCAAATCCGAGTCATCATGGAAAGAATGTCAAACAAAAAACCCAAACTCAGATTCGAAAATTTCAGGCTTGCAGATTCTTGAATATAATAAAACTAAAATGAAAGGTGATTTCTGATTAAAAGTAAACACAATCTCTCAAGACCACTATTTCATAATGACGTTTCTATATTACTGCTGGTGTAAAGCAGATGCACGTACCTTAGGGTTTTCACATCCCTTCTGCGGGCAAGGCGATACTGGTTCGTATGTTAAGATCCTTCAGAATCAATAATTTACTAATTTCATGTCGGATTTGCATACTTAACGTGGAAACATGGTGGAAAGTATTTAATTTCATACATGATTGTACAGTCTATGATGAGATTATAAAAATGACAATGAAGTAGGTATCGGTGTTTGAGCAATCTGATAGTACCTGCGTCAAAGAGATGTCAGTGCCTACTAGAGATGTAACAATATATTGCGAAAGTAAAGAAACTTATATCGAATTGCGATACGAAATGCGCATCGCAATACCTCGAGCCTTCATAGATTATATGACTAAATCCTTGAATCACTTTGAGTTTAATCTGTCAAGAGAATTAGATCACCTTCATGTGTTTCTGTCCAGCAGATGGTATTGAGCATGTGAAATTCAATAAAAAAAAATATAAACATCATGGATGACAAATATTGATAATGACCATATCCCTGTATACAGCACAAAATCGATAATTCAGAAAATCAGAAACCGAAGGCATACATGGCAGATGGTATTGAGCATGTGAAATTCAATAAAAAAAAATATAAACATCATGGATGACAAATATTGATAATGACCATATCCCTGTATACAGCACAAAATCGATAATTCAGAAAATCAGAAACCGAAGGCATACAAAATCAGGATAAAACAGGAACCAAAGCAAACAAACAAAAACCTCCGCCATATGCAAAGAAGCGAACTCACCAATATGGGAGTGAGACAAAGTGACCAGGAAAAGTAAGCATCTCCTGCTTGCATGCAACATCCGCCGCTTCAATTCGGTAGAACTGTCACATCAGGTCACTTCCATTTTGGAAGACATACAGTACAATCTTTGGTTGAATGGTTCACATGGTCTATGACAGAATAACATTTTAAATGATGCTATTGAATTTAAAGACGTTTAACATTTATACCACTTGGTGAGTGTCACTGCTGGTGGACCAGGAGTCCCCGAGGGCACATGTAGCCAAGTTCGATCAATTTCGGTTGATCGTTTCTTCAACGCATTCTAAAATTTCTGTTATCAATATTTCTTGAAATTTCAAAAAAGTGGGTCCTGCAGCATCATATCCCACCCATCCTGCTACGTATTTCGGTACGCTTTTTCGACATAGTCACTTTCATACTTGTTTGGCATATGACATTGTTTAGATTTGAGGATCACTGACGAGGGTTAAGTACCCGAAACGTGCATGTCTGGTCCATGCTGTTAATTTATCAGGTTTTAAATGATGCTATTGAATTTAAAGACGTTTAACATTTATACCACTTGGTGAGTGTCACTGCTGGCGGACCAGGAGTCCCCGAGGGCACATGTAGCCAAGTTCGATCAATTTCGGTTGATCGTTTCTTCAACGCATTCTAAAATTTCTGTTATCAAAATTTCTTGAAATTTCTAAAAAGTCGGTCCTGCAGCATCATATTCCACCCATCCTGCTACGTATTTCGGTACGCTTTTTCGTCATAGTCACTTTCATACTTTTTTGGCATATGACATTGTTTAGAATTGAGGATCACTGACGAGGGTTAAGTACCCGAAACGTGCATGTCTGGTCCATGCAGTTAATTTATCAGGTTTTAAAGGATGCTATTGAATTTAAAGACGTTTAACATCCACCATTCTGGAGAGTGGGACATCATACTGTATCAGGGGTTCACCATATTGACCGTAGAACTTCCTCAGTGACGATGTTAGTTGGTCACAAGGACATACATTAAAGGACGACATTTAAGGACATACATTTAAGGACGAATATGAATTTACATCGAAAATGATAAAAATGAAAAGAAAGAATATACCGTAATACAGCTCATGAAATATCGCGATACACTATCGTCATTAGAAACATTGTTTACACTGGATTTTTATGATAACATGCTTAGAACCGTTTCTTGATCTTAACATTAGTTTGACGCCTAATGTACAAATCCAGCACGAACTGTGTAATTAATGATATTCAATGGATGTCAGCTGCACAACAAGACCACAGACCAAGAGATGTATATTTCTTTTACTTATACATGTAGGTTCAGAGGATGTAAGAGCACAATAATACGAATCGGCATCGCAACGACGTAATGTGGATACACGATAGCATATGTTCTCATAGATAACGTCATGTAACTTGATTTGAAGACGTTAAACTTTTGATCAGATGATCAGATAATCTCAAACAGCCTTGTATTCAAATAAAGAATATATTATTTTCGAATTCAATGACAATTATCCAAGTATCTTCAAGTTGATCTTCAAAATGAATGAATTCATAAGTCATATTGAGAGTATAAGTAGTACATTGTAAGTGAATGTCAAGTACATTGTAAGTGAATGTCAAGTACATTGTAAGTGAATGTCAAGTATATTGTGTGTGAATGTCAAGTACATTGTGTGTGAATGTCAAGTACATTGTAAGTGAATGTCAAGTACATTGTGAGTGAATGTCAAGTATATTGTATATGAATGTCAAGTAAATTGTAAGTGGATGTCAAGTACATTGTGTGTGAATGTCAAGTACATTGTGTGTGAATGTCAAGTACATTGTAAGTGAATGTCAAGTTCATTGTTAAGTGAATGTTAAGTACGTTGTAAGTGGATGTCAAGTACATTGTGTGTGAATGTCAAGTTCATTGCGTGTGAATGTCAAGTACATTGTGTGTGAATGTCAAGTACATTGTGTGTGAATGTCAAGTACATTGTAAGTGGATGTCAAGTACATTGTGTGTGAATGTCAAGTTCATTGTGTGTGAATGTAAAGTACATTATGTGTGAATGTCAAGTACATTGTAAGTGAATGTCTAGTTAATTGTTAAGTGAATGTCAAGTTCATTGTTAAGTAAATGTCAAGTACATTGTAAGTGTATGTCAAGTACATTGTGTGTGAATGTCAAGTACATTGTAAGTGAATGTCAAGTACATTGTAAGTGAATGTCAAGTACATTGTAAGTGAATGTCAAGTACATTTTTAAATGAATGTCAAGTACATTGTAATTTAATGTCAAGTACATTGTAAGTGAATGTCAAGTACGTCGTAAGTGAATGTCAAGTACATTGTGAGTGAATGTCAAGTGCATTGTAAGTTCATGTCAAGTTCATTGTAAGTGAATATCAAGTACATTGTAAGTGAATGTCAAGTACATTGTAAGTGAATGTCAAGTACATTGTAAGTGAATGTCAAACAGAAACACCATATCAATACAAAAATCAAAACCAAGGAAACTTCAATACAAAACAAATCAATCAAACCATTTTTGAAATAAGAAAATTTAAAAAGACGGAGAAAAGTAAATCCATTTAGAGATTAAATCAGATGACTGGGACGAGTAAGTATCTCCGGCATACTTTCAACATCCATAAAATAACACGTGCAAAATATTTTTGTCATCATATCATATGTACAGAAACGTCGTTATCTGACAAGAAGATGCAGGATTTACTTTTGAGGATCACTTGAGCAGATCATTCAAATACAAAATTTGAGCTTTTAAGGGATTTATTTTTCAACAACTTCTCTACGTAACACATTGTCTTCGTTTTATTACTGTGTTGTATTTGACAAAAGGCGAAAAATGTTGACGCAAAGAGCAAACATATCTCATTGCCTTTTGATTTTAAGATTCTCTATATTTACCTCTTTCTTGTGAGCAATTGAGCAGCTGATGAGCGTTCCATTTCCCGTTTGCGCTGCATGTCACCGTGTAGATACCCACACTCAAGCTCTTGTCACATGTAATTAATGCATGTGATCCATACGTTGTTGAATTATACGTTGTTACGGCATTTGATACATTTGGTGGTAGCCCACAGTCTACAATAGAAATTTTCATTGAGATATATTCCATTTTGATAGTACCGTTTTGCTCAGCAATTACAAATAGAATTGAGCTTATCATTTTCAAAATTGAAATGTATGTTCCGTAGTATTAATTATATTGCCTTAAGACATAACTGTATAGAGGCCTACACTGGCAGAAATTCAGGTAACCTTTGTTGAAATAACAATTATATGGCAACAATTAAACATTACAGATATGCTTTGTACCTATAAGGTGACATCCTGAAGGTTGTTCCCATGTACTGTTTTCGAGGCATTTTATTTTGTCATTTCCAAACTGAGTGTATCCAATTTGGCATATATAAATTGCGCTAGATCCGTATTCTGTTGAGAAAGGAAGAGATCTCCAACAAGACCCCGTTGCAGCATCAACAGCAAAACACCCGATGCAAAAACACAAAAGACGAGTACAGCACGAGACGGAAAAGAGACACACGACATGTAAACATCAAACACAAAAGACTACACATAAACCGACAAGACCAATGGGCAACCGGTGCCGACTTTGGACGGCCATTTGTCACGCAAGTAGCAAATGGTGTGGTTATCCTGGATTACGTGCGCACAACCCTCTCACTTCTCCAATTACAAAGATGTCTCGCAGAACGTACAATGTGGTGTAAAACAACCTCCTCACTGTAAGATGACATCACACAAACAAGACCGCGAAACGTAGAGGCCCCAAAAACACAGATGAATATGTAAATCGATACAAAAAGAGGACATGCGTAATACAGTCCGTACTCTGCCGGCTGTAGCGAGCTCATGTATGTAATCACCCGAGGAGTCCGACTGACATTCAGAGAGGACAGGTGGTCGGGCCCTGTCTTCTCTAAAGAGGTTTGGACAGGGCCCGTCATGGAGTCCCGTCGTCACAGTCAGTCAGAGTGCAAGTCTTAGATATGCGTGTACAAGACTGTAGATGGGTCAAGTACCATGCCTAGTGTCCGTTTGGTGACATTAGGATCATATCCACGGTATAAAAGGCGTTTGATGATTCTGACGCATTTTCGATGGTTATGCTGCCTACCTTTGATCCTTCTAATTTTGTTTATCATATCACCATAAAAGACAGGTTGTGTAATACCCAAATGAGTTAAAGAAGATGTAAAGTAATGTACTCTGTTGCGTGTATAGATCCGAATTTTAAAAGAAGTTGACTGTAATTTTTGTAAAATTTCCAGAAAGTCTTAGTAGTTTTGGTAATTTGTAAATTTCTCAGTGAAAATCCAAAATACCAGTACATGCTCTAGCTTACTGGATAAGCTGTGATATGTAAATGCCGTATGACGGTAATCTTGGAACATTTGTCATTTGTAACATTTGAGGTATAATGCACCATGGAGAACTCACTAATAGGAGGCAATCCACAATCTGATAGAAAAATAAATAAGTGAATTTAATATTTATTCTCTATAAAAACCTAAAAAAAATCAGACATCTTTGGCCACGACATATCTCAGATTTTTGATATTTTTGTGTACAATGAGTATATGATGTCCTCAGAAAGAAATGACCTTCCATTTTTTTCTTTTACGTTCCGTTGCCATAGTAACTAAGGTTTCGTATAAAAAAATCCTTTAAACAAGGCATTTTTATGCATCCCATTACCATGGAAACGAATGTTGAATGTTGAGGTAAATTTCTGAACAGTTACATGTAATATTATTTGATTATTCAATGCTCATTCTTTCTGTAGGTTACGTAAATTTGCTTCAATTTCAAGAAATATTGCTTATTCAAAATGTGCCTTTTTGGTAAATTTTGGTCAAATTTTCCCTATATCTAACTTACTTTTGACATGAGTTAAAATACAGTTGCTCAAGATTAGAATTGCAGTTGCCTATTTCCGAATACAGTTAGCCTAGGACTTCATGGGAATCGAAGGAAATTTTTGTAGAAATAAGATTTTTCTGTATATATGCCTTTGAAATTGGTTACCATGGTAACATTTGGTACGAAGGTGTAAATACCTGTCATCAGTAAAAAGCTAATTTCTAAAGATGTATGTCTGCTATCGTTACAAAACTTTGTATTAAACACAATTTGTTGCTATAATGACCTTGAGAAAATGTCAAGGTCATTTGCTCAATTTTCAAGGTCATTGAAAAATGTTTGCTATTTTCAGGCCAAATTTTATTTGGTGATTTTTTCACTAGAAGGAGAGACGGTAAACGGTATGGAACTTACTATAGGTAAAACAATCAATAAGAGGTGACAGTATGATAAATGCATTATTTGTTGAGATGAGTATCAAAATTACCAATCTTCATTTAAGACCCAAATAAATGTCACTTATTTACAAGGAAAATTTAGAAAATATCAATGGTATGCTCTTATTGAAAGTGTGTAAAACATAAAAGTAAAATACAATTTAACAAACTGTGATGAATTCTACTTCTTTTGGTCGGTTTTTCAACTGTAAATATTTAAAACACAATATCTTATGGAATAAGTTAGAGAAATCAATTCAAAATAATAGGAAATCCTGATCTTTGTGTAAATTTGAGTCTAAAGTTAGAAATGACCTTGAAATTTGGACAGATGACCTTGACATGATTTGAAGGTCAAGTGATAATGATAAATGTCATTAGGACTAAAATCTTTGGGAAAAGTAATGTTCTTAGATATGCAGTATACAGAAATATTGATTCCAGGTTGCTATAGCAACAGTTTTTGATTGGCAAAATGGTGAGTTTCACCATAGATTTTATTTCTTGATTTTTCCAGCTATGAATTTCAAGTTTGTCAAGGCGACATCAAATACCCACAACGTTTGCCAAATCATTGCTTTCAACTTTCAAAATAGTTAAAAACAGGCAAAAAATTACCCTTAAAATATACCTTATTTTTGCTTCATTTTCATATATTTTGACTAAATATCAACAACTACCTTATCACCCCCACTCAAAGAATTTTTTTTTATCGAATTTATCGATTTTCCTATCCGAGTAAACCCTACTCTTTCGACCTTAAGTTTGGAATATTAAGAGTACTTCACAAAAATTAAAAAGCATTTATATAAAACGTCTTTAGAATACACACAAATGTACATGTACATGATTGATTTTTTTTCTTCCTGTGAATCATCATGCGAAGGAGGTACGGTGCGAGATTCAGGGCTAAATACGGCCTTATCTTACCAGCTTCCTTCATTAAAAATGTAACAAACTTAATATTTATCTTTAATTCAACGAAATGGAATATTCAATGACAGTTTAAACGCCAATATGTATGTTCCGCCCTACATACGTGTCCTAGACGTTGAATGCTGTCTGGTGGTCTTTCGAAGCTGAATCTCAATTTGCTTCATTAAATGTCAGTAGCCAAATGAAAGAAAATGTGATCGCATTAGAAACTTCTTCTTAAAATTATAATTTTCAAGATTGAATTTAACAGACGGAGTGTAAGCCCAAAATATGTAACTATTTTTGTACAATTAATGCTATTACTATATCTAAAATAAAGACTTCGTCCTCGGTCAATATGATTTTGTTCAGGTCTATAATTCCAGTTATCAACCCCATCAAAGTGATATAATTGTACATGTATTATATTATGTTTCAAAGAAGAGTACATGTACACATGTTTCAAAGAAAATGCTGAATTTATTGTGAAGATACAAAATCCATGTGCTGCTATTTGGTTTCTATAAACTCTAATTCTTTATACGTAGGTGTCTTGAAGTGATTTTAATGTAATATAAATGTTATTAATTCTGGTATACATTGCATAAGGCCTTTGGATGTTTTGTTTCTATGTCAAATGCATATTGGCAAATCATTCTGGTGTTATATTGAATACGATATAATTATTGCAACTAAGAATAAATCCGACTGGCGCAATAGAGAGATGTTGATGTGTCAACTGTATTTAATGACATTGTTAACATTATCTTAAGACTAGTGTTTATTATCGAATACTATATAATCATTGCAATGAAAAGAAATCCGACATATGAAAAAAAAAAGATTTTGACGTTTTAACTTTATTTCATGAGCATTAGTCTTTAGAACTGTGACTTTACCAATACGTTGACAAGTAATTGCTGGCGATTCCCATATTCCATTTTCCAAACAGGAGATATCATCCACAGCAATACCATTATACACGTAGCCCTTGTTACAATTGTAAACAGCTTTGGAGCCCGGAGATGTTGTCGAGTACAGTGATTTGGCGTTTTCCAGAACCGGAGGTGAACTGCAATCTGTTTTGAATTGAGGAATAGTATACAGTTAAAGTATACCATTGAGGGAGTTAACACGATTCTGGTTCCCTCGCCTCGTGAAATAGGTCTGGTCTTGGGGAACCAGAATCGTGCTTACTCCCTCAATGGTTTACTTTAACAAATTTATTATACCGAAACAAACATTATACTGAAACAAACATATCTCTTAGGTATACAGTAACAAACATTATACTGAAACAAACATATCTCTTAGGTATTCAGTAACAAACATTATACTGAAACAAACATATCTCTTGGGTAAACAGTAACAAACATTATACTGAAACAAACATATCTCTTAGGTATACAGTAACAAACATTATACTGAAACAAACATATCTCTTAGGTATTCAGTAACAAACATTATACTGAAACAAACATATCTCTTGGGTAAACAGTAACAAACATTATACTGAAACAAACATATCTCTTAGGTATACAGTAACAAACATTATACTGAAACAAACATATCTCTTAGGTTCACATTGTTCCAATGGAAATTCTAATGATTTTGCCTTGCCTTCTCGACTGAATGACTGAGTAACGGAAAATATTAAATTTTGATGATTAGATAAACAGAAACATCATTTATCATACTCATAGATGTTTAATTTTTGATTGTTTTATCTTATTGCGGATAAATTTATGTGCTAAGCGGATAGGAGGCGGATTACTCTGCTCGCGTATTGATAGCGTCATCCGATCAACCTTCACATCATCCGATCAAACTGCAACGGACCTTCAACGGCGCTGATTGGCTGATACTGACACCCCCCCCCCCCCCAAGAAGCTCCGCCCCATTTTGAAACTAACTCCCTAGGGAAATAGTCTTCTCAACTAAAGTACCCCTTTGCAGGGAAATAGTCTTATCAGGCGATTTTCAGGGATTTAGTTAAATTTAATGAGTCTCTTTTATATAGGAAAAAAACAGTAGAGGTATGATAATAGTATATATCATATTCTAATGGATGCTTTAAATTTGAACTATTTATCGGTTTAGGAACATAGATTTCAATGAGACACACCTGTAAGTAAAGTTTTGATCTTTGTTTGCAAAATGTTGCAACACTATTTCAAAATGAAAAAAAAGTTTCTGACACATAATATACTTATTATGAATTAGATTATTACTAAATAAACACTACTTTATGTCTTTGTGTCAATAATACATGTAACAGAGTGTTCGAAAATTGTATATCGATTTTGCAGGTACTAGTAACTTAATCGTATCCAGTGAATGTATCGTACCTATTATTCAGTCCTTAACAAAATCAGGAAAATAAGTTTTTATAAGAAATTTTCTTCATGCATCAAAGAAGAAGAGTGTTCGTATTTCGAATTGTCACTATCTTGTGGTCTGGTGGATCCATTTCGCTATATAAACAAGACAAATGTAGTTTGAGACCGCTTATGTGTAATGGTCTTTTTTAATATATGTATATAAATACATATACGTTATTCCAAGTTTATCGCAGAATATTCCATGATTCTTTTGATGTTTCTCTTTTTTCATTAATAGCATTTGAATTTTAAAATTCAATGATTGGTTATTTGTGGACCGTACACATATTGGTGCTGCTTCAAATTACAGATTTTTTTTCTATTCTGACTAAATAAATGAAGTTTCATCTAAAATTTGATTATCATTATTGATATTGTAAAATAACTGCATATGAACTATAGAATAGAACAGAATCAATTATTTGGAATGAATGATGAAGCTACAATACTGAATGACTTATTTTGCATCTCTTTGAATATTTACCGCATCCAGTAGCTGGCAAACAGATTGCTGTGGGTGCACAGATGCATTTTTTCTTACATAATTTACCATGATAGCCTTCTGGACATTCGAGTGAACAATTCAAACCATACAAACCAGATGGACAAGCTGAAAATAAAATTTAAAAAAAAAAGGTTTTTAAATTATAAATAAGCACACACACCTAATCCAGAATGAAATATCATGCAGTGGTTGAAACTCAAAAACATATTCAAAGTTAAGAATTTTAAAAAAATTTATCAATGGTTACTATACAAAAACCTGACAAACAAAACCAAAGAAAGGGTGAAAATCAATACAACAGTGAAAACAGCGGAAGATACTCTCACAAGACGAGAGAAAAGAATAATAAGACACCAATATCATACCATTACATGTAAATCCGAAGGATAACATTGTCGATATATCCAACCTCAACGAAAGCCTATGTTAAACCGAAATTATTCTAGGCTGTGCCATTTATATTGCAAATAAACATACTCTATATTGCTTGCAGAAATTTCGTTAAGAAGTAAAAAAGGCTATTCCAGAAATCGTATTTTTGTTAATTTTCATGATTTTTGACCTAAATAACACGTTTTCTCAAATATTCAGAAATAAAAGCCATCGAAGAGGTATATCAATTTATTTGTGATACTAATACATTCGATATATTTCTATTGTAGTAATTTCATATTGTCATAGAATCAACATGGCAGTACATAGCGATTACCAAAAACTACTAAATATTCAGATTGTCATGCTGTACTTAAATACAATGCCTACCTTCACAACGCCCATTTATCATCCAGTAGTTTACACAGCATCTGTTTTGTCCTTTCTTTCTGGAATATAATGATAAATATTTTCGACTGACTGTTCATCCCGAAAAATATCAGTCAAGTCAAGATTCAAGTCTAGATTATTTCGGAAGCGTATAAGTGCCAGATAGATATTCTTTTTTTTTCACACAGGAAAGTGTGAAATTTACACTCTATAGTGAAAACTTTGTGTAACTTTTACACCTCATTCTGTAAACTTAACACATATCGGTGTTCATTTAACACATTCAAGTGTTAATTTTACACATTTAAATGTTAATTTAATATGTTTCAGTGTAAATTTTTCAGATTTGTTTTCTGTAAATTTTACATTTTATGTGTAATTTCCACGCATTTAAGTGTACATTTCACTTTTCTAAGTGTAAATTTTTGCTTTTACAATGTAAATTGTACTTTCTTTCGTGTGAATTGTACACTTCTATGCTTAAATTCTACACTATCATGTGGAAATTGTGCAATTCTATATGTAAATTGTAAAATGTTATATGTAAATTGTATAATTTTATGTGCACATTTTTCATGTCAATATGTGAATGTTACACTTTAACTTCAAAAGCACATCGAATATTCCTCCATATTAAAAAAAAACAGATAAAATGCTTGAATCAGATGCTTGAAACAAAACGCCTTTGCTGATAAACTGAGTATTTCTTTGACAAGCCATAGTCAAGTATCATTCACTATTTGAAATCAATTTCGATCGATAAAAATGCTCAATTTAACGGAACAAAACTTGCATGAATTGTATATTCCTATTATATTGAAACACCACAAGAAACTCATAATATTAAAGAAAAGTTCAAATAATTCATAAATTCGATGGGAAATGTATTGCGACTAGAATTGTTTATTTTGTATATTTAATGGCTTAAATTATCGTGAATTTCAAAGTAAGGATGAAACAATTAATTTTTGAAAAGAAAAAGATCTGTCAAAAATTCAGTAAATGTCTTTTTGAATCTTCGAATGCTTAGGTAATGGAGTACAAGAACTAAAGTTTCGGTAAGAAATTTTGTATGTAAATCGGCACATTCTTACATTTAATGCGCTCGTAATAATTAATAGATTAGTTTGTTATGTATTGTACCTACATACCCACAATAGCCATGTACAATTCCAAAAATACTGACGGTGATATCTGCGAGTAGGAAGAAGCCAAAGATAACTACGAAGTCAAGTACCAGCATATCTATAATAAGAAGAATATCTTTTATGTGAATACAATTCGTGCAAAAAATTTTGAAACGTCGTAGAAATATTTTAAGAATGTACATATACATATATTTTGAAGCAGCACTATCTAATTCTATACTGTATAGCGGATAATTACATACGCAGAGAAACTAGTAGAGAAGGTCAACGGGGGAGGATAAGGATATCTTGCTCACTAGACATAAGGCGAATCAGCCCTGAAGAAAATTTTGATACTTAAGGGGATCCAACCATCTACGCATGCGTCCGATTTCAGTTCCGCTTTTCTTCACTTTGACATCTACTTCTGCTGTCACCGCCTCTTGTTTGTCTGCAAGATTCTCGCAGACTGAAATTGGGGCTTCATCTTTGCAAATGAAATATTGCAGATACATGTATATACCATCAGGTTTGACTACATTTATGAGGTATAGATGGTACAAGTAATGCCTTTGTTTCAAGATCAGGGATTCTTTCTTCCTTCGTACGTTGTCAACACGATCAGCTCAGCGAGAGGTCTCCACTAAAACTAAAAAATCCAAGCTATAAATCGGGACCTTCCGTCCTTAGACGTGAGTCTTGAAGATGAATTGTTCTACATCATGATAAGGATAGTTCCCTCCATTGCCTATGTACTCGCCCCTAACACTCAAAGAAGCAATATGTGTGCCGCTGCCTTTCGATCTTTTGCACCGTTTACGTCAGAAATCCGAATGACGTCACTATAACGACATGCAGAACTTGCGTGGCTTCTCGGGCTTTATCATTACGGGAAATGGCGTGAGTAAATAGCGATAATGGCAAGGTTGTATTGCAAGCCTGTGCCGCCTATGACCTTTTTTGCGAGTTGAAGGGGATTCATGACAGTATCCGAAAGAACCCCATCGGAAAGCTTTGGATCAATAATGACGTCATAAAAAACGGCGATATTGACGCATTAATTGCATGAACATCAGCATTAGGTGACGTAAAAATAAGGGTTGGAGGTAACAAAATCACTATAACTTAATAAGTGACTGTCAAATTTCAAAAGGAACTTATCTGTGTTTAACTTGACATATGAAGAAAAAATATCAAGTTTCTACGGAAAATAAATGATAGGGTTTCAAATAAACAGACTGTATTATTAAAAATAAATGTAAGAATTTCAGATAAACAGACCTTATTATTAAAAATAAATGATAGGGTTTCAGATAAACATACTTTATTATTAAACAATTCAAATGTTACACGTATTTAAATTCAATAGCATCATTTAAGACCAGATAATTTACAGCATGGACCAGACATGCACGTTTCGGGTTCATAACCCTCGTCAGTGATCCTCAGTCTAAATAATGTAATTTGGCCAAAAAGTGTGAAATTATCAAGTCCAGAAATGTACCGAAAGATGTAGCAGAATTGATGGGATATGATGCTACAGGACCCACGTTTTTGGATTTTCAAGAGATTTTGAAACAGAAAATTTCAAATGTTTTGAAGAGACAGACGATCAACCGAAGTTGATCGAACTTGGCTACATGTGCTCTCGGGGACTCTTGGTCAACCAGCAGTGACTCACCAAGTAGTTCAAATGAAGATGTTCTCAAAATAGACATTAATTTATCTCCTTTTCGCAATTTCTTTTAAAAGTCTCGGTGATCATTAATTTCATAATTCTATACACATCCGATTGAGCACATAATATCGAAATGAAAAATACAGCTATTGTTTATTTTCTGTCTCTATATTTGATTTGTAACTGCTTTTGGTCCCCAAATAGTGTTCATCTTAACGTCGCATTTACGGCCATTTTGGGGTTTTCAAGGGGTATATATGTACAATCGTGGCTTCAAAACTGACGGTAAAAAATTGACGAAACTTTGCGAATAGAAAAAGTATGTTTCAATTATTTATTTCAACATTAAATTAAATTACATGACTTTTTAAAGTCATGCTGTCTATACCTCGAATCTTAAAGCCACTTGGGGCATTACTTATTTGCATTGCAAATCAGTCGCATCATTGCTATTTCTAAGATTAGCGCCAGTCTGGGCATTCTATATAAATTGTTTTTAAAATCCGCAAATAGTGATGATAGTCAATGAGACAAAGAAGAAATATTAGAAGTAAAGTTGTTACCTAGAAAACTTCTTGTGAGAGGAACATGAAAATAAAAGAAATATATTTTTTCTCTTCGTCATGCCTTGGTTATCTTTATCAATTCTTTTTATGAGTAAGAGAGAATTACGATAAAATATTTCTACTTTCAGTTTTGGCGTTGACATCTTATAGGCAAGTTCTTATTTGTTGAACCTTGTTAGCCTTTCGATTGATTGAGGTTTTTAGAATTATTGGAGTTTGGTTTCGGCTTTTGTGTTTGAGTCTCATTATCATGACAGAATGTCTATCTTCATGTACCTTTGTTCGTTTTGTGTCACCATGTAAGAGTGAGGGGGCTAATATAAACAAAGATTATATTTTCCTTCCGACGGTTAGGTACCGCAAAAGTGGGAGGGCTGTGTGGATAACCCTGTCATTTTGCTACCAACGTTGAAGATGGACGTACTACGTGGTGAATTACATGTTTTGATGTCGTCTTTGGGGTTTGATCTTCCTTGTCTCTTTGGAATATCTTTGTTGTGCTTGTTCACTACTTGTTTCGGCATATAGATGTTTCCGGTTTTTTATTTACCTGTGGGTACTTCATCGATTCCTATTGGACCCCATTTAATTTGAGACTTAATAAAAAATTTAGTTCAAAGTAGATTCATTCTTTTCCAAAACACATAAACTGTATTTCTTCCTACATATGACGGCTTTTCTACAACGAATTAGTATCGTCACGATTGTCTGCTATAAAAGATATTTTCCATTGTCATTATGTATTCATTTAATCGAAAAAAACAATTTAAATGTAATCTTCATTAAGTAACATTGTATGGAAAGGGATTACGGTCACGGTGTTATTTGACATGCTATTCGTCTTCAAAATAATTAGATTCATTTAAAAACAGATAAATTTGCAGCATGGACCAGACATGCACATTTCGGATACTTATTCCTCGTCAGTGATACTCAATCTAAACAATATAATTTGGCCAAAGAATGTAGAAGTCCAAAAATATATCGACAGACGTTACAGGATGGATGGGATATGATGCTACAGGACCCATACTTTAGAAATTACAAGAAATTTTGATGGCAAATTTTCGAATGCGTTGATGTTTTAATTTATACTTTGCTTAAATCAAAGTTGGGAGCTTCCTGGTAGTAAATCTTAATGCCGAAACAATAATTGCATAAGGAAGAAATGATTATGTCGGAATCTGAGATGTTATTAATTATGATATGACGACAATTTTGAATGTCGCAATACAAACGTAAAAAGCACGTAAGAAATATGACATAAAGATAAAAGTCAAATGCACAAATTTCAATGCAAAAATGTAAAAATTTCAATGCGAAAATGAAAAAAATTCAATGCTAAAATGTAAAAATTTTAATGCCAAATTGTACAAATTTTAATGCCAAAATGTAGAAATTTCAATGCCAAAATGTACAAATTTCAATGCCAAAATGTACAAATTTTAGTGCGAAAAAGCAAGAAAAATGAACATGGACTAATAAATGTTTTACCACCATTTACCATTTGTCTCGTTGGTGTACATGTAGAATTTTGTGTTAAGTTTTTTGGCGTCGTATATGTTGTTCTTTGTATCCTTTGCTTCTCTTGTTGTGCTTTTCTACTCTGTGTCTTTACATAGGGATGTTTTGCTATGAAAATTGTAACTGCAGGAGTCTCCCCCTTTTTGCTTGAATGTAACAACATTGTTAAATGATATATAATATTCCAAAGATTTTAATGTTATCTAAATTTGATATGAGAATGGTTTTAACAAAAGTAAATAAGAAAAAAACAAAAGAGAAAGAAAAAACATAACAAATAACAAATTAAGCAAAGAAAATAGCAATCCAAGGAATGCTTGTGTCGTCTGCGAAGCAGATTTTTTAAATTGAAAGTAGGTCAAATATCAAGGGCAAGATTACTAGGTCAAAAATTATGGAATATTTAGAAAGGTCTTTTCATAAGGAATACAAATGTGAAATATCAAAGCCCTATCACTTACCAATCAAGAGATAAGCCAACCTTAGATTTTTTGAAAAGTAGGTCAAATACATGTATCTAGGACAAGGTCACGAGGTAAAAAATGATAGTACATGTATGTGAAGAAAGGTCTTGTCACATGGAATGCACATAAGAAATATCAAAGCCTATCACTCACCAATCAAAAGATAGAGCCAATCCAAGATTTTTTTTAAAAGTAGGTCAAATATCTAGGTCAAGGTCATGAGGTCAACAATTATGTGTAGAAAGGAGATTTTTTTAAAAGTAGTTCAAATATCTAGGTAAAGGTCACAAGGTCAAAAGCATGGTATGTGTAGAAAGAGCTTGTCACAAGGAATACACATGTGAAATATCAAAGCCCTATCACTTACCAATTAAAAGATACAGCCAATCTTAGATTTTTTGAAAAGTAGGTCAAATAT
The DNA here is from genome assembly GCA_028142955.1 of Pinctada fucata. Lineage (NCBI taxonomy): Eukaryota > Metazoa > Mollusca > Bivalvia > Pterioida > Pteriidae > Pinctada > Pinctada fucata. The sequence goes on along the minus strand of AP027112.1, from coordinate 21,990,973 downwards.
CTAGGACAAGGTCACTGAGGTAAAAATGATGGTATGTGAAGAAAGGTCTTGTCACATGGAATACACATGTGAAATATCAAAGCCTATCACTCACGAATCAAAAGTTATAGCCAATCCAAGGTTTATCGAAAAGTGGTCAAATATCTAGGTAAAGGTCACATGGTCAAAAGTATGGTATTTGTAGAAGTGGATTGTCATAAGGAATAAACAAGAGAAGTTTCAAAGTCCTATCGCTACACAATCAAAAGATAGAGCCAATCTTTGATTTTTTGAAAAGTAGGTCAAATATCTAGGTAAAGGACACGAGGTCAACAATTATGATATGTGTAGAAAGGGGATTTTTTTAAAGTTGATCAAATATCTAGGTAAAGGTCACAAGGTCAAAATTACAGTATGTGTACAAAGAGCTTGTCACAAGGAATACACATGTGAAATATCAAAGCCCTATCACTTACCAATCAAAAGATATAGCAAATCTTAGTTTTTTGAAAAGTAGGTCAAATATCTAGGTCAAGGTCACGAGGTCAAAAATTTTTGGTATGCGTAGAAAAATCTTTTCACAAAGGTTACACATGTGAATTATCAAAGCCGTATCACTTACAAATCAAGAGATATAGCCAATCTTATTTCTAAAGAAGGTCAAAATTCTAGGTCAAGGTCACGAGGACAAAAATAATGATATGTGTAGAAAGGTATTGTCACGAGGAATACACATGTGAAATACCAAAGCCCTATCACCTACCAATCAAAAGTTATAGAGTGTGACACTTAAGTGTGACAGACAGATGGACAGACAGACAGACAGACGGACAACGGACAACGTGATCCCTTAGTGTCGCTGTGCTTCGCAGGCGACACAAAAACCAATAGTCTAGGCGCCATTCATGAAACCCAAAAATCTGTTACGCACAAAATGTTTTTGCATGAAAGTGTTGTCAATACCCTCTTATTTTCTGTCATAGACCATTTGAACCATCCAACCAAAGATTGTACTCTATATCTTCCAAAATGGAAGTAACCGGATGTGACAGTTCTACCGAATTGAAGCGACGGGTGTTGCATGCAAGCAGGAGATGCTTACTCTTCCTGGGCACCTGGTCTCACTCCCATATCGGGAGTTCGCTTCTTTTCATATGGTGGAGGTTTTTGTTTGTTTGCTTTTGTTCCTGTTTTATCCTGATTTTGTATGCCTTCGGTTTCTGATTTTTGAATTATCGATTTTGTGCTGTATACAGGGATATGGTCATTATCCATATTTGTCATAATCCGGCGGATGCCACTCTGGCATCCTTGGGCATTTCGAAATTTTGGGGTAAAATAGAATTTTCGTAGAAAAACCGTTGAAAATAGGAAAATTTCAATTACTTTATGCATGCTGCAGCTAGATCAACGAAATTGGTACAAAAAGAACGACAATTTAATTGTCTTTAAGTCTCAAGCTTTATAAACCAATTTACTTTTCAATAAAATGGGGAAAACTAAGAATTTTCGATAAAAAAATACAATATCTTATTTTATTCTGTAGCTGAATAAGCAATTTTGGTACCAAACGCACAATAATTTTATTGCCTTTCATTTTAAATAATACAGAAGTCAGATTCGCGATTTGCTGGTACGAAAAATTTGGAAAAACAACTACTATTGGACGAAAAATCGCTAAAATTGCAAAATGCAATGAACTCTTTCAAACTATAGCTAGTATGAGGTACAGCAATTATGGTACCAAAGAACATATTTTTTTATCTGAATTCGTATTAAGCAACCTGCTCATAAAGTGGGAGAAAACCAATGAGGGAGAAAACTGATTTTTAAAAGGGTTTTTCCCATAAAATGTTGGGACTTGAAAAATGCAAAACGTTTACAGAAAAGCTAGAACAAAGATGTGTGTATTCAAGTCAACATTTAAAAAAAAAACAATTTTCTGGTACATGGAGTCTTGTAGCAAGCTTTTGAAAGACGTTGGTGAAATTAGAGACATTGTTCAAAAGGAAGCGGCTACTGTCTTTGATACATAACGTGCATGTCTGGTCCACGCTCTTAATTAATCTGCTTTTAAATGATGCTTATGAATTTGAAGACGTTTAACATATGTACCACTTGGTGAGTGTCACTGCTGGTGGACAAGGTGTCCCCGAGGGCACTTGTAGCCAAGTTCGTTCAATTGCGGATGGTCTTTTCTGTTTACGAAATTGTCACAAACTTCTGAAACCTGTGTCCTGTAGCATCATATCCCAGTCATCTTGCATTATTTTGGACATAATTATCACACATTTTGGTCATACTTCATTCTTTGGATTGAGGATCACTGACGAGGGTTAAATACCCGAAACGTGCATGTCTGGTCCACGCTGTTAAATATTCTGCTTTAAAATAATGCTAATGAATTTGAAAACGTTTAACATAGATGATTTCTGTCAGGGTTGTGTAGTTGTTTTCAATTATTGAAGCGGATGTTAAAGACCTGCTTAGTCGTGACATTGTTCTATAGGCCCTACGTCAATGTTGAAAAGATGATTTCAGTTTTGCAAATTCGAAATATGTTCATAAAATAAGCTCCAGGTTATTCATTTGACAAGAATGCCTAGGAGCTGATGATGTATGCAGGACTCTGGTGTATCAACTGACCATTAAATGGCAGAATTAATACCTTGATTGTTTCTGGTTGTATATTTCTAAACCAATTTTGATGCACCAGACACGTGTCTCGGATAGAAAAATCCTCATCAGTGAACTATGATGTCCCACTCTCCAGAATGGTAGATGATATTCTGTCATAGACCATTTGAACCATCCAACCAAAGATTGTATGCTCCATGTCTTCCGAAATGAAAGTAACCGCATGCGACAGTTCTATCGAATTGAAGCGGCGGGTGTTGCATGCAAGAAGGAGATGCTTACTCTTCCTGGGCACCTGGTCTCACTCCCATATCGGGAGTTCGCTTCCTTTCATATGGTTGAGGTTTTTCTTTGTTTGCATGGTTCCTGTTTTATCCTGATTTTGTATGACTTCGGTTCATGATTTTCTGAATTATCGATTCTGTGCTGTATACAGGGATATTGTCGTTATGCATATTTGTCATTTGAATTAAAGTGACCTCATGACACAGCCAAAATCCCCTCCAGCAGCGCCCCTAGTCCTATTTTCTGAACTTAAAATTGCTATCACTTTGAAGAGAGCAAATTTAAATGATATTCAATTGATCCCTACTAACCATCACAATGACATCAAAGATTTAGTCAGGAAATCTACATCTCAAGACATGAAGTGCAACTGATTGATATTACATGAACTCGCAATTAGTTGATCGAGAAAGCAATCCGATTGATTAAGAACTCGCATTCTACACATCATTCTGAAGATCAGATCATTATGATGGTATTGGAGAGACAAAGGTTGTTCTGTGGGAAGATTTGGAAGTGGTGTTCCGTCTCAAATTTTAGAATTCAGATATTGAAAAGATGGTGACTGAAGCCATGATATCCATAAAGAATTACTATGGTTTAGAGAATCTAGATTGTATAGCTGATGTCAGGTTCAGTGTACGATTGAATGAAATGGGCTATAAGTGTTCAAAACCCTTGGATGACCATTACCACCAACAGTTAATTGAAGAATTTCGTTAAAATGTCAAGAAAAACGAAATATTTTTAGCCATGCATAAGGAAACATTCTTAAGATGCAGTTCAGTCAAACCTGGGTCTGCTGAAAGAATTTTATTTTTTTAAAATGTTGAGACCTATTGTGATAATATTTTGCCAATTGCGTCTGTACATCGATCTGTTATTCTGTTGATTTGTTACAGTCGAACACGAAATCTGAGTTGTGTAACAAACAGATGTGACAAATTCTTTAATTCTGTAAATGTTTTGGAGTAGAGAATTGTCAGAGCACGATGCAAAGGAGGCATTTTGATCAACTATGTAAGAGGGTTCGTTGATGTTAGAAGTAGTTGCACACAAGTATTACAATTGCATGTTGATGGACTGCAAGCACGACATCAAACATCAAATAAGAATGGTATAAATTATGCAGATAAAATGGAACATTCTTTTCGTTAAATGTTGTTTGATATTGTAAGATAATGCTAGGACATTTATACTATTTGGAATGATATATCTAGAGTAGAAAAAGGTAATAACAGAGTGCAAATCTAAAACTATCAATATGAAATCATTTTGATACGAAAATTGTTGTTCTTGGATGTCTATAAACCGATTGTACTTTTACAATCTAAAACCTTTTTTCAGCAAAAGAAGCACAAAGAACAAAACAAAACAAAAACAAAACAAAACAAGAAGATTCCATTTGCTTGAGTGGAATTCTGAATTTAGATCAATGAAATAATTTTTCTTGCTGTTGATCTAACTACCGGAAGAAAAAAGCATTGCAATATCCCAATTTTCAGCGATTTTTCATTCAAAATTCATTCTTTTCCCCATTTTCGTACTTGCAAAGTGCTAATCTGATATTTAAAATGAAAGGCAATACATTTAATGTGCGTTTGGTACCAACATTGTTATCTTATCTTCCGAATAAAAAAAGAAATTACAATTTCTCAATTTCCAACGGTTTTACATCAAAAATCCATAGTTTTCCCCATTTTATGGACGAGTAAATTGATAAACTGAGCTTGAGACTTTAAGGCAATGGCATTGCTGTTCTTTTGATACCACATCTGTTGTTCTGGCTACAACATGGACAAAGTAATTATGTTTTTCCAATTTTAAACGGTTTTCTTTGAAAAATCAGTTTTCCCAAAATTGCAAATTCCGAATCTGACTTCTGTATTATTCAAAATTAAAAGGCAATAAAAATTATTGTGCGTTTGGTACCAAAATTGCTTATTTAGCTACAGAATAAAATAAGATATTGTATTTTCCCTATTTTCAACGATTTTTCATCGAAAATCCATAGTTTTCCCCATTTCATTGAAAAGTAAATTGGTAAATTGAGCTTGAAACTTAAAGACAATTAAATTGTCGTTCTTTTGGTACCAATTTTGTTGATCTAGCTGCAGCATGGAAAAAGTAACTGAATTTTTCCTATTTTCAACGGTTTTTCTTCAAAAAATTCCATATACCCCAAAATTTCGAAATGCCCAAGGATGCCAGAGTGGCATCCGCCGGATTATAATATAAGAGGCTATTGACAACACTTTCATGCAAAAGCATTTTGTGCGTAACATTTTTTGGGTTCCCCCCAAGATAGCCATTTGGCAACTAGACTACAAGGCTGACAGTTAATTGATTATTTTTAATGCATGACGTATGCAAAATAGCCAAATGTCATGGTTACCAGTTATTTTCAGACACAGCAAATTCTATTTCAGTAATGCCCTATAGTTTGACATTTTCTATTTTATGTATATTACTAGTAATTAATTAATTCTTTCTAGCTCTGTTGCATGAAAGAAGCTTTGTTTTGGCACTTAATCATTTTGACGTCATAAATATATTACTTTGCTATTTTGAAAACCACCACCACCACCACCACCATCATCATCACCATTCCAAAATATCATCAAATGAAGGAGGTAAACATCTCAGCACCATCCTTCCTGTGTTGTTTTGAACATAGATTTTATTTGGATAATTATGCTATTGAGTCGACCCTACAGGAAATTTAGAGCCGCACACTCTCTGCAATTTGCACAAATTTAATTTGAGCTGCGCATTCTCCGCAAATTGCAGAGCTTTAATTTCCAAAGATTTCATCTTCCTGTGTTGGAGTTGAACTCCCGACTGGAGTGTCGAATAACTATGAAGATGGCGCAAGTCGTTAAAAACAAGGAGTTTCCTCAGTTAAAAATCAAAAGGTTAAAACTATGTACAGGCAAGTGATGGTTTACTCATGGGAGGTCAACCTAGCTTTAGGTCAGGGGATATCATTCAATCTGGCATTGAAGTCCTCTGAAGATGTTGCTGACTTCACCTCCTCGAGTATGGAGTTTCAGTCCCTGATTGATTTAGGAAAGAAGGAATGGTGGTAAGTATCCTTCTGGGCTCTGATCTGTCTAAGATTCCTACTCCCTCTGGATCTTGAGTCACCAGATGTGACGTATCCCCTAGATTAATGTCTATGAGTTGGTGCACTATTTTGTAGCATATGACGAGTCTGGGTTTTATTTTATTTTATTCTATCATTATTATTATCATTTTTGGTGCGTCGTGCCTGTAAGGGTTCCCATCCAAGTTGGTCCAGTAGTTTAGTAACACATCAGGGCAAGGTATCTGTGTAGGTGTTAAACACAAATCTTGCAGCCCTTCTCTGTACTCCCTCTAGTTCTCTGACAGATATTACTTGATAAGGGTACCAGACGGTTGAAGCATATTCAAGGATTGGCCTTACTAGAGCTGTGTAGGCAGTGACCTTGACCTGTGGTGTTGAGAGTCCTAAGTTCCTTCTGAGGAAACCCAGTCTCCTATGAGCCTTACTGCTGGTAGTTTGGAAATGTTCATTCAATCTGAGAGTGTTGCTGACCGTAACTCCAAGGTATTTCCCACTGTTGACAACCTCAATTAAGGGCGTGACAATGGAGGGTATACGCAGGCTTTCCGTAGGCTTCCTCCTTTTTGTGACTCTGATGAATGTGCATTTGAATGGATGGAAGCTCATTTGCCATCCCTTTTCCCACTTTTCAAGCCTGTCGAGGTTAGCTTGGAGCTGTTCTGCGTCCCCTCTGAAGAGGAGGCTGTCATCGGCAAAGAGTCGGACATTAGACGTTGTAGCTTCAGGCATGTCATTAACGTAGGCCAGGAAGAGGAGCGTCCCTTGTGGAACCCCGGAGACCACCTCGAGGGGATCGGATGTTTGGCCGTCTAGAACTGCTGAGTCTGTGACCTGGGTGACACGAAATCTCGGATACAACCTCTAACTCAGTAGTATTCTAACTTGTGTAGGAATCTGGTATGGGGAACCTTGTCAAAGGCCTTGGCAAAGTCTTGCAGTATGATGTCTGTCTGGTGGCCTTCGTCGATGTTTCTTGCAATGCTGTCGATGGTAATTAGCAACTGGGACTCGCACGATCTTCTGGATCGGAACCAATATTGCTCTCTTATCACTGTGCTATGGATTATGTGCTCCAGTAATTTGAAGATGTAGATGTTAAGGAGACAGGCATATAATTGGATGTCACATGTTTCTCTCTTTTTTGTAATTTGGTACTACATTTGCCTTCCTCCAATCGTCTGGAACAGTTCCTGTATCAAATGAGAATTAATAGAGGTATGTAGAGGTATGTAGAGCTATGTAAGGTATTGAAATAGGCTACATGCTGACTGGGTATATATGTTTGGATCTCATCTTAGCCTGTTGCCTTAAACGGGTTTATGCCTTCAAGCAGTTTGGTCACACCATTCTGGATAACAGTAATGTGAGGCATGGATGGGTATGGGCAGGGTCTCATGTTAGGCATATTGGAGAGATCATCCAAGGTAAAAACTGAATGGAACTGTTAGTTCAGTATGGTGGCTTGGTAAGGGGTTCACTGTAGAAGAATCCATCACTGTTCTTAAGAGCTGCTATACCCGATGATTCCTGTTTCCGGCTGCTTACATACGACCAGAAGCGCTTCCGTTGAGTGTGCAGGTCTTCACTAACTTTTTCCCTCATTTGAGCTGTATGGGTCTCCCTATTTTCTCTCTCTGATATAACCAGAGGGCGCTACTAAAATGATTTTGGCTGTATCTGCATAGAAGCATCACTCAGGAGGATTTAATATCTAAATGAGTCAAATAAGATCCTCAATAATCTCATCAGCACTCACAATAGAGCACCAAATTGAGCATCCACAGACCCCTAGCAAGCTAGAGGTGGGACCAGGTGCCCGGGAGGAGTAAGCATCCCTTGTTGGCTAGCCGCATCCGCCGTCGATGTTCATGCACGAAAATGAAAACAATAAAAAACATGAACTGCACTGTCTGATGCTAAAACACGTGTCTGGTGCATAATATATTGGTTTGAAATTTTCTTCGGAAGGTATAGAATTGGAACACTTATTTCGTAATGAGTAAGCGTCTCGTCACCAAATTTCTTGTATATGTTACATGGAATAAGTGTAATCAGGGAGTTCATGTAATTCCTGAAATTTAAGGAATTACGTGTAATTCTTGTTTCGATTAGTTATTGAAATTGGTCAGGTATTTCATGTAATTACTGAATTTTTCATGAATTTTTACACTTATTTCCTAACCTTAAATTCTCCTTTTATTGATTTTAAAATTCTTTATTTTTGAATCAGTTGATGTTGAATATTCTCTGTCAAGTACCCAGAAACGCTTATGCCAAATAAGTGAAAATATTCAAGCTAGAATAGGTAAATATTAATCAAATTTCGAAGTTCTTTTGTCATAGTTATCATTATCTATGCAAAATGGACATAAAACAGACACATGAGCGCTCTAAGAAAAATACATTTTAACTTACCGTACAAAATTGATGGTCAAATGAGTTAAAGAAGATCCTGACAATAATCTCAACAGCACTCACAATAGAGCACAAAATTGAGCATCGACGGACCCCTAGCAAGCCAGAGATGGGACCAGGTGCCCGGGAGGAGTTAGCATCCCTTGTTGGCTAGCCGCACCCGCCGTCGATGTTCACGCATGAAAATGAAAGAATATTTAATACATGCACTGTCTATGGTTCTGTCTATATCGAAAGAGCTATGGCGACAATGTCAGGGAAAAATATCCAAAACACTTACGGTCAAAACCCTCGCGGGGATTTTTTTACGAGCTCCACACGGCAAAGGACATAAGTGTGACACAAATGAGTTAAAGAAGATCCTGACAATAATTTCAACAGCACTCACAATAGAACACAAAACTGAGCATCGACGGACCCCTAGCAAGCCAGAGATGGGACCAGGTGCCCGGGAGGAGTTAGCATCCCCTGTTGGCTAGCCGCACCCACCGTCGATGTTCACGTATGAAAATGAAAGAATATTTAATACATGCACTGCCTATGGTTCTGTCTATATCGAAAGAGCTATGGCGACAATGTCAGGGAAAAATATTCAAAACACTTACGGTCAAACCCCTCGCGGGGAACTTTTTTACGAGCTCCACACGGCAAAGGGCATAAGTGTGAAACAAATGAGTTAAAGAAGATCCTGACAATAATCAAAGTACTGTTGTGAAGTGCAGGTATGTTAATGTTATAAATTAGCCAAGTACAACTAGTAAAATACTTAGCTGGCCCTATGAGTTGTAGAAGATCGGAGCAACGAACACAACGTCTGTGTGATCCAAGGTATAACTAACAACTGAGTTAATAGTCACCTGTCAGTGACGTATTACAGGTAAAAACTACAACCCCGATCCCATTAAATTGCACTTCAGTACTATAAAACATAATTACCGAAGGTTTCAATCGAAAATATTAGTACTATTTAACCCCTCATTCACGTGTCTTGATAATGCGAAAAAAAGAAAGAAGAAATTAAAAAAATGTTCTGATTTTCAACTATTTATTATGTGAGGTCCAAATAGGTTTTAGAATATATTTAAAATGACTTTTTGGCTTGGCAACGGATGTCCCCGCCCGACAACAAGTATGAAGGTCTTTAAAACAAATCTATGTAAATTATTCCTACAATGTATATCCCGGTGAAAAAAAATGGAACATCCCCCTTCCTTTGTTTATATCTAAATACTAAGATTTCTAATTGCAACAAGTTTCATTGAAACTGAATAAATGCAGAGAAAAAATTTTCAGACGAAACTATCACCATGATAATTTGGTACAATAACTGAATTGAGTTACATAGTGACTAGTCTAATCAAGATTCCATGCATACAATTTTACCGAGTACATGTATTACAGAGACTGATAGAACATATCATTCTATGGGCAAAAATCAATCTGTGCAATCAAATTGTCTGCTCAAGTGTTTTTCTAACATATCGTTAACCTTATCAATTTTTTAAATTGACAAAAACAGCCTAAAAACCATCTCTGATTATATACATAACCATTTTTTCTCTCTCAGTAATAGGATTTTATACTATAAACATGTAAAATATCTAATAGGATTTTATACTATGAACATTTAAAATGTCTATCATATCGCAATTTGATAATTTTTCTATGATTTTTTTGCCGTCAGGAAATAAGTGTAAAAATGCTAAAATATTTTAGGAATTACATGTAATCCCCAAAATTTTGTGGATTTCATGTAATCCCTAAAATGACCAGGAATTACACGTAATCACTTAACCTTTCAGGAATTACATGAAATCCCTGATTACACTTATTCCCTGTAACATTTACATACAGTGTCATATAGTTTTAAAAATCTATGACACAAAAGAGCACAGGAGGGATGGTAATAGTACAAGTACTAGGTGATGTACATTGAATGTGAAATTTTGCCTTTTCATTATCAACCCAACGTAAAATGCATTGTACTTCATTTATCATGCAATAAACACTATGCTCTAATGCATATATTTTTTAGTAATGAATGAACGGGAAGGGAAATTTTGTATAGAAAATCAATCTTCTAAAATGCACCATTATTCATTGTTTATCCTTGGAAATGAAATCAAAATGATATTTGCATTACAAATGTTACAAAAGAGCATCGTTTGTACGTTACAATGATAATTATATAATATTCTAAACATTTTAGATACGTTTAAATTTGATATAAGCTTGGTGCTAAGAAAAGTAGATAAGCAAAAGACAAAAATAAGACCAAAAAAAAAACACAAGGAAACAAGAAATTAAACAAAGAAAGAAAGAAAACCAAGGTTGACAATAGTTGATTTTTTTCAATACAAATTTTGAAATATTTAAATTATCAATATACCTTTCTCAGTATGGCTCTCCAATATCCATTTTCTACTTCCTTCATTTCAAACAAAGGTATATGCATTCAAACTCTCAAAAGGATGGCCATACGTAAATTGTTTTAACTTCAATTGTGTACTTCCTCAATTTTTTAATAGATAGATAATAGATAGAACATATCTCAATTACCAAAATGATGGCCATTGTTTAATTATCTTAAGTGAGTTCCTTCTACGACCATATGACACATCCAATCAACATGTTTGAAGATAATGCATTCACCGGTACTCTACTCAACATTGATGAATGTGGAATCACGCTTCAGCATTGAAAAGGAAGTTCTTGAAATTTACCCAACAGAGAACAACATTCTCCTAGCTTTGCAAAGTTATTTCACTTGTTCGAATCTAAATCATCTTTAGATAAAAATAATCTTAATGGATAATTTTTATGCTCCCCCATAATATGTGGGGGGCATATAGTTGCTGTCGTGTCCGTCTGTAAGTCTGTTCGTCTGTCTGTCCGTCCGTCCGAGCTCATATCTCCTAAACCCTACATTAGAATTTGATCATATTTTACACGAATGTTTCTACGGATAGATCCTTTAGGACAAAGGTCACTTTATGTCAATCGTCAAAGGTCAAGGCCAGTTCCAGGCTACAAATAGCTTCTTTTTTTTTTTGCTTTTTGCAAGAAATAATCAAATACTGACAAAATTAGTTAAATCAGTGTTTTGTCCAAATGGTCTGAAAATTTGAATAATGATAGAAAAATGCACAATCTTTAACATATGTTACGGTTTTTGAGATTATTTTTCTTGCATTGATGAGAAATCGTGTCCCATTGGGGGAGGGGTGGGGAACACATACCTTCAGGAAAATGTAAATACAATTTACATGTATATATTAAGGTTGCTTATGAGAATTTCATCAAATATCCTAGAATTGTTTCTTATTATAGGATAGCACCTTCAGGAAAAGGTCACTTATAAGTTTCAGATATCATCGTTAGTAAGTTTGGACGTTTGTATAGCTATTGTCGGTATGTAGGTACAATACATAACAAACTTATATATTGATGATAATGAACGCTAAAATGTAAGAATGCTTTCAAAATTTCTTACCGAAAACCTTACTTCATTTACTCCATTACATACGATTTCGATTTTAAAAAAGGCTTTTACTGAATTTTTTAAAGATCTTTTTCTTTTCAAAGGTTTTAAGAAATGAATCTTATATTTTTTCTGTTGATGCAGGTATCACCCGAAAAATTGGACAGAAAACTGCATCAATGCGCGTAGCGCGTTGATGCAAAAGTTTTCTGTACAAATTTTGTAGAAAATGCTTAATCTTTAACGTATGGTACGGATTTTGAGACCTACTCCTTATCTACTTAATATCTTTAATGTCATTTATTTTCTCAAGTCCACTCTTTTCAAGATAATTTGAAACAAAGCTTATACGGTTCCATTAAGGGTTTGTTGAACCAAACATTCGTTTCACGTCAGTAGTGTTACGTTTATTTTTATCAATTGTATAATACTTAGCATGGTGTATTTTTCCTTGCAAACGTTGATAAAACATAATGTTTCTGGAAAGTATTGCAAAGTCCAGGGACAACACTTTATCGAGGTTATTGTAAATTAATGATGAATACATCATTGGTGAAACGGTCAGTGGTGTTATAGTTACACCATTTACAATTTTCGTTACACCAGTGACAAATACACTCTAAATATGATTGCATCTTCATTGTGTTTTGGAAATGAAGTATTCAAAGGAGGTAAATGTCCTAATGTTGTGTTTAGCATTAAACGTATGTAGGTTATATTTAAAGAGAGCCATTTGCACGATAATGCTAGTTGTGTTACACCACTGACAGACCGAGTAACACCATTGACATACTGCCATTTTTTCTGGATTTTGTCTTCTATGTCATAAATGAAAACTATAATTTAAGTGAGTATTTAAGTCCGCAGTATGTAATATGTTCATCAAAGTATCAATATCAAAGTTTCCGAGAATTTATTTTCAAAAAAGCATTGTGTTTTGAATCCTATTACACCAATGACTATCACATCATTCGAGAATCAGAAATTATTGTGAGATGGATGATATGAAATCACGGAAAGAATAGCTATTTAGGGGGAAGGTGATCTTCACAAAGACCCGTTGCAACATCCACAAAAAATAAATACGTTAACACTTAAATTTGACTACACACAAGGGACAAACACACACACAAAATTATTAAAAGAAGACAAATAATTTATGAACCTAAATATCAATAAAATAAAGAGGTTTCATGTTGACTGAGGTGGCAATATCACACATACATAACATACATGTAAATGACCGTGGTGGACAGCAAAAGCATGTTCCAGAAAATAGGGATGCACCGGCGTTATACACGTGACGTGGTCTTAGACGAATATAGAATGCTGTTACATGTGATTTTCATGTCTAAATTAAACGAAAGTAATATGACAGAATAGGTACGAGAGCACCGAACAGAACGGTTATAATCTACACAACAAAAATACCTTATTTTCACTCAATGGAGTCTTAAGTTTATTACCATCATTGTCTTAGACATTTTGGCTCTTTGGATCTTTCTTACTGTTTATAGAAGAAAAATAAAAGACCAGATAGTAACTTCTATGACCTCAGTAATCAAATTTAGTGCAAAAGACGTGCACATCCAGAATATCAAATACTTGTCGGTTTTGCTCCATTCAAATAATTCCACACAGATTTTGTTTCGGTTATTTTTTTAAGATAATTCTATGTTCTCACGCCAAGTAAAAAGCTGACATGAAAATGCAAAAAAGGAAAACAAAACAAATATACAAACATTATATTCTATATTGCAGCAAAAAATACTTTGTATTGGGGTAATAACTTTTTCGAAAGTGGTGGCCGACACTTACCCTACTAAAACTTCAAGTGTACCTACAAAAGCGAAAACATGTACATTGTTTTATATTTTTGCTCACTATCTTAGTCCATTGCAGAAAAAGAGTATTGAAAACTTGGCTAAAATGATAGCAGACGGACATACAAACTGACATTCAGAGAGTAAGCTAATAGTCCCTCTCGGGTTTGTCAGTAGGAGGCGTATGAATCAAAACTGTTTCCTAATTGGAATTGTTACATTTTGAATTCATAATTAAAAATATCAGCTGAAGCAATTTTGTTAAAAAAGAACACCAACACGTCCTTTACATTACTTAGGATTTTAAAAAATACAACTGTTACAATTGAATTGTTTCTTTTTCCTCATACCAACACTTTTATTTTGCCATAACCTTTCTTTAACTCGAAAATATTTCATCTTTAATATAATTTTGTCAGCGGTGTTATATTTCTTGTAATTGGTGTTACACTGCTTACAGAAAATTTGAAAAAATAGCTTAATACAGATAACTTTCATCCATTTTACTGCAAATAATCTTACAAATCGACATTGTTTATTTTATCAACAAGTGTTGTATGTCCCTTTTGCATTTAAGGGCATGAAAAACATATGATAAATTTCTATGTCAGTGGAGTAACAAAATTGTCATTAGTGTTATAGTCAGAATCACTGGTCTAACGAGGGTTATATTTTGAATAATTTTCGTAAAAAGTATGATATCTAATTTATCTTTATTCTTGAGGTTCGAATGAATATATCGCTTCCAATTTAAACTCATTAAATATCTCGTAGCTTCATGCATTTGTCCATATTATGAGTTTGCATGAGCATAGAAAATAAAACTGATCATAAAAAAAAAGAAATAGATAGATTTATAATCTACGGAAGCACGTAGGTGACAGGTATGAATTATAATTTATCTGGCGTCCGTCACTTAATCTATCTGGCGGCCGCCACTTATTTATCTGGCGGTCGCCAGATAATTATCTGGCGGCCGCCAGATAAATTAAGTGGCGGCCGCCAGATGATTTAAGTGGCGGTCATCACATAATTAACAATAAATCAAATCAAAATCAATGCATAACATGTTCTTTCTGTTCTACGAAGCTGAATTCATCTTCTCTTATTAATATTATTTGGTATGAAAGATGCAAACTAACTAGATGAAATGTAACAAAAGATTTATCTGGCGGTCGCCAAATAATTAATTGGCGGCCGCCACATAATTAAGTAGCGGCCGCCAGATATTTAAGTGGCGGCCGCCACATAATTATCTGTCGGCCGCCACTTAATATATCTGGCGGCCGCCAATTAATTTATTTGGCGGTCGCCACTCAATTTATCTGGCGGCCGCCACATAATTATCTGGCGGCCGCCACTTGGTTATATTGCGGCCGCCACATAATTAAGTGGCGGCCGCCAGATAAATTAAGTGGCGGCCGCCAGATAATTATGTGGCGGCCGCCAGATAAATTATCTGGCGGCCGCCAGATAAATTTATATTCATACCTGTCACCTACGGGCTTCCGTAATAATCCGTTCCTTTTGTGCTGTTGCATCAGAAGTCGAAATAATGGTATTAAAGCATGCGTTACACTACTGACACGTTTTTCTTAGTTGACATACTTTAAAATTCTTAAAACTCGATTTTTCATGCTTAATTGCTTGCAAATTATATTGATTTGAAGTTGTAGTTACTTGCTTTTATTGTCATCGAAAAATTATTTACAAATCAGACGGTATTTTTCTAAATTTCCATGCTTCAGAAATTTTTTGATAATGACTCAAATATGTACTCCTCCCTCTCGCTTTAAGCACCTTGTACAGTCATGCATGCAGACTGCAGTGCCAATTTAAATTTTGTTTTATTGTACCCCATTTCATTTCCTTAAAAGTTTGATTATTTACTAAATAATGAAATAAAAGAATCAAACAGTCGCTGTCCCACACGAAATCAGGCGACTCTTTCAAGTCAGTATATACACATATTTTACCTGCTTCTAAATTACTCTGAAGGATGCCACTTTTGTCTTAATCTGCCTATATTATTAATTTTGAGCGTTTAAGAACCCCATGTGCAAATATTAATTATCTCAATTATCGCATTGCTAAATTAAACAGCAATGTGTTAATTAATATTAACACCCTTATCAGCTGAATATCATTTGCCACCAAATTAGTCATGTGATCTTTCCGTGACGTCACGGCGAACAAGCCTATTTATGATTTTTTTAATGCAATCGCGGATCCAGAGGGGCGATCGGGGGGGGGGGGGGGTGTCCGGACCCCCCCCCCCCCTGGAATTTTCGAAGCATAGCTTTTTTTATCAATATACATATTTCATAAGATTAAGACCCAATTATTCTTTTGTTGTCATAATATTTGAAGATATCATGGATTTGTATTAGAAATTTTTCATTTTGATAATATTTTGCCGTCAGCATTTAAAAAAATTTCTCAGGCTCGCATCCACTCGCCAGAATTTATTACATACATACATGTACATTATTTTCAAAAAATTTAATTTTGCATGTAACAAGGATTTTCATTGGCTTAAAAGTTGAGGTTATTTTCCAATCATTTAATTTCCATTGTCATTTTCAAGAAACGAAGATTCTGATTGGCTGAGAAATTTTGTTGATACATCGACCAACACAATTTTTCACGGAAGTCTATTTATAGCACTATTTTTAGAACTGGGGGCTCCCTAAAACACAAATGAACTCGTTGCTGAAAATACAATTTGTAGATATTTGCTTATCATTTCAAGGGTACCATTTCTTTTCTACTTACTCAAAAATTAACAGTGCATGTAGAATTTGCTCAAACTAGTCCATATTCCAAAGATATAGAGAGACGATCGTTCGCTGTTTGAATCATGGCGGCTGCCATAACTTGTTTTGGCAGACGTATCACTGCAAAACCTTCCGACTTACGAAATATAGTGATTAATTGTTTTTAGATCCAAGAAAACAGTCTGTTTCCATAATTAAATGATAAGAAATGAATCTTATATTTTTTCTGTTGATGCAGGTATCACCCGAAAAATTGGACAGAAAACTTTTGCATCAACGCGCTACGCGCATTGATGCAGTTTTCTGTCCAATTTTTCGGGTGATACCTGCATCAACAGAAAAAATTTAAGATTCATTTCTTAATAACGTGAAAAATATTAGGACACGCCCCCTTTTCTGGAACTAAATCCCAAATTAAGCAAAATGGCGGTTCACGTAAACTTGATACATTGAATCTTACCTCGAGAACGAAGATTAAAGGAGCTGTTAAGATAAGGGCCGGGTTTAGCCCTGAAATCACTCGATTATTTCTCGTGCGCTGTCCTTCCAATTTATATAAAAAATTGTCGGAATAGAAATATAAAGTTTTATAAGATTCATAGTATGTATTTTATTTAAATGAATTTAGTGAAAGATATAATAATTGCGGGTTGAAGAAGTAGGGGTACAGATGACGGAAAACGTTGAATATAGATCGAAAATGCACCAAAAATGCATTATTTTACACATTTTTTATGTTTATTATATGCTTCTATTACCTTTTCATGTCAAAATTGGATAAGCGAAATTAACTTTGAGATTATCATATCAATATGCTTTGCGGCCATATCCCTCCCATCTAGAGTCATTCTATTCTCATCGTTTAAAATATATCAAATGACTCGGGCTGAAATGTATGAAAACAAACGCTAGCGCCGTTCAACTACCAGCCTCCATTCTTGTGCTGTTGGTTGTTGTTATTAGCAACAAGGGAGAAAATCCTTACGCAGGAACATTGCATTGATCCTTTTCACGATTTTCCAAGATCTAATAATATGCACATAATATTTTACATTACTTGAAATTCTAAAATTATTTTTGGCTATGGGAAATAACCTCAAAAAGCCGATGCACAAACGTGGTCTAATATTCGCTACGCGAAGGAGCTGTTAAGAGGGCCGTATTTAGCCCTGAATCTCGTGACTTATTTCTTCCGCATGGCGAATCGTATACAGAAAAACATGAATCATTATTGAAATATAATGTATTTGCAGACCTTTTACATGTTTTACATTATGTTAAGGAACTCTTAATGTTGTTAAATTAAGGTCGAAAGAGGAAGGGGTGCTCGGATAGAAAATCCGATAATATCGACAAAAAAAACGTATACATTTTTGAAAATTTTATCTAAAATGGATAAATATAAGCTAAAAGACATCAAATATGTCTACATTGTGTATCAGAAATAGATTTCGAACGTTCTACCTCCTTTTATCGGTAAATGGCACAATATCAAAAAAGTGCATATTTTTGTCCTTTTGAGTCTATTCCATATATAAATGAAAAAATACAGAAATAAGTACTGGTAATGTTTTCATCCTATTTACCTATCCATGATGAAAATGTATGAAATCCGACACAAATATGCAAGTATGAGAGGTTGATATACCCATTATCTGTCAAAATCTGATGTCCCTAACTATGGGTACTTTAGTTTTACATTGGTATAACTTTTATTCCACTGAAATTTTAAACTTGATATTTTTCATGGGATTTGTTTATTATATGAAAGAGATTCTGTAAATATCTTATATACCCTAAGTATATTTAGGATGAGCAATTTTTTATGATTTATATCACTGTCACTGATTATTTTGTCAGTTGTGTTACCTTTACATAAAAGAAAGAAATCACACAATTAATTCAAATATATTAATTAGGTTCACATGTTAAAATGTTTTAAAATGATTTATCAATTTATATATAAAATAAATTTTAATAGTCCGCCAGCTTCAACTTAGATGTTTAAAAGACTTTGGTTAGCACTGTAAGGTTACCTTTTGCACATGTCCATTATGTTACCGTTATTGTATGATAAATGGTGGCATTTTCTGTCTTTTCCTTTTACTTTTGAAATGAAAGTGATGAACCATGTTTACGAAGGCAAGCATATTTTAAAAAGTTTTGCGTCTCAGATTCTACAATGTGTCTATTTGTACGAAAAATTCAGTTGTGTTACCGTCATTTGTGTTACTTTTTAAAAAGTAACACAACTGATATAATTAGTAACATAACTGACACTTAATTGGAAACACAATGGACATTTGACTATCTAAATTGAAACCCTCATCAAAGGAATAAATTATGAAGATTCCAAAGTTTTATTGATCTTTTGCTAAAATTACTTCTTACAAATCTATTAATGTTTCAATTTTCTCTGTGAGAAGAAAATTAATGAGTTTCAA
This sequence comes from Pinctada fucata, assembly GCA_028142955.1. Taxonomy (NCBI): domain Eukaryota; kingdom Metazoa; phylum Mollusca; class Bivalvia; order Pterioida; family Pteriidae; genus Pinctada; species Pinctada fucata. The sequence continues at coordinate 21,972,023 of AP027112.1, read as the reverse complement.
TTAAGTGTTTCTTCACTTGATAACACAACTGACATTTTATGGTAACACAATGTACATTTCATGTTTTATATGGTAAAATAAGTTCAACTAAGTGATTGTGCATCAACTTGACAATATTTTTGTGTGATTCATTTCGAAGAGTACCTATTGGAGAAGCATAATTCTTTAATGGACTAAAAAGAGAACAATAATCATATCATTTCATGAAATGATAACACAACTGAGATTAAGGGGTAACACAAATGACATCACTTTATGCCAACTTCTGATACTAGTGTGGTAGAAAGGATTAATTTTGTTAACAGTACGCTTAAGGTGACATACCACTTCAGTATAGGGTCCCCTTTCAAAAACATAATAGTAACCTACAATTAGACTGTACAAAACACAGATTCTTGGATGAACATTGTGGGCAATGACAAAGAGTTAATCGTAACATAATGGACATTTGATGAAGACACAACAGAAAACTTTTTTTCTGAAATATAAGGAAGTGACATGATTGAATGGTGTACAACTGATCTTCTCAAAAGTGTCTTATTCTTTTCTCAATTTGTACTTTTCATTTTCAATTTATTGATTGATTATCACTAGTTAATGATTGGTAACACAACTGACATAGTATGATGATTCACAATATTTTGAATTCAGACTATGTTAGCCTTATGGTATAACATAAGAAAAAAAATAAGACAAAATAGCTTCCAAAATTTGTAAATACACTATTTTCGTTGTTTTTGTGATAAAATCAGTTACATTGATACTAGAGAATATTCATTTCAGTTGACTATTATATGCACCAATAACTACAAATGCTCACATCATGAACAGTAAAGTGAAATGGAGTCTATATCGTGCTAACACTCTAATAGAGTTTATGAAACTAGCATTTCGGAATCACAGAATATTCTTTTTCATTTTTTTCTGATTCGCATGCATAAGTACACTTGAAACAACCACTTTTTGATGTTATATCCAAAGCAAGCATAAAGTTATATGTCAGAGCATGCTAATTCCATGAATGTATTACTCAAAACATCTATAAGTAGAAAAAAAGTCAGAAAATGATTATTAAGCTGGGCTAAACAACAAAAGAAATCGAAAAAAAAAAAATCGGAATATTGATTAGAATTACAAAATCAAGATCATAATTGATATGGATCCATAAGATTGCTTATTTTGAAATAATTCAAGCCTGCATTGCCTGTGTTACAGGCGTTTGGTACTGTTTCCAAAAGTTAGAGCAGTCTGATTAACAATTTTGTTGCCTTGTTATTCTAAAATATTCTTATTTGATTTGAAAAAAAATCTTAAAATAGATGTGATTCTAATTACATATTTCAAGTGATATTTAAACTATAAAAAATATAATTATATTGTGCTTTGATTCAATTGAAAATTGCTAAAGATTTCTTCAACTTCTTATCGCCTTATTGTATTATTTTCCTATTACTTTTGTCTATGTTCTGTTGAGATGATAAGTACATTCTTAATTACTTCTGTTTTGTATGATCTGAACATCATTTTATGGGGAAAATCTAAAAGAAAATCAAGTGAAGTTGTGAACACTATGATGCATATCATCATTAATGTCATTTGTGTTACAGTCTGTCAATTGTGTTACCATGAATCATCACTACTACGCATAAATCGCTGATTAACAATTCCAAATAGATTAAACGTCTTAGAATTAAGTCATATTAAAATAACTAGCATTTAATTTCCCTTTCATCTTAAAATGAACTTCATTTTGCTTATATAAATCTGTATTTGTCATTTGTGTTACTATTTTGTCCGTCGTGTTACTGCTTAGTCATTTGTGTTACCTTCAATATTTTGGGGGGAAATTGATGAAGAAGAGCATTTATCCTTTTTAAATTTGCTTTAAGTAATTTTGTTCTCTCGCAAATAATTAAGTACATGAAAGAAGTTAAGGGATTTCATATTCAAATTATCTTAAATGATGATTTCCAATTATCCAAAATCTAACTTTTCGCAAACAATGCTTTATGTTACCATTTATCTTGAGAAAACGGCATCATATCAGTAATTTTCTTCAAGGGGCTGATAAAATAAATACATATTTAGAGAAACAAACATGTAATAAATTCGAAAAAAATTAATTGTAATTTTTATGACAATTTTTTGTTTGTTAACACAATGGACATTTCAAATCAATGCCATGTATGTATTGACCTCCATCTCAATATCAAAACAAGTTTAAGCTTACATATTCTAGAATTTGGCCCTTTGGATGTTTACAAATTGATATTAGAAAGAAAATTCATTGATATCAAAAATCGATTTCTCAGATTTATGTTTTGCAAAATGTGTACTTTTTTGATATCGTGCCAAATAATGAAATCCGGAACTTAAAATACGGTCTTATTCTTCATTCAATGGCTACAATGTAAGCCTTTTAGCGCGAAATACACATTGACGGAGAAATGAACTTCACTCTTGCTTATTTCGTTTCTAATTCTTGTATCTTTCCTTCAATCATATTGAGTACACAGTGTTTTATGGATTTAAGAGGAAAAATAGTCAAATGTGCTATATTTAATGGTCGAAAAGATCAATTCTTATAAAATGCACCCCCTTTCCATTTTTAGTTTTTCATCTCTGGGGTAGTGTTCCCCCCGGAGATACAGAACCCCACTTTGCCAAAAAATTTGTATCATGGATACACATCTCCAGTAAAAGTGGCTTTCTGTGTATCCGGGGGGGGGCCAATGTTCAATAAAACTTTTCCATTTTCTATTGATTTCTATGAGAAAAAGGTAAGTTTTGACCTAAAAATTAGCAATATTATGCAAAACAGATACAAAATAACTTCATATTCTGATGGGATGCCGTATAGGTATACATTTTACCAAAAAAGGTTCTTGAGATTTCAATTTTAAAATTCCACTTTTCAGGGCTGATTTTACGCCTTATCTTAACAGCTTCTTATACCGTTTGTGCATCGGCTTTTTGAGGTTATTTCATAAAACCAAAAAGAATTTTAGAAAAATTCCTTATATGATTCTACACTTTCCTATATTTACAACACATATCAGTACATTACACCTAGGTCATTAAACAAGGGCACTAAGAAGACAAAAAGAAACTAAAAACGATACGAATAGTGGATTTTATTCCAATTCTCTGAAAAAAAAAATGCTGGCCAGCTCGCTATCGCTCGTTATTTCTTGTATTTACATATTAGAAATGACAATTATATATACTATATGATGTGAAAATTAAAGATTTTGAGCTCTATGATCGCCATTGCAGCGCTCAATTTCCTAATTTGCATAGCGGCCATATTGGATACCATAGGCTTCATATTCTTACTACATAGGAGTCTATGGGGAATATAGGAGTCTATGGGGAATATAGGAGTCTATTGGGAGCAAATAATAAATTGAGAATACTCACGATTTCATGACACTAATCAAATTTGTCCACATATAGGAAGAAACTCTACAACTCTCTGAATTTATAAATCCACATCTTTGACAAATTAACGATTTTTTACTTCTGTCATTTTTGAGGTGAAAATTCGAGGCGATACTGCCCATATCCCCAACTTTAAGAAAGTCCAAAACTTGTCCCTAGCCGCACTTTAACTTTGTTTATCAGTAGGAAATCATGGAAGCTGTGTATTTGTCCACATCGTTTCGGATGGATTTTGTCAACTTGAGAATCATAAAATGAAATTAAATTCTGTCATTTTGGGGTTGAAAAATAAGAAATATACCTGTCATATTGATGGATTCACTTTACAGGATAATCTTGTGTTCATACGTAGAGTGGGTAAATTTTTTGGTAATAAATAAGCTTAAATTGTATTTTGCCGTGGGTGCATTCTGCTCTTTGCATTTATTTGATCTGATGCATTTAAAATGTATTGCCTTTCCTGGCATGTCGGTTCATTCTTGTTTAAGATTTGGCGCGTTTCAAACATAGGTATATGACGTAATACATTGTATAATCGTCATATGAATACATTTGAATATATGAATAAATTGAGCGCTATTTTGCCATATATGTGTTTCATTAATAATGAGAAACAGAACAGACAATCATCAATAAATCATTTAATTTCCATTGTCATTTTCAAGAAACGAAGATTCTGATTGGCTGAGAAATTTTGTTGATACATCGATCAACACAATTTTTCACGGAAGTCTATTTATAGAACTATTTTTAGAACTGGGGGTTCCCTCAAACACGAATGAACTCGTTGCTGAAAATACAATTTGCAGATGTTTGCTTATCATTTCAAGGGTACCATTTCTTTTCTACTTACTCAAAAATTAACAGTGCATGTAGAATTTGCTCAAACTAGTCCTTATTCCAAAGATATAGAGAGACGATCGTTCGCTGTTTGAATCATGGCGGCTGCCATAACTTGTTTTGGCAGACGTATCACTGCAAAACCTTCCGACTTACGAAATATAGTGCGGTGATTGATTGTTTTTAGATCCAAGAAAACAGTATGTTTTTCAAAATTAAATGATAAGAAATGAATCTTATATTTTTTCTGTTGATGCAGGTATCACCCGAAAAATTGGACAGAAATCTTTTGCATCAACGCGCTACGCGCATTGATGCAGTTTTCGGGTGATACCTGCATCAACAGAAAAAATATAAGATTCATTTCTTAAATAACTTTATTTCCTTGCGTCGTTTGCGTTTGCGGTTTTTCCTTTTTTTTTTTTTTTTTTTGGCTCTTGAAAAAATCAAACTTTAGGAACCCCCCCCCCCCCCCCTCATGATAAAAATTCCTGGATCCGCCAATGTAATGTCAACGTTTTGCATGGTAGAAATGGATAAAGTCCGAGGGTTGTAATCCAACATGGTGGTTGGTTTGGAGTAAGTTAAAGAAGATCCTGACGAAAATCTCACTTGCACTCACAATAGAACACCAAATTGAGGTGGGACCAAATGCCCGGGAGGAGTAAGCATACTCTGTTGGCTAGCCGCACCCGCCGTCGATGTTCACGCACGAAAATGAAAATATATTAAAAACAGTCTGTCTGTGGTTCTGTCTATATAGAAAGTGCTATGGAGACAATGTCAGGAAAATATATTCAAACTTACTGTCAAACCCCTCGTGGGGAACTTTTTTACGAGCTCCACACGGCAAATTAAGGGCATAAGTGTGACACAAATCTAAAAAAAAACTCACGCTAAACTTGTACCTAGGCTATTGGTGAGTGTCACTGCTGGTGGACCAGGAGTCCCCGAGGCCACATGTAGCCAAATGAGTTAAAGAAGATCCTGACGATAATCTCAACAGCACTCACAATAGAGCACCAAATTGAGCATCGACGGACCCCTAGCAAGCTAGAGGTGGGAGCAGGTGCCCGGGAGGAGTATGCATCCCCTGTTTGCTAGCCGCACCCGCCGTCGATGTTCACGCATGAAAATGAGGTACATGACATCCATTACAGCTTTCCGTTATGCTAACGGATCGACATGTCTCAAGATCGAAGTAGAAGAAGTACAACTGCACTACAAGTAATCAATCTCATTTAAACGTTTTCAGAGGGACATAATTATCGACTGCAATTTTGAAGCTGGATATTGACATTGAGCGTTTAACACAGAATGGTATCGCGGAAAATCAAGCACAAAAATGTACTGTTACAGCTTCAAAATAGAGAATACCATGCTAGTTTAATGTACAGAAATAACATAGAAATACTGAAGAAAGTTTGTGAGGTAATGTTTAAGAATTTAATTCTTGTGAGTGCAAATGAAAAGATAACTTTGACCATTCATGTCACACAAAGGTTCTTACCTTGGTTACCTTACCTTGGTGTCGAGATCTATGTTAGGCTTTGTCTCTCGGATCCATTTGATACATTTGAAAGGTTCTGCAAAGTATAGGTCCACTTAAGAATCGGCCGTCCGGGTGACAGTCAGACTCGTTACCGACCTTGTACTGAACTATTGGTACCTGCTACTACCGGAACCACTACACCCTTCCCCCTTTTCCGTTGAGGGCCGTGGGTGTACCCCGCTGTGTGGCCACTCTCCAACCCCTGGCAGGGTTCTGCCTCCTCTCCTGCAGATCGAGCTGGCCCACACACACCAATTCTTCACCTCGTCGCCAATGAAGTAGTTCGCAGATGCCCGGTCCGGGAGTCAAACCCCGGCCGTCCAGGTGACAGTCAGACTCGTTGCCGAGTGAGCTAAAGGGACATCCCAATAGCCCAGTCTTAGACCTTGTACTGAACTATTGGTACCTACTACTACCGGAACCACTACACCGGGGTGATATATCAATTTTTTTTTTTTTTGCAATACTATTGCCTGAACAGCTGGGGTTTGAGTCCTGCACCGTGCGCCTGCAAACTACTTTAATGGCGCAAAGTGAAAAATTCACCATTTCGCATTAACGCTAGACTTGCATTTTAAACACCCCAAGACCCGACGTCACAATTAACTTTTGACGTTATTTGTCATTATGACCTCATAGCTGATATGTTTTGAGCTGTCACAATCAAAAGTTATGTTAAATGTTGTCTTGTTGGGTCTTGGCATGTATAAAATTCAAGTCTACTGCGGTAATGTGGAAATCGTCTCTTGGTGTGTTCCCAATGCCAAAATGACCTGTTTTTTTCCCAATTTATGGTTGAAATTTCCCAATTTGAACCTCATAATTTTTTTGAAGTGTTCTTCAATGAAGAGCAAAATAATGACGACTGAAATACATTGCAGAAATACGATATTGACGATCTATGTGTAAACTGGTCAGAAATCTTATATCTGGTATAGGTTTACGTTTTAATCATCAAATCGTATCTCCAGTATTGGGAACCCATGACCATGTCGTCTTACAACAGCAAATTTGATACCAAAAAAATGATAAAAGGGAGTACATTTTCTTTGCAGAGGAGAGATACGTTCTTCAAATAAAATTTTGGATAGTGACTATAAAAGAAACAACAGAAAGTAGTTCATGTTCAGTAACAGAATAGGGCGACTCGGACAGTGGAAATGTCCCCCATCAAACACTGACTTTGAATCTGAATCCTGATTGATCATGATCATTAAAGTAGCCCCTCTGACTCTGAACAGATGCCTGTTCCTGATCCTAGAAGATTATCATTATGTCCTTTGAAGTACAATCTAAAGTATAGATGGTTTTACTAGTACTTTGTTTATTTTATTGAAGACACTTTGAATAAGAAAGAGTTATATCTCTGTGTAAGGATTTATTCCATTAAGAATCAAATTAAACTGTTGGAAATTCCCAATTTCATTAAAACGCCGCGATTTTTCCCAATTTTACTGGACCCTGGACCCAAAGTAAAATACCCTGAAAAATCCCTGGAATAAGGGAAAAAATGGCTGGAAAATTTTCTCTATACAGGGGTCTAGAATTCAGGGCTTGAAATTCCCACTCGCCCGTTCGCCAATGGCGAGTGAAAGTGCCGCCGGGCGATAAGATTTTCGTCTGAACTCGCCCGTATGGCGAGTAGAAAAAATGACCAGTGTTCTTCCCATGCCGTTTCATCGACCGCCATGCGTTTTTTTTTCCCAAAAATGTGTGTACGCCTTGGCTTATGCCACACATCCGGTTAATTAGCCTACGCTGTATTCAACCCGAGACGTTAAACGTCACGTAGCCCCCCCCCCCCCCCCCCCCCCTCAAGCTTTAAATTTAACTGAGATGAAAACGTTTATTGCTTCTACGGCGCACGTCATTCTACAATGCATCTATGGCACGCGTTGTGTTGTCTGTATCTATCGAGTGACCAACAAACGTAACATGAAAACGTTCACATGCATCTCATTTTACATGTAAGCGCTAGATCGCTTGGACCGGCACGTGTCATATAAGTTTCAGTGTGACGGGAAATCGGAAATAGAAATACATGTACGCTGTATCAGATTTCATTACATTTTGATTTTTATCCGTCTTATTATTCATCATTTAATACCCGACTTCGCTGTCTTTGTCATTACATAATGGTCTTTTTTTTCAAGATAAGAAAGAGGAGGTCTCGCTCACGTAAATGAATAAATAACAAATTGGTCAATGTTCATGTTTTTAATACACTTGAATATAGTGATGGATCTTAATAAAAAAAACACACAATATATTGCACGGATCATCGTTTTATTGACGAGTCGGATGGCGATATAGAAAGCTTCTAACATGTCTAATAGTGATGAACCAATTGTCGCCGACAATCGATTGTCGATCGCTAAAACTCTTTCGATTTCGATTATCGATTTCAATTTTTTACAATCGATTGTCGCTAACAGGAAGGTGTTTTGCGTTGAGGAATTTATTTTCCTCTTTTTACATGTCACATAAACCGCTACTTGTTGTCTTACCTGTAAACAGGCAGACACTTTGAAATTGAATGCTTTATATTTTGTTTTCAGCAAAGTCTTTTTGAATTTTATCCCTCAAAATAAAGATTTCTGTCTTTTATGTTCTATTTTTCATGGAATATTCTTTTTCCGATTTAAATCGATAATCGATCGTTTTACACTTTCCGATTATTTTCCGATTATCGATTCCTAAAGGCCTTCCGATGTACAACACTAATGTCTAATACAACTGACATTTAAAAAAGATTCGTCTGGATTTGTTCAGGTTTTTGGGGAGGGGATGCGCTCATATATTTTAGGCTAAGTAAAAACATTGTCAGCTTTTTTTGGACCCAAATGATTTACTTCAGTGTTGTGTTTAAACTGCTGTCAAAGATGGTCTTTCACAATAAATGCTTTCAACAATTATCTTATGTAATTAATAGAAAAGAAACTTAAATATTTACGGGCTCCTTGATTTTTGGTACGGGCTCCTTGAATTCCAGAACTAGGAGCCCGTATGGCTCCTTTGGAATTTCTATGAATTTCAAGCCCTGGAATTCCCATTTCCCGTTGCCCGGGGCAAGTGAAAAGTTGGGTCGGGAAAGTGCAAAGCAGGTGTTCACTTGCCCGTGGGCAAGTAGATTAGGCCAAGCAAAAATATAAAGTTGGTTCTCAGGCTAAATTTTTTTCAAATCATTTGCGGCAGGCCGTTTTTTTTCATTAAACATTTTCAGAACAACCACAAATTAGAATGTGTTGACATCTTTTATGCTAGTAATTTGTTTCCTCAGCATGTGATTGACATTTCTGTCCAGTTTTATTACTTCAATTTGTACCCATTGAATGACCGCTTGAAATGATATGAAAATTTTACGGACGGAGGCAAACACAAGTTCATGTACATTTAGAGAAGATGCAAGTGGACGTGTCAATAGAGATTTAAATCTCAGGCGCAGAACAAGAATACAAAATAATGTCATAGAGAAAATCAATATTTTATCTGAATGAAATAGAACACTTTATTGAACCCTTCGGGTGATCTGAACATAACATTTGCGCATCTGCCTGGCCACGTAAGCGGTCATTTACGCGTTGCTAGTACCATCACCTTCTCCTTCAACTCCTTGGATCTGTCACTGATGTTCGAGCTGAAGGTCTGGGTCTGTCTGATAATGCTATAAAATGTATACCTGTCTCGTCTGCATTGTAGATGTGATCGGAGAAATGTTAGCTATGTTTTCACCTTCCACGGAGTGCCTGCTCCTTCATGCATCGGGTTCCTTATTCCGTAAATTCTCTTGAATTCGATATGTTAGCCCGGGAATTCTATCTCTCTAGTCGGACGTTTTTTTTGGGGGGGGGTTTTTTTGGTTTTCTTTTTTGTTTTTTTGGTTTTTTTTTTTGGTTTTAAAAATTGAAGGGGGGGGGGGGGTAAACCATGTATGCGGTGGGGCCTGAGAACCAATTGTTTTTTTTTCTTGGCCGTAGCTGAACATTTTTCCCTCTTCATTTAGATTTCTTTTTTTATCTCCTACTTCTGCCGGTAAGACAGGGTTTTCATTTATTCTAATTTCTGAAGAATCAAGCTTTCAATTTTTAGCTAGATATGCCACATTTCAACATGGCCCTTAAAATAAGTTGCAGTATACCTTTCCTTCTCTACATGTAATTGAAAACTTTGTGATGGGCAAGTGATTTTATTGATCGGGCAAGTAATTTTTAAGTCATGAGTTGCCCGTGGCAAGTAGGTTTTGAAAAAAATTCTAGACCCCTGCTATATATAATTCAACCAATTTTGCTACCCCTAAAACTTTTTTTCACCATCCAAGTTTGAGGAAAATTCCTTTAGAACATTCATATGGAGGCTGATCTGAACACATTTCAAGAGAAAAAAGTTCTGCAAAAATTTTAAGGTTTTTGAATCGCCCGATCCTTACATAGACCTGTACTTAAAAGGATAAGTACTGAAAAGTTCAGAAATCATGAGTTTGGAGATAAAACAACTTTCAAACAAGGTCATAGCAGCACAGGCTTATAATAAAACCTTGCCACCATTGCTATTTTTCTACGTCATTCCGCTCAATGATAAAGCCCGAGAGATCTCACTACATGTAGTACAGCATGTTGTCAAAGTGACGTCAATCAGATTTCTGACATAAACGCGGTGCAAAAGATTCAAAGGCAGCAGCACATGACAAGTGTTAAGAGGCCAGTAAATAAGCAATGTAGGAAATTATTCTTATCTTGATGTTGTATTTTTCCCCTAACCTACTACATAAGGATGGTACTCACCCGCTAAAGCTCTTCTCCCTGTCGTCTGTCACGTCATCCCGAATCCCAGTATCACTTACAAGTATCTACTTCTTATATCGTACTCTCCCAATCCTCCAAAACCAGCCTAACTTTTTAGCATTTTTTGCACTCTTTCAGATAAAAACTTGTCACATGGAATTTTCCATTGCAAAAGAGGTGTTTTGGGGGAAAAACTTTTTTTTTACGGTAGTCAAAAATAACTGAAAATAGGGAAAATTTTCTAACTTTTACATGTATATGGTTGATGCATGATCTTAAGAATTGAAAAGTGTGAATATATAGTATTTTTGATGCTCTTTCAGATGAAATAAGTTGCAAGTTCCAATTCCTATTTTTAGCTCGCCTCGACAAAGTTGAGTGAGCTTTTGCTATTCCCCCACGCATCCGTATCCGCATCCGCCCCCTTTAATTGGCCGGTTAAGAAGTTTGGGGTAGCTCAGTATTTGGCAAAAAACTGATGCTACAGTATTCAAACTTGCACAAGTGATTCATCTTGGGATGCTGATCGGAAGCCATGCATGGGATGCTGCATCTGACCTACATTTTCCGCTTGAGTGACTTGGTTAAGAAGTTTGGGGCAGCTCAGTGTGACTTGGTTATGAAGCTTGGAGTAGCTCAGTATCTGACAAATACTGATGCTACAGTACTTACCAAACTTGCACAAGTGATTAATCTTGGGATGCTGAGATGAACCCATGCATCAGGCACAGCATCTGACCTACTTTTTTCCCTTGAGTGATTTCGCTTTAAAAAGCAATAATGAGCAAAGTGTATTAAATGCTACATGTTCCAAACTTGAATAATGGATGTATCTTTGATCAAACTTTCATATAATGACCTTGACCTAATTTTTTTGCTAGAGTGATTTTGCCTTTAAAAGCCAATATTGAACAAGGTATAAGTGCTACATATACCAAACTTGCATATTGGATGTGTCTTTGATCAAACTTTTATAAAATGACCTTGACCTAATTTTTCTGATTGAGTGATTTTGCCTTTAAAAACAAATATACATGTACTAAGAAATATGTTTAAATTGAATTTTGCTGCCACGAGGTGAGCTTTGTAATTTGTGATTACCTATGTTTACTGTGTGTTTAAGGGTAAAAAAGTAAAATTTTTGCAAAAATTCCCGGTTCCCTAATATTGTATATGATTGTTCAATGATGATTTCAAAAAACATCTTTAATGTCTTCTCTTTCAAATGACAGTGGACTTCACAGTATTGTTTGTGGTATTTTCATGAATGTGAAAACGTGGAAATCACACTGAGACATTAGTCCTGCTTACAAGACTCTGATATACTGCTACCCCAACGTCTCGCAGCGAGGTTATATGTTATAAAACTAGGAGACAGTACGTTGCTTGCACGTTAAAAGCTCGCATGATCATGATGATGCAGTGTTTAAGTGCCCCCCTCCCCCCCCCCCCCCCCCCCCCCATCCCAGTCGAAATGACTACGGATTTCCTTCGTACGCTTTGCGGGTGACCAAACAAAGATGTGGGAAAGTTATAGCAATAAACACCATTTTTAGCTAACCTCGACGAAGTTGAGTGAGCTTATGCTATACCCCCACGCGTCCGTGTCCGCGTCCGTGTCCGCGTCCGTGTCCGCGTCCGTGTCCGCGTCCGTGTCCGCGCCCGGTTAAGAAGTTTGGGGTAGCTCAGTATTTGGCAAAGTACTGATGCTACAGTAACCAAACTTGCACAAGTGATTCATCTTTGGATGCTGAGGTGAACCCATGCATCGGATGCTGCATCTGACCTACATTTTCCGCTTGAGTGACTTGGTTAAGAAGTTTGGGGTAGCTCAATATCTGACAAAGTACTGATGCTACTGTAACCAAACTTGCACAAGTGATTCATCTTTGGATGCTGAGGTGAACCAATGCATGGGATGCTGCATCTGACCTACATTTTCCGCTTGAGTGACTTGGTTAAGAAGTTTGGGATAGCTCAGTATCTAACAAAGTACTGATGCTACATTAACCAAACTTGCACAAGTGATTTATCTTTGGATGCTGAGATGAACCAATGCATCAGATACAGCATCTGACCTACATTTTCCGCTTGAGTGACTTGGTTAAGAAGTTTGGGGTAGCTCAGTATCTGACCAAGTAGTAATGCTACAGTAACCAAACTTGCACAAGTGATTCATCTTTGGATGCTTAGATGGATCCATGCATCGGATGAAGCATCTGACCTACTTTTTCCACTTGAGTGATTTTGCTTTTAAAAGCCAATATTGAGCAAAGTATAAGTGCTACATGTACCAAACTTGCATATTGGATGTATCTTTGATCAAACTTTCATAAAATGACCTTGACCTACTTTTTCCGCTTGAGTGATTTTGCCTTTAAAAGCCATTATTGAGCAAAGTATAAGTGCTACATGTACCAAACTTGCATATTGGATGTATCATTGATCAAACTTTCATGTAATGACCTTGACCTACTTTTTCCACTTGAGTGATTTTGCCTTTAAAAGCCAATATTGAGCAAAGTATAAGTGCTACATGTACCAAACTTGCATATATGATTTATTTTTGATCAAACTTTCATAAAATGGCCTTGACCTACTTTTTCTGCTTGAGTGATTTTGCCTTTAAAAGCCAATATTGAGCAAAGTATAAGTGCTACATGTAACAAACTTACATATTGGATGTATCTTTGATCATTCTTTCATATAATGACCTTGACCTACTTTTTCCGCTTGAGTAATTTTGCCTTTAAAAGCCAATATTGAGCAAAGTATAAGTGCTTCATGTACCAAACTTGCATATTGGATGTATCTTTGATCAAACTTTCATAAAATGAAATTGACTAACTTTTTCGGCTTGAATGATTTTGCCTTTAAAAGCCAATATACATGTATTTAGAAATATGTTTGAATTGAATTTTGCTGCCACGAGGTGAGCTTCGTAATCTGTGATTACCTATGTTTTTTGATTTTATAATATGACAGCAGGAAAAGGGGGGGGAGGGGAGGGCACATGGTACATGTCATGCAACTTTAGGTATTCAAGCGCCGCTTTCTTGAAAAATCTATGTTATATGTAGAAATACATTGAAGTGTCTTTATCATTTATTAATTTAATGCAAATGACACACAACAGCCCCATGCATGTTTTAAAAATGTGCAAGGTAATGAAAAGTTGTGCGAATGTTAGTGGGTCATTTGATATCGGTTTCCGCATAATAAGGAATAATACCATCTGGTAAACTTTGGTTATACAATGCTTTACTTTCCTTCTATTCTCCATAGTGTATATACATGTATACTACTGCCCACGCAGCTCACTTCAGAAATCGGAAAATTGAAGTTTTCTTTACTTCGTTGGCAATTTTTCAATTCTTTTTTTGCGATGAAAACTTATATAGGGGAATTGATCTAGAACTCTCAGAACTGACGGTGTATGATTTATGTCTGTACGACCAAGACTACGGTCACAGTGAAAGAAAATAGTTTTAGATAGGGAGTTTTCTATGATAATTTGAGCGCAACGTCACCGATGTTTAACACTGAGTCTATGGAGAACGTCGACCACGTCACGCTTAAATGAACATAGAAATCTCCCATGTTCTTTTTACTGAGCATTGAATGGTTTCTTACAATTCCTTAAAAGTACTGTTCGTTTTGTTTTGGTATAGGTTAAGGTTCAGAGGCACACAGGTATCAAACTTCTGTAAAACATAACTGCAAAGTAGACACCAGTTTTACTGTCAATCACCTCCTTAACACTATACATCTGACCTCATAACCTTCAGAATTAAACCCATAACTCGGATGAGAAAAATATTTTGTGTGTAAAAATAGAAATTCATATTAATTAATAGTTATATAATACAGTCCAGTTTATATCAAGCCTCACGTTTGATGTTTATTTTGCCCAATTTTAAATATTTTAGTGTTTCACTTTTTCTGGAATCACTGTATACTAAGTAATTGACCCTTCCGAACGCGGGAAAAATTTTAGAAATTCCATGACGTCACAATGCAATTTCGATGTTTGACCGAGGTTCGAAGCTTGTTTCAAATTGTCCGAGGTAAAATCATATTTGTGACATCACGAAATTTTGCATTTTTTTCCCGTAATCGGAAGGGTCAATTAATTTGATGATTAACATTTTAAGCAACGTTGAACATGTTGAATATGGATTGTGTATGAATGTTGAGTCGTATTTTTGGTGACATGTTCACAACAACGTTTATTTAAAGTAAACGCACAATTTGTGCTGTACATATTTTTTTCCACTCCCTACTGCCAATAAATTCCAATAAAGCAAACTAACTGAAAAAATTCTTGTTTTCAGAAAAGTGGCTTCCCACTTTGCATAGTAAATGGCAAGAAGCAAGGCATTTCGGCGTGGGATTGGAAGTCCGTGTATCCTTGTTCCATCGAATTAGACGAGGATGTGTATGAGATAAAAGACTGGCTGAGTCTTGGGAGCATTCATCCCAACTGTGATAGACCTGTCTCTGTAAAAGTAAAAGAGAATATTGCTAGAATCGTGAAGCCACTCGAATCCTTGTGTTATGACAGAAAAACAAAATCTTGGACTTACAAGGAAAATTGTAAGTGTTTAAAGGCAATTCTGTGCTAAAGCAGACATATTGGTTGATAAATTTAAATATTTCGTTGTCAAGATGTTCTTAGATTGTTTGCAGTATGGAGCAGGTAAAATTGTTCCCCGTGACTTGATGTTTGTTAAGTGTATAACAGTATTAATTATTTCTTTCCAGCTCTATCGCCAGATACATGTAGAAGCTTTGTTTTGGCCTTTCATCAACTTGACGTCATATATCTTTTTTGCTATTTCGGAAACTTTCCATTTATGATTTCATCTAAAAATATTATCGAAATTAAAGAGCTAGGTTATTTGGATATACATGTATGCTACTGAATCGACCTATCATGAGTTAAAGAAGATCCTGACGATAATCTCAACAGCACTCACAATAGCTAGGGCACCAAATTGAGCATGGATGGACCCCATGAAATATGGAGCCGCGCACTCTCTGTAAAGTAAAAAGTTATGCAGAAATTTAAGGTCTGAAAATAAAACCAGAGGGTGCTAGTGAAATGAATTTGCGCTGCTTATGAACAGAGCACTTTGGCTAGCATCACTGTTGTCAATTTAATATTCGAAACATGTGTCCGGTGCATGAAAATTGTCTTGAAATTTTCTTCAAGAAGGTATAGAGTTGGAACACTTCCGTATTACATGTACATAATGTATTAGATTAACGGACACGATTTTTTCCGAAATAAGCACAGAAAGCAACAAGGCTCCGAGTCCCAGGACCTTTTTTTCAGATTTTTTATTCTGTCGATTTTTGCCAGAATTTTTATTCAAAATTGATCTATTTGGGCCGTTTTTCAACTGCAGATGTCATTTTTCTCATATGGTTGTTATGCCCACGTAATCGAAGATTCGGGGGCATATAGTTTTTGGTCTGTCCGTCCGTCTGTCTGTCTGTCTGTTTGTCAACAAAAACTTTAACCTTGGCCATAACTTTTGAATGGTAAATGATTCGGCTTTCATATTTCATATGTGTGTTCCTTGTGACAAGACCTTTCCATTGATACCAAAACTTTTGATCTTGTGACCTTGACCTTGGAGGTTGACCTACTTTTGAAAAATTTTAACCTTGGCCATAACTTTTGAATGGTAAGTGATAGGGCTTTCATATTCCACATGTGTATTCCTTGTAGCAAGACCTTTCCATGGATACCAAATTTGACCCTGACCTCAAAATGTGAAGTACTTTCCAGCTGTTTTACCGACAAAGATGCCAACGGGGGCATTCGTGTTTCACAAACACATGTTTTTTATTTTATTAGATCCTAATTAGGGTGACTTAGATTGGTTATAAAGCTTGATTGGCTCGAATCGCTCTAAAGGCCTGAAATTTGTTTTTTAAAATCATACTTGTACCTGAATCTTGCAATTTTAACATTTTTGCAACACAGAATAGACTAAAAAATGCTTAAGAATTAATATCAACAAATACATGTACATATGAAAAAGTAGTATGCATGTAAACCACAATGGTATAGCCTGTCAGATCTGTCATTTTATGTGTGTGTGCTGCCATATGATTATCAAAAACAATGTATGAAAAAATATTGGATTTGAAAATCATTTTGCCAATAAAAAAATTCCATGATTTCACGGGCCGAATGAATTAAAAGTTTGTAACTAATTCCGTTACCAAACTTTAAAAAAAGTTGATTTGAGTGTGAATAAAACTAACCATGCATATATTCTCTGTTTACAACCTAATATAGTCAACACCAACATGACCGCATTAAACATCTGTTGATTCTTAATTTGTTCTCTCTATTCTTTTCAGGTGTATTGTCCATAGCCGAACAAACTATTACACAAGGGTTTGTCTGCGATTTCGCCAGCTCCCGGGGCAGAGGAATGATGTTTAGTGTAATTCAACAACTATTCAGCTCAATAACCACAGTGAGAGCGGTGAATATTGGTAGTGGCTCTCCTGTAAATGAGCCATCAGTTCGTAAAATCAGGTTTAAGATGACATTTGAGCCAATAGAAAGCGACTTTTCGCCAATCGAAAGCGACTCTTCGATTTCGTCATCGGATTCTCCTTCTGAGTTGCCACCAGAATCTTCGCCAATAAGAACTTCATCCCGCACTTATTGTCAAAAATATTTATTAGAGGAAACCGATTATCATTTATCAAAAACCTTCAAGTTCATACCAGATGTTATTCTCGAAAGCGCAACGGAAGAACACTTGCTTGTTAAACTCAAGAAAGGGAAGATATTGTATCAAAAATGTTTTGATCAATTGAGATATATGCTTATGCCGGTGGCGGTCAAACAAGGCGCAGCTTTGGGGCTCTTGATTAGCTCGAATAAGGCAGTTCTAGATAAATGCATCGCTGCTAACAAGGAAGTGAAGTTTGAGAGAAGTTTCTTCGAATTCAGAGAAGATTCTCTTGTGGCTGACATGGCAGCACTTTTGACAAATATCTATTATAAAACTGTTCAGGGAATGTGAAGATTGATAGCTCTGTTGTGAGTGAGTCATCAGTTCGTGAAATAATGCCTACATCTTTATAGCTGTGTGACAGCTGAGACAGTATTGTCACGAAGAAAAAAGTTACTTTTTGTTACATTTCGTTAAGTTATATTAGTTATCTGAAATTCATATTTTTACTTTATTAATCTAATTTTTGAATCTTTAAAATTATTTTTATGACAAATTTTATACTTAAATTTATTTGAATTTTGAACAAATTTTCCCGATTTGCATTTTGAAATTTAAACTTTTTGAATTTTATTTTTGGCAGTTTTCTTTAATCTTTAAATTTTATGATTAGAAATGGGATGTTTGAATTGCTTATGCCATGTCAATAGTGATTTCACTATCGATTATTGGTACACTATCAGAGGCCATCTACGGTATAGATTGATTATCAAAAGTACGGAAATACAAAGAATAGGTTGCAATTTACCGTGTATTTGAAAAAAAATTAATCTGATTAAAGCAGTATAATAAGAATATATTTAGCCTTCTTAATCTTAATGATTACAGACCAATATATCTGTTTTCATAATTCATTTCAATCAATTATGCCAGAGCTTTCTTCTTGTGCAGATTAAAATCCCTTTTTACAACATAGAGGGCGCAGTTTGAATTTGATCTTCACCAAACTCTATACACTTTTTGCTTATGATAGGAGAAGGAACACTATTGATTTCAAAGGTCATGCATCAAAGGTCAACTTCACAGATTTGATTTTAAAAAAATCCTTTAATACAGCCCCGAGGATACATTGGATTTTACCAACTCCATACACTTATTGTTTATAACAAGAAGAAGAATCCTTTTGATTTTCTAAGGTCAAAGATCAAGGTCACTGATAGGAAATGTTTAAGATCCTTATATACAAACTTAGAGAGCACAATTTTGATTGGATCTTTCCAATGTCCATACACTTGTTACTTAGAACAATAGGAAGAAACCTATTAATATTATAGGTCAAGGTCGCAGAACTTAATTGGTCAAAATCATTGAAGATCCTCTGTGTCATTCACCAACCGATCATGGTCAAGCTTTTAAAATGATACAAATGACACAAAGAACACTCCTTTTGATTATCAAGGTCAAAGGTCAAGATCACAGATATAGAGGGGGCAACTTTAAAACGGAACATCATCAATGTTGAAGCATAGTTGCATACTGTAAATTGGTTTTTATTCGTCAGATACCAATTTTCGTCAGTGCCTTCCTTGACGAAATTACGTACCGACGAATATAAATAGTCCTGACAAAAAATAAATTGCATGTAGTAAGTAAAAATTGAATCAGTCTCTTGGTTAAACTTTAATATAAACCGGGAGCATTGCGGAGAAGGGAGAAAGATGCTGAATTTTAAGATTCAGAGTTTTAAGACATTGTTAAATAGTTATTACATGCAAATTGCAAATCAATGAACACTGAATACGAACACACAGTCGCATATAATTTACTTCTTATTACTTAATAATATGTATTTACAGCAAGATAGATAAAATACATGTCTCTAATTGTTTGTTTACCGATAATTGTTAAACAAACAATGAAAACAAACACGTATGGCGGATATGACGATTTTACGGTGGACTCGAGTTGGAATTTAAACAGACGAATTTACATTTTAGGGACCCTAATGGATGACGAATTTACGTACTGACGAAATTGTCATTTTTAACAAATTCACGAAAATTGGTGATGACGAAAATAAAGCAATTTAAAGTATGTAATGAAGAATTTCAAGAAGTGGTTAAAAGTACATTGGTATTGATGCCCTACGAGGGGTGCTACGCTTTTTGTTGCTTACCAAAATTTATCAGCAGTGCAGAAAGTCACATCCATCCTTATGATTGATTCAGCTAGATTGTAATGACAAATATGGATAATGACCATATCCCTGTATACAGCACAAAATCGATAATTCAGAAAATCAGAAACCGAAGGCATACAAAATCAGGATAAAACAGGAACCAAAGCAAACAAACAAAAATCTCAACCACATGAAAAGAAGCGAACCCCCGATATGGGAGTGAGACCAGGTGCCCAGGAAGAGTAAGCATCTTCGTGTGGAGCTCGTAAAAAAGTTCCCCGCGAGGGGTTTGACAGTGTTTTGAATATTTTCCCCTGACATTGTCGCCATAGCACTTTCTATATAGACGTGGCCTCAGACAGTGCATGCATTTTACATATTCTTTTCATTTTCTTGCGTGAACATCGACTGCGGGTGCGGCTAGCCAACAGGGGATGATTACTCCTCCCGGGCACCTGGTCCCACCTCTAGCTTGCTAGGGGTCTGTCGATGCTCAATTTGGTGCTCTATTGTGAGTGTTGTTGAGATTATCGTCAGGACAGATCTTCTTTAACTCAACTGTTTGCATGCAACACCCGTCGCTTCAATTCGGTAGAACTGTCATATCCGGTTACTTCCATTTCGGAAGACATAGAGTACAATTTTTGGTTTGATGGTTCAAATGGTCTATGACAGAATATCATATCCACCATTCTGGAGAGTGGGACATCATAGTGTATGACGAGTTCCCCATATCGACCGTAGAACTTCCACGGTGACGATGTTAGTCGTTCACAAACATATCCCTGACTGAGAAGCTTATCTGAAAGACGCCTAGCTCTCAGAACAAAATCCGTATATTTGGTACTTTGTAGTCCGGTGATCTTTGTTCCGCGTTGTGTTTTTACTGTCTAATTTCTCACAAAGAGAAAGTCACTTCAACTTTATAATAGTTTATTGTAAGTTCCAATAGTAAATGAATTAACAACGTGTGAGCAGCTCTAAATCCTAATCATGGTCTAACATGCCGAGTCTAGGACTCGAATATATACTATTCAGTGGGAATTCCAGCATCTGGGCATCACGAGTGTCCCAAAATGATGATTAACTAAACATTCCCA
This sequence comes from Pinctada fucata, assembly GCA_028142955.1. Lineage (NCBI taxonomy): Eukaryota > Metazoa > Mollusca > Bivalvia > Pterioida > Pteriidae > Pinctada > Pinctada fucata. The sequence continues at coordinate 21,951,426 of AP027112.1, read as the reverse complement.
ATTTGGGGACTGAACTGTCAGAATCTGTCAAAAGCACCCGTCAAACTGGAGCCATTGCACAGAGACCGACAGCACTTAGCATAGAATTATGAACTATTGTCACCCCATCACTCTAGGTGAGGACAGATACATCCACCGATATACGAAATATCTGCAGCTGCATCCTATTAGATCATATCTACACTCATGATTGTCCGGTGCCAGCCAGCGTTAGCTGGATTGGACCGCTTATATGGAATATTACCGAAATTTGGCGTGATCGAATTATGAATTTCATAACACATTGAAATAATGTGTTTCCAAAATATACTTCAAAATTATCTTTCTTTGCCCAGAGTGGAAGTTTCTCTGTATAGTATGACAATTAATTAACATAATAAAAGTACATCAAGAAGTAATTAACTAATTAGCATTAATTAATAAACATAATTAATAATTATTGTGGGGGAGAGATCATAGGGTTACAATGCTCCCCCAATTAAGAAAATAACCAAGTTTGTGCGACCTAGATTATAACGACTCATCTCCTTGACCTGGATGTGACCTGGATATATCGATAACTTGTATTTTCTTTTACTCTAAAGACCTGGATACATATGCGTCACTCTTAAGATCCGAATGAGACCTGGATTTCGTGATCTGGATGTATCTTTACTCTAAAGACCTGGATATTTCAACTAAATAACAACGGTATTTCTAACTTTCTTACATGAAATAAAAGGACAATCAAGGGATCATAACTTGAATTGGCTTAATCTGGGACTGACCTGGATAGTCTGACTATTATAACCTGAAATTTTAGACCTGAATATAATGTCTAGACTCATTAATAAAGCCGATCCAAGATGGTTCCTTTACAAAATAGTGTGTCATGAGATGGTCCTTGGTTATTTTCTATACGCCTGGCCTTGACTCAACAATATTCTAATTAATCTTAATTACAACAATAATATATACATACGTACATTCTATCACAGTGACCTGGATTCACCTGTGACCTGGATAATTACCAATTCAACAAAATTATCGTAACAATAATACATCTTTTTATATCTGATAATCCAGTGACCTGGATATTGTAATCCTTGACTTGGATAATCACATCTTAAAATATTACAAGGCCAGCACGTAGACAAACATAAAGGTATGAAGTGACCTGGATTTATATACAAGATATATACATACATAAGTAAACTAATAAATCTTAAAAATGGCACCATAAAAGAAAACAATCTTAGTCCAATGATAGTATATAGTCTGAGACCTGGATGCCTGGATATCATCCTGTATTCATTGTTCATCATTGGGTCGTAATATTCTTGATACAGTTCCTCATCACGTGATAAAATAAAGTTTTCTCGACTAGTCTTTTTCTTAAAGTTTCTTCAAATGTATATCTCTCTTACCGGGTTATTCTTACTCGGACGCATCTTGACAATGGTGATGATGCCAAGATCTTCCCGTAATCTAAGTGGTGGCACCACTCAGAAAAGCGACGGGGTATATTGTCATGCTCACATATTTCCGCGTCCTGGTAAGGTAAATCCCAATTTAATTACAGTTCTTTCAGTTCATTTGAAAGTCCGGGATAAATGGACGGTATCGGTCTCGGTAATGTCCGAAGTGGAATCGCTTCTGTTTGTGGCGGGCTGGTTTGAACATCCGGCCGTACGGGATCATCGCACTCGGGTCTTCCCGACGTCACGTGAATTTGTTCCGGTTCGATCTGCTTGACGTTTTCATTTGGTTCTAGTTTAATGTTTTCAGTTCGCACACCTGGATAGTTAGGGACCTGGATAGATCCATCGTCTCCGGCGCCTGGATACGAATTTCTTTTCTTGTTCTGCTTCTTGTTTAGTTTTCTTATCTTATATCGTCCATGGGGATCTAACCTGTAGACATAGTGTCCATCACTGAATCTGGATACAACAGGTGGTTCCCAATTTATGTTTCTTGTATTGTCCATATAACTCCAGGGGCGTTATTGTCTTTGAACTACGTCTGCAACAGATTCTGGTTCAGGTAGGTAACTACTTGGTGCATGGTCACTTTCTTGCCAGGAGGGTGCCGAAGGTCGCACATCGGGCTGGTCAGGCCTGGTTATGGTTGGACACGGTGGTTCCTCTACTGTTCCCTTCTCGACCGACCACGAGCAGATTTTGAATTTTGAAAAATAATTTCGAAGCCTGCGCCGAAAGCAACAAAGAAGTACCAAAAGGATAATGCCTAAACTACCTATTATGTAATAATAAAAAGGGGTTTCTGCAGGCATTGGCTCGATGTCTGGTATACTGTTTTTGAGTTCAAAAATCAAATTATCGAGGGGCATTTCTTTTACTGTTTTCAACTTCTTTGGTATCTTGATATTGCCGAAAGAAGGGAGAGAAATGACAAAAGGTTTCCAGACATTAATGAGCCCAAACTTATAATTTCGGAGGAATTGTCGAAAAAGTGAGGACAAATTATATTTACTTTCCTTATGAAAGAAGGGAGGCAGGGTCATACGGTTATTGAATGCTGAACAAGCCAGTGGAAGGTGAATGATGTCGAGGGGAGGGGAAGTCTTAATGACCTGAGTAGAAGAAGACGCATTGCATCCCACACTAAAGGTAAGAGAGGCCGCCGATGTTATCACCCAATGGCCATCCGAGAGATACCTAGCCTGAGGGGTAGGGGCGTTAGGGGTAACAATGATTTTACAATATGTCTCAACCTTTTCTGTATGTCCTATGAACAAGTGTATAATACACATGGAAGATGAAAGGATAGAATAAACTGGGTTCCTTATTGTACAATAGGGTCTTAGTGACGACATACAACCTGAGAGTTCAAACGATGAAAGTAACGAAAATTGACTTCTTCTTTTATCGATCAATAAAGCTGGGGCTTCTAGGTCATAACGGGCTTGCAAGTTGCTGTTAGGAACGTTACGAGGTAAGGCTATATTATAGACCTTATACACTTCAAAGGCACCTAGGGTATCTAATAATGGAATTGAAAGAACAACAATTAATTGATCACGATGTACAAGAGTAGTACACGTCAATGTCTTGTAGAATGTCCAAAGGTCAGTGTCAGGGTCAAAAGGGAAAAATCTTTCTTTTATTTTTTTCATACTATTTCGTTTTTACAATGTTTCTTATTCATTTTAAAATCTCTAAAGAAAGTGAAAACCTAGCTAGTAAGTCAATAAAGAGGTTATTTCTAACAGTAGTTATCTGATGTTGTTAGGAGAGAAATGAAAAGTATTAGTCTTTGTTTTGAGAAATCATCATCTTAGCAAGTTCAACTAAATTGTTGATGAGGGCATTTGGGTCTGGGGAGGTTTTATGGGGGACAGTTTTAATGGAAGTTTTAAGGGGGGAAGCCTCTTCGGTATGCAAGAAACTCGCGTCTTCTTTTAGGACGGCGTCAATTTCCATTTGTTCCTCATCGCGACTATTTTCGCCAGCGACGGGTACAGTTTCGGGTTTTATTTCTGTCGGTGGTATTTCGCGGCTTCGAAGTCGTCTTCTGAGTTCCATAAGAGGAATGTCATCTTCGTCAGACGATCCTTCTCTTTCTTGTAGTCTATGTTTTATTGCGACGTCTTGAGGAGTCGGTTCATCAACATCACTTTCAGAATCAGAGTTTTCAGGAGGTACAACGTAAGTTGTTTTCCTTAAGATGTTTCCTTCTGAGTCTCTGAGAACTTTCCATTCGTCAATTTTGGCCTGTCTAAGATGTCTCGCATGTGTCTTTGTTGTTGTTCCGTCAAGTTGATTTTTCACTTTGAAGGAGAGTGGTCCGGTCTGGTCTATAATTCGGAAGTATGGTTTCCACTTGATGTCCAGTTTGTTGTTTCTCCGATGATTCCTGAGATAAACAGGGTCTCCGATTTGGAAGTTTTCTTCTTTGCTTTTCTTGTCGGCGTATTTCTTCTGCTTTTTCTTGGCTTCCTTCATGTTTCTGTGAACAAGAGTAAAGGCTTTGTGTTGTTGTTGAAGGGCAATCTGGTGTTGATCTTCTCCCATGCATCGCTTTCTTGGCTTTAAGATGGTGTCCAATGGTAATACAACGTCTCGGTTGTACAGAAGAAAGTACGGAGAGAATTTAGATGATTCATTGACGTGGAACCTGATTGCTGCTAGTGTCTGATTTAGGTATAAGTCCCATGTTTGAACATCTTCTTGAATTTTCTTAGACATAACGTCGTGAAGGGTACGGTGAAATCGTTCGACTTTACCGTTTGCCTGAGGGCTGTAGTACGACGTCTTGATGTGGTGGATGTTCATGGCGTCTAAGGTTTCTTGGACTTTCTTGTTCACATTTTCTGTTCCGTTGTCTGAGACAATTTCAAGGGGACAACCAAATCTTGGGAAAATTTCTTCCAGGATAAGATGTACTATCCGGTCTGCTGATTTATCCGGGACAGCAAAGGCTTCTGGCCAGCCTGAGTAGACGTCTATGAAGGAGACAATATATTTGTTTCCAGACATTGTTGTAGGATATGGTCCCGATAAGTCAAGTCCAATTTTGGCGAAAGGATAAGGTGGTATTTCTGTTTCCTTAATAGGTGGTCTTGACGTCTTCGAACTCCTCGTTTGGCACGTGACACATTTCTCTATGTGTGAATGTATCTTCTTGTACATGTTCGGGAAGAAGTACTTTAGACGGATAGAGTCGTATGTCTTGTCCAATGCCATATGTCCAAGTTGGTCGTGGTATTGCTTGAGGACGACTGTCTCCATTTCTTGAGGTATACACAGTCTTAGCTTGGGGTCCTCTGAATCTGGTTGAGAGAGATAGTAAAGGAGTCCATTTCCATCTTCGAAGTAATGTGTTTGTTCTGCCTTTGTTGCCGTTCCTTTTTTCATCCTATTTCTGAGCTTTGTGATTTCTTGATCTTTTTCCTGTGCTTCCTTCATATCGAATTCCTCGGGTAAGTCAGAGACAGCTTTGGTGATCTCATTGTCATCTTGTACATGACAGCTTGCGAAGTCTCTGGGTATGAATTCATTGGAGTTGAGAGCTCCTATTTCAAGTGCTCTGTCATCTATGTCCGGTTCGTCTTCGCATTCCTTAGACTTCTTAGTCGTCTTTGATGTTTTGGGGTGCGGTATTCGGGATAGAAGATCAGCACAGTGGTTATCTTCTCCTTTTACGTACTCAATCTTACAGTTGTATCCTGCGATACTGAGTGCCCATAGCTGTATTTTCTTGTTCTGCATTGGAGAATCCAAAAGATATTTCAAGGGTTTATGGTCTGTCTTGATGGTAAACTGTGCTCCATGTAGGTAGTGGTCAAGTTTCTGAAGAGCGTAGTGTATTGCAAATCCTTCCTTTTCGATAGTTGACCACCTTGTCTGTGTGGGGCTAAGCTTGTGAGACAGAAAGTAGGTTGGTTTTTCTTCTCCTTGGTCAGTTTCTTGGGTAAGACATGCTCCTATGCAGTTGTTACTTGCGTCTGTATAAAGCACATAAGGTTTGTTGGTATCTGGGTAGGCTAGAAGGGGTACCACTGTAAGACTTTCTTTAAGGTAATCGAAGGCAGTTTGGCATTCTTCTGTCCACTTGAATCTTGCGTACTTCTTGGTCAAGGCGATAAGGGGTTCTGCTATTTTCGAGAAGTTTGGTACGAATCGCCTGTAGTAGCTACACATTCCAATGAATCCTCTGATTTCTCTGACATTCTTAAGGGCTGGTAAGTTCTTGATTGCTTCAACTTTCTTAGGATCCGGAGATATGCCATCTTTGTTGATAACGAATCCGAGATATTCGGTCTCTTCTTTGAAGAAGGCACATTTCTTAAGTTTGAGCTTAAGATTATGTTGTCGGAGTCGTTTGAACACTTCCTCTATGTGTTTCATGTGTTGGTTCGGATCGTCTTGAGAAAAGATTAAGATGTCGTCCAGATAAGCCATGGCAAATCCTTCGCATCCTTGTAAGACGATGTTCATGAGCTCTTGAAACACAGCTGGGGCATTACTGAGACCAAAGGGCATCCTATTGAACTCGAAAAGTCCGCGGTGGCAAGCAAAAGCTGTCTTTTCTTTGCTGCTATCATCAAGGGTTACCTGCCAGTAGCCACTTCTTAAGTCCAAGGCGGTGAAATACTTTGCGTTCCCTATCAGAGATAAGATGTCGTCGATCAAAGGAAGTGGAAAAGAAATCGGTTTCACGATTTTGTTGAGGGTCCTAAAGTCGACGCACATCCTGTCACTGCCATCTTTCTTTCCTACCACTACTTAGGGAAACGCCCAGGGTGACTGAGATCTTTGGATCACCTTGGCTTCCAACATTTCGTCTATGGCTTTGTCAATGACTTTTCTTTTGTTCAAAGGAGTCCGGTATGGTTTGTTCTTGATCGGGGCATGGTCTCCAGTATCGATCTTCATTTGTACTGTCTTTGTTCCTCCAAGATCCGAGTCTTTCTTGGCAATAAGATCCTTGTTTTTCGTAAGGAGTTTGGTGATTTCTTGTCTTTTGTCGTCAGGTACCACTAGTTCTTCAAAGTCGGTATTTGGTTCGTCAACTTCCATTGGTTCTTCCTTTCGAATTTCCGAGATTTCTTGAGTGGTCAAGGGTCTCGCCTTACCTACCACACTTCCTCTTTTAAGACGGTAGTATTTGTTCGTTTCGTTGACAATCATGACTGGTACCTTGAATGGTGATTTCACTGTATTCACTGTTTCTGTGAGTGTAAGTCCTGGGTCGTCTAAGATACATCCTGGGTCTATCTTTGTGACTTCAAGAAGTCTGGAGTCCGGTATTTTGAAGCCTTTTTGTAACTTAACATGACATATTTGTGCAGTATGCGGCTTAATAGTCGTCCTCTTGTTAAGTCTTAAGATTTGTGAAATATGAATGTCGTCTTCAAGTTTCACATAAGTGTTTCCTACACGTAACATTCCTAAGTCGAAGTAAAGTCGAACTCCATGTTCTTTGAGCCAATCTCGTCCTAATATAAAATTTCTGTTGACGGTTTCAACTACTATAAATTTCAGTGACATTTGTACTCCGTTCATGCTGAAAGGTAATGTCACTTGTCCCGCTATCTGTATCGGTGCATTATTTACTGCGCGTAATCGTTTGACAACCGGTGTCAGTTTCGGCTTAGGTGATAATTGATTATATATTTTCCTACTCATAATTGAAACTTCAGCGCCAGTATCAATTAAAGTGCGGCAACGTAACTTGCCTACCTTTATGATACAAGAGCTGGGGTTTCCTGCTAAATTAAGTTCTAAGACGGGTTTCTTGCTTTCATTTTCTTTCTTAAAGTCTTTAGTTTCACTTAATTTTCTTCTCTCTTCAACGGCTTCCTTTTGAAGAGAGCGTCTTAGTTTTCCTGATTATGTCGAGGGGCGGGGCCATGTCTCCATGGGAAGTGGGGCTGAGGGTAGAGATTTACTCTGTTTTTGTCGGGGATTCTCCTGTTTGGGCAATTTCTTTTAAGGTGACCTATCATGTGGCAGATCCAACATTCTGCTCCTTTTATCCACTCCGGTGTCTCCGGGGGAATTCTTTGAGGGGGATTCTGTTTAGGGGCCTTGTTTTGTCGGGGAGCTGTGGTAGTCTTTTTAGGTTGCGGTTTAGGTGGGGGGCTTTCAGTTTTCTTCGGAGTCTTTTTAGTTTTGGGGGTTTTCTTTGCCTTGGGAGGGGGGACTACTTCGTTTTCGTCTGACTCATCGGAGTCGTCGTCAGAGCTGTCAACAGCTTTTACCCAATGTTTTTGTTTACTATACATTTGTCCGGGGTACGGGCATTCACGAGCACGGTGTCCGGTACCGTTACATTTGAAACATTTTTGATTTCTGAAATAGTCAATTTCCATGGGTTCTACTACTCTCGAGTTTTGATTATTTAACGCGTTTTGCGCATCACTTTGCCAAACAGTGGGGAAATTTACATTCTGAAAATTTTGTTGTGGGACACTCTGATTACAACCTACACCGAAATTTTGGCTTTGAATCAAATTTGGATTCGTGCCAGCCAACATCGAGGCATATTCTGAGTCTGATCTCAAATTGAAACGTTTTCTCAAATTTTGTTCTCTCATCGCGATCTCCAACGCTTTCTCAAAAGTATCGGGGTTTTCTCTCAAGATTTTCATTCTGAGGTAGTCATAACATAGTCCATCACAGAAGATATCGACTAGCTGCTTTTGTACTAACTGGTGTTCCCTTTCATCATAAGGAGTCGGGTACGCGTCTTCAGCGATTCTGAGAAGACGTTCTGAGTAAAGCTGAACGCTTTCTTCAGGCTTTTGTCTTATTCTACGCAGCACAGCCATTGCTTGCTTTCTGCAAACCGTTTTTGCAGCAGTTTCTTAAGATGGGGCCAAATAGGGGGGTCGCCTTTCTTGTCAACTTCGTCTAAATATCTTTTAACGAAATCTGCGATTGACCCTGAACACGTCATGAGGACGATTCGCGGTATGTCATTACTGTCCAGTCGTGCCATTTGTGCATATCTTTCGATATCTTTGATCCACTGTTTGAATTTACTAGGATCACCTTCAAAAGTCCTGACAACTTGGAGAAGGGGAACCGAGATAGCGGTCTGAAGGCCTTTTGCTTGACCTGCCAACCATTTGACCATTTCATCTTCGTCTTTTGAACTAGGAAGTTTTTGTCTAACCTCTTGTCTAACTTCTTCTAGTGAGAAGTAAGACTGGGACTCTCCTGACTGGGAAGACTGGGGTAACTGAGAAGATGGGGATACCTGAATGTGAGGGGGTAACTGAGAAGACTGACTAGGTTGACCTAAGGAAGACATTCCATCACATAACTGATCTACAGCTTCCGACATTCCTAACTTATCAGTTGACATATTTGGACAAAAATAGTCTTAGAAAAATCTATGGTCGTCGATAAGTACTAAGTAGAAAGAAAATTGTGTCCTACCTTAGTTTCTTCTTCTTTGTCTTTAGAAAATTCTTCTGGCTGTCTAAGATCCAGGGAAGAAGGCACCAATAAAGATCCCTTGTAGTCCGGTGATCTTTGTTCCGCGTTGTGTTTTTACTGTCTAATTTCTCACAAAGAGAAAGTCACTTCAACTTTATAATAGTTTATTGTAAGTTCCAATAGTAAATGAATTAACAACGTGTGAGCAGCTCTTAATCCTAATCATGGTCTAACATGCCGAGTCTAGGACTCGAATATATACTATTCAGTGGGAATTCCAGCATCTGGGCATCACGAGTGTCCCAAAATGATGATTAACTAAACATTCCCAATTTGGGGACTGAACTGTCAGAATCTGTCAAAAGCACCCGTCAAACTGGAGCCATTGCACAGAGACCGACAGCACTTAGCATAGAATTATGAACTATTGTCACCCCATCACTCTAGGTGAGGACAGGTACATCCACCGATATACGAAATATCTGCAGCTGCATCCTATTAGATCATATCTACACTCATGATTGTCCGGTGCCAGCCAGCGTTAGCTGGATGGGACCGCTTATATGGAATATTACCGAAATTTGGCGTGATCGAATTATGAATTTGTAACCATATGGCCTCTCCCCCACAATAATTATGCTAATTAATTATTCATATTAATTAGTTACATGTATTTGGGAATTGCTAACTTGAGTTTTCTAAAGTAAATTCCTTGACTATGAGTTCAAACTTCACATTGAGACAATTATTCTAGTTTGTAAATTCTGTAATCTGTTTAATTTGATTCCCACGATGCTGAGAACACTGCAGTAATTTGCACACCTGCAAGTACTTTAGTCTTTGTTTTCCGTACGAGTTAATTGAAAGCTAATTGGAAATCTCCCCGTAAAAGCCATTATTGTTCTGTATTTGGAAGAATCTAATTTCCAAAATGACTTTTTAATCAAAAACCAATAACTTATTATTTTGTGCAGGTGTTAGCAATTTCCAATCGTCCACATATATACTCGGCACATCGTTTTGCCGACCAGTTAAGTTTCGGTTAAGTTAGACTCCAGTTTCAGTAGTGTTTAAGTTTAGGTTTAGACTCCGCTCTCGTACTGTCAACATGTAACGTTTTTAAATAAACTTAGAACTTTATTCGGACTTCTGTTTATAGTTTTCAAAATGACTATTTAATACACAACGCGAACTACACACCCTAAACCTGTGGGCCATAGGCTTACAAGTTATATTTGATGCCGTGACCTAAACGAATCAGGGAAAAATATGATTACTGCCGTGTCCCAAACGAACCAGTGAAAATTGCCGTAAATGCAGACGATGCACGCCGCGGAACCAGGGTATAACGACTTGAGGATCAACACTACGGTTTAAACGAGTGAGAAAGGTAGGGCACATTTACTTTCTCAAAGTACTCTCAGATTGATTGACCATGTATTTTTGTTAAATTCATTTTTTGAATTTTCAAGATTTAGTTTTAAAGGGTTAAAAAAGTTTTCTCTAAGAATTTTCAATAAAATATGACTGACACAGACGACGAAGTGACATCTCAGGTGTTCGGGGTGGGCCATGTTTCTCATAGTTTTGATATTGCAAACAATTCAGAAAAGGGTAGATCTCAGGACTCCGATTCCTCTCATAGTAAAGTTTTGAAGTCGTTTAAAATTCCAGAGAATGGCGAGGAAGCCATGAAGTGGATTGCAAATCAAGTTAAGGGTCTTCAAACTGCGATTTCTGTACCTTTACTTCAAGTTGTGAAAACTTTTGAAGGTGATGCCTCTCAATTTAAACAGTGGGTCAAAGATATTGAAAAGTATGCACAAATTGCACGGCTTGACAACACAGACATTCCTAGAATAGTTTTAATGACATGTACTGGTACGGTAGGAGATTTTGTCAAACGTTATTTGGATGAAACTGAGTCATCAGGTGGAACCCCTGATTGGCCCCACCTTAGAAAGTTGATGCAAAAGCGGTACGCTGAAGTCATTGATAATCAACAAGCTATGACCTTACTACGCCAGATAAAACAGACACCTGTTGAAAGTGTCCAATTATATTCTGAGCGCTTGCTTAAATTAGCCGAAGATGCTTATTCTACTCCTTTTGATGAGAAAGAAAACAAACTGGTTCAGAAACAGTTGGTTGATATTTTCTGTGACGGATTGTGCCATGATTACTTGAGAATGAGGGTTATGAGATTTGATCCACAGAGGTACGAGGAAGCAGTAGAAATTGCAATGAAAGAGCAAAACTTGCGCAAACGTTTTCATTTAAGATCAATTACAAAGAATGAATCTCACACACAGTTAGGTAGTGAAAAATCCCATTTGTCAGATAATCAAAATTTACTGTCAAATAACCGTGAACGTAATCTAAACGACCAATTAAGCATGCGCGTAAATGAATGTCAAAACGCCGAGAACAGTGAAAACAAATGTTGCCCGTTAGAAACTCCAGATAAAAACTCAGACCTTGAAAATAAGAAATGTTATAAATGTAATTGTGTTGGACATACAGTTTGGGAATGCCCCTTGCGAGTAAACAAACAATGCATGAAAAGCAAAAATGAACTCGATTATTCAGACCCTGAATCAGATGAAGACGAGGAACCCCCTTGTAAACGTAAAATGCCCCTAAAGAAAAATGAAAACCCCCTACCTAAACTTACACCCGTGACTAAAACTCCCTTAGAGCGTACAGAAAAGGTTGTCGGACAACACACCCCTCAAAGACAAGGTCAGAATCGGTCAGAAATTCCAGATTGGATAAAATCAGCAGAATGCTGGATTTGTCATATGAAAGGTCACCTTAGACGAAATTGTCCGAATCGTCGGTTTCCGGATAGATACAGGGTATTGAACTATCCCAGTACAAGATACCAAGGTCGAACAAACCGTAGGCAGAATCAGGAAAACTTAAAGGCTCTCTTCAAATGGAAGCCGTTGAAGAGAGCAGAAATTATTCTAAAACTAAAACCAATCTTGAAAGTAAGAAACCCGTGTTCGATCTAAATTTAGCTGGAAACCCTAGCTCCTGTATTATTAAGATTGGCAATTCGAGATATCGTACTTTGGTAGATACCGGCGCTGAAGTTTCGATTATGAGTAGGAAAATTTTTGAACGATTATCACCGAGACCGAAATTGACGCGAGTAAACAAGAGTTTAAGAGCAGTGAATAGCGAGCCTATCAACGTTTTGGGACGAACAACCTTGACTTTTTCGATGAACGGACTGCGGATGTCTCAAAATTTCTACGTGGTGGAGACACTGACCAAGAACTTTATCTTAGGACGAGATTGGTTGAAAGAAAATGGAGTGCGTCTTTACTTCGACTTAGGGTTGCTAAGAGTAAGAAAAACGTACGTAAAACTCGACGAAGATAACCATATTTGTTCGATTTTAAGGCTACATAAAAAGACAGTTATAGAGCCGCAAACAGCCGTTATATGTCACGTTAAGTTACAGAAAGGCTTCCAATTATCCGATTCTAGACTTCTAGAGGTCACGAACTTTGAACCCGGATGTATCATGGATGAACCTGGTCTAACACTGAAGGAGTCCGTGAACAGAGTCAAGTCACCTTTTAAGGTACCCGTTTTAATTGTCAACGAGACAAACAAGTGCTACCGACTGCGCAGAGGAAGCGTAGTAGGAAGGGCACGACCTTTGACCCCTCAAGATGTCTCCTCATTGGACGAGGAAGAACCAATGGAAATCGATGAACCTAAGGCGGAGAGGTCAGACTTGGAGGATCTATCTGTACCTGAAAATAGACGTCCTGACATCGTCAAGTTACTAAAGACAAACAAGGATCTAATAGCAAAGAGTGACTCAGATCTTGGAGGAACAAGGACAGTGCAGATGAAAATAGAAACAGGAAACCACCCTCCGATCAAGAATAGACCATACCGGACGCCATTGAATAAACGAAAAATCATTGACAAGGCCTTAGACGAAATGTTAGAAGCTAAGGTAGTTCAAAGGTCACAATCTGCATGGTCATTTCCCTTAGTTGTTGCAAAGAAAAAGGATGGTAGTGACAGAATGTGTGTCGACTTTAGAACTCTCAACAAGATCGTAAAACCGATTTCTTTTCCCCTACCATTGATTGATGACATCTTATCTCTGATAGGGAATGCAAAATATTTTACAACGCTAGACTTGAGACACGGTTATTGGCAAGTAACGTTGGATGAAAGAAGCAAGGAAAAGACCGCATTTGCCTGTCATAGAGGACTTTTTGAATTCAACAGGATGCCATTTGGCCTGAGTAATGCTCCCGCTGTATTCCAGGAACTTATGAATATCGTCCTACAAGGATGTGAGGGATTCGCAATGGCATACTTAGATGACATACTGATCTTTACCAAGGACGACCCCATGGAACACGTGCGACACATACAGGAAGTATTCAACAGACTAAGACAACACAACCTTAAGCTCAAACTCAAGAAATGCGCTTTCTTCAAAGAGGAAACGGAATACCTAGGATTTGTAATCAACAAGGATGGAATAGCTCCAGATACTAAGAAAGTGGAAGCCATTAAGGACTTACCTGCTCCCAAGAATGTAAGAGAAATCCGTGGATTCATCGGAATGTGCAGCTACTATCGAAGATTTGTACCAAATTTCTCAAAGATAGCGGTGCCTCTCATAAATTTAACCAAGAAATATGCAAGATTCAAATGGACCGTTGAATGCCAAAATGCTTTCGATTTCCTGAAAGATAGCCTCACAGTAGTTCCCCTCCTGGCATACCCAGACACCAACAAACCATATGTTTTATATACAGACGCAAGTAACAATTGTGTAGGTGCGTGTCTCACTCAAGAAACTGACGAGGGAGAAGAAAAACCAATTTATTTCCTGTCTCACAAACTTAGCCATACACAGACAAAATGGTCAACTATAGAAAAAGAAGCATTTGCCATTCATTATGCACTGCAGAAGTTAGATCACTATTTACACGGAGCACAATTCACAATCAAGACAGACCACAAACCTTTGAAGTATCTGTTAGACTCGCCAATGCAAAACAAGAAAATACAGCTTTGGGCTCTGAGCATCGCTGGGTACAATTGTAAAATCGAGTATGTCAAAGGCGAGGATAATCACTGTGCAGATCTATTATCACGGATTCCACACCCTAAGACATCACAAAGGTCTAAGAAATCCGACAATGAACCTGATATTGACGATAGGACTTTTGAGATTGGAGTTATAAACTCAAACGAGTTTAATCCTAGAGACTTTGCCAATTGTCACGTTGAAGACCACAACGAGGTGACCAAAGCTATCTCAGATTTACCTGAGGAGTTTAACCTGAAAGAGGAGCAAGAAAAAGACCAAGACGTTGTCAAGCTGAAGAACAGATTAAGGAAAGGAACAGCTACAAAAGCTGAACAGACGCACTATTTTGAAGACAAAAAAGAGGGACTATTTTACTACCTTTCCCAACCTGACTCTGAGGATCCAAGGCTAAGACTGTATATACCTCAAGAGATGGAGACAGTCGTCCTCAGACAGTATCATGATCAACTCGGACACATGGCAGTAGACAAGACGTACGATTCCATTCGTCTAAAGTACTTCTTTCCAAATATGTACAAGAAAATACACGCCTACATCGAGGAATGTGTCACATGTCAGACAAGGAGCTCAAGGAAATCAAAACCGCCTCTCAAGGAAACCGAGGTGCCCCCTTATCCTTTCGCAAAGATTGGACTGGATCTATCAGGACCATATCCGACGACATTATCTGGCAATAAATACATAGTTTCCTTCATAGACGTTTATTCCGGGTGGCCAGAGGCATTTCCCGTGCCAGACAAGTCAGCAGATCGAATTGTACATCTGATTTTGGAAGAAATATTCCCAAGATTTGGTTGTCCGCTCGAGATTGTATCAGACAACGGAACAGAAAACGTCAATAGGAAAGTACAGGAAACTTTGGATACTATGAACATACATCACATCAAAACCTCATATTACAGTCCCCAAGCAAACGGAAAGGTTGAGAGATTCCACAGAACTCTTCATGATGTCATGTCCAAACAAATTCAGGAAGACGTTCAAACCTGGGACTTGTACTTGAATCAGACGCTAGCTGCCATTAGGTTTCATGTAAACGAGTCATCAAAATTTTCTCCGTACTTCCTGCTGTACAACAGAGACGTAGTACTTCCTTTGGACACCATTTTGAAGCCAAGACGTAGATATGTGGGTGAAGACCAACACAAAGTAGCTCTTCAACAACAGCATAAAGCTTTTACATTAGTTCACAGGAACATGAAAGAAGCGAAAAAGAAGCAGAAAAAGTACGCAGACAAAAATTGCAAGGAAGAAAATTTCCAGGTAGGAGACCCGGTGTATTTGCGGAACCACAGAAGGGATAGCAAACTTGATGTGAAGTGGCAACCTTACTACCGGATTATCGATCAAACGGGACCACTTTCGTTCATTGTGAAAAATCAGCTTGATGGCAATACTACAAAGGCACATGCTCGACATTTAAGGCCAGCAAAGATTGACGAATGGAAAATTCCGAGAGATTCTGAAGGAAACATCCTACGTAAAACGACGTATGTAATCCCACCGGAACAAACAGACAGTGATGACGAGGAATCTGAACCTCAAGCTATCGCAATACGACACAGAATCCAAGAAAGGGATGGTTCGTCTGACGAAGATGATATTCCACTAATGGAGCTTCGGAGACGATTAAGGACTCGTGCTATGCCCGAGACACGTACGGACATAGACGAAAACACGACAATAAGTTCAGATCCTCCAACGTTAAGCCTACCGCTGACTCCCGAAGAGAATCGTGAGGAGGAACAGATGGAAATTGATGCCATTTCGGAGAAACCGGACACGAGTTTCTTACAATCTACAAAGGCTTCCCAACATAAAATTGTTGAAAATACCCCATCCTTCGATCCCCAGCTGTTAATGAAGAACCTTTTTGCGATGACAAAATACATGACTTCTCAAAATCTTAATATATCTGCATAATAGACGATAAACAAGAAAAAAGGAAATTAAGGTCGAAAAAGTACGATAAAAAACCCCCTATTTTTTATTTAAAGAAAGGGAGGAGAATGGAAACGATAATAAAAAAAATTAAAAATAATAAACGTACTACAAGTTATTATAAATTTGAATAACACTTAAAACAGTATGTAAATTAATACAATAAAGAGATGGAATCTGAAATAATGATAAAAATAATACAAAATCCCTGGATAATTCACTGTAAGTGTAAAGATGTACTCTTACAGATTTACTCTTTGTTTGTAGTTTCTAACTGGATTTTGCTGGTTTGGCGCAGGATTAATCATAATTGACCTTCATTTGGGTATTCATGTTACAGTTCTCACCCCTCAGCCAATGAGCGCTAATGATATTGACCTTTGTTGCCCTTTCCCCTGTGTTGGAATTTCATTGACTGTCTATAGTTTCTTATCGGCTGCAGATGTGTAGTATCAATGAGTAATCACTACGCTGAGACATTAACGTTTGACTAGCGACATACATAGACAATGTATTTCATTTCAGAATTTCAAAAAAAAAAAAAAAGTTTTAATTGCTTCACTTTTATAACTTAAATTTTTGTATTACTTTTTACAAAATATATTCAGAAGCCTGCTTTTTTCATATGTATAAAGTCATAAGTATAATTTTACAAAGTTTTCAAAATGAAATTTTCTTTTTCTAAACATTGATAAAAGTATCATTTTGGAAATCATTTATTCAGTTTTGGTACAGGCATCTAAATCATTTTTGTAAATTCAAAATTATGGTCAATTAGAGGTACAGAGAAAATCCGGTGTCATAAACTACCTGTAACCAGAGACAGTGATGTGAAACTGATCAGTGAAATAATGATGCAGACTTTATATTTTTATCGCTGGGAGAAGACGACGATACGAGATAAATAGTAAAGTTCCAGATGTGCAGTTTACCCTTGAACTTTAATTAGCTCCTTAGTTATTGGAATCGCCTGTTGTGTGATACGAGAGACAAATTAGCGTACAGGTTTATCACCAAGGCCTTAAATCAAATCAGACGGTAGCAGAAAAGAAGTCTAAAGCAGTGACGTCAGGTATCTCTGTGCACGATGTTATCCGTGTGGCCGGATGTCAAACCAGCCCGTCACTATACAAAAAGGTACATTATTTCGCAAATTATATGACAGAGTGAAATCTGTCATAGCGAATTGAAGATTGCAGAATCATATTGAACATTTTGCACTTAATGACCCGCTTGATCGACGCTTTGAATGAGAGCATTGAATACCCCGTCGCTTTTCTTGGTGCATGGCGTCATCCAGATTACGGGAAGATCTTGGTGACGTCACTAATACCAAGATGCGTCAAAGCAGGGTCAAGATGGAAGATAAACTCCAAATTCCGGGTGGAGGAAGAAGACGAAACAGATTACGATTCGATGATTATTGGTTTACCAAACCAAGTAGACGACAAAGAGGTCCAAATCATTCGTTATACTCCACGGAGGTTACAAAGTTCACGAAGAAGGACCGTATACGTAAGGAACCAAAACCCAGACGTACGGAACCAAAACCAAGATGAACGGCCGTAAAAAGTTAAAGAAGTGAATTAAACCGGTGTTGTGTTTTAGTGAAAAAAGCAGAGTAAATGTTTAATACTAGATATATGTATTATCATTTATGCTCCTTATTCATGTTTAATATTGATAGTTGCTTTTGTATATTGCTTATTATATATAATGAATGTTTAGGTACGTATATTGGCCTTGGAAAATGTATTTCTTTTGTAGGTGATTGACAGTGAACATTCATAATTAGATGAAAATCGGGTCACTCTTTAAGAACAATGAAAAAGAATTCGATATGCAAAGACTTTAATTTCATGTGCTTTAATTTGATATGATTTCAATTACGATACTTAGAGTGAACCCTGATGACTGATGATATATCATTGAGTTATGCATTATTGTGGTGTCAAGGCCATGCGTTTAGAAAATAACCAAGTATTATAATGGATTCATATAAAGTTTTGGATGATAATTGAAAGTTATCTTATAGTTCATGATTGGTTGAAATCCAAACAATTTGAATCTTGGTTATTTTCTTAAGTGGGGGAGTATTGTAACCATATGGCCTCTCCCCCACAATAATTATGCTAATTAATTATTCATATTAATTAGTTACATGTATTTGGGAATTGCTAACTTGAGTTTTCTAAAGTAAATTCCTTGACTATGAGTTCAAACTTCACATTGAGACAATTATTCTAGTTTGTAAATTCTGTAATCTGTTTAATTTGATTCCCACGATGCTGAGAACACTGCAGTAATTTGCACACCTGCAAGTACTTTAGTCTTTGTTTTCCGTACGAGTTAATTGAAAGCTAATTGGAAATCTCCCCGTAAAAGCCATTATTGTTCTGTATTTGGAAGAATCTAATTTCCAAAATGACTTTTTAATCAAAAACCAATAACTTATTATTTTGTGCAGGTGTTAGCAATTTCCAATCGTCCACATATATACTCGGCACATCGTTTTGCCGACCAGTTAAGTTTCGGTTAAGTTAGACTCCAGTTTCAGTAGTGTTTAAGTTTAGGTTTAGACTCCGCTCTCGTACTGTCAACATGTAACGTTTTTAAATAAACTTAGAACTTTATTCGGACTTCTGTTTATAGTTTTCAAAATGACTATTTAATACACAACGCGAACTACACACCCTAAACCTGTGGGCCATAGGCTTACAAATTTCATAACACATTGAAATAATGTGTTTCCAAAATATACTTCAAAATTATCTTTCTTTGCCCAGAGTGGAAGTCTCTCTGTATAGTATGACAATTAATTAACATAATAAAAGTACATCAAGAAGTAATTAACTAATTAGCATTAATTAATGAACATAATTAATAATTATTGTGGGGGAGAGGTCATAGGGTTACAACTTGCTCTGGCATAGCGTATCAACTGAGGTATGAACACGCCATAAGCAGGTTATCCATTTGTCTTGGAAGTATCATGTCGATGGGTAGAAAGCGCTCTCCCCCTCTATCCCCGATAAACCATCACCGATCTCATTTTGCAGAATTTTTGGGCGTATTCAGATAAAATTAAGTTTTATGAGAATTTTTATCGCAATAATTGTTTTTTGGGAAAAATGCATTTTATGGAAAAAATCACAGGAAAAGGTAAACAGTTTAAACATGTTTCTCTTCTAGACATAGCAGTAATAACAACGTGCATGTCTGGTCCATGCTGCAAAGGAGCAGGTTCGGTAACATGGAAAATCGGCCCTAGTTTTAGAATGTTTTAGATTTCGATTCTATTTCGTATCAAGGAAGTTAAATGTATGGTTGTTTGAAATACCAAATAAAAATTTTAATTTACGTGCAAAACGCCGAAATATACGGCTTCAAAATCGGCTTTAAGGCGTAAAATGCTGAAAAATCGTAAGAAATAGGCATACTTCTGGTCAAAATTTATGAAAATAAGTAGGGCGCCAGCCCTCACCCTAAATAATTTTCATATTAAAAGTTAAATTTGCATAAAATTTATGATGGTTGAGGGTTGGCGCCTTTACTAATTTTAAAGATTTAAGCAAAAAATATGGCGATTTTCCGTCATGCAGAGCAAATGACGTCACAATATGACATCATATCTAACGCACATGACGTTTTGACAATGAAAAATATTTCTATACTTTCTATTTCGGCAAGTATTTGAGATAAATATAAGAGACGCTAGCTGAATCATAATTTTCATAAAATTATTTTTCGCAAAAATTGCAGGTATTTGAGATAAATATAAGAGACGCTGAATCGTAATTTTCATAAAATTATTTTTCGCAAAAATTTAGGGCAGATTTTGGTAGTTAGTTAACCTACCCCTTTATCTGTTCTTTTAAAATGATGCTATAATTTGAGACGTTTAACATCTACATAATTTCAATGTACTTTCAAGTGAAAAAAGTTTCTGTTGAAAATGGTGAGTTGAAATGTGTGTATTGTCAGGCAAAAAGTTTATTTTGTGCGAAAAAAAATAACAAATTAAAATAGTGAAAATTCATCACAATATCCGGA
This sequence comes from Pinctada fucata, assembly GCA_028142955.1. NCBI lineage: Eukaryota > Metazoa > Mollusca > Bivalvia > Pterioida > Pteriidae > Pinctada > Pinctada fucata. Next base: position 21,931,446 of record AP027112.1, on the reverse strand, counting down.
ATGAATGCTCCGTGCTATTTACGTACTCGTCCCAATTCTGTAACACTCTGTTTCACAGTAAGATTCGTAAATATCAAGATGATTATATCAAACAATTAACAGAAAAGATTTTTAAAAAATATAATGACGATGGCAGAAAAAAAGTTGCAAATCAACTATGGACAAATCACTTAAAAAATACAGGGATGATGAATGGTTTCTGATTTTCTAAATTATCGATTTTGTGCTGTATACAGGGATGTGGTCATTATCCATATTTGTCATGATGTGTAGAATGAGAATGTGGAATTTAAGAGTTTCTGACCCCAAACTGTATTGGTAAATTCTGAAGAAAAAGAATAATAGAGTTTGTAATGTTGGTGTTGAAGAATTTTATAATTATTTTAAAGACGTTGAAAATAGATATGACAGAGATGTGAATGATGATGATGATGATGATGTGTCTGCCTTTTATTCAAATAATTCCACTGTGCTTGATAACATCGTCATAAAGGGATAATATACTGTATGTTGTTGTTTTTTATTGATAGGATCCGAATTGCATATAAAACAGAAAAACATGAAGTTATACATAAATTTACGTTTTATTTTCCACGATCTATAAGTAAATCTTCTCGATGATATCCCTTCCGTAAAGAAGTACTTTATGTGCTTTATTCTTCATTCTTGCATCTTCTTATGAACAAATTAAATTTAATCGTCCAAACTGTTAAAGTCGTGATATCCTACTATAATATATGTCTTTAGGCCAAAAAGCATAGAATTGGATATTTGGTATCGGAAGTTAAAAGTAACGGAAGTTATTAAGACAAGAGAAGATAAAAAAGTAAATGTAAAAATATTGCTTCTGGAAGTAATATTATTTTCCCGCGTTTCGTAGTATAGCGGGAAAAATTTGTATTAATGTTCCCAACGGCTTTATAGTTGTGTATTGTGGTATCATTGGTAATAACCAATCAGATTAGAGTATTGTACTGGTCACTGTAGAGTGGTCAAGGGTAGTCATTCTCTAGCCGTACGTTCACCGCTTCACAGCAAAATTTCTCTATATATTTTGGAAATTTGTATAATTTCGATAATTGGTGTAAAACTAAAAATGAGATGGAAAAGTATTCTTCAACTTATATATTTTTTTATTGTAAAAATATATTACAAAATATTTTATGAAATAGATATATTAACGTGATTTATATCTTGCCCAGTTTCAGAGGTTTTTATCTCGAAAAGGGTTTTTCTCTCTGTTTTCCCTAGGTCTGATGTAAATCTGCTTCAAAAAGTGACCTCTCATTAGAATTGTTATATAATGAATATTTACAGCCAAAATATGTTTATGAGTTTTGTAAAATGTTTGAATATAAGCGGCGTCCAGTAGCAACGTCGGGCTGTTCGCAAATTGTATTTAGGGGATAAACGTACTGTGTTTTGTGGTTCAGACAGGTATATGTTGGATATACTGTTGGAAACGCTTGTCCCCGACGGTATAACGTATGTTTCCAACAGTATATCCAACATATACATGTACCTGTCGGAACCACAAAACACAGTACGTTTATCCCTATTCTAATTCATGTGACATATTTTAACTTTTTATACCCCTCAGAGGGTCTCATGTATCGCTTTAGAGGTGACGTTGCTACGGAGGACTAACAACGACCAACAGAAGTTATTGCGCTGCAAAATATGAAATACAACTGCTTCGTATTTATTACGATGGCGAAAAACCAAAGTGTAATCCATAATAAACTTACTTGCTCTGTTATTTACATATGGAGAACGCCATTTACAAGCTCATACCTTGCAGTTTTACGTCACAGTATGACGTCACAGGAGCGAAGAACAAAGGAAAGCATGGCGTCATACGCAAAAAGTGCGCTAAAGCTTGTAACGTTCAAATTTATGTAGGAATACATTTTAAAGTATGTCAAGTGAGTCGGTTTGCGGCATGTATATCGTCGTTATACATACTTGTAGAAATCATGTGAACCAATCAGAATGCGTGAAACAAACAGAATGAATTAGAATTTGCGTTTTGTTATTTATTTATATGAATTGAAGGAAGGAAAATGAATACTGCTGAAATGTTGATCACGGAAGTTAATTCCTTAGCTGTCCCAAGTCAATTTGCTTTCTTTGTCCATGAACCAAGTCATTATGTAAACGAATACATTGAATATGATTTGTCCAAACAAAAACAACGATACAACCTTATAAATTTCAGAAGCAAAAATATTACAAATTGCAGAAACCAGTGTCTTATGCCAATGCTTTCTAAGGATCGTAACGGATAACAATCTTGACAATAAGAAAAAATTTCGTAATACCTCATTGACAATTTTCATCTTTATTTACATCCATACTGGTACGAACTCCGATACCAATAGATGTGGGAGATATTCAAACATACAAATTCCACAATTTGGAGGTTTCACTTGTGATTTTTAGCGAGCGACATGTGATTTTGTCAATTTATCTATACTTTACGCTTGTCTATATTTTATATTTCTATCTAAGTATGACTAGAAATTATTTTGTTTGACATAGATGATGGACAGGTATTGAAATATAACGATTTGTTCAGTGAAATTCGTAGAATTGCTTTTTATTTTAAAGTTAAAGGTTGGTGACATGAATATTTAGTAAAATTCATTTATTTCTGGAATGACTGAAATGTCTTTCAATGGTTCTAACCTAAAACATACTAAAACATCTTTCAACATATAACAGATGAAATTCAACACACTGTATATATACAGTACTGTACATATCAATTACCTGTTGGGGTTAGACAGGGCTTGGTACCTCTCTCCCCCTCCCACCCCCTTACCTCCTCCCTCCCTCCTTCGTCCCCTCCCTTTTCACCCTTTCCTCACCCTCCCGTCCCCTTCCGCCACTTCTTCCCTCCTCCTACCCTTCCTCCCCTCCCTCCCCCTTCCCTCCCCCTTCCCTCCCTCCCCCTTTGTCTCTGCTAAATTCTGCTTTACTAACGGATGATCGGATCGACACGTCTCACGACCGAAGTAGAAGAAGTACAATTGCACTACAAGTAATCAATCTCATTTTAACGTTTTCAGAGGGCCATATCGATCTACTGCAATTTTGAAGCGGAGTATTGACATTGAGCATTTTAAAACACAGAATGGTTTCTCGGAAAATCAAGCACAAGAATGTACTGTTACAGCTTCAAAATAGAGAATACCATGCTGGTTTACAATACAGAAATAACATAGCAATACTGAAGAAATTGGTTTGTGAGGTAAAGTGTGTGAATTTCTTGTTATTGCAATTAAAAAGATAACTGCTGACCAGATGAAATCTCAGGATTTCCATGATGTCTGGGGCTAATTTTCATTTCTCAATGTCGGCGTGATGTCACACAAGGATAAGTAATGAACAGTTCCGATTGAGTTTTGGGATAAACCATTGCAACTTTCTAACAAGGTCATAGCAGCACAGGCTTTCAATAAAACCTACTGTAGTAAACTGGCGCTTGGCTAGACTGGGTCAGTGGGAAGTCTCTATGGCTCACTCGGTTGAGCGTCGGACTTAGCATCAGAGGGTTGCGAGTTCAATCCCAGGTGGGGGTAGTCTCGTGTTTTCTACAATGGCGCCCAACTTAAATCCCACAGAGAGGACGTGGTGGGTAGGAGGGTTGTCGAGGAGGGACAGGGAGGCCCAAAATTGAATGGGGAGAGTAGTGTAATAAACTGGCGCTTGGCTAGACTGGGCCATTGGGATGTCTCTTTGGCGCACTCGGTGGAGCGTCGGACTTAACATCAGAAGGTTGCGAGTTCGATCCCAGGTGGGGGTAGTCTCGTGTTTTCTACACTACTGTACAGTCAGGGGTGCTAATTCAACAAGTAATTAAAAAGATTACCTTTTCAAGCAACTTTCTAATTTTGCCTTCTAAAATGATTACCTCTAAAAGTAACTGATTTACTTGCGATATCCATGCAACATATTACGTACTTATACAAGTAATATACATGAAAAGTAAGGCAATGAATGGTTTGTGATTATTGTACCATACACATTTAAAGTTCTTAATCTTTTAATTGTTTTAAGGGCTACTCATATCAGTAATAGTTGCTTCATTAACAGAAATATCAAGGTAAAACTATTCCCTTAAAGTTACTTGTTTCAGTAATATTTATTGAAAGGGGCTTATCTTTAAATGAAAGGAGTAAAGCTTTAAGCAATTATCGTAAATTGTATTTAGATTTTATTTTGAAAAGGAAAGTCTGAATTTACAGGAAAAATTATCGCTATTGCAGTGATTGGGATAAGCATGCGCCCTGCGCCATAGTCACATTTAATTCCAAAATGGCACATTTAAATTTTACTTAGTGCGCCAATGTGGCGCATTAGATTTTTAAACTAATTATGGAAATCTTCTGTTCTTTTATTCAACTTGGTGATGACTTTACCATATTCACTTATTTAAAGTTCTGCATATAATTTAATTTGTTTACTTTTCGTATTAATTGATACACCAGACAGTAATTTGAAAGTGTCATTTATTCAAAACCATCATTTCCTATTGCAACAATCCCTATTTCAAATGTACGTACAAATGGACTTTACCAGTGAAGATGATTCGTGATCTTAATTTGTAAACAAAACGCAAGTTTCATAAAAAGTTCTGTCATTAGATTTGGATATACTGTAGCTTTACAGCAGAGTTTGTGTGCAATTTTTTTTTTTGGGGGGGGGGGGGGGCTGTTCAGGATGTTTTGAATGATAAATTCAGGATCAAAGCATGCAACGAATTTTTATGACGATCCTTTGAGACCGTTTGGTTCAAATGCATCCGGGGACGCATTTGAACCAAACGGTCTCAAAGGATCGTCATAAAAATTCGTTGCATGGATTTTCTGTACTTACAAATGGGAAATAGGGGGCCCTATTTCCCATGTGTAAGTACAGAAAAGTCTGTCTAGACATTTCTATGTTCTTGTTTGTTTTTTTGTTTTTTTTGCAAAATTCTCATGGCACATTCATTTTCAACAATGGCACATTCATTTTCAACAATGGCACATTCATTTTGCAAATGGCACATTGATGTTCCAGGATATGGGGCCATTGTCACATTCCCCTGATTGCCTATCCCGATCACTGCTATTGGGATTAAAATTCTATTTAAAAATCTACAAGGTTACAAACTTGCACAAATTTGCAACTTTTTAAGTGAAATTCGGCTACAATTTCAGCTATTTTTCTTTACTCAAACAGTTTCTTCTGAGAAAGTTATTTCCTTTTGAAAATAATGGAAGTGCTCTTGCCTTCTACTGCTGTATTTTCTTACTTGCTATAGGAAATAAGACATTATTTAACTTTTTATGTGAAATCATGGGTACATTTGATATCAGTCAGATAATTACTTGTAGAAGTAATTTTTTAATTACTTGTTGAAGTAGCACCCCTGACTGCTGTAGGTTGCCGTCATCGCTATTTTCCTATGCTATTTCATGCAATGATACTGGTTGAGTACATATTATTGCCAGGCACATGTTATTGCCACTTCATTTATATCTCTGCATTACAATGTATGTTGATGTAGAAATTAACTTTTTTCTTCATAATTAGATCTTTGATACATAAAACGGTATACAAAATTTCAAATAATTTCATAACCTGCAAATACTGAATTTGATGATAGAAAGTAAGTAAATTTGACTGTATTTCCCCCGCCTCTCTGGGGAAAGGGTAGGGCACTTCATCTTCCTATATCTCTTTGGTTTTTGAATTTTTTTTTTGTATGAATTTTTCACAGACAAAAAAAAGAAAGTACGTACGTTCAAAGATACAAATAATATCAATTTTGTTGAAAAAGTGTAAGATTTTTAGTAAGAACAGTTGGACTGGCAGTAATATGTACCCTTCCTTCTTTAAAACTTGGTCCAACCCTGACGTTCACAAATCACAGAAAAACAAGAACAGATAATCAGATTTTCATGAAAATTAGATGAAATGTGTATCAAGGGTTCTTCTTCCTTCTGTGCAAATGTCATCGAATTTCACGAAGAAATAAAGATTTTAGAGGAAAAAATGTTTTAAAAAGTGGCGATGATATGTGCCCGACCAGTATAGATAAAGCCGGAGAGGTCTCACAAATACAGCATGTTGTCACAGTGGCATAATTAAGATTTCTGGCTTTAAACAGTGTAAAAGATTCAAAGGCAGTGGCAAAGGAAACGGGACATTTCGCTCCGATTGCGTGTTTCGTTCCGGGACGTTTCCCTCCTAATGAGCATTCACCCCGAGACGTTTTGTTCCAAATTGATCTTCCATAGAATTACTACATTGTAATTGTATTGAATTATCGAACAGAAATGTTCATTTAAAACTAAAAGGGATTTCGTATCGCTTTATTTTACACAAACAATTTATTACGTATATGATTATGATACTTTAAATCTTCAAAAGTGTCAGCAATTTTCTCAATGATTGCTGAATAAGCAATGTATCTACATTTTAGTTTGTGTTGTGAATTGATTATATGTTTATTTTATTGTTTATCATATAAAGTTAAGTTAGACAAAAATGACATTTATGCTTTCAGGTACTCAATGAATTGCCAAAACAAACATTGCATATATCATTAATTGAATTAATTAACAGCTGATTTGACATGTCTTCAATTTAGTAACAAAATTAGTAGAAATGCGTAGACTTCTATGTATACTGAATTGTTTTTCTTCAAATGATATTTTTTTCAGTAAAATTCATCTATCAGATATCGGTCCGCCGGTCTTGACAGGCAAAATTACGTATGGACCGGTGCTTTCCTCTCGATAGCAGGTCTGAGTGACCAATGCCATTTGGCGAGTCTATTCGTAATGTAATCAGATGTTCCAGTGCAAGTTTTTTAATTATTGGTCCCTCATGAGAATATAACGATCATGCTCTTATAAACGTTTCATGATTGTAATTTTGATTTCTTAGCTTTGTTTTAAAGTGTTTACGAGAACGTGATTGACAAGTAGTCAGAGGTTGTTCGGGCCGGGGCTCCTATCATATTTTTTTTCTCGGACAGACAGATTTTGTTTCGGACCTATGTGTTTCTTGAATACATCAGTCCGAATGACCTATGTGAGCTGAAAGTTTTGGGGAAAGACTGTATAATTTCGTACAAATAGTAAAAATAACTTATTCTCTTTAAAGAAATCAGAGGGAAACGTCTCGGTAAGAAATGTCTTTGGCCTATTGGGGCGAAACGTCCAAGATTTGTGGCAAACAACTAGGGCTCAGTATTGCCAGTCAAATTTGTATTACACACGCTTGATGCTTCAAAATTTAGCCTTTCCCACACAAAAAGTCATTATTTCTACTCAGTAATTTATCTGTCAATTCCTTCTCTCATAGATCACATTCATTATAGAACACAAAGCAGTCATGAAAGAGTAATTCATACCTTTTTCAAATGCACTGGGATGAACCCTATTGGCCCGAAAGCTTGTAAACCACGTGTGAACGTCATTGGAGTTGTGCGGTTTCAAGGGGATGCTTCCCTTGAATTACCTATAATTTTTGTTTGATACATATTTTATACATGGGTTTTATCATTTAAGCCAAGTTGCTACGATATTTCATGAGTAAAATTTACTTTTTTTTCAGGGAGATTATACCTACAAAAAGGTATGGGAGAAATATTCAAGTAGACCAATTTTGTGTGAAGGGTAAGTCTATATGAAACGCAGATAATTTTTGGATTTTTCAAAATTCTAAGTAAAATTTCAATTTAAATTCAAATTCAAGTTACATTGCACCTAGTCTTTGGCTTTACTGATATTTTTGCATAAGTTTGATCAATTAAGAATTCAGAGGAGTTATATGAAAATTATGTGAATAATTAATCATTTAATTTCCATTGTCATTTTCAAGAAACGAAGATTCTGATTGGCTGAGAAATTTTGTTGATACATCGATCAACACAATTTTTCACGGAAGTCTATTTATAGCACTATTTTTAGAACCGGGGGTTCCCTCAAACACAAATGAACTCGTTGCTGAAAATACAATTTGTTGATGTCTGCTTATCATTTCTAGGGTTCCATTTCTTTTCTACTTACTCAAAAATTAACAGTGCAGATAGAATTTGCTCAAACTGGTCCTTATTCCAAAGATATAGAGGGACGATCGTTCGCTGTTTGAATCATGGCGGCTGCCATAACTTGTTTTGGCAGACGTATCACTGCAAAACCTTCCGATTTACGATATATAGTGCGGTGATTGATTGTTTTTAGATCAAAGAAAACAGTCTGTTTTTCATAATTAAATGATAAGAAATGAATCTTATATTTTTTCTGTTGATGCAGGTATCACCCGAAAAATTGTACAGAAAACTTTTGCATCAACGCGCTACGCGCATTGATGCAGTTTTCTGTCCAATTTTTCGGGTGATACCTGCATCAACAGAAAAAATATAAGGTTCATTTCTTAAATAAACCATGTAACAAACTTGTATACATGTAGCTAGATTAGGCAATACATGTACACAAATGTATATATGTGTATGATGTACATGTGTATTAAGCTTTTAAAATAAAAACCAACTTATGTGTCTAGAGGAAAAAGAAAAGGAGCATATGAACTTGATGACATTAATATTACCTTGTCAAAGTTCATGATTCATGATTTTATAACATGTTTAATAATTTCAAATCGTTACTCTTTCATGAGTTTAATTTTATTTTGCTAATTTCAGATGTCATGCATATTTTGAAAACTATGTACACTGTTATGGTGGGTAAGTACTTTTAAAATATCGATTCTCTGTAAGGACCAAAATATTTTGGAAACAGCATGCCATGGATTTTCATGATTTTCTCTATAAATGGTATGCATAATGCCCTGAATACAAAAATAACAATTTTTTGAAAATAAATATTCCGGTTGCCATGGAAACAAGGTCTGTCTATTTATAGCACTAAAAATAGTCAAATAAGTCATCTTTGGTTATTATGTTGCCACGGAAATATCAGTTTAAATTGTATGTAATATCTTATAGAAGACAAAATATATATGAATCTTTTCGACTTTCTTTTGAAAAGTGGAAACCAGCCCTAGAAATTTAGGTAATATTATTTCTCATCTCATTCGATTGAAAAGCAAAATCTTAATCATGCAGATAAGCGTACAAAAAGCGATTGTTTGTTTTGTTTGTAAATGAAGCTAAATATATATTATGATAATATACTACCCACATACTTAAACACACATTTGTAACCAGTACATCAATACACACTACAGACACACATATTCTATGACTGCATCTATCTTTCTTTCTTTCTATATGAAAAAAAATGTACTATGAACATATAATGATTTACGAATTGTGACGAAATCTATAGTGCAATAAAAAAAAAAAAAAAAAAAAAAAAAAAAAATTATGTTGCCATGGAAACCATTGTCAGAGTTAATTGGTATTAACAACTTATTATCTTTATTACTTCTATTTTTAGAAAAAATAACAAATTTTCGACATTTCTTTCAATTAGCCGGATCTTATCAAATCAAAATCAGTCAAAAATTGCCATAAAATAAGGTCAAAATCAAGGCCTATTTTGTCCAATTTTTACCATTTTAAAGCAAAAATAACACAAAATGTCAGGCTGATAACACCATCACTGTTGTCAGAACAAAATAGATTTCATGTTACAAATATAATCACTGAAAAAAATAAGTGGGACCTTGTTTTGTTTTCCTACATTTTGAGGTCAAAAATGGTTGCCATGGCAACTTTTCATTTGACACATGATGACTTTATCTTTTCAAATTGATTTTTAGCATGGTTTAAATAACTTATATTGCTTAAGCTTTATGTAGGGACAACGGAAAATATTATTCTTTATTTGAGCACTTCCAAAATTTGTCAAGGTCATTGACTCTAAGTTCAAGGTCAATTCAAATTATAGGTTCCAATTTCAATAAAATTTGCATTTTTGTTGTTATTTGTTGTTACTAAATTTAGGCTTGACTGTCATATATTTGTATCAAAAATACTTTTTTTTCTAAAATTAGGACCGATAGATGGAAAAACATTACAATTTTTTGTTCAGAACATTTCTTCTAAAAAAATAAGCCCCAGGCAAAAATCATGATAATGTCACATTTTTTATGTGTATGTATGAAATACTAGCTGAAAATCAAGGATGTCATTGATTTTGATATTTTTGCAACTTTGGTCAATACATAGGGGATATATCCAAAATCACTATGTATGTGTTTGTTTTACTCAATACCAGATGATTTTTGAGTAACTTCCTCTCATATTTTTGAAAAATCACAGACTTTTGCCAAATTTTGTGAATTAGATTCAAGATGACCTTGACATTGGGTCCCGCGACCTTGAAAATTTTTAAGGTGATTTTTTAATCAATAATTCTCTTTTATATGCACTGATAAAAAATGCTTAAAAATATATAACGGACAGCTGAAAATTTACCAGTAAATTACTCTATGTGTAATAGCACTGAACAGAATGTCACCATGGTAACCATTTTTTCATACCCTTTTTAATAAAATTGTGAAGAGGTCCCACTCAAATTTTAACATTTTCTTAAAGATCGAGGATTAGACTTTAAAGATAATTGGCAGTAGAAATCAAGTTAGCCTGACATTTCAGATTATTTGCCCTTAAATTTGAGCAAAATCATGTTAAATTAGGGGCTTTTTCGGTCTTAAAAAGGGCCTCTTCAAAACAGGTTTTTGCCTACATTTTGAGCATATTGACAAAGAGAATAGCGGGCAGAAACATACTTCTTGTGTAATATTTATACTATTAAAGATATAAAGAGAAAAATTAAGGAAATTTCAGTTGACTACAATAGCTGTTACCGTGGAAACGAGCCTTTTGAAAATGCCATGTTACAAGGATTCTACTGATGTGTAAAATTTCAAACATGGTTTCCATGGCAACGAAAACTTAATTTGTAAAAGGAAAGTTTATTTTTGTCTCAGTACATCATATACACCTTCCACACCGAAAATCTTCAAAATTGGAGACATGCTGTTTCCACGTGATATTGAAATTATTTTGGTCCTTACAGAGAACTGCTATTAAAGTGTTCAAATCTCAGCCAATAGGAGATTTTGTGATGTATAGTTGTTGCAAATTGTTTGTTTATGTTTGTCAATCTGTCTGTCTGTGTGCTAAAATAGCAAGTGATTGGAATTTCTTATTTCACAAGTCCATATGCAGTAGTTTCAAAATTATGAATGAGGAATGATTTTTCTGTGGTATTTCACAATTTCATTTACAAAAACTTAATTAAACATAAAGGAGAAATGGTCAAATACAAAGTGGCCAGTATTTGAAAATTACACTTTTTAAGATCAATTTCAATAAGATCATTTTAGAATATTTTTTCCTTGTGAATGATATGAGAAAAATAGATTTTATACTTTTCAGCTCTCCTTACTTTAACAGACCTGCTTACTTTTACTATTTTGGCCTACAAATACGTTCTACACTTTTGCTGCTTATTTTATGCCTGAAAGTAATTTCCAATCAGAATTACTTATAAACGTATTTTGAACAAACGGATAGACTTGCCTTTGTAAATTCATTGTAAGTTAAGGGTTTGATATCATATAAACAATTGTGTGAATGACTATGATTAGTAGAAATATAAAAGTAGGGAAAAGACGATACTATTTTTCTCAAAATTACAATGAATTGTCTATATTACGCTTAACTTCCCTAAATTACACTTTCTTGTCTTTCTATAGCATAATTTTACACTTTTAGTAAGAAACAGTTGGGCAGGTCTGCTCTAATTAACCAAATAACTCCTTTTCTTAATTTCATTTTATTATAACAATTGACCCTTCCGATTGCGGGAAAAAAATGCAAAATTTCGTGACGTCACAATGCTTTTACCATGTGTTTACCTCGGACAAACAAGCTTCGAACCTTGGTCAAACATCGAAATTGCATTGTGACGTCATGGAATTTCTAAAATTTTCCCCTTGTTCTGAAGGGTCAATTGTCTCTAAAGAAACAAAAGATTTTACATGAGACATTTCATATCTCATTTCAGGTATGGTATGGGGTTGAAACCTCGTCACTTGTATTCCCTATTCGTGCCACATAACAGAAAAATCAATGACTCCCTTATGGGAAATGTGCCAGTGGTATGTAGGTCATTCTCTTTAACAGAATTTTCGCCCCTTTAATGCAATTTATCTTTACATCTCTGTCTAAGATAAAAAAAAAATGAATCTGAGGTAGTAAGAAGCTATGAACCTTGTCTTACAGAAAATGTGACATAGTAATATTCCTAATTGTCGCTCCTTTATTCTAAAAAGTTCGATATGAATTAGATTCCACACTTCTATTACGTGTATTATCTATATTTCATGAATACATTGTGTTTCAACTAGTGATGAACCAATTGTCGCCGACAATCGATTTTCGATTGCTAAAACTCTTTCGATTCCGATTATAGATTTCATTTTCTTACAATCGATTGTCGCTGAAAGAAAGGCATTTTGTGTAAAGGTATTTATTTTCCTCTTTTCACATGTAACATAAACCGTTACTTGTTGTCTTGTATGTAAACAGGCAGACACTTTGAAATTGAATGCTTTATATTTTGTTTTCAGCAAAGTTTTCTTAATTTTATGCAGAAAAATACAATTTTTAGCTCACCTCGACGAAGTTGAGATGAGCTTATGCTATAACCCCGGCGTCCGCGTCCCCGTCCCCGTCCCCGTCCGCGTCCGCGTCCGGTTAAAGTTTTTGGGCAACTCAGTATCTGACAAAGTACTGATGCTACAGTAACCAAACTTGCACAAGTGATTCATCTTGGGATGCTGAGGTGAACCCATGCATCGGATGCAGCATCTGACCTACATTTTCCGGTTGAATGACTTTGTCAATGTCTGGTAAAAGTTTTTGGGGTAGTTCAGTATCTGACAAAGTACTGATGCTACAGTAACCAAACTTGCACAAGTGATTCATCTTGAGATGCTGAGGTGAACCCATGCATTGGATGCAGCATCTGACCTACTTTTTCCGCTTGAGTGATTTTGCCTTATAAGGCCAATATTGAGCAAAGTATAAGTGCTACATGTACCAAACTTGCATATTGGATGTATCTTTGATCAAACTTTCATAAAATGACCTTGACCTACTTTTTCCACTCGAGTGATTTTGCCTTGAAAGGCCAATATTGAGCAAAGTATAAGTGCTACATGTACCAAACTTGCATATTGGATGTATCTTTGATCAAACTTTCATAAAATGACCTCGACCTACTTTTTCCACTTGAGTGATTTTGCCTTTAAAGGCCAATATTGAGCAAAGTATAAGTGCTACATGTACCAAACTTGCGTATTGGATGTATCTTTGATCAAACTTTCATAAAATGACTTTGACCTACTTTTTCCGCTTGAGCGATTCTGCCTTTAAAGGCCAATATTGAGCAAAGTATAAGTGCTACATGTACCAAACTTGCATATTGGATGTATCTTTGATCAAACTTTCATAAAATGACCGTGACCTTCTTTTTTCACTTGAGTGATTTTTCCTTTAAAGGCCAATATTGAGCAAAGTATTAGTGCTACATGTACCAAATTTGCATATTGGATGTATCTTTGATCAAACTTTCATAAAATGACCTTGACCTACTTTTTCCCACTTTAGTGATTTTCTTATTATACATGTCCTTAGAGATATGTTTTAATTGAACTTTGCTGCCGCGAGGTGAGCTTCGTAATCTTTGATTACACTATGTTTCTATCTTTTATGCTCCATTTTTCATGGACTTTTGTCTTCCGATTTAAATCGATAATCGATCGGTTTACTCTTTCCGATTATTTTCCGATAATCGATTCTTAAAAGTCTTCCGATGTACAACACTAGTTTCAACACATGTATACACTGAAGAACTACAAAGTGAAGTACCTGAAATACAGTAGTTCCCATTTCTAGGACTTATGAAACAAAGTTGCTGAACGATTTTATGTAAAGTTAAACGTACAATTATAAAATATGTCTTGATCATATCACATAAACCACAGTGACTTTACTTTTTGCTTTTTCAGGTAAATATCACATAAATCACTTTACTTTTCTCTTTTTCAGGAAAGTATCACCCATCCATTCAAGCATAAGCAAGCTAGTCTGTATTGCATTGTGGGAAAAGCCTGGTTGGTCCAATATAATTGGCTCACGGGGAAATTAACCTATGAGGTGTACATTTCAAACAGATTTCGTTTCAGGTATTACATTTATCTTTGACTTTTTGACTGACATTGATTAATGTGGTACATGTATATATGTACATGATAATTTTATACAAAATCATCTTTTGTTGACAGCAAGAGAATAAATCACTTTAAAATTTTTACATTACCCTATTTTAATGGAATTACTTTCCTTTATTGGTCATATTGTGGGTCAAATATTTATTCATATTTTCACTATTTTTCTGGACATTTTTTATGACATTCTTTGTACAATATATATAAATTTTACTGTAAACTGTCAATTATTAAGGTCAGGGTGGCGACTATTAATAGAAATCAGGTAGAAGAAAGATGGATATATCCACATGTTGAGGAACATCTCGAACTATTCAGACTAAAAAATCAAAATTTGCCTGTCTTGTTTTTTGGCTATAAACGTCCATTTTTGGCCTATTTTAACATTTTTGTCTTTTTAGAGAATACCACATCGTAACTTTACATACCTCTGCAATGCATGAAATTTCAAAAATTCATATACATGACATTGTATATCCTTATTTTTCGAGATTCTCATAGCTTGTGCATGAATTAAAGGCTATTTTGAGAAATTCTGATAAAAGAATCAGTTCTAAGGAGAGTATTTTCTTATAAATACTATGTTGCTGGTTGCCATGGCAACAACTCATTATTTTTATTAATACATGTAGCTAGAAGTCGCCAGTTACACAGTTTTTTTTCTACGTATATACCTATGGTATTGCTTTATCCTAAACTGTCAAATTAGTATGTACCCGAATTAGTTTTTTAGCAAAATGACTTTTTGGCCGGATTGCAAAGCAATTCCGGTCTATAGATTGACGATGTCCGTCCGTCTGTCTGTCTGTCTGTCTGTCTGTCCGTCCGTCTGCCATCAACATTTTGGTTAAGGTTTCTGGTTGAGACAAAATCTAAGGAACTATATGCAGTAGAAACTTTATATTATACATGAAGTATGCCCATGACAAGACCTTTCAATTTATGCCATAACATTTGACCTAGTGACCTTGACCTTGGACTTTGACCTAGTTAAAGATTTTGGTTAAAGTTTCTGGTTGAGGCAAAATCTAAGTAACTATATGCAGTAGAAACTTTATATTATACATGAAGCTTGCCCATGACAAGACCTTTCAATTTATGCCGTAACATTTGACCTAGTGATCTTGACCTTGGACTTTGACCTAGTTAAAGATTTTGGTTAATGTTTCTGGTTGAGGCAAAATCTAAGTAACTATATGCAGTAGAAACTTTATATTATTAATGAAGCTTGCCCATGACAAGACCTTTCAATTTATGCCGTAACATTTGACCTAGTGACCTTGACCTTCGACTTTGACCTACTCAAAGATTTTGATTAAAGTTCCTGGTTTAAGCAAAATCTATGGTACTGTATGCAGTAGAAACTTTATATTATTAATGAAGCTCGCTCATGACAAGACCTTTCAATTTATGCCGTAACATTTGACCTAGTGACCTTGACCTTGGACTTTGACCTAGTTAAGGATTTTGGTTAAAGTTCCTGGTTTAAGCAAAATCTATGGAACTGTACGCAGAGGCAAAATCTAAGTAACTATATGCAGTAGAAACTTTATATTATACATGAAGCTTGCCCATGACAAGACCTTTCAATTTATGCCGTAACATTTGACCTAGTGACCTTGACCTTGGACTTTGACCTAGTTAAAGATTTTGGTTAAAGTTTCTGGTTGAGGCAAAATCTAAGTAACTATATGCAGTAGAAACTTTATATTATACATGAAGCTTGCCCATGACAAGACCTTTCAATTTATGCTGTAACATTTGACCTAGTGACCTTGACCTTATACTTTGACTTACTCAAAGATTTTGATTAAAGTTCCTGGTTTAAGCAAAATCTATGGTACTGTATGCAGTAGAAACTTTATATTATTAATGAAGCTCGCCCATGACAAGACCTTTCAATTTATGCCATAACATTTGACCTAGTGACCTTGACCTTGGACTTTGACCTAGTTAAGGATTTTGGTTAAAGTTCCTGGTTTAAGCAAAATCTATGGAACTGTACGCAGTAGAAACTTTATTTTATACATGCAGGTTGCCTCTGACAAAACCTTTCAATTTATGCTGTATTATTTGACCTATTGACCTTGACCCAGTTGGTGACAAAAACTTACTTTGCAATCCGGCCATACCGTCTTTAGCGGTGTTTTATTCCATAAATAGCACAATAATTTATGCTAAAAAATCAACATTTTGACCCAAAAAACACAGAGTTTGATTTGACGTTCGGATTTCTAATATCTCACTTTTAAAGAGTATAATGGATAGTAAATATTCTGATGTTTGAATCTTTGTTAGCAGAACTCATGTGAAAATGACAAATTTTTTCCTATTGTTGGTGATTTTTCATTGAAAAATATACATTTTTCCCCAAAATACCCATTCAACAATGAAAATTTCAATGAGTGTTATTTTTTTCTGAAATAATGTAACAATCTGAGCTTATACCATGTATCGTTTATGTTGGTTTCAAATAGTATGTGATATGAAAATAGAGTTATCTCCCTGTAGTCGCAACCCTAACCTTAAGTGTAACAGTATTGTAAGACTAGAAACAAAATTGCATTCCCAACTTCATGAAATTGGTTGATACAAGTATATGAAGTGGATTTGCTAGTTCTACCCACAATATAGCTGTCAGTAGGAGATAAATCTTGAAAATATTTCCTAAATGACAAGTGTCTATAATCAATATCAATTTATTCATGCTTTCTTCTATTTTCAGTAACATTTCATGGAATGAGCCGAACAAAAGTATCGTGGTCAAGTCTGTCCATAATGTAACAGCTGTTAGACAGGCGGTATGTACTTAATTTTGATAATACTTTAGTTGTTATTTTCGAAAACCAGAGTTACTGTCCATTTGGGACGGTATCTGAAGTAGACTAATTGTGATGTCACCAAATTCTATGGAAACAGTCCCTAAACTCTGAGAAATGACAGTTCAAAATCGGTCTTACCATACCTTTTTCATGACGTCATAATGGTTCCACTTCAGATACCGTCTCAAAAGGGAAATAATTCTATATTCCGCAAAGACTCATTAGGAAAATTTCCTATGTCGGTGCTGTGGTCTAATAGGTTGCTGCTTGTACCGCATCAGTACCTCAGTTCTTCTGATCTATTTACACTTGCGTATTACATGTTATACATGTATATGAAAAACAACTTGTCTGTGTTATGTCTGCATGACTTTGGTGTTGAGAAAAAATGTTATTCCTGTTGAAAGTTTTATGAGACTATCTTAAAGTTTGTTAAACTTCGTCATATAGAAAGGGAGCATGATAGAAAATTTGCTAAAAAGAATATGAATGGAATTTTTTTTTTACAAGTGATGAATTTTAAAAATATAAACATGATAAAGAAAAGTCGAATGTTGTTTAAAAATCGTGCCAAAACAAGAAAAAAGTCAAATGTTGTTTAGAACTAATGCCGAAAATTGTTAGTTATATTCTCTTCTGTACATGCGTGTTGATATTCTTAGTACATGCAAACATAAATTTCCTAGATTTTAGTTTAAAATCAGATTAAGGCATTAGGGGAATAATACTCTATTTTCCGGTTGTTTTGGTAACAGAAAAAATAAAAAACACGAAGTTGTTCGAAGACAAGTGACTTCGTCAATGTTGGGGACCCTGCATATATTTTTTTTATGGTGAGTTGAATGAAACATTAAAAACAAAATATCAAATATCTAAAAATATGTAAGATATGAGAGTACATCATTTCAAGATTTCAACATTATTGTTAAAAACCCCTAATACCTTAAGATGACAAATATACCAAAGTACATGTACATTGTATGAGCATTTTCAATGTTTTAAGATTAAAATATTCATAATGAATAACTTGATTACAGGGACATTGTCATAATTAGTCATAATTAGTCTAGGTTTGAAAGTGAATTTGTTGTCAACATTCTAAACTTTGGTTAATAATATGTCGTTACATGCAACATACTTTCTCTAAATTTTTTTAATCTCACTTCTGAATATCTTTATTATTTTTTCAGCCAATGAATGCAGGAGTAAGAGTTGTAAAAGTTTTGGTCCTTTTTGATGTGGCACCATTACAGTTTAAGGCAATGTTGGAGATTTCAAAAAAGGTAAATAAAAAAAAACAGTAAGTTTACACATAAGAAAACATTGCAAAATTGACCTACTATTTGATTTTCATCTGAAAGGAATGATTTAAAGGAATGATTCAAAGGAACGATTCAAAGGAATGATTCAAAGGAATGATTCAAAATTCATAAATAAAGCCAACAAAGGTAAGACAAAAGCATGGATACTAAATCTTGCCAAAATAAAGTGTTTATATAAGATGAATTAACTATCTAATATTCAGAATGATAGCTAATAGACGGGTATCGCAAAAAAATTCTTATATTTTGCAATGATTTCTCTTTTTGTATTTCTGAATTCTTGAGAAACAGTTACACCTGGTCCCACCTCTAGCTTGCTAGGGGTCTGTCGATGCTCAATTTTGTGCTCTTTTGTGAGTGCTTTTGAGATTATCGTCAGGATCTCCTTTAACTCATTACTGTGAAAAGAAAGTGAAAGATTTTGTGTAGTTTGATAAGTTGCTCTTAAAGGTAGAATCACTAAAACTTCGTACCTGGCAGAAGCAATACCATATGAACAGCTTGAAATTTATAATCTTAAAACAGAGTCTATTTTTCCATGTAAACAATACTTTCCTGTCAGCCTATAAATGTAATTCTTCATTGTACATCAGGTATTTGATATAATCCATTAATCTGTCCACATAATTCAGTATTTTTTATATACAGTGTAACTTCCTATTTGGGACACCATCTGACAGATATACATTGTGACATAATGATAATTTTTTTTGGTAAAGTCATATTTGAACCATGTTTTACTAATTTTATGATATTTTTCCTAGAATTTGTTGATGTCACATTAGTTTACATCAGATACCGTCCCAAATAGATTGTACATGTAATTCTAGGCATCATAAAGACTGAATTATGCCTGTTGATTTTTTATTTTGTAGATATTTGGGAGAGATTTGGTAGACGCCACAGTGTCACAGGGTTTCCTTATTACGATGCATTATTCAGGATTTGTAAAATTCTTCAGCCTGGATTTTATTCTTAACGAGGTATGTGAGCTTTAATTACATGTAAATAAGGAAATTTGCATTTACCCATACATTTTCTGATCAAATGTAAATACGATAAAAAAATCAGTGTATATTTGGTAATAAAGAGTGTCTTTCCAATATATCAGTATTTGAATGTAAAATTAATACCGATTGATTGTCATTGAGTTCCATAGAAACTTTCCTGACAATAGTCACTTCATTACAATAGAAACATAGTATGTGTCATGTGACATCCAAAATGAGAAATAACTTTTTGTACATAATTCATTATTATGATCTCATTTCTAATCAGAAATCCAAGATAACCGCCTTGTGCTCTGATTGGCTGACATTCTTTTGACATCTCCCCTGAAACATATGCATACATAAGTGTCAAGAGACAAAAAGGGACAAGAATAAGTATAAACATTAAAACACAGACGACTTAAAAACACTATTCCCCAAAAACTACACATAAATCTTCCAAAACAATGGGCAACTGGTGCAGACTCTCCAAGATTTACTTCATTTTAAAGTGTAATGGTGCTACATGGGATTTCAATCACATGAATATTGATTGATGCTTAATACATGTGTTGAGTATTTACATTAAACTTTACGTACATGTATATGGATTAAATCATACTAAGATACATGTACGTGTACATGTGACATGTTTCTATAACAGAAAATAAAGAGATTGATATAATTTTAAATTTCTAGCATTTCCTTCTTCAACATACACATGAATATTGCAAAATGTTTTCACCTTTCTTTTGTTATACATGTACTGATGATTTGACAACTGCATGATGATAAGGAATCAGTTCTGTTCATTTCAGTTTCAGCATGTTGATACTGATTGGAGTGGTAAAGTTGATTCAGACGGAGTCCCCTTGGGCTGCTTTCCTTCTGGACTTCCTAATAATGTCCTCATAACTTGTAAGTCTTTAAAATTTATTCTTTACTTTTATTTTGAGACATTTATGATTATTCTCCTCTTAAAAGTGGAATACTGCTTCCTAGATTACTAGAATGTAAACCTTAAATTTTAGCTAAAAAACAACAACAACAACAAAAATCTGAAGGGGATCGAAAATCAAAATTTTCACAATCAGAGAATTTTTAGGGTCTCTGCTTGTGAAAATTATAACTTTTGATCCCCGTCAGATTTTTTTAATGTTGTTCATAGGAATCGTGTCTAAATGTGATAGATTCTGTTAATCTGAGTTGAATATTGCTTATACACTACCCACCATAAGGCCATGCAAAAAAAAATTTCTGGTTCTCAGATAATTGATCTAAAAAATATGGGTAGGTAGGTAGGGTTTTTATTTTTTGTTTTTATTTTCCGAAAACTACTTAAGCACAATTTTTTATTCAGATATTATAGAGACTGTGATCTATAGTGACTATATTTGTTGTAAATGTTCACCATACTCAACTCTTCTCATTTTTACAGTGCCAAGAATGCTTCAGCCCAGTCTGCAATTTTAAAATTCACCTTCAAGCTGACAATCACTCGTTCCTCCCCCCCCCCCCCCCCCCCCCCCCCCCCCCCCCCCCCCCCCCCCCCCCCCCCCCCCCGTCGCCATTTTGCATCTTGTGTACAATAACAAAGTACAGTACCGTAATCGTCCGAAAAAAAGTCCGCAAGAGTAGATATCACGCAGGCAAAAAATTGCGCTGAAAATCGTGGAAAAAATTCTAATCTAGTAAATAATACGCATTAAAAAAATCGAAATTTCGCCGATGTTTTCTCCCAAATTAAAAATATCAAAAAAAAAACGGCCCGCTCGGTAATTTTTATTGTAATGACTTGAATTAGATACCGATTACAAAATAATCCATAGTATGATTGAAAGATTTAGGATTGACAGCCGTATTATGTATCAATTAACTGAACTGACCATTGAAATTTACCGTTAGAATAAACCTATTCGAGAAGATTTTACTTCCCCCTTCACCTGTCAAAAGTGACAGATCAATTTCATGCTTGACCGCAACGCTACCGGTGAAGGCTATTTGTCTCCGTTCAACACCCCTCGGGGTAGACAGGTGTTTACACATATACAGGTATTTAACGTACATGCGCTTGTACGATCTGACCTTAGATGACCAGGTACCGTAAATACTTGGACAAATGTTATTGTAACGCGATTGTTTACTTACGCATGGACTGGTAGCGTGAATTAAAGTCAAATATACTTACAAAATTGATCTATTGACGAATTATCTGTTCAGAAAATTAATAGAAAATTATATTTATCAGCATGAGAAATCTGGCGGGCGGCGGCTATTTTTTTCCCTTCCTACGATAAAAACGTCTCGTCGGGAGGAATTTTGAGCGCGCGGCGGTGTCTGAGAACCAGGATTTTTTTTTTATATGGCCTAAATAAGTATCAAGGTAGTATAAACATTAGAATTTTCATGAAAAGCTCATCCCATTATTTTCTCTACTGAGCCTTTTAATGCATGAAAAATTTCAGTATATTTACTTGCATCATTTATCTTTATACAAAAATGGAAAATTAAAAAAAATATTTTTAGATTATTTTCTTGTGAAAAATTGACATTTGGGGAGGGGGAGATTGCAAAAATTAATATTACAAAGATTTAGCCAAAAAATTACCTGAATTAATAGCAGAATGGTTAATCTTTAGATTTTCAAAGCAATAGAACAAAAATATTTAGTACTTTTTTGAAAACAAGAGAAATGTATTAGGTGGGTACTTATTAATGGTGGGTAGTGTACCTATTTTCACTTTCTCAATAATCAGCTGTTTTGGTACATCATTTTACAGATCAGCCCCCAGTCCTGTTTGAAGTCAAATGTGACCAGCATAGTGTGGAGGTAGGGGGATTCCCCTGGCATTATCTATGTAGTCCTCAGGGTAAACAAGGGACTTTCCATGTTAGGTCACTCGCCAATAACGTCTTGGTAAGATAGTGTGTCTCGTGTTATTTTAGTCATGTGTGTAGATTGTGTCGTGTTGACTTTCCATATCTGTTTACTGGATAAAAATGTTTGTAAGAAGTGAGAATATAACTATCAACCATATGCTGTCATGTGGGATGAGAAAAGCCCACCCGAGGGGTCTGGTTTCTGGTCAGGGAACGAGGCTTGCCGAGTTCCCTAACCAGAAACCAGACCCCAAGGGTGGGCTTTTCTCATCCCACACGACTAACATATGGTTGATCGTTTTTCTCCCATTTCTAGGAGCCTTTCTTGAAATTCCATGAAATCATGAAATCGTCCACTTAATCGAATTCGAAAAGTAAAGGAATATTCATTTTCAGCGCCCTCAAAAATGGTTTATTCTGAAAGAATAAACCGTAGTCCTTAGCCTTAATCGGTTTAATGAGAATTAGAATGTAAAAAAAAAGAGTTTTAAAACAACGTTTTTGTTGAGAGGTCGCCACTTTAGGTGCAAAAATCATGACGTCACAATGGATAACAACGACATCACAATATGGATACGGCCAATATGGCTGACGTCAAAAGTCACGCGAGGTACATGTGGGATACAGTGACCCTACATGACGCGTGGCTATGGGCAAACTCTATCCCACATTGGGTCAAATGGGAGAATAATAGGTTCTATCACGATCTACTGAGTGAGACATAAAAATTTACAAAAATTTCATCTTTCCCGAGTGGAGCGGAGCGGAACGAGGAAAAAGATAAAATATTTCTGTGACAAATGTAAATTTTTAAAATGTCTCACTCAGTAGACAGTGAATGAATCTACATGTATTTCTTCTTCCATGAAATGTAAGAAAAATTAAGTGAATTCAAACAACATTTTATGCAGTCTAACGCCATGTTTTCTGACGAAATTTCTGTGACATCACAATAAGATTATCATTTTTCATTGGTCATTTGGAGCCTTTGAGACAACTTATGTGTCTCACATAGGCTGTCTCACATGGTACGAGCAAAACTGAAGAAGAAAGTGTAAATTGATTGATTGTAGTAGAGAAGTCTTGCTTATTGTATTTCATGTCTATGATGTCTTCAATGGAAAAGTGACATATTGGGATCACTCTGTCTGGCATCATTTTATCTGTCAGTGCATTGGGTTGTCCATTTGTCTGTCTGTCTAACTGTCTGTCTGTTAAAGTTAATCATGCTTTCATACACATTTAAATGGCTATAACTTGATTGATATGTATTATATTTCCGTCAAACTTCCAGGGATTGCCAAACGTGTTGGAATTCAACACCCTTTAAGGGTCAAGGTCACCTTAAGGTAAAGTTCACATCTTTAGGGACAAACTTTTACAGGCAACATAACTTTTCTTGAAAAGTGCTCTTTTATCTCAAAGAAAAACGATCAGTTGTTTAGATTTTTTATTTAATTTATATTCTTCTGATGTTACTGATTAATCATTTTAATACCTTATAATTTTCACTTATCGACTTATTATGATTAGTATAATACCTTATGAACAGGCAGAACACGGTAACCTACGGATGGACACTCTAAACTACGAGCCGGACAGAGCATGTTTTTTCGGTGATGAATCCGGACGCATTTTACACATAGGTCCAACTGAGTTAAGGTGAGTAGCAATCAGCTAGATCATTACAGTGTTTTTGAAATAGCATCAGAAACTATTATAGGCTTTTTTTAAATTCACGATTTCATGCTTTATTACATGAAGATTATTTCATTATTTCAAGAATCTGCTTAACATTGCAATATCAGAGAGTGCCAGCAATCTGTTCAATAAATTTGATCTTATAAAATAGTTTACATAAACCATTCCTGCTTTACTTGAATTACATATATTGTATTACATGTTTTAGTCCCTGCAAAGCTGTATGTACAAAATGTACATGTACAAATACATGTATTTATTATTACAACATGTAAATTTTCAACTTATCTCAGTTACTATAAGATGGAAAGTGCCTTTTAAACTCTTTAAAAAATTTGGAAGAAAACAAAAACTTTTAAATAATGTATTAGATGTATTTCAGATGAAAAACTCAATCGAACAAAATGGCCAGGTAAAGTACTAATGTACATGTATATTACATTGT
Source organism: Pinctada fucata (assembly GCA_028142955.1). Taxonomy (NCBI): domain Eukaryota; kingdom Metazoa; phylum Mollusca; class Bivalvia; order Pterioida; family Pteriidae; genus Pinctada; species Pinctada fucata. The sequence goes on along the minus strand of AP027112.1, from coordinate 21,907,019 downwards.
ATTGATGGTATTCTGAGATAATCATTGTATGAAATACTAGTTCTGAATTCATTATTTGCAGAATGTTTTCTATAAAAGAAGGAAAGAAAATGAAGGCTGACATACAGCTTAATTTCACCATCAACATGGAGAGAAAAGACAAAATTCTGGTACATCTTTCTTTCTTGTTCTTTTTTCATAATTATGATTGTAATGTTTTGTATAAAAGAGGGAAACTAGATGAAGTCTTATTACATTCAAAATCAGTTAAGTTGCGCCAATACGCAAAAACTGTGTCACAATACATTTTTGAAAGAAACATTGAATCATGGAAAGATTTTTTTGCTTTTACTTTTTACTTGCATTAGTTGCTATTCCCCCATATGCCTTATAGTTATCTCAGAACTCGATATATGTGGATTTTTCTATCATATAAGGGTCGTATTTGTCGAAAAATGCACGTCACAAACTGAGTTGTATGATAAAATGGGTTCTCGGTGGCACGATAATGTATTAAATTCAAAATATTTAGCACATATTTTAATAAAAGTAATATCAGTATTTTAAAAAATCGAGTTCAGTTCATACGCTTTATAGTATTTTACTCTGAATTATACTAAACTCGATTGTCACAAGATTTACGGTGAATTACGTTACCATCTTTGGAGATCTAGGATGAGTTAAAATTAGAACGATATGATATCATAACAATACTTTTCTAACTTGTAATAGACCAAACTTTAAAAGGTTTTCATTGTATGTTTTACATACGTTTCATTTTAGGAAAAAAATCCTTTCATTTCTTATTTTCAGAAATATTCACTGATTTTGTGAATTACGTTACGCAGCTTTTACTGTGAAAAGAATCGCAGAGTGCATTACTTTGGTTATGTTGTAATCGGGTGTTTATGCCTTTATATAACGACAATCACAATTTGATTAAAGCTCCCTTGCGTATGGAGAGACAGATAATAAACACAAAAAGAAACATGACCGTGAATTACGTGACGGTGAATTACATTACGTAGTAGATACTAAATTCAGAGAAATATCCATTCCTGATTGGTCTAGATGGGATTTTTCGTAATTATTTTTCTTTCAGACATGCTAGCTAGTGATAATACCTAGTTTGTGGGCAGAAACACTATTTAAGACGTCAAATATATACAATTTACCATGTTTTAGCTAGTAGGCATTCTTTGTAATCACAATATTCTTAATTTTGCAGGTTATTTGATAAAGTTTGTATTTGAAACATTTGAATGTATTTCATACGTATGTGTATTGAGAAAAATAGTCATCAGATTATGCTGATGTTTCCAAAAACAGGCGAGAATTCATGCCATAACGTAATTCACGTTGTGTAACGTAATTCACTTTTGTGTATCTTTATTGATTACACAGGACAATGATTGCACAGAGTAATACTGAATCACACAGATGTATACAAAAGATGATATGGAAGATAGAATCAGCTTAAAAATAAGAAAGAAATACACTAATGTAAAGTATTTATATGTACAAAAACACTTTGCTTTTCTTGTCTGTAAGATGTTCTATTTCAAGTATGTTAAAACATGCAAGATGATTCAAGTTTGTGATATATTTTGATCTAACATATATTCAGATCCTGTTTGAAGGTCTACAGAGCAATGGATCGGCAAGGAATTATAAAGTTAAACATTATTATTTCATGGACAATAAAACTTTAAAAGAATTTTTGTGAATTACGTTACGGCACTTTGGGGTATGAAAACTCTGAAATTTGGAAACTAAACATACTAATTTTGGGGTCTTCTGTTAAAGTTTGTATTATATCAATTCAAATTATAATTTAAAATGAATTCGGACGGTGCTTGTAAAAATATGTCTGTGTTAAACGAATTTGAAAAGCTGAATACATGTGAATACTCTTAATCATAAATCATTGCATGACAATATTTGATGCCATTTGGCTGTAATATTCATATTCTTTATTTCTTCAAGTACGATTTACTGTTCTATGATCGTGTCCTCTTGATATAAAATGCTATCAGAGATTATACAACTAGTTAATCTTGTTTAAAAGGTGACGGAATTTCTCGATTCGTGAATTACGTTACGAGGTACTTTCAATGTATGTCTTTATCTTATAGCCATTCCCTCCGAGTTATTGTAGATTTTGCAGTTTATATGTTTTCACTATCAACTAAAAGCAAAATCTGGGGAATCTGTTTTACTCTGTTCTCCCTTAAAATCAAACTATCATAATTGAAAAACATCAATAACTTAAATTTCGTGATTAATTTGCTCAAACAGGTTTGAGGTACTATAAATTAGCTGCTCTCCTTCACGAATATATGAAAATCTATACTAAATGCATTCGTTGACCACCATAATGACTACAGTTACCAATAAAGCAAACTATTTAACACTTACGACGTCTTTCGTTGTCAGAAAATTTTATTATTAACATATGCTCTCATATGTAACGTAATTCACATACAATAACACATCACTCTACATCTAATCAAATTTCTAGCTAAAATGCTGGTGAAAAATTTTTCTATAGCCTTTTCCAAAACACATATATACCAAGCTTAAAAATCGACATGGTTTTGAAATATTCCTGATCTTAAAGTTTGCGGCCGTTTTGAAGTTGAAATTGGCGCAACTTAACTGATTTTGAATGTAAATGTACAACTTAATTTCACTATCAACACGGAAAGAGAACACAAAATTCCGGTACTGTTAAATCTCTGTTTTCATTTTGCTATATTTGTGTACTGTACCATAATGGCCTTATTTTTACTTAAATTCAAGTTTTAGTCATGTTCATCAATACATTGTTTTCCTAATTATACAGGAGACCAGCCAACCCTTGTATACATCCTCAGGAAGGAGAATCCAGAGATCTGTATCACAAGACGAACTGATGGACTGTCCTAACTTTGTAAGTACTTGTAGAACGTAGGAAACAAATACTGTATACGTAAAATTATTTGCTGTGTATTAACTAATTATTCATTAGCTGTCAGCCAAGAACAACGAAAATTTGCCCCAGTGAATAAAAGTACAAAATGCATAATTCAATAGCATCAGGAACGGATCTGGGAATCATTGACCAAGCGAAAAGTTTTACTTTTATTAAATTGCAAAAGAAAGTACATGTACCTGTGTATGATTTTATGAAAATGTACAGTAAGATACATGTACAAGTAAGAAATGATTGTCTTACTTTTGGTATTCATCAGTGTTTAGTTTTGGTGGGTCGCTTTGCAAATCTTGCTATTGGAAAACCAGAATTATACACATTTGAACACCAATCAGTTAAAGGAATATGGTACATGTATAACAATGGAACTTTACTAAGGCCACACCAAGTTTTTTCTTTGTTAAGCGTCAGCGGGCGGGTAGGTTTTCCGTGTATTGCTTGCAAAAAAACAAATCGTCCATTTCCATATTTTTAGCTCGCCAGGATGAAAAAGTCGGGAGAGCTAATGCCATACCCATGGCGTCGTCGTCATTGTCGTCGTCGTCGTTCGTAGACAAAACTTTAACCTGGGCTATATCTCTTAAACTATAAGGGGTAGGGCTTTGATATTTCACATGTAGATACCTTGTGACGAGACCTTTCATTTGAGACCATGACCTTTGACCTAGTGACCTTGGCCTTGGACTTTGACCTACTTTTCAAAAACTTTAACCTGGTTTCTGACAAAAACCTGTATAGGCGAGCTATGTAATCTTTGATTACCCTATGTTTTCAAATCAGAAGTGTAGTTGCAAGGATTTACAGTGGCTATTTAGTCTTATAAAGATTAGCAAACCTAAAAATAGATCATTTTGTGCAGTTTTCTTTGCATCCCTACCACGAGATCCTACTCTCTTGGATATTTTTTCTGTTTTCATAATATGTTCACATCTCTCTGTCGTTTGTTTTAACGGATAAGTTAGATAAGTTTCCAATGCTTGACATGATGCTTAACTAAGGCGGGAAAAGGTATGACCTAATCGTGTAAATAAACCTCTAAGAATTTTTATTTTAGAATCCCAGAAATTGTATCGTCGAAAATAAAGATCCATATAAACTTCTTACTCACAAAAGGTTCGGGTTATAGACCATTCTGTTATTTTGACTTTTCAGACTATATACAATGTGGACTATGAGGATGAATTAGATGTGTTATGGACCAGTGCCGTCTATCATAACGAGAATGGTCCAGCTGGCATTGTTGGTTTCCATGACAACCTGACAGGAAAATTGCTCAAAGAAATTGAGATTGAGGAACCCTTTGATGAGGTATGATTCAGTTAGATAAATTATGATCAGTTAATAAGTCTGCTATTTCTTTTGCTACCTTGCAATTTGCTGTAACTGCATATGCAGTAACTGTTTCAATTTTATAAATAATAATAAACACTCAATATCCACAAATTTTTGGCCACTCTGCCTTTACCAAGTAGAATATCCACTTGATAAAGACCGAGTGGCCTAAAATTTGTGGATATTGAGTGTTTAATGTTATTTATTATATAAATTTCCCTACAGAGAATTTACATTCGTTCTTTGTTTCAATTTCTTTTTGCTTTATTTGTTATATTTTATGTGTAATAGATAGAAATTTAAATTAGAAGCTGTCTTTCTGCTTATTTTTCATTGAGTATTTTTGTGAATCGAGCATTATTTTGCATTTGGACATTTAACTTGTCTTGTGATTTTACTGTCTCAAATAAGAAAATTGTCTCACTGGTATTCTAAGTGCTCAATGTGCATTGTATACATGTATCTTAAAGAAACTGCTCCTACTTGGTGTGGTCGTTATCATACAAGCATATGATATATGATTTATTATGTGGTTACAGATGTATGAACACAGAATCATCGTTGACCTTGATACCATAATACAAGTGGTGAAATCTGGACAAGGGAAATTTGTGTGCGTTTTTTATCGGCTTCAAGGGAACGTTAAAGAAGACTCAGAAAAAAGTGATACAAAATGTGACTCTTCAGAGGGGTCAAGGAGAGGTCAAAGATCACGACGGAGGTCATCAAGGAGTCGATCAAGGTCACAAAGTGTTGATAGAACGGAGATCAGGGGGAGGGGGAGAAGAATTATGAATGCTGATATGGAATGATTATAGAAGTTTGAATTTAGTACATTTACATGTATTTAATAGATGCATATATTTCAGAAGTTTTATGGCCTTAGAATTAATGGTTTTCTACCTCATTGATATTCCCTTTTGAACTTCTGAAACGTTATTTTCAGTTTTTAGCTAAACTGTATTATATACTCTTGACCAATTTCCTTTTTAGTGGAATTTATGATATTGGGCTCTATGTTACAGTAATTTTTTGCAATACACACAGAATGCAGGACAATCTGTTGAGAATGCGTAGGTCGGGAAGTTCAAAATTCACTGTGATAGTGTCTTTAAATATTTTGTATGAATTTTTGCTATAAAAACTTTTTTCCTTTCTTCAATGTGCCTTACACTACCTGAAAACTTGGTGTGCTCACACATAATAAAATTCATCATCCAAGGTCAATTTCAAGGTCAAGGTCACATTTGAGGTCAAGAATACATGATTAGGGTCAAACATTTGACAGGCAACATACATGTAAATGTCCATGAACTCTGATTTTGTTATATTATTGATAAAGTTTGTTTGTTTGATAATTATGTGTTTGATGTACTGTTCATGTATAAATCCTTGTTGAAATTATATTTGTTACTTTTTCTTGCAAATGTTTATCAAATTAGAAAAGATTTTATATGCATTTACCTTGTGTTTTGTCAGCTAATCGGGATTTAGATATGAGATTTTACATATGTTTCCTTTATGCTTTTGTCAGCCAATCAGAACTGGGGTTTCATATTTCTACAACAGTTACTTAATGTTGTATACAGCGACTTTTATTTATTAAATTTCAGAGTTGAACATAAATTTTTCCCATGGCTTGAAGTAAAAATAGTGCAGCCAGAATTGAAGTAGGTTTTCATGATGAAAATACCTTTGAAGAATCATATAATACATGTATATTTATCATTATTAGTTTTTCTGTAGATCAGTCCTTCTAGACTTTTGTAGCAGCTGTTTTTGCATGTAAACAGGAGACGCTGACTCTACCAAGGCACCTGGTATGGGGTCTGCTTTGGTTCATTGATTGAGAATATTACCTACATTTGTGCGAGTTCTAGCCTTTTGAGCTTTTAACCACACGTTTTACATGTTTAAGTGTGATGGTCACTTGTACCTTTATCTTTTTTCCAAGTGACGTGCATTCACCCTTTATTGGATGGATCCGACATTGACTGAATAGTGAACGTGGTTGTTTTTATCCCTTTTGTGCTTTATATATGTATATTCATATATTTGAAGTTATTTGTTAATTTGTATCATATGTTATGATCTAAAGTATGTTTCTTATAGTTTTTGAATTTTTTTTTTCATGATCAAGAGCACTTTTTGTAATAAATTAGAAAAATATACCTTTTTGAGTTAACTACTAATATATGTTAAGGTATTAGGGGTATAATTTCAATGTCATGGAAAAACTAAAAACCATATAGTTCCATATCTTATATATTTTTAGATATTCAATTTTTTTTTTATGTTTCATTCAACTCTCCTTGAAAATGTATGGTCCCAAACATTACCGAAGTCGTGCTTCTTCGGCAAATTTCGTGGTATTTTATTTTTCCGTTATCAAAACAACAGGAAGTAGAGTATTATACCCCTAATGCCTTTTAAAAATGAATGTAAATTATGCAGACAAAGTTTTGAGTCCATGTGCATTATGATTGGTTCAATCTTCAGTCTTTTGATAAATTTCTTGAAAAAATTAATACATTGTACTTTTTAACTTTATATGATAGTTCTTCATTTCATTTGAAGAACATTCTAATGCATGAAATGAATCAGTAATCATGCCAGGCAGCAGTTTTACATATTAATGAAAAAATTATTGTAATTTTCCTCTGAATGCATACTTAGTCTGTTTGTTAAGATGTTCAATAAGATGCATACTATTTGTTATTACTATTAAGATGCATACTATTTCTTTAGATGTTCAATGCCTTGTAACAGTAAGGAATGTTGCCAAATTATACAGCATGTTTTATATGATGCAGTGGTGGATTCAGGGGTGTGTGGAGGGGGCATCTGCCCCCCCCCCCCTCCCCACTCCTTCCTGGCACTGACCAAAATTGTTTTAAAAACCCCTATATTTTGGCCCATTTGAGTAAAAATCAGCAAAATTTGCCCCTTGTGCCTCTGACAAAGGGGGTGCTGCATCCGCCACTGTTATGAATAATCATAATATTGTTTGCTAATGAAAAAAAGTTATAAAAAGCAAATTCCAGCATGGTATAATACTCTCATTTCTATTATTGTAAGGTGAGATAGTACATGTGTATGTATTGACAAAGCTTTTTAAAAAATCACCTCTTTATACATGTATCAACTTGTTGAGAAAGTAATATTTTTGTGAATTAATGTTATTTTTTGTTAAGTTGGAATAATAAAATTATAAAAGCTCACAAGATTTTGTACTTTAAATACAATGTACATAAGAGGAATTTTCTTTTGACCTGAAATGATGAAAATTATATGGGACAAAAATGTCCTGGCCATAAATTTTTTTAGCTCACCTAAGTAAAGATCAAGCGCTGCATCCTTCATCTGGCCATCCGATGTAATATTTTTTAATATTCTGGCCAATAGATGATAAACTAAGGGATATAGATTCATAAAAAAATTCCTCGGTTTGTTCCATGAAGAGAGGATTAACCATTTGTATAAAGTGTCAAAGGTCAAGGTTTAAAGTTGTAGAACCTGTAATCGTCAAAAATTGGATAAAATTTAACTTGTAGAAAACAAACTGTATTTTTCTAGCACTGCTAAAGTTATCAATTTTCCATTAATTAAAAAAATTTAGCACCAAAACCCTCCAAAATATCAAAATATAAAGGTAATTAATTGTAAATATTTCTGGCTCACAATATTTACAACGAAAATGGAAAACCCCGAAGTTACGCATGCGCATTACCATGATTACAAATTTGAAATAATAATGACATACACATGTATTATTCAACTAACATGTAATATAGGGTAGTACAGGTACATTTTCACAGATTATGTAGTAGGTAGTTCACAAACTTTCAAACCTTTCCAGATTGATGACAAGAAAGCTTCGTGAGTTAAAGCTCATCTTTTACGACATGACTTTATTTATAAATATTGTATTAGTAAACATTGTCAATTCCCATCAATAAAATATGCTATGTTTGTATACCTGGGGCAAGTGAAAGTTTTGTGTGTTTCTTTACCCAATAAAATCAAAATGATAAAATTAGATAATATACTCAATTTTCTAGAAGATACATGTTCTACAACTTTAAAGGTCAAAGTTGACACAATAGGAAGGTTTTGTGAAGGAAATAGAAACAAAGTTAAACATAAAACTATCAGAAGTCAACCTCTCACAAATGTTGGCTATGGAGGTAGGATACACACATTTGCTTTTCAGAGTCAAAGGTAGAAGTTCAATGTCATTATATAATGCAAGGTCAAATACTTGTAAATACAATGCTTTGTGCTGTCATTGTAGTACTCCACATAAGGAGTTGATGTGCATATCATTTTGTCCCTCCTATTTGTCTGAAGTTAAACTTTTGGCTCATTTGTGTCACACTTATGCCCTTTGCCGTGTGGAGCTCGTAAATAAGTTCCGGGCGAGGGATTTGACAGTAAGTGTTTTGAATACTATTCCCTGACATGGTCGCCGTGACACTTTCTTTATAGACATGACCTCAGACAGTGCATGAATTTTAGATATTGTTTTCATTTTCGTGCATGGACATCGACTGTGGCTTGCCAAACAGGGGATGCTTACTCCTCCAGGGCACCTGGTCCCCCCTCTAGCTTGCTAGGGGTCCGTCGATGCTCAACTTTGTGCTCTTTCGTGAGTGCTGTTGAGATTATTGTCAGGATCTTCTTTAACTCATTACTGTGAAAAGAAAGTGAAAGATCTCCTTTAACTCATTTTGACCTTGCACAAAACGTTTTATAAGAAAGTGATACAATTATATTCACATGCTGTAAATTTATCTGTTTTAAATGATGCTAATGAATTTGAAGACGTTTAACATTGTTACAAATGATTTCTATAAGGTTCATCCACAGAATTATACAGCAATAGATCCGGATTCAAAAATTTTCATTTCCCCACAGCAACATGAGCAGAAATGGTGTATACTAAATTATGGATGGCAGTATATGTGTTGGTAAGTACTACAAAGAGTCCATGGTAGCTTAATGTGAATCTACATGTATGTAACTATACACAACAATTGTGTGCTCTTCCAGACCTTTGTCATTGGGAAAGAGGGAGGGTTGTGCACATGTAATCAGGATGTTGACACTATTTGTTACTTGCGTGGCAGATAGCTGTCCTAATTCAGCACCGATTACCCATTGGCCTTGATCTTTTGACGTTGTATGTGTTTCTTTGATGTGAATTGATGTTCCTTGTCCCTTTTGCGTCTTTTTCTGAGCGTGTCTGCTCTGTGTTTTTGCATTGGGAATTTGCTACGGGTGCCGCAGCCGAGTGTTGTTGGAGATCCCTTTCTTTCTTTGGCGTTCCTTGCCCCTTTTGCGTCTCTTGCTGTGTTTGTTTACACTGTGTTTTCGCATTGTGATGTGTCGATGTTTTGATGTGTGTGTTTCAACCTTGATGTCCAGGTGTTTACTTGATGTAAGAGTTGAAGTGTGATGCCCAGCGGCATCGCAAAATGTCGCATTTTTATGAAGCATCTCTCTCTCTCTCTCTCTCTCTCTCTCTCTCTCTCTCTCTCTCTCTCTCTCTGATCCTTTCCTACAACCATACGATTTAAAAATAAGGATAAAGGATCAGGGAACTCAGATAACCCTGTTGAGAAAAAGGTGTCGATTGCTATATTATTATACTAAATATATTGTGCGTTATTTCTAATAATGAAGAATGACAAAACCTTTTTCTCATATAACAGCTTAAAAGAGAGATAAAACGATTCTGCAAAACATTCTCGATTCTTATTTGATTTTGAGATGACATGTCAAATATCCCTCTCTACCAAAGGATTAGGCTTCTTATCACAAAACAGAGTTGTAACGGGGTCTTGTAACGCTGTGAATTGTTATTAAATATTTTCTTAAGGAATTAATCTATCATCAAACTCAATATATACATGTACCGTCACCATTTACAACCTGCTGCTTGTTCAAACTTACACGTTCTGATCCTGTTATGCCCTCGTCAGGCGAAATGATTTTAAAAATTGTGAACCCTAGATTCTGAAGAATTTATTTCTTTCAATTCTGAACATGGCATGGCGTATCAAACAAAAACGCCATAAGCAAGAGAAGACGAAATGTTGCAACTCATGAAAGGGGAGTTAATTATGTGGAAGCTGAAATCATCACGTTTGTCATACCGTGAGGTGTTCAAATGGCCGTTTGCGTCGAAAGACAGAAGTATATCCAAGTACGAAGCGGCTTAGTCGCTCTTGGTTGTTTCCTTGATCTGTAGTTAAAACATGACTATGACGTTATCCCATTGTCTAATCAGTTCTTTCTATGAGATATTGTCTAATTATGATCCTTTTTCGTCCAAAAGTTTACCTGTAACTGTCCATTAAATTACATTAACTGTCCATTATTTTAATAATGGACAGTTAAAGGTGAATTAATGGACAGTCACAGGTAAATTCCCGGACAGAAGAATCCTCATTATACATATCACGTAGAAACAACTGCATATATCCCAACAAAAACATCTATATTTCCGAGCTTCTTTGATTATTTCGATATCAAATTCCATAGCTATCATTCCGTTTTGTAAAACATTCCTTTCATGAACAAAGATAATCCATGAGAAGCGCAGATATCGTAATTTTTACGGGGTGGCATTACAAGATCTTACGTCTGAAAAATGAATATAAAATGAAATAGAAATAAATGAAATACATGTAAAATGAAGTAAATGAAACTACAAAATGTTGAAATCCGTCAAAATCCAAGACGAAACATTATTCTCTCTCGGTGTCTGTAACTTAAAAAAAAGGAAAATAGTATATAGACAGAAAAAATCTAGTCTAAATCCAAAACATCTAACAATGATAGTATTACCTCTTTTTTTCAAAGTGTTTTAGATAAAAATAAAATCGAGTTCCGAACGAAAAAGACGTTGTATATCACAGATGTGGCTTCATCGAAATGAATGATTTTTCTCAACATCTCAGTGATTGACCTTGTCATGAAAGTGTCCATTATTAAGACAAAAGATTTCGATCGGTTGACTGGTCAGAAATTCAAGCTACATGCACCTGGTCATCATCTCTTGACCAATGATACGGTTCTTGATTTTGAGTTGTCCAAATTTTTCTGCAAAAGGATCTACCTGTGACTGTCCATTATTAAAACAAAAGATGTCATGTTTTAAGTGGGGGGGGGGGGGGAGCCGAAAACTATCCATTATTTCAGAGAAAGAACTGATCTCGGCCCTGACGGGCCTCGATCAGTACTTTCTCTGACATAATGGATAGTTTTCGACTTTTCTCCCTAACTTCATGAGAATATGTTTTATGTAGACGATCCTTAAAGTTCGGATTATTGATGGACAACACGTCATCTATGTATATGAAGATAATATTGAACTCAGATGCGATATGCTTTCGCACAGTCGAGAGCAAGGTAAAAACAGGTACCGTTGACCAAATCAAAAATCATACTAAATAATGTCGTAATTTAAACAAACGTACATGTATATAAAGAAGGCGTGTACTAGATGTCTTAATACATCAAAGGAGGGGTTAACCATATTGGTTTTTATACCCGCCCGTAATCGGAGATTCGGGGGCGTAAATTTTTTGTCGTGTCCGTTTGTCTGTCTGTTTGCCCGCAAAAGCCTTTTTGTACTTGGAATTGTTCAAATAAGAATAAAGATTAAGATAAGAAACAAAACTCAAACCATAATTAGGAGTTACAATTTATATAGGCATTCGAAATCAGGAAACAATGCCTTACTACAAAACATTTTTTGATTAATCTTTGTGTTGATTTTGAAATGTCATACCAAAAATCCATTTCCACGTGTACTGTTTAGGATTAGCTTTCTTATCACAAACATAGTTGTAACTTTGTCTTGTATCGATGTGAAATGATAATAAATATTTACAAATGGCTTTAATCAATCTTCAAACTCAATATGTTTGGTCACCTTTTACAACCCACTGCACTGATCCTATTACGACCTTGTCAGGTGCAATTATAAACACGGGCGAATATAGAATTTCTTTTTTTCGGGGGGAGGGGAGATTTATTAGGGAGGTATCTAAAATGTTAAACGTCTTTAAATCTAATAGCATTTAATAATCATGTACGAACAGATAAATTTGCACCATGGACCAGACACGCACTTTTCGGGTAATGATCCTTAATCTATATTAACAGTATGATATGACCAAAGGGTATGAAAGTTATTACGTACAAAATGTACCGAAAGACGTAGCAGGATGGGTGTGATATGATGCTACAGGACCCACGTAAGATTTTTTTTTAATTTGGGAAAATTACCAATTATTGCAAGTTTCAATGGGGATGTCCCGGCCGACCTGATCCCCTCTAGATCCGCGCTTTGCAAACCATTGATTTTGAAGAATTTATTTGATATCATAGAACGGGTTATTAATCTTGAATATTTGTACATAACTGTATAACTATGACACAACTTTTCATGCAGCGAGAATAAAACATTCGATCACCATGTATACATCCATGCTATAATATTTCGAGAAGGCAAGACATAATCATAAGCATTTCCATTGGAACGGTTGCGAACCTCGGAATGAATAAGATTCCGAAGTGAGACCAGGTGCCCGGGGATGGTCAGCATCTCCTGTTTGCATGCAACACCCGTCGAAACAGCTCCATGAATAAAAGCAAAAAAAAGGGATATACTTTTTATTATTCGTCGAAAATATTATAAAACTATGAGGGGGTAACCTTACGTTTCAAACCAGATCTTGATTTTTTCTTCATCTACATACATAATCTTATGAAATATTACAAAACGAAAAAAAAAATCATCTGCTTTTTATGCAAGAAGTTGGATTAATTTTATTAAATTGTGTTTGGTAAAAAATGTGATGAAATTATAAGGGGGTACCCTTATGTTTTGAGACATATCATACTTAGATTTATGTTAGAATATTATTTTATGTGTCATATTTCTTCTATATAACTTGTTATCATAAAATAAAACAAAACAAATAAATAAATTCGTACCATTACTGAATTTGGAGGGTTCAAAGGCATATGCTGGATATTTGATATTCTCTATCTTAATGAACAATGGTAACTCTCAATAATGTATCTTTGATGAAAAAAATTATATATCTATGTCTGTGTTTTATTTTTCATTTGGACCATTGTGTTTAGGAAAAAACCCTTAAATACAAATTTCATCTGTAAAATCTTTGAGTAGGGACCTACAATAAGAACAGATGCATTTGAGGCATGGACCAGACATGCACGTTTCGGGTACTTAACCCTCGTCAGTGATACTTAATTTACACAATGTAATATGGCCAAAGAGTGTGAAAGTTATTATGTCCTAAAATATACCGAAAGACGTAGTAGCAGGATGGGTGGGATATGCTACAGGACCCACTTTTCAAAAATTTCAAGAAATTTCAAGAATGCCATACGGATGTTTTCCGCTGCGTTCAGTGCACGTGGGTCTTGGAGAAGATCTTTTCTACATCCCTCTACAAAAGAAGCAAGATTAGGTGTCCAGGGAGACTAAAGCTATTTATGCCCTCTTAGCTAAACAGTATGATCGAGACAAATAAGAGGAATCTACTTTCATTTGAAATTATTGAAGTCATTGATTCCTTTTTTCAGTTTTGCAGATTAATAGGTTGTATTGTTTGTATCTTGAAATTTTGCAAAACATTCTTCGTCATGGTCAACAAATCTCCACACTACGGGATTTGCACCACTGGGATATTTGAAAGATTTTTAAACAGGTAATGTTGTCCCAATCTACGGAAGACTGTAGGTGACAGGTAAGAATTTTAATTTATCGGGCGACCGCCAGTTAATTACATGTATGTAAAAAATCGAAACAAAATCAATGCATATTATGTTCTTTCTGTTCTAGGGTGCAAAATTCATCTTCTCTTTTATTTTCTTTTTTATTTTGATACGACAGATGCAAAACAACCAGATGAAATGTAACACAAGATTTATCTGGTGGCCGCCAAATAATTATATGGCGGCCGCCACATAGATTAAGTGGCCGCCGCCGCCAGATGAATTAAGTGGCGGCCGCCAGATAAATAAAGTGGTGGCCGCCAGATAAATTATAATTCTGTCACCTACGGGCTTCCGTACGAATCAAAAATAAACTTGATTTAATAATGTTGTTGTAATTTCTAACAAACGCAAATAAAGGAGGTATGCACTAGATTTGTTGTCAATATTAATATCAAAATATTAGTTAGGAGTCCTCGAGGGCACATGTAGCCAAGTTCAATCAACTTCTGTTGATCGTTTCTTCAACGCATTCAAAACATTCTGGTATCAAAATTTCTTGAAATTTCTAAAACGTGAGTCCTGTAGCATCATATCCCATCCTTCCTGCTACGTCTTTCGGTACATTTTTAGACAGAACTTTAAGACTTTTTGGCCATAGTACATTGTTTAGATTAAGGATCACTAACGAGGGTAGGTGAGTGTCACCCGAGTCCCCGAGGGCAACTACGGTTGATCGTCTGTCTCTTCAACGCATTTGAAATTTTCTGTTACAAAATGTCTTGAAATTCCTAAAACGTGGGTCCTGCAGCATCATATCCCACCCATTCTGCTACATCTTTCGTTACGTTTTTGGACATAATAATTTCACACTTTTTGGTCATATTACATCATTTAGACTGAGGAGCACTGAAGAGGGTTAAGTACCCGAAACGTGCATGTCTGGTCCATGCTGTAAATTTATCTGGTCTTAAATGATGCTATTGAATTTAAAGACGTTTAACATTAAGTACCCGGAAAATGCATGTCTGGTCCATGCTGCAAATTTAGCTGTTCTTGAATGATGCTATTGCATTTGAAGACGTTTAACATAAAAAAGTAAACCACCCCCAATCAGAAACAGACATCAAAATTAATGCGCAAACCGAAAAATGATATGCAAACCAAATAAAACAACAAAACAATTTTCAAATGAACAAAATGGAATCCAAAATCGAGATGGGATCAGCTGTTCGGAGAGGAAGCATTTCCTGTTTGCTAGAAACAACTATTAATTTTGAAGCGCAGAACAGGTTGAAATCGATGGGTTTATTAAATTTGAATGGTTCTATCAGAAACATATCTTAACATGTATGACAAAATGTGTTTCCGGGTTCTATGTTTAACGTCTTCAAATTCGTTAGCATCATTTTAGAGCAGATAAATTTACAGCATGGTCCAGACATGCACGTTTCGGGCAATAAAGCCTCGTCAGTGATCCTCAATCTAAACAATGTAATATGACCAAAATCTGTGTAAATCATATCCTAAATATACCGAAAGACGTAGCAAAATGGCTGGAATATGATGCTACAGGACCCAGGTTTTAGAAATTTGAGAAAATTTTGTTAACAGAAATTTTCAAATGCGTTTGAAGAAACGACCAACCGAAATTGATCGAACTTGGCTACAAGTGCCCTCGGGGACTCTTGGTCCACCAGCAGTGACACTCACCAAGTGGTACCCTCGTCAGTGATCCTATATCTCGATTTGATCGCCCCAAATATTCTACAGTGTAAAACACGGTTTCTCGGCTAGCTCCCTCTCATTCAGAACGAAGTCAGATCATAGTTTGGGCTTGTTCTGGAATAGCGTATCAACTGCCATTTTTTTAAAATACGATAGGTTTAGGTATGGGATTGTTTTTACATGTATCTAGATATGCTACAAACTTTCTTCGACAAGGTCGTTATTTAAAAACTTATCACAAAAATTCCCCACTGCGGGATCCTGTACGTCCACTGTGTAACCCTTAAGAATTCTGACACAGGTAACGTTGACCGAATCAATATCAAACTTGATAACGTAGTCATTTATTACATAGTTACGTAAATAAAGAGGCATGCACTTGATCTGTTGTCAATATGAATATCTTTTATTTCAAAATATATCAAAGGAAGTGTTAACCAAATTACAAAATGTATTTATTTGGAATTCTTACGCTAGTTTTGTTCAATTTTAAAACGAAAAGTCAATCCCAAAACCAAACCCAAATCAGACTTAAGTGACGTCACCATCAACGGGAAAATGTAAAACCAAACAATCAGTGAAATAAAATTCAAACAAATCTGAATTGAAAATAGAAAATACCATAATTAATAGGCATAAAAGAAAGGAAGGGATCAGCGACAACACTCGACCGTAGCACCCACAACAAATCCCCAAAATACCAAATGCAAAACACAGAGCAGTCACGCAGAGAAAGAGACACAAAAGGGACAAGGAAAACCAATACACATAATAATAAGACCATACATAAACCAACGAGACCAATGGGTAACCGGTTTCGACTTATGACGGCCATCTCCCACGCAAGTAGCAGACGGTGTAGGTATCCGGATTAGGTAAAATACAAAACTGAGCTAAGCAACAAAAACATCATATAAAGAAGAAAAGGTGAATCCTCAGTAGAAGATAAAATCATGAGAGAGTAAATCAAATATACTATGTACTCTATACGTAAAATCATTCGATATGTATTAACCTTCGCTACTTTCATGGTCAGCTTCGTACCGTGAAACTTTGTCTCTGTGAATTTGAATACAAAATGCATAACTCAATTAATATTAGCATTGACGAATCTGCTAATCATTGTCATGGCGAAAAAGTCAAACCGTCAAAGAAAGTACCAGCGAATGATTCAACTTATAAAGAATCCTGCCTAAGTGAAGAAATATTAAAAAACATTGATGTATCAAAACAGGTGTCTTCAGATTTCAAAAGCATTATTCAAAATTTGGGACAAAGAGGTATTGTAGTGTTTGATATATTCATGGAATTCCGCAATGACAAATTTTGTAAATCAAAAGCATATCTCCTGTTGTGTATTTCCAATAGCTTCTCGGCCATTCGCCCCGCCCTCAGAATGAAGATGTTACAGTTTGGGCTCTGGAATAGCCTATTACCTATGGTATAAATACACCTTAGTCAGGGGACGAAAAAATATGTTATTCAGCAATTGTAAAATTAATGGTTTTGAAGTTGAAATCGTCACGAAATCATTAAAAGAGTACTGTCGGCATATTCGCGGTGCTTTTTCTTAACTACATTTCTAAGATTTTTTTGTGTTTTTTTGTGTTTTTCTGTTGCCATGGCAATGAAAACATGTTAGAGATCAACCCAAATTCTTCACATCAGGAGAAATGATAAAAAATGATACCAAAACTTGATTGAACTCTTATATAATGCAGAAAATCCCTCTCGCTAAGATGTGTGATCATGGTGAAGGAGGTCCAATAACGCTGTTGAATGTTTTAAAACATCAGATCAATCATCAAATTCAATACATGTGCTGCTAAGAATTACAACCCTACGCGTAAAAGGTGAATTTCAATCCTTTATATTCTTATTACCGAACCTAACCCACTTTCATCCATAGATTTTAAAGAATTCAATTAATTCCAAATGTTGTGCATGTAACACTTTTTGATATTGAAAACGTATATTTTGATCTTCTTGATGTAATAGCGACGATATAGTACCTAATTTTACGTGCTGTTCCACAATTCCTATAAGCCTAGCTAGACCTTTTTCTTCGAAAACAGACTCGAACATCAGTGGGCGCCATTTCAAAAATAGTTCCCTGTTGGACTATCAGTTTTTCATATAATCTATTATGAAATACAAGGTCCAATACTGGATCGTAACTGACAGATATGTTATTCACAACATTACTCACTCAAGTTGGAGAATTTTGAATATTAAAAAAAAGTCCTGTTTACTTTTACAACGATTTGATGTAAACCACTCCATCATTTACGTCCGAGTCTTTTTATGCCGTTACATGTATGAATAAAGAGCGAGGGGATCCAAATGGCTGTCCCACTTTTCTTTTCCCATGAGTATGTGCTCCGCTGTTATCACTGTAACGTTGTCTCGTTGAAGATTGACTTATTTTTTTCTAATCTGATAAAATTCCTGCATATCCTTTGCGTTGTTTAAAAGATATTTTACTTTCTTGAAGACAATTCCAAAATTCTAATGCACCAGACACGTGTGATAGGTCAGATTATTTTAAATTATTGAATACTTGTGTAACACAAAATCTGAAACCAGATTCCAAAAATCACTGTCGAAAGGCTTAGAAATTCTGAAAAAAAAATACATGTCAAAACTTTCTCACGCAAAAAGAAAAAAAAATGGACGAAGACAATGACACAGCTGCACATAAAAATTTATCTTATGTATTTTTTTCCCTATTTTACTATTCTCATGAGAAAGTGCTGTTTGACATTTATTTTAGAATGCGTAGGCGTTTTGACTCTGATTTCGGGTTTAACTTTAATTCACTGAGTCATTAATAGAGGCCCTTGAACATGTTGAAGCAGTGCTGTTGATCTTGGCTCTGTGTTACCTTCGTTGTTGTATGCTTGTGTTGGATTCGGGACGGTATCTAACGTAAAAGCATTAAACCGTAATAAAATATCAATAAAAACATAGGTTTTGTAGCGTACTAACCCAGATTTTTACGTTGGTTTCCATAGAATTTGATGACGTCAAGATGGATTTACGTCATATACCGTCCCGAACGGGAAGTAACTCTGAATAATTTTTAATAGAACGATCTCCTTTTTTTCATATGTTATCCCCCTTTTCAGTTGAGAGTCAAGATACTAAATCTGAACAAATTTAGACAAGCAGGATTCACTGAAATTTAACCATTCTCACTTTCTAACTATGGCAGTTTGAAATTGAAATATTTCAATAGATAATAGTAATTGATATCCCAATAATTTAACTAATTGATGTACTTTTGTACTTTCTTATGTAAGGATTAATCGGAAAGTGTCATTTACTAATGTTGAGAATTTCAGCTAAAGAGGAATGATGTGTTCCAACTTCTATTTTTACAAAATTTCAAAATAATTCTAATGCAAAACTCATCCATGTTTTAGATTGCTATTCCTCATCACTGGTACTTCAAGCCAGAGCAATTTCCAGACAAGAAGGGAGGAGATCTCCAACAAGACCCCGTTGCAGCATCAACAGCAAAACACCATAGAGACCACAATGAAATTAAAACACTTCAAACATCGGGTCTCGGGGAATTGCTTTACCAACTCCATACTGCAACACGAAATAAGTGCAGATATAAAAGAAGGGAGGAGATCTCCAGCAAGACCCCGTTGCAGCATCAACAGCAAAACACCATAGAGAAGCCAAATGAATTTCAGTTATGCCCGCTAGTTAATTTTCTTAACTTTAAGCCTCTACTTTATCAAGAAACAGCTTTGATTTTTAAACAATCAAGTAGATATGTTAACATATACACAATGAATGTAGATATATGTTCAACGTGAAGGGGGTTCAATGAACAACTGAATGGAATTCAAGTGTTAATGGTACTTTGGTTTCAGATCCTTTATATTCAAATGTAAAACTTTTGGTATTTGTTTCGATAAATGAATGCATTTTAAGATAACATTATAATTATTATCGCAAATGTAGGAATACAAGTTGACTGAATTGATAAAAATTTACATAGGTACACGATTTAGAATAGTGTTTTAATCCATATAACATAGTTTGGGTATCTTTTTTTCGAAAAAGTAAGTAGACATATATCATTTTCAAATATTAGTCAATTGATTTCATTGACCCATCTATAATCATTAAGATATAAATCAATAAAGTATAATCATAATTAATTTTGAAATGTAATTTATACACGAGATTGTTAACCCTATACAAAGTCAATAGAAATATTGAAATATTTTCTTTTAGATTCTGCCATTTCTTGACAAATAAAATACCATCTCATTCGAACACATTTTTATTCTTCATTCAACTCTTTTGAAGAAGATCAAAATATGAATTATACGACTTCAAATTCAAATTACGTAAACTTCAAGAAATAATGACATTTCTGTTTCAATCACCTGTATAACATGTCAAACATAAATGAAGTGAAATTCATTTCTTATGTTGTCATTCTCGTTTTAAGATCAAAATAAAACATTTTATCCTTCTGAGTCTAAAACTTTTCGGTTGTCATCATTCTTTAAAAGACGCGGACTCTCCTCTGCGGCGCACCTGGTCTCACTTAGGAATATCGTTTATCAAGGGGTTTGTTCCAAACTGTTCCAATGGAAGTTCTAATGATTTTGCCTTACCTTCTCGACTTTGAGACTGAATAACTGATGGCAAAGGCGTAGCTCTGTCTGAAAAAGTGGAGGGCACAACATTCCAAAATTTCTAACAAGCAAACAAAAGGATGGGGGTGGGGTGGGAGGGAGAGGAAGAGATTAAAATGAATATGGGAAATATTGGGGTTTCATGTTCTGTATTATGCACAAATTTTAACATTTTTGGTGCAATTTTTTTAAAGTACATGAATAAATGTCTGGCTAGCGGTAGCGAGCCAGGAAATCTTTTTAGCAAAATATTGACTTATCAGAAATACTTTCTATACCTTCCATCATTAACAAGTACATGTAGTATATAGTTAGAGTTAAGTGTCTTCATATACATTGATAAAGTGTACGTAATATGTATAAAGGATGGATCAGAATAGCTAATTTATTCAGAAAGTCTATAAAGAACTGGCGAGCGGTAGCGAGCCAAAGAAAATTTTTGAAAATTGACCGAAAAATTGTAGATTTATGGTACAAAATGTTGCTATTTTTTAAAACAATGTTAATGCATCATAACATTTTGTGATTGAAAAGTGTGGGGGGGGGGGGGGAGGGGCACAAACATGCATGTTGTGCCTCCGCTCCCCCCTTCTCCTACGCCCTTGGATGGGTACTTCTTTGATGTTTATTTTTGATGTACATCAGAACCTACATTTTTTTCAGATGCAGATTTCAGCTAGTCTTGTTACATTCATATTTGTGGCGTGGAGTATAGCAGGTATGCTCAACGCATTGTATAATGTTAAACATTTTCAAATTCGATAGCATCATTGAAAAACAGATGGATTTCATAATGAAATTAATACTCTGACATTTCTGACAAAATTGCAATTTATGTGTACATATTGCATCAGAATGGACTCTTTGTGATTATATTAGGAAAAGGAAAAAATCTCAAAAGAAGGCAAAGTTACAGTGACGTCAGCAGAAATCACACTTCCAAGGCTACTGCAACAAAGAACAAACACTAAGAAAGACAATTACACCAACATTTAAGGTTCAATATCTAATTTTTATATTTATACATATATTAAAAACCCATCTAAGGTTAATGTACCATTTTCATATTTCCGTTCGAATAGTCCATTTTCCAGATGAAACATATAACCGTTCCTAATCTTGATTTAATACACACAGACACCCGACATCGCATCAGTTGGTAAAACATTCCATTGGACGACACATCCGATCGCACCGTCTTCAAGCACCTTAAGATGTGTTGTCATGACATTTATTTTGACGACACAATGAAAATATCGCGAAATTTTGTGATGTCTGGTGTTTGACAGTCTCACGAGTTTATTGGGAAATTATCTATTGCCTTTTTTCACTCCAAGACCCGACATCACAGCTTTTGACATTATTCTTTTATTACGACGTCATAGATTTGTTTCGACATCACAGTCAAAAGCTACGTCAAATGTTGTAATGTCGACTCTTGGCCTGTATAAAATTCAAGTCTACTGCAGTAATGTGGAAATCGTCTATTAGACAAAAGAGAACATATATACCAAGGTTGAAAAATAAACACAGCATAAACACCAAAAACACCATTGACAACATATATAAGGAGGAAACAATTGTGCATCCTGAGCCTACTTTAGACAGTCGAAAGTACACATCCATGTAATAACTCATCTTCAGTACAACTTTCAGACATACCGTTCCGTAGAAATGGCCGTTACGCCATTAACTATAAGGATTATGTGTTTACAACCTTCAAACTGAACTCGATACACGTTAACAAACTCCTTTTTTATTGTAAATTCTCATAACTTGAAAAATCAAGTCTCTAAGTCTCTAGAATACGCAAAAACTGCACCAATGGGCATCAGACGCATTGCATTCGATATGAAAACAATGCATGTTTATTTGTCGGCTGGGTCGAGTTAATGTTCTATCCGTTCAAATCTCATGTAGGACAGGACATAAAGGCTTAAGTCATCAGTGTTTGTATGCGTACAATACTAGGTAAGATGATGACACAAAAGTATAGATGGGTAGAGAACCGTATAACATTAATTACTCTTTTGATGATTGCTGGCCATAATTTCGGTTAATATGAAATGTCTTTTCGAACTTTCGAGGTACCTATCATTAATAATTACGTAAAAGTCATCATTAAATAGAGGCAGAAAATCTACCAAACGAAACATTGTCTAATGCTAGATTTGTCTCTAATTCTGAACAAAATGAAGATTCTTCATCATAAGTTGCTTCTAAGTAGATCTAAGTTTTCAGTACATGTTTCCAGCAGATTCTTCTATCTACCTGGTTACACTTTACCTGTCATGAGAGTGGGATTAATTTATTTCGATTTCTGTAAGCCATTGTATGGCATTTGCAGTTTTTGTACACATGATATTTTACTTTATAACTTTAGTAAACCGACATTTGGATAATTTTTTAAACGGCAAACAAATGAACGTGCCATCGTAATTATGTAAGATTAACATGACTTGAGATTTTCTCCCTATATGTACTATAAAACTCGCCTGGTACAAAATATCCAACAAACTCCCAGTCTGCTAGCTCCGCCAATTCTCGTGCTATATAACTCGCCTGGTGTAAAATCTCAAACAAACTTTAACCAGCTGCTAAGCTCTGTCCGTTTTCGTCTGTAGAACAAAATCAGGATAGAAATAACACTTCTAGAAGGTAGCTTGATTTGTTGTTCTGTTATTCCCCTCGTAGCATGAACCAAATCAAATTATCACCTCGCCGCTTCGCTGCTCGATGAAAATTTTATTGGTTCATTCGAATCGGGGGAATTACTGGACAACAAACCACGGGTAGCTAGTTGTTATTTCTTAGATATACTCTATGACAAATATGGATAATGACCATATCCCTGTATACAGCACAAAATCGATAATTCAGAAAATCAGAAACCGAAGGCATACAAAATCAGGATAAAACAGGAACCAAAGCAAACAAACAAAACCTCCACCATATGAAAAGAAGCGAACTCCCGATATGGGAGTGAGACCAGGTGCCCAGGAAGAGTAAGCATCTCTTGCTTGCATGCAACACCCGCCGCTTCAATTCGGTAGAACTTTCACATCCGGTTACTTCCAATTCGGAAGACTTAGAGTACAATCTTTGGTTGGATGGTTCAAATGGTCTATGACAGAATATCATCCACCATTCTGGAGAGTGGGACATCATAGTGTATGACGAGTTCCCCATATCGACCGTAGAACTTCCTCAGTGACGATGTTATCAAGCAAAATCGTCATATCATCCACCATTCTGGAGACTGGGACATCATAGTGTATGACGAGTTCCCCATATCGACAGTAGAACTTCCTCAGTGACGATGTTATCAAGCAAAATCGTCATATCATTCATTGTGTTAATAAAAGGAATTTAGATTTTTACAATCGCTCGAATACGAACCTATTATGAAGAGGATTGGGCTAAATCTTGATCAATAATCAATCATTAATCAATAATTCTTATTCTTAACTTCAGCTGTGTATTCAGCAACAGCACCACCTACACCAAAACCCACAACCACTACAACAACGACAACAACAACAACAAAGCCACCCCCAGTAGTAACAAAACCAAAAGCCACTACAGCAAAGTCCGGCACGTCTAAGAAAACTGGTGTCGGAAGTGGGAATGCTTTCTTGTGCGGAAAATTTAAGCCAGCTGGAGGGTACTTTCCCCAATGTGGTAACGGCAGTGAGTCAGTTTTCTCGATGAAAAATGGACATCTTATGCTGCATGTGATCTCTTTTCTTATTTTGAAAATGTATATGTCTATCTTTTAGGGACGCAAAATTAGGTATTTTCACCATAAGACATATTTCACAAAAGAATATCCTTCATATTTAACGTTTCCGTACACGTATTTTTGTATTCATTCTTTGTTGTTGTGTTTGCGTTTTGATAATTATTTTAAAAACCTTTCAACTTAGTTAAGTTTTCCCCCTCTTTTCTCAAATATTTTTCTTATATCAGATAATGTCGGATTTAGATAATAAGGAATGTAAAGATATGCAAGAGAGAAGATTTGTATTGATTCCGAAATATTTTTATATCAAATTAAAGCATGTGTGCATTATGACTCTCTTATTTAATTCTTGAACATATCAATTGCCATTTGAAACTACTTGATAAGTAAATTTTTATCTGACGGTCCATTGTATTCAACACAACATTATTATGCTTGTACCTTTGGCTCAGGTGAGGCATGGAATATACAAAAGAAAAAAAAGCATGTTATCTATCCGCTTGTTGTTGGACCCCTGCGTCTTGCTGCTGACCATTAATAATATTTGTGTCGTCCTCTTACGTTGATGGGGCTATTACATACAGCCATTGTACGTTCATCGAGATCTCTGGGTAACCAAACAAGTGACAGGGTTGAACACACGTTATTCGGACAACTACAGCATTTGCTACTAACGTGACAAATGATCCTTCTATGTCGGTAGTCACGTTAATTAATGTGTAGTCTTTTGTTTTTAAAGTCTAGTCTTTTGTGGCGCCGATTGCCAAATGGTCTCATTGGTTTATGTGTAGTCATTTTTGTTTGATGTTTCTCTACGATTTGGCGTTCCTTGTACCATTTGCGTCTCTTTCTGTGCGTGTCTGCTTTGTGTGTTTTTTTTTACAGTGGGTGTTTTGGGGTTTTGCTGTTGGTGCTGCCACTAGGTGTTGTTGGAGATCTCCTTCTTTCTTTTAAATTCGCTTCTATTGATAAGTTTTAAATTGTTCTTATGGTTTCTCTTGTTCTGCTTATCTCCTTAGCATTTTCGGATTTGAGTGTTTCGGTGTCTGATGTTAGTGCTGAAACTGGGTCATCTTGGTCTTCGAGGCGCATCTAATTCCGCTAGGCGCTTCATTACAATATTGAGAATGCAACGTAGTAGGGTGAACCTATGACGTTGTGATGCAAGACCAAACTGGGTCTCACTTCAGATGTTGTTCATTACTAGGTTCGCAACCGTTCCGATGGGAATTCTGACAATTTGGCCTTGCTTTCTCGACCAGAGACTGAATAATTGTAAGGTACCTCTTTGGTGTTTATCCTGTTCCTTTTCTCTCCGGATTTGTTAATTGTTCTTTATTTCATCATTGCCTTTATGGGTATGCAAATGAGTTGAGCATTTGAATATCGCTCTAAACGGATGTAGCTTTAAAAAAATTGTCTCTAAGGAATCGTGCCTTATCTATTTTGACTGCTCTACGTACAGGTTATCGCAATCAAATCCTTAGACATTTATTAAAGCAGCCCAAAGACATATGCTGTTTATCTGGTAATGTCTACAGCAAATGGTCGATATCATTATTTACTTTTAAGTCATTTTCATTCCGTCGAAACCATGCAAATGCCATGGGAAAGCCTTGATCATATTTTCATTAAAGTCAAGTACGATGCACAACCACCAACATCAAAAGATTAACGCCAGAAGATATAACCAAAAACAAAACAAAGGAGTTTAACACCTTCAGCATCTACTCTCCAATGTTTCTTGGTACCTTTTATATTGAATTAACGTCTAAGGAGACATACAAAAACGGTTGATCGTCTGTCTCTTCAACGCATTTGAAAATTACTGTGATAACAATATGTTGTGGGTTTAGCATCATATCCCACCCATCCTGCTACATTTTTTACATAATTATTTTCACACTCTTTGGCCATACTACATTGTTAAGATTGAAGATCACTGACGAGGGTTAAGTACCCGAAACATGCATGTCTGATCAGTGCTGCAAATCTATCTGTCTTTAAATGATGCCATTGCATGTGAAGACGTTTAACATTTAATGCATTCACTTTTGACGATATCATAATAACAAAAAATGGAAGGGATCTCCAACAAGACCCTAATGCAGCACCAACATCAAAACACCAAAACACCCGATGCAAAAACATTAAAGACGAGCATAGTATGAGACGAAGAAGAGACAAACAACATGTAAACTTTGACAAAATACAAGGGGCGCTAAGAAATTACTTCGGTTTCTCTGATTTATTTCAACTTAAACAACCATAGATGATTATTCATTGTGTGATACAGGTGTTTTGCTGTGGGTTTTGCTACCAAGTGTTGTTGGAGATCCCCTCCAATCTTTCACATGAATTGGAATTCTAAAATAAAATTGAAATTTGTCGTACTATGGTATGAATATGATGCTATTCAATTTGAAGACGTTTAACATTTATATCACTTGGTGAGTGTCACTGCTTGTGGACCAGGAGTCCCCGCGGGCACATGTAGCCAAGTTCGATCAATTTCGGTTGATCGTTTCTTCAACGCATTCTAAAATTTCTGTTATCAAAATTTCTTGAAATTTCAAAAAAGTGGGTCCTGTAGCATCATATCCCACCCATCCTGTTACGTCTTTCGGTACGCTTTTTCGACATAGTAACTTTCACACTTTTTTTGCATATTACATTGTTTAGATTTGAGGACCACTGACGAGGGTTAAGTACCCGAAACGTGCATGTCTGGTCCATGCTGCCAATTTATCTGCTCTTAAATGATGCTATTCAATTTGAAGACATTTAATATTGATACGAAGTTTCGTGCATAAAAAGCCTTAAACAAGCCCTGATACGAAGTTTCGTGCATAAAAAGTCTTAAACATACATGAAGTCTTATTGGGGATTTCAAGCTTTCTCTAGGTAGCGTCAACCAGACAATCGATTTAATTTACATATTTATCTATTTTCTATATAAATAGAATATTTCCTTTAATCTAAGTCATCCTGAGTTTACCTGAGACAACTGTTCCAAGGTAAGACTTTTGTGTTGACTATTTTGGCTTCCATGACAAATATGGAAAAAGACTATATTGGTTTCCATACCTGATTCAGTACTTCGATGGCTGATAGCGAAAGAATTTCTAAAAAGATATGTATACGATATATAATTCATCGTTAGGGGGAAATGACTTAAACGTCTTGCTTTAATGTCTAGTGGCGTACACGTAGTTTAACCATATATAATGGTATGCTTAAACCACGTTTCTTACAAAATTTCTGAATTAAGTTCTAATTTTCTTTTCTCTAAATTCTTATTTATCGTGCTGCTCGAGACAAAACCTTTATTCGCATTCAGATTCGCATTGTCAGCCTGAAGGAATGGCCTAAGCTTGGGGCCTCTATCTATGCGGTCCTCATACCCCTTGCTTCACGAAAAAACTTCCATTTCATTTCGCCCTAGCGTAATTAGATAATTATCAAATGAGGGCGAAACGACCCACCAATAACAACAAAAAAATAAGGGCGAAACGACTCACCATGCAGAGAGTATTTCCTAAAAAGAGGGGCGAAACGACCCACCTTAAGGGGCGAAACAACTCATCTAGAGGGGCGAAACGACCCACCTTAAGGGGCGAAACGACCCACCTTGAGGAACGAAACGACTCACATTTGAGGGGCGAAACGACCCACCTTGGGGGGCGAAACGACCCACCTTGAGGGGCGAATCGACCCACCTTGAGGGGCGAATCGACCCGGGGCGAAGGGGAAAAGGGGCGAAACGACCCGGGGGCGAAGGGGAAAAAGGGCGAAACGACCCGACGCCGCCCTAGCCACGTCACTGATGTCTGACTGATATAAACATATAGAATTTAGAATTTATTTAGTATCAACATCGCTTACCAAAAATTTGTCGATATTATTTTAGGCAAAATCCGTAGAAGACAAAGTTGGAATTGTCTTCTTTAATAATTTTTTTATTATGTAAACAAATTTTATAAACTACATGTCTGAAAAGATACTTTGATTATAAAGTCAAACCAAAGAGGGGTGGAAATTTTAATAAAACCATAGTTCAGGCCAAATTTCAAGGCACGAACAAGAGAGAAGTTTTGTATTTCTTTAACTTTTCTCTTTTCTTTAGCCTAAGCTTATAGTAATGTAGATGAATAACGTACCCTATGTTTTAATTTTCCCTCAACTTTGTGACTCTTGTGTAAATATCCATATTGTTTTCATTTTCAGATGAAGGCTGTTCATTTGCTATCATTACTCCTTGTCCTTATTCTTGGTAAGGTTTTTTCATTAATTATCAAAATGTTTTGAATTAGTATATAATGTATTTTCGAAAACCAGAGCTACTTCCATTTTGGAACGCTTTCTGACATAAACTAATTGTGACGTCATCAAATTCTATGGAACGGTCCTTAAACTCTGGGGAAAACGGTGCCATACCATTACATGACGTCATAATGGTTTTATGTCAAATACCTTCTCAAACGGGAAATAAACTGATGTTCAGTATATTCTCGTCATAAGATTTTTTAAGTCGAGGACGTTTCAAAGATCGATGAGGAAGAGATTCCAAACATGACGATGTTGTAAGTTCCACAGCGGACACAAATTGGAATTATTGGAATTCCAATAAAAAACGTATAAAAAATATAATAATTATAAAATAATTATATAAAAATATAAATATAAGAATTTATAAAATATAAATTTGAATAGCGAAATAGTTCCGTTCCACAGCGGAACACATACGAATGAGACAAGAAAAAGGGAACAAACAGACAGATACAAGGAGGACAATAATAGCAGATCTTTGAAACATGAAGGATAACAACACTACATGTATATATATAAATAATTACTATCCACTACGCAAAAGTCAAAATGTAAAATCCAAGATTTATTTTGGGTTTTCATTAATGCGGCAGCGCATAAATTGAAAATTGTTCAAATCAATACCACTAGATATGAAATATATATTGTCATCGGATCAAATCTCGGAAAATACAGCTTTCAACATTTTCTTACTGTATGGAAGCAATTCAGAGATTTTATCCGGTCGATGAAATACAATTGCTCAACTCGATGTGACTAAACACCATCAATATATTCAACTTACTATGCCTTACGATATCATTATCCTTTAATGAATTCTTAGTTTTGTGCAGCTTACACCTCTGGTCCGAAGTAATAGCGAAATAATTTTGGATGTTTTGAAGGAGAACACCTCTTTCCCCCAAGTAACCGTCAATTTGAAAACGACAATTCTATATCATCTTCAAGATGAATAGTATTGGTACGCCGTGGTACTGAAATTTGAATAGCACTGCGTATCAATACCATTGGCTTGCAAAGATGATATTGGATGTCGTCAATAGAATTATTTCAGCTTTTATCACTCCTTGTACTAATTTCAGCCTATGACGTCGCAGTATAACGGCCACATGGTGTCCTACCTTGACGCCGAAGTAGGTCACTAAATTTTTAAACGTCAAAAATTACACAGAAAACGTTACGAAATGGTTCGTTATAGGGTTTATTCCTGTCATACTTCCTACTCAAAGTACATTTACTTTGAGTAGGAAGTATGACAGGAACAAACCCTGTAACTAATAAAAGTACCACTAATAATGATTCCTTATCCATAGCATGCATTATCTGATGCAGAGCGTTTGGAAATAGCTAGCCAAGAATAATGTTCTCTGTCAGAAGCGTATGGAAACTTTGGTTTACTTACCTCTTCAAAAACTGTTCATGGTATGGGTCGAAGAACTTGATTTGCGAACCTGAAATGAAACTAAGGAGTATCTCCCTTATAGCATAGGGCTTTCCTTAGCTGACTCTTCGACATACATTTTAGGTCATTGTTATAATTCCGCTCTTCATGCATGTATATTCACTATTTCGATATTCCTTTTTTGCCTCGAGTATCACTGATGATACATTGTTTGTTTCAATGTGCATGTGGTGTACTGAATTATTATGATAGAACATATGAAATGAAAAAAAATGTAGTCATTATCTATGTTTTCGATAGAAAGGAATTGTTTAATCAGCTATGATATTTTCATTGCCTAGATGAAAATGGGTCCATATAACGAAAGCGAAGCATAGCAACTTGGGCAATTGATCCACCTAACATTAGGGATTTTCGTTTTAATCCCTTACCAAATGTTTAGTTACATTTTCTGTCAATTAATCATACTTAAAATCATGGATTCTGATTTTGGGTTTTTTGTGTTAATTTTCATTCACTGATTTTAAACGATATTTCTTACTGTACAATGTATCTGAGAAACATCTTTTGTAGTTGATTCTTCACGACAGCAAACTGCTGGGACTGCGCAAGGTAATCCGCCAGCTGGTGTAAATCCTCCGAATAACCAACCACCAGCGCAAAGCCAAAACAGTGGTTCCGGAAATCCACCAAACAACCAACCGGCTCAAAACAGTCAAAATAGTGGATCCGGGAATTCCAATGGAAATTCAAATAATCAACATGGAAATCCACCAAACAACCAACCGGCTCAAAATGGTCAAAATAGTGGATCCGGGAATTCCCATGGAAATTCAAATAATCAACATGGAAAAAATCAAAGTCCTGGTTCTTTTCCTATGACTGTACTCATTATTATGCCAACGACTGTTTTAGCGATGCTATATGTGGTGTGAAGAAATGCCTGCAACAGAATGAAAAATATGCAAATATGATAAATCGTGATATAGAATGTGACTTCAAAATGAGTATTTTTTTCTCTTATCTTCAAATTGTTATCTTAAGATATTGTCGCACTATTGTGATCATTTTGTTCTGCAGTTCTCTTACAAACAGAGACCATTATGCAACCCTTTCATTTGCACCTTCTTACATTCATTTCATTTGGAAAACAACTTCATAACTTAACTATTTGTACTTCTTTGAATAAAAGATGTATAGAAATTAATCCAGATTCTTGATATTTTTACGTAAAACCACAAACGAAATTAAGAAATTTACGTAATAGATTCTTTCTAAGAAACAAGTGAGGAAGTTTCTTTGAAAGAATATTAAATTATGAGGGATGATAATTGTTCACGTTCATATTTGTTAATTTTCTTTATTACTATTATGTATTTTAATATCATTATTAACCAGCTTCAAAAAGTAGTTGCTACGCAGAAAGTTTCAATAGATGGTTTAGATTTACTAGTGGCTTCGTGATCATTCCTGTACTTTAGTAATGTAAATATCACATTTTTACCAAGAAAAACCCAATTTCAGAAATCAACAGACAAACAGACAACTGTGATGTATATAATATGTAATAAATGTCATAATTTGTGTTTTGTTACGGGTATGCAAGTAAATGCATTTGTCGCATGGAATGCGCTAACGCGCATTACATGAACGATAAATGCACTTGCTGTGTGTTGCATACCCGTAACAAAATACAAATTAAGACACGTATTCTCTATATAAAGCCATCACAATTAAGATCTAAAGGGTGTCGAATATAAATTTACAGTAGCACGTCTTGCGCAGCAGATGACCGTCCTAAGTCGGCACCGGTTGTTCCTTGGTCTCGTTGGTTTATGTGTGGACTTTCGTGTTTCATGTTTCTTGTTTCATGTTTCTTTGTCATGTGTCTCGTTTTCGTCTCTTGTCGTGCTCTTTTTTTTTGTTTTTTGCATCGGGGGTTTTGCTGTTTTGCTGTTGGTACTGCAGCAAGGTCTGGTTGGAGATCCCCTTCCCTCTTCCAGTATTCCAGTATTTCTTAACAACAGAATAATTTTTTTTCACTGAGATCAAAATCAAAAATAGTACTACATGTACGTACATGTAGATAGAAACCAGTCTCTATTTACCATAAACTTCAAGTTAATAGGAACTTTTGCAGCAAGGGTTTCATCTATCTTTAACGGAATGTTATTTTGGGAGAACGATTGGAAGAATAAGGCATATTTCAAGAACTAGTTTTTTTTTTATTTTGTAATCACAATTGATAATAATGGAAGCATAAAGGAGCCTAGTTAAGTATAGGTTCACGTACGAATCAGGCAGAGGTGATACATCAAAATTCTTTTCAAAACTTTTTATTTCTGTTTTGAGACATGTATTTGGTACAAAGCAAACATATGGTGTTCATTTCTTAAGGTAGCGATGGTGAGACGAGATATTCACCTCATACTTTATAAAGGATTATGAAGGGAAAACAACGGGAAAAATTTCTTTATATAATTCAACCAAATTTGCTACCTCTGTAACTTTCTGCACTATCCAAGTATGAGGAAATATTCCTTCAGAACATTCATATTGACGCTGATCTGAACACATTTCCAAAAGAAAAAGTTCTGCAAAAAATTTAAGGTTTTTCACCTGCGTGATCCTTGCGTGGACCTGTACTTAATAACAAAATATATAAGAAAAAATAAATGATCCTACTCTGTTGCTAGAGCTGCCTTTTAGACATACTATTCATCACATTCTGTGTACAAGACATCCATGTATCAGATAATGAATGTTAAACGAATTCAAATTCTATACCATCATTTGAGAACAGATAAATTTGCAGCATGTACCAGACATACACGTTTCGAGTACTTAACCCTCCTTAGTGATCCTCAATCTAAACAATGTAATATGACCAAACAGTGTGAAGTTATTATATCCAAAAATGTATCGAACGACGTAGCAGGATGAGTGGGATATGAATCTACAGGATCCATGTTTTAGACATTTCAAGATATTTTGATAACAGAAAGTTTTGAATGCGCTGAAGAAACTATCAACCAAAGTTGATCGAACTTGGCTACATGTCCCCTCGGGGGCTCAAATCCTGACTAGATGAAGAAAATAAAAAGCCTCAATAAGATTCGTGGCGCCCTTTATCCAAATTGTCTTTTTCTCAAACCTGGTTGACTTTCGTTTTGTGCAATGGTCTATTCCGAGACGTAATTGAATTAAAACCATGGCAACAACTATTTGAGGGCCTGGAAGGTCTGTGCAAGGGTGTTTACCTGCATATTGTGATTATCAGTGCTCTTAAATAAAAAAAGCAGGATTTAAACAGGTTTACATGAGCTGGGATAGATCCGACCTATTGGTTGCGTAGTAACCGTAATTCGGTCATTCATTTGAAGCATGTGATTGATATCTAACATGCCTCACATTTGACGACGAACCAATCAGAATCCGTGTCACTTATTCGTTTGCGATAGAATTCTGTCTGACAAATGATATCTTCAAATGAACACGGTTTAAAGATTTTTTTTATCCACATGTCTTTGTATCTCTGTTTGCAGAGAGATTATATCATCGTAAGTGTAGGGTTTATTTCAAGATAGGCAAATCTATTTTGTGCTAAATTTTGACACTTTTTTTCGATAAAAGATTTGTTCTCTTCAGTTACATGTCAATAACATTACATTCCTATTCTACATATTTCATGCAGATCCTGTATGTCAATGAAATAAATAGATAAACAAAAATCATTCGGAAAAAAGAATCTTAAATTCCGCTGAACAAAAGAAACAAAGATAATGTACACGTAAAAGAATATTTAGAATCTTAACTTTACATGGCATGTATATCCATTTCATTTATGGATAATGATGTGAGTTCTTTATTTTTATGATCATTATTTTTTTCGGAAATCTGTTGAAAATAAATATTCAATATTTTCACTCTTAATCTGCGGGGACGTTGTTATAGGGGATATTACACATGCTTCCACACCGATAGCTTAGTTATACCTGAAAATGGCGTGCTGAATATTT
Organism: Pinctada fucata; assembly: GCA_028142955.1. NCBI lineage: Eukaryota > Metazoa > Mollusca > Bivalvia > Pterioida > Pteriidae > Pinctada > Pinctada fucata. Next base: position 21,873,091 of record AP027112.1, on the reverse strand, counting down.
CCTTCTAATCTGTTCATTCTGATAGATGCATTGATTTCAAAACCTATTTTTTTAAAACTTAAGGTCTCTGCATCCATGCATTGTTTTGTAAGACATTTCTTTTTATTTTGGGGTTATCTCTCTTGATATGATGTTGTATTTCAATGTAATTGGAATTCTCTATTGCACGGAGGTAAGGGAGTTCTTGCAAACCGGCAGTGACCTTACGTAAATCTTACGATTACAGGTAATTTATCAGACAAAGTAGGCTGTGTCAATACTAAAGATATCGAAATAACTTGACAACAAGTGAAAGACTGTTATTTTCCAAAAACTTTAATCTGGCATGTGTGAGACCTATATGACACACTAATGTAAAACCAACTTAGTAATTCTGTTACCTCCCCTATCGTTTCTGTTTACTATTATATTTTCATTTATTCTGGATTTCAGACACATATTTTCCTTTTTATACAGGACTCTGCAAATTAACACGATTTGTCAGTATCTATCTCGGAAACATTCAAATTAAATTTGACTTCATTCAATATATCTCACTTATTCGTTACTAATAGAGGAATGTTAATAGTCGTGGAAACAAGTAATTTAATTAAACAGACAAAACTCATTTTAGATAAAGAATTTGCAAGGTCGCAACATTTTTTATCTTCGTGTATTAGGGAATTTCAATTACATGTATATTGTAATTGTAGAGTACTTCAAGAGAGATAACTCTAAAATAAAGAAAATAAAAAAACATGTGGTTTGGAAACACCCCCGTCGGCATCTATGTCGGTAAAAATAAAATGTAAAATGGTCGTACTCAAAGGTCACAAGGTCAAATATTTTGGTATCCATGGAAATGTCTTGTTACAATGAATACACATTTGGAATGTCAAAGCCTAACAATAAAAAAGTTATGGTCAAGGTTAAAGTTTTTTCGGACAGACAAACAGACAAACGAACAGGACAAACACTATATATGCCCCCGACTCTTCGATTACAAGGGCTTAGAAATGTATTGGAAAATTGGAGCTTTTATGGACTGACCAGAAATAAATCATAACGTCGTTAACGTTTCACATTGCGCATACAAGAGAAAGCTTTGTGAAATAAACTTTTCTATTAGAAGCGGTCCATTAAAAACTAGTTTGTCGGTAGGATATCGTTGCCTGCACCGACAAACACGCATCTTATACCGAACGATATTTCAAGACAAAGACTAGACTCAAAATTTGCAAAAAAAAAAAGGAAATAAGCTAGAAAATTTGTACTAATAGAAAACAGTCACAATCTTTACGCTTTACGAATTGGTACCCATTTAATGTGTATAATAGATAATGATAGCTTGATATCCTACATGAGTACAACTAAACTCCTCGACATGATCCCTTTTAGAAAGGATTTTTTCCCCAATTGATGCTTTTTAAAATCATACCGGCATATTTCTGCGAGGCGCTGACAAGTACCATGAGTTCAAAGATACTCAACCAGGGGTATATTTTTGAGTGACTGACTGTGTCACTGCAAAATGAAAAAAAAAAGAAAAAAAAAAAACAGATAGCACCTCGTTGTCAATGATGAAAGTCGTTTTAAGATAGAACCGCCCAATACACTGTGTTTGATACATCAATTCGTTCTGACCTTTCTGACCGACAAAAGTGACGGTTTTGTTCGCAGGTAGGAGACTCTTAATCTTCCGAGGCACTTAATGAGTTAAAGAAGATCCTAACTATAATCTCAACAGCACTTACAATAGAGCACAAAATTCAGCATCGACGGACTCCTAGCAAGCTAGAGGTGAGACCAGAAGCCCGGGAGGAGTATGCATCCCCTGTTTGGCTAGCACTTCATATCATCATCATTGGAATTTCCCTTTGCACCTTTCACACAAAATTTGAAGCATCACATCCTTTACAATGTAGACGTACAAATGTAAATTCAACACATAAACCAAAGGGTACTACTAAAATGCATTTGGCTGTGTCTGATAATCACGTTGGCTTAAAGCAAGACTGATGAGGATTTACTAACCGAAATACGTGTCTGGTGCATTAAAATTGGTTTAAATCTTATTCACGGAGATAACGATTGGGACCAGTTCAATTGTTTATATGGTGTTTTTGTTCCTATATTTTTTTCTTTGGTTTTGTTCATGATTCTAATAGGCCACTCGCCAAAATTCATAATGGCTGACAAAATGACGAAAAATGTCCGAGGTAGGCAATTTTTGCATACTTTTCATTGTCACGTCACGATGGAATTGCGTCTTTAACAGTGACGTCATAATGTAAAACAACGCCAAAAGATGTTGACTCGGACATTTTGTGCACTCTTACATAACACAGAAGATGATTTTGATTGGGTTTGGATTTTGTGTTAATCTTTCCTTCGCTGTTTTCGCATACAGGGTTGTTAATAACTTTTTATTTAAATGACTTTGAACGTTTCAAAATAAAGTTTTCTTACGACCACAAAATGTAAATAATATAAAGAAAATGTTACTTTAAATATAAAAGGGATATCCATTATTACGCAGAAACATCGTGAAAAGATAAGCATACTTAATGTAAATCTACTACATTTTCTAATATATGTTCAAATCTGTAGCCAAAATTGAAGAAGAAAAATTTAGACTAATCTCATTTTCAATAACCCGATGTGCATCGTAGCAAAATTTGAGTGAAGCAACGAGGTTGTTCATTTTCTACATTTAATGTTATATGAATGCAGGTAAATAACACATCAGTCAAACTGACTCCTTAAAAGCATTGGATACGTACATTGGTATCATTAAATTGCCGTGTACCCAGTGAGTAGATTTTGACATGTGTCCAAAAACCTGCAAATCAGGAAGTAAAACAAGAAATCACTTAAGATATGGAGTTTTCGCCGCAACAAAGCAGAGGTCGCTAGTAGAAAAAAACACATTACTGATGTCTTATTTATACATGCATTTTTTAAAGACGTGTCAAAACTATGACCCTTCAATCCATAATAAAATGATTCAGAACCTTTTTAATTATCTATCCGTCATCTTTTGGAATAATAGGTTCTTTCACGATCTACACGAGTGACGGAAATTTCATCTTTTCCCGAGTGGAGCATAGCGGAAAAGATGACAAATTTCCGTCACGAGTGTAATTTTTTATGTCTCACTCAGTAGAAAGTGACAGAATCAATTTCTTTTTCATTTCTAAGTAGCTATGATCTTATCGTTACTCCTTGACAACGGTTATTACGCATTGTCGAGACAAAATGCTAACCGGTAGAGAACAGTGGTGGAATAGATAACGATCATGCTTTTCTTAATGATAAAAGGGAACTTCACACTAGTTTGTCCTACGTCTGCAAAATCACATGATAGGCCTCCGACGTCAAACTCAAACTTCGTCAACATTTCATTACCATTTACCGGAAGTACTTTCAAAAGCCGCACGCGTCTTTAGTACGATATCTCTGATTGGTCGTTTGGAACAGCTGGTTGGTATATTACGTTTAATGATTGGATGATGTTGCCTTTGAGACAACTTATGTGTCTCACATAGGCTGTCTCACAGGTTACGAGCAAAACTGAAGAAGAACAAGGTGTCTCTAATCAGTAGCTCATTTCATTTTTTTATTGGATTAACGATATAGTAGCGATAGCTTGCGATGATTTCAGTACATCATATGGATATTCTGTCTTTTTGATTTTACATGCCTACGTTCGATTTATGCAGGTATCTGACATAAAAGCATTGTGACGTCATTAAATTCCTTTGAAAACGTCAAAATTAAAACCCTTTTCCCCTGAATTTCATGCTGGTCTCCATAGATATTGATGACGTCACAATGCGTTGACGTCAGATACCTGGATATTACCTACGGACATCTTACGGCTGGCTGCCGTGCGTCTTAACATATACATGTAATACCGGGGCAGAATGTTGAAAATTAATCGCAGGACACCTTCTGTAGTCGTGCGACAGAAGTACGATTATTGCAGATCCTTTTCAACAGTGTATGTTCAGGAACTTTACGCTCATTGTATCTTGAGACAAGATATATAGATTGTTTCGTAATAAGAGGACAGCAGTTGGTAAAATATTTAAGCATAAATCTGGGAAGGCAGCAGAAACACATACCTAGCGAAAAGCCCGGTAAAAGAGCATGTCACTCCAAGGTCATATACGTCAGAGTCAAATGTGTTAAGAATTTGACTTTGTCCCTTTTAGTATTACTTATAATTCTCTATTACTGCATTTATTTTATTACTACCATTATGGTATTTCTGTCATTTTACTTTACTTATTTAGATTTCAAGTAAGGTCACTGGGTAAATTTTAGGTAAGTCCACGTTGGACGAATTCACACGACAGTCGCACAGCAGACGTACAACCTTCATACGACAGTCTTGCGTGCCGTACCATGCCCGATTACTCGCAAACAATAATTATCAGCCCTAATAGTTCGTACAGCTGCTACACGACTTTCTTGCGGCAGACGAGAATTCTTGAAGCTGCAAACATCGTACGGCAGTTCCACACTTGTCATTGATCGAACTTCCAGTTTTCGGAAATATAAAGCACATTTAGGATTCTAACTTTTCTGACATCGAGGTTTTACGAATCTCGATGCACATTTCGCAGCAGATTAAACTGATTGAAAAGAAGCTAGCTACACGTGCACCTTCCTACATAGCTATACTTAGACCTTCTCCGATTTGTACGTGTAACTAAACGACGTCTTCGGATTGTGACGTCAAGAGATGACGTGTACATGCAAGTCATACGTACACGTTGAATTAAGTTGTAACTAAACCTCTCTAATATGATGTATTCAGTACTCTCTTTACTTCTAATTTACAACGATAAATTGTGCAAAGGCAATCCAAAATATTAGAATGAAACCAACAAAATAATTATCAGTTTGAAATAAAACGTTCTATTGTAAGAATTTCACTGTACCATATGCGCATTTCAACAAGTAACATCTCGTAAATGATGCTCAAATGTTGAGCGATTTTTTTTTCATGACGTATAATTGCTGCTAAAGAATGCTTTTTTTTCAAAAGACATAAGCCCTGCAGCATAAAAAACAGGCGTTACTCGATAATAAAGCATGTAACACAAAAAGAGTCTTCCTGTGAGAACTACAACTTTTTTATTTACGAAGCGAGAGACTGGGCAGGCTGCCGATCGAACTTTTTCTTTACGATTGAGACGATCGCTCTGATTGGCTAATTATAAGTGCTCTGATTGGCTAGTCATCGTGTGATGATCGATTATAGGGATAGGGATGTACAGGCCGTGTGGTTTAAACTTAATACAAAAAAGGTCAATTGAGTGTAAAAATAGACAATTGACTCAATATTTTATTTTCAATCACGGATTTTGAGACGGAAAATTAAATTGTGGTTTAGTACAGCCTATCACAGTCCATTTTCTATTTTCCTTTAAGAAAATAAAAACTTAAAGATAGAAAATGGAAAATTGAAAGCTTTTTCCATTTTCAATTTCATATTTTAGAATGAAAATTGAAAAATTGAATCAACTTTTCATTTCCCATTTACAAATTGAAAAAGAAAAATGAAAATGGTTTCAATTTTCCATTTTCCATTTTTTACTTTTGAAAAGAAAAATTAAATTTTGGTTTAATACAGTGTATTTGAGTTCATAATCCACCTTCCTTTTTTTCAATTTGACATTTTTAAACGGAAAAAGGAAAATTGAAAAAAATTCCCCATTTTTCACTTACTAGATTAAAAAAGAAAATCGAAAATAGGTTAAGTTTTTCATTAACTTTTTCAAAAAGGAAAATTGAATTGTGCTTTAGTACACTGATCTTGGCCATCAAGATGATCTTGATCCTTATTTTTGGTATCATCATGCTTGACCTTGCAAGAAGGGAGGGGATCTCCAACAAGACCCTGTCGGAGCACCAACACCAAAACACCCGATGCAAAAACAAAAGAGACGAGCATAGTATGAGACGAAAAAGAGACATACGACATGTAAACATCAAACACAAAAGAATACACATAAACCGACGAGACCAATGGGTAACCGGTGCCGACTTTGGACGGCCATTTGCCACGCAAGTAGCAAATGGAGTTGTTATCCTGGATTACGTGCACACAACCCTCTTACTTCTCCAATTACCCAGAAGTCTCGAAGAACGTACAATTGTGGTGTAAAACAACCTCCTCAATGTAAGATGACATCACACAAACAAGACCGCAAAATGTAGAGGCCCCAGCAACACAGATGAATATGTAAATGGATATAAAAAGATCCAATGCGTAATATAGTCCGTGCTATGCCCGCTGTAGCGAGCTCATGTATGTAATCACCCGAGGAGTCCGACTGACATTCAGAGAGGACAGGTGGTCGGGCCCTGTCTTCTCTAAAAAGGTTTGGACAGGGCTCGTCATGGAGTCCCGTCGTCACAGTCAGTCAGAGTGCAAGTATCAAGGATGCGCTGGTACAAGACTGTAGATTGGTCAAGTACCAAGCCTAGTGTCCGTCTGGTGACATTAGGATCATATCCACGGTATAAAAAGGCGTTTGATGACTCTGATGCATTTTCGATGGTTATGCTGTTTACCTTTGATCCTTTTAATTTTGTTTATCATATCACCATAAAAGACAGGTCGTGTACTACCCAAAGTATTGTACTATGTTGCGTGTATAGATCCGAATTTTAAAAGAAGTTGACTGTAATTTTTGTAAAATTTCCAGAAAGTCTTTACTAGTTTATGAAAGCGGAAACCTTGACCTAAAAGTTTTTTTTGGTAATTTGTATTTCTACTGTGAAAATCCAAAATATCAGTACATGCTCTATCGTACCGGATGAGCTGTGATAGTAAATACCATATGACGGCAATCTATGAACATCACCGTCAAGTCAGGGGAAATTTACCATGTTGAATCCAAATCCAATCCCTTTTGTCATATACACTTGTATAAATCTTTCCGTTTATAGTTTTGATATTTAGGTCGAAAAATGGTGTTTCTGTATTTGTATCGTTTGCCTTGTTAAGTGTGAATTCTAGTGGATAAATTTCATTCTTATATAATTCAAAAGCAGGATTGTCAATAGTTAGAATATCATCCAGATACCTAGAAGTATTATTGAAACATTTCAGATCATCAAATTTTCTTTCCTTTTGAAGATTTTGGATAAATTCTTTTCATAAGTGTATAAAAATAAATCTGCAACAAGAGGCCCACAGTTAGTACCCATAGGAATTCCTACAACCTGCTTGTAAAGATCCTCACCAAATCTAACATAAATATTGTCCAAGAGGAAGGACAAGACATTACACAGGTCATTACATGTCCATGATTTGTATGATTTGTAGTCTGTCGAGGAAAAGAAACCCAAATGTCATTTAAGATACGGTATACACAAATGTTTATGAAAGTTGAAAGACAAGCAAACTGAAGGACAGGCGAACAAACGGATCCCGTACAATACAACCCCTATATGTTGCTATCGCGTTTCAGACGACACCAAAACTTGATATACAACGTTTCAAAAATAGTTGCTTAAAAATTTAAGGTGTCTTTAATGAATGCATTGAAATGTTTTGAGTCAAGGGAGCGTTTGATCAAATTTTGAAGAAACCAGAACAAAAAATTCAAACAGATCGATCGAAATAAATAGTCCTAGTATTTCATATAATTCGTCTTATCATTGGAAATGAGGAAGTTTGGAAAGGTATTATAACTAATCTCTTTTCATCATATAATCCCCTTTGTGACAATTCAACGTATCGATAAGAGCTGATGGACGATCTAATATAACGAATTTGAAAGGTCTTAGTAATGGGTAAGTTTATATGATAAAGTATAATCCAATTTTGGTGTGACCCAGTAGATCTGAGGACTATCTACGTCTATACAAATAAAGAACATGTTACAACTTATATCCAATTCTTGTAATCCCAATTTGACAGTGTATGATATGAAGGATAGGTGATGCAATGTAAATCTTCTATATATCGCAAAACCAAAAAAAAAACCCGATGGACTTCTGAAAGAATTACAATAATGTTTAACGTCTTCAAATTCTCAAGTATCATTTAAGAACAAATAAATTTGAAGCATGGATCAGTGTTTTTTTTTTTCTTGTAGAGATTATCTATTCTGTGTTTCGCATCTGATGTTTTGTGCTTTGCTGTGAGTGCTGCGACCGATTGGTTGGAGATCCCGTCCTTTTGTCAATTTATACCCGTCCGTGTGTCCCACCTGTGGTTTCCGGGCAATTAGTGGAAAACCGTTACAGATAATCAATTCATTTCTTATATAGATAACCAAAAATCAGCTCTTGCTTCCTTTGGCTTCGACACTAACAATTTAGATTTGCCATACTTATACTGCATACCTAAAATGCATAAGAATCCGTACAAACAACGTTTCATCGCTGGTTCCTCAAAATGTTCTACCAAATCTGTATCGATCTTACTCACCAAAGTTTTATCTGAAATCAAACATGGGCTTAAAAATATTGTTCGACAGTATATTCTCGCAGTGGTATCAACCAGATGTGGATTTTAAAGAATTCGAAGGAACTTTTAGAACATCTGAAATCCACTCATTTTAGTAGAGTCTATTCGATCAAAGCCTTTGATTTTTCGACACTTTACACTACAATTCCACATTCTAAATTGAAAGAAAGACTCGCAAAAATTATAAGTAATGCGTTTACAAGTAAGAACGGCAATCGCAAATACAAATTTATTGTTGTTACATTGTAACTATGACAAAACCTACTTTGTAAAAGAAAAGTCCGATTCTGAATATAAGTACACTGAATCTGATATCATTCAGATGTTAAACTTTCTGATCGACAACATTTTTGTGGTGTTTGGAGGAAAGGTCTTCCAGCAAATTGTCGGAATTCCAATGGGGACCGATCGTGCCCCACTCCTTGCCGACATTTTCCTTCACTCGTACGAAGCTGAATTCATTCAATCTCTGGTCTCTGTAGGGAAAACATACTTAGCTTCTGACTTCAACTTCACTTACAGATACATAGAGGACGTGTTGTCCATCAATCATCCAAAATTCGCGGATTACCTGAGCAGTTTCTATCCTTCAGAGCTTGAAGTTAAAGAAACTACAGAGACAAATAATTCACCATCCTATTTGGACATAATGTTGTCCTACGACACTGATGGTCATATGAACACCTCACTCTATGACAAACGTGACGACTTCAATTCAGCATTACAAACTTTCCTTTTCTGAATAGCAACATCCCTTCATCGCTTGCTTATGGCGTGTTCATATCTCAGTTGATACGCTATGCCAGAGCAAGTACGAAATATACGGATTTTGTTCTGAGAGCTAGGCTTCTTTCAGATAAGCTTCTCAATCAGGGATATGTTTGTAACCGACTAACATCGTCACTGAGGAAGTTCTACGGTCGATATGGGGAACTCGTCATACACTATGAAGTCACACTCTCCAGAATGGTGGATGATATTCTGTCATAGACAATTTGAACCATCCAACCAAAGATTGTACTCTATGTCTTCCGAAATGGAAGTTATCGGATGTGACAGTTCTACCGAATTGAAGCGGCGGGTGTCGCATGCAAGCAGGAGATGCTTACTCTTCCTGGGCACCTGGTCTCACTCCGCTTCTTTTCATATGGTGGAGGTTTTTGTTTGTTTGCTTTGGTTCCTGTTTTATCCTGATTTTGTATGCCTTCGGTTTCTGATTTTTTGAATTATCGATTTTGTTCTGTATACAGGGATATGGTCATTATCCATATTTGTCATTTTACACCCAGACATACAGGTCAAGTTCGAATATGGGTCATGTCGCTAAATTTTTGTGCAGAGTTATGCCCCTTTAAACTTAGAAAAAGTCAAAGGTTTGTGGTTTCTGGACATTTGAACCATTACAGATAATCAATTCATTTCTTAGAAATAGCTTTTACGCCAAGAAATACAGTTCAAGTTGGAATATGGATTATATCGATCAATGATGTGCAGAGTTATGCCCCTTGAAACCTAGAAAATTGAAAAAAATTGGAGTTACCGGACATTGGAAGAAAAACCGTTGCAGATAATCAATTTGTTGTATGTAGCTTTTATACCAAAAATACAGTTCAGGTTCGAATATGGGTCATGTAGCTCAATTTTGTGAAGTGTTATGTCCCTTGAAACTTGGGAAAGACAATATTTTGTGGTTTCTTGACATTTAAATGAAAACTGTCACTGGGGATATATTTATTTCTTAGATATAGCTTTACATTGAGAAATACAGATCAACTTTAAATAAAACCTAGGCAACGCAAAGCGTAGCATCCCCTCGCAGGACATGTACATCAATGTAATCACTGAGGCTGTATACAAGGATTTTTACTGCTAGTACGTCCAATCAATTACCTTGACTTTTGACCTATGACCCTAAAAATCCATAGGGTTCTTTCTCTAGTCACAAGGGAATAAGTGTATGAAGTTTGGTGAAGATCCAATCAAAACCTCCAGGCTGTATACAAGGATTTCAAAAATCTTAACCTTTGACCTAGATAATCAATAGGTTCCTTCCTCTTATCATAAGGAATAAGTGTACAAAGTTTGGTAAAGATCCAATCAAAACTTCGACCTCGAGGCTGTATACAATGATTCTAAACATTTCCAATATGAGAACCTGACCTTAGACCAATCAAACCTGCGACCTCTAGGCTGTGTACAAAAGTGTAAAACATACGCACACACTAACACATGAATGACGGCGTTACTATATCCCCCTGCAACTATGTTGCGAGGGAAAATAAGTGTATGTAGTTTGGTAAAAATCTTATCTAAATTGTGTCATCTAGGCAGTATACAAGCACATTAGCTATTCCAATCTGTGATCTTGACCTTTGGCCTATGATCTTGAAAATTAATAGGGTTCTTCCTCTAGCCATAAGGAATAAGTGTTTGAAGTTTGGTAAAAAATCTTACAAGCATTGTAGCAATGTCCAATCTGTTACCTCGACCATTGGCCTATGACCTTGAAAATCAATAGGGTTCTTCCTTTGCTATAAGGGATAAGTGTATCAAGGTTGGCCAAGATCCGATCTAACCTGAGTCCGTTACGCTGTACACAAGTATTTTAGCCATTTCCAATATATGACCATGACCTTTGACCTATGACCTTGGAAATCAATATGGTTCCTTTTCTAGCCATAAGCAATAAGCGTATGAAGATTGGTCAAGATCCGATCAAATCTGCGTCCTCTAGGCTGTATACAAATAATGACGTACACACTTACACACTCACACGAACGAAGGCGTTACTATATTCCTCTGCTACTATATTGCGAGGGGATGATAAAGGGTCAATTTTGTGTTGAGTAGTGCCCCTTCAAACTTTTTCTACATTGCTCATATGTACAATATGCCGGGCTGGGGTATCATTGATCCTTTGATCAATATCTTTTTTTTTTCATTTCTCCTGCAGCGATTATCTACCTTTTTTCGCAAAAACTGATTATGGTACTTTGCTGTGGATATTACAACCGATTGCTTTGAGATCTCATCCTTTCTTCAATTGATACCCATAAGTCTGTCCAGTATATCGGTATTTTCTAATTGTTTTGTTCAGCCTAGGCATTGCTAACCTTTGGTAAACAGGGTTATCTGTATTTAACCATTTCATTCGACGCAAAACGTGCAAATATGCAGTATTGCAAGTATAAAATATTTATCATTGTGCATAAAACTAAAAAAAATTGAGTAAAGAATCAAATAAACGTACTTATGACATTGCATGTACTAGGTATCCTTTTTGACACCAGGAAGTTTGGAATATTTAACAAGTTTCAACTGATCTTATACATTATACCTTTTTGTCAGTTAAAGTTGTCTGAAACGCCTTTCAAAGATTAAAAAAAGATTAGTATGCCATTGGAAGTTCTGTGTGGATTTATAATAAATCTACTCCAAATTTGTCTTTTAAATTTGAACCCATATAGAGATAATTCAAACGCAGGAATCGTCGTCACTTAAACACAGTCGAAACGTTGTATCAATAAAGATAATCCTAATTCCTTGACCACCAACAGGGTTCTCCCTTTCATATGTCAATTATCTTGTGTACCCGTAAAACGAGCTTCACTAAGCCAAAATATTAAAAAAAAAAACGTGGGGCACCAAAGACAATAGATAGTTTTGGCCTTAATCTTTGGACAGTTTTAGCTTGATGTACCACCGATGAGGATTCGTAATCATGAAATCTGTATAATGAAGGCAATGTAAGCGTAGCATCCACTCGCAATAATATGGTCAATGAAAAATAATTTCTGACAGTCCCCAGTGACCTTTGATCCTTGACTTTGAAAATCAAAAGTCTCATCCTCTCCCAATTGAATTTTTTGCGGAAGGTTGGATTTTTCTATGATGATTGATTTTGTCTTCTGTGCTTTACAAAGGAATTTGAGTCCGGTTACATCGATCTTTGACCCTTGATTCTTGATCTTTTGAAAATCAATAATGTCCATCCTCTCCCCATTGGAAACATTTTTACGTTTCAATGGTGATTGTTAGGTTCTCTATGTTGTATACAATGATATAAGAGTAGTCCACACAGTGACCTTGACCTTAAGGATCAATTAAGGGTTCATTCTTTCCCTTTAGGGGACATTAATTGTGAAAGTTTTGATGTTCTATGGTGATTGCTTTTACAAGGCAGCAATGCTAAATTGATCTGCAATAGAGTTGTAAGGGAATAAAAATACATGTATGCTGTACAGAATATGATTTTTTTAATGTAACCGTTGAAATTTCGCGTAGGGGTATTTTATCGTATTTCATAAAACAAAGGATTTCGCGAAAGTTTTCCCCACGCGATAATAACCCTGCAGCATTCTAACAAATACAGAGACAAACATATCGCGAAATTTTCCCCCAAGCGTGATTTGTGATCTTATAATCGCGAAATTTTCTACAAGCGAAAATAACAACATTTACATTTTGTATACAGATGACTGCTCTCTTTTGGACAACACAGAGTCCCTCACTGTAGAAAATATGAATGACGAGAGACTATACGAGCTCCTTATTATAAACTCGGAATATGCTTACTCTCGTGGGAACCTTAAATTCAAAACTATCATCACTCCCATATAGAGAGTTCGCTTCTTTTCATATGGTGGAGGTTTTTGTTTGTTTGCTTTGGTTCATGTTTTATCCTGATTTTGTATGCCTTCGGTTTCTGATTTTCTGAATTATCAATTTTGTACTGTATACAGGGATAAATTAAAAAGCCATTAAAATTACGTCATTGGTATTCATAGTATGCAAGTCGCTACATGCCGTTTGTTTGTTTGTTCCTGTTTTTGTGTTTCTGCGGCCCCTGCGTCATGCTGTTTGTAAGTTCATTTCACAGCCAGGGGGTTATTTTACACCTCTTCGAGACCTCTGTGTAATCTGAAAAGTGGGAGGATGTGCGTACCATATCCGCATAACCAAACCGTCTGCTACTTGCGTGGCAGGTGGCTACCCTAAGTCGGCACTGTTTGCCCATGTGTCTCGTTGTTTTATCCGTGGTCTTTTGTGTTTGATGTTTATCTGGTGTGAGTTAATTTTCCGTGTCCCGTTTGCGTTTCTTTCTGCTCTGTCTTTTTGTATTGGGTGTTTACGATTTTTGCTGTGGGTGGTACAGACCAGTATTGTTGGAGACCCCCTCCTTTTTTCCTGTAATTAATACGAATATTTGTAAAGATAAGTAGTAAATCCCCAACATGACGTTGTATTGTTCATAGCGGAACACACGCATCAGAAGAGAAAAAGGAACAAAACAAACAGACGGAGACGTGAAGAATAAAACCACATCATTGGAAGATGAAAGAAAACAATACATTTTATGATTCTAATGAGCTCTTTTGCAACGCGCATTTTTATTGGTTGAGCGATGTCACGTTTCACTGCATTTTTGCTATGCTGTCATACATTCCCATGGCGACGTCGTTAAGTGTAGGCAGACGTTTTCTAACGCATTACTGATTAAAGCATTAGAATATGGTAACCATACTGACGCCTCGCCGTAAAATTCGATTTCGATTTCTGATCGGGAATTCACCGATGCCCTGTCAGTTTTTTGTAAAACACACGCATGATAACCCATAAATACAAGTAATCATCACAGAGTCCGATTATAAAAATAATATCTATGATAGGTGGCGCCACTCGAATGAATTAATGCAGCGCCATGTTATTTGTAAACGCATTTCAGCCCCTGATAAGCTAAACCATATCTCATTTATATTGAATTGATAATCCTCAGAAGGCTTAATTTATGACTGCAACGGAAAATCTTTATGCATGTATAAATGTTGAAACACATTTTGACAATTTTAGATAATATGAAAAGGATAAGAATATTACAGCCCGAAAAATTCACCTTGCATTGATCATAGCGGGGCTCGCACACCTCGCAATGCTTCATTTAAGAGTTATTATTAAATTGGAATATATATATATCTTTGTTTATTCTAACATTTTAATGAAGAAATAATTACATTCCTTTTATACTGTCGATTTCTCGTGCGTTTCGTATAAGAAAATTTCAATTAATTTTATCATTTTACAAACATATTCTGCATATGAAATAAACATAAAGATTTCCTGTTAATTTAACCTTTTAAATTTAAAAACCGTCGAAAAATATAGAAATGAATCTCAAAATTCAGAACGTTCATTATTTCAAGCACAAGGTAAGTATCGACCCCGAGGGTATCGTTTGCATAACGCGTGGGGGTAATTTTTGCCTTTTACGACTGGTCCATGCTGCAAATCCATCTGTTATTAAATGATTCATGGACCAGACATGCACGTTCCGGATACTTAGCCCTCGTCAATGATCAATCCTCAATCTAAACAATGTAATATGGCCAAAGAGTAAACAAAAGGATATCTACCTGTATGCATAGCTCTGTCCTTATCGGGCTCTTTCCTTTTTTCGTATATAGATTATTTCCTCTTTTATTGCGTCGAGCATCACTGATGAGACATTATCTGGTGCACTGCATTAACTACCATAGCACATTTACATCTCAAATTATTATGTGTGAATAAAACTATTACCTTTTTTTCCCTTCCAAAATATAAAATTACTTTAATAAATCGCAAATTCAACTCATATGAGGAAATGTTTATTATCTGTAAGTTTTTTTCATCCCTTCAAAAGCAAACTGAGAAAACAGAAATTGGACAACTAAATAAATAATATTTTCTATTCTATTATAATGAAAACAAAAATAAAATAGGCAATAATAAAATCACATATTCAAGTTCAATGTAACGGAATAAGTGAAAATGTGTAGAAACTTAATCACATATTTAACTCGATTGAACTATGATGAGGAGACAATCACTTTTTAAACATTGTGTTTTTAGTATCTCTTTCAAAAGCAAAATTGGAAAGAGAAAATGGGTAGATTTTAGACAGGTATTTGAATATTCAAAAAAAAAAAAAAGATTAACCACCCATCATTGCTATCTTCACTTACATGCACAGGCACATTTTGATTTGCCCTTTTTACCATGGAGACAAGATTAGGAAATAAGTGCCCGGTCATGTCTGATGTTTGTTTTCACAAAATTCCAATAATACCCTATCACATAAATTGATTTATTTCTCACAAAACCTATAAATACCCAGTCCAAACTGATGAAAATGAAGAGTCCCCTTTTTGTCATCTGTAGAAAGATACTCACGAGAAGGTAAAAGAATTATATTTTCTCCGTTTACGTGTTTAATGAAGATACAATACTTTTATTACAAAAAAATATGGATGCTTTTAGATAATAATAATATATATATATATAATTATAAATTATTTTAATGATCATAATGATCATGAAATTCATTGCGATTATACAATTCAGAATACTTAAATTGATAGTTTAATAAATCTTTTTCTCTCTCATTTTAAGATGATGTACACAAAAGCCTTGCTGGTCTTAACGATCTTATCCATTATTGGTAAGTTTTTCATTTCGACTTAATATTCTGGTCCTTACTTCTTAAGATTGCAACTTGAGCAACTATGCAGACGAGTTGATCGTTTAAAAATGCCATCATCAAAGGAGCTGATAACGGACTGTATTACGCACGTCCTCGTTTTATATCCTTTTACATATTTATCTGTGTTGCTTGGACCCCTGTGTTTTACGGTCTCGTTTGTGTGTGGTCATCTAACAGTGAGGAGGTTGTTTTACACCATAATTGTGCATTCTTCGAGACCTCTGGGAAATCGGAATAGTGGGAGGGTTGTGCGCACAAAATCCAGGATAACCACACCGTCTGCTATTTACGTGGCAGATGGCCGTCCTAAGTCGGCACTGGTTGCCCATTGGTCTCGTTGGTTTATGTGTGGTATTTTATGTTCAATGTTTCTATGGTGTGAGTTGGTGTTCCTTGTCCCTTTTGCGTCTCTTTCTGTGGATGTCTACTTTGTGTTTTTGCATGGGGTGTTTTGGGGTTTTGCTGTGGGTGCTACAACCTAGTGCTGTTGGGGATCTCCTCCTTTCTGATAAGATAAGGGCTGTATTTAGCCCTGAATCTCATCAAGTATTTCTTCTACACAATGATCAATACGCAAGAAAACCCGGTCACTACTAAAATGTATTGCATTTAGAGATTTCTCATACAACTTTTATTTTGGTAAGTTTACTTCTAGATACGCACTCTGTAGAAATAAACAGCACGCCCTTGTTTTTTTTTTTAATCCAAAATCTTGAGCATTTGCTGTGAACATGTTTAAAAGAAATAAATGAATGACTTAAAAAGGATAAAAAATGAAACTTTGATTATATTATGGCTTAAAACAGATTCGTAACCCCCTTCCCCCCTTCCTATTTCAATTTTGCGTCATTGGGGCATCGTTCCCCCCTAGCTACAGAAACCCACTTTGTCAAAAGATGTGTATTAGTGATATACACCTTCTGTAAAAATTGCCTTCTGTAGCTAGGGAGGGACAATGCTTTTAAAAAAAATTTTTCCATTCTCCATTGATTTCCATAGACAAAAAATATACTTTGCCCCAAAATTTAGGAAAACGACGCACGATAAATCTTATCCAACAGCTGATTACGATGAAACCTAGAACTGGCATCAATTTTGTGAAAGAATTTTCTTGAAGTTCCCATTTTGAAAATTCTTCTTCAAGTTTCGTCTCATGATCATGCATTTCCATAGGACAGTCTTTTATAGCTATATATAGTTTATTTGATATATTTCCATGGAATAACGATATGTGTATTCCTCTTAGTTTCCTCAAACTGTCCTTCGTATACGGAGGATTAAAACATGAAAATAATTTAAGAATAAATATTTAAATGATTTTCAAAGTATAAAAAAATCAATGATATCAAATCAAATGTAAGTAATTCTTATTTTCTCAAAGTGGAGAACAGTGAACTTGCAACTGCACCACCAGGCAATTCTACTGCGACTAGCGTTGCGCCGCCAGTTGGTGGAGGTTCTGGTGGAAGTTCGGGTGGAGGCACTGGTGGGAGTTCGGGTGGAGGCACTGGTGGGAGTTCGGGTGGAGGCACTGGAGGAAGTTCGGGTGGAGTCACTGGCGGGAGTTCGGGCGGAGGCACTGGTGGAGGCACTGGAGGAAGTTCGGGTACAGGCACTGGTGGTGGCACTGGAGGAATTTCGGGTACAGGCACTGGTGGTGGCACTGGAGGAAGTTCGGGTACAGGCACTGGTGGAGGCACTGGAGGAAGTTCGGGTACAGGCACTGGTGGAGGCACTGGAGGAAGTTCGGGTACAGGCACTGGTGGAGGCCCTGGAGGAAGTTCGGGTACAGGCACTGGTGGAGGAACTGGAGGAAGTTCCGGTGGAGGCACAGGAGGAAGTTCGGGTGCAGGCACTGGTGGAGGCTCTGGAGGAAGTTCGGGTGCAGGCTCTGGTGGAGGCGCTGGAGGAAGTATCGGTGCAGGCACTGGTGTAGGTACTGGTGGAAGTTCGGGTGCAGGCACAGTAGGAAATTCGGGTCCAGGCACTGGTGGAGGCACTGGAGGAAGTTCCGGTGGAGGCACAGGAGGAAGAAATAGTGGAAATATAAATCTAACGAATCCGATAGTTTTCTTGTTAACTGCCATAATCTTTGCCCTTCAGTGAAAAATGTTGACGTTGTAAGTATCTATGAATATGAACATCGGTACAAATGACACTGCAGAAGAATGCAGTTGAAGATGTTTCATTTAGAATTGCATATTGAAAAGTATACTCATTGAGGAGGAAATATTATTGTACGTCTTTTCTTTTTAATTTACAATCAACTTACTTTTTTATGAATGATATACATGTATTTATCAAACATTTTTTCTTTAAGTTATTTTGACATTCTGAACATAGAATATAAATGTACTTGTCAACATGACCCTTAATTCACTAAATTTGTTGAAATTTATCAGTTCAATGCTCGCTTCTCAATCAATTCAATTTTTTTGTTTATAATCAATCTTCGTTTTTTATATATCAATTTATTTGATTAGATATTTATTAAAGTAATTATCTGATTTTATGCCTTTTATTGCACTGTACATGCATGTACATACACAAAGTCAAGTCATGTTAAATCCCATTCCTTACATTTAATCCGCCCTTGTCAGTTCAAATGCTGATAAGAAATGATTTGCGTCTTTCATACCACATAGTATCAATATGACGTAAATGAACAAATATACGTTATTGAAAAGTTACCGTGAGGAAACATAATGAAAAACTGGAAAAGTTGACATTAAACATCTAAGTCAAGGTTGTAAAATCAATGATTGTTCTAAATGCTAGTATGTGACTCGATAAACATTGTCAAATACATCAGCTCCTCTATGTGCGGTAGACAAATCGTTCCGACTGTTCTTCTGTCATACTTTGAGTTATCGGATATTGACCTAAAAACCTTTTAACCTATTCGCTATTCTCGAAATCCAGAGTTATTTCCCATTTGAGACGGTATCTGACGTAGACTGATTATGACGTTATCAAATTCTATGGAAACAGTCATAAACGTCTGGGAAATGACGATAGAATATCGACGTTACCATATCATTTTCATGAATTCACAATGGTTTTATGTAAGATACCGTCTGTAAGGGTAAAAACTCTGTATTCCATAAGGACTCAATATCTAAACTCAATTTCAGCCTCTCAAGAACAAATTTGAAAATAGGATGCTTAATATTAAGGTTTTATATGTAAAAGTAAATATGAGATGAATTAAGGAATCATAGTAATATTTTTTGGTTGATCGAGGTATCAACACCAAAAACTAAGGAAAACTGCATCGTGCGCGTAGCGCAAGATGCATATTAAGTTCTCCCTCAAATTTTGGTATTTCGACCAACCAAAAAATATTTCATTAATTACTAATCATATCATTTCGTCGCTTTTCAACGTTTATTTGCAGCTTTGAAATCGTGTTGCTAACGACGTAGCTTATGGCGTTGCTAAGCGCGAACTTCCATTTTGTGTTGATATAGGTACCAAAAACATTCTCGTCGTTTCTTAATAACAAGATTTAATGCTAAACATTAAATCCATTTATCAAAGCAAGGCATTTCTCTGCCTTTTTCGTTATATTTAGCATGTATATACATTATGTATTAGTAAACGTTACTTAGCTATAAATAGCACATTACACAAGTGCCATTCGTAATACCTCTAATATCGCACTGCGGAGGGTATTTAAACAGGTGTGCGAGCCACTCAGGTGTCACATTTGCTGAAATTTTTAGCAAGGTAAGTCTCTCTTATTCATATACTTGTAGTAAAAATAATTTTTGAAGTAACTTTTTGAAACAGTTGTAACTTTGAATATCGACTTTATTTGCAACTTAATTTGAAAGATTTTTAGGATTACATTCGATTGTTTGTCGTTTTAGTAAATCACTGCAATGATATCCGCCATTTTCCTTTTCATTTCCGGTTTGAACCTCGTGGTCAGTACTTGGTACAAGTAATTGTAGTTTTTTGTCGAAATAATTCTTAAATTTGAAATGAACATTCAATATTCTTAACATCTAGTATTGATTTATTGCATTTTTGTCGATGACATTTATAAATATGAAATTCTTTAAAGATATTTGCCATTTCATGTCATTTCCGGTTTAACCTCGTGGTCAGTATCTTGCATCCTTTCATCTCAATGTTATCGTAAATCTAAAATCAAGGAAAAATATCCGGAATACAAATGTCTATCGCCAAGTATTCAAATTTCTCTAGGCTAAACATAGCTTTTCGGCATGATTTTGTGAATTCAATTTCGTATTCTAGAACGTTAGCTTTGCATTACAAAGATTAAAGATCTAATTTATGTGATTCTTAAGACGATTATTCTATACATCTAGGGCATTTCTCTCTCTCTTTTTAATTGGTTTCTTTGTATGACACCTCATCTATTTCATTTTTGACAATTTATAACTTTTTATGAGCTTCAGACAATGTCACGTACTCGGAGATCTCGTAGATTTGCAGAGAGGGCGGATCCGGTCGCTAGGCCAAGCCCAGATACTAGAGTTAATGCGGGTGAAAATGACTCTCAACAAGGGCAGCAGATCGAAGTTGTTGGACAGAGTGTTCAGATGAATGAGGAGCAAATGAGGAAAGTTGCTGACCAAGTTACTTCTAAGTTCTCAACTATTTTGAGCAAAATAAAGCCAGTGCTGAAGCCTCATCTGAAGGTAGCAAATCTTTATGTACTTCTATTGACGATTTGTCAGCTACTTCACCAATCTTAAGTGTTGATAATGAGTTAGGATTTAATGTTCCAAACAAACTCAAATTGAAAATTGCTAACGGTGAATTTATTGAATTGTCAAGCCTCTTGGTCAAAAAGTTAGAATCTGATGAAGATGTCAAACAGCTTTCAGTTAAAGATGGTTCTCTTATCTTGGATAACAAAAAACAGCAGTAAAAAATTACTAATATTCAACAATGGACAGACGCCTTTATTATTTTCATGTCCATTTATTGTACAGCTCATCCAAGTACGACCTCAGGGCTTTTGAAATACATGCACAATATAAGACTTGGTGCAAGTAGAGTAAATGGCACTGGCTGGTATGACTATGATGTGCAATTTAGATTAAAGAAAGAAAAGAATCCCACAATATCTTGGGCAGTTGTTGATCAAGAGCTCTGGCTATTGTATATGTACCAGTCTTCAATGAATGTATCTCAGAGTAATGCTTCATCTACCACAGTCGTCCCAACTGTTAACAAATGCTATGATTATAACTATAAAGGTGTCTGTTCTCGTCAGTCATGTCCATATCTTCATCGATGCTTAAGATGCTCATTTAGTCACCCAGCTATAAGATGTAAAGTCTTTAGATCTACTAGTTTGATTTCTAGAACAGGCAAGCAAGTCAGCGCTCCAAGGTCTACAACAACTTCACAGAAACCTGGACATTAGTTCAATCGCAAAAACACCAGTTAAACCTGATGTGCTATTTAATTACCTTATAGATTATCCAGATCAGGAAGTAGCTGATCTTCTTTTTAATGGATTTAAGTTTGGTTTTAAAATTTGTTACAAGGGTCCTAGACTAAATGTTGAGTATGACAATCTGAAATCTATTGCCTCTCACGAAAAAGGAGCAATTCAAGTAGTTATGAAGGAAGTTGAACTAGGCAGAATTGCTGGTCCATTTGCAACATTGCCAATTTATTCTTTAAGAGTGTCTCCTGTTGGTCTTATACCTAAAAAAGATGGGTCTTGGCGACTTATTCACCATTTATCTTATCCGAAAGGGGCTAGTGTTAATGCTTTTATTGACAGAGAATCCTGTTCCGTTCATTATACACCTTTTGACACTGCTCTTGAAATGATTTCTAAGCTAGGAAAAGGAGCATTGGCTGCCAGGTTAGACATTAAAAGTGCGTTCAGGTTGCTTCCGATTCACCCATCTGATTTTGAACTCCTGGGTTACAAAATTGCAGATTATTACTTTGTTGATAAATGTCTCCCGTTTGGATGTTCTATTTCCTGTTCCCTTTTTGAAAAACTAGCTAATTTTCTGGAATTGGAATTGAACAGTAGGTCTCATTCTGATAGCGTAGTACACTATTTGGACGATTTTCTGGTAGCTGGTACACACAACTCAAACGAATGTTCTAAACTGATGTCATGTTATGAAAATATGTGCGCTGAATTCGGAATCCCTTTGGCACCAAAAAAAACAATTGGTCCTAGTTCATGCATAACGTACCTAGGTTTAGAAATAAACACAAATGAAATGATGGTCAAAATTCCATACGAAAAATTAACGAAACTCAAAGAGAGTTTAACATCGTTGCTTGAAAAGAAAAAGACTAACTTGAAAGAATTACAATCCTTGACAGGCTTACTTTCCTTTTGTACTATGGCAATACCAGCTGCCAGAGCATTCACACGACGTTTTTATGACTCAATGTCTGGTCTAAAGAAAAGCTTCCATAGGTTAAGGGTTAGTAGCGAAATGAAAGAAGATATAAAAGTTTGGCTAACATTTCTAGAATTCTTCAATGGCTGTTCCTTTTTCGATAGTTAACCATGGTCCGATTCTGATTCTATGAAACTGTATACGGACAGTGCAGGCGGTGCTCACTTGGGTTGTGCAGCTATTTTACAAAATCAGTGGGTCTTTATGAAGTGGCCAGAATCATGGAAAAATCAAAAAATCTTGAAAGATCTAACTTTCTTGGAATTGGTTCCAATTGTTTTAGCATTTTTCATATAGGGTGAATATCTATCAAAACAAAAGATTATCCTTTTCACCGACAATCAGGCTCTTGTTTCAGTACTAAATACTAAAACGTCAAAGTCAAAAAGAGTCATGTCGTTTCTACGACCACTTGTTCTAATTAGTATGAGACTTGACATTCAATTTAAATCTATACATATAGAAGGAAAACGTAACTCTGCAGCCGATGCTCTTTCTCGTCTTCAGCTTACAAACTTCCACCAGCTGGTTCCAGAGGCAGACGGATCTCCGATGCCGATCCCTATTACATTCCACAGTCTGCTCTCCAGCTTAGAAAAAATCAATTACTGAAGGCATCTATTTCTACTAGTACTGACAAAATGTATTCTGTAGCTTGGAAAATTTTTGTCAATTTTTGTGAAAGCAGAAACATTTCGTCCTCACATCCGACCGTCGAAATTGTAATTGATTTTATAGCGTGGCTAACTATTAAAGGATACGCATCTAGTTCGGTAAAATCGTACATATCGGCAATTTCTTACAGATGTAAAATAGCTAATATCTCTGTAACAGATAACTTCATTGTAAAAAAACTTCTGACCGGTCTCAGTAGGTTAGATGTGAGGAAGGATGTTCGAATGCCCATAACGCTGGATATACTTACAACAGTAGTTATAGCATTGCCAGCTATTTGTTTTTCAAATTTTGAAGCATCTTTGTTTTGCTCTATTTTTACCATAGCCTTTTACGGATTTTTAAGAGTCGGGGAAATTGTTCTTCAATCAATCTCAGCTATTGGTCATGCTTTGCTTAGACATAATATTTCTTATGTGCCACATCTAAACGCTATTGAAATATTCTTGCCTCATTCAAAAACTGATCAAAACGGCCTTGGGGTTACTTTGTGTATTCCAGCAACATCAAATGTAACTTGTCCTGTTAAAGCCTTTTTAGCTTACAATGCAATCCGACCTAGTTTCCCTGGTGTATTTTTTCGTCACATATCAGGAGGTAATGTGTCACGATACCAATTTTCAGCTGTGCTTAAGAAATCATTGAAAAATTCAGGTATCGATTCATCACTGTACAAATCTCATTCCTTTCGTATAGGTGCTGCAACTTCCGCAGCTTTAGCTGGTCTGCCAGTTGACGTAGTATCAGTTTGTGGCAGATGGAAATCCGATTCTTATAAAAAGTATATTCGCATACCATCTTCGTCTTTGGCAAAATGTTAAATTTCCCCAAGAATTTCAGGTGCGGTCGCTAAAAGAATTTGGATAGTTGGTTCATCTATAGTACGTGATGCCTTTCTTAGTGCTAGAAATAGTGGTGAGGGGGCGAGCCTAGGATTGGAAAGGTATTATGCACAAATATTCTGGCAAGGTAAAGGTGGACTTCGTTGGAGTCAGCTGGAGTAAAAAGTGTCTACAATGTTGAGACTAGAAGACCCTCCCCATATTCTTGTTATCCATTGCGGAGGTAACGATGTGGGCAGTAGCAAATCAATAGTTGTAAAAAAAAACATTATTCAAACTCTTGAAAGATTGTCTCGTAGATTACCGACCACAAAGATCGTATGGTCACAGATTCTGCCCAGATCGAAATGGAGGCCAAAGATTGACAGTGACCTCCTAAATAAATGTAGAGTATGATATTTGACCTGGCGAAAATTGCACTATTTGATTCATTTATTTTCTTTTACATAGTTTGTTATTAGTGAAAAACAGATCTAAGATGTACTTCACGGCGGTGCCTAGCTACGCTACCCAGATGGCATTTTTTTCTCCTTACCAGTTCAAAAGTTTTAATGTATCAATTGATAATCATATATTTACGTATGTTCATTTTCCATGTAGCTTATTCAGAACGGCTGTTCTCAGAGTTCTAATTAAGCTATGTATTTCATAACTTTAATTATCTAGGATGCCCTTTATGACTCATTTTGAGTCATGGCTCCTGTTAGTGCAGCCGCGGCCAAATATCACCAAATGGACTGTAATAATAAATACATAATCAATAAACAATCAGAAACTATCAGAAACTTATAATTAATGAATAAATGAATCAAATGGTTTAAATCTTGTGTTTGCTTTCATCAATACTAAGTGTAAAAATATGAGTATTTGAGTTGCTATCGTGTCTGTTAGTTATTATAAAAAAATATTATATTTATCAACCACTGATATGCACCAACCACAAAGTGAACATATGAGTATTTGAGTTGCTATCGTGTCTGTTAGTTATTAGTCATTTATAACCAATTGATATTTACCAACCACTAAGTATGAAAATTTTAGCATTGGAGTTGCTATCGTGTCTGTTAATCATGATTTGCCATCAACGGCTGTCTGTTGGTTAATAGGTACTAGATACTGTTTACCTGTGAGTTTGTACACTCTGTAAATGAATGCCTGTCTGGGATAATAGCAATGGGAATTAAATGTAACGTTCCTTTTTTGTTTATTTTGCTGGCACAAAAGGCATGCTTTACAAAATGTTTCCAATTTTTCATAATGATGATTATGGAAATCTAATTAAAGATTTCAAATTTCGAATTTAGTGTTGTTTATCATAACAAAATGTTTGGTCGTAAAAAGAAATTGCTCTCATTGGTCACAATGAATTTTTAACATGCCCAAATGTTTTACACGAAAGCAAACATCGATACGAATTATAGTTAATTCAGAGTGACGCGATTATGTACACGCGGCATCTGACAATGAGATTCGACTTGTGTATATCAGCATGCCAACGGATTTTTACCTATGAGGGCGATCTTTTTGCAATAAAAGCCATTCCTGGTTTGTGTAATTGTATTACTCTCCTAGCTGTTCACTGAAGAAAGGTTATTTGGACGAACAACCTTGATATTTGCACTTTATTTTGAATCTTCCAAATGAATAACCTATCGGCTGATATTTTTTAAGTTCTAAAACAATGTATCACACTTAGGCTTATTCAAATGCCTATCACCGATTTGATTTTAAATATTTTATTGCATACAATCACAAGTACAATGGAAAAAATTTTAGCTCAACTGAGCTATTGTCATAGCGCGCCGTCCGTACGTCGTCTGTCGTCGTCGTCCGCGTAAACTTTTAACATTTTTGACATCTCCTCTGCAACCGCTACACATCATTTCAAGAAACCTTAGGGAAGGCATGAACTCAAGGTCTTCTACCAATTTTGTGTTTTTCGTGCCAGTCGGTCAACAAATATGGCCGCCGAGGGTTCTGATTGGCTGATACATTTTTGACATCTCCTTTGCAACCGCTTCATAGAATTTCACGACACCTTACAGGAAGCAAGAACGAAAGGTCCATTACCAAGTTTGTGTTTTCCGTGTCGATCAGTCAACAAATATGGCTGCTGAGGGTTATGTCAGCTGCACAGAATTTCATGAAATTGTCTACCATCATTATATTGTTTGCAACTCAGGTGAGCGATCTAGCCTCCTTGGGCATCTTGTTTCTTACACTGATGAAGTTTGAAATTTAGCACATTTGCCAAGCCAACTTGTGTCGTTTCTTCTTTTTAAAATCTAAAGAGAAAGAAAACTGAGATAAAAATATTTACCAATATTAGTCTTTGAATGGAGACCGTGACTAAGCAATAGATTAGTGAAAGAATGTCAAACATTTAACCCAAAATACATAATTCGTCGAATTCATTTATTTGTTGCTCAAACACGAGAACATACCAGGCTATGACATTGCTAACGTCACATATCGCCTTTAATCACATGATACACCCGTTATGCAGTTTCATAAAGCCATTTCATAAATAAATGATATGATAACACGTTACATATCGCTCTGCTTGAATGCAATTGTTAAAAAGTTTAAAACCTAATCACATAAACCTTGACAAATATGAACTTTCAAATATCAGTCAACTATTAAATTCAGACCCGGAGTCAATATCAATGATTTAAAATGTTGTTGTTGAATTAATTCTTCATTCAAATACTATTCAAAATTGAAATACTTTTCTCTTACGCAAAGAATATCTTTATGATGGGGACACTACCTCTCGTGGCGTAGCAGACGCCTCTATAGTTCCCGGAAACGTTGATTTCACGTTAGAAATACACATTTTTAGGGAATATCATGTGATGAAAAGAATCTCAAATGAATTTTCATTTCATACGATGTATTATGAAACTCGTTGTGCGTTTTATATCCCCTCGCCAAGGCTCGGGGATATAAAACACACAACTCGTTTCATAATGCATCGTATGAAATGAAAATTCATTTGAGATCCTATATATATTTACATAAATATAGATTGCGAAAGAAGTAGACTAGAACTAGACCTCTTAAAGTAGGTCGGTACACCTACGGAACGTAACTCTAGCCAGCATATATATCCCTTTGAGGTTTCCAAAACTCAACGTCGCGTAATTCTCTTATTTCAGAACAGATTGAAATGAAATTGGTATCTAAGGAATCAGAAAGATCTTTTCTGAATGTTTATGCCACAAATTGCGTTTGATTATGGGCAAATTAATTTTTAAAAACCGTCAGATTTGTAAAACGGCTTATTTTTGCGCGATGCGTAAATTGTCCACTAAGCGGCGTTACTAACATGCATTCCATTGGGCATCCCACAAAAAATTCAATAAGCACTAATACTTTGCTTTTACAATGAAAGTGTAAATTTCTTTATGTTTATGATGATATTATTTTCAAGTTACTGTAACGTAGGCCACTGCGGTCACTCAGTTTTATTTGTGTAATAGATGTAATGAAATCTTTTTGGTAGCGTACACGGTAAAAATGTATGTACAATGTATATAAATCCAGATATTGTGGTGTAAATCCTCGGTGTGATGATAATCCTTTGTGAAAAGATAATATCCAAATCCGAATAAAGTTTCCTAGTTTATTTACAAGTTTACGATATGATTAAAACGATATAGAAACAAAGTATAACAATTGAAAGATAGCGACGCGCACTCTACAGACACTGTCTAGACACTGAGATGCTGGACCACCTGCGCGTCGCTATTTATAGCTACGCTGGGGCAACCCGGCGTGAGCTGCCGTTTTCCAGGGCCAGGTGACGTGAGCTGCCTATATATTGGCAACTCAGCGTAAGTTGCCGATTACGCTGGTCAGATGGGCGTTGTATTTTACGTATATAGAGTACGTTTAAATCAATTATATAATAAAGATAGATAATATACAGACATATAAGCATATTTAAACTTATTTACATTACAACATTACAACTCCCCCCACCTAAGATTTTGACTCCGTTCAAAATAAAATCAATCATAATAAAGCAACATGATAATGTAAAGAATAGTTTCAAAGATAAAAAGTCATATCAAAATGTCAATGATATTCACAAGAGTGTCTATGCACATAGATCGTTCTTCACAAAAGTTCATCAATTATTGAGGGGCGTCCACGTAGTTTAAGAAATGTCACTTCTGAAGTTCAGTTCACTTCTATGGTAACGTCTGAAACATCTGAGTTCATCTGATCCTGTTAAAACTACGGGGATTCCAGGCTACGTCCGTAGTTCATCCGTTCATCTGATACTACAGGGAATCCAGGATGCGACTGTAGCAACTCCAATCATCCAATCATCTTTCAATATACATGTACTACGGGGATTCCGAGCTACGTCCGTAGTATGTCCAGACTCCAATCATCTTTCCATATACTGCGGGGATCCAAGGTTACGTCCGCAGTACGTCCATTCAACAATTTAAGACACCATCAGCTCACAATAGATAGTTATACTACGAAGTCACAAGATTACATTTGTAGAATGGTACACTAATATCACATTAACATCATAATACAGGGATTCCAGGCAACGTCCGTAGTAATTCCGTCCAACGTTGAAAGAATCATTGAATTATTATTACACACACATTTATGATAATCCATATACAGGTGTACTACGGGGACTCCGGGCAACGTCCGTAGTATGTCCATCCAACGTTGATTATAAAACACAGAAAACACGAATACAAATAAATCCAAATATACCACGGGGACTCCGGGCAACGTCCGTAGTATGTCAATCCAACGTTGATAATATCATATAACACAGAAAACACATATACACATAAATCCAAATATACTACGGGGACTCCGGGCAACGTCCGTAGTATGTCCATCCAACGTTGATTATGAAACACAGAAAACACGATTACACATAAATCCAAATATACTACGGGGACTCCGGGCAACGTCCGTAGTATGTCCATCCAACGTTGCTAATATAACAAATACACATAACACAAATAAATCCAAATATACTACGGGGACTCCGGGCAACGTCCGTAGTATGTCAATCCAACGTTGATAATATAACAAATACATATAACACGAACTAAACTACTGGTGAGCTCACTGCTATCTACTATTTACAGAAAACTAAACCGTGTTTTCTTATTCTCTAAAACGAACAGGGCGTTTGATCACACGGCCACGCCTTGTTTTCACAGGATCACTTTCTAATTTTTCACTTTCACTAGCGGTAGATTCTTTCTTATTCACTTTTGTCGTCGCTTTCTCTGTTTCATCCTCACTTTCGTATTCAGGAATATCATCATCCTCTTCTTCACGAGAACTATCTTTTTCTTTCACGATGTCACGAAAAGTATCTCTTTCCTTCACTATCTCACGAGAACTATTTTCTTCTTGCACAATTTTATCAGGAAGTTTGGGAATGATATCAGGTTCCTTCACACTCTCATTCACTTTCTTGGTTGCTTCACGCAGCACTAATCTTTCTAAATTTCGACGTACAGTTTTTCCTGTGCGATATCTTTTCAAATTGTCGGCATGAACGATTTTCGGATTAAAGTTCCTGGAATGCTGAATTTTGTATAACACATTAGAAAGTCTTTCTAGCACAATCCACGGTCCTGTCCAATTTCTCGACAATTTAATCTTAGTTCCGGTCACTTGTTTAGGTTGATAAAGTCGCACTGTATCGCCAACGTCATAATTCTTTTCTACGATATTGCGATTGTAGTTCCTTTTCTGTGTTTTCACTGATTTTCTTATGTTGTCCCTGGCAATTTTATGCGCCATTTCGAGATTTTCACACATTTTCTGCACATAATCACTACGATTGACGGGAATTTCTTCCTCGAAACACGTAAAATCGCTCATCACATCTATCGGCACTTTCATTTCACATCCATACATCATGCGATATGGCGTTATTCCTGTAGTTTCGTGAACAGATGTGTTATACGCCATACATAATGTGTCTATAAAACGATCCCAGTCCGTTTGCACTAAATTCACATATTTTGATAGCATTTCCTTGAAAGTACGATTTAATCTTTCCACCATACCATCGGATCTAGGGTGAAATGCGGTAGTCCTTGTTTTCGTTATATCCATAACAGTGCACAATTGAGAGAATAACTGACTCTCAAACTGACTACCTTGATCTGTATGGAGTTCTAGTGGACATCCATAACGCTTGATCCAACCACGAAAAGTCACATCAGCCACGGTCTCGGCTTCAATATTCGGTAACGCATACACTTCGGTCCACTTCGTGAAATAATCCGACACAACTAACAAGTACACATTCCCATTCTCTGTTTTAGGTAAAGGTCCTGCTAAATCGGCTGCAATCCGCTCAAATCGTCCTCCAGCAATATAACTTTGCATAAAATGTCTCTTTTTCCTCGGCGGATTCTTCTTTTCTTCACATATATCACACGAATTCACATAATCTGTGATATCACGATGAAAATTAGGCCAATAATATGAACTCATATCTGCTCTGTTTATTGTCTTTTGAATCCCTTGATGTCCAGATGTCGGCGAGTCGTGTAAATACCACAAAATTGCACTTCGTAACACTTTTGGCGTACATATTCTTAGTCGCGTAGCACTCTCCTCAATCCACTGAATACACAGTACTCCATTATACACGGTGAGCACTTCCCAACGTCCTAACCAAAACTTAAATTCTGGATGTAAATGACTTATCGACTCGAATTTCGGTTTAACTTTGGAACCATGCTTTTCTATAAAAGCAATTACGTGTCCAAGTACGTCGTCTTTAACCTGTAGTTCTCGAATTCCGGAAAACGATAAATCGGCATCTGGCACCGGAATAGGTTTAGCTCTCCTAGGTCGATTCTCTCGTCGCCCTCTTTTTGATTTTAAATCCTCTTTCGCGTTTTTATCGTCACTTATCGCAAACAAACACTCAATATCACATATAGCTTGATCACTTTGTATATCGATGCCACTTCGATCACTTCGCAAGTCCTCTATGTGACTCTCTCGCACACCGTAATATTCATCATCTAATTTCCGTTTGCACTGTCTACACACGGTGTCATTTTCGGTCATCTTAATCCTTGAAAGTCCGTCAGCATTACTATGCTTTTTACCGGCTCTGTGCACTATCTTAAAATTGAACTGGCCTATTTGTTGTAACCATCTGCACATCTGACCGTCCGGTTCTTTAAATCTATGCAACCATGTTAGAGATCCATGGTCAGTTCGTAACACAAATTCACGTCCTAGCAAATAGTGTTTAAAATACTTCATGAAATACACCACTGCAAGCATCTCTTTGCGCGTCACACAATAATTACACTCAGCAGTTGACAGAGCCCGGCTTCCATAAGCGATCACCTTTTCACTGTCACCTTGAATTTGCGATAAAACACATCCAATCGCAGAATTACTCGCATCGGTATCAAGAATAAAATGTCCTCCTTCCGGATCCGGATATCCTAGGATCGGAGCACTCACTAATTTTTGTTTCAGAGTATGAAAGGCATGGTCACACTCCTCCGTCCACTCCCATTTCTTTCCCTTTTTCGTTAATCCGTGTATACATCGCGCAATATTTGCGAAATCCTTTATGAACTTTCTGTAGTATGACACTAATCCTATAAAACTACGAAGTTCACTAACATTGGTTGGTTTTGCAGCGTTTCTTATTGATTCTGATTTTCCTGGATCCGTTTGTATTCCTCTGGCTGATACTACGTGTCCTAGAAATTTCACTTCCTCCTTGAAAAATGAACACTTTTTCGCTTTCACTTTAAGATTCACTTCGTCTAATCGATCGAACACTTTTTCCAAATTTTCCATATGTTCGTCACAATTTCTGCCGAAAACTACGATGTCATCTAAGTAGAAAACGGCTATTTTCCACTGAAGTCCTATCAATGCTCGCTCTATGATGCGTTGAAAAGTTGCAGGAGCGTTGCACAATCCGAAAGGCATCACTGTATATTCGTACAATCCTCCCCGAGGAGTTGCGAATGCAGTCTTCTGTTTGTCGTTTTCTGACATTGGAACCTGGTGATACGCCATATTTAAATCTAGTGAGGAAAACCACGTTGATCCACTCAGGGCATCAAGGTCATCTTCTATCCTCGGTATGGGGTACGCATCCTTCACTGTTAAAGCGTTCAAACGGCGGTAATCTACACATACACGCCAACTTCCGTCCTTTTTCTTCACTAAAACCAACTGTGAAGACCACGGACTATTCGATTTCTCGATAAGACCCTGCTTCTCTAACTTCTCTATCTCCGCGTCTAAAACTTCCCTCTTGAATATAGGTACTCTACGCGGTGCTTCTTTAAATGGTCTCTCATCACTCAATTTTATGTCGTGTTCTCCGAATTTTACTCGTTCCAACTTCCCATTCGGATTCGCGAACACATTACATCTTCTAATTAGGAATTCCTTAAACTTCATACACTGCTCCTCGTTGAGGTTTTCACATCCTTCCTCATAAGCAGCTTTTAAATGCACCGGCAAATCACTACATGTAGTTTCACATTCTTCACGTACTGCGTTCACATCACTCGTAGCACTAATCGGTTCACTAACACACTGAACCGGAATAAATAACGCAATAACTGTACCCCTCCTCACTTCTACTGGTTCCACTCCTGGATTGTACACACGGATACACACATCACGATCACGCGCACTAAGTAAAGATCTCGCTAAAACTAACTCATGAGCTTGAGCAAATTTCTGTAAACACATAGGTAATCCCTCTTCCTCTGTTACATACGAAAGATATGACGGAATAATAGCCTCCTGTCCCGCATTGATTTCCATAGTTTCGGCACAAAATATTTTATTTGTTCGTTCTCCTTCATTAGGATCAAACTTCACAACAAATTCTGAGTTGTCATGGTCCCAATTACACTTGTATTTCACATAAAAATCTTCACCTAAAATATTTTGGGTAACTCCTCCCACAAATATCCGAAATTCAAAGTTCATTCCTCCGAAAGTTAGAATCATAACCGCTGTCCCTAGTATGTCTATAAATTGTCCGTCCGCCGCTATAAATTTACTCCGTACTCGTTCTAGTACTGGCCTACTATCGGGTAACATGTTGTAGTAGGTATCCTCGGTAATAAATGATCTACGGGCACCAGTATCCACTTTCCATGTCACATTAGCACCCTGGATCAGTCCATCCACAAAGAACCCTTTTCTTCCGGGGAATCCTGAGTTCGCTCCTGCTCTCGAACACTGACTGATCACCGTGGTTAACCTTATTTGCACAGAAACGATCCAATGCGTTTGACGACGACTTTAAACACCAGTCAGGTTCGTTGGTACACACCTCTCCAGTAATCTCAGACTGAATAACACTTCCGTGCTTTCCGTGTGTCCTTTCATTAACTACTTCTGCTTCGTTGAAAATCGGATCACAATATATCGTTTTACTAGGCCTTTCTGGTTTCTCGACCGGTGCACGGCCTACTGCCTCGGTCTCGAGTCGTTTAACGACTTCGAATGGTTGTCGGTGCGGTTTTGACGGTAATTCCCTCTACGATTATCTCTTTTCGGACAGTTCCTAGATAAATGGTCTGCAGAATTACAAATAAAACATCTCTTTTGCGAAAAGGTTCGGAGTTCACCAGCTTTCGACTGAACATCGTGTTTATTGCGCACTTTTTGCATCGCCTCGTTTCCAGTATACAGAACACGTTTGTTTGGTCTCACAATATCCTCCCGTCGATTTTCGCCTAACCTAATGCATTCCTCTTGCATTGCGGCAGTTACAGCATCCTGTAGATTCCTTGGTCTTGTTCGTTTTACTGCGAAGCGAAATTCGTGATCTTCGCTGCAATTATCGAGAAAAGTTTTCATGCTACTTTCCTGTACGTAATCTCTGTTGTCGGGGTATGCCTTGCGATATAGATCCTCTATGGCCTGTCCAAAATCTCTAAAAGTCTCACTTTGCTTCTTTTTCCGCATCTTAGCCTCAGCAACATAGCTCTCTTTCATCGCACGGTGACCAAATCTATCGTCCATAGCTCGTTTTAATTCAGTCCAGTTATTTCTTATTTCCACAGGAAGTCCGTAAGCATAAGTTTCTGCCTGCCCACGTAACACAGTAAAGAAAATAATGCGAATTCTCTCCTCATTCCAGCCATTTATTGTCGCAATGTTTTCAAAATATCGAATAAATTCGGACCATATATCCTCACCATCTCCTTTGAATATCCGTTTCACAGGGACTTGTTGCGAGAAACTAGCGCGTTGCACAGGGTTACCAATGGCACCCATATTTTCGTCTAAGTATGATGAATCGTATCTAGGGAAATTCACATTACTCCCGAGGGGAGAATCAAATCTTACGTTCCTTGGATTACGTATATTTTGTCGTTTTCGGAAACAGTACTTCCACAGAATTCCTATGAATAATCCTATCATGAAAACACAGGCACTCGTCACAAGCACTTCCTTCGTCATCACCAGCAACAAATATCCAGGAAAGTATTTATAGCACACGGCACACAGTGATCCAATAAGAACTGAAATGATCGTCCATAGTTTGAAAATCCAAGTCCATCCATCCTCAGAATTATCGAATCGCGTATTATTTGCATCACACGGCACATTTTGTCGGTCTGAAAGCACAGCTTGAAGCTACCGGTGTACATGTATTTGCAGCTTCATTAAACGAATCTAATAAGTTTCTCCTGACCGAAACCGGTGATTTTCGTCTTTGTCCGGACACACGAGGGGTTATCTTCCCTGGTTCATTTTGTAACTCACCTGTAAGTTCCATTTCACGAGGTGAATATGTCGTTTGATCGTGTTGCATCATAACATTTATGATAATCACGATATGCACAAATATTCCACACAACGCAAAGAAATCCAGTTTGAATCGCTGAATAAAAATTCACACGAGGCACATAACACACGTGAATAAAATCTTTTTCGTCACAGATTTTAAGAATCACACACATGCACACGAATATTGCACACAACACGGCACTATTCACTTACTGAATGCACAAAACACAGGCATTTGTCGGACACTAATCGAGTTACGGACAAAATAATGTTTTATACGATATACGCGCACAGATTTCACACAATGTCACAACACATATATCGGTCACAGATTCATAAAATACACATCTATAAGGCGAGCGCACACATTTTCTTCTTACGGCTCATTGTGCACAAATTAATTTATCAACGCACTTAACCAAGCAAAACATTTCACTCGCGATCACGCACAGTCACAAAATAAAGATAGCACATAAAAGAAAAATAATCGCGCACAAATAAATCGTCACAGTATTATGCACACTTCGCACAAAATTATTTCACACACGAACAATCACAAAATGAACGCGCACAAATAAATCACAAAACACTACACACTCTGCACAAATCGATATAAAACGGTCGCGCACTTGATGAAAACACAAAACATATACTCAGTATATATGTATCACACGCGATCGCGCACTATCACTTCACTTCCACAGAATTTGTACGGTATCAAATACACATATCAATATACTTACCGTACACTAAATAAAAACGAATCGATAATTTCACTAATATATAACAACGATATAATATACACACGTAGGTCACGGGGGAATATATACACTAAGTCACTGAATCCACACGAAAAACACTAAACTTTTCACTGATCACACCAATACTTACTTTTCATCACCAAATTTAAGAAAATTGTTTCACTTTTCCTCCACACACTTCACATCGTTTTCCAGAATCCATGTACAAGCACTTTGGAAATACTGCGAAGCATTCTTTGCATTCCACTCGCGATTTCACTTGCACTTTTCGCACGAAATGAACATATCCAAATTCTGTGTAATCGTACACGCGTACGAATTTTGTCGGTTCCTGTACATCCATAATGAAGAATTACACACACGAGAAAAAAAATGCACTAAAATGATTAAAATATACACAAATCACGTAGGTTATATCGCACGAGCTGCCACCAGTTGTAACGTAGGCCACTGCGGTCACTCAGTTTTATTTGTGTAATAGATGTAATGAAATCTTTTTGGTAGCGTACACGGTAAAAATGTATGTACAATGTATATAAATCCAGATATTGTGGTGTAAATCCTCGGTGTGATGATAATCCTTTGTGAAAAG
Organism: Pinctada fucata; assembly: GCA_028142955.1. Classification (NCBI taxonomy): domain Eukaryota; kingdom Metazoa; phylum Mollusca; class Bivalvia; order Pterioida; family Pteriidae; genus Pinctada; species Pinctada fucata. The sequence continues at coordinate 21,837,004 of AP027112.1, read as the reverse complement.
ATAATATCCAAATCCGAATAAAGTTTCCTAGTTTATTTACAAGTTTACGATATGATTAAAACGATATAGAAACAAAGTATAACAATTGAAAGATAGCGACGCGCACTCTACAGACACTGTCTAGACACTGAGATGCTGGACCACCTGCGCGTCGCTATTTATAGCTACGCTGGGGCAACCCGGCGTGAGCTGCCGTTTTCCAGGGCCAGGTGACGTGAGCTGCCTATATATTGGCAACTCAGCGTAAGTTGCCGATTACGCTGGTCAGATGGGCGTTGTATTTTACGTATATAGAGTACGTTTAAATCAATTATATAATAAAGATAGATAATATACAGACATATAAGCATATTTAAACTTATTTACATTACAACATTACATTACAACACTTTATCTGTAGTTTCGTGTCAAGAAAAGCGCAAATCATATCAAAAATTTATGATACCTCTAAATTTAACGGTAAATGTTATCGAGAAAAGTTTTTCGGAGGAAAATATATGAGCGAATGAGTTAGAGAGTAAGCTATCCTTAATCTAAAAATGTTTCTATATTAACAGTACCTTAATTTGTTTCTGAAATCGAGTGAGTTAAAAAAAATTAGCCCTAACCTTTCGCAACGTCAGCATTACGCTCGCCGAGAAAACAAATGTATTATGACAACGTCATTCTCCTTTTTTTTAAGGCTCAGTACGAAAAAATTAAAAAGGTTGAATTACCAGATAATGACAGACGACAGGCTATTTCTTTCAGATTAAAGAATACAAAAATTGAAGAAAAAAAGCTGCTCGGACAGACTGCCGCATCTCTGTGTAAAAGCGGAGTGAGTTTACGCTATCTCAAAATGACACATTAGAGAGAACCAACAAATGGACTTAAGGTTCTGACTTGGGTCCCTTTGATAAAAGCAAACAATGGTGATTAAGTATATAGCTTGCAAAAAAATGTACACAGAATGCTATGAAAACAGGAAAAATATTTATCTATTTGTAGGAAAGGACTTTAAGAAAAGAAAAGAAAAGTACACGAATTTTCGAACACCTTTTATCAATAGAGCTATAAATCTGCAATTCTGGATGCACGTTGTCTGCTCGTCGGTCCCAATCCGTCTGATTATCTTGCTGTCTATTAGTCTTTAGGAAATGTCTTTGCCGTTCTTGCATATTTTAAACCCATCGATCTTCTTTTTGTTTACATGTGAAATTCAACACAGATAACGTACTAGTTTGAGATACTTACTTTTTTATTGACTTTTTCCGTAACGTAAAAAATTATAATCAACGCTCTGACAGAAAAGTGAAATTTTTGTACATTGTATATACATTGTATAACACATTTCTATAAAACATGTCACTTTACTCCCCTAAAATTTCACATCAAAATAAGAAAATAGTTTTTGCAAGAGCAAAGAGAAAAAACAAAAAAACAAAAAACAAAAAAAAAACCAAAAAAAAAACCAAAAAAAAAACCAAACAAACAACAACAACAACAACAAACAACAAAAACAAAACAAAAACAAAAAAAAAACAAAAACAAAAATGTGATATAAAAGTAATATTTGGAAGAACATTTTAATATTCCGAACCGGTTTATTATACCCGTGTGAAAAGATTAAATGCAGGGCAGGAAAAAAGTAGGATTATTAAATACTTGTTACATTATAACAAAAAAGTTACACAGCCATTTGAAATGAAGTATGACGTTGGTTCATGGGTCACATTGCAGCGCACTTATAAAGTACATCGCTTCAAAATTTAGAAATCATTAGAATGAAAATTGCATAAGGAATGTAATTTGAATAAATCAAGAAATCCACGATGACGGCGTGAAAACTGTCCGGCCGTCGTTACAGTAAGTATGTATATGACGTCGCCGTATGACGTTCGCCAAAATTGACCGAAAAACGTGTCAAAAACCAAATTTCTATCGCCTGTAACAAAAAATTGGGTCCATGTTTTGACTAATTTTATGATATCAGTATTTTCAAAACGATTTCAAGAAAATTATACTGGAATATAATGAATCTTTCTCGACTCGTTTTTTAATAATAACTATAAAGGATAAAAAAGAGTAGTTTTTTCTAAACTTAATGTGACAAAATGAAGGAGAATAATATGCAAAAACATGCACAATATCAATCTTATTGACAATATTTTGTGGATTTATGCATAGAATTTATATATTTTCCTAATCAATATATTATTTTCTTTAGATGACACGATTTTAAGAAAATTATCTTGCCAAATGTACAAGTGCGTAGTTTATCTTTATTATTACAACGGCACGATAAAAGTTCCATTTTCGTTAACGTTTATAGAAGAATCGACGCAAATAGAAGTGAGAATAGCGGAAAAACTAGGGGATGTTTTGGATGATTTTATTATATCAACATGAAAAGTACATATAGTACATAGGGTGCTAATTTTTATAAGGAGATTTGTCGACTAGATTTTGAATATTTGTTAAAAGTATATGAAAATCAAGAGTCGAAAAAAGTCGTTAAAATATGAATTGCAACGTTTATTTTACACATTACAAGAAAATGTTATTATAAACTCACGATTAAAGAGATTATTCAACCAGAAATCCATTTAAGGGTATTTTGTCAACATCCTTTGTATATTTTGTCTAATTTGACGTTGTTATTAATTATGTTTAGCGCATACGAACGGCGCAAATATATGCCATGTAGGTAGCGTTCTATACCTACTTTGTGACGTTATTACTAAGGAAAACAAACTTCATAAATGGGTTTAATAAGCACAACATAATGTATTTAAAATTAACTTTTAGAATATGTGTAAATCATATTTAAATGTACTCGTTTTACGGAAAACGTAACTTCGATATGACGTCTGTACCGAACGACCTTAAACGTCTTCAAATTCCATAGCATCATTTTAAAACAGAAAATTTTGCAGCATGGACAAGACATGCACGTTTCGGGTACTTAACAGTGATTCTCAATCTAAATAATGTAATACGGCCAAAGATACATGTTCAATTTTTACAATTTGTTCCAACATATGCGCATTTCAATAAAAAAAAAATGTACCATCAGTGATGTTCGAAGCCGAGTGGATGGAAAGCCAAAGAATGATTTTGAATAAATAAAGAGCGAAATCCTTAAGTCGAACTAAATCTATTCCGAATCTGCTGGATTGAATATTCTTCATATCTCATGTTCATCGCGATTTTAGTTATTTTCTCTTGCTTATAATGTGTCAAAACGAATTAAGGACTTTTAAACAATTTACTTAAGGTGGCTCCCTACTCGAACCGTTGTAGGTTTTTCCTTATACATGTTATATGCAGCAGTCTGTGTATAACGTTTTACAATGGCTGGTGAGGGAGGAGCCAGTGCATTGAAAAACACAGACAGAAGATCTTAGGTGCCAAAACAAGCAAAAGATGGTGCAATCTATCAATGTCCACATCAATCATATAGTAATTAATTCCTTAGTTGAAAATGTAATGAAATTATAAGTACCCTTATGTTTGTAGCCATGTCTTGATCATTTATAAAATTGTATACCTGTATGCGATTTTTTCACTATCTATATACATTATCGTATAAAATGATCCAATTTGAAGTAATTCCATCTGTTGTGTTTTGCACAAAAATTTGATGTACTATATATTATTTGGCGAAAATATGATATCATTATAAGGGGGTACCCCTATGTTTGGAGCCAAACCTCGATCATTTCAAAAATTGTGTACCTGTGTATGATTTTTTCTTCATCTACATACATAATCTCATGAAATATTACAAAATGAAAAAAAAACATCTGTTTTTTATGCAAAAAGTTTGATTTAGTGCAATTTCTTGGTCAAGAATGCTATGAAATTATAAGGGGGTACCCTAATGTTTGGAGATATATCATATTTAGATTTATGTTACAATATCATTTTATGTGTTGTATTTGTTCTATATGACTTGTTATCATAAAATAAAACAAAACAAATAAACATATACGTATCATCACTGAATCTGGAGGGTTCAAAAGCATATGATGGATATTTGATATTTCTCAATTTTTTTAAAAGTGCTAGGGTACCTTTCTTTAATGTACTGTATCTTTAATGAAAACAAAATTACCTATCCATGTCTGTGTTCGTTGTGTCATTTTGACAACTATGAATAGAAAATAACCTTAAAATACAAAATTCATCTGTTAAACTCACGAGTAGGGACCCACCTTAATGGTTACTTTTGGGTTTTGCTGAGGGTGCTGCAACCGAGTGTTGTTGGAGATCCCCTCCTTTCGTTTAAAAACCTAAGATTTAATGTACATATCTAATAATGTTTGGAAATCTGTGTGTGTCCTATTTTTTTGTTACATCTTTTCCTTTGCTTTGCTCTTTCAGGTATAACCAAGTCATTAAAATGTCGTCGCTGTCATTAACCTTAAGATCGATTCCAAGAATTCTCACACACAGTCTCTAAAGAGGAATTAAAGATATGCATGTATTGTCAAAGTCTAAAATGTTCAAAATCTTCGATATGTTCTTCCATAAACTTTCATAATTCACTCATTTATTGAAATTTTCAATGATTTTAGACGTTTTGGGCGTCGTAGTACTCAGTATAGGACGTTGAAATCAAAACAGGTTTTTCTGATTTGGATTCACCATATATTTGACATTTTATCAACTTTAATATTATGGATATATGAACAATTTGAAAATAGAACCGAAATGACAGGTTACCGCACCTTCTCTTTTATCAAGGCTTTATCATACTCTATATCTTCAATGACTTACTAGACAGTTGGAAGGTTTAATTTTATCTCTAACGGTATTCGTACATGTTTCTGCACTGTCTTGTAACATCTTTGGAAATTCTAAGTCACTAAATTTGCTTACCTCCCTGAAAGTATAGTACTGAACGTTTCACTGACGAGGGTTAAGTACCAGAAACCTGCATGTCTGGTCCATGCTGCAAATTTATCAGCTCTTAAATGACTAATCAGATTGCTAGCTAAAGCGGTTACGTATTTTACATTATCACATGATAGATACACCCAATTATCCTCATTTTGCATCTAATGCCTTAACCCTAATTCATTTCGGGAATACAGCAGTACATAGAGGGAATTTCCACAACGGGAACCAGGTCCCTTTACATGACGTACAGAGAAAAATTTTAATGCATGGTTTGTGATTTTGTGATATGAAGTCTCTAAAAATACTGAGGCCCCGGTCAATATAATATTCTTACATATTGAACGCATACCCAGTCCATATTTGTGTAATGTTGATAATTAGAGTTATTTTCATACATAGAGAATGAATCAAAGAGTGTTTCTATGCGAGCGATTCTCTTTATCTTTTTCACACTTGCAACAATACCACATGGTCTAATAAATCACTCATTTAACTCTGATGATAACCTTAATAATCCTTTTCAAAAAGTCAAATGGAAAAGTAAAGGAGTAGGTGTGGTAACCTGCAATTTCGGCCCTATTTTCAAAGTTGTTCATATATCCGTAATATTCTAGTTCTTAAAATGCCAAATGTATGGTGAATTCAATTTATGAAAGCCTGTTTCGATTCCAGAGTTCCAAACTGAATAATACGTCGCTCAAAATGTAAAAAAAACGTTGAAATCCTTGAAAATATCAATAAATGAGCGAAATTTCGACACAAATTTATGAAATTAAGTAATGATCCAGGCCTTGCCGATGCAATTTTTGTATCAATCGATGGATTTTTGATCGGTCTTTTAATTTGCATTAAATATTTCTAGGGCAAGGCCTGGATCGTAGATGAAGTTTGAAGATTTGTGTGTCAAATACGATGATTTTTCATTATTTTGCGTCATTTAGGGCAAATGACGTCAGAACATGACCTCATGCATCACGCGCGTGACGTTACGAGGGATCAAAATTGTGACGCCGTATTTTCTCAAACATTCAACATTGCAAAAAAAAAAAAATTAATGATTCATTTATCAAAAGCATTTTTTGTCGAAATTATAGGGCGATATGAGGGGTTAGCGCACCTAGTCATTTGACTGGTTATCTCGTTAAATATGCAAAAAAAACAAGAGCCCCAGGGGGCACAACGCTCACCTGATACCCATGCACGCTCTAATTGACATACTGACATTGAATACTGATAGTGCCAGTACCAGGATTTTAGCCCACAACCTTTCTAAAAAGATTTTTGCCGGATGCAGAGAAGTTTTTTTTTCAGACAACCTTTGAAAGTACAAAAAAGAAAAAATAGCCACATTTCAAAACAATAACTTTTTTACTGATTTGAAAAGACGGATAAAGTGGTCCAACGTCATATGCCCAGCTAGTATAGTTCAATTATGCAACATCAAAAATAAAATCATATTGTACATTAATGTGCAGCAGAAAAAGAATAAAACAATGAAACGATTTCATAAATTAAGTTTATTTAAAATTGAAAACAAAACCTTTCATTATTGATAGCTAGCATGCCAGAAATTATAAAGCCTGTGTTTGTGAAACGAGAATGCCCCCGGCGGCATCTTTGTTAGTATAAAGGCCATTTTCTGTTAAGTATGTGAGAGGTCAGGGTCGGCGCAATATTATATTGGTATCAATGGAAAGATCTTGTCACAAGGAATACACATGTAAAAATTGAAACCTCTATCACTAACCATTCAAAAGTTATGCCCAATGTTAAAGTTTTTGAGAAGTACGTCAAAGGTCAAGGTTATGGTCACGAGGTCAAAAATTTTGGTATCAATGGAAAGGTATTGTCACAAGGAATACACATGTGAAATATGAAACCTCTATCACCAGCTTCCATTTAAAAGTTATGCCCAATGTTAAAGTTTTTCGGAAAACAGACAGACAAACAGACAGACGAATAGGCCAAAAACTATATGCTCCCGAATCTTTTATTCCAGGGGCATAAAAAACAAAGATTTTTCGGTTTTGCCTTTATTCATATTAAAGTATACTGAAATCTATGAATGCTTTCGAATAGTATTGATTTCATCTCAAATACATGAAACGTACAGTTAAAATCGTTTTAATCCAATATTTATCAATATTCAAGTGAGTTGTGCTGCTTGTGCAGATATTGGGCCAGTTTGTTTTTCAAAAAGCAGTGTATGGTGTATCAAACCTCATGACCCAGTGAAGCCACTTGAACAAATAATTTTCAGTGAATATGCTGAAATGCGGCGCTTCTTGCCTATGCATATTTCAACAGGCGCGAAGGAGCGTCGCATTTCAGCATACGCTGTTCAACAACTCAAGTGATTTCTCTAGGTTTCGTAGTTTGAAACAAATTAAAAGGCCCATGAAATTGTTAAGGTTGTCCAACTAGCAGACCTACAACATCGTTATTTACTGTTAACAAATTGTTTTACCTCATCAAAGGTCTGTTACACGGACAAGTTGTTAGCGGAGAGAGTTCATGAAATGTATCGGTTGCATAGGATTTGCCGACAAAAAGTTATTTGGTCCGATAAAAACTCATCATGTATCTATTATTTGAACAGATAAAAATTCCCAAATGTCTTATCACAGGAACCTGTCATTTTATGAGAGAAAATGTTTTATTATTCACAACCTCAGGCCTCTGTGTTCCTCTTAGAAATATTATACATACAAGATGTTGAACACAGTGGCTTATGGTTGTAAATAATAATTTATTTACTCTATTTAAACAACAGCTTTCTGCGGTCCAACATTTCATAGGAAGATTTCAGGAACTCTGAACTGAATTATTTATTTCAAGAATTTCAGATATTAAATGTCCTATGCATTCTCAAAATCCGGAGGAAGAGATTACTCATTAGACGTTTCTTCAAGAAATCAGTCCGTAAATTACTTCATCTAAGAGAGTCTAAGACAGAGGAAATTCGAGCAAACTTTATGCATGATAACAAGTTGCAAGTGTTCCAAGTACATGAATGATAACCATTATGAAAGTGTTCCAAGTATAATGCACATTTCATTAAATAAAAATCTATTCCGTTTGCACTGTATCTCCTGAAATGTATCGCAGTACTAAAGGTATCACATTTCTACATGGGGAATCCCCTTCAGGTGTAATCCAAGGAAATCGTTTTAGCGGGGAATCCCCTCAGTTTTGACTGGTGAACAGGGCAGAATAAAAGGTGTCACACCATTGGTCAAAACTATTGAAAATTTAAAAATAGCACATGAAATCAATGTACCATTCCCTGTAGTCGGGATAAATTGAGTTTTGAACCTGTTTTTGTCTTTTATGCAATCTATTGATCGATTTAAAAATAGATGAAATTTGTAAAATTTTCGAAATGGATAGAGGGGTGATGTAAAAAAGTGGAATTTGCGAGAAAACGGTATGCATGACCCCCCTTTTTTCTATTATTTTTATGTGTGTCAAAGGTGTCCAAATCCAACGAGACCAAATTCATAATTATTGAATGAAGGATTGGAAGTCACTCAAATTGAGCTAAATGATTGATCATACAAAGAAGGTTTTTATTTCTTTGGATGACACCTTCAGGTACACGGCAAAACATGGCCGCTTTTGAAATCTTGTTCCCGACTTCAAAAATAAAATTCTAAATAAGTATAAAGAATTTAAATAATTGAATCATATCACATAAAAGGTTAATCAATAAGACATTGAAGCATGTGTCACTTGTTGAATTATCAGCTGTAACTATGGATGAAAGGTCGATCAAAAAATGATTAATCATACAAAGAAGGTTTTTTTTCCTGTAGTTGCACCTGAAGCATTGGGCATGGAAAACATACATTATACCTATGTACAATCTTAAAAAATATTCCTTAAAAATCCAAAAGTGGATATCTTGACAAAATTCTTTCACTTGTAGGGTACCATGCATGAGTACCTCATACCTACAAACTGTCATGACAATCTGAAGAGTGGTTATAGAAAAGAAGCAGAAAATGTATGAAAATCACCCCCCCCCCCTTCCTTTTTACATAAGAAAAAAATTCATAAAAAATTAAAAAAATTAAATTTAAGCATAAAATACATATCAAAGCATTAAGTAAGTTAAATATGATAAATATGTAGTAAATGAGTGTGTAAAATCATACACTTATTGAGTTATTTAAAGAAATAATGCAAAAATGTGCATTTCTGACTAAGTCCGAAAAGACGTCAAAAACGCGTCAAAAATTTGACTTCGAAGTGGAACCAAAAATAACAACACTTCTTAAGACATCTCTCTAGATCATCCTGATGCTTTCGGTTTGTCGATACATGCTTTGGTTCTGAAGAAGAAGTTTGTCAAAGGAGGGTACCCCCCGTGACCTACTTTTGGCTGTGGTGGCGCCACCTGTTGAAAGATCCGGACGAAAAACAACAACACTTGTAGGGGACCATGAGTACTTCAAACCTACTAAGTTTCATCAAAATCCCTTCAGCCGTTCTGAAGAAGAAGTTGAAAATGTGAAAAGTTTACGACGGACGACGACGGACGACGACGGACGACGACGGACGACGGACGCCACGCTATGACAATAGCTCACTTTGAGCCTATGGCTCAGGTGAGCTAAAAAGGGGAAAAAAATTTTTGTTGGGGTCCCGCCGGGGTTTGAAGCCACTCCCCATGGGTCCATTGGGCATGGAAAACATACATTATACCTATGTACAATCTTAAAAAATATTCCTTAAAAATCCAAAAGTGGATATCTTGACAAAATTCTTTCACTTGTAGGGTACCATGCATGAGTACCTCATAACTACAAATTGTCATGACAATCTGAAGAGTGGTTATAGAAAAGAAGCAGAAAATGTATGAAAATCACCCCCCCCCCCCTTCCTTTTTACATAAGAAAAAAATTCATAAAAAATTAAAAAAATTAAATTTAAGCATAAAATACATATCAAAGCATTAAGTAAGTTAAATATGATAAATATGTAGTAAATGAGTGTGTAAAATCATACACTTATTGAGTTATTTAAAGAAATAGTGCAAAAATGTGCATTTCTGACTAAGTCCGAAAAGACGTCAAAAACGCGTCAAAAATTTGACTTCGAAGTTGAACCAAAAATAACAACACTTCTTAAGACATCTCTCTAGATCATCCTGATGCTTTCGGTTTGTCGATACATGCTTTGGTTCTGAAGAAGAAGTTTATCAAAGGAGGGTACCCCCCGTGACCTACTTTTGGCTGTGGTGGCGCCACCTGTTGAAAGATCCGGACGAAAAACAACAACACTTGTAGGGGACCATGAGTACTTCAAACCTACCAAGTTTCATCAAAATCCCTTCAGCAGTTCTGAAGAAGAAGTTGAAAATGTGAAAAGTTTACGACGGACGACGACGGACGACGACGGACGACGGACGCCACGCTATGACAATAGCTCACTTTGAGCCTATGGCTCAGGTGAGCTAAAAAGGGGAAAAAATTTTGTTGGGGTCCCGCCGGGGTTTGAAGCCACTCCCCATGGGTCCATTGGGCATGGAAATAATACATTATACCTATGTACAATCTTAAAAAATATTCCTTAAAAATCCAAAAGTGGATATCTTGACAAAATTCTTTCACTTGTAGGGTACCATGCATGAGTACCTCATACCTACAAATTGTCATGACAATCTGAAGAGTGGTTATAGAAAAGAAGCAGAAAATGTATGAAAATCACCCCCCCCCTTCCTTTTTACATAAGAAAAAAATTCATAAAAAATCAAAAAAATAAAATTTAAGCATAAAATACATATCAAAGCATTAAGTAAGTTAAATATGATAAATATGTAGTAAATGAGTGTGTAAAATCATACACTTATTGAGTTATTTAAAGAAATAGTGCAAAAATGTGCATTTCTGACTAAGTCCGAAAAGACGTCAAGCAGTGGCGCCACCTGTTGAAAGATCCGGACGAAAAACAACAACACTTGTAGGGGACCATGAGTACTTCAAACCTACCAAGTTTCATCAAAATCCCTTCAGCCGTTCTGAAGAAGAAGTTGAAAATGTGAAAAGTTTACGACGGACGACGACGGACGACGGACGCCACGCTATGACAATAGCTCACTTTGAGCCTATGGCTCAGGTGAGCTAAAAAGGGGAAAAAATTTGTTGGGGTCCCGCCGGGGTTTGAAGCCACCCATGGGTCCATGGGTCCATTTGGCATGGAAAACATACATTATACCTATGTACAATCTTAAAAAATATTCCTTAAAAATCCAAAAGTGGATATCTTGACAAAATTCTTTCACTTGTAGGGTACCATGCATGAGTACCTCATACCTACAAATTGTCATGACAATCTGAAGAGTGGTTATAGAAAAGAAGCAGAAAATGTATGAAAATCACCCCCCCCCCCCTTCCTTTTTACATAAGAAAAAAATTCATAAAAAATCAAAAAAATAAAATTTAAGCATAAAATACATATCAAAGCATTAAGTAAGTTAAATATGATAAATATGTAGTAAATGAGTGTGTAAAATCATACACTTATTGAGTTATTTAAAGAAATAGTGCAAAAATGTGCATTTCTGACTAAGTCCGAAAAGACGTCAAAAACGCGTCAAAAATTTGACTTCGAAGTGGAACCAAAAATAACAACACTTCTTAAGACATCTCTCTAGATCATCCTGATGCTTTCGGTTTGTCGATACATGCTTTGGTTCTGAAGAAGAAGTTTGTCAAAGGAAGGTACCCCCCGTGCCCTACTTTTGGCTGTGGTGGCGCCACCTGTTGAAAGATCCGGACAAAAAAACAACAACACTTGTAGGGGACCATGAGTACTTCAAACCTACCAAGTTTCATCAAAATCCCTTCAGCCGTTCTGAAGAAGAAGTTGAAAATGTGAAAAGTTTACGACGGACGACGACGGACGACGACGAACGACGACGGACGACGGACGCCACGCTATGACAATAGCTCACTTTGAGCCTATGGCTCAGGTGAGCTAAAAAGGGGAAACAATTTTTGTTGGGGTCCCGCCGGGGTTTGAAGCCACTCCCCATGGGTCCATTGGGCATGGAAAACATACATTATACCTATGTACAATCTTAAAAAATATTCCTTAAAAATCCAAAAGTGGATATCTTGACAAAATTCTTTCACTTGTAGGGTACCATGCATGAGTACCTCATACCTACAAATTGTCATGACAATCTGAAGAGTGGTTATAGAAAAGAAGCAGAAAATGTATGAAAATCACCCCCCCCCCCTTCCTTTTTACATAAGAAAAAAATTCATAAAAAATCAAAAAAATAAAATTTAAGCATAAAATACATATCAAAGCATTAAGTAAGTTAAATATGATAAATATGTAGTAAATGAGTGTGTAAAATCATACACTTATTGAGTTATTTAAAGAAATAGTGCAAAAATGTGCATTTCTGACTAAGTCCGAAAAGACGTCAAAAACGCGTCAAAAATTTAACTTCGAAGTGGAACCAAAAATAACAACACTTCTTAAGACATCTCTCTAGATCATCCTGATGCTTTCGGTTTGTCGATACATGCTTTGGTTCTGAAGAAGAAGTTTGTCAAAGGAGGGTACCCCCTGTGACCTACTTTTGGCTGTGGTGGCGCCACCTGTTGAAAGATCCGGACGAAAAACAACAACACTTGTAGGGGACCATGAGTACTTCAAATCTACCAAGTTTCATCAAAATCCCTTCAGCCGTTCTGAAGAAGAAGTTGAAAATGTGAAAAGTTTACGACGGACGACGACGGACGACGACGGACGACGACGGACGACGGACGCCACGCTATGACAATAGCTCACTTTGAGCCTATGGCTCAGGTGAGCTAAAAAGGGGAAAAAATTTTGTTGGGGTCCCGCCGGGGTTTGAAGCCACTCCCCATGGGTCCATTGGGCATGGAAAACATACATTATACCTATGTACAATCTTAAAAATATTCCTTAAAAATCCAAAAGTGGATATCTTGACAAAATTCTTTCACTTGTAGGGTACCATGCATGAGTACCTCATACCTACAAATTGTCATGACAATCTGAAGAGTGGTTATAGAAAAGAAGCAGAAAATGTATGAAAATCACCCCCCCCCCTTCCTTTTTACATAAGAAAAAAATTCATAAAAAATCAAAAAAATAAAATTTAAGCATAAAATACATATCAAAGCATTAAGTAAGTTAAATATGATAAATATGTAGTAAATGAGTGTGTAAAATCATACACTTATTGAGTTATTTAAAGAAATAGTGCAAAAATGTGCATTTCTGACTAAGTCCGAAAAGACGTCAAAAACGCGTCAAAAATTTGACTTCGAAGTTGAACCAAAAATAACAACACTTCTTAAGACATCTCTCTAGATCATCCTGATGCTTTCGGTTTGTCGATACATGCTTTGGTTCTGAAGAAGAAGTTTATCAAAGGAGGGTACCCCCCGTGACCTACTTTTGGCTGTGGTGGCGCCACCTGTTGAAAGATCCGGACGAAAAACAACAACACTTGTAGGGGACCATGAGTACTTCAAACCTACCAAGTTTCATCAAAATCCCTTCAGCAGTTCTGAAGAAGAAGTTGAAAATGTGAAAAGTTTACGACGGACGACGACGGACGACGACGGACGACGACGGACGACGACGGACGACGGACGCCACGCTATGACAATAGCTCACTTTGAGCCTATGGCTCAGGTGAGCTAAAAAGGGGAAAAAAAATTGTTGGGGTCCCGCCGGGGTTTGAAGCCACTCCCCATGGGTCCATTGGGCATGGAAATAATACATTATACCTATGTACAATCTTAAAAAATATTCCTTAAAAATCCAAAAGTGGATATCTTGACAAAATTCTTTCACTTGTAGGGTACCATGCATGAGTACCTCATACCTACAAATTGTCATGACAATCTGAAGAGTGGTTATAGAAAAGAAGCAGAAAATGTATGAAAATCACCCCCCCCCCCCTTCCTTTTTACATAAGAAAAAAATTCATAAAAAATCAAAAAAATAAAATTTAAGCATAAAATACATATCAAAGCATTAAGTAAGTTAAATATGATAAATATGTAGTAAATGAGTGTGTAAAATCATACACTTATTGAGTTATTTAAAGAAATAGTGCAAAAATGTGCATTTCTGACTAAGTCCGAAAAGACGTCAAGCAGTGGCGCCACCTGTTGAAAGATCCGGACGAAAAACAACAACACTTGTAGGGGACCATGAGTACTTCAAACCTACCAAGTTTCATCAAAATCCCTTCAGCCGTTCTGAAGAAGAAGTTGAAAATGTGAAAAGTTTACGACGGACGACGACGGACGACGGACGCCACGCTATGACAATAGCTCACTTTGAGCCTATGGCTCAGGTGAGCTAAAAAGGGGAAAAAAATTTTGTTGGGGTCCCGCCGGGGTTTGAAGCCACCCATGGGTCCATGGGTCCATTGGGCATGGAAAACATACATTATACCTATGTACAATCTTAAAAAATATTCCTTAAAAATCCAAAAGTGGATATCTTGACAAAATTCTTTCACTTGTAGGGTACCATGCATGAGTACCTCATACCTACAAATTGTCATGACAATCTGAAGAGTGGTTATAGAAAAGAAGCAGAAAATGTATGAAAATCACCCCCCCCCCTTCCTTTTTACATAAGAAAAAAATTCATAAAAAATCAAAAAAATAAAATTTAAGCATAAAATACATATCAAAGCATTAAGTAAGTTAAATATGATAAATATGTAGTAAATGAGTGTGTAAAATCATACACTTATTGAGTTATTTAAAGAAATAGTGCAAAAATGTGCATTTCTGACTAAGTCCGAAAAGACGTCAAAAACGCGTCAAAAATTTGACTTCGAAGTGGAACCAAAAATAACAACACTTCTTAAGACATCTCTCTAGATCATCCTGATGCTTTCGGTTTGTCGATACATGCTTTGGTTCTGAAGAAGAAGTTTGTCAAAGGAGGGTACCCCCTGTGACCTACTTTTGGCTGTGGTGGCGCCACCTGTTGAAAGATCCGGACGAAAAACAACAACACTTGTAGGGGACCATGAGTACTTCAAATCTACCAAGTTTCATCAAAATCCCTTCAGCCGTTCTGAAGAAGAAGTTGAAAATGTGAAAAGTTTACGACGGACGACGACGGACGACGGTCGCCACGCTATGACAATAGCTCACTTTGAGCCTATGGCTCAGGTGAGCTAAAAAGGGGAAAAAAATTTTGTTGGGGTCCCGCCGGGTTTGAAGCCACTCCCCATGGGTCCATTGGGCATGGAAAACATACATTATACCTATGTACAATCTTAAAAAATATTCCTTAAAAATCCAAAAGTGGATATCTTGACAAAATTCTTTCACTTGTAGGGTACCATGCATGAGTACCTCATACCTACAAATTGTCATGACAATCTGAAGAGTGGTTATAGAAAAGAAGCAGAAAATGTATGAAAATCACCCCCCCCCCCCTTCCTTTTTACATAAGAAAAAAATTCATAAAAAATCAAAAAAATAAAATTTAAGCATAAAATACATATCAAAGCATTAAGTAAGTTAAATATGATAAATATGTAGTAAATGAGTGTGTAAAATCATACACTTATTGAGTTATTTAAAGAAATAGTGCAAAAATGTGCATTTCTGACTAAGTCCGAAAAGACGTCAAAAACGCGTCAAAAATTTGACTTCGAAGTGGAACCAAAAATAACAACACTTCTTAAGACATCTCTCTAGATCATCCTGATGCTTTCGGTTTGTCGATACATGCTTTGGTTCTGAAGAAGAAGTTTGTCAAAGGAGGGTACCCCCCGTGACCTACTTTTGGCTGTGGTGGCGCCACCTGTTGAAAGATCCGGACGAAAAACAACAACACTTGTAGGGGACCATGAGTACTTCAAACCTACCAAGTTTCATCAAAATCTCTTCAGCCGTTCTGAAGAAGAAGTTGAAAATGTGAAAAGTTTACGACGGACGACGACGGACGACGGACGCCACGCTATGACAATAGCTCACTTTGAGCCTATGGCTCAGGTAAGCTAAAAAGGGGAAAAAAATTTTGTTGGGGTCCCGCCGGGGTTTGAAGCCACACCCCATGGGTCCATTTGGCATGGAAAACATACATTATACCTATGTACAATCTTAAAAAATATTCCTTAAAAATCCAAAAGTGGATATCTTGACAAAATTCTTTCACTTGTAGGGTACCATGCATGAGTACCTCATACCTACAAATTGTCATGACAATCTGAAGAGTGGTTATAGAAAAGAAGCAGAAAATGTATGAAAATCCCCCCCCCCTTCCTTTTTACATAAGAAAGAAATTCATAAAAAATCAAAAAAAATAAAATTTAAGCATAAAATACATATCAAAGCATTAAGTAAGTTAAATATGATAAATATGTAGTAAATGAGTGTGTAAAATCATACACTTATTGAGTTATTTAAAGAAATAGTGCAAAAATGTGCATTTCTGACTAAGTCCGAAAAGACGTCAAAAACGCATCAAAAATTTGACTTCGAAGTGGAATCAAAAATAACAACACTTCTTAAGACATCTCTCTAGATCATCCTGATGCTTTCGGTTTGTCGATACATGCTTTGGTTCTGAAGAAGAAGTTTGTCAAAGGAGGGTACCCCCCGTGACCTACTTTTGGCTGTGGTGGCGCCACCTGTTGAAAGATCCGGACGAAAAACAACAACACTTGTAGGGGACCATGAGTACTTCAAACCTACCAAGTTTCATCAAAATCCCTTCAGCCGTTCTGAAGAAGAAGTTGAAAATATGAAAAGTTTACGACGGACGACGACGGACGACGACGGACGACGACGGACGACGGACGCCACGCTATGACAATAGCTCACTTTGAGCCTATGGCTCAGGTGAGCTAAAAAGGGGAAAAAAAATTTGTTGGGGTCCCGCCGGGGTTTAAAGCCACTCCCCATGGGTCCATTGGGCATGGAAAACATACATTATACCTATGTACAATCTTAAAAAATATTCCTTTAAAATCCAAAAGTGGATATCTTGACAAAATTCTTTCACTTGTAGGGTACCATGCATGAGTACCTCATACCTACAAATTGTCATGACAATCTGAAGAGGGGTTATAGAAAAGAAGCAGAAAATGTATGAAAATCACCCCCCCCTTCCTTTTTACATAAGAAAAAAATTCATAAAAAATCAAAAAAATAAAATTTAAGCATAAAATACATATCAAAGCATTAAGTAAGTTAAATATGATAAATATGTAGTAAATGAGTGTGTAAAATCATACACTTATTGAGTTATTTAAAGAAATAGTGCAAAAATGTGCATTTCTGACTAAGTCCGAAAAGACGTCAAAAACGCGTCAAAAATTTGACTTCGAAGTGGAACCAAAAATAACAACACTTCTTAAGACATCTCTCTAGATCATCCTGATGCTTTCGGTTTGTCGATACATGCTTTGGTTCTGAAGAAGAAGTTTGTCAAAGGAGGGTACCCCCCGTGACCTACTTTTGGCTGTGGTGGCGCCACCTGTTGAAAGATCCGGACGAAAAACAACAACACTTGTAGGGGACCATGAGTACTTCAAACCTACCAAGTTTCATCAAAATCCCTTCAGCCGTTCTGAAGAAGAAGTTGAAAATGTGAAAAGTTTACGACGGACGACGACGGACGACGGACGCCACGCTATGACAATAGCTCACTTTGAGCCTATGGCTCAGGTGAGCTAAAAAGGGGAAAAAATTTTGTTGGGGTCCTGCCGGGGTTTGAAGCCACTCCCCATGGGTCCATTGGGCATGGAAAACATACATTATACCTATGTACAATCTTAAAAAATATTCCTTAAAAATCCAAAAGTGGATATCTTGACAAAATTCTTTCACTTGTAGGGTACCATGCATGAGTACCTCATACCTACAAATTGTCATGACAATCTGAAGAGTGGTTATAGAAAAGAAGCAGAAAATGTATGAAAATCACCCCCCCTTCCTTTTTACATAAGAAAAAAATTCATAAAAAATCAAAAAAATAAAATTTAAGCATAAAATACATATCAAAGCATTAAGTAAGTTAAATATGATAAATATGTAGTAAATGAGTGTGTAAAATCATACACTTATTGAGTTATTTAAAGAAATAGTGCAAAAATGTGCATTTCTGACTAAGTCCGAAAAGACGTCAAAAACGCGTCAAAAATTTAACTTCGAAGTGGAACCAAAAATAACAACACTTCTTAAGACATCTCTCTAGATCATCCTGATGCTTTCGGTTTGTCGATACATGCTTTGGTTCTGAAGAAGAAGTTTGTCAAAGGAGGGTATCCCCCGTGACCTACTTTTGGCTGTGGTGGCGCCACCTGTTGAAAGATCCGGACGAAAAACAACAACACTTGTAGGGGACCATGAGTACTTCAAACCTACCAAGTTTCATCAAAATCCCTTCAGCCGTTCTGAAGAAGAAGTTGAAAATGTGAAAAGTTTACGACGGACGACGACGGACGACGACGGACGACGACGGACGACGGACGCCACGCTATGACAATAGCTCACTTTGAGCCTATGGCTCAGGTGAGCTTAAAAGGGGAAAAAATTTTGTTGGGGTCCCGCCGGGGTTTGAAGCCACTCCCCATGGGTCCATTGGGCATGGAAAACATACATTATACCTATGTACAATCTTAAAAAATATTCCTTAAAAATCCAAAAGTGGATATCTTGACAAAATTCTTTCACTTGTAGGGTACCATGCATGAGTACCTCATACCTACAAATTGTCATGACAATCTGAAGAGTGGTTATAGAAAAGAAGCAGAAAATGTATGAAAATCACCCCCCCCCCCCCTTCCTTTTTACATAAGAAAAAAATTCATAAAAAATCAAAAAAATAAAATTTAAGCATAAAATACATATCAAAGCATTAAGTAAGTTAAATATGATAAATATGTAGTAAATGAGTGTGTAAAATCATACACTTATTGAGTTATTTAAAGAAATAGTGCAAAAATGTGCATTTCTGACTAAGTCCGAAAAGACGTCAAAAACGCGTCAAAAATTTAACTTCGAAGTGGAACCAAAAATAACAACACTTCTTAAGACATCTCTCTAGATCATCCTGATGCTTTCGGTTTGTCGATACATGCTTTGGTTCTGAAGAAGAAGTTTGTCAAAGGAGGGTATCCCCCGTGACCTACTTTTGGCTGTGGTGGCGCCACCTGTTGAAAGATCCGGACGAAAAACAACAACACTTGTAGGGGAACATGAGTACTTCAAACCTACCAAGTTTCATCAAAATCCCTTCAGCCGTTCTGAAGAAGAAGTTGAAAATGTGAAAAGTTTACGACGGACGACGACGGACGACGGACGCCACGCTATGACAATAGCTCACTTTGAGCCTATGGCTCAGGTGAGCTAAAAAGGGGAAAAATTTTTGTTGGGGTCCCGCCGGGGTTTGAAGCCACTCCCCACGGGTCCATTGGGCATGGAAAACATACATTATACCTATGTACAATCTTAAAAAATATTCCTTAAAAATCCAAAAGTGGATATCTTGACAAAATTCTTTCACTTGTAGGGTACCATGCATGAGTACCTCATACCTACAAATTGTCATGACAATCTGAAGAGTGGTTATAGAAAAGAAGCAGAAAATGTATGAAAATCACCCCCACCCTTCCTTTTTACATAAGAAAAAAATTCATAAAAAATCAAAAAAAATAAAATTTAAGCATAAAATACATATCAAAGCATTAAGTAAGTTAAATATGATAAATATGTAGTAAATGAGTGTGTAAAATCATACACTTATTGAGTTATTTAAAGAAATAGTGCAAAAATGTGCATTTCTGACTAAGTCCGAAAAGACGTCAAAAACGCGTCAAAAATTTGACTTCGAAGTGGAACCAAAAATAACAACACTTCTTACGACATCTCTCTAGATCATCCTGATGCTTTCGGTTTGTCGATACATGCTTTGGTTCTGAAGAAGAAGTTTGTCAAAGGAGGGTACCCCCGTGACCTACTTTTGGCTGTGGTGGCGCCACCTGTTGAAAGATCCGGACGAAAAACAACAACACTTGTAGGGGACCATGAGTACTTCAAACCTACCAAGTTTCATCAAAATCCCTTCAGCCGTTCTGAAGAAGAAGTTGAAAATGTGAAAAGTTTACGACGGACGACGACGGACGACGACGGACGACGGACGCCACGCTATGACAATAGCTCACTTTGAGCCTATGGCCCAGGTGAGCTAAAAAGGGGAAAAAAAATTTGTTGGGGTCCCGCCGGGGTTTGAAGCCACTCCCCATGGGTCCATTGGGCATGGAAAACATACATTATACCTATGTACAATCTTAAAAAATATTCCTTTAAAATCCAAAAGTGGATATCTTGACAAAATTCTTTCACTTGTAGGGTACCATGCATGAGTACCTCATACCTACAAATTGTCATGACAATCTGAAGAGTGGTTATAGAAAAGAAGCAGAAAATGTATGAAAATCACCCCCCCCCCCTTCCTTTTTACATAAGAAAAAAATTCATAAAAAATCAAAAAAATAAAATTTAAGCATAAAATACATATCAAAGCATTAAGTAAGTTAAATATGATAAATATGTAGTAAATGAGTGTGTAAAATCATACACTTATTGAGTTATTTAAAGAAATAGTGCAAAAATGTGCATTTCTGACTAAGTCCGAAAAGACGTCAAAAACGCGTCAAAAATTTGACTTCGAAGTGGAACCAAAAATAACAACACTTCTTAAGACATCTCTCTAGATCATCCTGATGCTTTCGGTTTGTCGATACATGCTTTGGTTCTGAAGAAGAAGTTTGTCAAAGGAGGGTACCCCCGTGACCTACTTTTGGCTGTGGTGGCGCCACCTGTTGAAAGATCCGGACGAAAAACAACAACACTTGTAGGGGACCATGAGTACTTCAAACCTACCAAGTTTCATCAAAATCCCTTCAGCCGTTCTGAAGAAGAAGTTGAAAATGTGAAAAGTTTACGACGGACGACGACGGACGACGACGGACGACGGACGACGGACGCCACGCTATGACAATAGCTCACTTTGAGCCTATGGCTCAGGTGAGCTAAAAAAAATACACAGCTTCGACATACTATATCAACCGAGGTCGACTACTGAAGGCCTCGGTCAATATAATATGTCGTAGCCGTGCAATATTCTTACATATCGAATGCATACCCAGTCCATATTTGTATAATGTTGATAATTAGAGTTATTTTCATGCATGGAGAATGAATAAAAGAGTGTTTCTATGCGAGCGATTCTCTTTATCTTTTTCACCCTTGCAACAATACCACATGGTCTAATAAATCACTAATTTAACTCTGATGACTACCTTAATATTCCTTTTTAAAAGTCAAATGGAAAAGCGAATTGGACAGTAACTACATTGCATACATCATCTTTTAACCCAATTATCAGTGTTATTCCCATTTAAGAGCACATCTTAAACCGTCGGAATTATTATAACTTTTTTTCCATGGAGACAGGAGTAGATAACATGTTCATACCTAATGTTTGTTTTCGTTGCTACCAACTGTCCTGTCACAAAGAGTGATTTATTGACCATAATAGCTATAAAAACCCGGTCCGAGCCTATTGAACTAAAAAACTCTTTTTAATCATCTGTG
Source organism: Pinctada fucata (assembly GCA_028142955.1). Lineage (NCBI taxonomy): Eukaryota > Metazoa > Mollusca > Bivalvia > Pterioida > Pteriidae > Pinctada > Pinctada fucata. The sequence goes on along the minus strand of AP027112.1, from coordinate 21,815,486 downwards.
GAAAGTTGTTCTAGTGAAAGGTAAAAAAATTATATTCATCGTATTGTTTATACAGATTCCATATCAAATCAAACAATGGCTTTTTTATTCAAAATCCCTAAATGCTTTCAGATTGAACAAAAAATTGTAAAGGTCATAGTAATGAAACGGTTATACCAAACGCGTACTGTAATACAGTGCATTATTTCATTTCTAGCATATATTTTTCGAATATGTTAATAATTCTTGATATAAAGCCATGTCCGATCAACTTCTGTTGATCGTTTCTTCCTGTTAACAAAATTTTCCCTAAATTTTTGAAAAGTGAGTCCTGTAGCATAATATCTCACAATCCTGCTACGATTTTCGGTATTGTTTTTTTCTTTGGAATTCAATTTCCCAGTCTTTCGCCATTTTTAATTTCACTGACGAGGATTAAGTACCCGAAATGTGCATGTCGTCTCCATGCTGCAAATATATTTGTTCTTAATGATCCTTTAAATTGGAAGACGCAACATTAAGTCGTGTTCCTCTTTGCTTATTTGTCCATAATTTCAATATCTTCAGTTGAATTTTACAAGCCATTTGCTTGGAAGACTGATTATTAATAATTAGTTATTTATCTAATAATTTTGATTGATTTGGTCATTATTTATGTCATTTTAAGAGATGGGTATCGCACCTTGTCTTTACTTTAAGGCGGAAATGAAATGAAATTCAGACTTGTTTAACAAAAGTAAATATACTACTAAAATATTTTGCACCACATAGGTTTTCCCTTCATTTTATGCCAATAAGTATCTTGTTCTAATGAATCATTTAAAGAGATTTACAATATTATTCTCATGATACTTATCTGCCATGTTTGATTGGACATTTCTACAGGTGTATATTATTTCGATTTTTTTGAAATTCTATTTTCCTTTGAGCAACGGTTGACATAAAAAAACAAAATATTTTTCAGAATTATTTTTATATTTAATGTTATCAAATTCTGTTGGATTCTTGAAAAAATCGATACTAAAATTAAAATGTTGAAAAGATGATATCTTAATTCTTCAACACAGATCAGAATTGTCAGTCTATTCATAAACGAGTACTTTTTATTAGTTATTGAAATTTTCAAAAATTTGCATGATTTTCAAACTTCTCTGTCTTTCCTGGTAGGGATACTAAGACCAAGCGGAATTTACAGTCAGATTAAGTAATCTATTTCGTTTATGCTAGGAAATGTCCAAATTCAATATTTATACCATACTTTACGGAAACTGAGCATGAAAGTTATACATCTATAATGTAAGTATAATACGGCAAATAGACTTGTGGTGCAAAACATTCATGTGTAGAAGAAAATATCTACAATAATAAAACATTTATGAGATACAGTACTACATGAGACAAATTCAATCATTTTTTATCGAAAGATTGGTGATTGGTTTCTTTGACTTTTTCTTAAATTGAAATAATTAAAATCAATATAATGATTCAATGATTTGGACTTGTAATTCATAGAGGCATAATATTGCCGTACGCATTTCTTATCGCAATACGAAACGCTTCTATCAGATATCGCAACACGATACGTATTTATCAAATATCGCAATTAAACATCGATATGTTGTTACACAACTAACATGACTAACAGATTATATATCATTTCTACAGATAATTACCATGATCATAGTTAGATAAATCTTTCTCATCTATTTTCTAGATGAAGTACGCAAAAGCCTTTCTCGTCTTGGCGATTATATACATCATCGGTAAGTTAAACGATTTCGAATTTATATTGTGGTCCTTAATCTTTATGAGAAAGAAAGATTTCAGCCTGACAACTAAGAAGCCAAATAAGTAGAATCATTTACTGCCACTTACTTCTTTAACTCATTACTTTCGCCGTTTGATAGAATATAGACTTTTCACACAGGCAATGATTCGCTGGTCCGCTTATGGTTTCATTGAGTTATGCCTTTAGCATTTATATAGTCATTATCCATATTTGTTATTAAAACAAACTTTCGCAGCAGGAGACCTAGTGCGAAAGTAGCGAAGGTTAGTACACAGCGAACGATTGTGCGAATGCAGTATCTTTTGTCTCCATCGCAAGCTAAGTGAGCCTTTAACTTTCGGCCTCGTGCATCACTTATGATATATTATTTGTTGAAATGTGCATATGGTGCACTGAACTATTACGATAGAACATATTTATAGGGTCTCAAATGATTTTCTATTTCATACGGTATTTATGAAATGAGGTGTGTGAATTTTACATCCCAAAGCCTTGGTGAGGGAGTTAAAATCACACTACGAGTTTCATACATATAAATAGTTAATACTGTATGGAATATAAACATTTGATATTCTTTTTACCACATGAAATATGACGTAATTGATCAAAATAACGTCATAACATCATTTCTCGCAACTAACGCACCAACGTCGCTGTTTCTATTGTGACCTTTCAATGGATCTGGAGCACTTCATCCAATGACCACGCTCCCAAAGTGATATGTAACTTGTTATCATGTTTCATTTAGTTATGAAATGGATTTATGTACTGAATAAAGAGTGTATCATGTTATAAATTTCGATAAGATAATTTCAACCAATAGGTTGGTATCTCTGCTTACGGATTCTAAGTCCTCGTGGATTTTCGCCTTATTTACTGACTTGAAATATATCTGTTAATTTTCTGATATTGAATTTGATGAATTATTCTGAAACTGAGGAGTACCTCCCTTATTCGGTCTTTTCGAAAATACAGAGTTACTTCCCATTTGTGCAGGTATCTGACGTCAATGCATTGTGACGTCATAAAATTCTATGGAAACCAGAACGAAATTCAGGGAAACAGGGTTACATGTATGACGTTCTCAAAGGAATTTAATGACGTCACAATGCTTTTACGTCAGATACCTGCACAAATCGAACGTAGGACTGTAAAATCGAAAAGACGAAATTGCATAACTCTGTTCATAGCTTCGTTTCATTATTAAAATATTCACTATTATGATTTCCTCCCCTCCGGCTTAGAGTTTGACTAATAATACATTGTTTGTTGAAATGCCAATTAGGTGGACTTGATTATAACATTAGATCATTTATTTCAAAATATGATAATTTTATGCTTCTCAGGATATTGTGTATGCCAATTTGATCATATTCTGCTTACTGCTTACTACTTTAAAATATTCATAGAAGCGTGTATAATGAGGTCATCTCATAAATTCATAGAAAATAATGTTAGCGACCGGATTACCTGCGCACAACCTTCCCCAGTAAGTTTGATTAACAAGACGCATCGATATTAGGGCTGAGTATCGAAACCAAATTTTCGTTACGATACAATAAGTATAAAAAGTACCGATATCGTATCTAATTTTCTACTTTGTAAAACGCACAAATTAGCAATTTTATTCACTAATGAATACCCCTCCCCAATACATACAAAGTCAAACGGGTTCTACTTTATAGTGTTATGGGTCAGAATACCACAAAACGCCAGCAAAAATCAGACAAAGACAGAATATAAATTTACAAGTTTAATTATGTACAAAATATATATATTTAAAATGATTACAACTTACAATACAATGTCCGGATCAAAGTGTCCGTTACGGTCCACAAAGTCTATCGAATGTATGGTTTCCGGTAATCACAAACGTTCTCGAAGATCGGTGTCCAAACGTTGTCAAATGGATTAAAGTCTCAACAAATAAAGTGTCCCAGTATATCAGAATAGATGAATAAATCGTGTCTACGAATGTGTACGAATGCCCCCTCACCACAGTTCCTCAGAGGTATTTATACTTAATACCAATGAATTTACCAGAAGCTTCTAGAACAATGACTCATTACAAATGATTAACAATAGAGTAAATTCTAGAAATCACAGTCATGTGATGATAATGATGTAACAAAGAACATACTGGAATATTCTCTAATGAGATAAACATGACATAGTAAAATCTAGAAAGAACCATTATGAAATCACAATACAACAAACTAAGTACATATGTACCTACACAAAAGTAAAACTAAAATAATACATGACCCACAACAATAGTTCTTGACATTTCTTTATAATTTGAATTCGATTGTGTTTACTAATAGGTCTTTTTTTCGCTTATTTTACCTGTATTCATAGATCAATTCTTTTTGATTTATTCGGTCGCAAACTTTCCGTCAAACAAATTTCAGAAAGAGGGCGCTACTGAAATGTATTTTGGTGGCTCCGCTGGAAGCATAACTGATGAGAATTTAATATTCGAAACACGTGTGTGATGCAGAAAAATGGTTTGAAATTTTCGTCATGAAGGCATAGAGTTGGAACACATGAACATTCCTGTAATTAAAACTTAAGATTGAGTCAATATTACTTTAAAGTTTCAATGGATCATGTTGAATGACAAAATATAACCTACATGCCGACCTTCCTATTAACATTACAGTTAATACTTTTCGGCAAATTTATCATGGCTAAAAAATCAACTAAATTGGGTATCAAATTTAGCCAAGAGAGAAAAGAATTAAAGAAATCTCAAATTTCGCATTAAAATAACTAAGTCGATAAAGACGTCATAAACGCGTCAAAAATGATAGGATTTTAATGAAATGAACAAACTTAAATGATACATCTCTCCTGATCATTCAGATACCATAAACTTTTCAATCCATGAGTTAAAGAAGATCCTGACGATAAACGCAACAGCACTCACAATAGAGCACCGAATTGAGCATCGACGCAGCGGTTCTGAAGACGATTGTTTAAGAGGAATACCCTCTTGGGCCTATTTTACCCCGCCCTGGATCCATCCCTGAAGGGATCTGGCCGAAATGAACAAACCTGGTACTTAGAGGAACTTTAGTACTTCATGCATGCCACATTTCATCAAAATCCTCGAAGGAGAAGACGAAAATGTGAAAGAAGATAACGGACGGACGCCGGACGCCGGACAGACCGGTATGATAATTTATCACTTTGAACCTTCTGCGCAGGTGAGCTAAAATGATTCGAGAGAAATACCAAATCTTACACATACAGGAAAATACAAAACATATCTGATTTAGTTGGCAAAATCCGTACAGCGGCTTCTCCTAGCATAAAAAGCAGGCCGCTCATACCGCTACCGTGTCACCTTGGCGTAGCGGTATGATCGGCCTGCTTTGTATGCTAGGCGAAGCCGCCGTTCGGAGTTTACCGACTTTATATACATGTATAACATATGCACCTATTTGGGAGTCCGCTGGTCGATAAAGGACAGGGTCCTTTGCCTCGGCTGAGCCCAAGTGCAATCAAATTCAAACAATAACAAATATTTGATTTAGTTTGAAATCCTTGAAAATCGATCGTATTTATTTATCTGCCCAAAATTGGATCAATTCTATAAAAGTTCTACAATCTAAAAAAAGAGAAGGAAGAATTTACAACACCGCCTCCAATCAAATACTACAAGTTATAAGGTTCAGAAATTTACAAAACATGTTTAATTAATTTTGAAAATCCTTGAAATAAAACGGAAGTGTTCCAACTCTTTACCTTCTTGGAGAAAATTTTAGACCAATTTTCATGCACCAGACACGCGTTTCGGATAGAAAATCCTCATCAGTAATGCTTCCAGCCAAAGTGATTTTTAGACACAGCCAAAATCCATTTCAGTGGCGCCCTCTGGTTTTATTTTTTGAATTTAAATTTGTGCATTGACTTTGCAGAGAGTGCGCGGCTCCAAATTTCCTGCAGGGTCAATTCAGTGGTATAGTTTAATAAAATGTATATTTGTTTGTCCATAAAGTATTATTACTATAAAAGCTATACTTACTTTTTCAAAGTGGAGATTGGAGAATGTGCCACGGCAGCACCTGCCAATGCGACTGAGGGAGCCGGTGGAGGAAATATGACTGGAGAAAACGCGGGCGGAAGAAATGCTGGTCATACATGGCTCGTGAACCCGATGGTTGTCCTATTCAACGCCATCATTTTTGTATTTTTGCTGTCTAGTAAATAACGGTGACTTTTAAAGTGTACGGAAACATCACTTGATAAAAATGACGCTGCATACGATTGCTGCTGAAGATGTTTCCTTTCAATTTATCAATTGCATAATGAAGAACAAATATACTCATCGGAGAGGAAATTAAATATTTTTTATATATATTTTTTTAATCTTTAACAAACTTCCTAATCAATTTCCTATATTATGGACAATAAAATTTCTCAAACATGTTTTCCTATTTTTATTCTCATTATGTATCTTAAATGCACATTCGTTGATTGAATTATTGATTTATTCAATATTTGTTTCCTCAATAATTTAAGAACTTATGTTTATAATCGAATGTTATTATCTTTATCTATTGATTTTATAAAATAAAAGAAGTTATTTTCTTATTTTTCTGTTATCTATTGCACGGTACATGTACAAAAAATAAAAGGCTTGTCAAATTGTATCCCTCTTATATGAATTTTCCTTGACAGATCAAATAAAGATAAGAAATTATTTACGTCTTTCATACCATATTTTGTGAATATGACTAAAAATGAACATACAGTCCATAAGTTATTGTCAAAAAATGGAAATGTTAACATCCAGGTAAAGGTAACAAAATTGGTAACCGTTTTAGATATGTTGGAAACATTTTTCTCTCGCCCCGGACAGAGCTATCTACAGATTTACCCGTTCTGAGACTAGTAGGCTCTATCACGATCTACTGAGTGAAACATAAAAGTTTACACGAGTGACGGAAAGATGAAAAATTTCCGTCACGAGTGTAAATTTTTATGTCTCACTCAGTAGAAAATAATGGAATCTATTTCCTCTTCCATGAAACATAAGAAAAAAGTGAATTCAAACAACGTTTCATGCCATATAACGCAATGTTTTCTGACGACGTTAAAATGACGTCACAATATGATTCTCTTTTATCATTGGTCAGTTGGAGCCTTTGAGATAAATTATGTGTCACACATAGGCTGTCTCACAGGGTACGAGCAAATCTGGAGAAGAAAACTCTGTCTCGCACCCCCCCCCCTGGATGTTTGTCTCGAACCCCCTATTGTAATGTCATAGACTTTAAGTAGGTTTAGCAGTGTTTGACGTCACATGGAGCAACATTTAACGCAAAACAAGCAATGTTTATTCATGAATTGTGTGAAAATTTATGAGTGAGAGAAAAATAATCAACTCCCACCCTTGTATCAAAAAATGTGATTTGATACTCGGGTGGGATTTCCCTGTCCTGGTACAAAGGAGTGATAGATTCTATTAAACTCTGTCTCATGATCGATTGTCCAAGCTCATTAAATGGTGTTTTGATCGATAGGGGAAAACCTATATTTGTACATATGAATCAAAGGGTTTCTTTTCCACCACAGATTACAAATCATACAAATCATGGACATGTGTTAACCTGTGTATTGCCTTGTCCTTCCTTTTGGACAATATTTATGTAAGATTTGTTGGGAAACTCTACAAGCAGGTTGTAGGGATTCCTATGGTACTAATTGTGCGCCTCTTGTTGCAGATTTATCTTTATACACATATGAAAGGGAATTTATCCAAACTCTTCAAAAGCAAAGAACCAATGATGATATGAAATGTTTCATTGGTACTTCTAGGTACATGGATAATATTCTGACTAACGACAATTCTGTTTTTGAAAAGTATAAAAATCTTATTCATCCACACAAATTGATTCTTAACAAGGCAAACTTTACAAACACAGAAACACCATTTTTGGACCTAAATATCCAAATTGTTAATGAAGAGATTCATTCAAGTGTGTATAACAAAAGAGATAATCATTTTGAATTCAACATAGTAAATTTCCCCATTTCACAGCTCATCCGGTATGCTGGAGCATGTACTGATGTTTTGGATTTTCATAGTAGAAATTAACAAATTACCAAGAAACGTTTAGAACAAGGTATTCGCTTTCACAAACTAGAATTTCTGGAAAATTTACAAAAATTATTGTCAACTTCTTTTGATCTTCGGACCAATACAGGCAACAGCGTATATTACTTTGGGTATTTCACATCCTGCATTTTATGATGACATAATTAACTAATTTATTAAGATAAGAAGGATCAAAGATAGACAACAGAACTATTGAAAATGCTTCAGAATCATGTAATGCCTTTCATACCGTGGCTTGGTACTTGATCGATCCACAGTCTTGTACCAGCGCATTCTTAAAACTTGCACTTTGACTAACTGTTACGACGGGAGTCCATGACAGGCCCTGTCCAAGCCTCTTTACAGAAGACGTACGCCCCGACCACCTGTTCTCTTTGAATGTCAGTCGGACTCCTCGGGTGATAACATACATGAGCTCGCGCCGGCAGAGCACGGGTTGTATTACGTACGCCCTCTTTTTATATCCATTTACATATGCATCTGTGTTGCTTGGGTCCCTGCATTTTGCTGTCTTGTTTGTGTGCGGTCATGTGACAGTGGGGATGTTGTTTTACACCACAATTGTACGTTCTTCGATACCTCTGGGTAACCGGAAAAGTGGAAGGGTTGTGCGAACGTAATCCAGGATAACCACACCTTCTGCTTTTTCCATGGCAGATGGCCGTCCTAAGTCGGCACGGTTGTCCATTGGTCTCGTTGGTTTATGTGTAGTCCTTTGTGTTTGATGTTTCTGTGTTGTGCGTTGACGTTCCTTGTCCCTTTTGCGTCTCTTTTTGTGCTTGTCTGCTCTGTGTTTTTGCATTGGGTGTTTTGGGGTTTTGCTGTGAGTGCAGCAACCTTGTGTTGTTGGAGACCCCCTCCTTTGTTTTGAATTAGCTCTTTCTTAGTGGTAGAGGATCTTGAGTTACAGCATTATATTCCTGTCAACTAAGTCAAGGGGACACACTCTTGTCCGTCTGTTCATATACACCAATTTCGTTTCCATATAATAACTCGAGTAATTCTCAATCTAGAATGATGGAAGTTCAAATATAGGGCTTTCATGTTGGTTTTGGGGTCAAAAGGTCAGAGGTCAATGTCAAACAAGGCATTATTGTAAGCAGCTAGCAACTATTGTTATTGTAATTGAATAATGTCTTTGCATAGAAACTTCAACATCGTAGCGTCGTAACATTGCCATCGTAACATCGTAGCATCGCCATCGTGACATCGCTGACGACGGCACGATGGTACGAAAGTAGTCGTGTTCATGGCCTAGATCTGATTAATATACATGTTGTGGTTGTCGACAGCTTTTGTCACAATTTTTTTTAAAAAAGTGTTTACTAACCATCTAGTGTATTATTGTAAAAATATCAGTAGCAGTATTAGTAGAATATAATAGCGTTTTCATTGGAAAATCGTGATCGTCTTGAACAGATACACAAACTTCATATTTTCAAATTACAGATGACTTTTAAACAGCATCATTGTTTATTTTTACCCCTCCCCCTTTCCAATTCAATAACATTACATTGTCATTGTAAGCAGCTAGTAGCTAGCACTTCCGTATTATTAGGCCGTGCAATAAAATTCTATTCCCTAAGTCGGCGTGATGTCACACAAAGGTTCAATTAGAGATAAGCACAGAGAAGTTCCGAAAATAGTTGGGGGATAAACTCGTTGTTTATCATAGAGCATAGTGTATGGAAATTGCTTTATATCTAGAATCTAACGTTTACATCAAGAATGAAACTACTAGAATTCATTGAAGGAACTATTGATGAATTAGCTCTTAGCTCCTCAAACCCTAATATAAAACGAGATTTGAAGAAGGAACAAACAAAATCACGGATTTTTCATAGGGCACACTGAAAAATCTAGAGGCACATCCCCATGTAAACATGGCGGAAATTTGGTCATGTGACCAGTCCGACTTTAAGAATCCGTTGAGATTGTTAATGTTGGTGTTTTGGGTGGTTTAATAAAATCTCTCAACATGAGGGACGACGAGACTAATATAATCTTACACCACCACGAGCTAGGGATGGCGATTTCTCAACCCGAGTGTATAAATTTTGCAAGTCCATGACGAGGCTTGCCGAGTCATGGACAAGCAAGATTTTTACACGAGGGTTGAGAATTAGCCATCCCTCCCTTGTGGTGGTGTTTGATTATTTTTCTCCCACGTTATCGACTATCTAGAGTGTCTGTTATAATCACCAGTTTGCCTTGCTTCCATAACGTCGCTCTGGTAGCGATGACGTCAGAGGGTGAGATCGATGACGTCAGAGGGTGAGATCGATTTATCTCACCCCAGGGAACTTTGAGAGTTCTCAGTCTCAAGTTGGAGAAGTTATAATGCTTTATATCTTCATTGCATCGTCCAAACAATTTTTGTAGTGCCAAACTCAGTCGCTCATAAATAAACCGATTATTCAGATTTTACGATTAGCCTCCTTGTCTGCTCTCAGAACGAAGTCGTTGTAGTTTGAGTTTGCTTTGGAATAGCGTATCAGTTGCGAGATGAATACACCAAATTACGCATGGGAGGAAGAAATGTTATTTCTTACAGATGACTTAGGATAGGGAAATTTGTCGGTGTGTATTGGCAGTAGGGAAAGTAAACAAATTCATGAAAATCACTTCGTGCTTTACATAGTTTTCTTCCATTCCCAACTGCCAACTCACATCGATAAAACGTAAAAGCTGAAAATCAATCCCTTAAAAAAGTATTACGTACACTTGTCTCGAGAAGATTATTATACGATAAGTTAAGATTTACACAGAGAAAAAACAATTCTTTCGAATCTATATCATATGAAACGAATGATTATCTTACTTATTAACATATCTATTTCATTCTCATATTGATGAATTCATAGCAAAAACATTCTGAATGTATTGCAAAATCAACCGTCAACAATATCAAAGAACTTGTTATTGATCGACATGTATATATAGAGCGAAAAAAGATGCAATTGTAAAATAAAATACATGTATAGTTCTAGACTAAAAGTTTTAAATCAAAATTCGAAACTGCATTTCAAATTCTGTGCAAACAAGTAAAGGTATGATTCCTTCGTGTTTGTTAAGATTACAGTTATTCATCATATTGAAGATAAGAAAAACGTTCGGTTGAACAGCCAATATCCTTTGATCCATGCGATAAACCAATCCAGAATATCAACAAATGCATGCTTAACTCAAATATCACTCTTCGTCCCTCTATTCAATTATATAAAACCATGTCATAAATTTTTCATCCGAGATCATGCGATCTTATTGCAAAATCTTCTTAACATGCGCAAGGCGCCTTCATATTTCCTTGGTCAAATAGTGAAATCCGTACTAATTTGATATAGGTTTACCTCTGGTCCGGAATCAATTTGTTTTCAATATTACATGCAATACCCGATACAATATTTTCAATTTTTCACCAACTGTGCATGTTGTGTGAATAAATTTGAAACGTGCAACTGTGCTGCCACAGAGCAGCCTTCTACATGCCTTTGTAAATATGCATGTGTCGAACAATTCATTCTCATTACTGGCACCCCAAAAATAAATGATTTAGATCTAGATGGAAAAAATTAGTATGGTTTCCCCTTTGTTATTCAGGTATCTATTTTATTAAGAGTGAGAGGGTCCAAATTACTTGTAGGTTTTTTTAAATGAAAATATAGAATGAAATCGCAAATTTAAATCATTGGATTTCACATATTTTCATCATTTACGTTGTCGCCAACGAAAATATTTCTCAAATACCTTCATCGGAAAGTCAGTAATTGAAAGAATAAACACTTTGAACACTTAGTCACGGGGAACATTTTAACAGCTTCATACTGCAACAAAAATTATTAAGATAAACGAAGTGACCAACTCTGCTACAAGAGCCGTGTGGGCAAATCATTTCTAAATGAGGTGTACCGAACATACATGTTTCGAATGATTGAAGAATTATCGTCAGTGGTTGTGGTACTTGATAAAGCATATATTGATTCAAAGTTTGTCAGATAGCATTGCGAATAAAAAGCAAAAATAGGTTTTAAAAAGTTAAGATACAATGTATTATTAAATACATTTAAAACGTCAAAATTTTTACATTAGATCAAGAGGTGAAAGAGATACAATAAAGGTCAAAGGTGATAAGCACGGAAACCTATAAGATATATTGTAAAAGAAAGGATGATATCTCCTACAATACTCGGTTGCAGCACCCACAGCAAAATTTCAAAACACCCAATGCAAAAAAAAAAACAAAACAAAAACCAGAGCCTACATTTACATCCACAGAAAGTGACGCAAAAGGGACAAGGAACACCAACACCCACCATAGAAACATGAACCATACAAGCCTACACAAAAAAAAAACCAACGAGACCAATGGGCAACCGGTGCCGCTTCAGGACGGCCATCTGCCACGTAAAAAGTAGACGGTGTGGGTATCCTGGATTACGTGCGGAGAACCCTCCCACTTTTCCGATTACCCATAGGTCTCGAAGAACGTACAATCATGGTGTAAAACAATATCCTCACTGTTAGATGACCACACACAAACAAGACCGTTAAACGCATAGGCACCATCAACAGAGATGATGTAATATGTAAATGGATATAAAAAGAGGACGTGCGTTATACAGTCCGTGCTCTGCCGGCTGTTGCGAGTTCATATATATATTTTTTTCTTTTTTTTTTGTTACACTTCATTACATCATACGTTGTAAGTATATTGATCTCGGTGTAGTTTTTTTTTAATAGAGAAAGGAAGAAGAGAGATGACTCTTATACCCACATTCACTCACTCATTCATACTAATCTAAGCAAATATATAAATATAATTAATTCTTTCATTTTGTGCATAAACATGTACATAAATATGAATTTCATATATTTTATCACCCGAAGAGTCCAACTGACATTCAGAGAGGACAGGTTGTCGAGGCCCTGTAAAGAGGATATAATCCTTTTTATAAAAATCAAGAGGGAGGATCAATCTTAGGACAAACGTGTACAAGTATATTGTACACCTTCTTTTGATTATAGAAATATTTCATTGACAAATTGTCCTGGCTTGACCTAGGCATAGTCCACATTATCACTAATGATTTCATAAACTACAAACAAAAAACCCGAATCAAAATGTAAACTTCACAACCCATGGGTATACAAAATCACCAAAATTTGCAATATCAAACGAAAAAAAAAAAACCCGCAAAGTATTCTGCAAAATGACAGAAGTGATTCCTTAATGGAGATGAGATTATTGTAAAGGAACTGTAAGAATAAGTGCTTGATTTAGCTCAGAAATAGTTCGATTGTTTCTCGTGCGATGTCAATCGTTTGAAAGAAAAAAAATATCAGGATAAAAATACACTGCTCAAAAAAATTAAGGGAGCAAGGTTTCTACTTTCATATCACACACGTTTGCAGCTTCTTATTCTAATGATGAACATAAATGTATTAAGACATATTTCATAGTCATTTCTTTATTAGCAATGTCTGTATTGAACAGATTAACCATATACACATGATAAAACTTGATTATGTAGCCTTGCTTATCCCAAAAATATTACAAGCTATGTGCCATTATATTACAATGGGAAAATCGCTCCTTTAATTTTTTCAGCAGTGTATAATGTATCAGAAGTTTCCTAATTGATATATTAATTACAAAGATTTGTTGTAAGATTTTAATGAAACGGTTTGGAGAGGTAGGGGGTACCAAAGTCGGAACAAGTCAAATAGCTAGTGAACATATACTAAAAATGGATTATGTTACCTAAATTTGTTATGAATTATGTTCCATCCCAATTTATGTTAATATTGAAAAAGAAACATATATTTGAAGATCTTATATAGATATAATCGGTAAACTGTGCAATCCAGAGCCTGTAAACTGTCTTATTTTGTAATACTGGGCCACATTGAAGGCTTTCTAACGCGAAATACACACTGTGACTTTTTATCGTTTATTGCAACCAAAACTGTAGCATATTCGTCGGATTACACTAAGAATAGATAATTCACACGAAAAAAGAAGAAATGGACATTTTTTATCTATTTTACCACATCAAAAAAATAGTCCAACGGTTACCCCTCTTTTTTTGTCTGTGGGCTATAATATAGAACCACACTTTGTCAGAAAAATTGTATTTGTGATATAAACCTTTGGTGAAGTTTACACTCTGTAACTCGGGGTTGAACAATGTTGTCTCCTATTATTATGAATAATATATCCAACATCACAGTGGATTCAGATACGGACGAAGTAAGTTGTCCTTTCTACTACAAACGTTTCTCCAGTTTTTCATTTTGAAATTTCGATTTTTCAAGACATATGTTTTACGTCTTATTCTAATAGTTCCTTGGTTTTAATTTGTCAGGTCACAATTTTCGTCATTTTCGTCATTGTCTTCCTTACATTCTGTTAACCGACAAATATAAATACTCTTGACTTATTTTGTAGTATGACAAATATGGATAATGACCATATCCCTGTATACAGCATAAAATCGATAAATCAGAAAATCAGAAACCGAAGGCATACAAAATCAGGATAAAACAGAAACCAAAGCAAACAAACAAAAATCTCAACCACATGAAAAGGAGCGGACTCCCGATAGGAGAGTGAGACCAGGTGCCCAGGAAGAGTAAGCATCTCCTGCTTGCATGCAACACCCGCCGCTTCAATTCGGTAGAACTGTCACATCCGGTAACTTCCATTTCGGAAGACATATAGTACATCTTTGGATGGATGGTTCAAATGGTCTATGACAGAATATCATCCACCATTCTGGAGAGTGGGACATCATAGTGTATGACGAGTTCCCCATATCGACCGTAGAACTTCCTCAGTGACGATGTTAGTCGGTCACAAACATATCCCTGACTGAGAAGCTTATCTGAAAGACGCCTAGCTCTCAGAACAAAATCCGTATATTGGTACTTGCTCTGGCATAGCGTATCAACTGAACACGCCATAAGCAGGCGATGAAGGGATGTTGCTACTCAGAAAAGGAAAGTCTGTAATGCTGAAATTGAAGTCGTCACGTTTGTCATAGAGTGAAGTGTTCATGTGACAATTAGTCAGTGTCATAGGACAACATTTTGTCCAAATAGGATGCTGAATTATTTGTCTCTGTAGTTTCTTTGACTTCAAGCTCCGAAGGATAGATACTACTGAGGTAATCCGCAAAATTTGGATTGTTGATGGACAACACATCGTCTATGTGTCTGTGAGTGAAGTTGAAGTCAGAAGCTAAGTATCTTTTCCCTTCAGAGACCAAAAATTGAATGAATTCAGCTTCATACGAGTAAAGGAAAATGTCGGCAAGTTGGGCACAATTGGTCCCCATTGGAATTCCAACAATTTGCTGGAAGACCTTTCCTCCAAACACAACAAAAATATTGTCGATCAGAAAGTTTAACATCTGAATAATATCAGTTTCAGTGTACTTATTTTCAGAATCGGACTTTTCTTTTACAAAGTAGGTTTTGTCATAGTTAACAACAATAAATTTGTATTTGTGATTACCGTTCTTACTTGTAAACGCATTACTTATAATTTTTGCGAGTCTCTCTTTCAATTTAAAATGTAGAATTGTAGTGTAAAGTGTCGAAAAATCAAAGGCTTTGATCGAATGGACTCTACTTAAATGCATGGATTTCAGATGTTCTGAAAGAAAGTTCCTTTTAATTCTTTAAAATCCATATCTGGTTGATACCACTGCGAGAATATACTGTCGAACAATATTTTTGAAGCCCAGATTTGATTTCAGATGGAAGTAATTGGAATTGTTAATATGATTCTCCTACGGAGGGAAAAAGAAGCTGAATGTTTCAAGTTTTAAAAAATACGTACCTTATTAGTCTGATTATGAAAGGCAAATAATTGATAACTAAATACGTATTCAAAGATGCATATACTTTTCTAATATACTTCACTTATTCTCTCTTGTAGTATGGAGCAGTTAAACCTGTTCGCCGTGATTCGATGTTTGAAGTGAAATAATTATATATACTTCTTTCCAGCTCTGTCGCTTGAAATAACGTTAAATATCTTCAAATTCAATAGAAGCTTTGTTTTGGTACTTTATCAATTTGACATCATAAATACTATTTTGCTATTTCGGAAACTCTTTTTCGAAAAAAAAAAATCGAAATCAAAAGAACATCTGAGCACCGTCCCTCCAATACTAATTTTGGTCATATATTTTATTTATCTAGTATGCTATGAATCGACCCTACAGGAAAATTGGAGCCGCGCACTCTCTGCAGAGTAAATGCAGAAATTTCACTTGGAAAAAGTAAAATCAGAGGGCGCTACTAAAATTAACTTTGGCTGTGTATTGAAATCACTTTGGCTTGGGGCGTCACTGATGACGATTTACTATCTGGAAAACGTATCTGGTGCAGCAAAATTGGTTTTATTAATCAAGAAGGTAAATAGTTTGAACACTAATTCTGTATTTACCGGCAGTCATGACTGCCGGTATACTGTAATCAATCGTGACATACTTGCACGGATAAAATGACTCTTGGCAATATGATTGGTGGACAACTACAAAATATGCAAATATTCGTCAAGGTTATTCTAACTCTGTACATAAGATGCTTCCATCAAGTCCGCTGAAGAGTCTAGATGACTTGACAAATGAAAGTCATATCGTATCAGTGCATTTTCTTCCGAAAGATGCATCGAAAAGTCTTTGTACCGATACGTCCTACAACAAATCACAGATCCTCGGAAATTTCCGTAGCTTGAATCGGAAATAAAAATGGAAAAGCCCGGAAATGTGCGATTGGTCTAACAAGAATAAAAATCGTTTATTCCATTTCTTTCTTACTAGAATTTTACAATATTTAATGTCAGCTAACTGCCGGCAAGCTTTTTGTAAAAGCTAATACTTGTATTTTAATTACTCATTGATGATCATGTTTTCAACAACAAAAAAGCTTGGTGATTATATACATGTCCCTAAGTGGTTGTTTAACGATAAATGTATAATAAAAAGTTAACAGAAACAGATCTAAAGGTAGATCTAAATGGTAGCGGTAGTTTTCAGTTTGAATCTGAACATACGAATATACATTTTGGGATCCTTCGATGACGAATTTACTGTCCTGTTCACTAAATCCAGAGCACCCTGTTTTGGCGATTTATTCTGTCGTCTGAAGAACTTTGCTATAAATAATTGTTTCCGAAAATTGACCTCCTTTAGTCGTAATTGGATATAAACCTCAACTTACCCTATCAACTGCCTTTAAACCACAAAATGAAAAATAAAAATGTCTACGGGAAATTCCCATGTAAATTTCAGACCGCCGCCATATTGTTCTCCGTGTCAACAATAGTAAACAGTGACGTCAAAGCCTCCGACGTAGAAAGAAATTACAAACAGGTTTGCTGTATTTGGGCGTTCACTGGGATTTGCAGCCGTAAAACTAGCCGTCTCATTTTGACCTAGTTTTCGTTCTTCTCATTCAGATGGCATTGTCCTCTTAAATGTATACTTTGTCATACTAAATCATTTGAAAAAACTCCAGAAATTAACATCAAAGAAGTACACATCAGTCTCAAAGTCGTTAAGGCACGGCAAAACCATAAGAAAAAGTAAAACGTGAATAATTCGTCGCCCTTTCATCACTGAGCAACTTAATCCAAATAATGTAATCACTGCATTCATTCGGATCAGCCTCGACCTTTTCCTTCGAAGTTTTTTTCAAATGATTTAGTATGACAATAATACGGGTGCAAATCCCAGTGAACGCCCAAATACAACAAACCTGTTTATAATTTCTTTCTACGTGAGGCAAACAATGATGGAACATCAAGCGTCATTCGAACTCTGAGAATTCTGGATATTCACAATCATTTTCAGCTATCTATTTGGCATACATTTCAGATTATGTTTAGAGCATGTCGAATGTTTTGGATTTTCATAGTATATCAGTATACAAATTTTTAAATTACCAAGCAACTTTTAGGTTAAGGTTTCCGCTTTCTTGAACTACTCAAGATGTTTTGGAAATTAAAAAAAAATCTGTCACCTTCTTTTAAAATTTGGACTTATACAAGCAACAGAGTATATCACTTCCTGCCTTTTATGGCGACATAATGAATACTACCCAAATGGAACGAAAATATTCTTTGAAAAGTTATCTTGGATGAAGGTCAAGCGTCTTTTGCGACATTGGCCTTAGACCTTGGATCAAGGTCATGACGTAGCCTAGGCCCTAAAATCATTTATGTGAGATATTATTGAAATCCATGAACAGGGAGAGGGGTTATGCCCCGAACAAGGTTTTGTACATGATGTTTATTGTGACCTTGATCTTTTATTTGACCTATGTTCAAGGTCAAGACACACACTTAGGTCCTAAGAAACGTTTCTGTGAAATATTATTGAAATTCATCAATAGGTGGAGGAGTTATGCCCTGAAAAATGTTTAAGAAATGGTTTCTATTGTAATCTTGACATTTGACCTTGTTTCAAGGTCATGACATACCCTTAGGTTCGAAGGAACATTTCTGTGAAATATTATTGAAATCCATCCACAGGGAATACTTATGCTCTGGACAAGGTATGAAGGACAGACAAGCGGACAGACGGACAGAACATGTTTGCGGGGGTATAATAAACAAAATTAGACGGATCGAATGTAGAGAGAATAACTATAGAATGTTAAACGTCTTTAAATTCAATAGCATCATTTAAAACCTGATAAATTTACAGCATGGACCAGACATGCACGTTTCGGGTACTGAACCCTCGTCAGTGATCCTCAGTCTAAACAATGTAATATAGCCAAAAAATATGAAAATTATTATCATTGTCCAAAAATGTACCGAAAGACGAAGCAGAATGGATGGGATATGATACTACAGGACCCACGTTTTAGAAATTTCAAGAAATTTTGAACAGAAAATATCAAATGCGTTGAAGAGACAGACGATCAACCGAAGTTGATCGAACTTGGCTACATGTGCCCTCGGGGACTCTTGGTCCACCAGCAGTGACACTCACGAAGTAGTTCAAATGTTAAACGTCTTTAAATTCAATAGCATCATTTAAAACCTGATAAATTTACAGCATGGACCAGACATGCACGTTTCGGGTACTGAACCCTCGTCAGTGATCCTCAGTCTAAACAATGTAATTAATATAGCCAAAATATATGAAAATTATTATCATTGTCCAAAAATGTACCGAAAGACGTAGCAGAATGGGTGGGATATGATGCTACAGGACCCACGTTTTAGAAATTTCAAGAAATTTTGAACAGAAAATTTCATATGCGTTGAAGAGACAGACGATCAACCGAAGTTGATCGAACTTGGCTACATGTGCCCTCGGGGACTCTTGGTCCACCAGCAGTGACACTCACGAAGTAGTTCAAATGTTAAACGTCTTTAAATTCAATAGCATCATTTAAAACCTGATAAATTTACAGCATGGACCAGACATGCACATTTCGGGTACTGAACCCTCGTCAGTGATCCTCAGTCTAAACAATGTAATATAGCCAAAAAATATGAAAATTATTATCATTGTCCAAAAATGTACCGAAAGACGTAGCAGAATGGGTGGGATATGATGCTACAGGACCCACGTTTTAGAAATTTCAAAAAATTTTGAACAGAAAATTTCAAATGCGTTGAAGAGACAGACGATCAACCGAAGTTGATCGAACTTGGCTACATGTGCCCTCGGAGACTCTTGGTCCACCAGCAGTGACACTCACCAAGTAGTTCAAATGTTAAACGTCTTTAAATTCAATAGCATCATTTAAAAATACGTCAGAATCATCAAACGCCTTTTACACCGTGGAAATAATCCTAATGTCACCAGACGGACACTCGGCATGGTACTTCACTACAGCCGTGTACTACCAGCGTATTCTTGAGACTTGTACTCTGACTGACTGTGAAGACAGGATTCCATGACGGGCCCTGTCCAAAACTCTTCAGAGAAGACAGGACCCCGATCACCTGCCCTTTCTGAATGTCGGTCGGACATATCTGGTGATAACATGCATGAGCTCGCTACAGCAGGCAGAAAAAAGTCTGTATTTTGCACGCCCTTTGCTTTTCATAGCCATTTACATATTTATCTGTGTGTTTCTTGGGCCTCTGCGTTTTGCTGTTTTGTTTGTGTGGTCATCTTACATTGCGGAGGTTATTTTACACTACAAAAGTGGGAGGGTTGTGCGTACGTAATCCGAATAGCTACAATATTTGCTACTAATGTAGCAGATGGCCGTCCTAAGTCGGCACCGATTGCCAATTAGTCTCTTTGGGTTTTATGAGGTCTTTTGTGTTTGGTAATTTTATAACGTGTTTGCTGTTCCTTTTGTGTCTCTTGCTTACGATGGCTGTTTGATATGTTGTGAGCCTCGTATTAAAGAATTTGAATTTTATCATACATTTTGCATTATTTTTCTACATAACCCCCTTCAGTATATATACAGGTTTGCCACCGGTGTCACTTAAGTCCTTTTTTGACTGGTCAGAAAGCCATCCACTG
This sequence comes from Pinctada fucata, assembly GCA_028142955.1. Lineage (NCBI taxonomy): Eukaryota > Metazoa > Mollusca > Bivalvia > Pterioida > Pteriidae > Pinctada > Pinctada fucata. Next base: position 21,795,082 of record AP027112.1, on the reverse strand, counting down.
AAAATATGAGGTCATCATCGGACTGAAAGTGGGTGCCAGAAATAGCTGCTTTCATTTTTGGGGTAGATGAAAGTCTGATGGCGCAAGATCAGGTGGATACTCAATCAAATTATAGCCACAATCATGAATGGCAGCCATGGTAATGCTTCCAGATGGAAGAACACACCTTTAACTAGTGCGCTTTCCGCGGCATTTCAGTTTAATATTTTCCTGTAACTGTGTCAGAAGTGAAGCATAGTATGTGCCATTGATTGTTTGTCCTTTTGGGAGATTATCTATTAGCAGAATACCTTCTGCATTCCAGAAAACCGAGGCTCACAATATATCAATCACCCCTCCTTTATGTCTTCTCTGCTCTGTTTTCACTTCGGGTGTTTTTATGATTTGCTGTTGGTCTGCAACCGGGTCTTGTTGGACTCCATATCTCCTCCTCTCTTTCAGAATTTTTCTTTTCATATATTTACTATTTGAATTTTCTTTTCGATCTCATGCTTCACTGATGAAATACTATTTACATTTCAACTTCCTTACCTTTCAATGGAAGTAATTAAAGCTTCTGTTAGCACATTCCAATGCCTACACATTATCACTGAAATTGTTTTGGACATATTTTATATTCAATTATACCATTTAATAGACCCTACATGAAATTTAGAGCCGATTTAATTTAACGAAAACACTATCTGAATTTAGGAATTACACAAGGGACGCCACACTTGATTGTTTTGGCATCTAACGATATTTTGGCTTTAAGGTTCTTACAGTGATGAGGATATCCGTAACTGATCCACCCAATACAGAAATTTCATTGCCGAAGGCAGCTCTGTGACAGCAGAATTGGCACAGTTTTGTTTACTTCATATCGCAATATTGATACACTAGTAGTATTTGAGAAATAGCTAAAACTACGAGAACTTCTTTTAGATGACAAGGCGTCTAACTGAGAAAAAATTCTCCAAACAGAGTTGTCTCCTCCTTACAGTCAAACAATCTCTGTCACAGACTCCAAGAAATGGCAAGAATCCTGCCCTAAAGTAACTATCACACGTCATAGCGGCAAGTCTGTGACAGTAATGTTGTAGAGTAGGGTAACGGAACGTCAAGTTGAGCCGCCTGGAGTTTGACTAAGAAGCTACTAAATATGAGGTTTATTTCTATGCATGTCTGCTCTGTGTATTTTCATGGTTTTTTTAGTGTTTTGCTGTGGGTGCTGCAACCGAGTGTTGTGGGAGATTCCCATCTTTCTTCTAAATGACTGACAATGTTACTGAAAAAAACTTGTTGAGACGTGTACAATGCAATGAAAATATTTATAATTGCATGAGAATATCTCATAGTCTACATTGTTAAAAGATAATGAAGAATAGAACCATCCAAAAAACACTGAATTTGAGGTCTTCAGCAGGTTGACCTTGTACCTGATCGACATGAAAATACTTTCTGTGAATACTTCCGGAAATACTTACTCTTCCTCGGTACCTGTGCCCTGAGTTTCACAAAAATTCTTAAGAAAAATTTCAGAAATTTTCGCAACTTTCGTCGTCACCTAAAACCTTTTTTTCAAATTAGATTTTACTGTGCTTTCTGATATCATTTCTACATACTAAATATAAATTTAGAATCGAAACAAGACATTATGACTTTTTGTTTATGAAAAGGACTAAGCGATCAAAAGTTACGAAAATTCCTAAAATTTTTCATAAGTATTTTTGTCTAGCATCATCTTCATTAGTTATGACAAATATTGAGTTGGCGAAAACTTAAGACTCCACTTTCTTCAAAACAAGGAATAAGAAGCAAATACATGTAAATTCATTAATCAATCAAAATTGTTTTATTGGTGTCAAACACATGAACAGTTATAACAAAAGAATGAGATATACAAATCAATCGATCAAGGAATGAGAAATTATCACAGGAGAAATTAATAATAGCCAATACAGCATATGGTATACCATTGAAAGATATCGTATCTTTTAACATTTAGATTAACATAATCCGTAATCCTTGAAATTAAATAGGTCACAAGAAAAAAGTGCACAAGTTTCATAGTAAACAGATATGTCAAAATATATACAACCTAGTATGTGAAAGGGGTAGGGCTACAAACTCAAATAATGGCCATATTTTTTCACAATGTCGGAGGCTCCATCAAAAACTTATCAGTGATTTGACATTGTGATAAGTTCTCCAATACTTGTAATAATTCGATCTATGCCACAGATTTAACTACATAGAAAGTGGATTTCCGGCCAAATTCAATAATTTTCATTGAAATTGCTGCAAAACTTTCTATGAATTTCTATAAAATTAGCAATCTTAATAATTAGTCCCCTACCAGCAACGCCGAAGTTTCCTCTAGGTCTGTCCATCTGTAATTGTTTGTATAATCATTTGGCCAAATGAAATTCTTCACTAAAAATAAAATATTTCAGCATATTTAGCTATTTTTTGTTGACATTTGATTACATCCTTTAGTTATACTTTTTATATATGGTACTCAAATTTTTGCAATATTCATAAAATAATACATTTCTTATAAAATTTCATTTAATGAAAATTCGATTCAAGCACCGATTTTGAGGTCTTGTGGCCTAACCCTTTTAACAACTACATAACTTTGAATTTGACCTAGACAATTTCTTAATGCTGAATATTCCTCATCAAGTCATAAATGTAATACTTCAAAGTGAATGTAAGTACCAGAAGACATAATTATATTATATTATGTGTAAATTTACAAATGGACCATTCACATAAGAGATTGATGTTACAATATGCAAGATCGCAACTACAGCGTAAGCAGCATGTCCGTTCTGATTTGCATTTAGTCACCTACCTACATCATTCAAAACTTGGGCAACCTTTCTGTCCAAGTAAACTGATGACGTCAAAACAATGGAGAGCAATCAAAGAATGCGAAAAAATATTTATATAAACTTGATGTTCACCGAATCATTAGTGTAGACATGTAAACAGTTGAACGATATACATACATGTATCGTTGCATTGTTCTGAAGAATCCTTTGGAGTCATCATTCATAAAATAGACATCAAAAGGTCAAGGTCAAAATTTGCTTGGGGAACAATTAATGCTGATGGAGTATAAACAACTGATGTTGACTGAAGTATTTGCGATCTTCCGTATTGATAGTGAAACAGACGTACAGATATTCAAAGGGACTTCAATGGAGTCTGATGCGGACACGGCAAGTATCACAAATAGTTTACAATTTTAAAGTACCTTTACATTAAACATGAAAGTGTTTCAAAATGAGATTCCATATGATTTTATGGTAAGATGATATTTATGAAATTGGTTCACACATATATCATATCAAAATAATACCTTTTGCATTGCATAATATATGTACATGTGTATATAATGCACCACGTGGGATCGAAACATATGATGTTGTGACTCCTTACAGAGGTTTTTGATTGTTTTCTCATCATTTTAGTGATGCTGTACAAATCTGATGAGACGTTGCAGTAGGACAATGCCTAATAAGCAAGTCCATACCGTTTATATATCTGAAAAAACTATAGTTTTTGCAAACACTTCAAGAGTTCTGCTAGGTCAAGAACATTTCTGTCGTTGATAAACTATTGAAGTGTTTGCAAAAATATACCTAGACCTTATGCATTGATGTATTAGACATTGCCCTACTGCAACGGCTCATCAGTTTTTTAAAGTTTAACTTACAAAATGAAAAAATTCCAAAAACTGTCTAAGGAATCACGACACCATACGTTTAGATCCCATGCGGTGTGATGTGACTGCACAAAAATAAGCAATGAAGTTGGCTTCTATGTAATTATTACAGTTTGAAATTCTCTTTTTAATTCCAGCATCTTATTCAGCATTCATAATCTTTTGAATTATCAAATATTTTTTATAAATATCAGTTCAAAATGTTGTTTTTTCTTTCAACAAAGAAATATACGTGCAATACTATATGATTGTAATGAATATAAAACATAGGTAATCACAGATTACGAAGCTCACCTCGTGACAGCAAAATTCAATTCAAACATATTTCTTAGTACATGTATATTGGCTTTTAAAGGCAAAACCACTCAAGCGGAAAAAGTAGGTCAAGGTCATTTTATGAAAGTTTGATCAAAGATACATCCAATATGCAAGTTTGGTACATGTAGCAGTTATACTTTGCTCAATATTGGCTTTTAAAGGCAAAATCACTCAAGCGGAAAAAGTAGGTCAAGGTCATTTTATGAAAGATTGATCAAAGATACATCCAATATGCAAGTTTGGTACATGTATCACTTATACTTTGCTCAATATTGGCTTTTAAAAGTAAAATCACTCAAGCGGAAAAAGTAGGTCAAGGTCATTTTATGAAAGTTTGATCAAAGATACATCCAATATGCAAGTTTGGTACATGTAGTAGTTATACTTTGCTCAATATTGGCTTTATAGAGCAAAATCACTCAAGCAGAAAAAGTAGGTCAAGGTCATTTTATGAAAGATTGATCAAAGATACATCCAATATGCAAGTTTGGTACATGTATCACTTATACTTTGCTCAATATTGGCTTTTAAAGGCAAAATCACTCAAGCGGAAAAAGTAGGTCGAGGTCATTTTATGAAAGTTTGATCAAAGATACATCTAATTTGCAAGTTTGGAACATCTAGCACTTATACTTTGCTCAATATTGGCTTTTAAAGGCAAAATCACTCAAGCGGAAAAAGTAGGTCAAAGTCATTTTATGAAAGTTTGATCAAAGATACATCCAATATGCAAGTTTGGTACATGTAGCACTTATAATTTGCTCAATATTGGCTTTTAAAAGCGAAATCACTCAAGTGGAAAAAGTAGGTCAGATGCTGCATCCGATGCATGGGTCCATCTCGGCATCCAAAGATGAATCACTTGTGCAAGTTTGGTTACTGTAGCATTAGTACTTTGTCAGATACTGAGCTACCCCAAACTTCTTATCCAAGTCACTCAAGCGGAAAATGTAGGTCAGATGCTGCATCCGATGCATGGGTTCACCTCAGCATCCAAAGATGAATCACTTGTGCAAGTTTGGTTACTGTAGCATCAGTACTTTGTCAGATACTGAGCTACCCTAAACTTCTTAACCAAGTCACTCAAGTGGAAAATGTAGGTCAGATGCTGCATACGATGCATGGGTTCACCTCAGCATCCAAAGATGAATCACTTGTGCCAGTTTGGTTACTGTAGCATTAGTAGTTTGTCAGATACTGAGCTACCCCAAACTTCTTATCCAAGTCACTCAAGCGGAAAATGTAGGTCAGATGCTGCATCCGATGCATGGGTTCACCTCAGCATCCAAAGATGAATCACTTGTGCAAGTTTGGTTACTGTAGCATTAGTACTTTGTCAGATACTGAGCTACCCCAAACTTCTTAACCAAGTCACTCAAGCGGAAAATGTAGGTCAGATGCTGCATACGATGCATGGGTTCACCTCAGCATCCAAAGATGAATCACTTGTGCCAGTTTGGTTACTGTAGCATTAGTAGTTTGTCAGATACTGAGCTACCCCAAACTTCTTAACCAAGTCACTCAAGCGGAAAATGTAGGTCAGATGCTGCATCCGATGCATGGGTTCACCTCAGCATCCAAAGATGAATCACTTGTGCAAGTTTGGTTACTGTAGCATTAGTACTTTGTCAGATACTGAGCTACCCCAAACTTCTAAACCGGACGCGGACGCGTGGGGTTATAGCATAAGCTCACTCAACTTCGTCGAGGTGAGCTAAAAATTTGACATTAATTTTTCAGATATTTAATATTTTTACAACACATCCAGGATCTTCTTTGTTTATGATTTAAAATTACAATGCAATAAAGGTTCTTTGTTTCATAGCTAAATGTAGAAAATTTCAGAAAAATTTTAATTTCTTTTCAATGAACTGCTGGACGGATAAGAGAGAGAGACAGACAAGCATATTATGCCAAAAAATTTTTCAGGTACATACAAGGTGCATCGATTTGAATAGAGTTTTTGAGAAATTAACATTATTTAATCTACTTAATGAAATGTTTATAAATATTCATGATTTACTTTTGATGTATGAAACATGTGTCAGTGACATCTGTATTGATCCCATATTTTTTTTGTGTTCATAATTTTATGTTAACTTAAAATAATACTGCAACACTTTTAGTTTGCAAACTAGTGACAAAGCAGAGATAATGACATCAAATAATTTTCTGCTCTATCAAGACACGAGATGAAATAAGTTAACCCATTCTTCAATCCAATTACTTAAACATTTTGTTAAGTACTTCATCATGCTTACTTATTGAATTTACAGTCAGCTCATTTGGTGAAAAAAAGCTTTGATAAAAACGCAGGTAACCTTTGATTCCATGTACGTAATAGACCTTCTTCATCATACCGTTAGACTTGCATTTTAGACATTCCAAGACCCGACATCACTACTTTTGATGTTATTTCTAATTCTGACGTCATAATTCAGATGCGACGTCACAGTTAAAAGCTACGTCAAATGTTGTCATATCGGGTCTTAGGATGTGTAAAATACAAGTCAAATGCGGTAATGTGAAAATCGTCTATTCCACACAAATTGAGAACAACTTTGGTTCATAATAATAATAATTGACCCTTCCGATTGCGGGGAAAAAAATGCAAAATTTTGTGACGTCACAATGCTTTTATCATATGTTTACCTTGGACAAACAACCTTCGAACCTCGGTCAAACATCAAAATTGCATTGTGACGTCATGGAATTTCTCAAATTTTTCCCGCGTTTGGAAGGGTCAATTCTACATCTAGTACGTTTTTCTTGATTTCTGGTTCAGTGCTGCCATTGCATATTTATCATGTTTATCTATGATATTTTTTTGACATATGGAACGTGTGGAATGCTGATGGTACATTGGAAATACATTAAATCGGGAAGACAGTTACATAATACAAGTGTATATAATCATATGTTAATGATACAAATATATTTTGTATCACAACATGCATAAGTTCATGATGCAAAAATATATCATATAAAATGTATGACACAAAGATAGATGCATCATCAGCTTATGATACAAATACAATTATCATAAATCAATGATACATATACAAGGATTCTTGCACCATAAGCTCATGATACAAAAATATATAATGTATCATAACTTCATGATACAAATACATATATATCATGAATTCAAAATGCAAGTAAATCATAAATTCATAGTACAAGTATATGAGGTCATGGAACAAATATACATGTATTTTATGTTCACGATACAAGTTTGTTATACATGTGACTGTAATCTTCAATTCATGATACATCAAACGTGTCATAGTTTCATGATACAAGTATATCATAACATTTCTTCATGATTATTTTTACATATACATTTATATCACAAGTTCATGATACAATTCTCTAGAGCTATCTTAGTTTCATGATACAATAACATAATGATACTACATGCTTAACATATCATAAGCTTACTATGCAAATATTCGTGATACTTACATATAATTTATCAAAATATAACTTCTTATTACACGCACATTATAACAAAAATTCATAAAATATAAATCATACATATGTGTAAAACAAGTTTAGGACGAAAACTTGGCATAACAAGACTGACACAGAAATTATAGGAGCAAGATGGCACAATTCTAATATATTCTGTAAATACTAGTGCAGGACAAGAAAGAGAGAAAAATCATTCCAAGGAATGCATGTGTCGCCTGCAAAACAAAGCGACACTCAGGAATCACTTTTATATAGCATGTATAGGGTGTGACATCCAAGTGTGACAGACAGACAGACGAACAAAGTGATCCCTAAATGTCGCTATGCTTCACAGGCGACACAAAAATTATGCTACTGGACCTTCAGATTCTGGTTGTAAAGAAAAATTGTTCTGATTTGTTTGTGAACATGGTGAAGCACAAATTTTGGCAACTTTGTCGCTATAAAGCTGTTATCTGGAAAGTTGAAATCAAAGGTCAAGGTCAATACTGTAAATGGTTATCAATATAGTAACAAGGGTCAAACACCTGACACTTTATGTAGAAGGTCAAAATTTTCTAGGCCATGTAGAAATTTCATATCATGAGGAATATATGAAAGAACTATCACTTACTTTTCAAATGTTAGGAGTAAGTTTAAAGTTTAAGTTGAGGAGGTCTTATTGGTTTATTCTGTCCATTGAAGGCAAAATCACTAACAATTCAAAAGCTTTTACAGACAGACTGATCGCCAAAACTTACATTCCAAAAAAATTTTTGAATACATTTATATCTAATATACAAATAACATAAAATAAAAACTTAAAAGTTAGAGATTGCAAATTAGAGATTGCAGCCTCTGTATCATGGTAATTGCTGTGGATTTTATGAGAACTAGAATATTCATAGAATTATGCACTTTATGCAGTAACTTACTAAAATAGATCTAGATCTGATCAAGAACAGGTATGTTGCCTGTCGCCTGTTTGGCCCTAAGTATGTGACCATGACCTTTGAAAGTGACCTTGACCTACATCAGGTCCAGAGTCTAATCACACTTTACCATCCCTGCAAGTTTGAAAGATTTCTGATGTATATCAAGAAAGTTATAGCCAAATGTGTGAAAGTGTGACTACCAGACAGACAGACAGACGGACAGATGCATGCCGGACAAAGTGATCCCTATATGTAGCTTTTGTGTTGCAGGCAACATAATTAATAAACTGATGGCTGGATTCCATGATAGTTTCTAATGAGAATTATGCATATATCTTAATCTACATGTATATAGTACAGGGAAACTTACAAAACAGGTTATGATATGTATTTTTCTTACAACCAAATCATATATCTAAAATCATATCACATTCAATTCAAGTTATATTAAGACTTTATGTAGCAATAATAAAGTGAAATGATATAGCAAAAAATGTTCACAAACAGGTATGCATATTGTATCAATTGACATGACGATACAAGTGCCCACTGGTATTATAGGTCATACCTAAACACAGGATAAAAGAGCTCAATGGTAAAACTGGTACACCTGGTTTAAATGCACACCATGCTCAAGTGTTTTAAAGACAGTTCATGTACAAATTCAGGTACAGGTTATGCATCAAATAAAGAATTTTAAGTCTTATCAAGGTTAAAAGTTACATATAAGATAGGTCAAGCGTTAAGGCAGATGGCTTTATATCAGAGAGACATTAAAATTTCAGCAGTTAATTTCAGATAGCTTAAGCAAACAGTTGACTCATTAGTGTAGACATGTAATAAAGGGTTAAAAGAAATGGTTGCATTGTTCTGAAGAATACTTTGGAGTCATCATTCATAAAATAGTCATCTACATGTCAAGGTCAAAATTTTGGATGGGGAACAATTAATGCTGATGGAGTATAAACGATTGATGTTGACTGTTGCCATGGTAACAAAACGTCTTTCAGCACTCATAAAATCCCTCATCCAGAATTTTTTCCGAACATGCCATTCTTTTCCTTCTACATGTACATGGATAGCTCTTGTGCTCACTTTCAGCAAAATTTTGACTGTGATATCTATCAGCTGAATTCATATGAATTTTGTAGTTTCATATGATATCGTATTTTGCTATACCTGCGAACACACATCACAATTCCGAGCGATCATATTTTTCTATACTTTGCTCAAGAATGATAGCTGCTTCTCGTATCGCCAGCGTAAGCAAGGAGAATTGAACTTTGACCTCCTTCCATTCCTGCGTTTCTATTGCTTTGATAGTCGTCCATACAACTCCTGGGAATAACTGAGTTTCATATAAATTCTCTGGATGAGGTGCTTCCAATAAATTTCTGAAACAAATAAGATAGACATTTCTATAAAACATACAATAATCAGTCAGGGGCATCACTGATTTCAGTACCTTTTAAGAAGAGATTAAAATAAGTAATTTTGATTTTGATTTTACTTGCTGCTATACATTTGTACCTCGAAATTACAAAAATGTACTGAATTCCATACTTTTTGCACAAATTCTAATTTTTAGTAACTCTTTCTTGCGCATTTTCATTTTATGAGTTCATTTGGTGCAGAATAGAAAGTACTACAAATCCTTGGAATTAGATTTCCATAGACACATGCAGTGTAGTATAGGGAATAAAATCGACAAACTTTAAACATGTTAAAATATGATGGAATTCAAGAATTTTTATATGAATGATTTCTATCATTTCACAAAATGAATATCCTTGATCAGTCACAGTCAGGGGCATCACTGATTTCAGTCCTCTTTGGAAATGACTGATACTAATAATTTATTTTTCGATTTCCTTTGTAATTAAATACGATCAAAGATATTCATTTTGCAACATGATAGAAATCAGTCACATAAAAATGATTGAATCTCGTCATATTATAAAGTTTGTCCATTTAATTGCCTTTACTACACTATTTAGGGAAATCTAATTCCAAGGATTTGTAGTACTTTCTATTCTGCACCCAATGAACTCATAAAATGAAAATGCGCAGGAATGAATTTCCAGAAATAAGAATGCGCGCAAAAAGTGTGGAATTCAGTCATTTGGAGGTAAATCAGCAAGTAAAGTCAAAATCAAAATTACTGATGTTAGTAATTTCTGAAAAAGTACTGAAATCAGTGATGCCCCTCACTGTTGATGGCATTTATTTACGAAGGAAATCGAATAATAAATTATGAGAATCAGTCATTTCCAAAAAGGACTGAAATCAGTATTACCCCTGACTGATAATATTACCATTGGTGAGTAAATATGAGAATAAAGAAGCTTTTTTCTTCATCAAAACAAAACTGAATGAAGCAACACAGTGTGATAGAATGCTCTTGAAATAGCCTATACATAATGTTTTTTTTTTATCATAATTATGATAATTCACCACATGTATATAAGGAGCTCAGGGTACTTTATATAGAGAACTTTGACAGAAAATGGAAATCTGTAAAACTGAAGAGTGCAAAATAAAAGAAAGAATACACACAGATAAATGTCTATGGAAAAATAGATGAATGTCCAAGGAAAAATAGAAATATTGAAGTGAAAACCTTTGGTCAGTTGGGAAGAAGAATGGAAGAGGGAGAGAGAGGATGATCTTACCCCACCTCTGACAAGTTAGCCGCAAATACCGAATAACGATTGGCTAATAACGGTCATGTGAAGACGTGGTACATGTATATCTTATACTGGGTGCCTGCCTTAAAATACCCTACCCTCCATGGTTCACCATGTTCTTGTTGACATCGTAGGGTAATCAGACAATGGCGGCCAAACGCTTTGTAAAAATTATTTAAACAGGTCATCAGTGGGGTAAATTCGCCTCGCCCGGTATAAAACATAGTATCCTGGTATCATCCTGTACCAGGTCACTATATGACTAGGTAACTTAAATAATACAAGTAATATAATCTTAACAAGTAGATTTTTCAAAATGATACTGGGGTAAAAGGGAATGGGGTGTGTGTGTTGAAAAAACAGGTAGTATGATAGAGAATAGAGTTTACTTACCTATATTGGGGATATCCTGGTAAACCAGTATTAGATATGAATACTTGTGGGATCTGTAAAAGGATTTCGTTGTAATCATCAAGGGCTGGCTCACTGTAAGAGAGACATTTACTTATGGTGTATTCCTGTTTTTCGTTATACATAGTTACTTCCTGTTTGGGACTATATATGAGGTCAATCTATTGTCACGTCATCAAAGTCTATGGAAATAAACGTTAAAGACCGGGAAAGTATGCTACAAAACCGATGTTTCTATAGAAATTTTATTTAAGAAATAGAAAATGACAAGCCGAGCTCTATTGTCTCATAATGCCCGAGGGTCCTCAGCTGACGCGGCTCGGTGATAAATGTGATTGGCTGAGGACGCAAGGGCATTATGAGACAATAGAGCCCAGCTTGTCATTTTTTATTTCTATTCTAATGATGACCAATCGATTCTTGGTAAAAACTAGTTCCTGCCGGTTTATCTGCTTTCAGAAAATGGGTAGGCGTGGCTTATCGCTATAGGGCCTATATTGGAGAATAGAGCCCGGCTTGCGTCTGTTGTCTTAATAGGGAAAAAGAATCAAGTCATATTAGAATACGTCATATTAATGCTTTAACATCAGATACTGTCCTAATCATACTCAAACGAAAAGATGGAATATGAAAGATGAAACAAATAATATCATGCAACAATTAAATTTCAACATTTAAGTACATGTAATTAGATTTCATTTTAATAAAATAATTAAAATTCTGCCGAAAATAAACAATAAAGGTACATGTACCATCCTATAAATTCAGTAAAAACACAATCATGACTTAGCATTTGTTGCCAATCAGAGATTATGTAGTGCATATACAGGACTCTTGATCGGCCTGATTTTGGGCTGATATTCAGCCCCATTTCCAATGCAAAATAGTATCTTTTTTCCAAATTTGTTGACAAATTTTTCCCTATTTGAAACCTCATGGAAAATTCATAAAAAAAAGTTAAAAATACTAAATTTTTTGTGAAAACGCATCCAAATTGATTTCCCAATTTTTGTGAAAACACTGCTATTTTTCCCAATTTTTAAGGCGCCGGCCCCAGTCCCAAAATATGGTGTGAGATCCCTAATAAAAGATGCCTGTTCTTAATCATTGTTTATGTCCGACGCACAACCATCCTCGGATCAATTTTTATGTTTTGTTAGAGTTACATCATATGAAGATTACAAGACATTCCGATTCACGGATTTCATCATTAAAAGAAGCCAATTAATTTTTTAAACATCTAGCAAAATATAACTTATTATTTGCCAAAAATGTACCCTGAATGTTTGTTCAGTTCTTTCAACAGTAAGGGGATAAAGCCAGGCAAAAAGAGTTTGAATACTGGATATCTCGTAGGACGAGATGATAAACTTGACTAGTCCATAATGACTGATACATGTAACTTATAAGAGGCAGATTCCATTAAAAAGATCACAACAGAATAATAAATAATTATTATTCTTTTCGTGAATGTCGTATTTCGACCATTTTTGTTATATCAACTCACCTTTGCTTGCCCTTTATTATAGTTTGACTATACTCATCAAAGGAATTAACAGCGTCATAAAAATGGTCTATCTCAGAATACAGGAAATCTGTAATATACATACAGCAAAATATCACTATAAATAAATGATACAGCAAAAAAGTCAGCGATAAACATTATAAAGCAAAAAATCACTAAAAATAATTTAAATACTCAAATTTCTATGAGTTTCACTTTTGGAGTTTCTTATTAACTTTTATTCTTAATACACAATAATTATATTTTTCATTTTTGCATTACTAGTAGAATCCACATATTGAATATCCATCAGGCAAAATGATTTACAACTATATTCCATTTAATTCTGGATGCCGATGGTGACGTCACATTCAAGTTTTGAGTGTAGAAAGAATTTACCTAATTAACAACGTAATAATAAGATAGTTGAAATTTGATCACTTGCAATATAAGCAATATTTGTGCTAATTGGAGTAATTAACCCTTCCCAATGAGGGATAAAAATGTAAAATGTCGTGACGTCACAATGCTTTTACCTCCGACAAACAAGCTTCGAACCTTGGTCAAACATCTAAATTGCATTGTGACGTCAAATTTTTCCCACGTTCGGAAGGGTCAATTCTGTATTTAGTCTAACTTTTGGTGATTGCGGAATTTGTACAGGACTAACCACAATTATACACCCATGAACACCCTAAGTGAGATATTTATTTCTTAAATTAACTATAACTTACTAGTATAATTCTCTAAGCTGGCAGCAGAATACACTGTTTTATAAAGACGGAGTAGTTCCCCTTTGCCATTCAGCATGACGTCATGAAGTGGGCGGAGTTTATGTGGCAAGAAGGCGGAGTCAGCAAGCCTCAGTATGGCATCCGCTATAATCTGGGTCACCTTGATGTGTAGTGTGTAATTACGATCTGTGAATTCCGTCAGGTATTCTTTGGTGTCCGCTAATGTGTTATACGCTGGGTAGTTGGGTAAATTCTTGTACTTCTGTAATTATTGACAATAAATATGACACACTTTATTATTTATTAATTATATCAATTTTAAGCAATGATAAGTAGTGTTCTTCTGAATAAGACATAAATTCTTATACATTGTATTTCTGTAGATTGCTCCTTAAAAAGTTTAAGGTAAAATTAACAATCATAGACGAAAACTTTGAAAATTCTTTACATGAATTTGATTTTCTTACTATTGATGCACATTTCCCTCCCATTCTGTTAAAATATTCATATTACACAAAGCAAATAAAATGGTTGCATGACAATTTGATTTTTTGAGAAATGTGCACAGGTAGCTTATGCAGTATGTCAACAGTATATCAATGTGATTTTAAAGATTTTATCATTATTAAATAGTACAAGCATTATATACAGGCTAACCTTCATATTATAAGTGAAAGCTGGTGAGACAGATGGTACTCCGAGGTAGTATGAGAATGGTGAATGGTCGCTGTCACCTTGTAGGGATAAACGTCTGAAATGATAACAGAACTTACTTTACAAAAGAAAGATACAGTGAGACAGACAGATGGATAGACAGACAGACAATCTGACTAACACCGAGGTAGTATGTGAATGGAGAACGGCCATTGTCACCTTGTAGGGATTACGTCTTAAACATGTTAAATGATGACAGACAGACAGACAGACAGACAGACAGACAGACAGACAGACAGACAGACAGACAGACAGACAGACAGACAGACAGACAGACAGACAGACAGACAGACAGACAGACAGACAGACAGACAGACAGACAGGGCAGACAGACAGACAGACAGGGAAGACAGACAGACAGACAGACAGACAGACAGATAGGACAGGACAATTAACAGGACAGGACAGGACAGACAGACAGACAGACACACAATCTGACTGACACCAAGAGAGTATGTGAATGGTCACTGTCATCTTGTAAAGACAAATACCTGGAATGATATATACATGTACATGTACTTTATAGATACATGTATGAAAGAGTAAACAGCTAAAGTTACTTTGAATATACTACGTTAAAAAAATTGTTTTCTTCTGGTTCCTGTTGATCCATTACTGACAGACAGGCGGACGGACGGACGGACGGACGGACGGACGGACGGACGGACGGACGGACGGACGGACGGACGGACGGACGGACGGACGGACGGACGGACGGACGGACGGACGGACGGACGGACGGACGGACGGACGGACGGACGGACGGACGGACGGACGGACGGACGGACGGACGGACGGACGGACGGACGGACGGACGGACGGACGGACGGACGGACGGACGGACGGACGGACGGACGGACGGACAGACAGACAGACAGACAGACAGACAGACAGACAGACAGACAGACAGACAGACAGACAGACAGACAGACAGACAGACAGACAGACAGACAGACAGACAGACAGACAGACAGACAGACAGACAGACAGACAGACAGACAGACAGACAGACAGACAGACAGACAGACAGACAGACAGACAGACAGACAGACAGACAGACAGACAGACAGACAGACAGACAGACAGACAGACAGACAGACAGACAGACAGACAGACAGACAGACAGACAGACAGACAGACAGACAGACAGACAGACAGACAGACAGACAGACAGACAGACAGACAGACAGACAGACAGACAGACAGACTTCAGTGTTATATTTGTTTGAAATTTTTATGTTTTACTTATTTTGAATCTGCACAATGCTTATTACACGTAAGTTATACCTTGTTACCACATTTTGATAATTATGTAAAACGTCAAAATATAAAAAAGTGATGACATTCAGTCTGACATTTGTTTGAAATTTTGACGTTTTACTTCACAAAAATTAATGTGATAAAAAGGTGGAACATAAATACACATCACGGATGCATAATGCTACATTACAGTAACACAGAATGTTAATTCTCCGTGCTTTTATGAAATAAAGAACGAAGTTTTGCAACTGAGCTTAAAAGATCATTTGGACAATTAAATCTAGACTGCCATCCATATAGACAAAGAAATCATTCCGTACTTCTTATCATTTATCCTAATTTTTCCATCCTGAACTTGAAAGAATCATAATAATTGGCGTCATATATATCAAAATTATGTATTGTGATAACAAACATAGGGTAATCAAAGATTACATAGCTTGCCTATACAGGTTTTTGTCAGAAACCAGGTTAAAGTTTTTGAAAAGTAGGTCAAAATCCAAGGTCAAAGTCCAAGGTCACTAGGTCAAAGGTCATGGTCTCAAATGAAAGGTCTCGTCACAAGGTATCTACATGTGAAATATGAAAGCCCTACCCCTTATAGTTCAAGAGATATAGCCCAGGTTAAAGTTTTGTCTACAGACGACAGCGCCGCCGGCGAGGGTATGGCATAAGCTCTCCATACTTTTTTGTCCCGGCGAGCTAAAAATGTAAAAACAAACTTTTTTCATCCGTATTCCGCACAATTTTTTTCTTTGAAAATTGTCATTTTTATATAAAAAATAATAAAAATTCAAAAAAATAAAAATTTTGGGGTCAAGTTTGTTAATAATGACTTCTATAAGGTTCATCTTCAGAATTTTACAGCAATGGATGCGAAAATGTTCATTTTCTAACAGCGACATGAACAGAAATAGTGTATACTAATTCATGGACGGCAGTGTAGAACGCATATCACACAGTCTGGTACATGTAAACTGACGCTGTTCAGACTTGGAATCTTGTTCTATTCTTACATCATTATTTGATCAGCATAATTTTGACATTGGCATTGAAAAACATAGGGTAATCAAAGATAACATAGCTCACCTATACAGGTTTTTGTCAGAAACCAGGTTAAAGTTTTTGAAAAGTAGGTCAAAGTCTGAGGTCAAGGTCACTAGGTCAAAGTCTCAAATGAAAGGTCTCGTCACAAGGTATCTACATGTGAAATATCAAAGCCCTACCCCTTATAGTTCAAGAGATATAGCCCAGGTTAAAGTCTTGTCTACGGACGACAACGACAATGACAACGATGCTGAGGGTATGGCATAAGCTCTCCGGACTTTTTCGTCCCGGCGAGCTTAAAAATGAAGATAAGTTATACCTTGGCATAGATGAGTTATTGAGATCAGGAAATTTCATCCTCCACATGTCTAATACTGATTTTTCAGGATAATCAGGGTCTGCACATTGCACTGTATCAGCCGCTGATTGGATCATGTCAAATAACGTAGGGCTTGACTCCACACAGAACGAATAATTACCTATAATTAATTCAGTCAATTCGTTACTTGAACATAAGCAGACAGTCCAGGTTTTTGGAATGTTAAATTATTTAATGAAATCAATATGTACTTACTAATTTCTTATATTCTAGAGCAACCAAATTTTAGCATAAATAGATGAAAAGGGAAAAGGAAAATTAATGTACATGTAAAAGCATAATCATGAATTAGCATACATGCCTAGTTTTCCATTATTCCATTCCCATTACAAAAATAATGACATTTCTATTATACATGTAAGTGCCCTTGTGATAATCTTAACTCCATTAATTTATATAAATAAAAATATGAATCATATTCAATATGTACTCTTAATGTGTTATCTTACATTTGTAATAAGAAGATTTTACTGTTGCAATAAGAAGAAGATTTTACTGTTGCAATAAGAATAAGATTTTACTGTTGCAATAAGAAGAAAATTTTACTGTTGCAATAAGAATAAGATTTTACTGTTGCAATAAGAAGAAGATTTTACTGTTGCAATAAGAAGAAGATTTTACTGTTATAATAAGAAGATTTTACTGTTACAATACGAGGAAGATTTTACTGTTACAATACGAGGAAGATTTTACTGTTACAATACGAGGAAGATTTTACTGTTGCAATAAGATTTTACTGTTGCAATAAGAAGATTTTACTGTTACAATAAGAAGAAGATTATATTGTAATAAGGAGATTTACTGTTGTAATAAGAAGATTTTACTGTTGCAATAAGAAGATTTTACTAAAGTAATAAGACGATTTTACAGTTGTAATGAGAAGATTTTACTGTAACAGTAGTAAGAAGAAGATTTTAATGTTGTAATAAGAAGACGATTTAAATGTTGCCATAAGAAGATTTTATTGATGCAATAAGAAAAAGATTTTATTGTTGCAATAAGAGGGAATTCCATACATATTGGTACTCACCTCTTACTATTGTATCTAAGTTTATGTAAGCCACTGCTTTGTATTTCAATAGTTTCTCATTCTCCTGGAAAGTAAACATTTGTCATTTACCTTGATGATAAGCAATTTTTTTTAAGACAGTTTCTTTTGACATTTACAAATTTGGACTGTGGTTTCTGTTCATTGTAGGAAAATGAGAATCATTCAAAATTGGGCATTTTGAAACTTCTCTGATACACGTTCATTTGAATATCAACACAGCATATTGTAATGGAATTAATAACACACAAAAACAAATACACATAGTCAAACAGACTTACTAAAACTTTTGCATCAACATTAAAATTTTATATTTTATCATTTTTCTGCATTTTATATTACATAAGATTTTCCTGGTAGAATATTACACGGTATGTCACCGATTTACACATTAGAACATTAAATATCTAAACCTTACCTGCACCCATTCAAACGATCCTACGTGACCATATTTAGAGGCGTCCCACAAAGCGAAAATAATTGTCCGCCTTGGTCGCCATCCTAGAAATCAACAAATTCATGAATTTTATAATAATTGCAGTCTTGAAATTTTTGATGCAGTTTGTGGCTTTTCTTCTGGAATGTAAATAAACATTTGTTTGAAAGCCTCTCCTTTTTGTGCAGAAATTTTTACATTTAACTCATAACAATAAAACAAACATGTTAAGAGTGGGGGAAATTTGCACAAAGTCCCTTGATTGGGGATGAGATATTCAAAAATAAATCCCAATTCAAAAATTTCGATGTTAAACTTTACAGTAAATGCAGGCTTTCTACTTTACCTTGATGAAAAAGTAGGAAAAAAGTAGGAGTAGTCAATGAAAAGTAGGAAAAAGTAGGAATTAATAGGGGAATAGTAGGAAATTTGCCATCACTTTTAGCAACAATATTCAGTAAGTATGACACACAAATTACAGTAAGCAATGATTGTAGATTAGTTATGTTCATCTTTGAGGAAATCACAGAGAGAAATAAGGATAGATTGATTTTTCATGTAAAATATACAGAATGGGCGAGCGAAGCGAGCCAAAATTTTTTTGAAAACTTTGAATCAGATGTAGATGACAAGCGAAGCAAGTAATTTTTTACTTTTGAGATGAAAAAGTAGGAATAGTAGGAGGTTTTGAAGGAAAAGTAGGAAAAAATAGGATCAAAATAAAAAAGTAGGAAAAGTAGGAAAAAGTAGGAAATAGTAGGAACAGTAGAAAGCCTGTAAATGTTCATCTGAGTCTGTACCTGTATTTTTTCTGGTATAACTGAATGATCGTATAAGTTCTGACATAACGGCAAATTCACTGCTCCCGTCCACCGCCCCTCTGGTCCAAGAATCATAATGTGCCCCAACTATCACATATTTATCTGTAATACAAAATTATGCTATCACATATTTATCTGTAATACAAAATTACGCTATGTATTTGTTATGCGTATAAAATTTTGTATTGTTTAAAATTAACACAAAATACAATGTTAATCTACATGTACATTAATACACAGGAACAAGATGTGTTTGTGAAACAAGGATGCCCCTTTCGGCATCATTCTTTTGTCAGCACAAACACTCTTTCAACCAAAAAAAAATTATATTGATTACTTTTATCATTTCATTTCGTCGCTTTTCAACGTTTATTTGCAGCTTTGAAATGGTGTTGCTAACGACGTTGCTTATGACGTTGCTAAGCGCGTACTTCCGTTTTGCATTGTGATACAGGTATCAACAAAATTTCTCGGCCAGTCAGAATCGTTGCTTCTTAATAATAACAATGGAAATTAAATGAGTATTACTTCTCAATGGAATTAGGTCTTTTATTAGTGACGTCATAATGTAAAACAATGCCAAAATATGTTGGCTCGAACATTTTGAGCTTTATAACAAGATCAGAAAATAGTCTATTGGAAGTAACTCCATATGTTTTATGATAAGACTGAATATCACCTACAGTGGTGTCATTTACCTGGTTCAACTTTCCCTCGTATCACAGCTATTAGGTTATATATACATCTCTGTTCCAGTACATTGTTTACTGTTACATTGATCAAGCTGAAGAAACAAATAAATATTACTGTTACAAATTAATGTTACAGTGTAAATACAGTGTCCTTCCTTCTACATCGATCAGGGTCTGACACTATAGACTTAGAATTGACTTTAATCTAAATTTCAGTATTCTTTTGTCGCGTTATAATGTTAGCACATGAGTAATGAGTTGAAATAATCCACAGATTTTTCTATTTTCTGGGTAGAATAGAATGGATGAATTCAATGTTTCAAATTTTCACTGATATGCTACACTATCGTATTTTGAGAATTTGACTTACATGTAAATCAATTCTTAGTTTATGGTGCCGGGCCCAGGTTACAGTGTACTATTTATAGTTACATACATTTTACATAATTATACATCTCTGTTCCAGTACATCATGTACATTGTTTATTCAAAACATAGGGTAATCAAAGATTACATAGCTCGCCTATACATGTACATGTTTTTGTCAGAAACCAGATTAAAGTTTTTGAAAAGTAGGTCAAAGTCGAAGGTCAAGGTCACTAGGTCAAAGGTCATGGTCTCAAATGAAAGGTCTCGTCACAAGGTATCTACATGTGAAATATCAAAGCCCTACCCCTTATAGTTCAAGAGATATAGCCCAGGTTGAAGTTTTGTCTACGGACGACGACGACAACAACAACGACGACGACAACGACGCCGAAGGTATGGCATTAGCTCTCCGGACTTTTTTGTCCCAGCGAGCTAAAAAATTGATCTTTCAAACTTATTCAAAATGCGAAATCCTTAAATGAAACCAACTACAGAGGGATTAATACCTTTCAACAAAATCAATCAAGTAGAAAAGAAATACTATCAGCAAAATCATTCAAGTGGACATGAAAACTGATCATCCGATAAAATGGAATTGCTAGGCAAGATAGCCTAAAGAAGCGTTGCTGTTATTATTGAAATTATCTTTTTTTGCTTATTGACCGACATAGAATCTTCAATTCTCGTGTGTTTATATGTACAAGATATTAAATGATCACATTTGTATATACAATGTACATGTACCTATTATCACTGTGACCAGGTCCTGTTTTATATGGTACACCTAGACCCCCTATCCAGCTGTCAGGTACTGCAGGTCCCTTCATATCTCTGTAAAGCAATTTACATGTAATACTACAATCATTTGGCCTATAACGGAAATTAATGGGGTTTTTTTTTCCAAACACATAGACATGAAGACATGAAAGAGACAAGGACATTTTTTTTAAGGATATAACATCGGTGTACTGTATACGTAGAATCATTTGTCGGTACTTTCTTTCCTGGTTTCATAAAAGTTAATTAAAACCTTTCTGCATGGGAAATGATTCGCAGATCCACCTCTGGTTTGATTGAGTTATGCCTTTTAAAGTATTTACATTCAGTGAGACAAGTTATTGCAGTAGGAGACTGAGTGAGAAAGTAGCGAAGATAATATACAGCGAAAGATTCTACGTAAACAGTATATATGCATCGGCGCAATCAATTTATTACTAGCAAGGCTTAAGGTCACTGTCCCAACACCTTAACAGACAGAAAGGTCAAAGGTCATTAATACTATTGCTAAATGAAAAAAGCTATGGTCATGAGGATTCTACATGTGAAATATCAAAGCCTTATAGTTCAAAAATAGGTCAAAGGTCAAGGTCACTTGGTTCAAAGTCATGATATCAAATGAAAGATTTGGTTATGAGGAATCTATATGTGAAATTTAAAAACCATACCTCTTATTGTTTAAAAGATGGTCAAAGGTCAATGTCATGGTCACTTAGTCAAAAGTCGTAATATCAAATGAAAGTTCTGGTCATGAGGAATCTATATGTGAAATATCAAAACTCTACCTCCAATGGTTTAAAAGTAGGTCAAAGGTCATTGTCAAGGTCACTTGATCAAAAGTCATGATATCAAATGAAAGATCTGGTCATGAGGAATCAACATGTGAATCTAAATACAAATGTCAAAGTCCTAATCCTTATGGTACATGAGATAAAGCCCAGGTTAAAGTTTTTTTTTTTCAAAAGTAGCTCAAACTCCACTGTCAAGGTCACTAGGTCAAAAGTCATGATATCAAATGAAATGTCTGGTCATGAAGATTCTTTATGTGAAATAGCAAAGCCATATCCTCTACAGTTCCTGAGATAAATGTATAGCCCAAGTAAGTAAGTCAAACTTCAAGGTCAAGGTCACTAGGTCAAATTTTGTTGCTGAATTTGATTCGTCTCATCATGGTTTATCACCATTTTAAGCTTCAAGTTGCTGTTTCACGCAGTTTTCTCCCGACAGACTTAAACTGACAAATGGACGAATGGACAGATTGACTGACAGACGGACGGACTTTGCCATTTCATAGACCAGATTTTGATTTGCAATCTGGCCAATTAGTAATTATTTTACATAAGGTTTTTCATCACATGCAATTCTGATTGATCACCTGCAATTAGTGGTTTCCAACTTCAGACTTATATTCACATGTCATTGAGAACTCTGTCATTGAATACTATTAATGTTGGACATCAAAATTAGCAAAGGTTATGAGGAAAACCATTTGATCGTGGTGTCATAATGATTTATTTTTTTTTCTTTCCATTTCCAAGTTCTTAAATATGACGTCAACATCAAAGGCCAATCAAAGCATTGCTTGACGGAACGTTATTTAGATTGTGACGTTCTAATGGAAAATTTCACCAACAGGTGCACTGTCCCTCAATTCTGTCTTTTCGATTTTACAGTCTTGCATTCGATTTGTGCAGGTATCTGACATAAAAGCATTGTGACGTCATTAAATTCCTTTGAAAACGTCATATATGTAACCCTATTTCCCTGAATTTCATGCTGGTTTCCATAGAATTTGATGACGTCACAATGCGTTGACGTCAGATACCTGCACAAATGGAAAGTAACTCTCTATTTCAAAAAGACCAAATTGCCATTTTAAATTGAGATTCTATTGTTATGTATATATCACAGTACCGTAAATACTCTCTTGCATCTTTGTATGAGACGGAAATCACAGGAATTTTAGGACATCCAACACAAGATGATCTGGTGGTAGGTAAACTGTACACACCCTCTGAAAAATTTGTAAAATGTAGATAAGATATAAATCATTCATTTTTTCAAATTAAAATAAATCAATCATTTTTTCAAATTAAAGCAAAAATAAAGTTTCTTAACATTCCAATTCTCAACATTCAAATAATCTTTGTTTTGACGCCTCTTTCATTCTTCTTAAAGAAAAAAATATAAATTGAGTATGTTCTGTAAACACAGAAAAAGATTCATATTTTAGGAGATATAGAGCTGTAAAGAATTAATAAATGCTTATTCAAGACAATTGTCCACGCACCTCATTTTGTAAACCATAAAATTATGAAATTTGTCTACATATTGTGAAAAATTGATAAAAATAAAACCTGTGTTTGTGAAACACTAATGCCCCCGTCAGCATCTTTATTAGTATTAACACCATTTTCTGTTCAGCAGGTGAAAGGTCAAGGTCACAAGGCCCTATCATTTACAGTTCAAAATTTATGCCGAAAGTTAAAGTATTTGAGAAGTAGGTCAAAAGTCAAGGTTACAAGGTCAAAAATTTGGTATCACTGGAAAGGTCTTGTCACAAGGAATACACATGTGAAAAATCAAAGCCCTATCACTTACCTATATCTTACTATTCTGATTCATGCAGTTTATTGAATTCTACATAGATTTTAAACAATTTTTTTTTTTGGTCAAAGAAATAAAATTTCAATGAGGGGAAATTTCTCTGACAGGCTCTCCAGGGAGGGGGAATGGGGCCAAACATCGCCACATTTTTTTGGAAAAAAAAAACAATGTGTACATACTGATAGCTGCATATCCAGGAGTTTGTGGGTCACCAATCAGCTGATGTCGGACATGGTGAGTGGGCACTGCCCAGTCGGGCATCCACCAAGTTGAGGGGTAGACACTCGTGCTGTTATTGGCAAAGTCCAGGGGATCAGGGTACAGCATCATACCTAAGGCACTGTTATCTTCAGCATGCTTCACCTAAAAAATTAAATTAGAAATGCTAGTAAGTGATTGTTTGTTCTAACTCTGATTCCAAGACCCTCTAATTTTCCATTCCACATGCCAAAAGACTTCAACCCTCATGAACCCTATAACAACCCCTATAAACCCTCAGGAATCCTTATAATAAGCAACTTTATGAATTCACATCATCATGATCATTGCCGACTAATCCCTACCAACCTCATCAACCAAATTGATATAAATCCTGAGCAAATCCTAATAACTCAGTGAATCCTCTGTCAGGCTTTATAGCAACAGGCATTTCCCTATCAATTACAAGACTAAAATTACAAATATTCATAAAAATAGTTAGTAACTACATTTTTCATGAAAATCAAATTTCCTTCTCTGTGGGATTTGTTCTGATTGAGGAAGAATTTATCATCAAATTTAATCATAAGTCAGAAAGTCAACAAAACCTCACCTTATTTGCAGGGTGAATTTTGCCGTATTTAGCAACAACAATCTTTCCTTCTACAGACACATTCAGTGACTTCAGCTTCTGGAAATCTGTCTTGCTCCCATAGTTTGCATAGACTAATTGACCCTTTAAAAAAAAACAATATAATGAATAATACAACTGCTCCATGTATAACAAGTTCTATAGGTCCACGAAAAAATAGTTTTGTATGGGTATCAAGCAACAAAGTTTATGATACTTTAATATTCATTATGCCTGTTACTAATGGCAGCCAATGACGTTACAGTATGATGGTCATGTGGTGTCTTACTTTGACATGGAAATTGGTCACTAAATTTTCAAAAGTCAAAAGTTGCAAAGAAACTGTAACTTACATATGTTACAGATAGATTCTTTGCACGATAAATTTGATATAGGGTTTATTCCTGTCATACTTTCTATTCAAAGTAGGTGTGTAAATTTGCGTAGGGTGTGACTACCAGACAGAATGATGTAGTCTCAGATCACGGACCGAGTGAATCTGATAAAGTATGTCACCTTTGTGCAGCAGGCAACATAAAAACAGCTTCTCTATTTGAGAGGATAGCTCAGCAGTTTTCCGTTTTTATACCTTTACAGATATGGAAGGAGAGTAGGCATTGAACGGCATCTCAAATAGCTTGTTCGTCATATTGTTAAGGACTTTCCTGTTACACTTAATTTAATATTGACTTCCTGTTACTTTTAAATAGTTACCTTTACAGATTTGGAAGGAGAGTAGGCATTGAACGGCATCTCAAACAAATTGTTCGTCATGTTGTCGTAGCGTGTTTGGTAAACCACTGAATGGTTGGAAGACTCTCGTAGGCGGAGGATAAATGTTTCATCTGATTGCCAGCTGAAATAATATCACAACAAACAATGAAGAAAGGCCAATGTTACAAAAAATCTCCGTTTCATGTATAATCACAATACTAAATCTCAATATGTTAACAAGCGAAAGGTCTTGAGACAAAGAAAAGAAAGCCCTGTCACTTGGCATTCAAAAGTTATGGTCATGCTTTTCTGTGTATAGTAGGTCAAACTCCAAGGTCAAGGTCACAAGGTCAAATATTTTGGTATCCACTGAAAGGTCTTGCGACAAAGAATAGAAAGCCCTTTCATTTAGCATTCAAAAGTTATGGTCATGCTTAAGTTTTCTGTATATTTTGGTATTTATTGAAAGTTCTTGTGACAAGGAATACACATGTGAAATAGGAAAGCCCTATCACTTACAATTCAAAAGTTATGGTCAAGATAAAACTTTTTTTTTTGGATTGGGTCAAACTCCAAGGTCAAACTCACAAGTTTGATGGGGCTTTTTTACGAGTTTTCGGAAAGGTCTTGTCACAAAAAGTAAAATGTGGAAAAATGAAAGTCCTACCACTTACCTATTAAAAGTCGTGCCCAAGATTAAAGTTACATGTATATAATTTGAGTGTGAAGAAGCACATTACATATCAATGAACAAAACACTGATTCAGAAGCTTGATTTTGACCCATTATTTGAAAAAATGACATCAAAATTTCAAAATTTGGATATCATTTCTGAATTACAATGTATATCAAGCAACATGAGCAATATAAAAAACCTCAAAATTAAATAAATTAAATGTCTGTATTTCATACGGTGTTCATGAAACTCTATTGAATGATTTTCATCTGATCTTGTCTAGATTCTGAGAATGATGTAAATTCATGCAACTTGTTACATAATTCATAATACATGCAATATGAAATCGATATTTCTTGGAGGGGGGATCCTCTATATTCTGTCAGCAATATTTTCTTTACAATCTATAAGCATTTGATAGGTCAGGTCTAGTCTTGTCATTATTTTAATATCTTTTTTTTCACTTCTTTTATAGACTGAAACAGATACAAACTCAGTAGACAGATTACTTTTTTTTTGCTAGTTTTAATTTCAATGTGACGTACCTTTATCTTTTCAATTTTTTGTTATATAAATATCTCATTTCTTAGAAATAAGATATCTTTATAAACTTTTTAAAGGTTATTTTAACTATTTTCTGTACATATAAGTCAAAGCATTGACCTTTCATGTGAGAATTCAACTTATCCTTTTTTACCCTACCTACATGCAAAAATATATTTCAATAAGAGGCGGAATCGAGCAAAATACATTTTTTTTTGTATCTCCATCCCGGATGACAGAAATAATCAATACCTGTCAACTCTCGCTCTTTTGGAGGGAGACTCCCTCTTTTTTACCTATTCTCCCTCCTTCAGATTCCTCCCTCGAGGCAGACCAAAATCTCCCTCTTTTTGGCCAAATCACCCTCTTTCTCCCTCTAAAAGGTTGTTGGCATATTTATCAAAGAAGAATAACTCTAGATAGGGACATTCACCGGAGCATTTCAAAACAAATTAATGCAAGAAAAGATGTATAGGATACAATAAATTATTAAAACATGTTTCATTACATTTACGAATGTTTTTGCATTGAAATGTCAGCACAAAGAACAAAGAAATTATTTGAAAATTGTTTTCGTGCAAAATGTTGCGATTGATAAAGATGTAGCAAAATGGGTTCACATGCAATCTCCCTCTTTTTCAAGTGCCAAGAAGGGAGATCTGTGACTCCCTCATTTTTAGATTTCAAAGTTGACAGGTATGATAACCTGTTTTAATTTCCCCTGCTCCTCTTCTTGCAATCAATTCATAAAAAAATCTGCCTTAAATATTGCCAAGGTGGTGCACCTTCGGCCATCTTAATTCATGACGTGTGATTTTTTTAATGCGAAACTACCAAAAGTTGTCTGAGAGTATGATACCCCAAACACTTTAAAATACCCAAGTTCGTAGAAATTCAACAAGACTCACAATTTTGCATAGGAGAGAAGCACAGTGTAATTGCTCCATCTTATTTCATCTACAGGCTCGTCCGCCCACATTGCCCGAGCATAGCCCACAAGACGTAGTGTGGTACCAGTGGCCGAAAGTCTCGAACTGGCCCAGTGACTATAAATAGAATATATAGAATTATGATACTTAATTGAAGTGAACCTAGAGCATCATTTCATCAACAGGCTCATCGGCCCACATTGCCCGAGCGTAGCCCACAAGTCGCAGTGTGGTTCCAGTAGCCGAAAGTCTCGAACTCGCCCAGTGACTATAAATAGAATATCTTTACTATGATCATATGAATTGATAGAAAACAAAACATTTGAAATGTAAAGTTATTAACTTCTTTATATCAAAAGAATTCATTGTATGTAAAGCTAATGAATCAGATATATATAATAGACTATTTTCTGATCTTGTTTAAAAGCTCAAACCTGTCCAAGTCAACATCTTCTTGCATTGTTTTTCAGTATGATGTCACTGTTTAAAGACGTAATTCAATTGAGATGTAACAATGAAAAAGTGCTAAAAATTGCCTAACTCAGATTTTTTTGTCATTTTGTCAGCCATTACAAATTTTGGCAAGTGGCCAATTGCTGGATGCCGGGCTGATTTTCTCATTTAAATCAGAGTCTACTGGTTTTATTAACCTGCATTATGAAAAACAAATTTGAAAACTTTCGAAAACCATTTTAAGTGTTAATTTAGTTTCCCGCAAGGGGTTTGACAGTGACGTGGTCGCCATGGCATTTTCTATATAGACATAACCTCAGACAGTACATGTTTTGTAGATATTGTTTTCATTTCATGCGTGAACATCGACCGTGGGTGCAGCTATCCAAACAGGGGATGCTTACTCCTCCCGGGCACCTGGTCCCACTTCTAGCTTGCTAGAGGTCTGTTGATGCTAAATTTGGTGCTCTATTGTGAGTGCTGTTGAGATTGTCATCAGGATCTTATTCATCTCATTTAGTCATTAAATGTAACAAGATTTTCAAAAACATTTTTAAATTCATAATTATCATGTCCTCGAGAATGCAAATTTCCAGGAAATTATTGTTTATTTTACCTACCTAATGTGATCATCAATATTGGTTTTGTCCCGTAGATCATCCTGGATATGCTTGCATAATCCTTCATCATAGTCCTAGGAGAGCAAATCAGATAACAAATTTTTGTACATTATTCCTTATTTTCGAAAAACAGAGTTACTTCCTGTTTAGACGGTATCTGACGTAGATTAATTATGACGTCAACAGATTCTATGGAAACGATCCTAAAACTCTGGAAAAAGACAGTAGGAAATCCACTTTATCATACCATTTTCATGACGTCATAATAGTTTTACATCAGATACCGTCTCAAATGGGAGATAACTCTGTTTTCCACAAAGACTCAATATGTAAGTGTGTATTTAGGATTAAAGATGCATTCATTATTCAATCTTTTCAGTAACAACAGGTTAAGAATAATTATTATCTTTATATGAAAGAAAAGCAAGGGCAACTATGCAAAGAATAGCATGCCTTTAAAACCACATATTTGACACTAAATGTATATATTTTGACCTTGACCTTTGATCCCTGACCTTGAAAATTAATAGGCTTCATCTTTTCCCAATGGTCAACTTCTATGGTAGATTTGGACATTCTGGACTGTTTACTCAGTTCCTATCATGTTCACAAAGTTTTTACTGTTATATTTTCAACTCTGACCTTTTTCAAAATTAACACTTGAAGGAAGGTTTGGTGATTTTACCCGATATTAGTTGTCCATAAGAACAAATTGTATTCACGAAACATGGGTGCCGCAATACAAATGCTGCAATCTGAATACATCAAACTCCAAGGTCAAGGTCACTGGGTTAAAATTGTTGGGGTGGGGGGGGGGGGGGAGCTCAGACAAACAGTTAGACATAATGAGACAGACGTGTACAAATGGAAAGGCAAAGAACTGTTTGCCCCTGAATCTCTTATTACAAAACAATGAAAATTATAAATCCTAAATAATAGGCTAATTTATTTTATGTAAATCCCTTAAAGTGTGTCATATGCTTCTAAGAAATGTTCACAAGCCTGTTTCCGTTAATAAGATCAAGCTTGTCCATCGTTAGTGTCTAAGACATGCATAATTGGTTTTGTCAAAGTAAAGTATGTGAAAATGTTTCTGTCTTCTAGAGTTTAGGGCTTCCTTAAAATTGGTTT
Organism: Pinctada fucata; assembly: GCA_028142955.1. Taxonomy (NCBI): domain Eukaryota; kingdom Metazoa; phylum Mollusca; class Bivalvia; order Pterioida; family Pteriidae; genus Pinctada; species Pinctada fucata. The sequence goes on along the minus strand of AP027112.1, from coordinate 21,765,280 downwards.
TGTGAAAGTAATTATGTCAAAATGTCTTCTCAGTTTGTCTGGTTGACGCGATCATCAACAATTTATCAAACCTGATTGGTAGGTAAGACTTTAAAGAAAAGGGGATGATCTCCAGCATGACCATCCTGCACTCACCCAGTGAATCAAACCCACAAGAAAGTGATAAGTGTATTGGGACAGAAAAAAAACATAGTGTAATCAAAGATTACATAGCTCGCCTATACAGGTTTTCGTCAGAAACCAGGTTAAAGTTTTTGAAAAGTAGGTCAAAGTCCAAGGTCAAGGTCACTAGGTCAAAGGTCATGGTCTCAAATGAAAGGTCTCATCACAAGGTATCTACATGTGAAATTTCAAAGCCCTACCCCTTATAGTTCAAGAGATATAGCCCTGGTTTGTCTACGGACGACGACGACGACGCCGAGGGTATGGTGTTAGCTCTCCGGACTTTTTCGTCCTGGCGAGCTAATAACAAGTAGAGTCCTAAGTGGGTCAAAATCTCTATATAAACTGTTACTGTAAACACGTCAATTCAGGTAGCGGCACAGGTGTATAATTCTATGTACGGCCGGAAACGTGTGAAAAATAATGATGGAGGCTGAAATCTTGGGGTTGAAAGAGAAAAATTAACAAGTCCACGGTCGCGTCCCAGGACGCGCCACTTTTCAAAATACTGCGTCCTGAATCAATTTTGATGCAACTGGGACGTGTCTAGGTGCGTTAGTAAGAACACCGAAACATGATAAAAGGACAAAGAAAATGCACATACATGTATTATCATTGGAACATCACTACCTTACAGGGATCTCACTATATGACATTGTATAACTCTTTGGAACCTTTACCCTCTCTTTGGGACCTCACTACCAGCTATTGGTCTCACTACCTCAACTACCTCAAAAGTTTCTCATAACCTTTAGAACCTCATTATCTATTTAGGATCTCATTACCATTTCAAGAGGTTCACTCACTTTTTGGGACCTCACAACCTCTTTGGTACCTTACTCATTCTTTGAGGTCTCACTACTTCTATGAGAAATAACATCTCTTTAGAATCTTAGTTTTTTCTTACTTCTGTTTATTTGGTAAACCACTTCAATCTTTTGTTTGCTTTATACATGTTATATCCGACTTTTCCTAGTTTTTTCAAATTTGTGCATTTGGTTACACATTTATATAGTAGCATACAACTGACTGTATGGTTTTATATCTTTACTTTGTAATGACCTAAAAGGCCGTAGTAATTAAATATTTTGTTATACATCTGCAGGGGGGTATCTTACAGGAAAATTTCTCAGAAAAAAAAACGCACACTACCTTTTTTTTCACTGAGAAAATATCTTAAATCAATTTCCATTTAGAAATCTAAGTAAATTCAATAAATGACCTTGAATACCTTAAAATGCCCAAGGCAACATTAATACAGTGGATTTAGGGTTTCTTTTAGAAAACAAGTCGAAATTATCAAAGGAATATAATAATTATTTTCTTTATCTATTTTTCGGTATTTCTTTCCAAATTCAGTCATATTGATCATAACTGTGATTGAGCGTTTCCATACCTGGCGGGAGGGTACCTTTCAGAAAAAGTTCCGGACGTTAAACAAAATATTAAATTACCATGTCCTTACCTGTATTATTCCCTCATGGTCTGCAGGTTTCGTTGTTGACGAGGACATTAGTTTCTCTTTGACATTCCGTCTGATTATATAGCCCAGGATCAGCCCCACCAGGAAAACAACCAATAGTAATAATCCTTTCAGTGCTGCCCCCTTACGGCCACTAAAGAACCTTGGAGGGGGTGTGGCCGAGTTTTCGAGATGTTTATACTCGATGTCCACATTGTCAGACTCCGCATCCCATCGTGACACCTGCTTTCCCGCCACATACTTCCCCTTCGGAGGCATCCTGCAATGGAAAGATAATCCGTAAATATTATTGTTGAAATATATAAAATGTGGATGATAACATTTGATGAAACTAGTTGTCTCTTGCAGTTGATGATTTATTAATTTTTTTCCTTTACCGTCCATATTGGTAAATGTTTATGGTCGAAATATAGGAATAGTAGTCTGTAATAGTTGCTTTTTGTGATTGATGAATTCATTTGTTGAATTTGAAGACGTTTAACATTTAGTTCCTTTGCCATGTTGGCAAATCTATTAGAGATTATAGTTGAAATATAGGAAGTGTAGATGATAATAGTTGCTTTTTGTGGTTGATGAATTCATTTGTTTAGTTCCTTTGCCATGTTGGTAAATTGATAAGAGATCGTAGTCGAAATATGGGAAGAATAGAAGATGATAGTAACTTTTGGTGAATGGTAGCTTGTGGTAGATGAATTCATTTCGTTAGCTCTCTTGTGATGTTGGTAAATTGACGAGTTTCACAGTTGAGTAAATTTCACATGATTGGCTAACTTGGTGTTTCCAAACACTACACTACTATGTAAAATTTGAACAGTTGAATGAATGGGTGAGTATAAATAAGACAAAATGCTATAGCTGAAGCCTGCAGTCCTTATTAGGGAGCAATCGTTTGCTCTTTATGGGGAAGAGGAATACTTTTGCAAGCCAGAATATTTTTTTAAGCACTGATCCCGACCCACCCTAAAAGTCAAATATGGTTGCTCCCTTATAATCCTGCTATCAGTTTGCAAGTAGTGAGCAAAAATTGTGAAACAAATTCATCCAAATTATTTAACTGAAGTCGTGCACACTTGGTGTATTCTGACCGTAATCATAGAGACGAGCATGCACGAGAATGTCAGAAAAAATATACTTCAGCTTTCCTATATATCACATATGAAAGGTCATAATAACTCTACCCAAATCTCATGGTTTTACGTTAATGACGATAAATGTTAGACGTTATTATCATGCATGTACCCAGGGAATTCATAATGTAAAACGTTAGTTTAGTATACATATATTCCGATTCTAATCCTTCTCGCGGGAAACGCACAAATTTCACACGAAACACAATTAGTCTATTTCACCGGTTGAAAGTTTTGAAAATACCTTAAATCAACGAAGGCATAACATACCTCGAAAAACACTCCAACAAAGTTGTAATCTTTAAGACTTAACAATAGTTTACTTGAATACTTCACTTTCTAAGAAGTAAGAAAATGACCAGCTATACATAAAATTGATTTATTTATATTAAATATAAAACAGTTTTTGCCAAAGTTTCGACCGATGCCTTCTCCAGGGCGACAGAACAGCAGCTCAAGTTACAGCTTAAAAATTACTTTGCGCAATATCATAATCGTAAAATAAGAATCACAATGTTATTTTCAAGGATTGATTTCTTATTCAACAAAGTATTTGTGCAAAGTATTTTAAAGATGTACATGTAACTTGATTTGCAGTTTGTCGCCCCGAAGAATGTTTCGGCCGAAACGTTGACAAATTTACAGAACGTTTACCTACGTTCCCTGTGGATTTTTTTTTTTTTATTTCACCGCATTTGATATAAAACATTCAAATGCAATTCTATAGGTCGTCAAAGCCTATCGTAAACTTAAAACATCCACGCATAATGGGATCTAACAGTGACGGGTATTACTAGTGGACAAACCGACGGACAAATGGACGATAGACCCCAAGTTTTTCCCTATACAATTGTTTCGCATGCGACATAAAGCGAAGTTTTAATTCTGGGACAAGACCAGAAATTTTTTATGCCCCATAGTCCTGTATTTGAGAACCAGACGTATACGTACCAGGGATTTTTTAGGGGCTCTCCAGGGCCGAAATTCAGCCCCATTCCCAATGCTGAAAAACATTTTCCCCCAATTTCTGAGCATAAAATTCCCAATTTGAAAAAAAAAATAAAATTCCAATATACAAAGTAAAATACTTTCATCAAGAATCTTTGAAAAATAAACACTTACTAGACAATTTTTATTCCTAGGCTACCTTTGTAGCAATATTGATAAATTACTTTTTGCTTGTTTTCTCAATTTATTTGTATAATAATATTTTTCCAAATTTCAGCAAATGTCGCTACTTTTCCCAATCATGGAAGGCCCAGGCCCCTGGAATCGAAGGGTTAAAAAAAACCCTGCGTACATTTTTGGGAAATTTGTGAATAGTCATGAATATTGTAACAGTTGTTGTATGCACAACCGGTGATGCATAATCGGTGCACTATTTGCATACGGAAATTGCCGATTTGTTACGATTGCCTTCTTGCTAATACACAGTTTCAGTGAAGACATCTACAAATGAGTTCGTGTTACAGAGCAGCGACCAATGATAACAGGATGAAAGACAGTTGTTCTCTAAATACATGTAATAGTAATTCGTAATTTTTCTGAATGGGCCAATTTCCGTGATTTGCTACAATTTCAATGAGGCGTATCTTATGAAAGTAAACAGCCTTCAATGGACCATATTAAGTGGACAATAGCGTGTGGCACCTATCCTCTCCAGTTATTGCTAATAAATTTGCAGCAAAACTCTTTGATTAGTCATGCAAAACCTTCATTATATAATTTTTTTTTCACAGGGATTTATCGCGCTTCCAGGTTGTTAAGTTTTCTATGGATTATCTATAATCCATAGTAAATACAGGTAGAGCAACCAGGAAGCGTGATAAATCCCTGTGATATTTTTCTTTCAAAAGCAGTCGAATCATCAAAATTATTCTAAAATACTATCAAAATGGACGAAACAAGTTCAGATCTAGCCTCTACTATCGTTTTGTTTTAGAGGCACTAAATGCTGCTTTTGCAGTAATAATTGCTTAATCCTATTCTATTCTATAGAATCCGCCTACATTTGGTCCAAATAAAATTCATTCAATTATAAATCAATTTATTCCTAAAGTTAATATCTATTGACTCCGATTCATATGCCGCAGACAGCGAAATGGAATTATTCGATCGATGTTTATAATAATATTTTAGATACTTCACAATATTATCACTCTTAATTCAATTTTTCAAGATTGAAGAATTGATGTTTAGAATAATATTTAAGATACTTTGGGACATTATCAGTCTAAATGAATTCAATTTTCAATACTGATGAAAATATTTGCATGAGAAGAAAGAGTTATGCGAGCAGAAGTCTATTAAACGAATAGCATACTAAGCATCGTCAATAAACGTACCTGTCAAAACAGAATAGAGAACCAATCGGCATCATGGGGTCAGAAAAATAAATCCTCACACTGACTCGATAAAAATAGTTCCTTTCGGGTGCACTTCCAACGGGCAGGTATTGGATTAACGTGCAGCGAACTGCATCTAAATATGCAACAGAATACAATGCAGCATGCGGGCGGTAATGCTACTGTAATACAATCGCACACTACTAATTTAATAGTTTTCCGTTTGGTCTGCCTTGGGCACCTATGATCATTGGATGGTACGGAATAATCAGTTCGTACGTGAGGGGAACTTGATCTATGATATCTTGGATAGCTTCTCTGTAACGTGCGTATTGCTTGGCTTTGAACAGCGTGGGAATGGAAGCCTAAGGCAGACCAATGCTAAGCATCGGCAAATCCCCGTGTATCCTAGTCAAATTTAGCTAGTATGAACGCTGGTTAGACTTCGTAATTTGTGCCAAATCTGGGTCCCAAAAGGGAGATTATCATGTAAGGAAAGGGATCCTTATAATGACCTTATAAGGAACGTAGCCAAAAGAAGCTGGGATCGGTTATGTTTTGTGTAGTTAACCGTCTTATCTAAGCCTTCTGTTTTGCTTAGAATGTAAAATCAATAAGAAATTTCTACAGAACAATATATATCATTACGGTAGGGAACACGAACGGGGCAAAAATCTCAGGAGAGAGAGAAAGAGAGAGAGAGATGCTACTTACATGATAATGGCAAAGATGCACACACTACGGACAAAAACATGTCTTTAGTTATATAATACATAAAATTGCTAGATTTCAGGAAATGAAATAAAGGTCAGTCTAGCGTGACGAACAAATGTTACATTTTGATTGTATTCGGAATACTATGGTAACAATACAATATACATGTCTATTGTTTGGAGTTATACATGAAATTTTGAGGGGAATATTACATAGACAATGGTACTAAATACATCAATATCAAAATTTCCATATGAGTCAAGCGCGCGGATCCAGAGAGGGGGGGGGAGTTCCCCCTGTATTTTTCTAAGCATAGTTTGATAAAGCTTTTTTCTCTCTCTCTCTCTTTTTTTTTTTTTTTTTTTTTTTTTGGCTTTTCAAAAAAAAAATTAGGACCAATGAAATTAAGGACCCCTCCTGGAAAAAATGCTGGATCCGCCCATGTGAGTAATAATAAGTGTATCCTTATCCAGCCAAATTGACCATTAGTACTGAATAAATCTATATGGATGGAAGACAATGCTTATGTACGTGATAGCAATAATCATGCAAGACAGAGGTATAGAACTATGAACATAGTCATGGCACACACATCATAATTTCTGCCGGGGAAAGAAAGGGATGGGGATTTAGGTACAAATGGAAAGGCCTTGTCACGTACAAGGAATACACATGCAAAATTTATGGCTCCGTCCCTTTCCATTCAAAGTTATGTCCGAGAGAAATTTGAAATTTCAAACCCATTCACTTACATATACCATTTGAATGGTACGATCAATATCAAAGTTTTTGTGATAAACAGATAAACGGAGAGAAAGAATGAAATACAGACGACCAGACAGACGTATAGGATTTTATTTTGCCCCGCTTTCGTCGAATATTCAGCATTGGAACCATTACTATATATAGTAAATAAGACAAATGCAGTTAGATGGTCCGTCTGAACGGTATACTTAGTCTAGTATTTCAGACAAGGCTAAATACAGTCTAGGGTGATTTTAAAAGAAGTATATTTTTTTTTCTGATTTCTTCAAGCATCGATCTGTGACAGTCCTCATTTCTTCAACATGCCTAACAAACAAACCAACTTGATAACGATACCTTAAGTTAAGTATCCCCTATCAACAGAGTATCAGAACGGACGCCAGTCGGCTGCTCTTTAAGATTCGTGCTTTTTGTATCCTATTGATTTTAACATGGTAAATACATATATCACTGGCACCATTTGCCAAGAAAGAAGCAAGGGTCTAGGGGATACAGGAGGCCCTGGACGCGGGGTTATCACAGCGTGGCCATAAATCACGAGAACATTGGCGCTAAAAGTCACTAAACATACAGATAAACGTAGCATACAGACGACTCTGTAGACAAATTACGATTTAGTTTGATCTTTTGTCTTTAGCTTGTAGACAGGGGGTTAAGGATTTGGGGTGTTTCAGTCGACTATCATTCCCTCCCCTGGTCTTATCCTGAAATATTGGTTGGAGCTCTTAATGAAAGAAAACATGAACTTGCAGTAAAATCTGCATTTTGTAAACTAGTCGTTTTAAACAAACATAGGTAATCACAGATTACGAATCTCACCTCGTGGCAGCAAAATTCAATTCAAACATATTTCTAAATACATGTATATTGGCTTTTAAAGGCAAAATCATTCAAGCGGAAAAAGTAGGTCAATTTCATTTTATGAAAATTTGATCAAAGATACATCCAATATGCAAGTTTGGTACATGAAGCACTTATACTTTGCTCAATATTTGCTTTTAAAGGCAAAATTACTCAAGCGGAAAAAGTAGGTCAAGGTCATTTTATGAAAGAATGATCAAAGATACATCCAATATGTAAGTTTGGTACATGTATCTATACTTTGCTCAATATTGACTTTTAAAGGCAAAATCACTCAAGCAGAAAAAGTAGGTCAAGGCCATTTAATGAAAGTTTGATAAAAAATAAATCATATATGCAAGTTTGGTACATGTAACTCTTATACTTTGCTCAATATTGGCTTTTAAAGGCAAAATCACTCAAGCGGAAAAAGTAGGTCGAGGTCATTACATGAAAGTTTGATCAATGATACATCCAATAAGCAAGTTTGGTACATGTAGCACTTATACTTTGCTAAATAATGGCTTTTAAAGGCAAAATCACTCAAGCAGAAAAAGTAGGTCAAGGTCATTTTATGAAAGTTTGATCAAAGATACATCCAATATGCAAGTTTGGTACATGTAGCACTTATACTTTGCTCAATATTGGCTTTTAAAAGCTCTAAAAGCAAAATCACTCAAGTGGAAAAAGTAGGTCAGATGCTGCATCCGATGCATGGATCCATCTCGGCATCCAAAGATGAATCACTTGTGCAAGTTTGGTTACTGTAGCATTACTACTTGGTCAGATACTGAGCTACCCCAAACTTCTTAACCAAGTCACTCAAGCGGAAAATGTAGGTCAGATGCTGCATCCGATGCATGGGTTCACCTCAGCATCCAAAGATGAATCACTTGTGCAAGTTTGGTTACTGTAGCATCAGTACTTTTTCAGATACTGAGCTACCCCAAACTTCTTAACCAAGTCACTCAAGCGGAAAATGTAGGTCAGATACAACATCCGATGCATGGGTTCACCTCAGCATCCAAAGATGAATCACTTGTGCAAGTTTGGTTACTGTAGCATCAGTACTTTGCCAAATACTGAGCTACCCCAAACTTCTTAACCGGACACGGACGCGGACGCGGACGCGCGGGGGTATAGCATAAGCTCACTCAACTTCGTCGAGGTGAGCTAAAAATAGAAGTGTTCAAGACAGTTATGTCGTCTGTTGCATGGACCCCAAAGAAGTGAAATTGACCTTTCACGTGACCTTGACCTTCATTGTTGAAGATGGAAACATACCCTCCCTCTTCATCCGCGCATGCAGTTCATAAAAGTCGAACTTCAATACTACATGTAACATTGGTTTCATGCACTTTCTTACATCCATGATATAAATCAATTTTTTCAAGTTCATCTTCAACAAAATAGAGGCCTTTTTGAAGTCTGTATGGTCATCGTACTTGACTTTGCTCATTCAAATCAAACGTTTCCTGAAATGTCTATTACGGTTTAGTCTAGCTTTTTCTACAGTACAGTCCGATAAAAAGTAATATTTTGATATCCTAATCAATTCTTCCTCTTTTTCTAAGTAGCATTTTATACCAGGTCCATCTTCTACAGTACCGTTCAATAATACGTTACATTTTGATAACTTACTTTCCCTCATACAGTAACTTTTCAAATCCCACGAGCCTTGCTATACATTAGAGTCCAACATATCAAATTATTCGTTACATTTCTTCCAAATATATCTTACTTTCCATCTTCTTTATTATGACGTCAATTTAAAACTTCTTAAGGATCTATTTTGTAAGTTACACTTTGATACTTTACTTTCCCTCCTCACGCTCTACTTTATAATGTTCGTTTGTAAAATTTCAATAAATTGACATTCCATAAACTGATAAACTCGTTCCCCGCGACTGGATGTTTTAGTGTACATGTATTAATTACTTCTTTCCAGCTCTTTCGCCTGAAAGCTTTGTTTTGGCTCTTTATCAATTTGAAATCAAATACATTATTTTGATATTTCGGAAACTTGTCATTTCATCCAAAAATATCATCGAAATTAAATTTTATTTAGATATGCTACTGAATCTACCCTACAGGAGCGGTGTACTCTCTGTATTGTTAATGCACAAATTTAAATTTTAAAAAAAATTAAACCAGAGGGCGCTACTGAAATGAATTTTGGCGGCTTATGAAAAGCACTTTGGCTGGAAGCATCACTAATGAGTATTTAATATTCGAAATGCGTGTATGGCGCATAATAAATTGATATATATGCACAGCCAATGTAATTCCCTGAGATGTTACTATTGAAAGGAACGTGCTGCAATTCGTGTATTAACACTCGTGACGTCACAATGCATAAGATCTAAAGAAACATGCCGCGACGGCTGTTCTAACCTGCAAACTGAACCCGCGGTTATCTGTGTTTTGACGTCACTCTTTTACCTAGAAAAGGCAATTTCAGAAAACAAGAATGAAATAGACAACTATAGTGCATATATATAGAATAAATGTCATAATTTGTGTTTTGTTACGGGTATACAACACACAGCAAGTGCATTTATCGCATGAAATGCGCTAACGCGCATTACATGTACGATAAATGCACTTGCTGTGTGTTGTATACCCGTAACAAAACACAAATTAAGACACTTATTCTCTATTTGAAATTTTCTTCAAGAAGGCATAGAGTTGGAACTTCCGTATTCCATATCTCGTTCACCTTTTACGATACAGTCCAAAGAAAAAGTAACATTTTTAAAGTGTCTTACTTTTCCAATATTGTCGATTTCTCGGTCTTCATAGATCATATCTCGTTCATACCTAGTCCATAATTATTCATACCTCGTCCATCTTCTATGGTACCGTCCAAAAATAGGTAACATTTTAAAAGTGCCTTACTTTTCCAGTATCGTCGATTTGAGTAATGTTCAATACCCAATTTCTACAGTAAATGATTTTCAATATAGTCTGTCTATAAATTATTGTTCCATGCCCTATATAGCTACCTATCTATATACTCTACAGTGCAGTCCAATGATAAGTTTCAATTTTTAAGTGCCTTACTTTTTCCAAAAACCCCAGTATAAAGTGATGTTCATAACATAACAACAGAGTCTTAAGGTGAAATTAATTATTGTAAATTACCTCTCTTCTGAATTATTGTCCAGTAGTATGGAGTTGCATTCCATGTCTTGAATAGAGCCGTTGTTCATCTCACTCAAAAATAATTTCACAGAGAACAAAGTACTTTCTATGTCAGTCGAAGTGGAAAAGCACGTCTAACCATTCGAGTTTCCTTTAAATTTGATTTAAAAATTTGTCCATTGAAAAAAGAAACGAACTTCTAACTTCTTCAAACTTAAGATATTGTCTCGTTCCAAGTTAATTCAGAATCCAAATAAAAGAGTACTTCACACAAAATGCTTCAATTCAATTTTTGGTAATAGAATGAAAAACAGAGAGTCTCCTATAAATTCGTTAAAAAAATTTGTTCATTTAACCTGGACACGGACTTCTTTTTCCTTCAAAGATTTTGTGACGTTCGAAATTAATTCTTAATCCATGGAAACAGTATTTTACACAAGATGCTCCAATTCAATTTTTGAACATAAAATGTCCCAGGAAATTCCTGAAGTAATTAATTTTCACAAAATGCCAGCTAGGACGGTAAAGTTCCGATACTCAGGAAATGACATATTTAAGCAAGCAAGCAGCTTAGTTTAATGACAGCATCGCTGATCCTGGGTGATTAGGCTTCCGCTATATTTGGAAGTAAAAGAATCCGTCGAAGCAACATCGTATTTTAAACACACAAACGAAAAAAAAAAGAAGAAAGAAAAAATCCCTGTAAGATTTATTTCTCCGACTCCCAGAAAAGAGCGCGTAATAATGGCGAGGTCCCCAGGGTGCAATGAGACTAGGAAAACTCCACACAACAAAACGGACATTGGAAACACATATCAAATTACTTCACAGCTCCTAACATTGTGGAGAATGTTATTAGATTAGAAGAATGCAAATTTTCGCAAATTTTGTTTTGCATCTCATCGCGCTTCGGCTCCTTAAATTAGCCAAACTCAATCACCTCGCGGCATAAATAGTTCCGCTGTCTCGTAGATCACCTGTTTAATTTCAAGAGATGATATTATACTAAACAGACTGGATTTTAATAGCAAATCTTTTTTTCAATAACTTCGATTAAATCCGCCCCAGAGCGAATTAGATTTTAGATTCCTCTCCAAAAGGATTCAGATCTCCTCTCTCTTATTTCTATATCAATCAAACGAGAAATTTCACCCCTCCATTAATTTACCATCTTTTTTCTATAAGAACATAGAAATATGATACAATGCTCATTTGATATTTCCCAGTATAACGCGGACTTTGTAACAGAAGCCCCGGGTGATATTAGTTGTATGTGATTGATTCGTGGAACTCTCCTATGGGAGAAATTATCTATTAAAAGTCCATGGAATATTTCCCAGCGCAAATCATCGATATCAAAATTACAGAAATCACTAACAAAAACATAGGCCACGTAGAACGAAAGGGTCACGCTATTAAGTAATAACGACTACCATTTGGGAACCGACCCGCGCCGAGCACTGTACCTTAAAGTTGTCCCGGAACCGGGTAATCGATGATGACGATATCACAGGCCGATAAGCGGAGAGAGGAGTGAAGGAAAGATTGCCGCCAAAACACTCTCACAACCTTGGGTGTAGATCAGAAAACACCCTCGTTGGCTCGTTGGTCGTCTATGCGCAAAGCAATGGAATACTAAAGTCTTCTTTACTGTGAAAATGATTCTGAAGTCATCACCACTATGGCACTGGTGATTGGACCCATCTACAGTTTTGTACCAAAATCGTTTTCAATTGCATACTGACAAACCGTGACGACAGAACTCGATGATGGACACTGCCCAAACCTCGTCATTTTTGTTTTGATGATGTTGCGTGTCTAATCCCATGTATGTTGTAACCCTGCGGTTGTTTTCCGCTGTGGTCAGTGCAAGCTAGTCTTTTCCATATCCTCTCCAAAGGAAAGAGGACGGGGTGTTGGGGAAAAGGGGGTGTCGAATGTCAATTAACGTATTTCATCGTACAGAGTAGAAACAATTCTATCACACTATTTGTTATTAGATTTTCCTAATTTAAAAATATACTAGAATTATCGTTACGACGGTAAATAAATTTTTTCCCTCTATTCAAAATTCATCCTCATTATTTGTGTGATATTGGATAATAACTCCTTCCACTCTCCATTTATTTCATATCTACTGTGCAATTACGACCAGACAAATACATAACTCACAGGCTAACAGACGATGCGAGGCGGCCTTAGTGAGTTTCGGAGATTACCTAACGTGATCTATATGTGATATACGTGATATATACGTCTCTCAAGACCTCACCGGATGCTATTCACTATAAAGTAGGATAAAAAACGGACAGTTGACATTTATTTCTTTTCCGGATAAATCATCAGGATAGGGTTATGTAGTGAAGAATTGGTTCATCGAAGACTGTACAAGTGACTTGTAAGCTTTGCTGCTGGTTTAGAAAGTATCCCCTATTGACCTTTGACCTACTAAGTACAAAGGATACATGTAACCCCTTTTCAGAGATCTCGGCGATTTCCGGGAAAAAATCTGAATGTCCGATTAATTCTCGACCTCCGTCGGACACTTTGTCCGGTAAATTACGAGAAATGACTTTAAACAAAAAAAATAAATAAATAAAATCATTTTTGTACAAAGTCCTAAGATATTGTTGTTTTCCCCCTAACCTAACCAATATTTTCGTATTTTGATTTAAGCCCCCCTCCTCTTCCCATTTTTAAGTTTCTTTAAAAGTCGTTTTTGCATTGATTACCATGATTAATGATGAAATACGAGTATGACTACTATTAATACTGATCCCTTGGAAAGTAAGTAAATCATCGAGTTCCCTATATGCTGTGCAAAAAGCAACAATCGTGGCGACTTTCAAATGGACGAACGACGGTCAGCAGTTACCTATAGCTATCATGTGTATGTTTGTATACCAAACCATCCTCTTTTTTTCAATATTCCTAAATTTGCATGAATACTTCTTTTTCTGAATTTGACATAATGCTCTGGGATGACCATTTATCGTGGACCCTGAACCTTTCATTGTCAAAACCCTGCTAGACCCAAACAAGCGCATTGACCTTGACCTACTTAGGGTCTCTTCGGGTACCCCATCGTCGGAGACCCACGCTCAGTTGCACTGCGTCTACTTCGAAAGCATAACGAAAAAATCCACTTGATTTTGACCAAGCTACGCCATGGGTCAGCAAAGATAGGTGATCGACTGTAGGCGTAAATAGACAGACTGCCCATGTACAGAGACAGGCGATTTGGGAAGATACAGATGGACAACTTCCCATGTAAACAGACGGACTGATGTAGACCTTAACAAAAGGCATCGGCAATACAGTCATATAGAAGGACTACTGTACATATAATAATGAAGGGTTGTCAACGTGACGGAGGATAAATTACCATCATGAACACAAATACGACTCTTTACATGTATACAGACAAAGGTCCTTGGAAATAAACATATGACCAGTGATTTGGAGGGAAATTTGGTGAAGGGTTATTTTCTGTGTTTTTCTACAATTTCTTTAGACCATTTCTTAAGAAGTGACCATTTCTTAATAAGTACACAGACTTCAATGTGCCATCTTTCAAATTTAAAATGACATGGCCCTTTATCCTTCCCAATCAATCAGTCACATGCATTTGGACGGACGGACGACTGACAATTTAACTAAGAAAAAAGACGTTGAGTTTAGGAGCACTTAATTGTCCATAAAAACGGCACGATCGGTCATAAGACATAGGAAGATCGACTGATCAAGAGGATGTAGACATGACAGTGGACCACCGACCATTCGAAACGACTGATATTTTGTCAATTACAATATTTTCTGGGAAAGGTCCAGGTCGTCATGGACTTTAAGCTTTGATTTTGAAAAATATATAAATGTATCATTTTGTGAGAATTGATAATGTGTCCTGAAACTCGAACAAATAATGTAAATGATGTATTTCAAGTGTACAAAGAGGGAGATATGAGGATTTTAGGCAAATTTCAGGGAGACATCTCCGCCTCTAGATCCGCCCTTGATGCTACATGTAACAGGCTGACGATATTCTATTGAAAAAGATGGATGGTCTGAAGAAATGGAAACCCAATAGTATTCCTAACGATTCCAGCTGGGTCCAAATGCTGTTAAAATGGTCCGACAAAGCCTTACAAGTGTAGGCATTTCTCATTTCGACAGCTGACAATCAACCTAATTAACTCCCTTATACCACGTATCTCAAGTCGCCAATCAAACTCGTCAGTCACAGACATCCGCCAACAAAGCGCGCGCTTTCGCACACAATGCTTTCCCGCCAAAAGCCTAGCTAATAGACGAGAATTCCATTCAGCGGCTTCAACCGAGACCGGAGCACGGAATCCGTGGGTGAGAGCCCTCGTCGTATTACTGTCAACTCGAGGTAGGACATAATTAATCTGCCCTCCCAGAAAATCACCGATTTCACGCCTCACTCAAAGCCACAATTGCTGTAGAATTTACCCGATGCTAGAAATGACCGTTCTATAACTATGTGCTTCCGTCCGGAGGCTCTTCCTGTAATTCTACACGTAATAGCCTACTTAACCACGGGGATTATTGGAAAGTCCCTATCGCCGATTCCTTTATTGGATTAGCAATACAATACCAGCATTGAAATGGTTCTATCTCAATAAGTAATATCGTTTAGTCTGAGGACCTTTTCAGTGCTATTTGAATGACAGACTTGAAAAAAAAAATTTTGTATGAAATTTCCTGAAGCTTTCACAGATAAGATCGTAAGTGATGAAATAAATCAACAATCTGTAAATATTATCTATTGATTTGTATGCAGTTAGTAATGCATTTTGTCATAATGTGTCTGGGCAAATGAGGATAAAATTATGCAGAATTTTTATGTTACAAAAACTTGCATCTATAACACACAGATTCAATTTGGTTTTTACAGATTGTTTAAAGATTACTTCCTTGAATTCTATGAATTTCAGGATTGCTTTATCATGATTATCTTAGAAGATCAAATGTCAATATATACTGCACATTTACTTATTTTAGCACAACCAAATAAAGATGGCATATGGCAAAAATGGGAAAGTTGATGCAATATACTCATAATTTAGCTCACTTCACTTACTTTCCATTGAACACATTTAATGTATTACAGACATTTTAAATTAGGGCACTTTTATCACTACTTTAGTCGGGGAGCCAGTGGGACCCCCCATGCACCCCCTTGAGTACTTTTTTTTCATGGGTACCATAATGTTCCTTAGGGTCTGCAGAATTGGTTTTCAGAATGTACTCAAAAATAAACTCATTTAGGCTATGTGTTTTTCAATCGTTTCCATGGCAACCATCTGCTAAAGTAAAGAAAGCACTATTGGTTAAGTAAAATAGCCATATCTTGGCCAAATATTGAGCTAAACATCTGTTACAGTAACTGGTATCAATATAACGAGGAAAGATTGTTCTATTAGTCAAGTGTATATATGCAAATTAACTCATTTGCATATTCATGAATATTAATGAATTGAAATAAAAATGCTTGAAAAATATATAAAAAGCAGCTCTTTTCATTTTATTTTTGCTTCTAAGCTTTATATTTTGATTAATGATCACTACCAGTTGATATAAGAAATATTTACAAAGTTTTCTCTCTCCATTGAGATATCATGTGACTCAATATTTTAGTTCAATGGCTTCAAAATCGATGTTTTTTAATACAAAAATAGCTATTTTAAGTAAGATGAGCTGTTTTTGTAAACTAATTATAAGATATTTACTAGTTATGAAGTAGAATATCTTGAACTGTTCTCTTGTGGTTTTATGTTTTTCTCATGTAATAAATGTTTACAAAACATGACATACGTATTTTCCGTAATTTTTGGGACGAAAACCGTATTTTTCGGTAAAAAGTAACAGATATCTGGATATTTTCTAAATAAGACAAATTGTTCCTGTAATTTTTAAATGAAACGTATATGCTGATGTAATGTCATTTTTTTGATATCGATTTATATGTTAGAAGCGAAAAAATGTTTTTGTTTTCTGCTATTTTGGGTGAAAATGTCGGTTTTTCATACTAAAATTACGGATTAAGAGAAATATTTTAAATACTTTATAGTTGTTTCAATACAGAATATAAAACTAAATTAATTTGTACATCTCATCAGTGTAACAAATGAGAATAATGAAAAATGTTAGAAATATTGAAAGTCATAACATCACAACCGAAATAACACTTAAGAGCATGCAATGAATCGTGAGTAACACTGTATGACCAACCAAGGCATACAAAATCAGGATAAAACAGGAACCAAAGCAAACCAACAAAAACCTCCACTACATGAAAAGAAGCGAACTCCCGGTATAGGAGTGAGACCAGGTGCCCAAGAAGAGTCAGCATCTCAGTTAATAATACAGTGTAAACACTCAATAACAAAGCAAAACCAATCAAAATAGTGGTTGTTTGACCCTTTACTTTATGAAAATCACTTAATAATACAGCATAATATAGTATAATAATATAGTAAAACAAACCAATAGCATAGCAAAGCCACTTTTTACAAAGTCTTTTTATCCTTTATTATATAATTAAATACAAGTATGTGTAAACGTCTTCAAATTGAATAGCATCATTTAAAAACAGATAAATTGGCAACGTGGACCAGACATGCACGTTTCGGGTACTTAACCCTCATCAGTAGAACCACCCAATAACAAATCAAAACCATTCAATAACATAGTCGTTTTATCCTTTATTACATAAAAACCTGTGTAAACGCTCAATAACATAGCAAAACCACACAATATAGTAGTTGTTTGACTCTTTACTATATGGAAATCACTTAATAATACAGCATTAGCGCCCAAAAACATAACAAAACCACCCAATAACGTGATGGTTTGACGCTTTGTTATAAGAGAACCACTTAATAAGAAAGCATAACCACCCAATCACTTAGCATTGCCACTCAATTACATGATGATTTTACACTTTATTATAACCAAACCACTTAAAAACATAGCATAACCACCAATCAAAGGACTGAAAGTCCTGCGAGTTGGCAAAAAGTAACATTGAGAAGAACATAAAGAAGACAAGTATAAAACTGGCACTGTGACAAATCAAACTCCAAATCTATGCCTCAAATGCTTGAATGAGTGATTCTCACAATTCAAGAGTTGTCTCAAATCTTAAAAAAAAAAAGTCTGTAAATTACAGATAAATAAACTGATAGAACTTCTTAACCAAATAACTGCTTTTGAGGTCAGAGTTCAAGGTCAATATGATCATGTCAAATTTGTTGCAATTGTTATGGGTGTATGTATGAAGTATAAATTCCTATCACTTTTATTTTAGGAGATATTTGCTTTTGAAACTTCTTGACCAACTTAAAACCAACATCTTAGGTTTATTAAGTATCAAACTGAAAAACCTTTTTTCCTAGTCGGTAAATAGCTCATCAGAGCTAATGTTGATTGTTATAAATTATGTCCGACTTTAAATAAATATTATTGACTGATTGATTGATTGATTTACTTGTCTTAAGTCTTCTACGCATCCACAAATTTTAATATCTAAGGTCTTTTTTATCCCAAATACAATACTTTTACCTATCTATCTAAAAATAGCAATCCAAGGAATGCTTGTGTCGCCTGCGAAGCGGTTTGATTATTATTCTAGAAAGTGGATCAAAATTATTGGTATCAGTAGAAAAGTCTTGTCATATGAAATTCATTTGAAATATCAGACCTCTTAATTACAAATTAAAAGATATGGTCATTCTCAAATTTTCAGAAAAGAGTGTCAATCATCTAAGTCAAGGTCACTACGTAAAAATTGGTAACAAAAAGGTCTCATCATAAGAAATATTAAAGACCTATCACCTACCAATTAAAAGATATATACAACCTTAGAAAAGAAGGTCAAATAGCTAGGTCATGGTCAAAAGGTAAAAAATTATGGTATGTTTAGAATGGCATTGTTACAAGCAAAATACATGTGAAATATCAAAGCCCTATCACCTACCAATCAAAAGATATAGCCAATATTACTTTTCTTGAAAAGTAGGTCAAATATCTAGATCAAGGTCAAAAGGTCAAATTTTATGGTCTGTGTAGAAAGGTCTTGTCACAAGGAATACACATGTGAAATACCAAGGCCCTGTCACTTACCAATCAAAAGATATATCCATTCTTAATTTTTTGGAAAAGTAGGTCAAATATGTAGGTCAAGGTCTAAAGGTAAAAAAATTATGGTATGTGAAGAATGGCATTGTTACAAGGAAAATACATGTGAAATATCAAAGTCCTATCACCTACCAATCAAAAGATATAGCCAATATTACTTTTCTTGAAAAGTAGGTCAAATATCTAGATCGAGGTCAAAAGGTCAAATTTTATGGTCTGTGTAGAAAGGTCTTGTCACAAGGAATACACATGTGAAATATCAAAGCCCTATCACTTACCAATAAAAAGATATATCTATTCTTAATTTTTTTTTGAAAAGTAGGTCAAATATGTAGGTCAAGGTCACTAGGTCAAAAATTATTGTATGTGTAGGAAGGTCTTGTCACAAGGAATACACATGTGAAATATCAAAGCCCTATCACTTACCAATCAAAAGATATAGCAAATCTTATCTTTTTTTCAAAAGTAGGTCAAATATCTAGGTCAAGGTCACAAGGTCAAAAATTATGGTATGTGTTGAAAGGTCTTGCCACAAGGATTGCACATATGAAATATCAAAGCCCTATCACCTACCAATCAAGAGATATATCCATTCTTAATTTTTTTTGAAAAGTAGGTCAAATATGTAGGTCAAGGTCACTAGGTCAAAAATTATGGTATGTGTAGGAAGGTCTTGTCACAAGGAATACACATGTGAAATATCCAAGCCCTATCACTTACCAATCAAAAGTTATGGGCTGTGACACCCAAAGTGTGACAGACAGACAGACTGACAGACGGACAGACGGACGGACAGACGGACAAAGTGATCCCTAAGTGTCGCTATGCTTCGCAGGCGACACAAAAATGGGGTGCTCCTTATACAGAGGAGGGAAGTACAAAGAAAAATTTGCGCCATATTTTAATGCACTGACATCAACAAGTGATTGCTATTCCTATAGCATTGTTCCTTATAGCATTTTTTTTGCATTCTCATAATGCATTAAACCCATTATTTACAACTTGACCTTAAACGTCTGTCGTCTAATATGCTCTTTTGTCAAATCGTAGTGGTACTATTTCTTACTGCGCCAGTAACATTGTGCATTGTTTGGTCCGTGCAGGGTTATCAAGTGCAAAGTTGAAAGCGATAGCAATGAGAGTTGGCTTTGCCAACTCAAAAACTAACCTTTACTACTCAAAAACGTGGTCGTTCGACCCTTTATCATAACAAAACCACTCAATAACACACCATAAGCACCCAATAAAAGGTAAAGGTAGGGTTTATAGTCTCGTTCGCCTGAGCCTCACATGACTTCTACAATCTCCTCCATATCATTACTACTCAATAACGTGATGGTTTGACACTTTATTACATGTATAACAAAACCACTTAATAACACAGCATAACCACCAAATTATTTAGTATACTTAATAATAATCTTTCCTCGTCAATAATAATCTTTCCTCGTTTATGGAACACCATGGCTTCCTTAAGTTGGATTTTATCAATATAAAGGGTCAAACAGACATAGTAATCAGTGGTTTTCATACCAAAAAGGGTCACACCATTACGTTATTGGGTGGTTTTGTAATATCATTGGGTGTTTATGTTGTGTTATTGAGTTGTTTTGTTATTACAAGGGTCGTACGACCACGTTGTTGAGTACTAATGCTAAGTTTTTGGGTGGTTATGCTGTGTTACTAAGGGGATTTGTTATATTAATAAATCAATTCATGACGTTATTGAGTGGTAATGCAAAGTTACTAGGATGTAATACTGTGTTATTGGGTGGTTTTTGGCTATTTTGCGTTATAACGCGATTTGTTATTATAACAAAGCGTCAAAGCATCACGTTATTGGGTGTTTTGTTATGTTATTGGGTAGTTAGGCTGTGTTATTAAGTGCTTTTCATATAGCAAAGGGTCAAACAACCACTTTATTGAGTGGTTTTGCTATGTTATTGAGTATTTACACTGTATTATTAAGAGGTTTTTATGTCACAAAAGGTCAAACGACTATGTTATTGAGTGGTTTTGCTATGTTACTGGGAGGTTCTATTGTTTATATATCATAAAGGGTTAAAAGACAATGTTATTGAGTGGCTTTGCCACGTTATTGCTTTGTTATACTATATCATTGAGTTGTTCTGTTACGTTATTGGGTGGTCATACTGTGTTATTAACGACTCATTTAGTGCTTTTGCGATGATATTGCGTGGTTATGTCATGACATTCCATACTTACGACTTTTTTATCATTCTAATTTGATACACTGATGAGATGAACAAATAAATTTAGTTTTATATCCTATATTTCAACAAATATAAAGTATTTAAAATATTTCTCAGAAATCCGTAATTTTAGTATGAAAAACCGACATTTTAACCCAAAATAGCAGAAAAAAATTTTTTCGCTTCTAACATATAAATCGATATTAAAATCATAGTGTAATCAAATATTACGAAGCTCACCTCGCGGCAGCAAAGTTCAATTTAAACATATCTCTAAGTACATGTATAATAAGAAAATCACTCAAGTGAAAAAAAGTAGGTCAAGGTCATTTTAATGAAAGTTTGATCAAAGATACATCCAATATGCAAGTTTGGTACATGTAGCACTTATACTTTGCTCAATATTGGCCTTTAAATGCAAAATCACTCAAGCAGAAAAAGTAGGTCAAGGTCATTTTATGAAAGTTTGATCAAAGATACATCCAATATGCAAGTTTGGTACATGTAGCACTTATACTTTGCTCAATATTGGCCTTTAAATGCAAAATCACTCAAGCGGAAAAAGTAGGTCAAGGTCATTTTATGAAAATTTGATCAAAGATACATCCAATATGCAAGTTTGGTACATGTAGCACCTATACTTTGCTCAATATTGGCCTTCAAAGGCAAAATCACTCAAGTGGAAAAAGTAGGTCAAGGTCATTTTTTGAAAGTTTGATCAAAGATACATCCAATATGCAAGTTTGGTACATGTAGCACTTATACTTTGCTCAATATTGGCCTTTAAAGGCAAAATCACTCGAGTGGAAAAAGTAGGTCAAGGTCATTTTATGAAAGTTTGATCAAAGATACATCCAATATGCAAGTTTGGTACATGTAGCACTTATACTTTGCTCAATATTGGCCTTATAAGGCAAAATCACTCAAGCGGAAAAAGTAGGTCAGATGCTGCATCCGATGCATGGGTTCACCTCAGCATCTCAAGATGAATCACTTGTGCAAGTTTGGTTACTGTAGCATCAGTACTTTGTCAGATACTGAACTACCCCAGAAACTTTAACCAGACATTGACAAAGTCATTCAACCAGAAAATGTAGGTCAGATGCTGCATCCGATGCATGGGTTCAACTCAGCATCCCAAGATGAATCACTTGTGCAAGTTTGGTCACTGTAGCATCAGTACTTTGTCAGATACTGAGTTGCCCAAAAACTTTAACCAGACGCGGACGGGGACGCGGACGCGGACGCCGGGGTTATAGCATAAGCTCATCTCAACTTCGTCGAGGTGAGCTAAAAATGACATAACATCAGCATATACGTTCAATTATAAATTACAGGAACTATTTGCCTTTTTGAAGAAAATATATAGATATCTGTTATTTTTTACTTAAACATACTGTTTTTGTCCCAAAAATTACGGAAAATACGTATATCTAGTTCTGTTAACATTTATTACATGAGAAAAAAAAACAAAACATAGGTAATCACAGATTACGAAGCTCACCTCGTGACAGCAAAATTCAATTCAAACATATTTCTTAGTACATGTATATTGGCTTTTAAAGGCAAAACCACTCAAGCAGAAAAAGTAGGTCAAGGTCATTTTATGAAAGTTTGATCAAAGATACATCCAATATGCAAGTTTGGTACATCTAGCAGTTATACTTTGCTCAATATTGGCTTTATAGAGCAAAATCACTCAAGCAGAAAAAGTAGGTCAAGGTCATTTTATGAAAGATTGATCAAAGATACATCCAATATGCAAGTTTGGTACATGTATCACTTATACTTTACTCAATATTGGCTTTTAAAGGCAAAATCACTCAAGCGGAAAAAGTAGGTCGAGGTCATTTTATGAAAGTTTGATCAAAGATACATCTAATTTGCAAGTTTGGAACATCTAGCACTTATACTTTGCTCAATATTGGCTTTTAAAGGCAAAATCACTCAAGCGGAAAAAGTAGGTCAAGGTCATTTTATGAAAGTTTGATCAAAGATACATCCAATATGCAAGTTTGGTACATGTAGCACTTATACTTTGCTCAATATTGGCTTTTAAAAACAAAATCACTCAAGCGGAAAATGTAGGTCAGATGCTGCATACGATGGATGGGTTCACCTCAGCATCCAAAGATGAATCACTTGTGCCAGTTTGGTAACTGTAGCATTAGCACTTTGTCAGATACTGAGCTACCCCAAACTTCTTATCCAAATCACTCAAGCGGAAAATGTAGGTCAGATGCTGCATCCGATGCATGGGTTCACCTCAGCATCCAAAGATGAATCACTTGTGCAAGTTTGGTTACTGTAGCATCGATACTTTGTCAGATACTGAGCTACCCCAAACTTCTTAACCAAGTCACTCAAGCGGAAAATGTAGGTCAGATGCTGCATACGATGGATGGGTTCACCTCAGCATCCAAAGATGAATCACTTGTGCCAGTTTGGTAACTGTAGCATTAGCACTTTGTCAGATACTGAGCTACCCCAAACTTCTTAACCAAGTCACTCAAGCGGAAAATGTAGGTCAGATGCTGCATCCGATGCATGGGTTCACCTCAGCATCCAAAGATGAATCACTTGTGCCGGTTTGGTAACTGTAGCATCAGTACTTTGTCAGATACTGAGCTACCCCAAACTTCTTAACCAAGTCACTCAAGCGGAAAATGTAGGTCAGATGCTGCATCCGATGCATGGGTTCACCTCAGCATCTCAAGATGAATCACTTGTGCAAGTTTGGTTACTGTAGCATCAGTACTTTGTCAGATACTGAACTACCCCAGAAACTTTAACCAGACATTGACAAAGTCATTCAACCAGAAAATGTAGGTCAGATGCTGCATCCGATGCATGGGTTCAACTCAGCATCCCAAGATGAATCACTTGTGCAAGTTTGGTCACTGTAGCATCAGTACTTTGTCAGATACTGAGTTGCCCAAAAACTTTAACCAGACGCGGACGGGGACGCGGACGCGGACGCCGGGGTTATAGCATAAGCTCATCTCAACTTCGTCGAGGTGAGCTAAAAATGACATAACATCAGCATATACGTTCAATTATAAATTACAGGAACTATTTGCCTTTTTGAAGAAAATATATAGATATCTGTTATTTTTTACTTAAACATACTGTTTTTGTCCCAAAAATTACGGAAAATACGTATATCTAGTTCTGTTAACATTTATTACATGAGAAAAAAAAACAAAACATAGGTAATCACAGATTACGAAGCTCACCTCGTGACAGCAAAATTCAATTCAAACATATTTCTTAGTACATGTATATTGGCTTTTAAAGGCAAAACCACTCAAGCAGAAAAAGTAGGTCAAGGTCATTTTATGAAAGTTTGATCAAAGATACATCCAATATGCAAGTTTGGTACATCTAGCAGTTATACTTTGCTCAATATTGGCTTTATAGAGCAAAATCACTCAAGCAGAAAAAGTAGGTCAAGGTCATTTTATGAAAGATTGATCAAAGATACATCCAATATGCAAGTTTGGTACATGTATCACTTATACTTTACTCAATATTGGCTTTTAAAGGCAAAATCACTCAAGCGGAAAAAGTAGGTCGAGGTCATTTTATGAAAGTTTGATCAAAGATACATCTAATTTGCAAGTTTGGAACATCTAGCACTTATACTTTGCTCAATATTGGCTTTTAAAGGCAAAACCACTCAAGCAGAAAAAGTAGGTCAAGGTCATTTTATGAAAGTTTGATCAAAGATACATCCAATATGCAAGTTTGGTACATCTAGCAGTTATACTTTGCTCAATATTGGCTTTATAGAGCAAAATCACTCAAGCAGAAAAAGTAGGTCAAGGTCATTTTATGAAAGATTGATCAAAGATACATCCAATATGCAAGTTTGGTACATGTATCACTTATACTTTACTCAATATTGGCTTTTAAAGGCAAAATCACTCAAGCGGAAAAAGTAGGTCGAGGTCATTTTATGAAAGTTTGATCAAAGATACATCTAATTTGCAAGTTT
This sequence comes from Pinctada fucata, assembly GCA_028142955.1. Classification (NCBI taxonomy): domain Eukaryota; kingdom Metazoa; phylum Mollusca; class Bivalvia; order Pterioida; family Pteriidae; genus Pinctada; species Pinctada fucata. Next base: position 21,740,327 of record AP027112.1, on the reverse strand, counting down.
GGAACATCTAGCACTTATACTTTGCTCAATATTGGCTTTTAAAGGCAAAATCACTCAAGCGGAAAAAGTAGGTCAAGGTCATTTTATGAAAGTTTGATCAAAGATACATCCAATATGCAAGTTTGGTACATGTAGCACTTATACTTTGCTCAATATTGGCTTTTAAAAACAAAATCACTCAAGCGGAAAATGTAGGTCAGATGCTGCATACGATGGATGGGTTCACCTCAGCATCCAAAGATGAATCACTTGTGCCAGTTTGGTAACTGTAGCATTAGCACTTTGTCAGATACTGAGCTACCCCAAACTTCTTATCCAAATCACTCAAGCGGAAAATGTAGGTCAGATGCTGCATCCGATGCATGGGTTCACCTCAGCATCCAAAGATGAATCACTTGTGCAAGTTTGGTTACTGTAGCATCGATACTTTGTCAGATACTGAGCTACCCCAAACTTCTTAACCAAGTCACTCAAGCGGAAAATGTAGGTCAGATGCTGCATACGATGGATGGGTTCACCTCAGCATCCAAAGATGAATCACTTGTGCCAGTTTGGTAACTGTAGCATTAGCACTTTGTCAGATACTGAGCTACCCCAAACTTCTTAACCAAGTCACTCAAGCGGAAAATGTAGGTCAGATGCTGCATCCGATGCATGGGTTCACCTCAGCATCCAAAGATGAATCACTTGTGCCGGTTTGGTAACTGTAGCATCAGTACTTTGTCAGATACTGAGCTACCCCAAACTTCTTAACCAAGTCACTCAAGCGGAAAATGTAGGTCAGATGCTGCATCCGATGCATGGGTTCACCTCAGCATCCAAAGATGAATCACTTGTGCAAGTTTGGTTACTGTAGCATTAGTACTTTGTCAGATACTGAGCTACCCCAAACTTCTTAACCGGACGCGGACGCGGACGCGGACGCGGACGCATAGGGTTATAGCATAAGCTCACTCAACTTCGTCGAGGTGAGCTAAAAACCACAAGAGAACAGGTTAAGATATTCTATTTTATCAGTAGCAAATATCTTATAATAGATTTACAAAAATCAGCTCATCTTACTTAAAATAACAATTTTTGTGTAAAAAAACATCAATTTTGAAACCATTGAACTAAAATATTGAGTCACATGATATCTCAATGGAGAGAAAAGACTTTGTAGATATTTCTTATATCAACTGATAATGATCATTAATCAAAATATAGAGTTTAGAAGCAAAAATAAAACGAAAAGAGCTGCTTTTTATATATTTTTCAAGCATTTTATTTCAATTCATTAATTTTCATGAATATGCAAATGAGTTAATTTGCATATGTACACTTGACTAATAGAACAATCTTTCCTCGTTATATTGATACCAGTTACAAATGTTTAGCTCAACATTTGGCCAATATATGGCTATTTTACTTAACCAATAGCGCTTTCTTTACTTTAGCAGGGGGTTGCCATGGAAACGATCGAAAAATACATAGCCTAAATGAGTTTATTTTTGAGTACATTCTGAAAACCGATTCTGCAGACCCTAAGGAACATTATGGCACCCGTGAAAAAAAGTACTCAAGGGGGTGCATGGGGGGTCCCACTGGCTCCCTGACTACTTACTCTGCTAAGAATTTTAAATCTCATCACTGAGCAACAGAACCAATCTGAACTAGACTGAAAGGGTAAAAATAGCACTGTTCAAGAACAGGTAAGTCGCCTATTGCAAGTTTGACCTTAAGTACATGACCTTGAACTTGAAAGTGACCTTGACCTACATGTATATTGAGTGCTGAGTCTTATCATGCTTTAAATATACCATCCCTGCAACTTTGAAAGATGTATGATGTATATCAAGTAAGTTATAGCCGATGATGTGAAAGAGTGACTACTAGACAGAAGCTGGACAAAGTGATCCCTATATGTCATTCTTGCCTTGCAGGTAATAAAATAATTACAATTTTCAGCAGAGACCCTAAAAAACCAACATTTTTTAGATCAACACCAAGGTTTTTAGTAAACTGGGAAGCAGAATTTTGCTTTAAAGGAGACAAAAATCATGTCTAACAAATATTGTACATATTCCAACCAGTGGTGAACCCACTGTCGCCGACAATCGATCGCCAAAAGTCTTTCGATTATCATGAATATCATTTTCATTTTTCAAATTCACAATCGATTGTTGCTGAAAGAAAGATAAATATGTTTGGGGAATTCCTTCCCCTTAATTCCAAGGTTATCTGTATTTATTGTATGACAAGCATTGTTTGAATACTTATATTTTGCTTTTTGAAGGAATTTTTCTCATTTTTAATAGGTGTGAAACGATACGCCAAAAGTGTTTCTGGATGTATTGCGATATATCGTTTCTTTTCATTTTATCATTTTTGATGTAAAACCAGGTTCCTTTTAAATTGTGTGTTTGTACATATTATTCGTATTTTCGGATTGAATTTTACACTGACAATATCATTTGCTTGAAAGAAACACACATAAGTAATTGAATCCTTTGATTGCTTTTGTTATTATCCATTTCGATTGTGAGCGATGTTGTTAAATTGATAAAAATCAAAGTGATTCAATGATTTATTTGTATAATCTATAGGAGTGCGATATATTGCAATACACATTCAGTATCGGGATACAATACAAATTTACTGAATTATATTGATATATTGTTACACCCCTAATTGTTATGAAGAAAAATAAAGACATCTATCTTTCAAGTTTTTCAGCGATCGATTTACCCTTTTTTCCATTATTGATTCCAAAATGTCTCCCAATGTACAACACTAGTTCCAAGTTACTATTAGGTGACCGTCTGTGAAGAAAGCTGTGGTCTCACTAGTTTTGCCCTTGCGATAGATATAACCATTTTCATACACACATTTTCAATTCTCACAAAATAATGACCCTCTCTTAATTTCTAAATCATAAATATTTTATCTTATTAGAGTACTAACCTGGAATCAGTGTGTCAGTGCTTTCCTTTTCATCATCATCACACAGTAACAGTTTCCAAGTCACCAACAACATTCATTCATCATCTAACCAAAGAAAGAAAAATGAAACATTATTTTTACTACATTTTTGTTACATTTAAAGCATAGATAAGTGAATAACGTTCACAAACGAATCACCAACAATATTCATTCATCATCTAACCAAAGAAAGAATATTGAAATATTACTTTTATTACATCTTTGTTAAACATGTTAAAGCATAGATATGTGAATAGCGTTTACAAACTAGTAAAACTCCATGTTTATATACTCCTCGTGGCTTTTCTTAGAAAAAAGATTTGTCACTAGAGTAACCTGGACCATTTATTTCTAACTTTGACAATACTTGTGTTATTAATGTAATATATGTACCGGTATGTATCTAGTTGAATAAATTTTCCCAATCAAAAGTTCAGTACATGTAGTATCTACTTTCTTGCTCCTTATAACTATCCCAAATGTAGCCAGCTTTAATTTGACCATGACCTATGACCTATGTTCCTCAAACCTGGTAAAATTGTATGAATCTGCTTGTCACAGAGAATCTACCTGCATTATGAAACATTTACCATTACCACGATTAACATGATTTAAGCCCTAATTTAATTGGCAAATTTAGTTTTAAGTAGGTCAAAGTCCAAGGTCAAGGTCATTAGCAATATATAGTCAAAGGTTTATATACCTCTAATATATATAATTTTGTATATACAATGAAAGGTTTTATCATGGGTAACCTATGGGTGAAGTACATGCATTATGCTTCTTGTCTACGTTTCAAAGTTGCTGAGATTTTGCTTAAACCGCGTGGTTTGTATGAATTTTGACAAATGAACAAATTTCTTCGCAGTCTGGCTAAAAATGGTTAATTATTAATCTTCCTTGTTTAAAAAAAATTGTTGCAGTAATTTTATTATCAAATTAACTACATTCAATTCTAAGTAGGCGCAGTTTTTTCTTGTTTAATGACCTTGACCTTAAGATTAATATCCTTTTCTCTTCCATTAAAAGAGAGGACTATCAGAGAAATCTAAAGCTAAGCTATAAAAGTTCGGAAATGTTTCCAGTTTTATCATGAGATCCAAGTGCCCAAAACTAAAAACTATGCATGCAGCCTCGAGCAATCAATTCGAGAAAATTCCATACAGCAATTGACGCATATTGAATTTCCGTTATTGCTCAATTCTGCAGGGAATTAATCTCCACTATACTAATAATGAACAATTACAGAATTTATGGTTTCCTTCTGTAGCTATCCCACATGAGAATGGTCCTAGGTGTGAAAAATGTCAGCATTAAAATGTCAAATCTTGATGACAAACTACGGTTAAACTAGAGGCCCAAATGGGGACCTAAACTTGATACCAAATACGTGCTTAAATTTAACATATTTATGCATTTATCATATATAAATGACAATAATGATAAAGAAGGCAACGGAAGTGTAGCATCCCCTGGCAATTGCATACAAATCCACTATGTTCGAAATAATGAATATTTAAAAAGAACTGATTGTCTTTAATCATATTTAAATCATAAGAATACCTATTGATTAATCCTCTCTTTCAATCATGGTAGCTTTGGATTTCTTTTCTGAAGTTACTATGACCATTGCCCTATATGTTTTTATGCCCCTGGAATCACAGATTCGGGGGGCATATAGTTTTTGGCCTGTCCGTCTGTTTGTCTGTCTGTTTGTCCGAACTAAAAACTTTAACAATGGGCTTAACTTTTGAATGGTAAGTGATAGGGCTTTCATATTTCACATGTGTATTCCTTGTGACAAGACCTTTCCATTGATACCAAAATTTTTGACCTCGTAACGTTGACCTTGACCTTTGAACTACTTTTCAAAAACTTTAACATTGGGTATAACTTTTGAAAAGTAAGTGATAGGGCTTTCATATTTCACATGTGTATTCCTTGTGAGAAGACCTTTCCATTGATACCAAAGGTTTTGACCTTGTGACCTTGACCGTGACCTTTGAACTACTTTTCAAAAACTTTAACATCGGGCATAACTTTTAAATGGTAAGTGATAGGGCTTTCATATTTCACATAAGTATTCCTTGTGACAAAACCTTTCCATTGATACCAAAAGTTTTGTCCTCGTGACCTTGACCTTTAACCTACTTTTCAAAAACTTTAACATTGGGTATAACTTTTGAATAGTAAGTGATAGGGCTTTCATATTTCACATGTGTATTCCTTGTGAGAAGACCAGTTCATTGATAGCATTCGTCACCTTGACTTTGACCTTACACCATGTACACGTACTGAACAGAAATTAAATGGTGTTTATACTGACAAAGATGCCACCGGGGGCATAAGCCGCATTCGTGTTTCACAAACATAGGCTTTTTTTCAGTCATTTTAAAATTCCTTGTGACCTTTGACTCTTGACCTTGAAAATCAATAGGGTTCCTCATCTCCCTGTATGAAATATTTGTGGAAGGTTGGATTTTTCTATGATGATTGCTTTGTCTTCTATGCTGTACAAGAGGATTTCAATCCTATTAGGTCTGCTGCAACCTTGATCTTTGACCTTTGACCTTGAAAGTCAATAGGGTTCATCCTCTCCACATGGGTAACATTTGTGGAAGGTTTAATGTTTCTAGTAGGATTTTAAGCCTAAGCTGCTGTTAACAGTCAGGGGAAACACTGCATATGGTGATTAAAATTTGTATAACTTTTGATAAAATGGTTCTTTTTGGCCTTATATCTAAATGCTCTTTCCTATGTAAAGTCTGATAAAATTAGGTCAATTCAGTATTTACCTATTAAAAATTGTTACAAAAGATGAGGCATGACTAAAATCACATTTAAATGCTTATTTTGTGACTTCCTAGCATAAAATTACCACTTTTTGAGCTCTCATTAAGAGTTAATCTGAGTTTTCCTGGTATGACTGTTAGTTTTCCAAGATGGAGCAGAATCTAAAAATAACTTTTATGACCACTTGCACCAGTAGCATCAAACAGAAATAATGGCGTTTGGGCTTTAAAGTTTGGTGGGGTTGTATGGTTAATCCCTTTATAGAGTGATTCTTTTTTTAGTCTGAGATTGGGAAATCACTGTCTACAGTGACTATCAATGATCACTTCATCTAGTGATTTACTAACATACTTTACACAGTTTTCTGATGAGAAATTATCATGGAAACTAAGAGGGACAAATACTACTTCATACAGTGATTTTTAAAATCACTTCAAACGGTAATTCCCCTACTGGTTACCTCACCTTGACCTTAAAAATCAATAGGATTCATCTTCTCTCTGTGGGGAAAATTTGTGGAAGGTTTGATGTTTCTGTGGGAAGAGGGGAGGGGGAAGTAGATAACACTGATTTCTTTTTATTCAGTGCCTTATAAAAATGAGTCCTTGATAACATCATGTTTTGAAAAATTCTGTCTCTTTATGATCAAACTTTATGAAATACACAATTTCTGCATTTTTATGTCCCTGCAATATACTGAGTAATGGTGTGGGCATTAAGAGTTTGATATGCCTGTCATTCCATCCCTCTGTCACACTTCCACAGTTTTCATATGATAACTCAAGAACCCTTTCCTTTCACCTAATCAAACCAATTATTTGGATATAAGCTTGTTGAAAGATGCCTTTGAACTTTTGGGTCAATAGGTCAAGTCTGCTGTTAGGAAAATATTTGAACCAACATGAAGATATATGCTAACTTTTCAGGAGGGAAATAATTCTATTGATTTTAAGGTATATAGGACAAAGTTCAAGGTCACTGTTAGAAAAAATGCACTAGTCTTCAAATATGGACTTCAGACGATAATCTGCAATCCTTTCACTTATTCAAAACAAATATTGAAACATACATGTAAATACTGAAGCAACTGAACAGATGGGGTACAGGGGAAGGCACCTATTGTTTTTAGGTCCAAAGACAAGTTGAAAGTCAAGGTCACTTCTCTTTTCATATTGTTGCTGTAAGAGTCAAGCTTTTACATCAAGGGCAATGTGTTTAAATGTCTCACAAACATTAATACTACATGTATATATTACACTTTTGCATTGGCATTCAATGTGCACCATTTTGCCTGCAAAATTTGCAGATGGTGTCTTACCAATAATACTTGTGGTGAATGCATGAATCATAATGATCACAAGCTGGAATATTAAAAAAAAAGTCAGATATAAATGAAAATTATCAAAGGGCTACAATTATATTTTACATTTTAGCCTAAATATAACAGTTACTTTGTTAGGAGACACCTTATATAAAAGTTTAAACATGGCAGAGATGCGGAGATTCATGAAGCCTGACATCATGGTTATGGTTAGTTACAGTGCAACGAAGACGCAATTTTCTTATTTGGTTATTTTAAGACATGAAAATAACCGAATAAGAAAATAGCGTCTTCATTGCACTGTAACTAGTACATGGTGAATTTTACATGTATACATCAATATCATGTGTTTATTTTGGATGCAAATTAATGTATATTAATCAAAAATTATATTTCCATGTAAAGGTCATCTGTATTTAGCATATTTAGTCATATTAGTTAAATAAAGTTGACCTCCAAAAAAAAAACTCCCTACCCAAATACAAAAATCTTAGTCGCGTTACAGCAAATGGATAATCTTTTTAACGATGGCATGGGATGATTGCTTTATCTTCTATGCTTTTTACACAGATTTTAAGCTTAAGTCCACTGTGACCTTGACCTTTGACCCTTGACCTTGAAAATCAATATGGATTATCCTCTCATAACTGGGAACATTTGTGGAGGGTTTATTCATCCTAGATGCTTTCGTTTTCTTCAATCCTTGTTGCAAGGATTATAGTCCATTGTAACCTTGACATTAAAAATTAACAGCGTTCAACTTGATCCTTTACTTAAAGGGGGGGGGGGGGGGCATTTGTGGAAGGTTAGGTGATCCTAGGATAATTGCTTGTCTTCTATGCTGTTAAATAGAGAATAAGTGTCTTAATTTGTGTTTTGTTACGGGTATGCAACACACAGCAAGTGCATTTATCGTACATGTAATGCGCGTTAGCGCATTTCATGCGATAAATGCACTTGCTGTGTGTTGCATACCCGTAACAAAACACAAATTATGACATTTATTCTATATATATGCACCAAAGTTGTCGGTTTCATTCTTGTTTTCTGAAATCGCTTTTTCTAGGTAAAAGGGTGACGTAACAATTCAGATCACCGCGGGTTCAGTTTGCAGGTTAGAACAGCCGTCGCGGCATGTTTCTTTAGATCTTATGCATTGTGACGTCACGAGTGTTAATACACGAATTGCAGCACGTTCTTTTCAAAAGTAACATCACAGGGAATTACATTGGTTGTGCATATATAAAATTTTTAAGCCTAAATCCACAAATTTCGTAGCGCAGCGGCTTTACGCAAAATTTGTACAACTGACATTTCATATACCATTAAAATGGCAAAACAAACATTCAGTTCTTATAATTACCAAACATATGAAATTTTTCAGAATAGATCTTCTTCATTTTAGTTACTGCTAGATTTGCATTTTGGACACACCAAGACTCCACATCACAACTTTTGAAGTTAATTCTAAGTGCATGTGATTTCATTTGTCTGCAAAAACATCGCATTTAAATGTTACGTCAAATCTTGTGATGTCGGGTCTTCGGATGTGTAAAATGCGAGTCAACTGCGGTAATGTGAACATGGTAAAAATTGTCTACATGTATTCATACAACTTTTTAAGAAAACTAATGTTTGAGTATGTGTTGTATGAAAATATCAAATTTGTACAAATTTAAATCCCTAACAACAAAAATATTGCAGGTAAAAAAAAAGAAACAGTCAGCATTTATTCTTTAAAAAAAGTCATTTTCCCTTCTGAGCTCCAGTACGTTTTAAAGGTCATGACCCTGCTGTATCTTAATATACCAATATTTATGAAATTCTCTCAAAATTGAAAACAATGATGCTGCTCCTGTATTGTAATGACTTTTTGAGAAAAGACAGTACATTTTCTGCCATCATGGTATGTTTGGAACGCCACTGCTACAGAACTATAGGGTATACAGTATAGTGATAGGTATCAATATATTCAGCAAATATCATTGTATGTATATGATGGAATATATGAGAAATTATGGTTACCATAGCAACCATATCGAAATGATGGGAAATTTAATGCGAAAAGTCTTTTCGACATTTGTCAGTATATAGCGGAAAGGTTAATCGGTCTCCGATACCACAAAGTATTGTCGTTGTCATGGCAACCACCCTTCATAAATGACATTTAGACTCCCCTTTATCTTTTTACTAAGTATATGATAACATGAGCATAAAGAATTATTTACACTGAACATGTTTATGTATTGTGTTGTATTGAGGTTAAGGTCACATAGGGGGTATTGGGGTGGGGGGTTATGGGTCTTTCGACAATGTGTTGCGACAGAAGTATAATGCGTAACGCACAAATCTTGGTACAGTAAAGTGGGAAAAGTCTTAAACTTGCGTAAAATTGAAAAAAAGATTATTCGACAAAAACAACCCAAGTCCTTAAAGTCTCAATATACCGTGCGCTTTGAAAATACGTCACTAATGTTACCAGGGTTAACATAGGGGTTACATTAAATTGTGTATTTCTGAATTTGAATAGCGTTAATGTTGTTTATTTCTATTTCAATGTATAGAGGAGGCCATTCTGCAGTGAAAAAGTTCAATTAGTTGGATTCGAAACAGTACGCTATGAAATCAGGGTTAGCTCTGTGTCAAATGGGGAATCCCCTTATAAGCCTGTAATGATGAGTTGAAAGTAGCATGCTGTCCATGTGTGGTGATTTTTCTAGAAAATGAATCTAGGGACCTATTGCAAATGAGATCTTTTTGAAAACTGTAAGATTTTGTCTAAAAGATGAAACTTGTCTTTCTGCTGTAAGAATTCATCAAACGAAATCAGCTGAAAATGGGTAGGTTTTCATCATTTTTGGTGATTTTTCATGATTAGATTGGCACTCTTTATATACAATTCCAACACTACAGGAAGCATGTAGCTGATATGTTAATGTGTATTTAAATTCTGCTACATACTAACTTTCAATTAAATCAAAAATTATTTGTTACTAGTGTTGTATAATCGGACAAATTTCATAATCGATTATCGGTTTATAATCGGACAGGATTTTAATCGATTATTTCGATTTAATCGGAAATATATTTTTCTTGTTTTTACTGAACAGAATATGAAAAGTAATGATAAAACTTCACCAACTTATATGCTCATATACATAGCTATGTGTCTAGAAAGAATTCCAACCGTAGAATGATAAAATCCTTTCTTGTAAATAAAATATTTTGTCAAGATAATAGCAGTAATAGAGCCAAAACAAAAATGTTATTGTAATAGTCTGCAACTTAATAGGGCAGATGCAGGGGGGGGGGGGGGGGGGGGGGGGAGGGGGGGTTGGGGGGGGGTTCTATACGACCAAAGAATTTAAAAGTTTTAAGTTTTTGCTTATTCAATGAAGAATCAAGCAATATCTCCGTGGAGTTCTCTCACTTTGTCCTTTTTACAATTAAAGCTATGGTGTTCGGCGTTTTCCCAGATGAGTAGCTATTGACGTATAGCATTTGACGTCGAAGCTTTCTATTACAGCACTTGTCATTACTATAAAATTCAAGGAGAATCCTGATCCCACCTATTGTATGCCTCAGAAAGCGTATCCTTTTCGAATTATTTACGCTACGCCTGTAACTTGAACTCGTGAAAACGATCCTTGATCTACTTTCGTTTTATTCGTACTTGTAATCCGCGTATTCGACCGAAAACTATTTCATTCTTTTCTATGTTGTATATTTCCGATTATAATCTATTCTTAAAAACATAATCGATTAATCGAAATCGAAGGGTATTAGCGATGATGTCGCCGATGTCGGCGATAATCGTTACAACACTATTTGTTACAATTGGTTGCCATGGCAACAGAATTTAAAAATTCAAAATCTGCCTTTCACAGATGAGATTTCATCCATTTGTTGGTATATTGAGACCTTAAAGTTTCAAGGTCAAAGGTTTGGTAACGTTTTGAACGTGAATCGTATGAAATGTCCAATATTTCATTTTTTGACAGATAAAAATGAATTGTGCATAGAATTTTCCGATTTTTTTTATTTTGGTCTGCAGGAAATTGCTGTGGTGACTATAGGAACTGAAATCACTGTCAAACCAATGTCTATATGACTACAAAAGTCAATTTCACACACTGTACCATTAAATGATCTCGCTTAGTCGTAAATTTTGGTATATGTTACATGGTCGAGGGTTTATGCAATCATATTATACAGGCAAATTAAATTTTTGATGGGGAGTTTTCAACGCTAAATTTCAACATGACGTAGCTGAGTTTAACATCGAGCCTACGGACAGCGTCACGACGTCATGGAAAAATTTAGCATGGGAAATGGCCCATCTAAAATTTGTTTTGTCTATAATTGAGTTTTATTGTGTGCACTGACTATCCTGTAACTTATACCAAAATTTACAACTAAGTGAGATCTAAATATACATGATGTACATGTATTGTGTATAATGGATGGATTAAATTTTTGCATGATAAAGTTGTCGAAATCTTGTTTATCCAGTCTCCATCAAGTGAACCTGAAATGGGCTTTAGTTTTTTAAAAACCAATCGCGAATATGCCGCTCATGCAGCCAAGCACTTAAATGGAAGAAGAAGAAGAGCCGCGTGGACAATACATAATTTCTGGGATACCGGAATTCGTCTGAACAATCAAGTGACTTTGATAACTTTAACAGGTCCGGGATTACTCCAGAAATGGCTATAATAGCTAAATATGGCTATAATAGCTATAAATGGCTATATTGGAGAAATAATCTTAAGTACTAAAAAATAAAATTTTAGAATTTTTCTTTCAAACTCAAAATCGCAAATGTTTATGGCCATCTGATCAAAGTTTACAAATGAAGTTGGTATGCAAAACTTACAATTTTCAAGTTTTGACCAGGATAAGTTATCATAATTTTGACTCATTCAATCTCAAAGATTGTACATTTTACATGTCAACTTCTTTAGTAAACATTGTTCAGATGGTCATAAACATTTGCGATTTTGAGTATTAGATCAAAATTCCAAAATTAATTTTTTTAGTACTTAAAATTATTTCTCCAATATAGCCATTTATAGCTATAATAGCCATATTTAGCTATTATAGCCATTTCTGGAGTAATCCTGGACCTGTTTAATCTTGTTTGATAAAGTTACTGGTGAAATTCAGAGGAAAATCTGCTATTTTCTTTACAACTTATTTAACTTATAAACTCCTGAACATAACTTGTATAATTATAACTGATGCAAGCTAACTTCAAGAAGATATATATTATGACTTGGACCCGACTGTAAACAGGTTGGGGAAAACTTCAAATCGAGCTATTATAGCTTGATCAGGCTGTAATAGCTAGAACAAGCTAATTGCCTAATAACATTTTTCAATACAAAATTTAACTAAAATCAAAATTTTTGAAAAATATTCACTGATTCCATTTGTACTCAATATATATCAAAATTTTTAACAAGACACATATATTCAAATATGGACCGATGATGAGCAACAAGATTTTGAAAAAACAAAAAATTTGAGGTTCCTTATCTCCTTATCTGTTGGTATTTCAATAGGGATTTCTATACAAAAGTTGTAGTATTTTATCAGTACTAGTGCGACTTTAGTCCGACTTGCAGACCTACGACGGTGTTATCTGTTTTTTCGTCTTCGGTCTGACTGCTATGCATAGGCAAAACTTGAGAATTTCGGTTCGAAAATAATTTTGGCAAGTCGTCCTTTTTTTGACAAATGAATTCCAGTCTCTTCAACCAAAAAATAAGTCACCCAGTCCTCCTGCCCCTAAAAAATTCCCTCTAGGCCTGGTTTCACCTCTGTGCGCATGACAAAATGTAGTCGATCAGAGGAAAATCGGAAGAGAAGAAGAGGCGAAACTAGGCTTGGAGGGGACATTTTAGGGACAGGAGGACTGGGTAACTTCTTTTTTTGGTTGAAGAGACTGGAATTTGTCAAAAAAAAGGACGACTTGACGAAATTAATTTCGCACCGAAATTCTCAAGTTTTGCCTATGCATAGCAGTCAGACCGAAGACGAAAAAGCAGATAACATCGTCGTAGGTCTGCAAGTCGGACTAGTGCGACTTGTAAACAAAATTTAATTATTATCAATTTTTAATTTTTTTCTTAAGAAAAAAATAGTTTTATGATAGCTACATGGAGCTAATATGAATTATGGCAAAGCCATTGTGAGGACGCAGATGAAATATAATTTCAATGAATTAATACCCAATTTTCACCATACATCATTGAATATTTTTACTAAGTTAATAAGAATAAATATGTCATACAATATGTGTTCTTGTTATTTTTTCCAGCATCATTTTTACCGTCTTTATCAGCCTTACATGAGTTTTTTTTTTCTTGAAATCCAGAATCATCTACAGGAGAGGGGTCTATTCTAGACAATTTCTAGATCGACAGCATGCACATAACTCGTTAATGCGGGGAAACAATTCTCAATGTCACAAAACAATCAGTTAAAACATGAAATCGCAATGCTTAATTTTGAAACATAAATGACAGATAAGAAAAGATCAAGTGATGTCATCTTAATCTATACATCTAAATTCCTTGGACCTTGACGAAAACCAAGGAAAAGAGAACTCGGGCAAGAAAACTGTGGGCACAAACCATTAAAATTAAAAAAAGAATTTTACTGTTTTCTGAAGTATTTATATATTGTAAGATTAACATGTATCTTGATTATTCAATGAATTCAATTAAACTTTTAAATGTTTACTTTTTAAATTTCATTGCGTGATGAAATGTCAGTTGTCGTATCAGGAATATGTATCCTCCCTTGCAGTGTACCCACCCACCCCTCTCCCCTTTTACTTTCACCGGAAAAATTAGCATTCAAAATGTAGAAGAACGAGAAAACTTCCTTTTCGGCGCCGTCTATAGTGGTATAAGCAATATATCGTTTTATGGGATGATCTGGAAAAAGGGGTTAAATCTTACAAATTAAGTACAGTATAACATTAGTATTACAGGATTTTCCCTTCTAAATAATGTAAATGATTTTCAATGTAATATCTGAAGAAAAAATTCGTGCTCATTCCTTTACTTTAAAAGAGGGTGAAAGGGAGGGGGAGGGGCGGGATGAAGGAGAGAGGGGGAGAGGGAGGGAGGGGGAAGAAGGAAGGGTGTGGGAGGGGAGATAAGGGGGCGGAGAGAGCGGGTACCCCATGTCTGCTCCCCACCCCCATAAAAGGCAAGGATGAATGGGAAGGGGAGGAAGGAGGCAGCTGGAGGGAGGCTGATGGGAGGGAGGGAGAGGTTAGGAGGTGGGAGAAGGGAGCGGGACAGGGGAGAGAAGGAGAGAAGTTGGTAGAAATCTACCCCCTGTCCCCCCCTTTTGAATACAATCACACCCCCCCCCCCTTTCTAAAAAAAATCTGAAGTCTTCACCCCTCTACCTTGGATCCGCTTATGATTTACCTCCAAGGGGAAAAAAAATACCCAGCCTTATTTCTGACAGAAAAAAATATACTTCATGCTTTGAACAGAGCCCCAGCTGTGTTGACCTATTTGTACTAAATAATGTAAATGATGACGTAAGTTGTGACGCGTTGTATCAAAATATCAGCTGCAAATCATCCTCGAATGCAGAATGAAGTTCGGTAAGTCGCTGATCGCGCTGATATTTTTTTGTTTGTTTTTTTTTCCAGCATTATGAGTTTATCCATGGATTTTTCTGAGGGAGCTGTCGATGAAAGAAAGTCCGCGAAACAAAGTTGTATGCTGACGTCGCGTCGCATGCTGACGTCACGTTGTAATTTTCAAAGAGGATATTCGGACTAAACATGATATATGTTGGAAATGATGGTGCAATGTCGGTATTACGTGAAGAAAAGTACAAATCATACATTGGGACACTGGAGGAGTAAGCCAAACGAAGAATATTCAAAGGAGATCGAGAAATCTTGGTCATCGATGGGTTTCATTCTGTCGTCAAGTGACATTGTCAAAAAAATAAGCTTGCGCTTCACGCCGATCAAATGGGCAATGGGGAGAATGACGTCATTGACCACGGTTTTGGAACCTATAGGTATAGCATAGAATTCAATTGAAAAACACCATTTTTCCTATATATATACACGTGTTACCTTGATGAGGACTACGTCCGCGCCTGCGGCGCGGACTGCGTCCTCTATTATAGCCCGATCGAACTATTATAGCTCGATCTGAAGTTTTCCCCAACCTGGTAAACAGGGGGGGGGGGGGGGGGACTCTGCCAGGGATTTAACAGAGTCGTTTCTATACGATTTTCTGAGTTTTGGATTAGCAAATTGCCTATGTGATCTACTGTTTTTAAAAACTAAAACTATCCAACTTCAAAAACACAAGAAAAGAGATTATTTTTGAAAATTTACCTCTCTTCTTCGATTCCTTACAGCTTATCAGTAACATATCATCTAAACGTTTTTACGCATGACATAAACGGCAAATTTTTTAAAGCGTTAAATTGAGATCGATCAAAGCTTGGGTGCGTAAAGTGAAAGTAGCACATGCTAGAAAAAAAAACACAATTCTTCCTCTACAAGATTGGCTTAGGTTTCGAAACATTCTAGCAATACGAAAAAAGAAAGTTTATTTTCAAACAAAAATCTTTTCAATTTAACATCGGGAGTGGTTTAAGTGGGGTTCGCACCAAAAAAAAAAAAAACAAAATAAATAAAACCAGTTGCATATTTTCATTGTTTCATAAAGTTTTTCTTGATCAGGTAACAGGAATAAACGTTTTATTACCATATTTCCATTATTTGAATAATTATGTATACATCCAGTTAGCAATTTTATACACAGAAATATAGAAAACACGAGACTACCCTAACCTGGGATCGAACTCGCAACCTTCTGATGTTAAATCTGACGCTCTACCGAGTGAAAAGAGATGTCCCACTGGCCCAGTCTAGTACAAGCACCAGTTTACTACACTACTCTCCCCTTTCAATTTTGGGCCTCCCTGCCCCTCCTCGACAACCCTCCTACCCACCACCTCTCCGTGGGATTTACGTTGGGCGCCATTATCAGATTATAGAAAACACGAGACTACCCTAACCTGGGATCGAACTCGCAACCTTCTGATGTTAAATCCGATGCTCTACCGAGTGAGCCAAAGAGACTTCCCACTGACCCAGTCTAGTACAAGCACCAGTTTACTACAGAAAATTGCCTTATTTGATGCCAATTGGACGATTGTATTACTGTCTGTGCAGCTCACTTCAGAAATCGGAAAAATGAAGCTTTCTCATTGTCGGCAAACTTTCAATGCGATTAAAATTTATATGGAGATATGGATCTCGAGCTTTCATAACTAACGGTGTAATACATTGATATATGTACCTAAGATTAATACTACGCCGACAAAAGTCAGACCATCTGAACAATGTTTACAAAAGAAGTTGACATGAATACCTTACAACCTTTGAGTTTGGATGTGTCAAAATGACTCAAATTTTGATAATTGCTGCGGAGAAAAACTTGAAAATTTTGAATAAAATATGCCAACTTCTTTTGTAAACATTGTTCAGATTGTCATATAGATGTGCGATTTTGATTTTTAGATAAAAATTCAAAAATTTTCAATTTTAGTACTTATAAATAAAATATATAGCCATATATAGCTATTATAGCCATTTTTAGCTATAATAGCTATTTTTGGCGTTCTCCTGACCTGATAGTTTAAACAGTGCAACGAAGATGCTATTTTCTTGTTCGGTTATTTTCCTGTCTTCAGGAATGGAAAATAACCGAACAAGAAGATAGTGTCTTCGTTGCACTGTAACTACGCCCACAATGAAAGATAGTTTTAGATAGGGTCAGTTTTCTATGTTAATTTTAGCGGGACGTCGCTGATATTTAACACTAAGTCTATGGAGATTGTCGACGATATCACGCTAAAATTATCATAGAAATTTCCCCCAACTAAAACTTATTTCTTTCACTATGAGCATAGTAAATTTGGTCGTACAGACATATACATGTATCATATGGTCCCTGGTGCGTCTATTTTGCAAGATTAGAGGTGATATATGAAAATGGTCTGCTCATGAGTGCTAAGTATGAAGTCAAGTGCCCCAACATTGAACAAAGATTCATTAACATGATGAAACGAAAGAATTTAACTTAAACAATCCATAGTCTGAGACCTTGGTACCAAATGCGTCCCCTCATGCTCCTTGTAAATGTATCATAACTCTGCATATTTTATCTTTGCTAAAGTTTTGGAATTGAACACAATTCTCATTTCAGATTAGATACATTGTATATAAACATTTGAAATAATTTTATTATATTACAGCTAGAATAGAATTTTCAAAGTTTCTGACCAAGAAGGAATAAATGTAGGAGGTTTGTCAGTCGACATTCTGCGAGCCATTCCTACGTTCTGACACTATGTCAGAGTTCTCTGCTGATACTACAGGAGGAAGACTTAAGGTATTACTCCCTGTCTGTCTGTCTATCTGTCTATTGTAGTTTAACTTATGTCAAATTCAAACTCACTGACATATTTATATAATACTGTAACCTATATTCTTTAACTAAGTGGATTTTTAGCTCACCTCGACGAAGTTGAGTGAGCTTATGCTATAACCCCACGCGTCCGCATCCGCGTCCGGTTAAGAAGTTTGGGGTAGCTCAGTATCTGACAAAGTACTAATGCTACAGTAACCAAACTTGCACAAGTGATTCATCTTTGGATGCTGAGGTGAACCCATGCATCAGATGCAGCATCTGACCTACATTTTCCGCTTGAGTGACTTGGTTAAGAAGTTTGGGGTAGCTCAGTATCTGACAAAGTACTAATGCTACAGTAACCAAACTGGCACAAGTGATTCATCTTTGGATGCTGAGGTGAACCCATGCATCGTATGCAGCATCTGACCTACATTTTCCGCTTGAGTGACTTGGTTAAGAAGTTTGGGGTAGCTCAGTATCTGACAAAGTACTAATGCTACAGTAACCAAACTGGCTCAAGTGATTCATCTTTGGATGCTGAGGTGAACCCATGCATCAGATGCAGCATCTGACCTACATTTTCCGCTTGAGTGACTTGGTTAAGAAGTTTGGGGTAGCTCAGTATCTGACAAAGTACTAATGCTACAGTAACCAAACTGGCACAAGTGATTCATCTTTGGATGCTGAGGTGAACCCATGCATCGTATGCAGCATCTGACCTACATTTTCCGCTTGAGTGACTTGGTTAAGAAGTTTGGGGTAGCTCAGTATCTGACAAAGTACTAATGCTACAGTAACCAAACTGGCAC
The DNA here is from genome assembly GCA_028142955.1 of Pinctada fucata. Classification (NCBI taxonomy): domain Eukaryota; kingdom Metazoa; phylum Mollusca; class Bivalvia; order Pterioida; family Pteriidae; genus Pinctada; species Pinctada fucata. Next base: position 21,721,971 of record AP027112.1, on the reverse strand, counting down.
AAGTGATTCATCTTTGGATGCTGAGGTGAACCCATGCATCGTATGCAGCATCTGACCTACATTTTCCGCTTGAGTGACTTGGTTAAGAAGTTTGGGGTAGCTCAGTATCTGACAAAGTACTGATGCTACAGTAACCAAACTTGCACAAGTGATTCATCTTTGGATGCTGAGGTGAACCCATGCATCGGATGCAGCATCTGACCTACATTTTCCGCTTGAGTGACTTGGTTAAGAAGTTTGGGGTAGCTCAGTATCTGACAAAGTACTAATGCTACAGTAACCAAACTTGCACAAGTGATTCATCTTTGGATGCCGAGATGGACCTATGCATCGGATGCAGCATCTGACCTACTTTTTCCACTTGAGTAATTTCGCTTTTAAAAGCCAATATTGAGCAAAGTATAAGTGCTACATGTACCAAACTTGCATATTGGATGTATCTTTGATCAAACTTTCATAAAATGACCTTGACCTACTTTTTCCGCTTGAGTGATTTTGCCTTTAAAAGCCAATATTGAGCAAAGTATAAGTGCTAGATATTCCAAACTTGCATATTAGATGTATCTTTGATCAAACTTTCATAAAATGACCTCGACCTACTTTTTCTGCTTGAGTGATTTTGCCTTTAAAAGCCAATAATGAGCAAAGTATAAGTGATACATGTACCAAACTTGCATATTGGATGTATCTTTGATCAATCTTTCATAAAATGACCTTGACCTACTTTTTCCGCTTGAGTGATTTTGCTCTATAAAGCCAATATTGAGCAAAGTATAACTGCTACATGTACCAAACTTGCATATTGGATGTATCTTTGATCAAACTTTCATAAAATGACCTCGACCTACTTTTTCCGCTTGAGTGATTTTGCCTTTAAAAGCCAATATTGAGCAAAGTATAAGTGATACATGTACCAAACTTGCATATTGGATGTATCTTTGATCAATCTTTCATAAAATGACCTTGACCTACTTTTTCCGCTTGAGTGATTTTGCTCTATAAAGCCAATATTGAGCAAAGTATAACTGCTACATGTACCAAACTTGCATATTGGATGTATCTTTGATCAAACTTTCATAAAATGACCTTGACCTACTTTTTCTGCTTGAGTGGTTTTGCCTTTAAAAGCCAATATACATGTACTAAGAAATATGTTTGAATTGAATTTTGCTGTCACGAGGTGAGCTTCGTAATCTGTGATTACCTATGTTTAAATTTTACCCCCTATAGTTAGGGGACACATTAATGCTGATTTCATCATGTCTGTCTGTATGTGCATGATGTGTGTCTGTCCATCTGTCAGTCATGTGTTGACCAGAAGGTCAAAGGTCAAGAACCATATTGCTAATTAGTACAGGAGGAGGCATTTTGATTTTGAGTTTGAAAAGTCAAAAGGTCAAAGTCAAAGATAGCAATATTTTTTTCTGCATTATATTACTTGATTAATTCTTACCCAAAATTCTTACAGATATTGTCTGTCAGTGTTTTTTCTCACTTTGGAGAAAGGAATACAGGACCGATAGGTGGCCAGGGGGAAAACATGCACAGGAACTTACTCAAAAGGGGAATTTTTAATAAATTAAAATTCTTGCAAAAGCTGTATTAAATGACATTAAAATACTTGAAATGGCTTTAAATACAAATAGGTATATAAAAGGAACCATATTCTACTGTTTGGATTCTGATTTTGTTTAATTTTACACATTATTTTAAAACGATGAGAAAAAATCTTTTATATGGGGGGACATTTCTCTCACAGGAGGGGAAAAATATATAATCCAGGGAGGGGGGGAATGGGGCTGAATATCACCAAATTTTTTTGGAAAGAAAAACACTGTCTGTGAGGAAAAGAGGGGATTTTGATGTCAAAATGTCAAGGGTTAAAGTTAATCATTGCTTGCGTGTAAAACAGTGTTTCCACAGTGAATATTTGCCTTTCGTGATAATTTCCATGTAGGAAATGCATATTTCAACAAAAAATGTTTCATCCATGTCGTCAGTGATGCTAAATAAAGGAAATCCTAATAGTGAATATATGGAGAGCATAATGCTACGATAATTTAGATTCAGAAATTTTTTGTATCTAATAGGGGACGACAATAGTGAAGCCATTTATCTACGGTAACATCTCAAGATACTTCGGTAAGAAGAGGGAGGAGGATGGGCACACCCATCAATGGACAGTGTATGTTAAACCATACAAAAATGAGGTTAGTTGTGCAAAAAAAATCAAAATTACATTGTGTACATATACATTATATAAATTGTTAAAGAATGATTTTGAACAAAAGTGACATCCTTTTCTTGCAGGTTTTCATGTAGAGACTGAGAGAGTGTATGGCAAAAGGGTAGTTTGTTTGTCTGTACATCTGTCCATCCATCCTTCTGACCATCATTAATACTTCATTTCTTTATCAAAGAGGCATGCACGTAAAACTATGAATTTGGGTCCATCCTTTCTGTCTATGACTCAGCAAGCCACATCATGGTGCAAGCAAATCCTGCACATTCGGGCTAGATTTCCTTGTCAATGATCAGACCAAATGATAGATATTTAATTTAGTCGTTTGATGTTCATGTGTGTATATATAATAATGGATGGCAGCATGTAGATTTTATTCCTATCTACAAAAAGGATGCTACTGTATATGTAGACTATGTGTGTTTTATTTTTTTCAGGATCTATCCTCATATGTAAAGAAGATCAACTTCAAGCTGCATGAAAGTTATCCAAACCCAAACAGGGGTAAGTATATAGATGTATATACATGTTAATAAGAGATTAATAGAATCTATCACGAAGTTGAGGCTGAGACAGGGGAATCTCATCGGAGTGTGAAAGATTTGCAATCCACGACGATGCTTGCTGAGTCGTGGATGTATCAAATCTTTTGCACAAGGATGAGATGTCCTGTCTCAGTCGTAAAGTTGTGATGGATTATTTTTCTCACTCACTTCATTATTATCATTATAATGATTTTTAAAACTATAAGAATTAATACCAAAACCTACACAAATCTAACGATGGCATGATGTTACTTTCTATGACGTCATAATAGAAGTCACGTGGAGTGTGAGACAAGGAAATCTCAAACTGCTACGTCTACGGTTTTTCTTTTGTCTCACGACGTAAATGAGTGAGATAAATCAGGAATGGAAACTGAAACTTTATCATTGCTGTAAACATGAAAATTTTTGCATGGGGGTTATTTTCGCATATTTCACAAATCAATGAAATTCACGAAAATTTCCCCTTACGCAAAAATAAGCCTGCTGCAGTCTTACAATGGAAGATACATTTATACATGTATCACAAATATTTCCCCAAGCTTAACATCTTGATGTTGTAATAACAAAATTTTTCCCAGCGAAAATTACCATTTTACTGTATAGAAATACATGTACCTTTCTGTCTTCAGATTTTGCTGTCAGTGTCAAAACTCAAAATGGCTTGTTACTTTCAAGAGCCATTATATAATAGATACACAATTTATTTATTGACTACAAGGCTATCTATTTTTGAATTAATTTTTAAGCCCATATCAAAGTTTTTCTCTCTAGATATATATTTTACATATATCCGTTTCTGCCTGTTAGAAACTCTTTAAGTTAAAAAAGTATGCGTAACTTCTAATAGATTTTTCTATTTCAAATTGTCTTGTATGTCATATCGATCATTTCAGATTTTATGTTCCTTTTGTAAAGAATAATTTTCTTATATTTAAAGTTCTCATTAATATTACATAATGTTACATTTAATGTCACAGTTGTAATAAAAATTTGTCACATACATGTACAAAAGTTGTTTTCAATTTTATGCAATGTATTATTCAGTTACATGGTAACCATGGTAACTGTTGTAATTAATTAATATTTCACATGTTTAAAGTAGTTACATGTATTAGTTTTATGTCATGTTACAGTTTTAATGAAGCCTCCATATGCAATGCAATATTCAGTTTCATGGTAACCATGGTAACTGTTGTAATGAATTTTAAAATATTCACATTTATAAAGTTGTTACATGTCTTAGTTTTATGTCATGTTACAGTTTTAATGAAGCCTCCATATGAAGTAACAGAGACAGGATGGGGAGAGTTTGAAGTGGTCATAAAAATTTACTTTCATGATCCTGCAGAGAGACCGGTAAGTGTGACAGGTTAAGGTCAACTGAATACAGATATAATTGTAAAGGTCAAGGTCAAAGCACATGTAGTACAGGTCAAAGTGGAACGGGTAAAAGTCAGACACATGTATGTACAGGTAGCTCAAGTCAAAATTGTACAGGTTAAGGTCAAAGGATTGTATGGTACTGTACAAGCAGAATTGAAGTAGAACAAGTCAAAGTGGCACAGGTCAAAGTTGAATAGTAAAGGTCAAAATAGTAAATGTCAATGTCAGAATAGTACAGCTCAAGAATACAAAAGTACAATGCTTAGTTTGTGTCACTAGGGACTGTTATATTTCCTTTGAAAGCCCAAAACCGAAGTGTTGTCTTAATTGAAATAGAATTTTTGCTCGAAGCATCTTTCATTTGAAAGAGTGCAGAAGTTACATTAATTCTGTTTTGAAAGATAGAGATGAAGTGAGTTGTGAGTCCAACTTCTTGATTTCAAAACCATAATATCGATAAACAGAATCTAAATACAATCTACATTTTGAGTATACTCCCTGATTCAGGCTCAGTTATGTCTCTTTTCCTTTCCAGGTAACGGTTTACCATTTGCTAAAGTTATTCCAGAGTGAGACTGACATTATGCTTGGGAAGAAATCACTAGTGGCAGAGTTTTATGATGAAATGGTATGCTGCCTTAAAGACATATGAGAAACTTAACTGTATAAGCACAACCAGATTTGTGGAAACAGGCAAAAATCGGCAAATTGACATTTTAATGTATTTTCCATTTTAACCTATAGTAAAACTCAGAGTTAAATTACTTAATCTGTGTAGTCTTGAATTAGTGCAGTCTTAAAAATAAAAACTCTGAAATACATGTTTGAATTCTGCTAAAATAATTACACATTCAATAATTAATAAATCTTGATGTTTTTTTCTTTTTGACAGATTTTCCAGGACCCTACTCCCATGATGCACCAGCTCCTTACTACAACCAGAGCGGTTTCCATAGGAACCTACAAACATGAAACAGACTGTAAGTTCACTATTCTGTTTATAGAATATTGCGGAAAACAGAGTTATTTCCCATTTGAGACGGTATCTGACATAGAACCATTATGACGTCGTGAAAATGGTATGGTAATGTATATTTTATACTGTTATTTCCCAGACTTTTAGGACTGTTTCCATAGAAATTTATGACGTCACAATTAGTATATGTCAGATACCGTCCCAAAGGGGAAGCAACTCTTGTTTTCAAAAATACAGAATAGAATTGTGCAGAAATTCAGAATTTTTTACTGAAATTGACTTGCTAGTCTTTCAATAACAGTACCATGTTGTACTATGGTAAGAATTCTACAGTCCAAGTAGTTCAGAATCTTTAAATCTTGTTTTGTTCAACAGAGTTAAACTTTTATGACGTAAGAATAAATTTACGATTATAAACACAATTTTCAAATTTTTGTCAGACTTTGCATGCTTATTCCTCATGATGTACATGTAGATGATTTTCAAGGTCAGTATGTGATAGTGTGAAAGTGGAAATTTTTGCATGGGGGTAATTTTCACGGTTTTCGTGAATTTCCTCCATGCAAAAATATTCCCGCTGCATTCCTCCAATGGGAAAGACATTTTTATCGCAAACATTCCCCCATGCGTAACATCTTGATGTTATAATTGCAAAATTTTCCAGCAAAAATAATTACTTTTACAGTATAAGCTCAAGGTCACTGTTTAAAAATATGCCATCTTTTCGATGTAGAGGGTAATACCGTATATCGGGAATTTTTCACGTGTATCTAATTTTCGCTATGTTCGCGAGCATCATCAAATCACGAAAAATGAACATAGCAAAAAAAAGACACAGATCTTAACCCTTGGTCCTGTTAATAGATTAGCAAAAATTAGACTCAGCAAAGAAAAGACACTTCATCTAGGGTCATTTTCACGAAATTTATCCGACGCAAAAATTACCCGATATATGGTATACCATTTTGGATGGAATCTGTCGTAAATGCATTATGACGTAAAGAATTTTCTATTGAAACAACATATTTGAAGAATGTTTTCTCTGAATTTTATGCTGATTTCCATAGAATTTGATGATATCAAAATTTAATTTACAACAAATACCGTCAGAAATGGGAAGCTACTCTGTACATGAATATCAGAAAGACTGAATATTGATTGATGACTATGTGTTAACATAATGATATGATATCGTCACTCTTTGTTTTTTGCAGTTGAAGACAAGAAAGTGAAGACACTAGAAAAAATTGTCTCCGCCAAAAGTAAAATCCGTTACGAAATACAGGAACTGAATGACAGATTGAAAAAGAAAAAAGAAAGCATACAAAGTCTGAAAGAACAGATTGAAAAATTAGATGACACAGATGGACTGATTGAAGATACATAGATTACTCAGTGGTAACGATTGACTGGCAAGAAGGATATACAATTCATGTAGTTACCGTTTCTGTGTATATTGGAACATGACAGTGCGTCTGTTTACGTACAGAATGTGCGTGCAAAAGACAAAATTGATTTCCAACAACGAAAACTGAAGTGGAAAGGAATCTCATAAAATCAGTAGATACCTAATGAAAGTAACACTCAAAATAAGTGTTAAAGTATGGTTTAACATAGAGATTACATACATGCATGTATATGTATGATTAAATGTTGTGATGGTACAATGAAGAAATGTTATGATAATGTATTCTCTCTAAATGTACGTGTAGAGACACTTTCTAGAAAAAAAAAAGGGTTAAACATGTTAAAGCATCATGGAGTGATAACTCATTTGATTGATACATGTATGTAATATGTTAGATAACAAGATTATTTCAAAGCAAAGTGAAAGATACAATTTTCCAGTCCAAAATATGAGAAAAAATGGGAACATAAAATTTAAAGTTTTATTAATAAAAATATTTTACAGTAGTCAATGTACATGTAATAATGTGTGTAAATGTTAAGTGTTATGTTTTTCATTTGTAAGTTTGCAAAATTACGATAGAGATACAACATATAAAGTATCAAGAATCTTGCTGTTAGGTATACTTGAACTTTGTAACTGTCTAAATTACATGTAGTTCCGAAAATGACATTTTCATTGTAAGGATAAATATTTAGCCTCATGTAAAATTAATAAATATGTCACAGATAGAATATTGTTTGATTTCTGTTCTGTTTAGTTCTGTATAATTTATTTTAGCGCAAATAGTCAATTTTCCAGAAAATATTTATGACCGTTTTAAACCTTGATTTTATATGCACAGACATCACTTCATTTGGCAAAATTTTGAATTGTGATATTTGATCACACTGACTTTATGTGTTGTCATGTTTTCTATTTTGATGTCACAATGAAAATATCGCCAAATTTTGTGATGTCTGGTGCCTGGCCGCCCAATGAATCAAGTGGAAAATCTCCTATTGATTCATATTTTAGCAGAATTAGCGTCATACAAAACACTTATTCAAGACTATGCGAATATTCACATTTTTAATGACTTATAGAAAAAGATGTCACCTTGACCTTGAAGATGTGACCTTGGTCATAAAATGTGAATCCAGCATCACAGCTGTATGCTCAAAATAAGAAAAACTTGGTCTAATCTCATGTCCCCTGCAATGCAAGGTCAACATAATCACTCTGTAAGATGCTCAGGGCTCTCACACTCAATTCTGGGACTGGGGCCTTGGTTTTAAATAAGTCAATCATGATGTACCCTAGCCTAGGCCTTGAGTGACTATTATATCACATTTTTATTAAAAAATACCATCAGGAGTTAAATATATACTGAATATCCTTATCAATATTATTTTATTGAGCAACACCTTGACCTTGCAAATACAACATGTTTTTTTTTTTTTTTGTTATGCCCTTATCAGTATCTCTATATAAAATCTCCATAGGAAAACTGCCTATAAATTTGAATATTTGACCAAGCAGTCAATATTTACATCAATATTGGCCCTAGGGCAACAGATAAAAAAATTTTGACTGATAAACGGTAAATTGTTCGTGATGTCACATCGTTGATGTCGCTATTAGCTCTACCTATTTGTCTGCGCTCTTTCTCTTATAGACAAAAATGAAGGTAAACATAACAGGTTAATCAGTTCGTTGCTGCAGTATTTATGTAAGGTATAACAAAACAATTATTGACTGTGAATTCGGGCAATATATGATTTGTTGGATAGCCCTCGGCCTTCGGCCTTGGGCAATATGTTATCTTCATGTCCAACAAAGCATATATTGCCCTCATTCCAAGTCAATAATTGTATAATAATGACTTTTGGTTCTAGTTCACAACCAGCATTTGCATCATGAGCATAACTTCAGTAAAATATTCCTCAAATAAATTAATGTAGCGGTTGAAATTTAAAATTTACGTCCTATATTTAGAACATCTTTCTTTGCTTCAAGGTTGAGGCATATCATAAGGACCTAGGTTATAAAAATTTTTTATTCCCCTTGGTACCCCAGGCTATTTGCGCTTTGGCTGAATATTCAGCCAAAGTGCAAATAGCCTAGGGTACCAAGGATGGCCCCTGCCATGGAATGACAAACGACATTAAGAGTCTGTTTTGTCAGACATTCCGTCACACTGTCATACTGTATACATTCCGTCATTCATTCCGTCACACTATCATTCTGTAAACATTCCGTCATTAATTCTGTCTCATTGTCATACTGTATACATTCCGTCATTAATTCCGTCTCACTGTCATTCTGTAAACATTCCGTCATTAATTCCGTCTCATTGTCATACTGTATACATTCCGTCATTAATTCCATCACACTGTCATTCTGTATACATTCCGTCATTAATTCCATCTCACTGTCATTCTGTATACATTCCGTCATTAATTCTGTCACACTGTCATACTGTATACTTTCCGTCATTAATTCGGTCACACTATCATACTGTATACATTCCGTCATTAATCCCGTCTCACTGTCTTACTGTATACATTCCGTCATTAATTCTGTCTCACTGTCATACTGTATACATTCCATCACTTATTCCATCACACTGTCATTCTGTATACATTCTGTCATTAATTCCATCACACTGTCATTCTGTATACATTCTGTCATTAATTCCATCTCACTGTCATTCTGTATACATTCTGTCATTAATTCCATCACACTGTCATTCTGTAAACATTCTGTCATTAATTCCATCACACTGTCATACTGTATACATTCCGTAATTAATTCCATTACACCTTCATACTGTATACATTCTGTCATTAATTCTGTCTCACTGTCATACTGTATACATTCCATCCTTAATTCTGTCACACTGTACATGCTGTATACATTCCGTCATTAAATATGTCACACTGTAATATTGTATACATTCCGTCATTAATTCCATCACACTGTCATACTGTATACGTTCGCTCATTAATTCCGTCTCACTGTCATACTGTATACATTCCGTCATTAATTCCTTCACACTGTCATTCTGTATACATTTTGTCATCTATTCTGTCTCACTGTCATACTGTATACATTCCGTCATTAAATTCTGTCATTCTGTATACATTCCGTCGTTAATTCTGTCACACTGTCATTCTGTATACATTCCGTCATTAATTCTGTCACACTGTCATTCTGTATACATTCTGTCATTAATTCCATCACACTGTCATTCTGTTTACATTCCGTCATTAATTCCATCACACTGTCATTCTGTATACATTCTGTTATTAATTCTGTCACACTGTCATTCTGTTTACAATCCTTCATTAATTCTGTCACACTGTCATTCTGTATACATTCCGTCATTAATTCTGTCACACTGTTATTCTGTATACATTCTGTCATTAATTCTGTCATTAATTCTGTCACACTGTCATTCTGTATACATTCCATCATTATATCTGTCACACTGTCATTCTGTATACATTCCATCATTAATCCTGTCACACTGTCATTCTGCATACATTCTGTCATTAATTCTGTCACACTGTCATTCTGTATACATTCCGTCATTAATTCTGTCATTCTGTATACATTCTGTCATTAATTCTGTCACACTGTCATTCTGTATACATTCCGTCATTTATTCTGTCACACTGTCATTCTGTATACATTCCGTCATTAATTCCGTCTCACTGTCATACTGTATACATTCCGTCATTAATTCTGTCTCACCGTAATACTGTATACATTCTGTTACACTGTCATTCTGTATGTACATTCCATCATTAATTCAGTCACAATTTCATTTTCCAGATGATAACTTGAGAACAAGATTTTTGGATCAAAGGTTAAGGTCACTGTTAGGAAAATATACTTGAAATTGTGGCTTTTGGATGATAACTCAAGAGCCCTTTCATCTATGCAGATCAAAATTGGATATATGCATTCTTATCAAGAATAGATGATTCCTAATTATTTTTGGGGTCAATAGGTGAAAGGTCAAGGTCACTGTTAGGAAAAATATACTTAAGATAATGGTTTCCAGATAATAACTCAAAAACCCTTTCATCTATCCAAACCAAATTTGGAGATGTATGCATACTTATCATAAGGGAACAATTCCTCTTGATTTTTAGCTCTACTGGTCTATGACCAGTCGAACTTATTCGATCACCCGGTGTCTGTCCGTCCGTTAAACATTTCTTTTGGTTTCAAGTCCTCTGAAATTGTTGGTGATGGAAAGTTAATTCTTTTTGCAACATGATTGGTCTATTGGTCTAGTTGTGCACCTTATATTTTGTTTGAGCCCCTGACCCCTAGGGTCTTGGAAAATGGGTGTGGTCTTTTTTTCCTATATAACTCTATGTAATATTGCGGTCACTATTTCTCAGAAAGTATAAATGATAGAAAGTTAATTCTTTTTGCAATATTAAAGGTCCATGGTCTAGTTCGGCACCTAATATTTTGTTTGAGTTCCTGACCCCCAGGGTCTCAGAAATGGGTGTGGTCATTTTCTCCTATATAACTGTATGTAGTTTTGTGGTCACCATTTCTCAGAAAGTATAAATGATAGACATGTAAACGTCTTCATATTGAATAGCATCATTTAAGAACAGGTAAATTGAAAGTTAATTATTTTTGCAACATGATTGGTCTATATCTATAGTGTAGTTTAATAGGTCAGTGGTCAAGGTCACTTTTAGGAAAAATATACTTAAAATAATGGTTTCCAGATGATGTAAGCTCAAAAACCCTTTCCAAATCAATTAATTTGGATAAAATTAAATGCTTAATTCTCAAGAGAGGAAGAACACTATTGATTTTGGGGTCAATTTATCAAAGGTCAAGGTCATTGTTTTGAAAAATTTACTTAATTGTTTTAAGACGATACCTCATGTATAGGTAATCTATGGACCTGAGGATCAAAGGTCAAGGTCAATGTTTTGACAAAAAATCTGACTTGTGTACCAGGATTTCAGACAATATAACTCAACAACAACAATATATGATATCATACGAATGCTGAATGAACGGTTAACAAATAGGTCAAGGTCTTTCTTTTTTTTTTTCTTTCACTGTTGCCGTGAGAGTCAAACTCTAACAGCGGAGGTTTGTTTCACAAACATAATTTGTCTAGTTGAAAATCTATTCAAAAGTTAAACTAGAAAAGATAATGGACACGCAGAGGATGATTCTTAACCCCAACCCCTCTATTCCGCCTCAAAAAAAAAAAAGAATTCGTTTTGGTGAGAAATAAATGAAGGTCGAAACTGCGCTTTTGTAAGATCAAAGGGCAGATAACTCCAAAGACTGTCGTGTCAGTGTCACATGAATAGAGGAAGAAAAGATGAATTATCTTTGGACTGTCGTTATTTTAGTGACACTATCTGAATGTAGATCGGACTGCAAATTTGACCAAGATCGAAGTAAAATTGACAAAAGGATATTTAAACTTTCAGGGAAAAGGTCAGAGGAAATTCAAAATGAAAAAAATTTCCTTGTGTGATGTTGCTTGTATTCATAGATTTTCCTCAGTTTCTTCTGTTGCAATGCATGAATATCTTTCTCGTGAATAATATGAGATGAAATCAAATTTACAAAATTGTTGCATGAGCTGTCTAGGCTGCAGTTCGCTCGTTTCAATTCATTTTACATTGTTTTATATTAATATGATTCATGCATTATTCAACAGGTACGAGATTACTCCAGAAATGGCTATAATAGCTAAATATGGCTATAATAGCTATAAGTGGCTATATTGGAGAAAAAAATTTTAAGTACTAAAAAAATAAAATTTTTGAATTTTTCTTTCCAACTCAAAATCGCAAATCATCTGATCAAAGTTTACAAAAGAAGTTGGTATGAAAAACTTACAATTTTCAAGTTTTGACCAGGATAAGTTGTCAAAATTTGACTCATTCAATCTCAAACATGGTACATTTTACATGTCAACTTCTTTAGTAAACATTGTTCAGATGGTCATAAACATATTTGCGATTTTGAGTATTAGCTCTAAATTCAAAAGTTTACTTTTTTAGTACTTAAAATTATTTCTCCATCATAGCCATTTATAGCTATTATAGCCATATTTAGCTATTATAGCCATTTCTGGATTAATCCCGTACCTGTTCAAAGACGAACTAACACAATCAGCCATTAGAATTTGTCTTTTGGCTAATCGTTAAACACACTTTGTGAAGTCTGCTTCTCAATAGAAAAGCCGTTTGAACATGTTGAAATAAAGGATCATTGTGACCCTGTTCCATGTACATGCATATGCACTATCGTTACAGGACTTGTGAATTACATGTGGCAATTTATAATATATGGACTTACAGGGCTCTTGATCGGCCTCATTTTGCAACGATACATGTACACCTATTCCCAATGCAAAGTAAATACATGTAGTAAAATTTTTATCCTAATTTGAAACCTCAGGAAAAACTAAAAAAAACATGAAAAAATGAGTTAAAAATGTTAAATCTCAAGTGAAAAGGCATACAAAATAGTAACAAATCTATGTTAGTATGTATTATATTTTTCCCCAATTTTTGAGAAAACATCACAATTTTCCCCAATTTCAAAGGACCTGTCCCCAGTCCCACAAAATGGGTGTGAGAACCCTTACTTAATTAAATGTAAAACAAGAAAACTACATGTATTGATGCATAGCATCAATTCGCCAGAAGAACAAAGATACCATGAAGATCATAGGCATTATGTATAATTATTAACAGGGTATATATATTTAGCATCAAATTATTTTTTAAATAATTTAATTAATACAGTCAGCACCAGCTGAGCATCCTGTATTGATTTTTACTATGTAAACACCAAAACGTTGCTGGGTGGAAGACACCATGATACAATTCTCCCATCTTTAACAGGCGTATGTTTACATCATGATTTCCAGAACGGAACGAGAAGCGTGCTTCGCCCTGTATGCATACAGGTTATCAAATATACTCTCAATTTAATTTGTAGATATTTATTTTTTCCATACATACATCATTACATGTTTCAAAACATTGTTGTGTTTAAATTGTACTTTTCTCTGTTTGAATTGTGTATCTATGGTAAACTAAATCACATCAATCCGATTGGTCCGATACCCTCACGCCCCGTTTAAATGATGTTATAGATTAAAAAGATTTGATCTTCTCTTCTCTGAATAAGAAACTGTTTCATGTGACTTATTTATGCTTGCGTATCTTACAAGTAACTCCCGTCTTAAATTTTGTTTAAAACTGCATATGACCAGTTCAAATATCAAGACCTTATTTCTAAAATATTAAAGCCATAGGACATTATAAGCTGTCTATACCGAGTGAATCGCCAAATAAAAACTATTTTCACGAATGCAATTAGTCTTGAACGGTCCATTTTGGACTTAAATTCAAGACCATGGGCGGAAAAGCTAAAGGATAAAAAATAAAAACGTCGGGCTTGTGCCTGGCGTTAATAAAAAAAAAATGCTGATACATGTACACACATTTACACATAACATTGATCATGTTGATAAAGAAGTTATCTGATTTCTGAAATAATCATGCATATTCCTCTTTAGTTTTAATTAACAATAAAAGATGCAACTCTGAACTTTTGATCCATTTTTACCTTGGCTCTGTTTTTACTGGATCTGTTCAATTTTTCCATGTTATATTAATATATATCTATTAATTATAATTAATTAACTAATTATAATTTTGAGACGGGTCGGAGAGGCAAGGCCCACATAGAGACCTCGAGGATAAGGTAACAAAGTAACAATATCTGATATATAGTACATACTTAATTCTCTGCAAACATAGAAAATGAACATTTTAGTTTCCATATACATGTACATGTATGATTTCAGGTACAAAGCTGTAGATGGCTTAAACAAATATGAGTACACAATCGGAATATGTACCCCGGCACTGGACACTGTTACTGACGGAAAGGATGTGGCGGTCGTACAAGTAAACGTGACAAACAGAAATGATATCCATATCATAGGAAAATTGACAAATACAAAACTTATAGAAGGAAGTAAGTTGAGGACTTCATCTTCTCGATAGAAAATTAATTTTTAAAATTAAATGTAAAATTGAAATAAACTTGGATTTTTGTGGATCGTTCAATCCAGAGTTATCACTGTAATGTAAACTGGTAAAAGTAAATGTTTGGTATACTTTATCGATACTTACTAATAGATATTTACCATAATTAAACAGTACATATACATGTACTCATAGTTTAAAAAAGTATATTATGTAGATTTTTTTTTCTCTATTAAAATGTTATAGAATGTAACTGTAAGAATGTTTGACATAAATATTGAGATTAATAAAAAGTAAAAATAAAAAGATTGATTCACACTTTCACATTTGAATTTTGATTCACATTTTCTCATTGGTTATTTTCTCATAGCTGATTGGCTGTTGCTAGAGTACAGAGATGGAGATCAATATGGCCATCATTGTGGGACGGAAAAACGCAGGGCAACGATAATGATCACATGTGATTCTAGTGTAAAAATAGGTGTAAGTATACTGTACACAGCTTTGATTTCTTCAAGTCTGAATTTCGCTCAATTAAAATAGCAGACTATTTTCGTCCAGTATCTAGAATTTGCCCGCTTACACATGTCGTTAAGAAATTCTAGCTTATGCTAAATTGTATATTCGCCTGTCCTAAGCACACCCTCATGACAATGGTTGAAAAGGTTGAAAATAAAACAGGGTGAATTTTTTTCTCCCAATTTGATAATAGTAATCACATCACTCAGTTAATTGTATAAAAGCAGTACTGATCACAAGTGACACTAGCCTAAGAGTAAAAATAGGGGTACATGTGATATGTTGAATGTCTCAATTTGGCAAAAAAATTTTTACCAACTGATTCTATATTCATGATATTATAATGATTAATGCTGCATCACTTTTATGTTTAGTAGTACATGTATATGATCATTGTATTTAAAAAAAAATCATTTTCAGGAAGAAGTTGTTCGTGTATTTGAAGAGGAGACTGATCGTAATAGTGAATGTTATTACCTATTTGAAATGGCGTCCAGTGCAGTTTGTCCCGCCTCTAAATTAATAACTGTCAGCCTTAGTGTTGGTACGATATTAGTAATAGTGTAAGTATTTCTTTGACAGTATTTTATTGAAAGAGTACTTGAATATATACACTTTTTACTTATCGTTAGAATAAAAATCGATTTTGACGTCAATTTTCCAATTTTGTTATTGAGCTTAAAGTGTCTTTAGTCAATATCTTTTGACAATGTTGTTTCATACTCATGAAGTTCACCCTCTTGTCATCATATTATTTCATAACTTAATGCGCGGAAAGTGTACCAAGCAGATTTGACACATTTCATTCTATAATGTCACTGTTAAAGACGTTATTCGTATTTGAAGTTATAACAATGAAATAAAAAAAGCGCAATAAGTTCCTATCTCAGAAAATTTTTTCATTATGTCATCCATTGTAAATTTCAGCAAGTGGTCTAAGCAAGGTTGCAACTAGAGCGTGTGCAGCATGTCCGTTCTGATTTGCATTTAGTCACCTACATGTACCTAAACCATTGCTCAAAACTGGGGCAACTTTTCTGCCCAAGTAAACTGATGACGTTAAAACAATGAAGAATAATCAACATACCTGTCAACTCTCCCTCTTTTGGAGGGAGACTCCCTCTTTTTGACCTCATCTCCCTCGTTAGCATTTCTCCCTGAGGAGACCAAAATCTCCCTCTTTTTGGCCCAATCACCCTCTTTCTCCCTCTTTTGGCATATTAACCAAAGAAGAATAACTCTAGATGGTGTTATTCAGAGCATACATGAGGAATTGCATGACATAATGTAAGAAAAGATGTAAAGATTGCAATAAATTATTGATACATGTTTCATTGTTTATAAATGTTTTTGTATTGAAATGTCAGCACAATGAAATTATTTGAAAATTAGTTTTGCACAAAATGTTGTGATTTACTAAATATGTAGCAAAATGGGTTCTCACGCAATCTCCCTCTTTTTTAAGTGCCAAGGAGGGAGATCTCCCTCTTTTTAAGATTTCAAAGTTGACAGGTATGCAATCAAATAGTGCATGAAAACATTCGTATAATCTTGGTTAGAAGTATTTGCGATCTTCTGTATTGGCCTGTCCGTTTGTTTTTAATATCATCTTCTGTCATAAGTGTTTCTGGCCTATCCTTTCGAATCTAAACATAATACAATTTAGGTATTGCCAAATGTCCGATATAGCACCTATTTGCTGACTTTTGCGTAATGATGTCTTAACTAATGGCATGTCAAACAGTGCTTTGACGGCCATTTGACCATGGTGTTTAAATGTATAAGACTGCCAACAGGCGCCATGTAGAGTTAGGAGAAAACTCCGTTGAAAATTTCTTTATGCCCTGATACAAAACATCAGCAAGCATACTGATATTGTTCTGTTTGTCTTCAACCTTACTCATAACTTGATATTTTAAAAGAATATAATTTATGTGTTTTTCTACTTTCAGTTTCTTCTCCGTCACTGCTCTCTACATTATCCTGGGCTTCATATACAACAGATTCGTTTTACATGCAAAAGGAAAAGATCAGATACCTAATTACGAATTTTGGCAGGACTTTGGCAATTTACAAGCAGTAAGTAAAGTTTCCTGCTCTACAATGTAAGAAAGATCACTCACCTGTTTTCATAATTTGCCATGTTTCCTCTGGAGCATTTGTTTTCAATTTTACAGAAATTCTTAAAAGGAAAAAAAAACCATCTTTTTGGTCAGAAGTATTACAGCCATTAAAGCGACCAAGAATTCCCCCCCCCTTTTTTTTTGCTTTCAAATTCAATTAAACCAATGGAAAGTAAAATAAAATGTTTATTTGAAAAAAAAGTCTAGATGTAAAATTTTAAAGAGTCAGATATTATCTGTATGGCACATAATGTATGATTTTGTGTATCATGACTTCACTGATTTCTTTATTAATAGTACTTAACGTCTTGTTTATTTTTGTAGGATGGTTGTGACCTAATTTGCAGAACACGTAGGCGACAGGAAAGATCGTATAAAGGCGTTGGTGACGATCAACTGACTGAAGAGGACGAGAGAGACGAACATCTACTACCCATGTGATAGGTAGAGACACCGGTGGAAATCAAGGGGGAGAGTTATGGGAAAAAAGGGAAGGGGGGGGGGTGAAAGTGGAGTAAATGTGATGGGGAAGGGTTAAAAATGGATCATAAATGGAAGATGGTAGGTGAAAGATCTACTTATGCAGGGTTTTCAATAAGATTTAATTAAAGTGATGAAGAAATTTGAGGCGAATCTCTGACTGGACCACTTTTTACGAGCAAAAACAGGATCAGAGGAAATTCGAATTGCTGAATTCAGCCGTTTGGGACAGTGATTTTTCTCTGGATGCCGCCTCTGATAGAATCATCATGCTCATATGGAACAAAGATTTTACATTGAAAACTGCGGGGATGCCAGAGTATGAGAGGGTAGAGGACTTGTATGAACTGCTTGTTATGAAGTGTAGTTGTATGAAACTTTTTACGGAGATACAAATAATTATGCAGGAATACTCTAAAATGCCTTTTATCTTTAATATTTATGTTTTCATGATTCATGTATAAAATGTAGTTATTTGTATTTTCTTTTTATTTTCATTTTTTTGTGTAAAAAGGAAAATATAATTATTGCATACATGTATATTTATTTTTCCCTTATGTATGGTAATAGTAGCCAAGGCTGTTTAGAAGATTTTTCTCATAATTTTCAATCAACATATTTTCTCATATTGTGGAATTTTTTTTTATTTGATCAAATTTAGATGAGTGGTGATTGATATATTATTTCATGTTTTTTTATTGCCTTAAAGTTTTGTTAATTTAAAATTCATGACATTTCTCCGAGATTTTTAAACATAGGTATGTACATACATTTATTTGTGAATCATTATATTAACTCATAACTTCTTCATTAAGTATAGAAAGAAAAAGGTGGTCAGGAGTTCAAGGTTAGCTTTAAAAATGTTTCACTCATGATGTAAAATAAATATTATACCCTTCTCCCTACTAACTTTTTATTGTTTATCAATTCTTTATCAATTGCATATCAAATGAAATATTTTGCTACTTGCTGTCTTTCTGAATATAAGCTGCTGATTTTGTATTCAGGGCTTAATCATTTTTAGCTCACCTGAGCCATAGGCTCAAGTGAGCTATTGTCATAGTGTTGCGTCCGTCGTCCGTCGTCCGGCGTCGTCGTCGTCGTCGTCGTCGTCGTCGTCCGTCGTCGTAAACTTTTCACATTTTAAACTTCTTCTCCAGAACGGCTGAAGGGATTTTGATGAAACTTGGTAGGTATGAAGTACTTATGGTCCCCTACAAGTGTTGTTGTTTTTCGTCCGGATCTGTCAACAGGTGGCGCCACCACAGCAAAAAGTAGGTCACGGGGGGTACCCTCCTTTGACAAACTTCTTCTTCAGAACCGAAGCATGTATCGACAAACCGAAAGCATCAGGATGATCTAGAGAGATGTCTTAAGAAGTGTTGTTATTTTTGGTTCCACTTCGAAGTCAAATTTTTGACGCGTTTTTGACGTCTTTTCGGACTTAGTCAGAAATGCACATTTTTGCACTATTTCTTTAAATAACTCAATAAGTGTATGATTTTACACACTCATTTACTACATATTTATCATATTTAACTTACTTAATGCTTTGATATGCATTTTATGCTTAAAATTTATTTTTTTGATTTTTTATGAATTTTTTTCTTATGTAAAAAGGAAGGGGGGGGGTGATTTTCATACATTTTCTGCTTCTTTTCTATAACCACTCTTCAGATTGTCATGACATTTTGTAGATATGAGGTACTCATGCATGGTACCCTACAAGTGAAAGAATTTTGTCAAGATATCCACTTTTAGATTTTTAAGGAATATTTTTGGCCTAGGTCATCTTTGGCACGTATAAAAACGAAAGAAAAAAGGGGGTCATGCATACCTTTTCTGCAAAATTCACTTGTTTAATGACCCCTCCTTCCGAATTGAAAATTTGCTAATTTTTATATATTTTCAAATCGATCTATTGATTACATATAAGGCAAAATCATGTTCAAAACTCAATTTCTACAGACAGCAGGGAATCATACATTGATTTTATGTGCTATTTTTAAATTTTCAATAGTTATGTCCAATGAGGTGACACCTTCTATTCAGCCCGGTTCACCAGTCAAAAGGGAAGGGATTCCCTGCTAAAATGATTAACTGTAGTTACACCTTCGACGTATATCAAGAGGGATCGCCGACTCTAAAAATAGCACAATATGTTCACGTGTCCGCAGCGCCCCCACCGGGAGGCATAGAAAGTACTTTCACTTTCAATATACGTACCGAAACAACGAAGCGCTGTGAAGGTAAGTCAGCGATTTTTCACATAAATTAGATTAGTAACACTGGTTATGTTAAAACAAATACATGATGGTATAGTTCTTGAAGTAATCAATTCCTAGGTTTAAATTATTTTGATGTATAAACATGTTTTCGAGTTGGATCTAGGCCTACGGCTATGTATTCATATACGTAGTGTGACATGTTACTTGCTGCATGCTGATTTGGTTAAATATCCCATAGAAATTCAATATTAGGACTATAAGTAATATTTCGCTCTGAGCGACTATTGCATACAAAGATATATCTGCAAATGCGGGGGGGGGGGGGGGGGGGGGGGTATGAGTTGTTTGCATTAATAGTCAGAAAAATTTGATTTGGAGGGGGTTGCAAGGGAAAAAGTTATTGCAGTGGTAAGTCAAGTCTTAAAGATTCAAGTGTATGAAAATATTCCATTTTAATTCATCTTCAAAAAAAAAAATATTGTAAAAGTCCTAGTGAGTGTCTTTGGAAATAAGCTTTGTAAAAGCTTAAATGGGCTATCCTTGGATATAAATCAAAGTTATTTGGTGAAATAGTTCAAATTTTATTATTGAATATAGATTTATTGTCTCTATAAGAACAGAGAGATCTGAACTAAAATTTACATTTCTAATGTCACTTATTATTTTATACTTACTTGGTTTTGTGTATTCCTTGTGACAATACCTTTCCATTGATACCAAAATTTTGACCTCGTGACCATAACCTTGACCTTTGACGTACTTCTCAAAAACTTAAACATTGCGCATAACTTTTGATTGGTTAGTGATAGGGCTTTCATATTTTACATGTGTATTCCTTGTGACAAGATATTTCCATAGATACCAATATTACGCTGACCCTGACCTCTCACATACTTAACAGAAAATGGCGTTTATACTAACAAAGATGCCGCCGGGGGCATTCTCGTTTCACAAACACAGCCTGTCAGGCTTTATAATTTCTGGCATGCTAGCTATCAATAATGAAAGGTATGGTCGTTCAGTTTTAAATAAACTTAATTTATGAAATCATTTCATTGTTTTATTCTTTTTCTGCTGCGCATTAAAGTGGGATTTTACAATATGATTTTATTTTTGATGTTGCATAATTGAACTATACTAGTTGGGCATATGACTTAAAAAAAGTTATTGTTTTGAAATGTGACTATTTTTTCTTGTTTGTACTTTTAAAGGTTGTCTGAAAAAAAAAACTTCTCTGCATCCGGCAAAAATGTTTTTAGAAAGGTTGTGGGCTAAAATCCCGGTACTGGCACTATCAGTATTCATATAGCAGTATGTCAATTAGAGCATGCATGGGTATCAGGTGAGCGTTGTGCCCCCTGGGGCTCTTGTTTTATTTTGAAACTGCCAATTACATGTATTTATTGTTGTAGCAAAGTGCCTTGACTGAGCAGAGCTAATTCCGTCTTCGATTTTACATGCCTGCGTTCGATTTGCAATTTATCTTTTGATCTACATAAAATTTATGTTGGGTAAGGGTTGGCGCCTATACTAATTTCAAAGATTTATGCACAAAATATTGCGATTTTCCTTCATTTTCCAACATGCAGACTAAATGACGTCAAAATGTGACGTCATTACGAACGCACGTGACGTTTTGACAATGAAAAATATTTACTTTCTATTTCGCCAGGTAATTGAGATGAATATAAGAGATGCTGAATCATAATTTTCATGAAATTATTTTTCGCAAAAAATTAGGGCCGATTTTGGGTGTTCGTGAACCTACCCCTTTGCTCTACTTGATCAGGTTAGTATGCTACAACATTACAGAACAACACATTTCATTTTGTAAAAGACTTTGTTGAGAAACTTTATGATTTCCAAAGAAAAGTAGATATCTCAAGAAAGAATAATGCAAAGAAACAATATGAATGCAAGTTAGATACATCATTATGTACCAGTACATGTATTTATCATGAAATGTCGGTATGAATGGATTAGAGAATCATCGTGTGGATTGTTTGATAAAAGAAATCTGATTCAGCATTTAGAGATTACAACATGTATGCATTGTCGAATGAGAACCAAATTTTCATATTCGTTGAAAGTGTTTACATTGAATGTGCTATATTTAAACAAATTCAATATTTTGTGATATCTAATGAGAATTCCATTGTTTGTCTTTGTTAAAGGATGTATTATGTTTCCTAAACAATAAATTATGTATGACTGAAAATATAGAATTTATAAGACTTTCATCTTTTTCATTTTCTATTTAACCATAGAGTTGAAGATTTTTAGATTTTATTATATTTAGCCTATCTATATGTGTCTGTCTGTGTATCCACAAACACTTTACTCTGGCCAGAATGTTAAAAGTGATAAGCCCTTCTATTTCAAATATGTACTAGCTCCTATTAATTGATATCAAAATTGTTGACCTTGACATTCGAGTAAGATCAGCTGTAGAAAAACTTCCATCATTGGTCATAACCTTTACCTTCACATATATAACCCTTACCTTCACAGATATAACCCTTATGACATGATCTTTGCATTTGGTACCATTTATAACTTTTTGACTTTGACCTTTGATATTAAAACAGCTTTTATACTTACCAAAATGCCGCCTAGGGCATATTTGTGTCATAAACAATTTTGTGAACACTTGTCTGTTATGGGCATATGTTATGTTAGTGTTTTCACAGTATGTTTCAGGGATAAGTAAAGACGGAATTGAAAGTCAGAAAAAGAAAGCAAAATACAAGGTCAAGATCACAACAAAGTGCCAAGAGTCTTAATTCTTACCTGAAAGTATCCCCATGGCAATTAGAATGAAAAGTTGTCAAGGTCAGATACAAAATTCAGGTTCATATCTCTTAAATGTTCGTATATTGATGAATATTCCATTGTTTGTAGAACTCCTTTGAGAAACTTTATCTTATGTGGACACAGAAATCTTTAAAACAAATGAAGGGGAAAAATGTCAACTGCAGTCAGAGGGTAATCTCTATGACAGTGATGTGGTAATACGCATGGTCGCAACTAGAGTGTGTGCAACATGTCCGTTCTGATTTGCATTTAGTCACCTACCTAAACCATTGTTCAAAACTTGGTCAACTTTTCTGCCCAAATGAGATATAGAAGATCCTGACAATAATCTCAACAGCACTCACAATAGAGCACCAAATTGAGCATTGACGGACCCCTAGCAATGTCTGAGGTTATGTCTATATAGAAAGTGCTATGGCGACCATGTCAAGGAAAAACGTTCAAAACACTTACTGTCAGACCCCTCGCAAGGAACTTTCTCTCAAGTAAATTGATGACGTTAAAACAATGTAGAACAATTTTAGAGTGTGCAAAAACATTTTTATAGTCTTGGTTAGGCCATACCAAATTAATTAAAATGTTCTTTGTATTTTTTTGTGAAAAAAAAGGTGCGAGCGAGTGAAAATATAATTATTTTATTTTTTTTTAAGTATTGCAGTTTTAAAGGTGCGAGCGAGTGAAATAATTTTATTTTGATAAAGGTTACCCCAGTAATACATTTCTGATAGTTTTCGTACTCAAAAAAGGAATCCCCATAGAAATCTGGTGACTGTTAAGCCTGGCACATATATAGCTGTACGGAAAAGATTTTCGAACATTCCCCCTCCTTTACTTTCGATGTCATATATAAGGGACAACAAATGTTTCTTAGAAATTTGCACAATATGAGACTTCTAAAAGCTTTTAAATTTGCAGAAATAGGAACCAATCCTAAAAATTTCTTAAGCTAGAAATTTAGTGGTGCGGGTGATCATTTTATTTTTATAATATTATTTTTTGAATTTTGAAAATATGGTGCAGGAAATCCAAAGAACATTTAATTAATTTCTGAAAATCAACAAGGTAAATAAAATCATACTACAGTGTTAGGGCGAAAAATAAGAACAAGTTAAACAAACGGTACACATCAAGAGATACAATAGGAAACGAGGAACATCGAATACGACATCAAAACACCAATTACATTAGAGTGCACATAAATCCAACAATGAATTGTGAGGTGATCCTGAGTACCTGCACACAACCCTCCCACTTTTCTTCTTACCCAGATGGCTCGAAGAACGCACAATAATTGTTATGTATAATAACCTCCTAGTGTAAAATCACCACACAAACAAGTATAGATTTGGGGATCAAAGAGATGCAATGGTAAACAAGTTGGTCTAGAGTCGTATATAAGTTAAAGTTAAAAAGGATGCATTTACCAGAAAAGTTTGATTCTTATAACTAAACCCTGTACACATTGCTTGACCATAGATACTTCCTGTACAAAATTGGGTATGTAAGCACTTACAAAATGGGGAATTCCCTTCGGGTACACATCAAAACATGGCTGCTCTCAAATGCCAAGTTGTATACAGCTCCTCTGACACTATAAATGATGGAGACTTAATTTTTTTGCAATATGATGGGTCTGTGGTCTTGTTGTGCTCCTGCTATTTTGTTTGAGCCCCCTGACCCCCAGGGTCTTAGAAATGGGTGTGGTCATTTTCTCCTATATAACTCTATGTAATCTTGTGCTCGCAACTCCTCTGACACTATAAATGATGGAGACTTAATTCTTTTTGCAATATGATGGGTCTGTAGTCTAGTTGTGAACCTGATATTTTTTTTGAGCCCCTGACCCCCAGGGTCTTAGAAATGGGTGTGGTCATTTTCTCCTATATAACTCTATGTAACCTTGTGTTCGCAACTCCTCTGACACTATAAATGATGGAGACTTAAATCTTTTTGCAATATGATGGGTCTGTGGTCTTGCTGTGCACCTGATATTTTGTTTGAGCCCCCTGACCTCCAGGGTCTTAGAAATGGGTGTGGTCATTTTCTCCTATATAACTCTATGTAATCTTGTGTTCGCAACTCCTCTGACTTTATAAATGATGGAGACTTAATTCTTTTTGCAATATGATGGGTCTGTAGTCTAGTTGTGCACCTGATATTTTGTTTGAGCCCTTTACCCCCAGGGTCTTAGAAATGGGTGTGGTCATTTTCTCCTATATAACTCATATAATGTAACCTTGTGTTCGCAACTCCTCTGACACTATAAATGATGGAAACTTAATTCTTTTTGCAATATGATGGGTCTGTGGTCTTGTTGTGCACCTGATATTTTTTTTGAGCCCCCTGACCCCCAGGGTCTTAGAAATGGGTGTGGTCATTTTCTCCTATATAACTCTATGTAATCTTGTGTTCGCAACTCCTCTGACTTTATAAATGATGGAGACTTAATTCTTTTTGCAATATGATGGGTCTGTAGTCTCATTGTGCACCTGATATTTTGTTTGAGCCCCTGACCCCCAGGGTCTTAGAAATGGGTGTGGTCATTTTCTCCTATATAACTCTATATAATCTGTGCTCGCAACTCCTCTGACAATATAAATGATGAAGACTTAATTCTTTTTGCAGTATGATGGGTCTGTGATCTTGATGTGCACCTGATATTTTGTTTGAGCCCCTGACCCCCAGGGTCTTAGAAATGGGTGTGGTCATTTTCTCCTATACAACTCTATGTAATCTTGTGCTCGCAACTCCTCTGACACTATAAATGATGGAGACTTAATTCTTTCTGCAATGTGATGGGTCTGTGGTCTGGTTGTGCTGATATTTTGTTTGAGCCCCTGACCCCCAGGGTCATAGAAATGTGTGTGGTCATTTTCTCCTCTATAACTCTATGTAATCTTGTGCTCACAACTCCTCTGACTAAATTCTTATTGCAATATTATGGGTCTCTGGTCTAGTTGTGCACCTGTTTTTTATGTTTTAGCCCCTGACCCTTAGGGTCTCAGAAATGGGTGTGGTCATTTTTCCTATATATTAAGTAAATGTAATCTTGTGCTTGCAACTCCTCTGACACTATAAATGATGTAGAATTAATTCTTTTTGCAATGATTGGTCTGTGGCATAGATGTGCACCTGATATTTTGTTTTAACCTTATACCCCTATAGGGTCTTTGAAAATGGGTGCGGTAATTTTTCCTATGTAGTTGTGCTCTCTTCTCGCTTAAAGCTATTTATGATGGGGAGTTAATTCTTTATCCAAGTCTTGATGTGTCATTGGTAGTTCATTTGAGCTAGCAGTCCTTTGCCCCTAGGATCTTGGAAAAAGGGTGTGACATTCTTTTTAGAAATACTTCATCTCGGATATTATGAATTATATGAGTGCTATTATAGTTGCAGTATAATGGATATGTAGTTTTGTCATGCTACTTATAATTTGTTAGAGCGCCTGCTCCCTATGGTCTTGGTTTAAAAAAAAGAAAGGAAATTCCCAGATAGCATGCTGATGTTGGCCCAACGCAAGTCCATCGGTGACATTTACGTTGGGCCAATATCGGCAATGAATGTTGGGCCAATGCAATGTTGCTCATCGGCCCAACGTTGGCCCCACAAGTTGGGTCGCTGTTGGGCCGATGTCAGACCTCGGATGTTAATACGTTAGCCCAACGTTGGTCCAATTTAACATATATATCGGATTTACGTTGGTCCAACGTCAATCCAACATTGTAACAATATGTTGGCTGAACGTTGGCTTTTTGTTGGTAACGTTGGCCGTAGATCCATTGGTGATCTGAAAGTAGAAAATAAATATCCTCATATTTATTGATCCACAAGTCTGAACATAAATCACTCAATGTTAACTATCCGACTTCAAACACAACTGTGGTCATTTGGTATCTCCACTTTTCCTTTCTTTCTCATCAAGTCGAATACTATCTCCAAATCATTCGATCAACCGATCTCCATTTCAACGTGGTATATTACTGCAAAAGAGAAAAGATACAAAAATATCAGATATTTAAATAAATCAACATGATTAATGATACATGTACTAGTTAATTTGATTTCTACAAATGCAATATGAACATAAATAATTAAAATAATACATACGAATTGCCAACAATCATGAATAATAATAAATATCATAATGTACTTACTTTTACTGCCTACACTTTACAAAACTTTAGCGTCCACTGACCGCTCTCGCTCTATTTCAAATGTATCTTTACTTAAAACCTTGTAGTTTGCGTCCCAGATAAGAAACGTCCGGTATCAGATTGTGCAATCTAGCTCCGTTGCCTTAGAAACTGGTCAGACATCTGGTGTTAATTATGACTTGACCGGCCAAGCACTGACCTAGATCTTATCTCTGCAGTTACTTCGGTAGTAATTTTATGATGAGTTGAATTTTATAAAGTAATACAGG
Source organism: Pinctada fucata (assembly GCA_028142955.1). Lineage (NCBI taxonomy): Eukaryota > Metazoa > Mollusca > Bivalvia > Pterioida > Pteriidae > Pinctada > Pinctada fucata. The sequence continues at coordinate 21,694,779 of AP027112.1, read as the reverse complement.
AACCTTGAATTACTGACATATTATATACATGTATGTATCATTGTAAAATAACTATGCACATTATATGATCTAATATTTTTTATGAAAAATTGTTTTTTTTTAATGTTTTCTTTACCCAATGTTTACGTTGGTCCAACGTTGACCCAACGTCTTACAGTACCGCAAAAAGTATGTTCTCTTTTGACGGACACAAATTTCTTATCTAAAGACTTGTTAAGTATTTGAAAATTTTTGAAAACTTCATAGTTCAAGACTTTTCGGAAATGAAAAATAAACGATATTTTGAAAATTAACCTTGGTATAACATACGTAGGTCCGACGTAGGCCCAACGGCAACCCATTCATACCTTTATTGCAAATAATGTAAAAATGTTAAAGAGGAATAAATTCAGTTAATATTGTCCAGTTACAAAAGTCAGATTGACTTTTTATTAAATTAGATTTCATTTGAATCTTTACATTTTTTCTTTCTTTTGGACCAACGTTTGCCCAACATTGAACCAACGTCGTAAATTAGATTATTATTCTTTTGACTCTTATGGCTTCGTTTTATTATTTTGAAACAAAATTTTGATCTTTTTCAATGATGGTGTACGTGTATTTCAAATCTCATTTGTAAAATTATAAAATTCGATCGGTGCTTTTATCTTGAACATGTGATGTTGGACCAACATTGGCCCAACCCCAGTCCAACAACAGCGATAATGCATTGGTATATCCGACAAATACAATGTTGGGCCAATGTTGATCCAACGTTGACATGCCAACGCCAACCACCGGCCAACCATACAACATATTACCAACATTGGCCCAACGTAGTCATGCTATCTGGGTTGATGTTTTAGAAAAAACAACCAGGAGAGCTACAGTCTCGTCAGAGACTTCTGGTTTTCTTACATTTTCATCTTTGAAAAATATTTACATATACGGCTGTTTTAAAGATCAGATTTAAAACACACACAGAATATTAAAAAAAGAATAAAGTAGTCAAGCGAAACAAGACGGCAACGGCCCGATGATGGACCATTTGCATGCATGTTCTTTTCTTTAAACTTTGATCTGATTACAAATCAAAACTGGGGAACATAATTTGTATAAGTCATAATACCTTTCTCTTCAAGAGTTAGTTAAAATAATAAAATGATGAAAAAAAGAAAAGATGTAGAACTTTTCAGAAAAACACACGTTGGACCGATGATGGGCCAATGCTAAAATTATGTTATTTGTATATAGATGGACAGACATAATTTGTCTACAAAGTATGAATACTTTACGCTATGTAAGTGCTATGAAAGTGAGCTTAATTATCAAAATATGTAAATTAAGTGAACTCATTGCAGTATTAACATTCATTGGTCCGACGCTGGACCAATGTCTTCTTATTATCCGATATGACCTCTCGGTATATGATAAACGTACGATACATCGTGCCAACGTCGGACCAATTTAGTAATGCCGATGCCGACCACTAGCCGATACACCAACCATATACCGAGGTCGGACCAATGTACCCTTGCTATCTGGGATTTTAGTATAGGAGTTTTGTTGTCCTTTATCTCATGTTGATATCGTGAAAAAGATAGGGTGAGACAAAACATAACACAACTGAAAGTGAATGAGAGTGATAAAGCAAACTGAATTAATTTGATAGCTAATTTAACGAATATTCGTTTTTATAGCGCCATCTACAATAAATTCCGTTAAGCAAGTATGTTTTCTCATCCAGATGCCTGTTTGTGCAGTTGTTTTCGTGATTTTTTATCTTTATTTTATTTTAATATTTTTGATGCATATGTGCATTTCGCTGTAAATATAAAAAAGAAATAAAACATCACCTAAATGGAGATATTTCTATTTCCCCTTTTAACATTTATTTAGGTCACGTGATTCAAAAGACTATATCTTATTATAACATTTTACCTACATTCATTTCGTTGTTAAAGTTTTTCATGTGATAGATTTCATTCATTGGAGAAAAAATATGACGGAAGAAAGTTAGGAAGATACTGAAGTGCTTCAAACATAATGCACAGCGGTTCAAAGTTGGGAAATTAACTTATTTTTTATATCGCGTGTAAAGTATTTATATACAATGTAAGCAGCGACTAAGTTTGAAGTCTAAAAGCAAATTCTGCAATTATAATCATATCTTTTTCAATATAGCATTGGTCTTTCTCTGAAAACGAATTATTATGTACCATTTTACTTTTGTGTACTTCATCTGTAGAATACGCAATCGAAGTAGATGAAAAATGGATTAATATGTACTAATAATATGTCATGCTGGGCAGAAGCTATCGATTTTTCCCGCAAAAAAGATGGATAGCCCTGATTGTGCAATACGTTCACTATCTCCTAGAGATGAAAAAATAATGACAACAAATAAAATAATAAGGGAAGAAATGTGAAAATATTACTATCTCTCATTTGATAAACTTCCATTTGAAAAAAAAAACCAATAGTGCTCGAGACGGACTCGATCCAGGACTTCCACCTTCTTGGTACTGGAGGCAGCGCCTTAGACCACTCGACAACGAAGCGCTTGTCGTGTGCGAATCTTAGATTTAATTTATGCTTTATCTTTCAGTAAATTGAAATATTTCTTCCAGAGGTAAATGATGATTTAAATAAAAACGAAAACACTCAAATACACAAATGTTCGGTTACTTTGCCTTATCCAGTGCAGAAAACGACGATATATATTTCTTTATCTTTGTTTCTAACAAACGTACTTACAACGTTGTGCTTTTCTCACTTTCGTTTTAATATCATTTCTATTTTTTGAATATATATCATCGAGAAAGTGGTTCTATTGTTCAGTTCATGCCTTCTAGAAAGAAGAAGTATGTGAATATTTATAAATGTTGTCATCAGATAACGAGAAGCAGCTTCATGACGTACATAATTCAAGGGTATTTTCGAAATATTTTGTGTATCGCCTCTCTCAACTCAACACAATGTATATTGGGGTTTTCGGCATATAAATATGACTTCAACCATGTATTTTTACAACAAATAAACCGAACCCTTTGGTTTCTTTTTGGGCATTGGGAGGGAGGGAAAATCAATTCTAAAACAGGTCCTCACTTTCTTTTCTCACACAATATCCCTTACATATCATCCCCTACCCTCTCCCCGACATAGAGCCCGACAAGCCAAGGAGGGGCTGTGTCGTTCCTTCTCCTCCCTTTGGGGGGAAAGGGGGGGAGAAAAAAGAAATTAAAATAAAAAAAGAAGAATAGAATAAATTTAAAACGAGTGGAAGGGGGGTGGGGTAGAAAAAAGAAAGAATGAAGAAAGAAGAATAGGATCAATTTAAAAGAGTAAGAGCTTTTAAAAAACGTATTTCTGGGCACGAATTTATGAATATCTACAAGGCAAATAAAATTATACTGCAGTGTTAGGACGAAAAATAAGAACAAGTAGAACAAACGGTACACATCAAGAGATACAATAGGAAACGAGGAACATCGAATACGACATCAAAACACCAATTACATAAGAATGCACATAATCCAACAATGAATTGTGAGGTGATCCTGAGTACGTGCACACAACCCTCCCACTTTTCTTCTTACCCAGATGGCTCGAAGAACGCACAATAATTGTTATGTATAATAACCTCCTAGTGTAAAATCATCACACAAACAAGTATAGATTTGGGGATCAAAGAGATGCATTGGTAAACAAGTTGGTCTAGAGTCGTATATAAGTTAAAGTTAAAAAGGATGCATTTACCAGAAAAGTTTGATTCTTATAACTAAACCCTGTACACATTGCTTGACCATAGATACTTCCTGTACAAAATTGGGTATGTAAGCACTTACAAAATGGGGAATTCCCTTCGGGTACACGTCAAAACATGGCTGCTCTGAAATGCCAAGTTGTATACAGCTGCTTTGACACTATAAATGATGGAGACTTAATTTTTTTTGCAATATGATGGGTCTGTGGTCTTGTTGTGCACCTGCTATTTTGTTTGAGACCCCTGACCCCCAGGTTCTTAGAAATGGGTGTGGTCATTTTCTCCTATATAACTCTATGTAATCTTGTGCTCGCAACTCCTCTGACACTATAAATGATGGAGACTTAATTCTTTTTGCAATATGATGGGTCTGTAGTCTAGTTGTGAACCTGATATTTTTTTTGAGCCCCTGACCCCCAGGGTCTTAGAAATGGGTGTGGTCATTTTCTCCTATATAACTCTATGTAACCTTGTGTTCGCAACTCCTCTGACACTATAAATGATGGAGACTTAAATCTTTTTGCAATATGATGGGTCTGTGGTCTTGTTGTGCACCTGATATTTTGTTTGAGCCCCCTGACCCCCAGGGTCTTAGAAATGGGTGTGGTCATCTTCTCCTATATAACACTATGTAATTTTGTGCTCGCAACTCCTCTGACACTATAAATGATGGATACTTAATTCTTTTTGCAATATGATGGGTCTGTAGTCTAGTTGTGCACCTGATATTTTGTTTGAGCCCTTGACTCCCAGGGTCTTAGAAATGGGTGTGGTCATTTTCTCCTATATAACTCTATGTAACCTTGTGTTCGCAACTCCTCTGACACTATAAATGATGGAGACTTAATTTTTTTTTGCAATATGATGGGTCTGTGGTCTTGTTGTGCACCTGATATTTTGTTTGAGCCCCCTGACCCCCATGGTCTTAGAAATGGGTGTGGTCAATTTCTCCTATATAACTCTATGTAATCTTGTGTTCGCAACTCCTCTGACTTTATAAATGATGGAGACTTAATTCTTTTTGCAATATGATGGGTCTGTAGTCTCATTGTGCACCTGATGTTTTGTTTAAGCCCCTGACCCCCAGGGTCTTAGAAATGGGTGTGGTCATTTTCTCCTATATAACTCTATATAATCTGTGCTCGCAACTCCTCTGACAATATAAATGATGAAGACTTAATTCTTTTTGCAGTATGATGGGTCTGTGATCTTGATGTGCACCTGATATTTTGTTTGAGCACCTGACCCCCAGGGTCTTAGAAATGGGTGTGGTCATTTTCTCCTATACAACTCTATGTAATCTTGTGCTCACAACTCCTCTGACTAAATTCTTATTGCAATATTATGGGTCTCTGGTCTAGTTGTACACCTGTTTTTATGTTTTAGCCCCTGACCCTTAGGGTCTCAGAAATGGGTGTGGTCATTTTTCCTATATAAGTAAATGTAATCTTGTGCTTGCAACTCATCTGACACTATAAATGATGTAGAATTAATTCTTTTTGCAATGATTGGTCTGTGGCATAGATGTGCACCTGATATTTTGTTTTAGCCTTATACCCCTAGGGTCTTTGAAAATGGGTGCGGTAATTTTTCCTATGTAGTTGTGCTCTCTTCTCGCTTAAAGCTATTTATGATGGGGAGTTAATTCTTTATCCAAGTCTTGATGTGTCATTGGTAGTTCATTTGAGCTAGCAGTCCTTGGCCCCTAGGATCTTGGAAAATGGGTGTGACATTCTTTTTAGAAATACTTTATCTCGGATATTATGAATTATATGAGTGCTATTATAGTTGCAGTATAATGGATATGTAGTTTTGTCATGCTACTTATAATTTGTTAGAGCGCCTGCTCCCTATGGTCTTGGTTTAAAAAAAAGAAAGGAAATTGATGTTTTAGAAAAAACAACCAGGAGAACTACAGTCTCGTCAGAGACTTCTGGTTTTCTTACATTTTCATCTTTGAAAAATATTTACATATATGGCTGTTTTAAAGATCAGATTTAAAACACACAGAATATTAAAAAAAGAATAAAGTAGTCAAGCGAAACAAGACGGCAACGGCCCGATGATGGACCATTTGCATGCATGTTCTTTTCTTTAAACTTTGATCTGATTACAAATCAAAACTGGGGAACATAATTTGTATAAGTCATAATACCTTTCTCTTCAAGAGTTAGTTAAAATAATAAAATGATGAAAAAAAGAAAAGATGTAGAACTTTTCAGAAAAACACACGTTGGACCAATGATAGACCAATGTTAAAATTATGTTATTTGTATATAGATGGACAGACATAATTTGTCTACATAGTATGAATACTTTACGCAATGTAAGTGCTATGAAAGTGAGCTTAATTATCAAAATACGTAAATTAAGTCAACTCATTGCAGTATTAACATTCATTGGTCCGACGCTGGACCAATGTCTTCTTATTATCCGATATTGCCTCTCGGTATATGATAAACGTACGATACATCGTGCCAACGTCGGACCAATTTAGTAATGCCGATGCCGACCACTAGCCGATACACCAACCATATACCGAGGTCGGACAAATGTACCCTTGCTATCTGGAATTTTAGTATAGGAGTTTTGTTGTCCTTTATCTCATGTTGATATCGTGAAAAAGATAGGGTGAGACAAAACAAAACACAATTGAAAGTGAATGAGAGTGATAAAGCAAACTGAATTAATTTGATAGCTAATTTAACGAATATTCGTTTTTATAGCGCCATCTACAATAAATTCCGTTAAGCAAGTATGTTTTCTTATCCAGATGCCTGTTTGTGCAGTTGTTTTCGTGATTTTTTATCTTTATTTTATTTTAATATTTTTGATGCATATGTGCATTTCGCTGTAAATATAAAAAAGAAATAAAACATCACCTAAATGGAGATATTTCTATTTCCCCTTTTAACATTTATTTAGGTCACGTGATTCAAAAGACTATATCTTATTATAACATTTTACCTACATTCATTTCGTTGTTAAAGTTTTTCATGTGATAGATTTCATTCATTGGAGAAAAAATATAACGGAAGAAAGTTAGGAAGATACTGAAGTGCTTCAAACATAATGCACAGCGGTTCAAAGTTGGGAAATTGAATTATTTTTTATATCGCGTGTAAAGTATTTATATACAATGTAAGCAGCGACTAAGTTTGAAGTCTAAAAGCAAATTCTGCAATTATAATCATATCTTTTTCAATATAGCATTGGTCTTTCTCTGAAAACGAATTATTATGTACCATTTTACTTTTGTGTACTTCATCTGTAGAATACGCAATCGAAGTAGATGAAAAATGGATTAATATGTACTAATAATATGTCATGCTGGGCAGAAGCTATTGAATTCCACCTTCTTGGTACAGGAGGCAGCGCCTTAGACCTCTCGACCACAAAACGCTTGTCATGTGCGAATCTTAGATTTAATTTATGCTTTATCTTTCAGTAAATTGAAATATTTCTTCCAGAGGTAAATGATGATTTAAATAAAAACGAAAACACTCAAATACACAAATGTTCGGTTACTTGGCCTTATCCAGTGCAGAAAACAACGATATATATTTCTTTATCTTTTCTTCTAACAAACGTACTTACAACGTTGTGCTTTTCTTACTTCCGTTTTAATATCATTTCTATTTTTTGAATACATTTCATCGAGAAAGTGGTTCTATTGTTCAGTTTATGCCTTCTAGAAAGAAGAAGTATGTTTATATTTATAAATGTTTTCATCCGATAACGAGAAGCAGCTTCATGACGTACATAATTCAAGGGTATTTTCGAAATATTTTGTGTATCGCCTCTCTCATGTATATTGGGGTTTTCGGCATATAAATATGACTTCAACCATGTATTTTACAACAAATATACCGAACCCTTTGGTTTCTGTTTTGGCATTGGGAGGGAGGGAAACTCAATTCTAAAACAGGTCCTCACTTTCTTTTCTCACACAATATCCCTTACATATCATCCCCTCCCCTCTCCCCGACATAGAGCCCGACAAGTCAAGGAGGGGCTGTGTCGTTCCTTCTCCTTCCTTTGGGGGGGGGGAGGGGGGGGGGGAGAAATAAAAATCAAAAAAGTAAAATAGAATAAATTTAAAAGAGTGGAATGGGGGTTGGATAGAAAAAAGAAAGAATAAAGAAAGAAGAATAGGATAAATTTAAAAGAGAAAGAGTTTAAAACATATTTCTGGGCACGAATTTCTGAATATCAACAAGGCAAATAAAATCATACTGCAGTGTTAGGACGAAAAAGAAGAACAAGTAGAACAAACGGTACACATCAATAGATACAATAGGAAACGAGGAACATCCAATACGACATCAAAACACCAATTACATGAGAGTGCACATAATCCAACAATGAATTGTGAGGTGATCCTGAGTACCTGCACACAACCCTCCCACTTTTCTTCTTACCCAGATGGATTGAAGAATGCACAATAATTGTTATGTATAATAACATTCCGGTGTAAAATCACCACACAAACAAGTATAGATTTGGGGATCAAAGTGATGCATTGGTAAACAAGTTGGTCTAGAGTCGTATATAAGTTAAAGTTAAAAAGGATGCATTTACCAGAAAAGTTTGATTCTTATAACTAAACCCTGTACACCTTGCTTGACCATAGATACTTCCTGTACAAAATTGGGTATGTAAGCACTTACAAAATGGGGAATTCCCTTCGGGTACACGTCAAAACATGGCTGCTCTCAAATGCCAAGTTGTATACATTTTAGTATAGGAGTTTTGTTGTCCTTTATCTCATGTTGATATCGTGAAAAAGATAGGGTGATACAAAACAAACCACAATTGAAAGTGAATGAGAGTGATAAAGCAAACTGAATTAATTTGATAGCTAATTTAACGAATATTCGTTTTTATAGCGCCATCTACAATAAATTCCGTTAAGCAAGAATGTTTTCTCATCCAGATGCCTGTTTGTGCAGTTGTTTTCGTGATTTTTTCTCTTTATTTTATTTTAATATTTTTTATGCATATGTGCATTTCGCTGTAAATATAAAAAAGAAATAAAACATCACCTAAATGGAGATATTTCCATTTCCCCTTTTAACATTTATTTAGATCACGTGACTCAAAAGACTATATCTTAATATAACATTTTACCTACATTCATTTCGTTGTTAAAGTTTTTAATGTAATAGATTTCATTCATTGGAGAAAAAATATGACGGAAGAAAGTTAGGAAGATACTGAAGTGCTTCAAACATAATGCACAGCGGTTCAAAGTTGGGAAATTGAATTATTTTTTATATCGCGTGTAAAGTATTTATATACAATGTAAGCAGTGACTAAGTTTGAAGTCAAAAAGCAAATTCTGCAATTATAATCATATCTTTTTCAATATAGCATTGGTCTTTCTCTGAAAACGAATTATTATGTACCAATTTCCTTTTGTGTACTTCATTTGTAGAATACGCAATCGAAGAAGATGAAAAATGGATTAATAGGTACTAATAATATGTCATGCTGGGCAGAAGCTATCGAATTTTCCCGCAAAATAGATGGATAGCCCTGATTGTGCACGTTCACTATCTCCTAGAGATGAAAAAATAATGACAACAAATAAAATAATAAGGGAAGAAATATGAAAATATTACTATCTCTCATTTGATAAACTTCTATTCGAAAAAAAAAAAATAAAAAACAACAGTGTTCGAGACGGACTCGAACCAGGACTTCCACCTTCTTGGTACAGGAGGCAGCGCCTTAGACCACTCGACCACGAAGCGCTTGTTATGTGTGAATCTTAGATTTAATTTATGCTTTATCTTTCAATAAATTGAAATATTTCTTCCAGAGGTAAATGATGATTTAAATAAAAACGAAAACACTCAAATACACAAATGTTCGGTTACTTGGCCTTATCCAGTGCAGAAAACAACGATATATATTTCTTTATCTTTGTTTCTAACAAACGTACTTACAACGTTGTGCTTTTCTCACTTCCGTTTTAATATCATTTCTAATTTTTGAATACATTTCATCGAGAAAGTGGCTCTATTGTTCAGTTTATGCATTCTAGAAAGAAGAAGTATGTTTATATTTATAAATGTTTTCATCAGATAACGAGAAGCAGCTTCATGACGTACATAATTCAAGGGTATTTTCGAAATATTTTGTGTATCGCCTCACTCAACTCAACACAATGTATATTGGGTTTTTCGGCATATGAATATGACATCAACCATGTATTTTTACAACAAATAAACCGAACCCTTTGGTTTCTTTTTGGGCATTGGGAGGGAGGGAAACTCAATTCTAAAACAGGTCCTCACTTTCTTTTCTCACACAATATCCCTTACATATCATCCCCTCTCCTCTCCCCGACATAGAGCCCGACAAGCCAAGGAGGGGCCTGTGTCGTTCCTTCTCCTCCCTTTGGGGGGGAAAGGGGGGAGAAAAAAGAAATAAAAATCAAAAAAGTATGAATAGAATAAATTTAAAAGAGTAAGGCCATACCAAATTAATTAAATGTTCTTTGGATTTTCTTGTGAAGAAAAGGTTGCGAGCGAGCGAAAATATAATAATTTTATTTTATTTTTAAATATTACAGTTTTAAAGGTGCGAGCGAGTAAAATAATTTTATTTTGATAAAGGTTACCCCAGTAATACATTTCTGATAGTTTTCGTACTCAAAGAAGGAATCCCCATAGAAATCTGGTGACTGTTAAGCCTGGCACATATATAGCTGTACGGAAAAGATTTTCGAACATTCCCCCTCCTTTACTTTCGATGTCATATATAAGGGACAACAAATGTGCTCCCAACTAAATTTGTCAAACATAAGAAGTTACTGTATCATTTTCTTCGAAATTTGCACAATATGAGACTTCTAAAAGCTTTTAAATTTGCAGAAATAGGAACCAATCCTAAAAAATTCTCGAGCTAGAAATTTAGTGGTGCGGGCGATCATTTTATTTTTACAATATTATTTTTTGAATTTTGAAAATATGGTGCGGGAAATCCAAAGAATATTTAATTAATTTCTGAATATCAACAAGGCAAATAAAATCATACTGCAGTGTTAGGGCGAAAAAGAAGAACAAGAAGAACAAACGGTACACATCAAGAGATACAATAGGAAACGAGGAACATCCAATACGACATCAAAACACCAATTACATAAGAGTGCACATAAACCAACAATGAATTATGAGGTAATCCTGAGTACCTGCACACAACCCTCCCACTTTTCTTCTTACCCAGATGGCTCGAAGAATGCACAATAATTGTTATGTATAATAACCTCCTAGTGTAAAATCACCACACAAACAAGTATAGATTTGGGGATCAAAGTGATGCATTGGTAAACAAGCTGGTCTAGAGTCGTATATAAGTTAAAGTTAAAAAGGATGCATTTACCAGAAAAGTTTGATTCTTATAACTAAACCCTGTACACATTGCTTGACCATAGATACTTCCTGTACAAAGTTGAGTATGTAAGCACTTACAAAATGGGGAATTCCCTTCGGGTACACGTCAAAACATGGCTGCTCTCAAATGCCAAGTTGTATACCTTTTAGTATAGGAGTTTTGTTGTCCTTTATCTCATGTTGATATCGTGAAAAAGATAAGGTGAGACAAAACAAACCACAATTGAAAGTGAATGAGAGTGATAAAGCAAACTGAATTAATTTGATAGCTAATTTAACGAATATTCGTTTTTATAGCGCCATCTACAATAAATTCCGTTAAGCAAGTATGTTTTCTCATCCAGATGCCTGTTTGTGCAGTTGTTTTCGTGATTTTTTCTCTTTATTTTATTTTAATATTTTTGATGCATATGTGCATTTCGCTGTAAATATAAAAAAGAAATAAAACATCACCTAAATGGAGATATTTCCATTTCCCCTTTTAACATTTATTTAGATCACGTGACTCAAAAGACTATATCTTAATATAACATTTTACCTACATTCATTTAGTTGTTAAAGTTTTTCATGTGATAGATTTCATTCATTGGAGAAAAAATATGACGGAAGAAAGTTAGGAAGATACTGAAGTGCTTCAAACATAATGCACAGCGGTTCAAAGTTGGGAAATTGAATTATTTTTTATATCGCGTGTAAAGTATTTATATACAATGTAAGCAGTGACTAAGTTTGAAGTCTAAAAGCAAATTCTGCAATTATAATCATATCTTTTTCAATATAGCATTGGTCTTTCTCTGAAAACGAATTATTATGTACCAATTTCCTTTTGTGTACTTCATTTGTAGAATACGCAATCGAAGAAGATGAAAAATGGATTAATAGGTACTAATAATATGTCATGCTGGGCAGAAGCTATCGAATTTTCCCGCAAAATAGATGGATAGCCCTGATTGTGCACGTTCACTATCTCCTAGAGATGAAAAAATAATGACAACAAATAAAATAATAAGGGAAGAAATATGAAAATATTACTATCTCTCATTTGATAAACTTCCATTCGAAAAAAAAACAACAGTGTTCGAGACGGACTCGAACCAGGACTTCCACCTTCTTGGTACAGGAGGCAGCGCCTTAGACCACTCGACCACGAAGCGCTTGTCATGTGTGAATCTTAGATTTAATTTATGCTTTATCTTTCAATAAATTGAAATATTTCTTCCAGAGGTAAATGATGATTTAAATAAAAACGAAAACACTCAAATACACAAATGTTCGGTTACTTGGCCTTATCCAGTGCAGAAAACAACGATATATATTTCTTTATCTTTGTTTCTAACAAACGTACTTACAACGTTGTGCTTTTCTCACTTCCGTTTTAATATCATTTCTAATTTTTGAATACATTTCATCGAGAAAGTGGCTCTATTGTTCAGTTTATGCATTCTAGAAAGAAGAAGTATGTTTATATTTATAAATGTTTTCATCAGATAACGAGAAGCAGCTTCATGACGTACATAATTCAAGGGTATTTTCGAAATATTTTGTGTATCGCCTCACTCAACTCAACACAATGTATATTGGGTTTTTCGGCATATAAATATGACTTCAACCATGTATTTTTACAACAAATAAACCGAACCCTTTGGTTTCTTTTTGGGCATTGGGAGGGAGGGAAACTCAATTCTAAAACAGGTCCTCACTTTCTTTTCTCACACAATATCCCTTACATATCATCCCCTCTCCTCTCCCCGACATAGAGCCCGACAAGCCAAGGAGGGGCCTGTGTCGTTCCTTCTCCTCCCTTTGGGGGAGAAAGGTGGGGGGAAAAGAAATAAAAATCAAAAAGGAAGAATAGAATAAATTTAAAAGAGTGGATGGGGGGGGGGGGGGGGGGGTAGAAAAAAGACAGAAGAATAGGATGAATTTAAAAGAGTAAGGCCATACCAAATTAATTAAATGTTCTTTGGATTTTCTTGTGAAGAAAAGGTTGCGAGCGAGCGAAAATATAATAATTTTATTTTATTTTTAAATATTACAGTTTTAAAGGTGCGAGCGAGTGAAATAATTTTATTTTGATAAAGGTTACCCCAGTAATACATTTCTGATAGTTTTCGTACTCAAAGAAGGAATCCCCATAGAAATCTGGTGACTGTTAAGCCTGGCACATATATAGCTGTACGGAAAAGATTTTCGAACATTCCCCCTCCTTTACTTTCGATGTCATATATAAGGGACAACAAATGTGCTCCCAACTAAATTTGTCAAACATAAGAAGTTACTGTATCATTTTCTTCGAAATTTGCACAATATGAGACTTCTAAAAGCTTTTGAAGTTGAAGAAATAGGAACCAATCCTAAAAAATTCTCGAGCTAGGAATTTAGTGGTGCGGGCGATCATTTTATTTTTACAATATTATTTTTTGAATTTTGAAAATATGGTGCGGGAAATCCAAAGAATATTTAATTAATTTCTGAATATCAACAAGGCAAATAAAATCATACTGCAGTGTTAGGGCGAAAAAGAAGAACAAGTAGAACAAACGGTACACATCAAGAGATACAATAGGAAACGAGGAACATCCAATACGACATCAAAACACCAATTACATAAGAGTGCACATAAACCAACAATGAATTGTGAGGTAATCCTGAGTACCTGCACACAACCCTCCCACTTTTCTTCTTACCCAGATGGCTCGAAGAATGCACAATAATTGTTATGTATAATAACCTCCTAGTGTAAAATCACCACACAAACAAGTATAGATTTGGGGATCAAAGTGATGCATTGGTAAACAAGCTGGTCTAGAGTCGTATATAAGTTAAAGTTAAAAAGGATGCATTTACCAGAAAAGTTTGATTCTTATAACTAAACCCTGTACACATTGCTTGACCATAGATACTTCCTGTACAAAATTGGGTATGTAAGCACTTACAAAATGGGGAATTCCCTTCGGGTACACGTCAAAACATGGCTGCTCTCAAATGCCAAGTTGTATACATTTTAGTATAGGAGTTTTGTTGTCCTTTATCTCATGTTGATATCGTGAAAAAGATAGGGTGAGACAAAACAAACCACAATTGAAAGTGAATGAGAGTGATAAAGCAAACTGAATTAATTTGATAGCTAATTTAACGAATATTCGTTTTTATAGCGCCATCTACAATAAATTCCGTTAAGCAAGTATGTTTTCTCATCCAGATGCCTGTTTGTGCAGTTGTTTTCGTGATTTTTTCTCTTTATTTTATTTTAATATTTTTGATGCATATGTGCATTTCGCTGTAAATATAAAAAAGAAATAAAACATCACCTAAATGGAGATATTTCCATTTCCCCTTTTAACATTTATTTAGATCACGTGACTCAAAAGACTATATCTTAATATAACATTTTACCTACATTTATTTCGTTGTTAAAGTTTTTCATGTGATAGATTTCATTCATTGGAGAAAAAATATGACGGAAGAAAGTTAGGAAGATACTGAAGTGCTTCAAACATAATGCACAGCGGTTCAAAGTTGGGAAATTGAATTATTTTTTATATCGCGTGTAAAGTATTTATATACAATGTAAGCAGTGACTAAGTTTGAAGTCAAAAAGCAAATTCTGCAATTATAATCATATCTTTTTCAATATAGCATTGGTCTTTCTCTGAAAACGAATTATTATGTACCAATTTCCTTTTGTGTACTTCATTTGTAGAATACGCAATCGAAGAAGATGAAAAATGGATTAATAGGTACTAATAATATGTCATGCTGGGCAGAAGCTATCGAATTTTCCCGCAAAATAGATGGATAGCCCTGATTGTGCACGCTCACTATCTCCTAGAGATGAAAAAATAATGCCAACAAATAAAATAATAAGGGAAGAAATATGAAAATATTACTATCTCTCATTTGATAAACTTCCATTCGAAAAAAAAAAAAAACAACAGTGTTCGAGACAGACTCGAACCAGGACTTCCACCTTCTTGGTACAGGAGGCAGCGCCTTAGACCACTCGACCACGAAGCGCTTGTCATGTGTGAATCTTAGATTTAATTTATGCTTTATCTTTCAATAAATTGAAATATTTCTTCCAGAGGTAAATGATGATTTAAATAAAAACGAAAACACTCAAATACACAAATGTTCGGTTACTTGGCCTTATCCAGTGCAGAAAACAACGATATATATTTCTTTATCTTTGTTTCTAACAAACGTACTTACAACGTTGTGCTTTTCTCACTTCCGTTTTAATATCATTTCTAATTTTTGAATACATTTCATCGAGAAAGTGGCTCTATTGTTCAGTTTATGCATTCTAGAAAGAAGAAGTATGTTTATATTTATAAATGTTTTCATCAGATAACGAGAAGCAGCTTCATGACGTACATAATTCAAGGGTATTTTCGAAATATTTTGTGTATCGCCTCACTCAACTCAACACAATGTATATTGGGTTTTTCGGCATATAAATATGACTTCAACCATGTATTTTTACAACAAATAAACCGAACCCTTTGGTTTCTTTTTGGGCATTGGGAGGGAGGGAAACTCAATTCTAAAACAGGTCCTCACTTTCTTTTCTCACACAATATCCCTTACATATCATCCCCTCTCCTCTCCCCGACATAGAGCCCGACAAGCCAAGGAGGGGCCTGTGTCGTTCCTTCTCCTCCCTTTGGGGGAAAAAGGTGGGAGGAAAAGAAATAAAAATCAAAAAGGAAGAATAGAATAAATTTAAAAGAGTGGATGGGGGGCGGGGGTAGAAAAAAGACAGAAGAATAGGATGAATTTAAAAGAGTAAGGCCATACCAAATTAATTAAATGTTCTTTGGATTTTCTTGTGAAGAAAAGGTTGCGAGCGAGCGAAAATATAATAATTTTATTTTATTTTTAAATATTACAGTTTTAAAGGTGCGAGCGAGTGAAATAATTTTATTTTGATAAAGGTTACCCCAGTAATACATTTCTGATAGTTTTCGTACTCAAAGAAGGAATCCCCATAGAAATCTGGTGACTGTTAAGCCTGGCACATATATAGCTGTACGGAAAAGATTTTCGAACATTCCCCCTCCTTTACTTTCGATGTCATATATAAGGGACAACAAATGTGCTCCCAACTAAATTTGTCAAACATAAGAAGTTACTGTATCATTTTCTTCGAAATTTGCACAATATGAGACTTCTAAAAGCTTTTGAAGTTGAAGAAATAGGAACCAATCCTAAAAAATGCTCGAGCTAGGAATTTAGTGGTGCGGGCGATCGTTTTATTTTTACAATATTATTTTTTGAATTTTGAAAATATGGTGCGGGAAATCCAAAGAATATTTAATTAATTTCTGAATATCAACAAGGCAAATAAAATCATACTGCAGTGTTAGGGCGAAAAAGAAGAACAAGTAGAACAAACGGTACACATCAAGAGATACAATAGGGAACGAGGAACATCCAATACGACATCAAAACACCAATTACATAAGAGTGCACATAAACCAACAATGAATTGTGAGGTAATCCTGAGTACCTGCACACAACCCTCCCACTTTTCTTCTTACCCAGATGGCTCGAAGAATGCACAATAATTGTTATGTATAATAACCTCCTAGTGTAAAATCACCACACAAACAAGTATAGATTTGGGGATCAAAGTGATGCATTGGTAAACAAGCTGGTCTAGAGTCGTATATAAGTTAAAGTTAAAAAGGATGCATTTACCAGAAAAGTTTGATTCTTATAACTAAACCCTGTACACATTGCTTGACCATAGATACTTCCTGTACAAAATTGGGTATGTAAGCACTTACAAAATGGGGAATTCCCTTCGGGTACACGTCAAAACATGGCTGCTCTCAAATGCCAAGTTGTATACATTTTAGTATAGGAGTTTTGTTGTCCTTTATCTCATGTTGATATCGTGAAAAAGATAGGGTGAGACAAAACAAACCACAATTGAAAGTGAATGAGAGTGATAAAGCAAACTGAATTAATTTGATAGCTAATTTAACGAATATTCGTTTTTATAGCGCCATCTACAATAAATTCCGTTAAGCAAGTATGTTTTCTCATCCAGATGCCTGTTTGTGCAGTTGTTTTCGTGATTTTTTCTCTTTATTTTATTTTAATATTTTTGATGCATATGTGCATTTCGCTGTAAATATAAAAAAGAAATAAAACATCACCTAAATGGAGATATTTCCATTTCCCCTTTTAGCATTTATTTAGATCACGTGACTCAAAAGACTATATCTTAATATAACATTTTACCTACATTTATTTCGTTGTTAAAGTTTTTCATGTGATAGATTTCATTCATTGGAGAAAAAATATGACGGAAGAAAGTTAGGAAGATACTGAAGTGCTTCAAACATAATGCACAGCGGTTCAAAGTTGGGAAATTGAATTATTTTTTATATCGCGTGTAAAGTATTTATATACAATGTAAGCAGTGACTAAGTTTGAAGTCAAAAAGCAAATTCTGCAATTATAATCATATCTTTTTCAATATAGCATTGGTCTTTCTCTGAAAACGAATTATTATGTACCAATTTCCTTTTGTGTACTTCATTTGTAGAATACGCAATCGAAGAAGATGAAAAATGGATTAATAGGTACTAATAATATGTCATGCTGGGCAGAAGCTATCGAATTTTCCCGCAAAATAGATGGATAGCCCTGATTGTGCACGCTCACTATCTCCTAGAGATGAAAAAATAATGCCAACAAATAAAATAATAAGGGAAGAAATATGAAAATATTACTATCTCTCATTTGATAAACTTCCATTCGAAAAAAAAAAAACAACAGTGTTCGAGACAGACTCGAACCAGGACTTCCACCTTCTTGGTACAGGAGGCAGCGCCTTAGACCACTCGACCACGAAGCGCTTGTCATGTGTGAATCTTAGATTTAATTTATGCTTTATCTTTCAATAAATTGAAATATTTCTTCCAGAGGTAAATGATGATTTAAATAAAAACGAAAACACTCAAATACACAAATGTTCGGTTACTTGGCCTTATCCAGTGCAGAAAACAACGATATATATTTCTTTATCTTTGTTTCTAACAAACGTACTTACAACGTTGTGCTTTTCTCACTTCCGTTTTAATATCATTTCTAATTTTTGAATACATTTCATCGAGAAAGTGGCTCTATTGTTCAGTTTATGCATTCTAGAAAGAAGAAGTATGTTTATATTTATAAATGTTTTCATCAGATAACGAGAAGCAGCTTCATGACGTACATAATTCAAGGGTATTTTCGAAATATTTTGTGTATCGCCTCACTCAACTCAACACAATGTATTTTGGGTTTTTCGGCATATAAATATGACTTCAACCATGTATTTTTACAACAAATAAACCGAACCCCTTGGTTTCTTTTTGGGCATTGGGAGGGAGGGAAACTCAATTCAAAAACAGGTCCTCGATTTCTTTTCTCACACAATATCCCTTACATATCATCCCCTCTCCTCTCCCCGACATAGAGCCCGACAAGCCAAGGAGGGGCCTGTGTCGTACCTTCTCCTCCCTTTGGGGGGGAAAGGGGGGGGGGAGAAAAAAGAAATAAAAATCAAAAAGGAAGAATAGAATAAATTTAAAAGAGTGGAAGGGGGGGGGGGGAGGTAGAAAAAAGACAGAAGAATAGGATAAATTTAAAAGAGTAAGGCCATACCAAATTAATTAAATGTTCTTTGGATTTTCTTGTGAAGAAAAGGTTGCGAGCGAGCGAAAATATAATTATTTTATTTTATTTTTAAATATTATAGTTTTAAAGGTGCGAGCGAGTGAAATAATTTTATTTTGATAAAGGTTACCCCAGTAATACATTTCTGATAGTTTTCGTACTCAAAGAAGGAATCCCCATAGAAATCTGGTGACTGTTAAGCCTGGCACATATATAGCTGTACGGAAAAGATGTTCGAACATTCCCCCTCCTTTACTTTCGATGTCATATATAAGGGACAACAAATGTGCTCCCAACTAAATTTGTCAAACATAAGAAGCATCATTTTCTTCGAAATTTGCACAATATGAGACTTCTAAAAGCTTTTAAATTTGCAGAAATAGGAACCAATCCTAAAAAATTCTCGAGCTAGAAATTTAGTGGTGCGGGCGATCATTTTATTTTTACAATATTATTTTTTGAATTTTGAAAATATGGTGCGGGAAATCCAAAGAATATTTAATTAATTTCTGAATATCAACAAGGCAAATAAAATCATACTGCAGTGTTAGGGCGAAAAAGAAGAACAAGTAGAACAAACGGTACACATCAAGAGATACAATAGGAAACGAGGAACATCCAATACGACATCAAAACACCAATTACATAAGAGTGCACATAAACCAACAATGAATTGTGAGGTAATCCTGAGTACCTGCACACAACCCTCCCACTTTTCTTCTTACCCAGATGGCTCGAAGAATGCACAATAATTGTTATGTATAATAACCTCCTAGTGTAAAATCACCACACAAACAAGTATAGATTTGGGGATCAAAGTGATGCATTGGTAAACAAGCTGGTGTAGAGTCGTATATAAGTTAAAGTTAAAAAGGATGCATTTACCAGAAAAGTTTGATTCTTATAACTAAACCCTGTACACATTGCTTGACCATAGATACTTCCTGTACAAAATTGGGTATGTAAGCACTTACAAAATGGGGAATTCCCTTCGGGTACACGTCAAAACATGGCTGCTCTCAAATGCCAAGTTGTATACATTTTAGTATAGGAGTTTTGTTGTCCTTTATCTCATGTTGATATCGTGAAAAAGATAGGGTGAGACAAAACAAACCACAATTGAAAGTGAATGAGAGTGATAAAGCAAACTGAATTAATTTGATAGCTAATTTAACGAATATTCGTTTTTATAGCGCCATCTACAATAAATTCCGTTAAGCAAGTATGTTTTCTCATCCAGATGCCTGTTTGTGCAGTTGTTTTCGTGATTTTTTCTCTTTATTTTATTTTAATATTTTTGATGCATATGTGCATTTCGCTGTAAATATAAAAAAGAAATAAAACATCACCTAAATGGAGATATTTCCATTTCCCCTTTTAGCATTTATTTAGATCACGTGACTCAAAAGACTATATCTTAATATAACATTTTACCTACATTCATTTCGTTGTTAAAGTTTTTCATGTGATAGATTTCATTCATTGGAGAAAAAATATGACGGAAGAAAGTTAGGAAGATACTGAAGTGCTTCAAACATAATGCACAGCGGTTCAAAGTTGGGAAATTGAATTATTTTTTATATCGCGTGTAAAGTATTTATATACAATGTAAGCAGTGACTAAGTTTGAAGTCAAAAAGCAAATTCTGCAATTATAATCATATCTTTTTCAATATAGCATTGGTCTTTCTCTGAAAACGAATTATTATGTACCAATTTCCTTTTGTGTACTTCATTTGTAGAATACGCAATCGAAGAAGATGAAAAATGGATTAATAGGTACTAATAATATGTCATGCTGGGCAGAAGCTATCGAATTTTCCCGCAAAATAGAACTATCTCCTAGAGATGAAAAAATAATGACAACAAATAAAATAATAAGGGAAGAAATATGAAAATATTACTATCTCTCATTTGATAAACTTCCATTCGAAAAAAAAACAAACAACAATGTTCGAGACGGACTCGAACCAGGACTTCCACCTTCTTGGTACAGGAGGCAGCGCCTTAGACCACTCGACCACGAAGCGCTTGTCATGTGTGAATCTTAGATTTAATTTATGCTTTATCTTTCAATAAATTGAAATATTTCTTCCAGAGGTAAATGATGATTTAAATAAAAACGAAAACACTCAAATACACAAATGTTCGGTTACTTGGCCTTATCCAGTGCAGAAAACAACGATATATATTTCTTTATCTTTGTTTCTAACAAACGTACTTACAACGTTGTGCTTTTCTCACTTCCGTTTTAATGTCATTTCTAATTTTTGAATACATTTCATCGAGAAAGTGGCTCTATTGTTCAGTTTATGCATTCTAGAAAGAAGAAGTATGTTTATATTTATAAATGTTTTCATCAGATAACGAGTAGCAGCTTCATGACGTACATAATTCAAGGGTATTTTCGAAATATTTTGTGTATCGCCTCACTCATCTCAACACAATGTATATTGCGGTTTTCGGCATATAAATATGACTTCAACCATGTATTTTTACAACAAATAAACCGAACCCTTTGGTTTCTTTTTGGGCATTGGGAGGGAGGGAAAATCAATTCTAAAACAGGTCCTCACTTTCTTTTCTCACACAATATCCCTTACATATCATCCCCTCTCCTCTCCCCGACATAGAGCCCGGCAAGCCAAGGAGGGGCCTGTGTCGTTCCTTCTCCTCCCTTTGTGGGGGAAGGGGGGGGGGAGAAAAAAGAAATAAAAATCAAAAAGGAAGAATAGAATAAATTTAAAAGAGTGGAAGGGGGGGGGGGGGGTAGAAAAAAGACAGAAGAATAGGATAAATTTAAAAGAGTAAGGCCATACCAAATTAATTAAATGTTCTTTGGATTTTCTTGTGAAGAAAAGGTTGCGAGCGAGCGAAAATATAATTATTTTAATTTATTTTTAAATATTACAGTTTTAAAGGTGCGAGCGAGTGAAATAATTTTATTTTGATAAAGGTTACCCCAGTAATACATTTCTGATAGTTTTCGTACTCAAAGAAGGAATCCCCATAGAAATCTGGTGACTGTTAAGCCTGGCACATATATAGCTGTACGGAAAAGATGTTCGAACATTCCCCCTCCTTTACTTTCGATGTCATATATAAGGGACAACAAATGTGCTCCCAACTAAATTTGTCAAACATAAGAAGTATCATTTTCTTCGAAATTTGCACAATATGAGACTTCTAAAAGCTTTTAAATTTGCAGAAATAGGAACCAATCCTAAAAAATTCTCGAGCTAGAAATTAAGTGGTGCGGGCGATCATTTTATTTTTACAATATTATTTTTTGAATTTTGAAAATATGGTGCGGGAAATCCAAAGAATATTTAATTAATTTCTGAATATCAACAAGGCAAATAAAATCATACTGCAGTGTTAGGGCGAAAAAGAAGAACAAGTAGAACAAACGGTACACATCAAGAGATACAATAGGAAACGAGGAACATCCAATACGACATCAAAACACCAATTACATAAGAGTGCACATAAACCAACAATGAATTGTGAGGTAATCCTGAGTACCTGCACACAACCCTCCTACTTTTCTTCTTACCCAGATGGCTCGAAGAATGCACAATAATTGTTATGTATAATAACCTCCTAGTGTAAAATCACCACACAAACAAGTATAGATTTGGGGATCAAAGTGATGCATTGGTAAACAAGCTGGTGTAGAGTCGTATATAAGTTAAAGTTAAAAAGGATGCATTTACCAGAAAAGTTTGATTCTTATAACTAAACCCTGTACACATTGCTTGACCATAGATACTTCCTGTACAAAATTGGGTATGTAAGTACTTACAAAATGGGGAATTCCCTTCGGGTACACGTCAAAACATGGCTGCTCTCAAATGCCAAGTTGTATACATTTTAGTATAGGAGTTTTGTTGTCCTTTATCTCATGTTGATATCGTGAAAAAGATAGGGTGAGACAAAACAAACCACAATTGAAAGTGAATGAGAGTTATAAAGCAAACTGAATTAATTTGATAGCTAATTTAACGAATATTCGTTTTTATAGCGCCATCTACAATAAATTCCGTTAAGCAAGTATGTTTTCTCATCCAGATGCCTGTTTGTGCAGTTGTTTTCGTGATTTTTTCTCTTTATTTTATTTTAATATTTTTGATGCATATGTGCATTTCGCTGTAAATATAAAAAAGAAATAAAACATCACCTAAATGGAGATATTTCCATTTCCCCTTTTAACATTTACTTAGATCACGTGACTCAAAAGACTATATCTTAATATAACATTTTACCTACATTCATTTCGTTGTTAAAGTTTTTCATGTGATAGATTTCATTCATTGGAGAAAAAATATGACGGAAGAAAGTTAGGAAGATACTGAAGTGCTTCAAACATAATGCACAGCGGTTCAAAGTTGGGAAATTGAATTATTTTTTATATCGCGTGTAAAGTATTTATATACAATGTAAGCAGTGACTAAGTTTGAAGTCAAAAAGCAAATTCTGCAATTATAATCATATCTTTTTCAATATAGCATTGGTCTTTCTCTGAAAACGAATTATTATGTACCAATTTCCTTTTGTGTACTTCATTTGTAGAATACGCAATCGAAGAAGATGAAAAATGGATTAATAGGTACTAATAATATGTCATGCTGGGCAGAAGCTATCGAATTTTCCCGCAAAATAGAACTATCTCCTAGAGATGAAAAAATAATGACAACAAATAAAATAATAAGGGAAGAAATATGAAAATATTACTATCTCTCATTTGATAAACTTCCATTCGAAAAAAAAAAAACAACAGTGTTTGAGACGGACTCGAACCAGGACTTCCACCTTCTAGGTACAGGAGGCAGCGCCTTAGACCACTCGACCACGAAGCGCTTGTCATGTGTGAATCTTAGATTTAATTTATGCTTTATCTTTCAATAAATTGAAATATTTCTTCCAGAGGTAAATGATGATTTAAATAAAAACGAAAACACTCAAATACACAAATGTTCGGTTACTTGGCCTTATCCAGTGCAGAAAACAACGATATATATTTCTTTATCTTTGTTTCTAACAAACGTACTTACAACGTTGTGCTTTTCTCACTTCCGTTTTAATATCATTTCTAATTTTTGAATACATTTCATCGAGAAAGTGGCTCTATTGTTCAGTTTATGCATTCTAGAAAGAAGAAGTATGTTTATATTTATAAATGTTTTCATCAGATAACGAGTAGCAGCTTCATGACGTACATAATTCAAGGGTATTTTCGAAATATTTTGTGTATCGCCTCACTCATCTCAACACAATGTATATTGCGGTTTTCGGCATATAAATATGACTTCAACCATGTATTTTTACAACAAATAAACCGAACCCTTTGGTTTCTTTTTGGGCATTGGGAGGGAGGGAAAATCAATTCTAAAACAGGTCCTCACTTTCTTTTCTCACACAATATCCCTTACATATCATCCCCTCTCCTCTCCCCGACATAGAGCCCGGCAAGCCAAGGAGGGGCCTGTGTCGTTCCTTCTCCTCCCTTTGTGGGGGAAGGGGGGGGGGGAGAAAAAAGAAATAAAAATCAAAAAGGAAGAATAGAATAAATTTAAAAGAGTGGAAGGGGGGGTAGAAAAAAGACAGAAGAATAGGATAAATTTAAAAGAGTAAGGCCATACCAAATTAATTAAATGTTCTTTGGATTTTCTTGTGAAGAAAAGGTTGCGAGCGAGCGAAAATATAATTATTTTAATTTATTTTTAAATATTACAGTTTTAAAGGTGCGAGCGAGTGAAATAATTTTATTTTGATAAAGGTTACCCCAGTAATACATTTCTGATAGTTTTCGTACTCAAAGAAGGAATCCCCATGGAAATCTGGTGACTGTTAAGCCTGGCACATATATAGCTGTACGGAAAAGATGTTCGAACATTCCCCCTCCTTTACTTTCGATGTCATATATAAGGGACAACAAATGTGCTCCCAACTAAATTTGTCAAACATAAGAAGTATCATTTTCTTCGAAATTTGCACAATATGAGACTTCTAAAAGCTTTTAAATTTGCAGAAATAGGAACCAATCCTAAAAAATTCTCGAGCTAGAAATTTAGTGGTGCGGGCGATCATTTTATTTTTACAATATTATTTTTTGAATTTTGAAAATATGGTGCGGGAAATCCAAAGAATATTTAATTAATTTCTGAATATCAACAAGGCAAATAAAATCATACTGCAGTGTTAGGGCGAAAAAGAAGAACAAGTAGAACAAACGGTACACATCAAGAGATACAATAGGAAACGAGGAACATCCAATACGACATCAAAACACCAATTACACAAGAGTGCACATAAACCAACAATGAATTGTGAGGTAATCCTGAGTACCTGCACACAACCCTCCCACTTTTCTTCTTACCCAGATGGCTCGAAGAATGCACAATAATTGTTATGTATAATAACCTCCTAGTGTAAAATCACCACACAAACAAGTATAGATTTGGGGATCAAAGTGATGCATTGGTAAACAAGCTGGTGTAGAGTCGTATATAAGCTAAAGTTAAAAAGGATGCATTTACCAGAAAAGTTTGATTCTTGCTTGACCATAGATACTTCCTGTACAAAATTGGGTATGTAAGCACTTACAAAATGGGGAATTCCCTTCGGGTACACGTCAAAACATGGCTGCTCTCAAATGCCAAGTTGTATACATTTTAGTATAGGAGTTTTGTTGTCCTTTATCTCATGTTGATATCGTGAAAAAGATAGGGTGAGACAAAACAAACCACAATTGAAAGTGAATGAGAGTGATAAAGCAAACTGAATTAATTTGATAGCTAATTTAACGAATATTCGTTTTTATAGCGCCATCTACAATAAATTCCGTTAAGCAAGTATGTTTTCTCATCCAGATGCCTGTTTGTGCAGTTGTTTTCGTGATTTTTTCTCTTTATTTTATTTTAATATTTTTGATGCATATGTGCATTTCGCTGTAAATATAAAAAAGAAATAAAACATCACCTAAATGGAGATATTTCCATTTCCCCTTTTAACATTTATTTAGATCACGTGACTCAAAAGACTATATCTTAATATAACATTTTACCTACATTCATTTCGTTGTTAAAGTTTTTCATGTGATAGATTTCATTCATTGGAGAAAAAATATGACGGAAGAAAGTTAGGAAGATACTGAAGTGCTTCAAACATAATGCACAGCGGTTCAAAGTTGGGAAATTGAATTATTTTTTATATCGCGTGTAAAGTATTTATATACAATGTAAGCAGTGACTAAGTTTGAAGTCAAAAAGCAAATTCTGCAATTATAATCATATCTTTTTCAATATAGCATTGGTCTTTCTCTGAAAACGAATTATTATGTACCAATTTCCTTTTGTGTACTTCATTTGTAGAATACGCAATCGAAGAAGATGAAAAATGGATTAATAGGTACTAATAATATGTCATGCTGGGCAGAAGCTATCGAATTTTCCCGCAAAATAGATGGATAGCCCTGATTGTGCACGTTCACTATCTCCTAGAGATGAAAAAATAATGACAACAAATAAAATAATAAGGGAAGAAATATGAAAATATTACTATCTCTCAATTGATAAACTTCCATTCGAAAAAAAAAACAACAGTGTTCGAGACGGACTCGAACCAGGACTTTCACCTTCTTGGTACAGGAGGCAGCGCCTTAGACCACTCGACCACGAAGCGCTTGTCATGTGTGAATCTTAGATTTAATTTATGCTTTATCTTTCAATAAATTGAAATATTTCTTCCAGAGGTAAATGATGATTTAAATAAAAACGAAAACACTCAAATACACAAATGTTCGGTTACTTGGCCTTATCCAGTGCAGAAAACAACGATATATATTTCTTTATCTTTGTTTCTAACAAACGTACTTACAACGTTGTGCTTTTCTCACTTCCGTTTTAATATCATTTCTAATTTTTGAATACATTTCATCGAGAAAGTGGCTCTATTGTTCAGTTTATGCATTCTAGAAAGAAGAAGTATGTTTATATTTATAAATGTTTTCATCAGATAACGAGAAGCAGCTTCATGACGTACATAATTCAAGGGTATTTTCGAAATATTTTGTGTATCGCCTCACTCAACTCAACACAATGTATTTTGGGTTTTTCGGCATATAAATATGACTTCAACCATGTATTTTTACAACAAATAAACCGAACCCCTTGGTTTCTTTTTGGGCATTGGGAGGGAGGGAAACTCAATTCAAAAACAGGTCCTCGATTTCTTTTCTCATACAATATCCCTTACATATCATCCCCTCTCCTCTCCCCGACATAGAGCCCGACAAGCCAAGGAGGGGCCTGTGTCGTACCTTCTCCTCCCTTTGGGGGGGGGGGGGGGGAAAGGGGGGGGGGAAAGAAAAACAAATCAAAAAGGAAGAATAGAATAAATTTAAAAGAGTGGAAGGGGGGGGGGGGGGGGAGGTAGAAAAAAGACAGAAGAATATGATAAATTTAAAAGAGTAAGGCCATACCAAATTAATTAAATGTTCTTTGGATTTTCTTGTGAAGAAAAGGTTGCGAGCGAGCGAAAATATAATTATTTTATTTTATCTTTAAATATTATAGTTTTAAAGGTGCGAGCGAGTGAAATAATTTTATTTTGATAAAGGTTACCCCAGTAATACATTTCTGATAGTTTTCGTACTCAAAGAAGGAATCCCCATAGAAATCTGGTGACTGTTAAGCCTGGCACATATATAGCTGTACGGAAAAGATTTTCGAACATTCCCCCTCCTTTACTTTCGATGTCATATATAAGGGACAACAAATGTGCTCCCAACTAAATTTGTCAAACATAAGAAGCATCATTTTCTTCGAAATTTGCACAATATGAGACTTCTAAAAGCTTTTAAATTTGCAGAAATAGGAACCAATCCTAAAAAATTCTCGAGCTAGAAATTTAGTGGTGCGGGCGATCATTTTATTTTTACAATATTATTTTTTGAATTTTGAAAATATGGTGCGGGAAATCCAAAGAATATTTAATTAATTTCTGAATATCAACAAGGCAAATAAAATCATACTGCAGTGTTAGGGCGAAAAAGAAGAACAAGTAGAACAAACGGTACACATCAAGAGATACAATAGGAAACGAGGAACATCCAATACGACATCAAAACACCAATTACATAAGAGTGCACATAAACCAACAATGAATTGTGAGGTAATCCTGAGTACCTGCACACAACCCTCCCACTTTTCTTCTTACCCAGATGGCTCGAAGAATGCACAATAATTGTTATGTATAATAACCTCCTAGTGTAAAATCACCACACAAACAAGTATAGATTTGGGGATCAAAGTGATGCATTGGTAAACAAGCTGGTGTAGAGTCGTATATAAGTTAAAGTTAAAAAAGGATGCATTTACCAGAAAAGTTTGATTCTTATAACTAAACCCTGTACACATTGCTTGACCATAGATACTTCCTGTACAAAATTGGGTATGTAAGCACTTACAAAATGGGGAATTCCCTTCGGGTACACGTCAAAACATGGCTGCTCTCAAATGCCAAGTTGTATACATTTTAGTATAGGAGTTTTGTTGTCCTTTATCTCATGTTGATATCGTGAAAAAGATAGGGTGAGACAAAACAAACCACAATTGAAAGTGAATGAGAGTGATAAAGCAAACTGAATTAATTTGATAGCTAATTTAACGAATATTCGTTTTTATAGCGCCATCTACAATAAATTCCGTTAAGCAAGTATGTTTTCTCATCCAGATGCCTGTTTGTGCAGTTGTTTTCGTGATTTTTTCTCTTTATTTTATTTTAATATTTTTGATGCATATGTGCATTTCGCTGTAAATATAAAAAAGAAATAAAACATCACCTAAATGGAGATATTTCCATTTCCCCTTTTAACATTTATTTAGATCACGTGACTCAAAAGACTATATCTTAATATAACATTTTACCTACATTCATTTCGTTGTTAAAGTTTTTCATGTGATAGATTTCATTCATTGGAGAAAAAATATGACGGAAGAAAGTTAGGAAGATACTGAAGTGCTTCAAACATAATGCACAGCGGTTCAAAGTTGGGAAATTGAATTATTTTTTATATCGCGTGTAAAGTATTTATATACAATGTAAGCAGTGACTAAGTTTGAAGTCAAAAAGCAAATTCTGCAATTATAATCATATCTTTTTCAATATAGCATTGGTCTTTCTCTGAAAACGAATTATTATGTACCAATTTCCTTTTGTGTACTTCATTTGTAGAATACGCAATCGAAGAAGATGAAAAATGGATTAATAGGTACTAATAATATGTCATGCTGGGCAGAAGCTATCGAATTTTCCCGCAAAATAGAACTATCTCCTAGAGATGAAAAAATAATGACAACAAATAAAATAATAAGGGAAGAAATATGAAAATATTACTATCTCTCATTTGATAAACTTCCATTCGAAAAAAAAACAACAGTGCTCGAGTCGGACTCGAACCAGGACTTCCACCTTCTTGGTACAGGAGGCAGCGCCTTAGACCACTCGACCACGAAGCGCTTGTCATGTGTGAATCTTAGATTTAATTTATGCTTTATCTTTCAATAAATTGAAATATTTCTTCCAGAGGTAAATGATGATTTAAATAAAAACGAAAACACTCAAATACACAAATGTTCGGTTACTTGGCCTTATCCAGTGCAGAAAACAACGATATATATTTCTTTATCTTTGTTTCTAACAAACGTACTTACAACGTTGTGCTTTTCTCACTTCCGTTTTAATATCATTTCTAATTTTTGAATACATTTCATCGAGAAAGTGGCTCTATTGTTCAGTTTATGCATTTTAGAAAGAAGAAGTATGTTTATATTTATAAATGTTTTCATCAGATAACGAGAAGCAGCTTCATGACGTACATAATTCAAGGGTATTTTCGAAATATTTTGTGTATCGCCTCACTCATCTCAACACAATGTATATTGGGTTTTTCGGCATATAAATATGACTTCAACCATGTATTTTTACAACAAATAAACCGAACCCCTTGGTTTCTTTTTGGGCATTGGGAGGGAGGGAAACTCAATTCAAAAACAGGTCCTCACTTTCTTTTCTCACACAATATCCCTTACATATCATCCCCTCTCCTCTCCCCGACATAGAGCCCGACAAGCCAAGGAGGGGCCTGTGTCGTTCCTTCTCCTCCCTTTGGGGGGGGGGAAGGGGGGGGGGGGAGAAAAAAGAAATAAAAATCAAAAAGGAAGAATAGAATAAATTTAAAAGAGTGGAAGGGGGGGGGGGGGGGGAGGTAGAAAAAAGACAGAAGAATATGATAAATTTAAAAGAGTAAGGCCATACCAAATTAATTAAATGTTCTTTGGATTTTCTTGTGAAGAAAAGGTTGCGAGCGAGCGAAAATATAATTATTTTAATCTATTTTTAAATATCACAGTTTTAAAGGTGCGAGCGAGTGAAATAATTTTATTTTGATAAAGGTTACCCCAGTAATACATTTCTGATAGTTTTCGTACTCAAAGAAGGAATCCCCATAGAAATCTGGTGACTGTTAAGCCTGGCACATATATAGCTGTACGGAAAAGATGTTCGAACATTCCCCCTCCTTTACTTTCGATGTCATATATAAGGGACAACAAATGTGCTCCCAACTAAATTTGTCAAACATAAGAAGTATCATTTTCTTCGAAATTTGCACAATATGAGACTTCTAAAAGCTTTTAAATTTGCAGAAATAGGAACCAATCCTAAAAAATTCTCGAGCTAGAAATTTAGTGGTGCGGGCGATCATTTTATTTTTACAATATTATTTTTTGAATTTTGAAAATATGGTGCGGGAAATCCAAAGAATATTTAATTAATTTCTGAATATCAACAAGGCAAATAAAATCATACTGCAGTGTTAGGGCGAAAAAGAAGAACAAGTAGAACAAACGGTACACATCAAGAGATACAATAAGAAACGAGGAACATCCAATACGACATCAAAACACCAATTACATAAGAGTGCACATAAACCAACAATGAATTGTGAGGTAATCCTGAGTACCTGCACACAACCCTCCCACTTTTCTTCTTACCCAGATGGCTCGAAGAATGCACAATAATTGTTATGTATAATAACCTCCTAGTGTAAAATCACCACACAAACAAGTATAGATTTGGGGATCAAAGTGATGCATTGGTAAACAAGCTGGTGTAGAGTCGTATATAAGTTAAAGTTAAAAAGGATGCATTTACCAGAAAAGTTTGATTCTTATAACTAAACCCTGTACACATTGCTTGACCATAGATACTTCCTGTACAAAATTGGGTATGTAAGCACTTACAAAATGGGGAATTCCCTTCGGGTACACGTCAAAACATGGCTGCTCTCAAATGCCAAGTTGTATACATTTTAGTATAGGAGTTTTGTTGTCCTTTATCTCATGTTGATATCGTGAAAAAGATAGGGTGAGACAAAACAAAACACAATTGAAAGTGAATGAGAGTGATAAAGCAAACTGAATTAATTTGATAGCTAATTTAACGAATATTCGTTTTTATAGCGCCATCTACAATAAATTCCGTTAAGCAAGTATGTTTTCTCATCCAGATGCCTGTTTGTGCAGTTGTTTTCGTGATTTCTTCCTCTTTATTTTATTTTAATATTTTTGATGCATATGTGCATTTCGCTGTAAATATAAAAAAAGAAATAAAACATCACCTAAATGGAGATATTTCTATTTCCCCTTTTAACATTTATTTAGGTCACGTGATTCAAAAGACTATATCTTATTATAACATTTTACCTACATTCATTTCGTTGTTAAAGTTTTTCATGTGATAGATTTCATTCATTGGAGAAAAAATATGACGGAAGAAAGTTAGGAAGATACTGAAGTGCTTCAAACATAATGCACAGCGGTTCAAAGTTGGGAAATTGAATTATTTTTTATATCGCGTGTAAAGTATTTATATACAATGTAAGCAGCGACTAAGTTTGAAGTCTAAAAGCAAATTCTGCATTTATAATCATATCTTTTTCAATATAGCATTGGTCTTTCTCTGAAAACGAATTATTATATACTATTTTACTTTTGTGTTCTTCATTTGTAGAATACGCAATTAGATGAAAAATGGATTAATAGGTACTAATAATATGTCATGCTGGGCAGACGCTATCGAATTTTCCCGCAAAATAGATGGATAGCCCTGATTGAGCAATACGTTCAATATCTCCTAGAGATGAAAAAATAATGACAAGAAATAAAATAATAAGGGAAGAAATGTGAAAATATTACTATCTCTCATTTGATAAACTTCCATTCGAAAAAAAAAAACAACAGAAAAACAATAGTGCTCGAGATGGACTCGAACCAGGACTTCCACCTTCTTGGTACAGGAGGCAGCGCCTTAGACCACTCGACCAAGAATCGCTTGTCATGTACGAATCGTAGATTTAATTTATATGCTTTATCTTTCAATAAATTGAAATATTTCTTCCAGAGGTAAATGATGATTTAAATAAAAACGAAAACACTCAAATATACAAATGTTCGGTTACTTGGCCTTATATCCAGTGCAGAAAACGACGATATATATTTCTTTATCTTTGTTTCTAACAAACGTACTTACAACGTAGTGCTTTTCTCACTTCCGTTTTAATATCATTTCTATTTTTTGAATACATTTCATCGAGAAAGTGGTTCTATTGTTCAGTTTATACCTTCTAGAAAGAAGAAGTATGTTTATATTTATAAATGTTTTCATCAGATAACGAGAAGCAGCTTCATGACGTACATAATTCAAGGGTATTTTCGAAATATTTTGTGTTTCGCCTCTCTCAACTCAACACAATGCATATTGGGGTTTTCGGCATATAAATATGACTTCAACCATGTATTTCACAACAAATAAACCGAACCCTTTGGTTTCTATTTGGGCATTGGGAGGGAGGGAAACTCAATTCAAAAACAGGCCCTCACTTTCTTTTCTCACACAATATCCCTTACATATCACCCCCTACGCTCTCCCCGACACAGAGCCCGACAAGACAAGGAGGGGCCTGTGTCGTTCCTTCTCCTCCCTTTGGGGGGGAAGGGGGGAGAAAAAAGAATAAAAGAAGATTATAGAATAAATTTAAAAGAGTTGAAGTTGGTAGGGGTAGAAAAAAAAGAAGGATAGAATAAATTTAAAAGAGTAAGGCCATACCAAATTAATTAAATGTTCTTTGGATTTTCTTGTGAAAAAAAGGGTGCGAGCGAGCGAAAATATAATCATTTTATTTTTTTTTAAATATTACGGTTTTAAAGGTGCGAGCGAGTGAAATAATTTTATTTTGATAAAGGTTACCCCAGTAATACATTTCTGATAGTTTTCATAATCAAAAAAGGAATCCCCATAGAAATATGGTGACTGTTAAGCCTTGCACATATATAGCTGTACGGAAAAGATTTTCGAACATTCACCCTCCTTTACTTTCGATGCCAACTATATGGGACAACAAATGTGCTCCCAACTAAATTTGTCAAACACAAGAAGTATCATTTTCTTCGAAATTTGCACAATATGAGACTTCTAAAAGCTTTGAAATTTGCAGAAATCAGAACCGATCCTAAACAACTCTTAAGCTAGAAATTTAGTGGTGCGGGCGAGCATTTTATTTTCATAATATTAATCTTTGGATTTTGAAAAAAATATGGTGAGGGAAATCCAAAGAACATTTAATTAATTTGGTAATGCCTTAGAAGCATTTGCAATCTCCTGTATTATTGAACAACTGACATGCCTGTTTCCAACTTCCATAAATTAAGGGTTCACTCCTCTTCTTAAGTATGAGACATATCTTAAGGGAAAAACAACTTATCTTGTTTTGTAAAGTCATATTATGTGTTAGCGCATCACATGATTTAATCCTCCGAATGTTTTCTACTTGATGAAGGCCGAGTGGCCGAATATTTGTGGATATTGAGTGTTTATTATCTATTATATAAACCACCCTACAGAGGACTTTACTTTATTCTGCTTGGGTATGGAGACAAAATCAGGGGACATGAACCAGGGCTATGAGGCCAAGAATACATTGCAATGAAGCAGACTGCAATTTTTGAGGCATCAAAGAAACATGGTTCATGTTACGTTGATATTTTAGACCTTTTTTTCTTGGGAGGTCGATGGTAAGTTTTATCTGAGTAGCTTAAATCTTACTTCTTCCAGAATTGTTCGTTTTGCTTTTCATACACATGTGCTTCATTCGATTATATAAGGAAAGAAAGGAGGGATCGATTTCCAACAACACTCGGTTGCAGCACCACCAGCAAAAAGCCAAAAGACTCAATGCAAAACACAAAGCAGACACGCACAGAATGAATCGGAAATGGTACCATGAACGCCAAATCACATAGAAACATCAAACGTAAATGACTACACATAAATCAACGAAATCAATGGGCAATCGGTGCCGACTTGGGACGGCCATGTGCGATGTGACTACCCTGTTCGCAATCAATTTGATAGCGAAAGGCAACTAAGATAAACACCTGATGGACAACTCACAAGCATAATTTTGATAATGTTTGTTCAGCTTGATTGAGATCGAAGCTTAGTTGTACGATTCTCTATACCATATGAAAGAAAGGAGGGAATCTCTTTCAAGACTCATTTGCAACACCCACAACAAAACATGTCAAATAGAGAATGCATTAACAGCAAGAGACACAAAGGGATGTACAAAATACCAAACACTACGTCAAAGTACCAAAATAAAAAAAAACTACACATAAACCAATACCGATAATACACAGTGGGCAACCAGAACCGACTTAAGACGACAACATTATTAGCAAAATGTGTGGTTATCTGGATTAAGTGCGAAAAATTCTTTATGGAAGAAGAACATTGAAATAACAGGTGATTTCGAGACAAGCTGAAAATTCAACATAAATCTAATTAAAGGCTGTATTCCTATCTAAAGATTCTGATTCATTTAGCCTTGAGGTACTACTGAAAAGGTTTCAGTATCTGAACATGGTGTAGCATATTGTAAACGTTGAAATTAATTTTTGCCCTGCGGTAATTTTCGCGATTGTATTGTTATCGCGAAAAGCACCCCTGCTTGAAAATAACAACCAGTATAAATGACTAAAGGACATACTCCCAATTTCGCCAAAATTACCCGCACTCGTATGTTTATTTCGCAAAATCCCCTCTACCCCAGCGAAAATGGCCAAGTTAACAGTATTTGAATGGCCATTTATCAATTTGACATCATTTACTTCTTTGCTATTTTGGAAACGTATCATTTCATCACAAAATGTTGAAATTAATGGAAATTAACATCCTACAGCACCATCCGTCAATGCTCTTTTGGTAATATTTCATTGAAGTACAAAATGTATATGTAACTGAACCTACCCTACAGGGAATTTGCAGCCGCACACTCTTATTAGATAAATAGGTTAAGAAAAATATAAACTAGAGGGCGTGTATTGAAATAGGTTTGGCTATGTCCGAAAGTCACTTTGGCTCGGAGTACCACTAATTTAAACATATTGGGCAACAAGTTTTAACATTAGGTAAAGCCCTCTCCCTAACATCCTAGCACCATCCCTTTAACAATGCTCCTTTGGTCATAGATTTCATTTATGTACCTAACAGTTATTCAGTCTCAAAGTCGAGAAGGCAAGGCCAAATCGTGAGAATTCCAATCGGAACGGTTGCGAACCCCGGAACGAACAACATTTCGAAGTGAGACCAGGTTCCCGGGGAGAGTCAGCGTCTCCTGATTGCATGTAACATCCGTCGCAACAGCCCCATGGATACCTGTCAAATTCCGTGATTGTCTCGATGTACATTTTGATGAACAGATCAGGTAAGTATGTCTTGTTTGGTAATGAAGACAACTATTCAATCGCAATGTAGAATGTCACTGATCATTCTGGAAAGGGGGATATGATATGCTTTTATAATATCCACGTAGCGATAGAAGAACTTCCTCCATGATGATTTCAGCCGTTGTGAGATATAACCCTGAACAAGTGGCTTACTTGCGAGCCGTCTTGCTCTAATGATAAAATCTTCATATTTGGAACATGCCCTGGCGTACCGTATCAGCTGAGAAACAAAAACGTCATAAGCAGGAGAAGACGGAATGTTGCTACTCATGAAAGGAAGTTAGTTAATATGTGGAAGCTGAAATCGTCACGCTTGTCATACAGTGAGGTGTTCAAATGGCCGTTTGCGTCGAAAGATAGAAGTATATCAAAGTACGAAACGGATCTGTCGCTCTCTGTTGTTTCCTTGATCTCTAGCTCATGAGGATGGTCGAAAGCAATTATAAGGATGAAGTCAGCTTCGTATGAATATAAAAATAATTCATGTTGTATTTGGTGTTCCTTGTCCCTTTTTCCAAAATCCGTAAGCCTTTTGATTGTGGTGTTTGGAATTTGGTTTCGGTTTTTGTGTTTGACTTTCTTTCAGTGCAGGGTAGTAAAACTAAAAAATATACCATACACTAGTGTTAATATTCAAACGCATTCCTGTTTTATCTAGAAGTTAGAAATCATTCTTTTAAACTTTGTTGCAAATTAAATTACCATTTATAGCAAAAACTTAATTGATATTGACTCCCTAATCGAAGAAAGTGTATCTATATATATTTAACACATTCAAACAGCACTTTTGAATTTTGAACGGAAAATCAAAAGTATTCGTGTTCAAGTCATTTATCTTGTCACCGCTTCTTCAGCAAGAAATGTATCATCGACAGGTGCAAGTGTGATTATCAATGGAGCTGAGACAAAACAGCGTTTGATAAATTGAAACAATTAAGTTTCTGACAACAGATATAATTTTCGTAGAGGAATATCAAAATCATATTTAATCATATATTCTAGTGAACCATAAGCGATTTTCCAATGGTGATGGAAGCCAAAATAGGAATTTCCAAATCCTATCTTTTCTATGATACATCTGGAGAGTCGACAGACTAGATGATAGATCTCCTAACTAGGTATCAGATATCAGTTTTTTGAGAAAAGGTTAACGTTATAGCTATAGATCCGAAGCAGTTTTTATCGCTGTTTTTTTAAACTAAGTCAGTATCATCGAAAAAACCATCGTGCATGATTTTGAAAGGCTTTGCGGGAGAGGAAAAATAGTGAAGGTCATTTATAAATACATGTACTCCGTGTTGAAGTGTTTTCTGTTCGTTCAGGAAAATAGAAAATAGGAAATAATTATAGAAAAAGATCTTACAAATGACAAATATGGATAATTACCATATCCATTTATAAAGCACAAAATCGATAATTCAGATAATCATAAACCGATGCATATAAAATCAGGACAAAACAGGAACCAAAGCAAACAAAAACCTCCACCACATGAAAAGAAGGAGTGAGACCAGGTGTCCAGGAAGAGTCAGCATCTCCTGCTTGCATGCAACACCTGTCGCTTCAATTCGGTAGAATTGTCACATCCGGTTACTTCCACTTTAGAAGATATAAAGTATAATCTTTGGTTGGATGGTATAAATGGTCTATGACAAAATATCATCTACCAATCTGGAGAGTGGGACATCATGTACTACCGTGTCCCCATATCGACTGTAGAACGTCCTCAGTGACGATGTTAGTCGGTCACAAACGTATCCCCGACTAAGAAACTTATCTGAAAGACGCCTAGCTCTCAGAATAAAATCTTTATATTTGGTACTTGCTCTGGCATAGCGTACCGGTATGAACTGAGATATGAACACGCCATAAGCAGGCGACGAAGGGATGTTGCTACTCAGAAAAGGAAAGTTTGTGATGCAGAAATTGAAGTCGTCACGTTAGTATGATAGAGTGAGGTGATCATGTGACCATCAGTGTCGTAGGACAACATTATGTCCAAATAGGATGCTGAATTATTTGTCTTTGTAGTTTCTTTGACTTCAAGTTCCAAAAGATAGATTCTGCTGAGGTAATCCGAGAATTTTGGATTATTGATGGACAACACATCGTCTATGTATCTGTAAGTGAAGTTGAAGAAGTCATAAGCCAGGTACCGGTAACTTTTCCCTTCAGAGACCAAAGATTGACTGAATTCAGCTTCGTAGGAGTAACGAAAAATGTCGGCAAGGAGTGGGGCACAATTGGTCTCCATTGGAATTCCGACAATTTGCTGGAAGACCTTTCCTCCAAACACCATAAAGGTGTCGTCGATCAGGAAATTTAACATTGAATAATATCTGTTTCATTGTACTTATTTTCAGAATCGGACATTTCTTTTACAAAGTAGGTTTTGTCATAGTTTAGAAACAAACACAAACAAAATGAAAAAAAAACGAATTTCAAAGGGTGCGCCACTCCCTTCTGATGTCTTATCTGTGTCGTCATTTTACACTGAATAGGATATCATGTACAAATTTTTTTGAGACTACTGGGTTTTGGGAAAAGTGAGAGTGTGTGAGAACATAACCCGGAGAACAATACCATTTGCTACAAACGTGACAGGTGGCCGTCCTAAATCTACACTGGTTGCCCAGTTTATCTAATGTTGTCTTTTCCTCAACGACCACATAAAACTTCAACACGGAGCATTAATACTTAACGTCTTTAAATTCGATAGCATCATTTTAACAAACCTGATAAATTTACAGCATGGACCAGACATGCACGTTTCGGGTACTAAACCCTCGTCAGTGATCCTCAGTCTAAACAATGTAATATGGTCAAAAAGTATGAAACTTATTATGTCCAAAATGTACCAAAAGACGTAGCAGAATGGGTGGGATATGATGCTACAGGACCCACGTTTTAGAAATTTCAAGAAATTTTTTAACAGAAAATTTCAAATGCGTTGAAGAGGCAGACAACCAACCAAAGTTGATCGAACTTGGCTACATGTGCCCTCGGGGACTCTTGGTCCACCGACAGTGACACTCACCAAGTAGTTCAAATGTTAAACGTCTTCAAATTCAATAGCATGATTTAAAACCTGATAAATTTACAGCATGGACCAGACATGCACGTTTAATGACTTGCCCGGTCTCAAAAGATTTTATCGGGGTAGTTCGGTTTTACGTCTGCTCCAAGGGCCATCCCAAAACAGAAAATAGTCTTCTGAGAAAACGTTATACTCTTTTTTAAAAACGGATGTGTAATCCTTTTGTCATAATGTAACAAATAATATAGTTATATAATAATATAATTTTCAATCCTTTCTTTCCTGCGCTCTTTAACCATTTTCACTGGTGTAATAAATTTTAGTAAAAATTATGAAAAATTTTCTTTTCAAATATCACTTCCAAATCACATTTTGTTTTGTTGTTGTTGTAAAAAATTTATTCTTATGTTCATGTGAATTGTTGGGGAAGTAAAGTGAAATATTTCATAGAAATATGTTATGTATAAATGTACTAATTAATGCATTCTTATTTCACTTTTTTGTCAAAGCGTCGATTATAACTTTTTACGTAACGGATAAAGTCAATTAAAAAGTAATAGCTCAAGCTAGAACTTCATCTGAATTGAATTTCGCCAAAAAAAAATCGAGGGGTTTAAAATCTGTAAGAACGGCAAATGCATTACCTAAAGACTAATAAGAAGCAAGACGATCATACGGATTGGGACTGACGAGCAGACACAACCTGCATCAAGAATTGCAGATTCATAGATGTATTAAACTTCGTGTATTTCAAGCAAATCTTTTCTTTTCAGTTCTGTCCTACAAACAAATGAATATTTGTCATGTTTTCGTAGCATTCTGAGTACATTTGTTTTACAAGCTATATACACTATACAACATTCTTCATATAACCACAAGACTTGCATTTTAGACACGCCAAGACCCGACATCACAACTTTTGACGTCATTTCTAGCTGTGACTTCATAAATCTGCTACAGTTTAAAGTTACGCCATATCTTGTAATGTCAAGTCTTAGGATGTGTAAAATTCGACCCAACAGCGGTAAAGTGAAAATCGTCTATTCCCTTGTAACTGACTAAAACATTTGAACAAAATTCGAATTTCTGTCATATTGAAAAAATATTGATATGTTTGAATTTTAATATTGAAAAGTGATTGAATATTGATGTTATTGAATGTTGACAGTAATTGAATATTGAAAAGTGATTAAATATTAAAAAGTATTGAAATATTGAATGGTGATCGAACATTGAAAAGTGATTGAATAATTGAAAATATGAATGATAACATATCTTTGAAATTACATTTATAATAAAGTGAGTAAATTGTGAATATAAAATAATTAAAGCCATGACAGGAACTGCCAATACATGTGTTTACTCATTGCTATTCAGAATACTAAAAACCAAAAATCCAGAGAGATACATGTACGCCCATTTCAACAAGAAACATTAACGCTACGAGGAAAGGGATTTTTAGCTTTGAACTTAAAGTCGTCATATCCAAATTCAAGCAATTCATATACAAGACTGCAAATCTAAAAAAAAAAAAAAAAAAAAGAAAAAAAAAAAAAGAAACTACAACATGAAAGCGATTCCGCAATGGAGATAAGACAAGGTGCCCGAGGAAGGTAAGCATCTCAAATTTGCTGGCAATATCTCTCATTAAGTTGTACCTAAGAGAACTCATTAAATATTGTAATTTTTTATCACTTTAAGATATACAAGATTCTCAAATTAATGGAAGACATTATTTGGATTAAAATAGATATATCCTACAATTTTATTGTCTGAAAACTTTTAAAGATATTTTAAGATTTAATAAATTTAATTCTTACCATTTCGAGATGATACGAAGCGATGGTGTGACGAAATTTTCTTTGCTTTAAAATGGTGTCACAAAATTAGAATGTTTTCATTTTTGCATCTTACTTAATTCAGTCAATGGCGTCGCAGCATGACGGTCACGCGTCAATCCAATTTTGACGTCACGCGTCAATCCCACTTTGAACAGTAGGTCACTGAATTTTCAGACGTCATCAATTACAAAGAAAGCGTTACAAAAATATTAATTCGTTATAGAGTTTATTCCTGTTATACGTCTATATATGTAACTATTTAGGGGGTTCAGTCTTTGACAACAGATCGTACAAGAAAGGAGGGGATCCCCAACAACAGCAACATCAACACATCAAAACACCAAACACCCCAAGTGAAACCACAGAGAAAACACACACAGCAAGACAGGGGAGACAAGGAATAGCAGACCAGACATCAAATATCGCACACAAAAGACCACACATAAACCAACGAGACCCATGGGCAATCGGTGCCGACTTAGGACGGCCATCAGCCAAGTTAGCTACAGATGGTGTAGTTATCCTGGATTATGTGCGCACAACAATCCCACTTTACAAATATACACACCTACTTTGAGTAGAAATTATGATAGGAACAAACATTATAACTAATAATTACTGTCCTGTTCACTAATTCCAGAGCACCCTGTTTGGGCGATTTATTCTGTCGTCTGAAGAATTTCGCTATAAATTATTGTTTCTTAGAATTGACCTCCTTTAGTCGTAACTGGAAATTAACTTCAACTTACCCTATCAGCTGCCTTCAACCCGCAAAATGAAAAAATAAAATGTCTACGGGAAATTCCCATGTTAATTTCAAGCCGCCGCCATATTGTTCTCCGTGTCAACAATGGTAAACAGTGACGTCAAAGCTCCCGACGTCACGCATTTTCAGCGATTTTACTATAGAAAATCCCCGTAGACTTTTTATTTTCCGTCCTATTTCTAACTTAGCTGACGCACAGCCAAAAGAATGGTATTTTCTGTTACGACTAAAGGAGTACTATAAAATTGATACTTTTTTGGAGGATGACATTATCATATTTTAGAGAAAACTGGGAAAACAGGGTGCTCTGGAATAAGTGAACAGGACAGTAACTTTGAATTGATGCGGCATGGGACACCTGCACCGCCAAAATTATACGTTCTTTGCTCCAGTAAAATGGTTTAAAACAGAGAGAATATCATCAATGGAAGATAGTAATTATCCCATCTCTCACAGTGACTGGATTTCAGATAAATATGCTGCTACGACATATGTTATGATTTGATTGTTTACACTAAAACAACTTACATTTTCAGACGGGAAATTTGTCAATATAACAAAGCACAGGGATATGTATGATTCAATGCTTTCCCTGATATAATGATATCCATTACCCTTCTCGGCAAATCTCGTATCGCCAGGATTGAACATGTCACGCCTCGTTATTGAATTATGTTCCCTCTCATTTGTTTATTATAAAGGTTTCAACATTTTACTTTCTGTTAAACGTCCCAGACATCAGGTATGTTCACAATATTATTTAAGTTCATGGCAAAGTACTCATTGAAATAAGTGTAACATGTAGGGATTGATCGTCACTCGGATATTGCTCAAATAATGTCATGACTTTGAGAATGAGTGACTGATAAGTACTTCTTTTATGATTATTTCAAAGTATTCGAACTTTTCTGAAAGAGTCCTGTTCACTTATTAATTCTATGTGCAGTCCTTTAAAATTTCATAGTATTTTTTCTGTTAATGTTCTCGTGGTTTTACGTAATGTTCTTGGGTGAAGCAACGAGAACATTAACAGAAAAAATACTATGAAAAAGTGAAATGAATAATCACATCAAATCTGTCTTTTAAGGGATTATTTTCACAATAATTCTATCTTACTGATATTTCCTTTGTTCTCCTTAGTATCATGTAACTCACATTATCTAAGTTGATGAGAAAT
This sequence comes from Pinctada fucata, assembly GCA_028142955.1. NCBI lineage: Eukaryota > Metazoa > Mollusca > Bivalvia > Pterioida > Pteriidae > Pinctada > Pinctada fucata. The sequence continues at coordinate 21,652,290 of AP027112.1, read as the reverse complement.
TTTTACAACCAAGTCAAAGCAATTTCTTTAATTAAAACCAAATTTTAATTTTCAGAAAAAGTGTAAAATTTTAAATTTGACGTGCCCTAAATTCCTATCATTAGAATGAGGAGTACAGGAATTGCAGCGCTTTTTGTTGTTGTCATCATGAATTGCGAGGCGATGCCTAAGAGAACGATCGCTCCGTATGTTGACTCTGGCAGTGTCGAAAGTGGTAAGTATGACGAATATTTGTCAACAAATCAAACTAAGATAGAATTTGATTTGTTTCTTAATAATTCAGATATACAATCTAAACAGAATTTGGTCTTAAATACACTTAAGTGTCGAACAAAATGTGTTTGAAAATAACAGTCACTGTTTTGAAAAAAAAAAGAACTTTCAGAAAAAAAGTACGTAAAGAGATGAATACGGAAGCAAATAGGGGATGTGTGCAATTCTTTTTATTATGTCGTGGCAACGAGGCAATAAGTCATGGCCACGAGATAACGCTCTAATATCAATGACCAGGAAATAATAAGTGGTGGTCATGAGATAATTAGTCGTGGCCACGAGATAATGATGTCGTGGCCACGAAATAATGATGTCGTGGCCACGATATGATAAGTCTTGGCCATGTGGTGGTCATGAGAAAATTAGTCGTGGCCACGAGATAATGATGTCGTGTCCACGAAATAATGATGTCGTGGCCACGAGATGATAAGTCCTGGCCATGAGAAAATAAGTCGTACGTGGCCACGATATAATAAGTCGTGGCCACGATATAATAAGTCGTGGCCACGAGATGATGTGTTGTGGTCACGAGATAATAGGTCGTGAACACAATACAAGTAAGTCGTGGTTATGAGATATAAAAGTCACGGCATCTCTATGCATCTGAGGAAGAAAGAGCTCTCCATTAATTTCAGTGTGATTTAAGTCTGATGTTTATAATCGGATTTCCTATAACTCGCACTGACCCCTGATACTCCATTATTTTTATCTATGTAACTTTTAAGGGCTCTTTTAGATAAAAAAGTCTCGTGGTAAATTCGACTGCAAAAGTTTTGTTGTCAAAAATAATGAAAATAGGAAGCATTTTATAACTTTTATCATATTTTTTTAGATGACGATCTACAAATTTAGAAAATGTGAACATTAAAGTATTTGACACTCTTTCAGTAAAAAAATTAATATTCAAATTTCTGATTTTTATTTTTGAAAAAGTCTGGGTTGTTTTATCTTACAAAAATTGAGGAAAAGTATTGTATATGATAGGTCATTGATGATTGAGAAATTGATTTGAAAACTGTTCAAAAGACATAATTTTTTACTGTTATTTTCTTGCTGAATCCTCGAAATCACCGCTATAATTTGCAATGGAAGCTTAAATGAGGCATTTCTATCTGAAAGAGTGCAGAAATGCTTCAAGCTATTTTGCTTTAAGTTACTTATCGTACATTGTCATTTTTACCCTTGATGGAGGCTAAGGGGTCGAAAATTTGTGTAAATGAGCGTTTGTGTTTTTATTAAAATGCTTCAAAATTAGACCGGTTGGCAGACTTAATGAGTTCCAATATTGTAAATACAAAATTATTTTAAGGTATTAGCTGTACAATACTAAAGTAATTTTAGTACGTCTCCATTGTAATGTATGGTTAATTTTATGCCTGGTAAGGTATTTTAAACTATATGTTTCTGAAAGCCAATGAAAACTGTTTAAAAACATAGTGGAAACTCTTGTACGACTTCGGATTTTTAAATACATTTCTGAGCGGTTTGTATTATTATCTTCCGGAATATGTATAGTTTATTGTACCTTATATACCAGGCATAAAACAGCCCGATTATATACTAAACAAAAAAGTTATGTCCATAAAAAACGAAAGGTCTCCACTTGTGCAAATGAAACGTTATAACCCTCGAAATAGTAAAATTTACTAAAAAAAAAACAACTCCAAAATTATCTTTTTACCACTCAGTCATTGAGCATATGAAGCGTGACAAAACAAAGCGTTTTAACCTTGTAAGGAAAAGTTCTCTGTTTCTTTATTCTGGTTGACTGATTTCGAAAGAAAAGAGAGTGTAAATAAGCACAGGAGATTTCTCCATTGAAAAACGGAATACAATTTTGATAGCGATTATCCATAACTCAGTCAAATAGCTTGTAATTTAAGAAAATTTAGCTTAAATGACCCCGGAAGTCCATAGTCGGTCATGCGCCATGTCAAATACCAAATGCACATTAAAAGTGTATCTAAGGGTGTGCATATACCGATTTGTTAAGTAAAATTCTTATAGATTCAAAAACGCCCTTACCAGAGAGCATCAAACAGGTGAAACCCCTTTGGTTTAAACCTTGATGATGACGTCACATTTACATCAATTTATCAAGATCGTTGTCAGAATCGGACAATTAATGGATATATCGTTTAACATTTAATTAAAAAAAGTTTTTTTTTTCCGGGGATACCGCCTCTGAATTAAAATTTATTTTCACGAGTCATGTAACACCAATACAAGAAAAAAGAAGGACATAACCTTTTTTTGTTCAGTATATATCGGTTACCTAAAATAATAATGAATAAATGCGGCTCTGCACAAATTTAAAATTGTTCAAATAAATACAAATAAACGACTATGACAATAATGTCCTAATGTTTGAATTAAAACTTCAAAATAAAATTCTGTATAGAGATTGTATTCTGCCGATGAGAAACAGAACTGTAAAACATTAATTTTAAATTCTTTAAATGTAAAATTTTATGAAACAGGTGTATGTAGTATATGATATTGTATGTTTAACGTCTTCAACATCATTAGCATCATTTTAGAGCAGATCAATTTACAGCATGGACCAGACATGCACGTTTCGGGTACTAAACCCTCGTCAGTGATCCTCAGTCTAAAACTATGTAAAATGGCAAAAATCTGTGAAAATTATGTCCTAAATATACCGAAAGACGTAGCAAGATAGCTGGGATATGATGCTACATGACTCAGGTTTTAGAATTTTGAGGCCATGTCATAAGATATCAGTGATTTAAAACGATTTCATTACATTTTAACTGGAAAAAAATACTGAGATATATTTATGACATTATATACAATTTTGAGTCAATTTTAAGTCGAAATAATTGATTTCGCACTGATAGTTACAAATATAGCAAAACATTCGTATATCATTATTTATTCACAGAGAACTAAAGACAACATGATAAATGTATCTTTAAGTACTATTTGCAGTTTCAATTGTCAATCATAATCTATGATTTTTAAATGACTTTTTTCTCACCTAGACATTCGGAACATTGACATGGTTTTGCAAAACCAAAGAAAAGGGAACGTTGGTGACGGAATAAAAGGAAATCAAAAGGTAAATATGAGTCTGGCCTAGAACTAAAATTGAAAGGATCAAGATAAGGTGCAGGGGAGATATTCTAACATATTATTTATAACTAATACTGGAATAACATTGATAAATTTAAAAGAAGTCGAATGATGAATGAACCCGAGAAAATAAAAAAAAAGCATTCGGAGGTTTCAACTTTTCTACATGGCTGAGGTGTTGTTAGCAATCAGCAATATGCTTACTCTTCCCCTCCTCAGCACCTAAAGTCAAATTGGGAATCACTCGGGCGTGTTTGGCTTACTTTTTTTCTTTGTTACTGCAGTGTGAAGTGTTTTGCAGTAGATTGAATTTTTTCTTTTAGAGGGAAGGGAAGATATAAATAAAACACAAACACTCAAATACACAATTTCGGCCCCTTGGCCTTTATCAAGTGTAAAAACGAACATCTTTAATACTTCTAGGTAAAATCCATCCTTGCATCCCTGGTGTTCATTGCAATTCAAATCTTATAACTTTCATAATTTACAATTTATAATTTGCAATGAACGCAATAGATGCAAGAATGGATTTTACTTAGAATTATTATAGATCGTCGTTTCTACACTTGATAAAGTTTTATAAAGTGTTTAATTCTGTGTTTGGATTTTATGTTTGACATTCATTCACTCAATTATCTCAAATTGAGAATGATAGAATCAATCACCCCTTTGTACAGGGACAGAAAAATCCCACCCGATTATCAAAGATTTGCAGTCCATGGCGAGGCTTGCAAATCTTTGATAAGAGGGTGAGATTTCCCTGTCCATGAACAAAGGGGTGATTGATTATTTTTCTCTCACCCATATATTTTCACATAATTCATGAATAAACATTGCTTGTTTTGCATTAAAATTTGCTCCATGTGACGTCAAACACTGCTAAACCTACATAAACGTCTATGACGTCACAATAGGGGGTTCGAGACAAACATCAATGGGTGCGAAACAGAGCTATCATTTAATTTCCATTATCATTTTCAAGAAACGAAGATTCTGATTGGCTGAGAAATTTTGTTGATACATCGATCAACACAATTTTTCACGGAAGTCTATTTATAGCACTATTTTTAGAACTGGGGGTTCCCTCAAACACGAATGAACTCGTTGCTGAAAATACAATTTGTTGATGATTGCTTATCATTTCAAGGGTACCATTTCTTTTCTACTTACTCAAAAATTAACAGTGCATGTAGAATTTGCTCAAACTGGTCCCTATTCCAAAGATATAGAGAGACGATCGTTCGCTGTTTGAATCATGGCGGCTGCCATAACTTGTTTTGGCAGACGTATCACTGCAAAACCCTCCGAGAAAACACTTTGTTTTCCATAATTAAATGATAAGAAAATTGGACAGAAAACTTTTGCATCAACGCGCTACGCGCATTGATGCAGTTTTCTGTCCAATTTTTCGGGTGATACCTGCATCAACAGAAGAAATATAAGATTCATTTCTTAAGTCTCAGAACGGGTAAATCTGTAGATATCTCTGTCAGGGGTGGGAGAATGCATAATAACTCTAATTCTATTTAATGTACATTGGGAGTTATATTGAGGTTGTCATGCTCACGGTATTCGAGAATGTTATGAACATTCTAATATGAAATCTGTACGATAAGTTTGAAGTAAGAATCGTTTTCTCAACTGAACTTTTAAATCCTACCAAACCATGAACGACGTCAATGTTAAACGTCTTCAGATTCGATAGCACCATTAAAGAACAGATAATTTTGCAGCATGGTCCAGACATGTACGTTTCGGGTAAGCTATAACGATGTAGAACTCATTGAACTTTTTCGTTGTTTATAGTAGTGATCATCAAGACCACCCTGCACTGACCGTATCGAAGCACATCCGTAAGCAACAAATATAAGACTAAATATATTGAAACTAGGGGTGAAAAGATATGTTGTTATTAGTTGTATCACAATATAATTGTTCAGCGATACATATCATGATATAGCGAACAGCGAAGCGATATAAATTAACGTATATGATTGTATTTATCAAAAACAAGTACATGGTGTTAAGGAAAAAACTATTCAATTCAAAGTTCATATTTGAAATTTGTTTATCATAATCAGTATATTTACAATATAGCTGTAATATCAAAACCCTTTTAGCTGATTATTAGAATTATAATCACCACAATGCAAGCATATCTTCATTTGAAAGATTATACACATTTCTTTAATCAAGAGCATTCTGAATAAATAAGCCTTGGACTGAATAGACAAGTGTATCGTGATACGTATCGTATCGTGAACCTTGTATCGTGATACACGTCGTATCGTAAGCTCCTGTATCGTTACATCTCTACATACAATAACAACAACACCGAACGTATCAGTTAAGGTGGCGCTAACCCCTTATTCATATCACTTTCATATTGCATAAACATTTCTCATTTGATTACTACAATGTTATATATCATTTTTATATCAAAATGTCTGTTACTATCTGAAGACCAAGATTGATCTCAAGTATTGAACGTGCTCTTAAATAATGAACTCAGACATAGATAGGTAATTTTGTTTTTATTAAAGATACAGTACATTAAAGAAAGGTACACTTAAAAATTGAAAAATATCAAATATCCATCGTATGCTTTTGAACCCTCCAAATTCTGTGATGATACGAATATGTTCATTTGTTTTGTTTTACTTTATGATAACAAGTCATATAGAAGAAATACAACACATAAAATGATATTGTAACATAAATCTAATTATGATATATCTCCAAACATTAGGGCACCCCCTTATAATTTCATAACATTTTTACCAAGAATATGTACTAAATCCAACTTTTTGCATAAAAAAAGATGATTTTTTTTTTCATTTTGTAATATTTCATAAAATTATGCAAATAGATGAAGAACAAATCACATACAGGTACACAGTTTTTGAAATGATCAAGGTATGGCCCCAAACATATGGGTACCCCCTTATAGTGTTATCATATTTTCGACAAATAATATATAGTTTATCACCTTTTAAGGCGAAAAACAACAGATGGAATTTCTTCAAATTGGATCATTTTATACGATTATATATATAGATGGTGAAAAAATCGCATACAGGTATACAATTTTATAAATGATCAAGATATGGCTACAAACATAAGGGTACCCCCTTATAATTTCATCACATTTTCAACCAAGAAATTATACCATATTATTGGTGTGGACATTGATAGATTGCACCATCTTTTGCTTCTTTTTGGCATTTAAGATCTTCTGTCTGTGTTTTTCAATGCGCTGGTTCGTCCCTCACCAGTCATTGTAAAACGTTATACGCAGGCTGCTGCATATAAGGAAAAACCTATAACGGTTCGAGTAGGGAGCCACCTTTAGTGAAAGTAAACTTGTAACACGTGTAAATACAAATAGGTATATTCCTTTAGTAAAGAAATTGGTATGCCCTTCTTTATTGTATTATCATTTAGAATGGTTTCTTTGGCTCAAATGAAATTCGTAAAGGTACAGATTTCTAGGGAAAATTCTTTTTGAGATTTATAATCAATACATGAATAGCTCGTAGTGTATATATGTGTTCTCCACATTCAAACAAACATATTGACAACATAACTTTGAATTAATGAAATTAGAAATGGTTTAAAACAGTGATATGAATGAGGGTATAGCATCACATTAAACAACCTATACAAATATATACATGATAACATAAATAACCAAGGATGATTCAAATTAACATTGCGTAAGAACAATGTGCACCTGACTTCGGACGGCCATTTGCTATATGACAGCGAATGGGTTAGTTAACCGGATTATGTGCGCACAACCTTCTGGTTTACACGGATATACAAAAGTCTCCTGATATATACATCAGGTATATAAACAAAAAAGTGTTTTTTTTAAGAACACTCTAAATATATATGATACATACACAAAAGATGTGTACAAGTATATGAAACATGAAGCTTCTGTTGGAGGTAAACAGCTTTTTTTGTGAATAGGTCAAGCGTAAATCTTCCATTTCTTGTACCAAAATGGAAAGGTTATGCCTTAAACAACACACATTCTGTCCTGTCTGTCCTTTTGTCTCTTTGCGTTCCATTTGGCAGCAATAACGTTTTTGCGCACAAACGGACAGGCAATCAACAAAAAGACAGAAAACACAAAAAAGGATGCCCCAAAATCTCCTATTCCAAGGCTATGGCAAATTTCATACTTTTCGAATATTTCTCGTCTCACGTCATTACATCATTGACGTTTATCTAAAAAATAACAACTAGATAGCCGTTACTCATGTGATCATTACATCATTGACGTTCATTTAAGAAATAACAACTAGCTACCCGTGGCTTATGCGATCAGTAATTTAAGAAATAACAACTAGCTAGCCGTGGTTCATGGAACGCGGGAAATAACTGGACAAGAAACCACTGTTAGCTAGTTGTTATATCAACTCTAATATTGTTCTGCAGAGTAGCCGACTGAAGATTGTTTGAGATTTTACACCAGTCGATAGCAAGAGGATTGGCGGAGCTTAGTAGACTGGAAATATGTTGGAGATTTTACACGTGACATGGCAAGTTCTATCGAACATATAGGGAGGAAATCTCAAATCATATTAGAATTTATTTTACATAATTTGATAATTATATATTTGCATCAACAGGAGATCAAAGAAAAACTTGAAAGTATCATAAGAAGAGTAAAGCAACTGGAGAATGATGAAAGGCAAAAAATGATAAACGATACAACTGAAATAATGACCATACAGCTGTCATTGCTGGTCACGGCTAACGTTGAGAAACATGCGCAAGATTCAAACAACACGGCATTTATCACCAAGGCGAGAGATCTAACACGGAAATCTCTAACGCTTATCCGAAAAGGAAGATACAGATACGACCATCTTAAGTTTGTCTATAAGCTCTCCACTTTAATGCAACAAGCATTAGCATTAAATAATCAAATACAGAAATACAAATTAAATTGAACCCAAGCGTACTTTAGTGTTTTTGTTTTGTTTTTAAAATACTCAAGAGAGCCCTATAACCAAAAGTTTTTGAGTAAGTGGTCTGATACTGTGGTACCTAAAATCGCCTCTAACAGAGACCTCAGGAGAATATCTCCAACATAACGATCGACATTGCAGTAATTACAGCAGAACACACACGTATGAGATGGGACAAGAGGAGACAAATAGACAAGACAACGAGACTTAACAAATGAGTTAAAGAAGATCCTGACGATAATCTCAACAGCACTCACAATAGAGCACAAAATCAAACATCGACGGACCCCTAGCAAGCTAGAGGTGGGACCAGGTGCCCGGGAGGAGTAAGCATCCCCTGTTGGCTAGCCGCACCCGCCGTCGATGTTTATGAAGCATGGAAATGAAAATATATAAAATTCATGCATTGTCTGACGTTATGTCTATATAGAAAGTGCTATGGCGACAAGTATCACTCATTTACCATATAACTACAACACTATTATATACTAGCATGGGTTATATCCACGGAAATCATTTGTAAAACGGAAGTCTATTGCACATTGAGCCATTGAAATACTGTATGTGTTCTTATTTTAGCGGAGATAGCGCTGCTAAGACTGCGCTAATTCAAGAGTACGCTAAGTCATGAATCTCTTATAGATTAATATTGAAAAAAGTCAAAGTGCTAATTCATGATTACGCTAATATGTCAATTTACTGATTGATCTGTTTCCGCCAATATGTGGTTGTGCTAAAATAGGTACACGTACAGTAAACATCAAAGAAGTACCTTATTATGTCTCAAAGTCGAGAAGGGAGGGCAAAATAATTCGAATTTCCATTGGGGCGGTTGCGAATCTCGGAATGAATAAAATTCCGAAGTGAGACCAGGTGCCCGGGGAGAGTCAGCGTCTCCTGATTGAATGCAACGTCCGTAGCAACAGCTCCATGAAAACATGTCAAATTCGGTGATTGTCTAGATGTACATATCCATTCAAGTTGAAGTACATATCAGGTAAATATTTCTTGTTTGTTGATTATGACAGCCATTCAATCGCAATCCAGAATGTCACTAATCATTCTGAAAAGGGGGATCCACTATTCTTCCCCAAAGATAAGTTTAACCTTTGTGTAATATAACCCTGAACAAGTTGCTTACTTGCAAGCCGTCTAACTCTAGTTTACAAAAGCATAAAGGTTTGACCTAAAAAACTAGTGTTCAACATCCAAAAGCTGACGTCAACTACTGACAAACATGCATAATAAATGACTTAATATATAGAAAGTGATATATCAATAGAAAGATCATTTCCTGTAGATTTCATTGGTACGCTATATACCTTTCCCATACCATTTTCACTCTGAAAACGAAAGTTAAAGTAAAGAAGTTTTCACATAGCATTCAGATGGACTTTGGTCCCATTTTGACCATTGTTCCAGAACGTTTCTTAACATTAAAATTATGCTGATTTGAAGGCCATATCTGTGTAATGTTTAACGTCTTCAAATTCATTAGCATTTTAGAGCAGATACATTTACAGCATGGACCAGACATGCACGTTTCGGGTATTTAACCCTCGTCAGTGATACTCAATCTAAACATTGTAATATGACCAAAATATGTGAAAATTATGCCCTAAATATAGCGAAAGACGTAGCAAGATGGCTGGGATATGATGCTACAGGACCCAGGTTTTAGAAATTTGAGAAAATTTTTTAACCAGAAATTTTGAATTGCGTTTGAAGAAACGACCAACCGAAATTGATCGAACTTGGCTACATGTGCCCTCGGGGACTCCTGGTCCACCAGCAGTGACACTCACCAAGTGGTACAAATGTTTAACGTTTTCACATTCATTAGCTTCATTAAAGAGCAGATCAATTTACAGCATGGACCAGACATGCACGTTTCGGATATTTGACCCTCGTCGGTGATCCTCAGTCTAAACAATGTAATATGACCAAAATCTGTGAAAATTATGTCATAAATATAGCGAAAGACGTAGCAAGATGACTGGGATATGATGCTACAGGACCCAGGTTTTAGAAATTTGAGAAAATTTTGTAACCAGAAATTTTGAATTGCGTTTGAAGAAACGACCAACCGAAATTGATCGAACTTGGCTACATGTGCCCTCGGGACTCCTGGTCCACCAGCAGTGACACTCACCAAGTGGTATATATGTTTAACGTCCTTAAATTCATTAGCATCATTTTAGAGCAGATACATTTACAGCATGGTCTAGACATGCATGTTTCGGGTATTCAACCCTCGTCAGTGATCCTCAATCTAAACATTGTAATATGACCAAAATCTGCGAAAATTATGTCCTAAATATAGCGAAAGATGTAGAAGATGGCTGGGATATGATGCTACAAGACCCAGGTTTTAGAAATTTGAGAACATCTTTTAAACAGAATTTTTGAATTGCATTTGAAGAAACGACCAACCGATATTGATTGAACTTGGCTGCATGTGCCCTCGGGGACTCCTGGTCCACCAGCAGTGACACTCACCAAGTGGAACAAATGTTTAACGTCTTAGCATTAGCATCATTTTAGAGCAGATACATTTACAGCATGGACCAGACATGCACGTTTCGGGTAAATAAAATATGAAATTTATATTTAGGGTTTTGTCGATTCGTTTTTGAGAAATCCAAAATACATCATGAAGAACTGAATTTCACAAGTCCCCACTATTAGCCCTTCACCGGAAATCACCTCTACATTGCGACTCCTCCCAATTTGATTTTTATATGCATATCCAAAAATAGAACCCATGAGAATCTTTAAACAGATATTATTCAAATGTTAAACTTTTTGATCGACAATATTTTTGTGGTGTTTAGAGGAAAGATCTTCCAGTAAATTGTCGGATTTCCAATGGGGACGAATTGTGCCCCACTCATTGCCGACATTTTCCTGTACTCGCACGAAGCTGAATTCATTTAATCTTTGGTCTCTGAAGGGAAAAGATACTTAGCTTCTGACTTCAACTTCACTTACAGATACATAGACGATGTGTTGTCCATCAATAATCCAAAATTCGCGGATTACCGGAGAAGTATCTATCCTTCGGAGCTTGAAGTCAAAGAAACTACAGAGACAAATAATCAGCATCCTATTTGGACATAATGTTGTCCTACGACACTGATGGTCACATGTACACTTCACTCTATGACAAACATGACGACTTCAATTTCAGCATTACAACCTTTCCTTTTCTGAGTAGCAACATTCCTTCATCGCCTGCTTATGGCGTGTTCATATCTCAGTTGATACGCTTTGCCGGAATAAGTACCAAATATACGGATTTTGTTCTGAGAGCTAGGCGTCTTTCAGATAAGCTTCTCAGTCAGGGATATGTTTGTGACCGACTAACATCGTTACTGAGGAAGTTCTACGGTCGATATGGGGAACTCGTCATACACTATGATGTCCCACTCTCCAGAATGGTGGATGATATTCTGTCATAGATCATTTGAACCATCCAACCAAAGATTGTACTCATTGTTTTCCGAAATGGAAGTAATTGGATGTGACAGTTCTACCGATTTGAAGCGGCGGGTGTTGCATGCAAGCAGGAAACGCTTACTCTTCCTGGACACCTGGTATCACTCCCATGTGGTGGAGGTTTTTGTTTGTTTGCTTTGGTTCCTGTTTTATCCTGATTTTAATTTCGTGTTATCAAAATTTCTTGAACTGTCTAAAACGTGGGTCCTGTAGCATCATATCCTACTCATCCTGCTACGTCTTTCGGTACGCTTTTTCGACTTGGTAACTTTCAAAATTTTTTAGCATATTACATTGTTTAGATTTGAGGATCACTGACGAGGGTTAAGTACCCGAAACGTGCATGTCTGGTCCATGTTGCCAATTTATCTGTTCTTAAATGATGTTATTCAATTTGAAGACGTTTACATTTGTATGCCTTCGGTTTCTGATTTTATGGATTATCGATTTTGTGCTGTATACAGGGATATGGTCATTATCCATATTTGTCATCAACTACAGTCAATTGGCTCGAAATTGTATTTTTTGAGCGACGGTGTCATCTTTTATTCTCGGGCAACTTCCTGCCTTTGTTTATCACACAATTCAGCTCATCTTTTCCATATGTTTAACGTCTTCCAATTCAATAGCATCATTTTAGAGCTGATGAATTTGCAGCGTGGACCAGACATGCACGTTGCAGGTACTTAGATTAAAACCCTCGTCAATGATCCTCAATCTAAACAATGTAAGATGAACAATGAGTGTGAAAGTTACTATAACCAAAAATGTACCAAAAATAAGAAGCAGGATGTGTGGGATATGATGTTACCGGACCCCCGTTTTAGAAAAGCAAAAAAAAAATTGATAATATACATTTTTGAGTGCGTTGAAGAAACAATCAACCGAAGTTGATGGAACTTGGCTACATGTGCCCTCGGGGACTCCTGGTCAACCAGCAGTGACACTCACCAAGTTGTGCAAATTCTAAACGTAGCAGGATGGATGGGATATGATGCTACAGGACCCACGTTTTAGAAATTTCAAGAATTTTTCATAACAAACATTATATGTAAAAGCAATGCATTTATGAATATTTTGAAGGTAAATTAAAATTAACCATTAATAAATTTCCGATAGCTTTACGAGAATCGGAAAAACACTTTTAATTATATGACGTCATAAAGAAATTCACGGATACGTTGAAAATGCACATTTCAACGTCTTATTGAAAAAATTCTCGTGGATAGAATCAAATGTATGTTTATATGATGGAGAAGAGAAAAGAAAATAATTATTTCAGAAATTGTAAGAAAAATTGAATTTGGCAAATGCATATTTGTGTACAGATTAAAGCAAGGCATAAAAAAATTAACATATCGTTGAAAAGTGACTTGGTTCCCATGGTAACCAGCTCACAAGATATTTAAATATGCAAATCAAACTATTTCAAAACCTTTGTCTCATAAAATGGTTCTTAATATCAATCGTCAGGCTCTGGATCAATTATACCCCGAATGAGATAAGGAAGATCCTCACGACAATCTCAACAGCACTCACAATAGAGCACCGAATTGAGCATAGACGGACCCTAGCAAAATAGAAGTGGGATCAGGTTCCAGAAAGGAGTAAGCATCTCCTGTTTGGATAGCCGTACCCACCGTCGATGTTCACGCACGAAAATGAAAAGAATATCTACCATAATGAAGTGTCTGATGTTATTTCTATATAGTAAGTGCTATGGTGACCATGTCAGGGAAACATTTAAAACACTTACCGTCAAGATGAAGATGAATTTTTAGCCTTTTTTAGGCGATATTGTTCGTCATATTTAGTCCAACTCTCATGGGAACGGTGGAAGCACGGCAAATGTCCATTATTTACTAATACAGTTCTTGGGACCTTGAAGGATGGCTCTCGGTATAAACGAGGAAGGCTGAAGTCCAGGATGAAATATTAGATATCTAGGAAGAGATTTTATTAAAAGAAAGGAGGAGATCTCCAACAACACCTAGTTGCAGCAGCAACCTCCCAAAACACCCACTTTAAAACACAAAAAAGACACGCACAGAAAGAAACGCATAGTACAGGGAACGCCAAATCACAGAAAAACATAAAACAAAAGAGGGGATCTCCAACAACACCCGGTTGTAGCACCCAAAGCAAAACCCAAAAACACCCAATGAAAAAAACACAAAGCAGACAAGCACGGAAAGAGACGCATAAGGGACAAGGAACGTCAACGCACAATACAGAAAAATCAAACACAAAGGACTACACATAAACCAACGAGGCCAATGGGCAACCGGTGCCGACTTAGGACGGCCATCTGCCACGGAAAAAGCAGAAGGTGTGGTTATCCTGGATTACGTGCGCACAACCCTCCCACTTTTCCGATTACCCAGAGGTCTCGAAGAACGTACAATTGTGGTGTAAAACAACCTCCTCACTGTCAGATGACCACACACAAACAAGATAAAACACAAATGACTACACATAAACCAACGAGACCAATGGGTAACCGGTGCCGACTTAGGACGGCCATCTGCCACGCCAGTAGCAGACGGTGTGGTTATCCTGGATTACGTGCGCACAACCCTCCCACTATTCCGATTACCCAGAGGTCTCGAAGAACGTACAATTGTGGTGTAAAACAACCTCCTCACTGTCAGATGACCACACACAAACAAGACCGCAAAACGCAGGGGCCCAAGGAACACAGATGAATATGTAGATGGATATAAAAAAGGGGCATGCGAAATACAACCTGTGCTCTTCCGGCTGTAGCGAGCTAATGTATGTATATACTCTGTTGCTTGTATGGGTCCGAATTTCAAAAGAAAAGTTGACAATAATTTTTGTAAAATTTCCAGAATGTCTTTACAAGTTTGTGAAAGCGAAAACCTTGACCTAAAAGTTTCTTGGTTATTTTGATATTCTATCATGAAAATCCAAAACATCAGTACATGCTCTAGCATACCGGATGAGCTGCGAAATGTAGATACCATAAGACGGTAATCTAGGAACATCACCATCAAGCCAGGGAAAATTTACTATGTTGAATCCAAAGTCATCTCTTTTGTCATACACACTTGTATGAATCTCTCCGTTAACAATTTTGATATTCAGGTCCAAAAATGGTGTTTCTGTGTTTGTAACGTTCGCCTTGTTTAGAGTCAGTTCCTGTGGATAAATAACATTTTCATACTTTTCAAAAACAGGATTGTCGATAGTAAGAATATCATCCAGGTACCTAGAAGTACCATTGAAACATTTCACATCATTATGTTTTCTTTGTTTTTGACGATTTTGGGTAAATTCTTTTTCATACGTGTATAGAAATAAATCTGCAATTTAACTATTGTTTTGTCATTTCTGATAACAAGTTATCCAGAAGTCTCAAAATCTTGTTGTAATTACCACGCATTGTTTTAAAGAAGAGAAAGGTCTGCAAATTTGCCATCCCATATCCTTTCTTTCAACTTTAAGGTGACAAAGCTGCTAATTTGGTTATAAAAACTGGACAAAGGGGAGGGTGAGAAACGAATTTCGCATATACAACCCGATGGAGTACCTGTACCTTGCTGGTGATCAACGTGGGAAATGGCAGCAGCCAGACGGACGTCACTAGAAGAAAGGTCAAGGTAGAGAGGGTTTGACATCAGATGATGGGGAGGAGAGCTGGATGGAACTGGAAGGAGTCTGTAGAACATCCGCGTAGGTACGGGGAATAGATGAAACAGGTACGGATGACGGAGCTGGTAAGGAAGGAAGGAGACACACAAAGAGAAGTGCTGTTGATAGAGGCAGAAGGTGTAGAGGAGGGCTGCTGACAAGCCGAGGTGGTGGAGCTGGTGGAAGAACGAGCTGTGGCCGACTTGGACGGCTGTGCATGATGACAGACTGAATGAGAAACGAAATCCAATTCTGCTAACCGGGAAGGCTTACAGGTATTTGGAATTTATTGTTAAAAGATCAAGCAACAAATGTGCAAGTAATTTAAGATGAGTTCCATCAAATTGGAAAAATTTAAGTAATTTTTTTTTACGGAATATCAATAATAAAGAAAGCAGCTCGAACGGCCACTCATAGATAGAATTGTCTAAAAAAGATTATAACCCCATATCTATCCAATTATACCGGCATTACTGAACACTCTAAATTTCTTCTTCTTCTTCTAAATACGACAAAGTTCAATATGCTTTAAATTACTTGCCGGCATGCGTGACCTAGTAACTTATGATACATTTAATAATTATCAATTATTTAAAGCGAAGAAATCTATTTGAAAAATTTGTGATATATCACATCCGTTTACTTCCATTTCGGAAGATACAAATCTTGTGGTTTGATGTTCAGATGGTCTTAGACAGAATATCATCCACCATTGGGACACAAGTCTATGACAAGTTCCCCATATCGACAGTAGAACTTCCTCAGTGACGATGTTAGTCGATCACAAACGTATCACTGACTGAGAAGCTTATCTGAAAGACGCCTAGCTCTCAGAAGAAAATCTCTATAATATTTGGTACATGTAGTTGCTCGGGAATTCCCTTCAGAGACCAACGATTGAATGCATCAGCTTCGTAAGAGTAAAGACAAATGTCGGTAAAGAGTGGGACACAATTGGTTCACGTTGGAATTCCGACAATTTGTTGGAAGATCTTTCCTCCAAACACAGCAAAAATGTTATCGATCTGAGAGTTTAACAACTGAATAATATCTGCTTCAATGTACTTTTTTCTAATTACTAATTACTATAAATCTATATTTGCGATTGCCGGTTTTGCTTGTAAATGCATTACATACAATTTTTGCGAGTCTGAAACTTTCAATTTAGAATGTAAGATTGTTGTGTGAAGTGTCGAAAGATCAAACGCTATGATCGAATGGACTCCACTGTAATGAGTGGATTTCAGATGTTCTAAAAGTTCCTTCGAATTCTTTAAAATCCACTTCTGGTAAATACTGCTTCGAAAATGTACAGTCGAACCAAACATGAAACGTTGTCTGCACGGACTTTTTTTTATGAATTTTAGGTACCTGGCATCACTCCTTATTGGGAGTTCGCTTCTTTTCATGTGGCTGAGGTCTTTGTTTGTTTGCTGTGGTTTCTGTTTTATCCTGATGTCGTGTGCCTTCACTTTGTGATTTCCTGAATTACAGATTTTGTACTGTATTTTCGGATGAGGTCATTGTCCATATTTGTCATACGGCATAAGTATGGTACATTTGTGAATCTAGATCTAAAGTGTTTGTGTCAAAGCCAAAGGAAGCGAGAACTGATATGTGGTTATCTATTATTTCAGAAGCAGAAAGGTTTATCGGTGTGTAAGTAGGATTTCCAGATGCGGAATTGAAACCCAACTCTTTAACATTGCTGTCGAAATAGTACCTTTTGCAAGTTAATGTGTAGTTGTTTGTGGCTTTGTCAGCTGGTGTGATGACATAATGTTCTTGAGGTAGGTAAGCTCTGTGATGACTTCAGCGTCTTTTTAAAAAGATTGACTCGTAAATGAGAGATCCTTAGTATATTCGTAAATTTCGTGTAATTTCCGTGAAGGAATAGAGTATCATTTGGTAAGAATATGATATTGGCCCAGAGGCTCATTCAACAATGAAACCAAATCATCGAAGGAAAGAACTATGTATCTCAGGCATATTATATTTATGAATGCCATGACTTCGAGCTCTTCTTTGTGGATGATTCTGAGGATCTGTACAATCGTATAAAAGATAACAAGTCTAGATTTTAATCTGCGGTCAGCTAGAGCCATTGAAGTGTGTTCAACATGTTTGTAACACTACTTGTATTGTGGTAATTTTGTATACATAGCGAGTGACTCGACGTTGTACAGATTCAAGTTTTTTTTTTTTTGTCTTGTGATGTGTAAGGGTCCCATACACTGCAGCTTTACCCCAATGTTTTGATATGCACGTGATTTGATGTCAGTATTTCATATTTTTAGGTTGCGTTTAAGAAAGCCGAGTAATTTGTTTACGTTTGCAGTGATACTGTTGTAGTATATGTTTCATTTCATATTTGATCGAAGATTAACACCCTAGATCAGTCAGGGGTATAACTTATTTAATTTATCGCAAAAAATACTCGTACGAGTTATTTTTTGTTTTCTATATGAAGAGTTATCTTCTCTTAGTTTTTATTCCTTCATAACTAACGAACTTCATCATTTGTAAAATTATAACGCATTTCAGTTATTTTAGACCTCAAAGGTACATATAACGTTTTTGTAGTCTAACAGTCATATCCCGCATAATTTGATGAGAAAATCGGTATCGAGCTCAAAATTTGTAGTGTCAACACGTTAGGATGGAAAATGCAGTTTCGTTATTATCTAGCATTTTCTAAGAAAAAGTGTGCTTTTTATCTATTTTTGGGGTCTTTCTATACAAATTGGTTAAACGCGGATAATTTCCCCTGATTTATTGAAGTTTTAGTTTCATTTTCCAATCATAAAATTTACTGCGTATCGACAGAAATTCACTGCGCATGCTTTTTGAAAGTGTGGGGTGTCGATCGTCGATAACGCAACGGTTGTTATTAATATGAATCAAGGCAAAGCTTTGTTGTGCGAGCGAAGAAAAAAACGAAATATGATTAAAACCAAAAACATTCTATTATATATTTTCTCGCATTTAATAATATGACGGTTTATTTTATGTTACAAGATTTGTAAAACTTGTATAGGATAGCTGCCAGGACATGGTAGGTAGGGCGAGTGAGAACACGGAAATATTTGTTCATTTTTGGTCTAGACTGGAGGAGGGGGGTCCAGTCTGATTAAGGGGGAGGGGGTCCCAGTCTGATTTACAGAAAACTACGAGCAAAAAAAAACTTATAAGAACGATCTAGTTTCAAAGAACGCGGTAGACAGTGTTCAGCTAGAAGTAAGCTTTATTTGACCTCAGGGCTCATAGACAAATCCAACTTGTTTATTTACATATAATACATGTTAAACGTCTTGTTAAGAATTCAATAGCATCATTTAAAACCTGATAAATTTACAGCATAGACCAGACATGCACGTTTCTGGTGCTAAACCCTCGTCAGTGATCCTTAGTCTTAACAATGTAATATGGCCAAAAAAGTATGAAAATTTATGATGTCCAAAAAAGTACCAAAAAGACGTAGCAGAATGGGTGGGATATGATGCTACAGGATCCACGTTTTCGAAATTTCAAGAAATTTTGTAACAGAAAAACTTAAATGCGTTGAAGAGACAGACGATCAACCAAAGTTGATCGACCTTGGCTACATGTGCCCTCGGGGACTCTTGGTCCACCAGCAGTGACACTCACCAAGTAGTTCAAATGTTAAACGTCTTTAAATTCAATAGCATCATTTAAAACATTTCTTTTTACAAATGTATATGACCCACGTGAATCAAAAACATCAAAGAAATACATGTTATATGATAGATGCATAACAAACAATAATGATATATAGGTATAGTTACGTAGGGATATGATGCAAACATGACTAAACAGACCAGGTTAAAAAAGAACCGACCTACGTTAATATATGTCCTACATATGAAATTCTTATTTTAATTTTGTAAGAATAATGATTAAATCAAAATAAATTAATTTTTGTATATCGACCAAAAGAAAAAAAAATTGAGGGAAAATAGAGCAGACAGTCCGCGGGATGATTTACGCACTACACAGGGAGAGGTCAGGTATTCTAGACAAAGAGCAAACCTTAAAAATATATCATGCTTTTAAACTTTAAAGTAATCATTTTATCCCAATCTGTTAGAATCTTTACCCTATGTCTACCAACCAATGTATAAATGTTTTCTATTTCACTAATAACTATAATAACTCTACCACCCCTAACATTGGTCAAGTGTATATACCCTCCAATATTTGTCCCTCGCGAAAAAGTTCCTCTTACTTTTACCATAACACTGCATACAATATGGGTTTTATTTTGAGATAAAGGATATATACAAGCATTAAGTTTTACCAGTTAACATAACATAAGATAAGATAAGATAAGATAACATAACATAACATAACATAAGTGCTCCTTAATTATAACAGGGATTTCACTAGAGAAAGAAAGATTACCACTAAGGTACATATTCCCTGTCCATTTCTGTAGTTAAGACTTTTGACTGTAAGGTCATGGATTTTCTTTCATTCTGATTTTTTTATGTTTTACTTAAAACATATAATAATATATCATTATTATTATTTCATTTCATTTTACTCTATGTTTTGCTGTTTAGAAAAGCATTATTAAGCTGTGGGAAAATGTTTCGTCATTTTCTTTAATATCTTGACTAATTTCAGATCGAACAGATTAATTTGCAACATCGATGGCCCAGACATGCACTTTTCGAGTACTTAACCCTCGTCAGTGATCCTCAATCTGAACAATGAAATATGATCAAAGACCATGAAAAGTCTGTCCAAAATATACAGATAGACGTACATGTAGCAGGATGGGTGGGGTATGATGCTGCAGGACCACTTTTCGAAAATTTCGAGAATAATATGAAAAAGAAATTTTCGTATGCGTTCAAAGAAACGATTAACCGAAGTTGATCGGACTTAGCTACATGTGTCCTCAGGGACCAGGTTTCAAAAGTCACAATCTAAAGACTTAGGAATTTCGGCAAAAGTACACAACAGAACTTTCTGACGCGAAAAGAGAATAATTATACAATAATAATGATAATAATACAAGAATAATATAAACATACTGAGGCACTCCATAATAAGAATAATAAAAAGACAATGAAACAGATGCAGTGATAATGATATTATGCTTTTATCGATTGTTTTCAGTTGTGAGCTATTCTTCTTCTTTCACCTTCATTCACTCAGCACAGGATAATAAAACCGAAAAAATACAATATATTAATATTCAGACGCCTTCCTGTTTTATTCTGAAATAAGAAATTATTCCGAGACTTTGTTACAAATTCAATTACCATTTTTTTGCAAGAGCTTTGAACTGAAAAGCGTAGAATTATCATATTCAACACTAATAACTTTTGAACGGGAAATTGCAGTGTTCGTGCTCACGTCATTTATCTTGTCTCCGCTACTTCAGAAATGCATTATCGACAGGTGCAAGTGTGAGAAATCAAACAGAGCTGCGACAAAACAACATTAGATCTATTGAAACCATCGAGTTACGGACGAAAGAAATATTATATTTCGAAGAGGAACATTAATTTTATATTTAGTCATACATTTTGGTGAACCATATGAGCAATGAGACAAGCCGTGGGTTTCCAATGGTGATGAAAGACGAAATAGAGATTCTAAATCTGTTCTATCCTATGATATGAAAAGATATTATCTATAGAAGCAGCTTATTTTTGAGCTTTGCCTGTATCAACTTATAGATAAATCCATGATGCAGGTTTAAAAAAGGCTTTACAGGACAGAATCAAAAACAAGGAAGGCCAGTTATACAGTTATAACTGCTCCGTGTTGAAGTTTAGTTTTTTTCCTATACGAAAAAAAGAAATAATAAAAAGGTCTTACAAACACAAACAAAATGAAGAGTTTAAAAATCAAAATTCAAAGGGCACGCCCCCCCCCCCCCCCCCCTGCGTCGTAATATCTTGTTGGCGTCGTCATCTTACACTGAGAAGGCTATTGTGAACAATTGACCCTTCCGAACGCGGGAACAATTTGAGAAATTCCATGACGTCACAATTCAATTTCGATGGTTGACCGAGGTTCGAAGCTTGTTTGTCCGAGGTAAACACATGGTAAAAGCATTGTGACGTCACGAATTTTTGCATTTTTTCCCGCAATCGGAAGGGTCAATTGAGTGTTCTTCGAGAGATCACTGCGTAATTAGGCAAGTGGGAACCTTGTGTGAACATAACCCGGATAACAGTACATGTATACTTAGTACATTTATTGTCCGGTTGGGAGGGAGATGAGTATTTGTTCAATTCCGATGGCGAAGCCCGAGGGTGACATGATTTTTTTTGGTTGAACAAATACTCAGGTCTCCCTCTCAACCGGTCAATAAATTGTACACCGAAATGTTAAACGTCTTCAAATTCAATAGTATCATTTAAGAACAGATGAATTTGCAGCATGGACCAGACATGCTGATGGAAGCTGACGAAAGGCCATTCTTTTACCCTGCAGTAGACACCGTAACTAGAGAGGCAACTCTTACTGCAACTCAATACTCATCAATAGTTGTTAAATTCTATCATTTTCTTTATGTAAAAGTGACCTGAACTTATTACTTGAATATATATTGTTTAAACCAACGTAGAAAATGAGGTTAAGTGATGCCGTGAGACGTCTCAGGTCTCTGGAGGGAGACATGAAGGTTTGTCGTTCTCCCACGTGACGTCTCTATACCAATTAGATTTCTTTATTTGTCGTATTAATTATATGAGGTATAATAATATCATTTGCTTCTTACATGACAGGTGCCCGTCCTAAATCTGCACAGGTTGTCAATTTGTCTCGTTGGTTTATCTGAACTGAACTGATATATTACTCTTCACCATAGTGAAAACACAGGTGTACAGAAATAGAAACTTAAATTACAATTTAAAAGATGTGAAATGGACATGCGTTATTAAATGTATGGGATTAATTCAATAGTTAATATTCCTGAAAGTAAATTCTGAAAATGATCGAGTAACAAAACAAAAACAAATTTAAGTATGAAATAGATATGAGATGCAAGGCTTAATATATTAAGGTAATAAATTTTTTTAGGTAGAGGGGCATAATTCGTTGATTTTGAGTATGAATGTACCAATTTTCCAAAGAAAAGATGTTTTGGAGGACATTATGTTTTTTAAAGTAATCACATCTCTATTTCTGATATGCATGGGCAATAAGGCTAATTTTCTAACGATGTACAATTCAAAATATAGTGAAATCTGATGTCGTTTCCGGTGTTTGATTTCCCTCATTGCTCATGGTGTCTCATGTTTTTCGCATTAATTTTGTTTTCGCCGTCGGATGTTGGGGTGTTTTTCTTTGTTTGCTGCAACCGAGTTCTGCTGAAGATCCCCTCCTCACAAAAAAAAAAATAGATGTAGGAACGTTAACACCTATGACAAAATAAAATCAAAATGAAAGTCAAACTCAGAGCCCAAATCAGAACTTAAAATCAGAATCAATGGGCATACAAACTGGGGGAGTGCAAAAATGTAAAACCAAAATTATTTAAACAAAGTCTAACAGTTTGAGAAAGAAAACGTGAATTCAAATGGAAATATTGGCCATATAACATTGTTTAGACTGAGGATCACTGACGAGGGTTGAGTACCCGAAATGTGCATGTCTGGTCCATGCTGAAAATTTATCTGATCTTAAATGATGCTCTTTAATTTGAAGACGTTTTACATTTACACAACATACATACACATTAAATCAATCAGGAGCCCGAGAAGACAGTGCTCATATGCTTGCTACAAACATCCGTCACTTACGCCGTGCGGAAAAGGTAACTCGGTGTCAAATTTCATGTTTTTGGATGATTCAAAGCATATGTTTCAATTTTGTGGGCAAAACGTGGAAGAGGTCTTTTTAAAAAACATTTTCGGTCAAGTTGAATGGCCTTAAATATCTTCGCAGATGCAAAGTCAGTCGCTCACAAATATACCCCTGGGTGGGTAGCTCCTATGTAAGTCACCTTGCCCTTCTCAATATAAAAATTGAAATTCTGTGCACCAGTCATGCATGTTTTAAATAATGAATCCTCATTAGTTGCACTTCAAGATAAACCGATTTCAAATGACTGAAATTAATTCGTCCCCTCGTACATGAATAACTTCAAATTTCAAGATCGCGTCTCATCGTAATTGAGCTCTCTCGTATTTATGTAGGGCCTACTCCTATGAATAAATAACAAAAATTGGACAAAGAAGAAATCAATATTGTGTATAAGTATTTCGTGAAAGGCAATTTAAAGGCAAAATAAGACAAAAATAATAATGAAAAAAGTACTCAAAGATTCGTCGTAGATTAAATCTTGTCGGGGTCTCACCAACGATAAATTTATGTTAGATGTTTGTCTTTAATTATTGTTTTATCATGTTTGAAACTCGACAATTGCACACCGTTGGATTGAAAAGGAGGGGGATCTCCAACAAGACCCTGTTGCAGCATCAACAGCAAAACACCAATACACCCGATGCAAAAACACAAAAGACGAGCATAGTATGAGACGAAAAAGAGATATACGACATGTAAACATCAAACACAAAAGACTACACATAAATCGACGAGACCAATGGGCAACCGGTGCCGACTTTGGACGGCCATCTGACCTTTCGCTTTCTTGTGAGATTGTTTTGCTGGGTGAGTGCAGGGTGTTCACGCTGGAGATTCTTCCGTTTTCTAACTCAGCCAAAATTGAACAGACACTTGGTTATGTTGACCAGTTTCTGCATGGTCTTCTGATAGAATACGGTTTGCCCTTTCTGTCACTTTATAACTTACTGGCACCGTCTTCTATAAATTGTTTTAGCGTGCCGCCAACTCGTGCAATGAGTGAATGAATTTCAAACACAAAAGAGGCAATATCATAACACTAAAGAAAAACGACTCAACGCTATCGAAAATCAAATTCAAGGTAATACATCTCTATTTTTCTACTTCTATTTCATGCACTGTCGTTTGGTTTTTTACTAATTCTTTTATCTGGTCGTGTTGGTCGTTTTGGTTTTGTTGTTGTTTTCGTTGTTTCCACGATAGAGTTTTAAGAAGAAGGTGTAATCGTGATTTATTATCATGTTTGAATTGCAGAATTCATGTATTAGTACTAGTAGTTTATTTGGTTCTTTAATTTCCTCTGACTCTGACTTGGATATTAAAAAAAATAGAAAAGCGGAACTGAAATCGATTTCAGTTCCGCATTTCTGAAACTATGGCTTCAAATTTGTAGTTAAAATATTGCGGGTATATACCATCAGGTTTGACTACATTTATGAGGTATATAGTGTGCAAGCAATTTACAGTTTGAATGCCATATGGTGCATGATCAGGGATTCTCTCTTCATTCGTACGTCGTCAACACAATCAGCTGAGCGAGAAGTCTCCAATAAAAATAAAAGCAAATCAAGCTATAAATTGAAACCTACCGTCTGTAAACGTGAGTCTTTTGAATTTTACTACATCACGATAATAATTGTTTGCTCCATTGTCTATGTATTAACCCCTAAAGACTCGAAGAAACCTCTTCCTTTGAATGTTTAACGTCTTCAAATGAAATATAGAAGGTAGGAATCTGAGATAGCTAGTCCTGGGACTCACCAATTTTGGAAATGTTGTGTCCCAGGAAATTGTTTCGAGTCCCATTGAAATTTTGGTATGTCCCAATGTATCGAAATGTATTGCATCAGTAATGTGTTTCTTATTTCATTTCACCGATAAATATCATCGAAATTAATGGAGTTTAACATCTTAGCACCATCCCTCCAATGCTATTTCGAACATAGATTTTATTTGGATATGCTACTGAATCGAGCCTACAGGAAATTTGGAGCCGCGCACTCTTTGATGTAAATGTACTCTAAATGTAAATTCAAAAAAGAGGGCGCTACTGAAATGCTTTTTGGTGGCTCCGCAAGAAGGATCACTGATCAGAATTTAATATTAGAAACACGTGTCTGTGTCATGGAAATTGGTTTGGAATTTTCTTCAAGAAGGTATAGAGTTGGAACCCTTTGACATTATTATGATGACTTGAAGTTTCATAAGTTGGTTATTCAACTGGTTTGTGTTCCTCTGTGCTACATTAAAAGTAAACTGACACCATGCTGATGCGCAAATTTAGCAAAGTTTGATTTATATGTAAAATTAATTCTATTATTATTTTCTTGACAAAGAGGCCTTTCACATACTTGCCAGATTTTTTCAGTCACTCTGGGACATTGATGAAACAATCTGGGGCAAATGAAAAAAATCTGGGACAAATGAAAAAATTCTGGGACAAATGAAAAAATTCTGGGACAAATAAAAAAAATTCTGGGACAAAAATTGAAAAATTCTGGGACGCAATCCATGATATTTTTTTCTGACTTATAGATGAAATGTTATCATGTTTCATGTACCCAATCTAGTCGTCTCGTAATCCCGTGTCTCGTGACGTATAAGCATAGAGCAATAGAGCCTCATTGCTTTTCTTTCGGGTAGGTATCTTGAATTGGTCTAAATTTCGATACATCTCCCTAAGAGGGGAATGTTATTGCATTAAATGTCGAAATATGTAGATTAGCATTAAATCACTTCCTAGTCGTATGTAATGACTCACTGACATGAAATCTTAGCTTACGTTTCTCTAGCGGTTGTCGGCGGGCATCATGAACATCATTATGATATCAATAGACTGGGAAATATTATTAAACATTCTTAATTGTACATGATTACACTTTCACATATAGTAAAAAGAGACTGAAAAAAGTTATGCACAAGGTTAAAGTTTTTGTGACTGACGGACAGACGGACAGACGGACGGACGAACCGGTTTTAATGTCCCCGCGCTTTCGCGAAAGCGGGGGACAAAAATAAAAGTATACACACTTATTCTATCAGAACAGAACAGCCTTTTAATTTCTCCACGGCACGTGGCCGCGACGTCAACGGGTACAATTGATTTACAATTTCATTTAAAACTAGAAAGGTTTCTTGTTGCGGTTGCAACAAGAGTGTCTTCCTGCTATACAATTTTTGGTTTGGAAATATGAAGGACGTCACATTACATGTATTTATATTTTATATTTAAGTTTTCAAATAGCAGTAATATTAAATTTTCAAACCGATAATTGTTGGTGAGCAACCATTTGATTTGGGGGGGGGGGGGGTTAGGAATTCTATTGCCAGCCGGTAAAATTTTTTCAGCAATTTTCTGAGCAGGCCATTTTTTCAGCCATTACCAGAGTCGGAGAAAAATTTTCGCCGGTTCTTCGGGCCGGATTTAAACAAATTGTCAAATGTTGTGAATGTCTGTGTAAGTTAAACTCCCCGCTGTTACAGAGTATGAGTTAATGACCGTTCCTTCAGATGTCTCTTTGCAATTAGCGAATTTCAGACAGATTGTATGATGTTTAAATAGAACCTTTTCTAGATTTTTGTGCCTATGCGTATTAGGTATCTGGTAGATACAGCTATGTGAACAGTTTGTATTTATATTAATTAATTTTTTGACTTTAAATTGTCTGGCACAAAGGGCCAGCAAAAATTTCCATATCATGCAATGTATCCTTACTTTTGCATGGTCCGGGAAAAAAAATTGCCGGCCCTTTGGGCCGGAATATTTTTTTCAGCATTTTTCAGAGCCGGGATTTTTTTTTGCAAATTTTTCCTGCCCCCTTCCCCCATAAAAAAAGGCGAGCTCGTAGCTGTAGAACCAATTTTCTTGAGAAGAGAAATGGTAATAACAAGTTACGTTCAATATATATATATAAATACCATGAGGTTCTCGCTGTGCAGGTTCAAATTTGGACCCCCCCCTTTCCCTTTTTTCAAAGTTTATTTTGAATTTCCATCATGGCGACATCGTTCAATATAAACAAAACTGTTTTCGAAAAACGAGGAGAGGGAAGAATGTTGGAGAAATTGTTCATCAATTTGTAAATAAACCAACCGAAAATTATGTTCGAACGTTTGCTAGAATTAGAAATTAAACTTGATGTTCAAATTATAGTTATTGAAGTTTAGAAACAGGTTTGTAGGTTAAAAATCGGAATCAAACTACCACTTTTTGTGTGTAAATTCTGGTTTGTAGCTGATCTCTTCTAAATTAATCAACTGTTTTAAAATCAAATTGTGTATATCGAAATGTATTTATGAAATGCATATTCATCATTGCCGTGAAATCGGAATTTGAAAATCTCAACACTGCTTTTCTCGAGTCGGACTCGGACTACCAATTTTAGTGTGCGCCCGATCTGTTGGCGTGAAGGTGTATCGAAATACCCAACTCAAAATTTCGATGCTCATATCTTTTCAACAGTAAGAGATAGGAAAAATCAGAAAGACTAAATAAGACAAATATATGGATAAAAAATAATAATATTGAAATTTTTAGGAAACTTCATAAGCTTAATTTTTGTTTACTATTATAAGCAAAAAAGTGTCTTCCTCCTATGAACTTCTGAATTTGGAAATATGAAGGACGGTGAAGGACGTCATCGTAATAAATCGTTACAGTGTGCATCTAGCATTTCATATCTTGCATGGCTGTCGACTTTCAAAAAGAATGGAAATTGTAGATAGCAAAATACGAGATATTTAAGCTTACAAATAGCAAAACATGAAATTTTCGGTCCTTTCGAGTAATTCGACGCTCCCGTCAAATATTTGAATCAACTAAAAAACATGATAAAAAAATAACAGAGACTAAAAATAAAAAAGACCAATCTAGCTTTTACTCCAAACGTAACGTTGGAGAACTTTCATTGTCCTAGCTTACAGGGTTCTTGAGAAATCGCTGATCCAATTTTCCACGGTTACGAAAACAATAGGTCTTCCGACGGAAGTCGGAAGACCTAAATATCTACAATGCGCGAATAAAGTCTCGACGTTTACCTACATGTATACCCGCTGATTAGCCGTTAATGTAAAATTACTGGTAACACCACGCTTTAATTACTGGACCCAGGTGTGATCACTGAATATCTAAAATGTTTTAAGACATAATTTTCCTTTAAGATAATACTGTAGATACATTATACTCAGCGATCGGACATGAGGCACGACGAATATATTTTGCAGAAAAAAGTCGAGTCGGCGGAAAATTATAGTGTGTGGCGGTATCTGAGAAACAACGAATCTGCCGTATATGATCGTGTTAGCCAATTTTTGGCTTTGTCTTTTATTGCCATATGAAAGAAAATCCCCCCCCCCCCATACCGATCTTACATATTGAACATGTTGATGTTTTGCCTTTATCTACTTCAACTGATTTAGGAAAACAGTTAGAGGGCACTGTCCTCTTTCATTACTGAGATTTTTTCCTAATTAAAGGGAAAAATTATGTACACAATTGATACACCCTACTAATCGTATGATATGTAAAATGACTCTCAATTCATTAAAAAAGGTTAGAAAAAACATCAATTGCATTATCTTCAGTCCAGTTATTAATCCTTTGCCATGTTTGTGGGATTCCAAATCATTCGCAAATATAACGACAATTTGTATCTGATGAGAATTTCTGGTTATACAATTTAGGGCTTTGGTATTTCACATGAGCATTCCTTGTGACAAATTGTTTTTACTCCTACCATAAGTTTAACCTAGTCACCTTGACCCAAACATTTGACCTCCTCTTTAACAAAAATAACAATATTTTACAGTCATCAGCATTCCTCATGATAATACCTGTCTACGCTCTATTAATTCTTAATTCTATAATTGATAGGGCTTTCACATTTCACATTTGCGTTCCTTGTAACAAGACTTTGTTACAAATACCAAACTTTTTTTTATCAAAATCACTAGGTCAAAAGTCATAATACCAAATGAGACCTCTGGTCGTGAATAATTTATGGGTGAAATATAAATCATTACCCCTTATTGTTCATGTGGCATAGCCAAGGATAAAAACAACATTTTGCATAAAATAGATAACAAATATAGCTGTAACAGGACTAGTATATACATTACTGGTGTTAGACTGCAATTTGAAATTGATCAAATATACTCAAATATAAAGATAAAGATAAAAATTTAACCTTGACCACATGAACTTGGGACAAGGAGATGTGAACAACCAGCAATACTAAACTATAGTCATAGTCCAATGCGTCTCTGTCTGTCGTCATCCTCTTCTCTGGAACCGCTTGATGAATTTTAATGAAATGTGATACACAAGATGTACGAAAGATTTTCTACAAAAAATTGTGTTCAGAATCCATATCCGATAAACTGATATCCCTTGGCAATTGAAAGCTTGTAATAAGAGTGTGGATAAGCATCAGATGAGCATTGTGACCCTTTGGGCTTCTTGTTTATTTTGTATGGTACAGGCTGCTTTCCATTTATTAGTTTATCATCACTTTTAATTGGTTGAAAAATAATTAGCATTTGTTCTCGTTGTCTTTGTTGGTTGGTCCCTTTTTATCATCTCATACGAGAGTGTTCCGCTGTGATAACTGCAATATCGATTGTTATGTTGGAGATAACCTCCTTATGTTTCTGTCAGACACGACCTTCCGTATCACAGTGTCAGTGCCCGGTTTAACAATTATACTTAAGAAAAATTAAAAGACTTGTCGTAGCTTTCGCTGTTAAATAAAAGGTTCAAAGTTTACATGTCTTCACTAAACGGAAGCATAGGTCTTACGGTAAAAGGCGAAACATAAAGCTCAGAAAAAGAGCTAGAGCATCGTACCTCAGAGATCTACTGACCATTGCACCCAACGGCGACATACATGAACTGTTTTATGCTCTCTCTCAAGACTATCTGGAAATTTTACAAAATTATTGTGAACTTCTTTTGAAATTCGGACCAATACAGGCAACAGAGTATAATACTTTGGGTATTTCACAACCTGCAATTTAAGGTGACATAATTAACAAGATAAGAAGGATCAAAGATAAACAACTTGACTATCGAAAATGCGTCAGAATCATCAAACGCTTTTTATACCGTGGATATTATCCTAATGTCATCAAAAGGACACTAGGCTTATTAATTGACCAGTGCATTCTTAAAACTTGCACTTTGACTGGGACGACGGGACTCCATGACGGGCCCTGTCCAAACCTCTTTAGAGAAGACAGGGCCCGACCACCTGTCCTCTATGAATATCAGTCGGACACCTCGGGTGATAACATATTTGAGCTCGTGGTGGCAGAACAAGGATTGTATTACGTACCCCCTCTTTATATATCCTTTTACATATTTATCATTGTTGCTTTGGCCCCTGCGTTTTGCGGTTTTGTTTGTGTGTGGTCACATGACAGTGAGGAGGTTGTTTTACACCATAATTGTACGTTCTTCGAGATCTCTTGGTAATCTGAAAAAGTGGGAGGGTTGTGCGCACGTAATCCAGGATAACCACACCTTTTGCTATTTCCGTGGCAGATGGCCGTCCTAAGTCGGCACCGGTTGCCCATTGTTCTCGTTGGTTTATGTGTAGTCCTTTGTGTTTGATGTTTCTGTGTTGTGCGTTGACCTTCCTTGTCCCTTTTGCGTCTCTTTCTGTGCTTGTAAGCTCTGTGTTTTTGCATTGGGTGTTTGGGGTTTTGCTGTGGGTGCTGCAAACTAGTGTTGTTGGATATCCCCTCCTTTGTTTCGTTTAGAATTTTTTCTGTTTTAAATACTAAACATAAATGTAGAAACAAACCACTGCAAAATTTAATCAATAAGAAGAACTAAGCGATCAAAATTTACGAAAATTCCTAGAATTTTTCGTATGATTTTTGTGAAACAGCATTGCAAAATCTTGCTGTCATGGCTCTTTGGGCTATTAAAAAAACAAACACCAAAGTAAGCTTGTGATCCATTTAATTTAATTTTCTTATATCTATTACTTAATGCCAATGCTTGCTGCGTCAAAGCTGTGAGTTTAGAGACGAACGTAGCATGGTCGTATTTAGATCTGCCATTTTGGATCAGTTCCAGTGATTTCTGTCTTATAATTCTCGCCTTGTAGATAAAAGCCTGATTGTTAGAATCTTTCGCTTCTTTCTCCAAGTAAGCAGTGACCAGATAGGACTGTTGTATGGCCATTATCTCAGTTGCTTTGTTTATCATACTCTGGTTTTTCTCTTGCTCCAGTTGCTTTACTAATGTAATGATACTCTCAATTTTTTCTTTGAGCTTCTGTTCGAGTGCCTGTTTAATGATCCAATTATGTAAAACAAAATAAACGTCAGTGATGTGATGACGTAAGACGAGAAATATTCCGTACGTAAAAAATCAGATATTTGAAGGCATCTTGTTTTTCTGTGGTATGTCTTTTTGTCGATTGCCATTGCGTTTGTCTGTTAAAACTATTTTGGAATTTAAATAAAGTCTGAGTGATGATGCATTCTCAATTTGAGATGAGTGAGTGAATGAATGTTAATGCCTTCAAATTCAATAGCATCACTTAAGAACAGATAATTTTGCAGCATTGACCAGACGTCTCGGGTACTTAACCCTCATCTGTGGTAATCAATCTAAACAATGTAATATGGCCGAAGAGTGTGAAACTTATTATGTGTAAAATGTACCGAAAGATGTAG
Source organism: Pinctada fucata (assembly GCA_028142955.1). NCBI lineage: Eukaryota > Metazoa > Mollusca > Bivalvia > Pterioida > Pteriidae > Pinctada > Pinctada fucata. The sequence goes on along the minus strand of AP027112.1, from coordinate 21,620,254 downwards.
CAGAATGGGTGGGATATGATGATACAGGACCCAGGTTTTAGAAATGTCAAGAAATTTTGATAACAAAAATTTTCAAATTCGTTGAAGAAAGTATCAAGGATCAAGTTTGTCGAATTTGGCTATATGCGCCCTCGGGGACTCATGGTCCACCAGCAGTGATACTCACCAAGTGGTTCAACTGTTTTTAAAACGTCTTCAAATTCAATAAAATCATTTATGAACAGATAAATTTTCATCATGGACCAGACATGCACGTTTTGGGTCTAAACCCTTTTCAGTGATATTCAATCTAAATAATGTAATATGGCCAAAGAGTGTGAAAGTTATAATGCTAAAAATGTACAGAAAGATGTAGCAGCATAGATGGAATATGATCCTACGTTTTAGAAATTTCAAGAACTTTTGATTACATAAATTTTCGAATGTGTTGAAGAAAGAATCAACCGAAATTGATCCAACTTGGCTACATGTACCCTTTGGGACGATTAGACATAAAATCCAAACTTAAACTAAACCGAATAAAGTGCAATGCTAAAGAAATCCACAAAGCAAACCAAAATAGCCCGGGTGATTCCAAATCTGAGTTCAGGTGCTGGAGAATGGTAAGCATATACTAATTGCTAACAATACCAACGAATGCTTCAATTTTCCGGCTCATTTATCTTCGTACTCTTTTGATTTATCACTTTGATTTTCGTATCGGTTATGAATGCTTGAAACTCTCCTCTACACCAAATCTGAATCCTTTCGTTTGATGTTCCAGATCAGAGCTTATATTTACCTTTTTATTTTCTTTGATTTCGTCACGCATATTCTGTTGCCTTTGCTTTTGCAAAACCATGTCAATGTTCCTAATTTCTATGTTGAGAAAAAAAAGTCATAATTATGATTGACAACGGTAACTTCTAAGGCTAAAGTCCTTAAAGAGACGTTTATCATTAAAATATTTTTTTCTGAATAAATGGGGATTGACAATTGTAACTATCTGTGCGATTTCAATTATGTGGTCAAAAAATTAACGCTCACCGCAAAACGCAACATTAACAAAATATGAGGTTATTCTTAATTTGAAATGTTATTAAATCATTTTATTTAAGGTCAGGGTGGCGACTTTTAATAGAAATGAGGTAGGAGAAAGATGGATAGGTTCATATGTAGAGGAACATCTCCTCGAACTATTCGGACCTAAAAATCAAAATTTGCCCGTCTCGTTTTTTTGCTATAGATGTCCATTTTTGGCCTATTTTAACATTTTTTTTCATTTTAGAGAATATCACATCATAACTTTACATACCCCTGAAATGCATGAAATTTCAAAAATTCATATACATCCTTATTTTTCAAGATTCTTATAGCTTGTGGATGAATTAAAGGCTATTTTGAGAAATTCTGATAAAATAATCAGTTCTAAGGAGAGTATTTTCTTATAAAAACTATGTTGCTGGTTGCCATGGCAACAATTCATTATTTTTATTAATAGCTTGAAGGTCGCCAGCTACACATTTTTTTTCTACATATATATCTATGGTATTGCTTTATCCCAAAGCAGTAAAATCAATATGTACCCAAATTTGTTTTTAGCAAATGACTGCTTCTATAAATAGCACAATAATTTATGCAAAAAATCAACATTTTGACCCATAAACATAGAATTTAACTTAAAGTTCGAATTTCTAATTATCTCACTTTTAAAGAGTGAATGGATAGTAAATATTCTGATGTTGGAATCTTTGGTAGCAGAACTCATGCAAAAATGTCTTTTTTTCCTGTTTTCAGCGATTTTTCATTGAAAAATATGCATTATTTTCATAAATATCCATTAAGCAATGAAAGTTTCAAGGAGTATTATTTTTTTCTAAAATAATGTAACAATCTGAGCTTATACCATGTATCGTTTATGTTGGTTTCAAATATTATGTGATATGAAAATAGAGTTATTTCCCTGTAGTCGCAACCCTAACCTTAATTCCGTCTTTTCGATTATACTTGCCTACGTTCGATTTGTGCAGGTATCTGACGTAAAAGCAGTGTGACGTAATTAAATTCCTTTGAAAAAGTCATATATACCGGTATAATCCTGTTTCCCTGAATTTCATGTTGGTTTCCATAGAATTCGATGACGTCACAATGCGTTGACGTAAGATACCTGCACAAATGGGAAGTAACTCTGTATTTTGAAAAGACCGAATTGAGATTAAATACATACTATATGTATTTGTTTCATTATCAAATGAAAAGAAAAAAGTGCTTTGCATCTCTGTATTTCATCGGTAGAATACAACTTCAATGATAAATGTAATCTTATAGTTCTATTTTTTCAAGTTTTAATACGATTGACATGGTCGATTATTGTATTTTAAATCTGTGCAGTAAAGAAGCCAGTTCATGACGTTTTATATTTTGTACTATCTTGTAGGAACGAGAAACAAATATAGTTACGAGAAAAAATTCTCATAGTTACAAGAAAAAATTCTCGTAGTTACGAGAAAAATTTCTAATAGTAACGAGAGAAATTTATTGTAGTTACGAAAAACAAATCTCGTAGTTACGAGAACAATATCTCGTAGTAAAGAGAAAAGTTTCTCGTAGTTACAAGAAAAAGATCATCGTACCTAGGAGAAACAATTTTCTTAGTTAGATAAACAATATTTGCAATGGGACTTCCACAATGTCCACGAGATAATTTTATCTGAAAGAGTGGAGAAAGGTTAAGAGTAAAGTCGGTTTGGATAATCAAGTTGTCAGGAGGGGGAGGGTTACTCATCTCAAAAACTATTTTTTTCTGAAAATTTTCTGTTTCACGGCAGTGATATTCATTTACCGATATTTCTTTTTATATCATCTCAATTTGTTTTTTTTTCACACATCATCCTCTGTGATTGTATTATTAAAAATGTTTCTGGTGATCAGTAAAATTATTTTAGGAAAAATTCAGAAATTACTTTAAGCATTATTTTTCATATGTTTTAGACATTTCCATTGAGTGCATTAAATTATTGAAATAAAAACAACATTATTATCTTAGTTTTATTTATTGACAAAAATTGATTATACTCACCACTTTCGACACTGCCAGAGTCGACATACGGAACGATCTTTCCCTTGGGAATAGCTTCACATTTCAGAATGATGACAACAAAAAGCGCTACAATTTCTGTACACCTCATTATAATGATAGGAATTTAGAGCCCTTCTAAACTTGAATCTTTACCTGAAATATATTAGGAAAATACGTATTTACCCTGGTTCGTCTTTCGGCACAGTTTTTGACAAAATAACTTTCACACTCTTTTTGTATATTGCATTGTTTAGATAGAGGATCACAGACGAGGGTTAAGTACCCGAAACGTGCATGTCTGGTCCATGCTGTGAATGTATCTGTTCTTAAAAATGACGCTATTGAATTTCAAGACGTTGAACATTAATATACAATTATGGACTTTTTACGAGGTGAATATGGTGTGATATTTTCTGAATTTGAAAATATTGACCGAGGCGAATTTGAGCTCAGCTTCAGGGTCCTTGCTGCTGTTTACGGAATGACGTTAATGACGTCACAGATATAAATTTCGCGCGTTTTCGATATTTCATGGTAAAACGGAAGCAAGTGTTTTCGCGGTAGTGATATTTAATGAAATCGCCCCTCACAGGTCAATATGATGAGACAATGACTCGTCACGTGACAGTTCTCAGCCAATGAGAGTGGGAATATAAACAGACTATATAATAATATACAATTATGGACTTTTAACTCAGTGAATATGATGTGATATTGACTAACTGTGAAAATATTGACCGAGGCGAAGCCTTTATCAGCCAATCAGAGCGTCCCTATTTATAGTTTATAGAATAATAGGTATTAATGAATGGAAGTCAAACACAAAACCGAAATTCGAATCCAAAATACATACTTATTGTTAATGGGCTTATAAAAAATCTCGGAAGTATAAAACAAATATAAGGAGGAAATATCCAATGATGAAAACAGTGGAACACACTCTCACAAGACGAGAAAAAGTGAAAAATAGACGGGCACGTTATCATTGTAACATAGATATTCTCGAAGAACGGCACTATATCAAAGAACAAAATTCATAGTGTCCACTGTTTAACCGAGATTATGATAGGTTGCACCACTCTGAGAAATAAGAATAACTGGATATTCTATATTGACGAAAAGTATAGTTTTTGAATTATATAAATGATGGAAGAAAAATAAATAACAAAGGAAATAGAATTTCAATAACTTTATATTGGTGGAAATTTTCGCGATAGGATTATTTTCGTGCTTTTCACAATTGAATAAAATTGGTACTATAGATTCTGAACATTGGCTGGTATCGCTGCTGGTGGACTGTAAGTCCCCGAGGATATCGCTCACCTAGTTTTACTGTTTACGCACTGCATTGAAATATATTCTAAATTTCCTGTCATATGATTGGACCTAAATTCCTAAAACTAAGGGGTATCTCCCTCATTGCATAGCTCTGTCCTTAGCTGGAGATTAGGCATAGTTTTTTGTCGGTTATGTGTAGAATTCAGCTCCTTGCGCCTATCCTCCAACGATTTTTGGCCATATTTTTCGCTAATTACGCTTCTGAATAAATCCTACACAAAATTTAGAGCCGCTCATTTTGGCAACATTGTATTGTTGATCGCGCCAGGAAAATTCACTTTGGCTTTATAAAAACTGTTTGACATGAAGTACTTCTGACAAGGATTCAATATCCAAAACACGTGTCTAGTACAATAAAATTGGTACTATAGAACATATATTTCAATATTGACAATTTCAACCACGTTGCTAGTATCGCTGCTGGTGGGCTGTAAGCCCCCGAGGATATCACTCATCTAGTGTTTACGCACTGCATTGAAATATATTCTAAATTTCCTGTCATTTAATCAGACCTAAATTTCAAAAACTATAGAGTATCTCCCTCATTGCATAGATCTGTCCTTAGCTGGGTTTCGGCATAGTTTTTTCGGTTATATTTAGAATTAAGCTCTTTGCGCCTACCCTCCAACGTATTTGGCAAATTGTTTTTTACTTAGATACGCTTCTGAATAAAACCTACAAAAATTTGGAGCCGCTCATTTTGGCAAGAGGATATTAATATCAATTCTCTGTAAGGACCAAAATATTTTGGAAACAGCATGTCATGGATTTTCATGATTTTCTCTATAAATGGTATGTATAATGCCCTGAATACAAAAATAACAATTTTTTAAAAATAAATATTCCGATTGCCATGGAAAGGAGGTATGTCTATTTATAGCACTAAACAAATGGTCAAATAAGTCATCTTTGGTTATTATGTTGCCATGGAAACCATTGTCAGATTTAATTGGTATTAACAACTTATAATCTTTAAAACCTCTATTTTAAGAAAAAATAACAGATTTTTGACATTTCTTTCAATTAGCCGGATCATATCAAATCAAAATCAGTCAAAAATTGCCGTAAAATAAGGTCAAAATAAAGGCTTATTTTTGTCAAATTTTAACCTTTTTAAAGCAAAAATAACACAAAATGTCATGCTGATAACACCATCACTGTTGTCAGAACAAAATAGATTTCATGTGACAAATATAATCACTGAAAAAGATAAGTGGGACCTTGTTTTGTTTTCCTACATTTTTAGGTCAAAATGGTTGCCATGGCAACTTTTCATTCGACTCATGATGACTATATCTTTCCAAATTGATTTTTAGCATGGTTTAAATAACTTAAATTGCTTAAGCTTTATGTAGGGACAACAGAAGAAATTAATCTTTATTTGAGCACTTCCAAAATTTGTCAAGGTCATTGACTCTAAGTTCAAGGTCAATTCAAATTATAGGTTCCAATTTCAATAAAATTTGCATTTTTGTTGTTATTTGTTGTTACTAAATCTGGGCTTGACTGTCATATATTTGTATCAAAAATACTTCTCTCTAAAATTAGGACCGATAGATGGAATAACATTTCGATTTTTTGTTCAGAACATTTCTCCTAAAAAAAAAGTCAGCCCCAGACAAAAATCATGATAATCTCACATTTTTTATATGTATGTATGAAATAATAGCTAAAAATCAAGGTCAATAAATAGGGGATATATTCAAAATCACTATGTATGTGTTTGTTTTACTCAATACCACATGAATTTTGAGTAACTGCCTCTCATATTTTTGAAAAATCACAGAATTTTGCCAAATTTTGTGAATTACATTCAAGATAACCTTGACATTGGGTCCTGTGACCTTGAAAATTTTTAATGTGATTTTTTAATCAATAATGCTCTTTTATATTCACTGATAAAAATGCTTAAAAATATATAACGGACGGCTGATAATTTACCATTAAATTACTCTATGTGTAATAGCATTGAACAGTATGTCACCATGGTGACCATATTTCATACCCTTTTGAGTAAAATTGTGAAGAGGTCCCACTCAAATTTTTACATTTTCTTAAAGATCGAGGATTAAACTTTCAAGATAACTGGCAGTAGAAATCAAGTTAGCCTGACATTTTAGATTATTTGCCCTTAAATTTGAGCAAAATGATGTTAAATTAGGAGCCTTTTCGGTCTTAAAAAGGGCCTCTTCAAAACAGGTTTTTGCATACATTTTGAGCATATTGACAAAGAGAATAGTGGGCAGAAACATACCTCTTGTGTAATATTTATACTATTAAAGATATCAAAGGAAAAATTAAGGAAATTTCAGTTGACTACAATAGTTGTTACCATGGAAACGAGCTTTGTGAAAATGCCATGTTACAAGTATTCTACTGATGCGTAAAATTTCAAACATGGTTTCCATGGCAACGAAAACTTGATTTGTAAAAACAAAGTTTATTTTTGTCTCAGTGCATCATATACACCTTCCACACCAAAAATCTTCAAAACTGGAGACATGCTGTTTCCACGTGCTATTGAAATTATTTTGGTCCTTACAGAGAATTGCTATTAAAAGTCTGTATTGTAGATTGCGCCAGGAAAATTCACTTTGGCTTTATAAAAACTGTTTGACATCAAGTACTACTGACAAGGATTCAATATCCGAAACACGTGTCTAGTACAATGAAATTGGTACAATAGAACATATATTTCAATATTGACAATTTCAACCACTAGGCTAGTATCGCTGCTGGTGGACTGTAAGTCCCCGAGGATATCGCTCATCTAGTTTAGGTGTTTACGCACTGCATTGAAATATATTCTAGATTTCCTGTCATATAATCAGACCTAAATTTCAAAAACTATAGACTATCTCCCTCATTCCATAGCTCTGTTCTGATCTGGGTTTCGGTATAGTTTGTTCGGTTATATTTAGAATTAAGCTCTTTGCGCCTACCCTCCAACGTATTTGGCAAATTGTTTTTTACTTAAATACGCTTCTGAATAAAACCTACAAAAATTTGGAGCCGCTCATTTTGGCAAGAGGATATTAGAAGTCTGTATTGTAGATGGCGAAAGGAAAATTCACTTTGGCTTTATTAAAACTGTTTGACAAGAAGTACTACTGACAAGGATTCAATATCCGAAACACGTGTCTAGTACAATGAAATTGGTACAATAAAACATATCTTTTAATATTGACAATTTCAACCACTAGGCTAGTATCGCTGCTGGTGCACTGTAAGTCCCCGAGGATATCGCTCACCTAGTTTAAGTGTTTACGCACTGCATTGAAATATATTCTAAATTTCCTGTCATATAATCAGACCTAAATTTCTAAAACTAAGGGGTATCTCCCTCATTGCAAAGCTCTGTCCTTAGCTGGGGTTCAGGCATAGTGCTTTACGTTATGTTTAGAATTAATCTCCTTGCGCCGACCCTCCAACGATTTTGGCCATATTTTAACTTAAATACGCTTCTGAATAAACCCTACACAAAATTTGCAGCCGCTCATTTTGGCAAGAGGATGTTAAATGTCTGTGTTGTAGATGGTGCTAGGAAAATTCACTTTTGCTTTGTTAAAACTGTTTGACATGAAGTACTACTGACTAGGATTCAATATCCGAAACACGTGTCTAGTACAATGAAATTGGTACTACGGAACATATATTTTAATATTGACAATTAAGGCGGAGCATCCTTCGGGTCTCAGATGCTCATATTTCCTAAATAACAACTTTTACAATATTTTCATTTCCATATATTCAAAGCTTTTGTTAAACCTGATATACAAACAAAATACAACTCTTGGTTTCATGATTATACCGAGAGTGTAGCGATTTGAGCTTTAACATTGGACCCTATTGGAAAATTAAGAAAAGTCCTTTTTATGGGTGATGAAATGTAACTATAATAGTTTCTTTTCACCAAGCCATATTAGTTTGATAATCTGAACAATATTCTGAAGAAGAAAAAAAAGGGTATCCAGGCATAAAATTTTCAGAATTCTGACAAGAGGGATGCTCTACCTTAATATCGTGAAAACCACCCCGCGTGTAAGTAATAACCAGTATAACAGACTTTAGAAAATACTCCTGATTTCGCCAAAATACTCCTATGCGCACTGATGCATGGTCATTTCGCGAGTTTTTACCCAGCGAAAATAACCACTTCTGTACAATCAAATGGAAATTATTCTCAAAAATTAAATCTTGCTGCGATCATAAAGGAACACACATTAGAAATAGGAGGGCGACGCGTAAAACAACCAAGTCGGCAAACAGATGGAAAAAACTATACCGATTTATCCAGTTTCCTCGTTGCGTGAGGGTACAAGAAGAGCCAAGAAGGGAAGGGATCTCCAACAAGACCTTGTTGCAGCACCAACAGCAAAACACCAAAAGACCCGATGCAAAAACGCAAAAGACGAGCATAGTATGAGACAGAAAGAGACATACGACATGTATACATCGAACACAAAAGACTACACATAAACCGACGAGACCAATGTGCAACCGGTACCGACTTTTGACCGTCATTTGCTATGCAAGTAGCAAATGGTGTAGTTATCCTGGAGTACGTGCGCACAACCCTCTCACTTCTCCAATTACCCAGAGGTCTCGAATAACGTACAATTGTGGTGTAAAACAACCTCCTCACTGTAAGATGACATCACACGAACAAGACCGCCAGACGCAAAAGCAAAACGGGATAATCCCTTTGGATACGACTAGAAGAAGACAACAAAACGATCAACAAAGAAAATAAAGTAATAGTGAAAATTGAAGGAAATCACATAAAATGAATATCAATGGATAGGAATTCTTTCAGAAAAGTTCGAATCCTTATAACATGTATAATAAATAATTTGAGCAATATCTAATTTAGTCAGTTAGATTGAAAAGATGCGTTCACTAAAGCAAAATTGTGAACATACCTGATGTCTGGAACTTCTAACACATTTAGAAAGTAATTTTGAAATACTGAAAAATTAAATTTATACAAAATGAGAGAGAACATGATTCTATAAGGAGGCGTCACATGTTCAACCGTGGCGATACGGGATTTGCCATAAAAAGGTGATGGATATCATTATATCAGGGAAAGCAGTGAATCATAAATATATCCAAGTGCTTTGTTATATTGACAGATTGTAAGTTGTTTTAGGGTAAAAACTCAAGTCTAAACATATGTCGTAGCAACATATATACATGAAATCAAATCTCTGTGAGAAACGTGATAATTAGTACGTTCAGTTGATATTATTATCTTTGTTTTAAACCATTTGACTGGAGCAAAGAACGTCTCATTTTGGCAGTGAGGGCATTCCATGCCACATAAGTTCATAGTTTTCAATTATAATTGTCAATATCAAATTATTCGTTGTATAGTACCAATTTTATTGTACTAGACACGCGACAGGTTGATTCCTATCATACAGGGATATGGTCATTATCCATATTTGTTATACATCCTACTTAAAGTAAGTGTGTACATTTCTACGGTCTGAGGCCAAAGACTGCCCCCCTACATATTTACATATATAATTTAAGTAAGATGCGTAACAGGATCATACTATATAACGAATTTCAAAACCTTTTTGTAACGCTTTCTTTGTTATTGTTTGTGTCTCAAAATTTAGTGACCTACTTTTGCGTCAAGTAGGATTGCCGCTTGAACATCATACTGCGACGACATTGACTGAATTAAGTAAGAGGCGTTAAAATGAAAACAAACTAATTTTGTGATGCAAACCATTTAAAAGCAAAGAAAATGTCGCACCATTCATACGTATCACCTCTTAATATGAGAATTTGATCATATTCTATTTTCTGATATCTTAAGTTTTAGATAATAAGATAGTAGGGCTAATCAATTTCAAACGAAATTTGGGAATTTTGTATGTTTTAAAAGGATATATAATACAATATTCAACACGGTCTTTTCGGTACAGCTTAGATAACGGGTGTTGCCAGCATGCAGGTGATGCTTACTCTCCCCGGGCACCTCGTCTCGTCTCCATCGGGGATTCGCGTTTATATCATCTAATGATTTAGTTTTTGTTCGGGTTTATGTTTTCATGGTTTTGTATACCAAATGCTTGCATTTTAAACGTGATCGACGTCTTCAACTTCAGTACTAAAAATAACTTTCCGCGTACTAACATTCCGTCATCCCCAGCTTAAATTGTATTCGTATTGTAATTCATACGACATTCAAGAGCAAGGTAAAAGATTTTGCTCTAGAGGCCAGGCAACTAAACGTCGTCGTTGTGTATACATGTCTTTTGTGTTGCTTCTTTCGTTCTTTGTGTCGTTTTTTTTCGGATCATTTAGACTCAATGCAGAGTTTAGTATTTGCAAATTCTTTATGTTAATGTATCTTTTCCATTCGTTCCATATTTCCCGTTCGTTCCATCTTTTCCTTTGTTCTGTTTGGCCTTTTCTGTTCCAATTTTGTTGTTCATACGTGTTTCCATTTGTTTATCACGGTAGTAAAGCAGTGTCTTATTTGTTAACCTGTTTAAACCATGCGATGTTGTTGTGTCGCCTGCGAGGCATAGCGACACTTAGGGATCACTTTGTCCGTTGTCCATCTGTCCGACCGTCTGTCCGTCCGTCCGTCCGTCCGTCCGTCTGTCAGTCCGTCTGTCTGTCTGTCTGTCACACTTTGGGTGTCACAGCCCATAACTTTTGATTGGTAAGTGATAGGGCCTTGATATTTCACATGTGTATTCCTTGTGACAAGACCTTCCTACACATACCATAAGTTTTGACCTAGTGACCTTGACCTACATATTTGACCTACTTAAAAATGTTTTTAGAATGGATATATCTTTTGATTGGTAAGTGTTAGGACTTTGATATTTCACACGTGCAATCCTTGTCGCAAGACCTTTCTACACATACAGTAATTTTTTGACCTTGTGACCTTGACCTAGATATTTGACCTACTTTTGAAAAAAAGATAAGATTCGTTATTTCTTTTGATTGGTAAGTGAAAGGGCTTTGATATTTCACATGTGTATTCATTGTAACAACGCCTTTCTACACATACCATAATTTTTTACCTATTGACCTTGGCCTACATATTTGACCTACTTAAAGAAAATTAAGATTGTCTATATCGTTTGATTGGTAAGTGAAAGGGCTTTGGTATTTCACATGTATATTCCTTGTGACAGGACCTTTCTACACAGATCATAATATTTGACCTTGACCTAGATGTTTGTCCTACTTTTCAAGAAAAGTAAAATTGGCTATATCTTTTGATTGGTAGGTGATAGGGCTTTGATATTTCACATGTATTTTCCTTTGAACAATGCCTTTCTACACATACCATAATTTTTTTATCTTTTGACATTGACCTTAAGCTATTTGACCCTTTTTTTCTAAGAAATGAAGGTTGTATATATCTTTTAATTGGTAGGTGATAGGTCTTTAATATTTCTTATGATGAGACCTTTTTGTTGCCAATTTTTACGCAGTGACCTTGACCTAGATGCTTAACACTCTTTTCTGAAAATTTGAGAATGACCATATCTTTTAATCTGTAATTAAGAGGTCTGATATTTCAAATGAATTTAAGATACAAATAATTTTGATCCACTTTCTAGAATAATAATCAAACCGCTTCGCAGGCGACACAATCATTTTCTTGTGTTTGTTGTTGTGTTTTGTGTGTCTGTTGTGTTAAATGTTGTGTTGCTCGGTCCTAGGCGATGTTGTCTTGTGTTTGTTGTTATGTTCTGTATGTATGTTGCGAGTGTTATGAACCACTAAGTTTTTTTTCCATTACTCTTTTTCTTCTTTCTGGTATTTTTTCATATTTTTATATTGATTACCTCCTATTGTTTTTAAATTTAAATCATAAGTTTGTTGTAAGATAGTACGCTTATTTATGTCTTGTGATAGAAATGTATAAATTACCAAGAAACTTTTAGGACAAGGTTTTTGCTTTCACAAGTTAGTTAAGAATTTTTGGAAACTTCACAGAAATATTGTCGACTTTATTTTTAATTTTGGCCCAAACAAGCAACAGAGTATTTTACTATGAGTACAACTTGCCTTTTATGGTGACACAATTGACAAAATAAAAAGGATCAAAGGCAGACAGAACTATACCATCGAAAATGCGTCAGAATCATCAAACTCCTTTTATACCATGAATATGATCTGCTGTTACCAGACGGACAATTGGGTTAGTGTTTGACCAATCTACAGTCTTATATCAGCGCATTCTTAAGAATTGCACTATGACTGACTGTGACGACAGGACTCCATGACGGGCCCTGTCCAAACCTCTTTGAGAAGACAGGGTCCAGATCAACCGTCCTCTCTGAATGTCGGTCGGACTCCTCGGGTGATAACATGCACGTCCATTAACATATCAATCTGTGTGTTGCTGGGGCCCCTGCGTCATGCTATCTTGTTTGTATGGTCATCTTACAGTGAGGGGGTATTTTTCATCACTATTGTGCGTCTTACAGTCCTCTTGGTAACCGGAAAATGAAAGGGTAGTGTGCATGTAATCGACACCCGTTGCCAATTGATCTCGTTGGTTTATGTGGGATTTTGTGTTTGATGTTTCTGTGTTGTTTTTGATGTTCTTTCTCCTTATGCATCTCTTGCTGTGCATACTGCATTTATGTGTGGTCTTTTATGTTTCATGTTTCTATGCCGTGAGTTCGTGTTCCTTGTCTCTTTTGCGTCTCTTTCTGTGGGTGTCTGCTATGTGTTGATTTATTTGCATTGGGTGTTTTAGTGTTTCGCTGTTGGTACTGCAACCGAACGCTGTTGGAGATCCCCTCCTTTCTTGTGTTATAGCATGTCTTTTCATTTTTAAAGGGAGAAACTCATACCAATGCCTGAATGTTACAACATCCATGTATTACATTTTCTATCACATGACGGTGATTTCCTAGACTACCGCTTTAAGGTATTTACACATTTCTACTCTGGTACGCTAGGGCATGCTAGGGCATGCTTTCAAAATTTGGATTTTCAAAGTAGAATTTACAAGTTACTAAGAAACTTATAGGTAGAGGTCCACTTTCATAAACTAGGGAAGCAAGTTCATAATTTCTAGAGAGGAGTATATATGGCTTATATAGTTAAGTGGCCCTCTAAAATTGACTTCTCCAAAATTGTATTTTTTTTAGAAAGTTCAGTATTTATATTTTGAGAAATCTAGCTACTACTCCTCGATTTGTAAGACATTTTTGATTTTGCATAAAGATCCTGAAAACCGGTGATTTAGTCAATTTTTCACGAAAAATAGTATAATTCTTGATTATTTTCATTGAGATAACATCGAGTGGGATCGTGAACAACTTTCCTTTTGCATACACTTAGAGACGAACAAAAGTAACAACATATCAAAATAAAAAAAAGTTGTTCAGAAGCTCACTCGATACTAACTGATAGGAAGTTTGTCGGAAATGATCCCCAAAATGACGTTTTTCCAGAAATTTGGCATATTATACCATTTTTGAAGTCCAAATTCTATGAAATTGAGAAAGGAAATAAAAGAATAAGCATCATTTCATAAGTAGTCTACATAGTAGAAAAAATATTGATACAAATTAATTACAGTAGATTGAAATATTTCTTCCAGAGGGAAGGGATGATAACAAATAAAAACACAAACACTCAAATACACAAATTTTCGGCCCCTTGGCCTTTATCAATTGTTAAAAACGATGATCGTCGTTTTTTACACTTGATTAAGACCAACGGGCCGAAAATTTGTGTATTTGAGTGTTTGTGTTTTTATTTGTTTCAAATTCATTACTTTATGAAAACTTCAGATTTTGCCCTGAAAGGGGGCCACTTTACTATATAAACCATATATAGTCCTTTAACAGAGCAACCCTCAGCATTTATTCTTCAATTGCTACCAAAACATAGAGTATATTGCTTTCGAAATCACAACCCGCCTTTTATATCGTTAGAGAAGAGAAGGCTCCTACAACATGTCCTCTCTGAATGCCGGTCGAACTCTTCGGTTTATTGGATGCGCGAACTCATTCCAGACAGCAATGCAAAAATTGTTTTCGTACGCCCCCTTTTTATATCCACTTACTTATCTTAAATATGTTCATCTTTACGTTACCTTGGATCCTCCATTTGTTTGTGTGTTCATTTTTCAGTCAGGATGCTTTTATATAATCATTGTGAGTTCTTCTAGATCACTGGCTATCTAGACACTTGGCCGCCCTAAATTTGCACCGATTATCCATAGGTAAGTGTCACTGCTGGTGGACAAGGAGTCCCCGAGGGCACATGTAACCAAGTTCGATCAATTTCGGTTGGTCGTTTCTTCAAACATATCTGAAAATTTCTGTTTACAAAATCGTCTCAAATTTCTAAAACCTGGGTCCTGTAGCATCATATCCCAGCCATCTTGCTACGTCTGTCGTTATATTTATTAGGACATACTTTTCACAGATTTTGGCAATATTACATTGTTTAGATTGAGGATCACTGACGAGGGTTAAATACCCGAAACGTGCATGTCTGGTCCATGCTGTAAATTTATCGGCTCTAAAATGATACGAATGAATTTGAAGACATTAAACATTTGTACCACTTGGTAAGTGTCACTGCTGGTGGATCAGGAGTCCCCGAGGGCACATGTAACCAAGTTCGATCAATTTCGGTTAATCGTTTTTTCAAACGCATTTGAAAATTTCTGTTTACAAAATTGTCTCAAATTTCTAAAATCTGGGTCCTGTAGCATCATATCTCAGCCATCTTGCTACATCTTTCGGTATATTTAGGACATAATTTTCACAGATTTTGGAAATATTACATTGCTTAGATTGAGGATCACTGACGAGGGTTAAATACGCGAATTTCAAAGCAATTTTCATGCACCAGACACGTGTTTCGAATATTAAATTCCCATCAGTGATGCATCCAGCAAAGTGCTAAAAAATTTCACTATCGAGTGTGATATGTACAAAAGAACTTTGAAATATCGTACGATTTCGATTCTATAGTCAATGCCTTATCACAAATATAAAATCTAGAAATTGTAACATCCATCCATTATCTTGCAAAGACTTAAAGATCAATAGAACTATATTTTATTTCATTCACGAACAACATGCTTCACACATCATCACAGGTTAGCAGACGATACTGTTGAACATGATTATCACATGATCGTAAGGAAAGGGGATGATATGCAACATAACCACCCTGCACTTACCCAGCGAAACACACACACAAGAAAGTGATACGTAAATGACATCAGACAAAACTACAAACAACAAAAAATACACGACAATGATCACTAGAACATCATAAATAACAATCGAAACTGACGTACAGAAACATCAAACATTAATGACAACAGATAAAAGGAAGGAGACCCAATGTACACCGACTTTGGACGGCCATCTGCTTTAAGTAAACGGTGTGGTTATCCGGATTACGTGCACATAATCCTCAGACTTATCCGGATACACAGGGGTTTCCATATACGCAAAATAGTTGTATAAACATAAAATTTCTCACAGTAAGGTGACGTCACAAACAAAACAGTTACACGCAGCGGCCTTTTGTAACACAAATTCTGTGTAAAAGCATCTAAAATATTCTATGGCATGCGTATAGCAGTCTGTGCTCTGCTTCCTGAATCGAGCTCAAGATCAATCACCCAAGAAGTCTCACACCAACTTTCAGATAGGACAGAGAATCAGGACCCAGTCTTCTCTGGCGAGATTTAAGCAAGGCCCGTCACGGAGTCCCGTCGTCACGATGTGCAACATTGGGAAAGACACTGGTACAAAACTGTAGATTGGTTAAGTACCATGTTAAGTGTTGTTTTGATGACGTTGGGATAATATCCTCGGTACAGCTGGCGACAGACTATTTTCTAGCATTTGTGGTTGAAGTTTGATCTACCTTTGATCCTTTTTATTTTGTTTACTAAGTCATTGTAAAACGTAAAATGAAGGTAATGAAATTCCCAATGATACATACTCTGATGCTGCCACATTTTGAAAAAAGTACAGAATAGTTATTGTAAAATTTTCAAAGGGATTTTACAAGTTTATGATATATAAATCCTTGACTGATAAGATTCTTTGTAATTTGTCTATTTTTATCATGGATGTCTGAAACATGGGAGCAAGCTCTAGCGTAGATGATGAGCTGAGAGATGTAAATGCATTAGGATGGCAACCTGGGAACATCGCCATCAAGCCAAGGAAAATTACCTATGTTGAAGCCAAAGTCTTCTCTTTTGTCGTTTATCTTTATCTAAATTTCTCCGATATTGATTTTGATATCAAGATCCAATAAATGGTGTAGCGTTATCATCTGTGTTTGCTTTATTCCATGTTAACTCTGGTGGATAAATTTGATTTTTGTAATGGCCAAAATGTGGCTTATCAATATTCAAAACATTATCAAGATACCTAGAGGTACCGTTGAAACATTTCAAGTAGTAAAATTTCTTGAGTTTGTGCAGATTGTGTATGAATTCATTTTCGTATGTGCATAAAAACAAATCTGCAACAAGAGGCGCACAAATGAACATTTTCCAAAGAAGGGAGGAGATCTCCAACAAGACCCCGTTGCAGCATCAACAGTAAAACACCAAAACACCCGATGCAAAAACACAAAAGACGAGTACAGCACGAGACGGAAAAGAGACACACGACATGTAAACATCAAACACAAAAGACTACACATAAACCGACGAGACCAATGGGTAATCGGTGCCGACTTTGGACGGCCATCTGTCACGCAAGTAGCAAATGGTGTGGTTATCCTGGATTACGTGCGCACAACCCTCTCACTTCTCCAATTACCCAGAGGTCTCGAAGAACGTACAATTGTGGTGTAAATCAACCTCCTCACTGTAAGATGTCATCACACAAACAAGACCGCGAAACGCAGAGGCCCCAGAGACACAGATGAATATGTAAATGGATATAAAAAGAGGGCATGCGTAATACAGTCCGTGCTCTGCCGGCTGTAGCGAGCTCATGTATGTAATCACCCGAGGAGTCCGACTGACATTCAGAGAGGACAGGTGGTCGGGGCCCTGTCTTCTCTAAAGAGGTTTGGACAGGCCCGTCATGGAGTCCCGTCGTCACAGTCAGTCAGAGTGCAAGTCTCAAGGATGCGCTTGTACAAGACTGTAGATTGGTCAAGTACCAAGCCTAGTGTTCGTCTGGTGACATTAGGATCATATCCACGGTATAAAAGGCGTTTGATGATTCTAAGTTGATGTTCTTCGGAATTCGCACTCCGGACTTCGCACTTAAGAGGTCATATTAAAGTAATCATGTGCTATAAGAAAAGTAAAATCTGAACACAGAATAAACGAAATGAAACTTGACAGCTTAAAATATGTATATTAAGACATACAAGAAAGACTTGAATGCTTCCAAGCTAACTGCGCAAATTCAAATTTTGGAGGAAAAAGTCGTCCACTACACCACAATGTACTTGGAATTCGACGAGAGACGTCGTTCAGAAATAACTAATCATTGTCGTCCAGATACGCATGATTTTGAATATTGAATTGAAAGACGTTTAATATTTGAAGTACTTGGTGAGTGTCACTGCTGGTGGACCAAGAGTCCCCGAGGGCACATGTAGCCAAGTTCGATCAACTTCGGTTGGTCTTCTGTCTCTTCAACGCATTTGAAATTTTCTGTTACAAAATTTCTTAAAATTTCTAAAACGTGGGTCCTGTAGCATCATATCCCACTCATTCTGCTACGTCTTTTGGTACATTTTTGGAAATCATAATAAGTTTCATACTTTTTGGCCATATTACATTGTTTAGACTAAGGATCACTGACGAGGGTTTGTTACCCGAAACGTGCATGTCTGGTCCATGCTGTAAATTTATCGGGTTTTAAATGATGCTATTGAATTGAAAGACGTTTAACATTTCTCTAGGATCTTTGGCTCCAGAATATAAAAGTGGAGGAGGAAAGGTAAAAAAGATATGGCAGAAAAAAGAGAGTTGACTGCGAAAATTACCACAGCAAGAAAAAGAAGACGAGAAGAAAAGAAAAATCGAAAGGAAAAAGAGAGAAAAAGACAGAAGACGCAATGAGATTGGAAGACTTAACAACCTCCAGAAATCAAAATCAAGTGAAGAAAAAATCACCCTCACTCAGCATGAATTTCAGACTTTCAACTTAAATCGCGAGAGAAGCGGAGAAAATGATTGATACCAGGCATCAAGGAAAAGAATAGTCGACAGTTCACGAAACATTTCTTATGCCGAAAGGGTTGCTAATAAGTACGATCATGATCATTTTCCAAGACATGACCGTTTCGGCAAATATGATAGTGACGGAAGACAGAGAAAAGATAAAGACAAAGGAAGTGCTTTATTTGTAATGAACAAAAGCTATTATGAAGATAAAATTGATGAAATGATTAATGATAGGATAAAAAATTATAAAGCGATTGATTCAAATAATGACAAAATTATTATTTCAAATATCAATAAACTCTGTAATAAATATGATGAAATTCTAACCAAAAAAGAAATGGAATACTTGATCAATTTTGATTATTAAACCAGCAATTTCTGTGGACTTCCAAAAATTCACAAATCCGAAAAAAAAATAAAGAAGCAATTAAATTACAAAAGTCTGAATAACAGAAATAATCAATCCCGAAGACTTAAAATTCAGAACGATAATTCCAGATCAATCACGTACACACAGACTTAGTAATCTTGTCGATATATTACTTTAACCATTTCTTAAACACCTGGATAGTTATGTTAGAGATGATATCGATTACCATATTTCGTCTTCAATATCTAAAGGTACTATACTAACAACATATGACGTAAAAAGTTTATATGGTAATATTTTACAGAAGCCATCGAATTTTGGCTCGATAATTTTCCAAACGAGTTATATCATCGATTTAATAAGTCATTTATATTAGACAGTGTAGATTAATTTTAAATAACAACACTTTCAATTCGACAATAAACATTTCATACAAATCATTGGGACACTAAAATGGCCCCAGTAGTATATAACGCTGGGATATTTAAAACGGTCTCTTTTCCAAATTGTAGATACTAGGTCTTTTCATATGGTGGAGGTTTTTGTTTGTTTGCTTTGGTTCCTGTTTTACCCTGATTTTGTATGCCTTCGGTTTCTGATTTTCTGAATTATCGATTTTGTGCTGTATACAGGGATATGGTCATTATCCATATTTGTCATGCAAATGTTTTTAGATATTCTTGGAAAAGATATATTGATGATTTCATCATTTCATGGGACCAAAATTGGGGAGACATTAATGATTCATATCAAATTTTACAGAATATCCACCCTAACATAAAATATACGATGCCATATGGTAAAAAGGAAATTCCTTTTCTTGACATTCTCATCAAAATAAATAGTCAAACAATGTCAACAGATATATATATATATATATATATATATATATATATATATATATAAATATCCATTCCCGGTATAGTCAATATAATCAAAATCAAAGTGACATAATGACGATTAAATTTGTTTATTGCACTAAACGTTTTCGCCTGTTGGCTCTTCAGAGTTGCAATGAATATAAACAATAACAATAACAAAGAACAGTAGGTAGGCAGCGTCTATGACGTCATCATAACGTTACAGTTAGGCGCATCACGTACAAATGTCCCAGACGTTGGCGCACTTATTATTTACGTATATTGATGCTTTAAGAACAATAATAAATAGCTTTTTGTAAAGAAGAAATGAAATCATAGTTTAACAATTCAATTTAGGTTTGAAAATCTCTATGAAATAATCTTCTTTGGCTTTACGTAATTGTTCATTGTCCTCTTTTACTTTGTAAAAGGGGAAAATAGAAAAACTTCCCCCACCACACATATCAAAATGTCCGCTACAAGGAGTGTTTCTAGTGGATGGATCCCTGATCTGTTGTTTGTGTACGCGTACACGGTCCGCCAATTTCGTTCCCGTTTGTCCGACATAATTTTCGCCGCAGTTTGGACACGTCATCACGTAAATTAAGTTCTTGGATTTGCAATTCATTTTTGCGTTTACGTGAAATACTTTCCCATTTTTAAATGTAAATGATTGACCGGTTTGAATGTACGGGCATGTTCCACAGCGAGGGTCCTGGCATTGGCTAACGACGTGTGTTTCCGTTTCGGTTGTAAATCTGGCTTTGTGAGAAGTCTTTTTAAATTAGGTGGTTGTCTCCTGCTATTAATGATATCCTGTTGGTTGATGAGACTCCTCAAATTGTCGGACTGATGAAGAATTGGTAGACAAGTTTTTGCTGTTTTGAATACGTTTTATTTCTCGGATTGTGTGTTGTTACAAATGGAATGATTTTATGGCTATTTGTGTTACGTCTGCTTTTCTCTCTAAGTTCCGGTAGCGGTATTTCCTTTGCTCTGTTTGTGGCTGCGTCAATTAGATTTACGGGATAATTCTGTTTAAGTAGGAAAGACTTTAGTTCTTTTAGTCTTTTTTCTCTTCGATGTTGGTCTGAAACTATTGTACAAATTCGTCGAGACAAGTTGAACGGGATGTTACGTTTTGTGTGAGATGGATGACAGGAACTGAATATAAGGTACTGGTGTGTATCCGTACTTTTGTAAAACAGATCCGTAGTAATTCTGTTATCTTCAGTTGCATTTTTGGCCTGAATTCCATGTTGAATTTCTTTTGACTTATGAATTTTAGGAAGGCCGTAGAAATTACTTGATTTCATTTCGAAATTGTTTAGGTAGTCTATCTCTTTATCGGTAAGAGAATCCGCGTAAACAGAAGTGAATTTTTTAATTTTGTTCATTGTTCTTGCGTCTTCCGGTGACGTCAGTTCGTGATAAAAATTACTATCATTAAGTTGGTCCATAACCATTTTCTTATAATGTTCCCTATCCATAATACAAATTGCGCCACCTTTGTCAGCCTCTTTGATGACGATAGTTGCGTCGTTTGAAAGGTTTTCGATTGCACTACGTTCGCTCCTAGAAATATTATCTTTGATATTTTGATTGTTTTCAATTTACTATGGAACAGAGTGAAAAAGAGCTTCCTTTTCTCGATATATTGATAATTAAGGAAGATAACAGAATTACTACGGATCTGTTTTACAAAAGTACGGATACACACCAGTACCTTATATTCAGTTCCTGTCATCCATCTCACACAAAACGTAACATCCCGTTCAACTTGGCTCGACGAATTTGTACAATAGTTTCAGACCAACATCGAAGAGAAAAAAGACTAAAAGAACTAAAGTCTTTCCTACTTAAACAGAATTATCCCGTAAATCTAATTGACGCAGCCACAAACAGAGCAAAGGAAATACCGCTACCGGAACTTAGAGAGAAAAGCAGACGTAACACAAATAGCCATAAAATCATTCCATTTGTAACAACACACAATCCGAGAAATAAAAACGTATTCAAAACAGCAAAAACTTGTCTACCAATTCTTCATCAGTCCGACAATTTGAGGAGTCTCATCAACCAACAGGATATCATTAATAGCAGGAGACAACCACCTAATTTAAAAAGACTTCTCACAAAGCCAGATTTACAACCGAAACGGAAACACACGTCGTTAGCCAATGCCAGGACCCTCGCTGTGGAACATGCCCGTACATTCAAACCGGTCAATCATTTACATTTAAAAATGGGAAAGTATTTCACGTAAACGCAAAAATGAATTGCAAATCCAAGAACTTAATTTACGTGATGACGTGTCCAAACTGCGGCGAAAATTATGTCGGACAAACGGGAACGAAATTGGCGGACCGTGTACGCGTACACAAACAACAGATCAGGGATCCATCCACTAGAAACACTCCTTGTAGCGGACATTTTGATATGTGTGGTGGGGGAAGTTTTTCTATTTTCCCCTTTTACAAAGTAAAAGAGGACAATGAACAATTACGTAAAGCCAAAGAAGATTATTTCATAGAGATTTTCAAACCTAAATTGAATTGTTAAACTATGATTTCATTTCTTCTTTACAAAAAGCTATTTATTATTGTTCTTAAAGCATCAATATACGTAAATAATAAGTGCGCCAACGTCTGGGACATTTGTACGTGATGCGCCTAACTGTAACGTTATGATGACGTCATAGACGCTGCCTACCTACTGTTCTTTGTTATTGTTATTGTTTATATTCATTGCAACTCTGAAGAGCCAACAGGCGAAAACGTTTAGTGCAATAAACAAATTTAATCGTCATTATGTCACTTTGATTTTGATTATATATATATATATATATATAGAAAACCAACGGAAACACAACAATACCTCCACTTTAAAAGTCAACATCCCAAAACTTGCCCTAAGTCTGTATTATTTGGCCCGAAGAATTTGCACGATTGTCAGTGATACTAAGATTAAAATCATACGTTTAATTGAACTAAGAAAAGCACTTTTGCGACGCGCATTTCCAATTTCCCTTGTAGATAAAGGAATAATGTTGATTTAGCTAAAAAGATCCCTTTAGCCGAATTAAGTAAAACTAAAGAAAAGAAATCAGAAGATGTAATAACAACTTTAGCCGAATTAAGAAAAACTAAAGAAAAGAAATCAGAAGATGTAATCAATTTTGTTACAACTTTTAATAAATGTAATCCCGAAAATTTTCATGAAGCATACAAAAATCTTAACCAATTAAAAATTGAAAAACTAGAAAATATACTGATATTAAACGTCTTTAAATTCAATAGCATCATTTAAAACCTGATAAATTTACGGCATGGACCAGACATGCACGTTTCGGGTACTAAACCCTCGTCAGTGATCCTCAGTCTAAACAATGTAATATGACCAAAAAGTATGAACATTATTATGTCCAAAATGTACCAAAAGACGTGGCAGAATGGGTCGGATATGATGCTACAGGACCTACGTTTTAGAAATTTCAAGAACTTTTGTAACAGAAAACTTCAAATGCGTTGAAGAGACAGACGATCAACCAAAGTTGATCGAACTTGGCTACATCTGCCCTCGGGGACTCTTGGTCCACCAGCAGTGACACTCACCAAGTGGTTCAAATGTTAATCGTCTTTAAATTCAATAGAATCATTTAAAACCTGATAATTTGATGAGACAAAACATATTAAAAGCAAAAGGCAACCAAAAAATCTAGAACAGTTACTCACAAGTGCCAAATTTGAAAGAGAAAACAATTTAATTACTCAAGGTGTTTCTAAGGGTAAAAACAAAAGATGTAAGATATGTGATATCTTAATTGAAGGAAAATATTTTGAGATTAAACATTCAGGTATCTATTTTGAAATTAAAAGCAATTTAACATGTACATCTAAAAATGTTGTTTATGTCTTGCAATGTGATAAATGCAAGGAAGAATACATAGGTTCCACCAAACACTTTAATCAACGAAAGTAATATTAAAATTCCTCAAAGGAGGATTCTTTTTGTGTCAAAGCATATATTTGAATGTAGTTAGAGGAATTTTAAAGTAATGCCAATTTATCAAACAGATGATTATTCTATGATTACTATAAAAGAACAGATCTTTATTGATAAATTTAAACCTATGTTAAACAGAACATGATAATTTACGCCCACAATCCTTAAAACATGCTCACTTGACCAATTCATCTGATTCAGCACTTCCTATAGTTAGAACTGATAGTATTATTTATTTACTTTTCCCTTGAAGTAAGCATACGCTACCTAGGAGTGCACAGTACTTAATCTTACATACTTATCATGCTTTGCCATCAATGTATTGCATTTACCAATACTTTGTTTTGCACATTATTGTCTGAAGAGGCTATTGATACAGCCGAAACACGTTTAGCAATAAAAATGTGAATATAGTATATCGTTTCTGTGGTACTTTAACATTTTTTCGATTATTATTATTCTCTACGTTGGATTCTTTTGAATCATTTTTTTTTTTTGGGGTTATATTAAGACATATACTAGATAAACAAATTCTCATACAAAGTAGTCAATGTTCATTTGGATAACATTTACAATTTACTTTTGTGACAAAGTCCCTTCCAAGTGCGGTGTCCGAAGAGCGAAGTCCGCGAATATGAAAAATGTCTATATATTAGTACCCATAGGAATTCCAATAACTTGACTTTATAGAGTGTCACCAAATCTTACAAATATGTTGCCTAAAAGAAAGGATAAGGCTTTGTATACATAGTAACTCAGATCGAGTCCATAATTTGTATGATTTGTGTTCTACTGAAGAAAAGAATCCTTTTGTGTCAGAAGTACATTTAAATGTTTTACCCTCTCGATCAAAACACCATTTTATAAGTTTTGATAAGCGATCTTTTATCTTCTCCTCAGGGAGGGTGGTGTACATTTTAGAGAAGTCGTAGGATGAGATAGATTCGGCTTTAAAATCAATAACTATTCTCTGTAAGCATTTGCACTTTTGTGAAGGACGCATGGCACTGCATGTCTCAGAGTTTGATAAATTTTTTACATAAGGTTTGGTCTGACCAAATAGTAAAAAAAAAAGTTAAAAATTTTCTTAATATCACATCCGGTTGCCATGGAAACGGACTTTGAATATTGAAAAAATGCATTTTGGGCATTTTGAAGTCACATACATCATTTATACAGCATAATCTAAAACAAAAACTGATGAATTATCAGTACCCTATCATTGCTCTTTCAAATTAAGCAAGAATAATGTTGGATTTATGGTCTTATCTGTATGTTTCCATAGCAACAACACAGGTACCCTATCAAAATAGTGTTTTTGGCATTTTTTCGAAATCAATGATAAATTACCAACATTTTTGAGTTGTTTATGCAAATAAAACTTAAGCATTCTCATTGGAACAAACTTTGTGTTCGTTGCTACGGCAACATGAACTCAAATCGCAAAAATATAAGCAATTTTAGACAATATTTAGAGTCCTTTTTCACTAGATCATCGAATTTTAATTAAAATTGATGATAATTAATGAATGTATTCAAGTTGATCTTTCATTACATGAAAGAATTAAAAGAAGAAAGAAAATCCTTAAATAGCCCGTTGCTATGGGAACAATTGTGTAAAATTGCACATACACCTTTTTGAGTCCTTGGATAGGGCATCAAAAGTTAATTAATATGAAAATTTTATCATATATGTAAAAAAGTTGTGTAAGCCTGTTCGTTTTTTGAGGAAAAGGCTTCGAAAAACAGCAAAAAAAAGCCTATTTTCATATTGTATGTCCAAATTACTTTAGCAACCATTAATTATTTTAAATTTTTTCTTGTATTTTGAAAGAAAATTGCTTGATCTTTATTAATAGTGAATTTGATCTTCCTGGGATTAAAAATTTTTGTTTAATAAAAATAATAAAAAATGGTTGCCATGGTAGAATATGTTCCCAATAACTTTTTCACGGTTTTTGAAAGAGCTCTTTGTGTTATATACATTCCAACAATTTTTATCTGTTCATCTTGATGGAAAAAATTTAAAAATAACTCTGAAGTTTCAAAATTAGTTATATTATAGACCATAGTGACCGTTGCCAAGGTAACTTATGTACATAGCAACAAGTGGGTTTATCTCGAATTTGCTCATTTTATAATATAAATTCCATTTCCATATCATATACCCATCAAGAGAGATGGAAAATTGGAAACATACAAACAGCATTTTGAAATCAATATATAAAAATAAGCTTATCATGTTGTCATGGTAACTAGCCTTTTTGACAATATCAGACACTTTTGGTGAGGTTATTTAAAATTTTATGCTCTAATCTTTAGACAAAAATATTCCTTTAATGTCGTATATAGACCAAATAATAGAGCTTCAAAGTAGCTCAATTTCCCCAAATTCTCATTTTAAAGACCGTTGCCATGGTAAACAGATGACCTAGAAATAAAATTTTGCTCAAATTTACCTTTTTAATTAGTCCCTACTTATGTGTGAAATTTCACGAAAATCGGAGACCGTGCGTGCCAAAATTGTTTAAATGGTTACAGAGAATCGCTATTTCAAAATGATTTGAATTTGTCGATCACATCACCTGAATTCTTTATTGACCATAATAATTGATTTCGCTATCATTGAATGCAGTTTCACAATATTTTGATACATGATCTTTAATTGCTGTTAACGCTGATGTCAAATTCCTAGATAAAACTGTAGTAGTACAATTGCTCGAGTTAATAATAAATCGAAATTTGTAAGGAGATTTGTGAAGTTTGGGCAGAGAGTAAATAGTCGGTACGTCTGATTTCGAAATAGAGAGTTTAAACGAAGAAATTTCGTCTTGGTGCCTTCGTAAAATGTAAGAGAAAGTTTCATTCTTTTTTTATATAAGTGTTGGGTGGTAGAACGTTCCGAAAATAATACTGAAATGTAATAGCGCTAGAATCTACACCCTCTTTGGCCATATTTCATTGTTTAGATTGAGGATCACTGACGAGGGTTGATTACCCGAAACGTGCATGTCTGGTCCATGCTGCAAATTTATCCGTTTATAAATGAAGCTATTGAATTTGAAGACGTTTAACATTTCAAATGATTATAGTGTTGTTAGCCGCCTTGTCTGCCGGAGCAAAGACATACTTACTTGGCAAATCCTGTAGTTCAGATTTATAAATTTAGCCGATCTTGAGGGTGCTTCCAAATAAAGATGGGGATCTTTTTTTTAATTGTCAATTCGGATATCTACAATGTCTAAAATAAGGCTTTTCCAGTCATTGAGAGAGTTTGTTTCGACTCCTTCTAAACTACACCATTTTCGTAAATAAACGTCCAACGCCTCATTAAGCAACATCATTCAATATATTGCCACTCATTTGCATGCCTATACGGACAGCTGAATGACTTAACTTTCATAAAATGCATCGAAAATGTTTAATTCAAATTGACAAGCTATAATTTTACAATATTTCGCTGGAATAGTCAAGCAATGGCAGGCGACCACCTCGTGTCATGGGATTTAGTTGTACAACGTCTTTTGTGTGTGGGTAGCCTCTTCCTGAAGAAAAAAAGTGATTTCAAATTTCTTAAAGGTAGAGCATCGTTTTTCAATTTCGACCAATGTTCAATTTGTGACGGGTTCTGACGTAAGACAATGTGACCTCATTAAATCTTTTTATAAACATAATAATCATGATATTTGTACCACAGTTTTCCTGCATTTTACACTGGTTTTCATAGAGATCTGATGACGTAATGATTATTTGTCGCAGGCGTGTAGCCATGCAGGCGTACGAAACTAAGCAGATGCTTCCACATTGTTTAAAAAAAGAGGGATGTATAAAATGTCATTTTAACGAAGAAAACTGAAAAAGAATGTGTAAAATGTATTAGATTCCGGAGCTTCGCCCCTTGATTCCCACATAGACGTAGAATTATACTTCTATGATCTCTACAGGGGTTTCTTTCTGGATCCAATAGGAGGCCTCAAAGTGATCCCAAACACCATGACTGAAAGTGGCTCTACTTGAAATGTACACTGGCTAAGCGCCTGTAAGTGCATAAATGGGAAGTAAATCACAATATCGTTCGCAAATTCCGAAAAAAAGAAGAGGTAACCATGGTAACCTGTAAAATACATAAAATTTCAATCTTACCTCATCTTTCTAAGCTAGTAAAGGCCCGTGACCTACGCCACTACACTAGTAGAATATATATGTCTGACCTAATCTTTGAAGATTATCCAGTGCGATAGTAACGGCCTGTGATCCGACGCCTCTGACTAATGGGATATTTTTGGCTTACCTCTTCCTTCTCATTCAGTAGGCTAGTGACGACATGTGACCCAACACCCCATGCGTCCTCCTCCAGGAAAATGAGGTCGTTCATGCCAGCCTCAGCCGCTGAACCCCGGGCGAAGATCTGTAAAGACGTACATAATAACCATGATGACTTAAAGGATGTAGCAAGTATTTTTCGGTCTTGTTCTGTTTGGAAAATTGTGTAAAGAAAAAAGTATTTTAAGTGTCCCAGCAGAGAACCTATTGAACAATATTTCAAATCAATTTTAATACAAAATTATTACATGTAGACGTGAGTAATCAAAGTAATAAGTACATACGAATAAAAGAGAGTCCACATATCTTTTTGGTACATGTGGTAATAAAAAATATGGATAATGACCATATCCCTGTATACAGCACAAAATCGATAAATCAGAAAATCAGAAACCGAAGGCATACAAATCAGAATAAAACGGGAACCAAAGCAAACAAACAAAAACCTCCACCATATGAAAAGAAGCGAACTCCCGATATGGGAGTGAGACCAGGTGCCCCGGAAGAATAAGCATATTAAAACATATTTAGTATTCAGTACTTATTATCTTATATTTCAACCGGTATTTGTACGCCAATTTGAAAATGACAGAATTATATTCAAACGTCCTGATGAAAAGAAAACGAAGGAATGAACAGCATGATCTCTTGATACCAATCTGATTAAAACCAGGTCTCTGCGTGCTCCCGATTTTGTTATGTCGCGTAGAGGATCTGGTATAACCCAGTAGACATCTACGTGCAGGTGACCTTTCTAATTAACCAATCAAAAGATCGACCTGAGAACTGTAGACATGATCCGGGGCATGCGGATGCATAAGAACTTATCCTAAAATGCTGAGTTCCGACGAAATGACCACAGCGCACAGAACCAGCTGTGTGTAAACATTGGTTTACATTAGACTGCGAGCTTCACCTAGTTGAAGTTATCGTAGTCACATACAATGAAAAAAAAAACAGTGAACATACTATTTTGAAAAATAATTCAACATTGCAAAGAAGACAGGAATTAATACAATCTCTATTTATCATGTTTATATTTCAAAACCGGGAATTTTTCAAAGGGTTTAAAGAATTTTACATGCTACACGGTAGCTTGGACTCCCTTCGAATTATGCTATTTCATGTAGATTTTTACTTCGATCTTACTGCGGCGGCCTTATGCATGCAGTCCGAAAGGGAAATGTTACAAATAGATTAACGAAACAGTGACTTTTAATCCGTTCTTTTTCTACATAATTATTTTTCATTAATTCTCATTCGTGTAAATTGAAGGGTACTGATTTTCAACTCATAGAAAACCGTACTACGTACATATTTATGTTTGATTTTATTACGATAAGATATCGTGCTAAATCTACTATACAGATCATTATGACTCTGCATCTTGTAATCTTGTGTAGTGATCCAGATGTGTCCGTCTGATAAGACGGGAAAGCTGGCCTGTGGTCATTTAATTCTAATTATCTTATGTTGTGCAGAATTTTTGCATAACTGACTTGCGTTTGATACGCATATGAGGATTGGTTGAAGATTTTCACTTGAAACTTTTTTGATTGGACAGGGAATTTTCTCAGCAAAGGTCACCTGCACGTCGATGTCTACTGGGTTATACCAGATCCTCTACGCGACATAACAAAATCGGGAGCAGGTAGAGATCTGGTTTTAATCAGATTGTCTTGATACGAAAGAGTGCGGCGTGCAGTGCAAACGAAAGAAGCACAGTAGCAACGAAGCAGGAACGTCGCTCTTACAACGCAGTACGAACGAATCACAAATGCAAGCGGTGTTCCTATGGCGTACGTGCTACGTACAATGCGTTGCTGACTCGTACCTGCAGCGTACCTTTCTTATCTATGTATGATAAACAGGTTTCAATTTCTTATATTTCGTTTCTTCGAACATCGACGGCAGGTGCGGCTAGCCAACAGGGGATGCTTACTCCTTCCGGGCATCTGGTGCCACTCCTAGCTTGCTGGGGGTCCGTCGATGCTCAATTTGGTGCTCTATTGTGTGTGATGTTGAGATCATCGTCAGGATCTTCTTTAACATGGAGAATGTTAATTTGAAGATACAAATTAACGAACAGAAACGATAATTTGACGTGTGAATGTGTTTTTAAGATAGTTTGATAGATATCGATAGAAAAACTTAAGAGTGTCAGGCAAACAAAATGCCCCCACTTTGTTATTAGCGATTCACTGAAATATAAACTCGAAAAACTAGTTCACAATCACAGCTAAATTGAGTTTTAACATCTAAATATGAATAAAAAGAATTGTTTTATTTTAAAGAATACTACAAATTTACATCAATAATTTTGAAAAAAAAAATGTTTTCTGTACTATCTATGTTCTTGTTATTTCAAACATTGTAATATAGAAGCATTTAGTCCACCCAATTAGAAATAATTAAGTAAACAAAAGATTTTGTGATCAACAAAACAAGGAAATATGCACTGCATTTTACTTCTACAGGAGCAGCGTAGCTTCCTATACGGGCCAAGCACATTCAAGGCAATCATAGCATTTTCTTTCTCTGTTTGTCAACACTTGTCGCTAAAACGTATCTTAAAGGCATTGTACTACATGTAGATGATAAGGGGGATGACCTCTTACTTCTAGGTCTGGTTCTCCAGTTTCTGATTGGTTGATCGTTGATTGCCATTATACAGTATCTACGATATTGTATGTTTTTAGTCTGAGTTTTCATTTTCTGCGCATCGTAATTTATGCTTCATCCTAGTCGAAAGAGCATATTTTTAATTTTCTCTGCAAATTGTTTATATATAAATGAAACGGAAAGAATACAAACAACCACATCTACAAGAATCAGAGACACTCACATAAAAATACCAACCGAGAAGCAAATATTAAGCAATATTAAAATAGAAATGACCACACATTAAATGATGCTCTATACCTGCCATGCACAAAGTAAATATTGTACTTATCCGAAAAACTTCCTTTCACTTTTTCGAATATAATGCCCGCAAATTATTTTTGATTTGAAAAATGGAACGGCTTGACTAAACAATAAAAACATAAAACAGAACAGACTGCTTCTCGTGATAATAAATGAGTGTAACCAGGAAAAAGATATTTTTCTCTCTGGTCCATGTATAATTTGGTTTTTTCATCTGCAATTCATTTTATCAAGGACTTTCTAGTTGATCTTTTAGATAATCTAAGTGCTGGGGTCCGGCGTCGTTATAAAAGTTTGATTTTACTATAATTGTTGTATCGCATCTTGGATTCTTTAATATCCATCGTTGAAGATCGATGGAATGCCACAGGTAAGTGTTGGTATAACACATTGGTACGTCGCTCATAGTGATAGAAAAGCCTTTTACGCCGTATAAACTACGCACTTAACGCCTTGGACTTCTAAATAGGACGAAATTCGCAACAGACCCTTTCGTTTCTCTCGCGTAAAGAATTTTGGCAAAAATACTCCTCTTACATATACATGTGTATAGCTGATACGAAAATCACAGACTTGAAAATGAGCTGTTAAGAAAGACGTAAAACCTGCCATAAAAAGTCGAAATTTCAAAGTGAAAAATCTGAGAATTTTTTGGGGTAAAAATGACAAGTATCTTGGTCCAAAAACGAAAACGTTTTTTCTACAACATTATTCTCCCCTCGATTCAGAATACCACTTTCACCAAAGGTATATATCAATGGTTCTGAACCGAGGGAGGGGATGGCAATGCCCCACAGGTAAAAAATGTCAAAAAGGGAGGGGTGGTAAAGTAGATTAAATTGGCATTTGTTCTTTTCAGAACAATCTATTCAGAGTTCGTTCAAATCAGATATTGAAACAAATGAGAAAGTTGGCGTATTTCTACACCGTGTGTATGACGCATATAATATAACATATGGCTGATAATTATGGAATCCTGTTTGGACCGCTTCGTGTCATCGTGCCATCGCCGGCGATGTCACGATAGCGATGATACGATGGCGATGTTACGATGCTACGATGTTACAATGGCGAAGTTACGATGACACGATGGTTAGGATACGATGTTACGATGGCGAAGATACGATGTTCACATCGTGACATATCGCCATCGTGACATCGTATCATAGCCATCGTAACATCGTTTCATCGCCATCGTGTCATCGCAATCGTAACATTGTGTCATCGTCATCGTAACATCGCCATCGTCACATCGTGTCATCGCCATCGTAACATCGTGACATCACCATCGTAACATCGCCATCGTAACATCTTGTCATCGCCATCGTAACACCGCATAATTCTAAGCATGCGGGAGTGTTTTACTATGAAAGCCCATTAGTGCAACCCAAAATTATACTCCGAAAAGAGAACCATTGTCCAAAAAGGAATTTTTTCCAAAAAAACGTAGCGTAACTGAAAGAAAATAAAGTCATCGAAGTTCGTTAAGAAGCAAAAATAAGCATATGCACACGCCCCCTCCCCTTAATCTCGTCGTAGTAAGGTATTTCTCAGGCTCAAATTATATGCGGCGACTTTCAGAACATTTTGCAGCCACCTAACATTATTTGGGATAACTTTGCAGTAAAATTTCAAACCAGAGCATTGTTCGTGTATCAAATTCATGAAGTAACCCCTCTACACCTGAACCTAGCATTTTGATCGGTCTTTTTCTGATAATTATACCTATAAACTTCAGACAGGGTACCCTCACAGCAAAGCGGATGGTATTTGTGGTATGTAATAATTAAATCACCTCCCCTTCACTCGCCGAGTGGCGCAGCTAGGGTGTTTTCGACGTGGACATCTATAGAGGGGTCACCACAGAAGGGGATGGTTTGTTAGACCCGAAAAGCTGAATCGGAAAGAGTAGGAGTTTCTCCCTCTAGTTTGACGGAATTCGGGGCCTTCCCAGCAGATATATTCTGAAAAATGAAGGAAACTGGTGACTTCTGAAGCGTATTAGAACTGAAATCAGACTGAAGAGATCATGTGTATAGTGAACCACAGATCTAAATAAATATGCGAAAAAATAAAATCCCATATGCATATGAAATGCTATCGCTTTTTCGCCAAACATAGATGTACGTCCACATACAGATACTGAATAACTCTGCATTCCCAACTAAACACACACACACATTGATAGCGATCAGCGTGTGTAAATTTGAATGTATAAACCTACGGAAATTTTTATACGATGTTACGATGGCGATGACACGATGTTACGATGGCAATGACACGATGTTACGATGGCGATAACAAGATGTTACGATGACGATGATACGATGGCGATGACAAGATGTTACGATGGCGATGACACGATGTTACCATGGCGATGACATGATGGCGATGACACGATGATACTATGGCGATGACACGATGACGATGGCGATGTTGCGATGATTCGATGTTACGATGACGATTATACGATGTCACGATGGCGATGTAACGAAGTGAGCATCGTATCTTCGCCATCGTTACATCATATCTTCGCAGTCATGGCATCGTAACTTCGCCATCATAACATCGTAGCATCGTAACTTCGCCATCGTAACATCTTAGCGCCGCCATCGTGACATCGCTGGCGATGGCACGATGGCACGAAGGGGTCCAAAAAGGATTTCATAGATTAGTACGAAATCAAGCCGTTTTTTAGTTTCCGGATTGTAGATTTTGCCAAGTACATTGTGCAATACATTTGTATGTTAACCTCAATGGTAAGTTCTCTTATCCGATTAAAAGCATACAGAAATATAACAAACAATGAATTTGTGAAAAACAATGCATATTTGTTAATTTCGCCGCTTCTGTCATCAGTTACCCTTACCGCTGCCCCGTTAGTAGAACATCTTTCACCAAATCTGTTTTAAATAAAATACCTACTGGGAATCTTCTAATATTTTATTTTTCTATCTTGGCCAACTTTTTACTAAAGTAGATTCGAAGGACAACGCAAGAGAAATAATCGAGTGAAGCCCTCATATTAACAGCTTCTTTTTTTTTAAAGATTTTCAGTACCTTCAGACTCTTTCCTGTTTTCAGGATGACATTTCCGAATGTGTAAATGTAAGTTCTCTTTCCGTCAACAACTTGCTTCAACCTCCATCCTTCAAGGTCCAAGTCCTAGAAAATCAATCGATATGGAAAGCAAAGTCATAGTTTCACTTAAAATAAATTCTTCTGCAAACGTTAAAGTAAATAGATGCCTGCAATAGTAGAAATCAGTAAATGAAAACAATTTCCGTAGTTTTCCTCTTTTCCTCGTTATGTTGAAGAAAGAATGAGAGCCCCTTTTCTCTCCGATTGGACTCCCCAGTGGTACCCATAGCAAAGTTTTGAAACATCCGAATTCGAAAATGTGGCAGGAAAGCACAAAAGACACAAAAGGAACAAGGGAGACCAAACACCGAAGGTGACTTCAAAAATTATATGATGCTATTGAATTTGAAGACGTTTAACATTTATACCACTTGGTGAGTGTCACTGCTGGTGGACCAGGAGTCCCTGATGGCACATCTAGCCACTTTCCCTCAACTTCGGTTGAGTTGATCGTTTCTTCGACGCATTCGAAAATTTCTGTTATCAAAATTTCTTGAAATTTCTAAAACGTGGATCCATGTATAATAATAATACGGAAGTTTTCCAACTTTATACCTTCATGACGAAAATTTTAAACCAATTTTTCTGCACCAGACACGTGTTTCGAATATTAAATTCTCATCATTAATGCTTCCAGCGGAGCCACCATAATTCCTTTCAGTAGCGCCCTCTTTTATTTTTTGAATTAAGATTAGTATATTTACCTTAGAGAGAGAGTGCGCGGCTCCAAAATTTCCTGTAGGGTCGATTCAGTAGCATATTCAAATAGAATATATGTTCATTGGAGCATTGGAGGGATGGTGCTAAGATGTTAACCTCCTTTAATTTCGGTGATAGTTTTGAATGGAATGACAAGTTATCGAAATAGCAAAATAATATCTATGATGTCAAACCGATAAAGGGCCAAAACAAAGCTTCTTTCAGGCGATAGAGCTGTAAAGTAATTAATACACTTCTAAACATCAAGTCACGGGAAACGATTTTCACTGCTTCACACTGTAACATGAAATAAGCGTTTATAATAATAATACGGAAGTGTAATAACATTAGCAATTCTTAATAGACAGATTCATCTATCATAAATGAACGAAATGTCTAAACGATGAGGATGAAGAAAAACTTCAGTAAATGGATATTTTTGGTTCACAGCTAGCTTTGGCCATCTGAACTTCTTGCTAATATCAGAAGAAGGAAACCATAGAAAACTGTGCTATGCTCAAAAGTGTACAACGACTTTGTTGGTCTGTGTGATCTACAGGTCATTGTTGCGACAAGGCATAAATCTTTCTAATTACCTCGATACAGAGAGTGACTAAGAAATGAGCTCACCTGTCTATCAGCCCCGGAAGAGGTGTTTTCTATAAGGATAAATTTTCCCTCCTGGTTGACCTCAGAGATGGCCACAGAACCATTGGATGACCTCTGAATTGTGGTCTTAGCGGACACTTCTGCATGCATCATCTTTATGCTCCTGGAAGAATCTATATATATAACATTACAATTACTTTTCATTATGTTCATAACTATTGTCAATGTAGAGACACGCATAGAAAAAAAATAAAACTCCTCCGTTGTAGCTGTAACTAATGAAGAAGAAGTCGATGAAGTTGTTAACTATATTACGGAAGCTTATTCGGGTCAAACCAATTCTTTTTTATTATTTGATATACTAGCAATACGTAAGAAAGGAGGGGATTTCCAACAACACTTAGTTGCAGCACCAACAGCAACCCCCCAAAACACCCACTGTAAAACACTTAGAAGACACGCACAGAAAGAGACGCAGTGGTACAAGGAACGTCAAATCACAGAAAAACATAAAACACAAATGACTACACATAAACCAACGAGACTAATGGGCAAACGGTGCCGACTTAGGACGGCCATCTGCCACGAGAATAGCAGACGGTGTGGTTATCCTGGATTACGTGCGCACAACCCTCCCACTTTTCCGATTACCCAGAGGTCTCGAAGAACGTACAATTGTGGTGTAAGACGACCTCGTCACTGTCAGATGACCACACACAAACAAGACCGCAAAACACAGGCGCCCAAGCATCACAAAGTCCTTTGTGTTTGATGTTTCTGTGTTGTGCGTTGACGTTCCTTGTCCCTTGCGCGTCTCTTTTTGTGCTTGTCTGCTTTGTGTTTTTGAATTGGGTGTTTTGGGGTTTTGCTGTGGGTGCTACAACCTGGTGTTGTTGGAGATCCCCTCCTTTGTTTTAGGATCATACATGTATCCACGGTATAAAAGGCGTTTGATAATTCTGACGCATTTTTATGGTTATTCTGTCTACCTTTGATCCTTCTTATTTTGTTGATCATGTCATTATAAAATGCAGGTTGCGAAATACCCAAAGTAATATACTCTGTTGCTTGTATGGGTTCGAATTTCAAAAGTAGTTGACAATAATCTTTGTAAAATTTCCAGAGTGTCTTTACAAGTTTGTGAATGCGAAAACCTTGACCTAAAAGTTTCTTGGTTATTTGTAATAATACAATAATATGAAAATTCAAAAAATCAGTACATGCTCTAGCATACCGGATAAGCTGCGAAATGTAGATATCATAAGACGGTAATCTAGGAACATCACCGTCAAGCCAGGGAAAATTTACTATGATGTATCCAAAGTCATCTCTTTTGTCATACTCGCTTGTATAGTCTCTCCATTAACAATTTTGATATTCAGGTCCAAAAATGGTGTTTCTGTGTTTGTAACGTTCGCCTTGTTTAGATTCAGTTCCTGTGGATAAATAACATTTTTATACTTTTATACTTTTCAAAAACAGGATTGTCGATAGTAAGAATATCATCCAGGTACCTAGAAGTACCATTGAAACATTTCGCATGATCATGTTTTCTTTGTTTTTGAAGATTTTGGATAAATTCTTTTTCATACGTGTATAAAAATAAATCTGCAGCAATACAAAGGTCACTACATGTCCATAGTTAATATGATTTGTATTCTGTATTGGAAAAGAAATCCTTTGATTCAGATGTACAAATATAAAATTTCCCTCTCGGTTAAAGCACCATTTAATGAGTTTGGACAATTGATCATTAAATTAATCGTGAGGAAGCGTTGTGTACATATTTGAAAAGTCGTATGAAGAAATCGAATTGGCTTGAAAATTTGTAGATTTCATTTTGTCAATCACATCCCCTGAATTTTTAATAGACCAAAATAAGTTTAGAACAGTTTCAAAGTATTTTGCTATGTGTTCCTTTATCACCGTGAGTGCTGACGTCAGATTTCTAGACAAAATTGTAGTTGCGCAGTTGCTAGGATTAGTAATGTATCGAAATTTGTAAGGTGACTTGTGCAGTTTTGGTATGCAGTATTATGTAGGAAGATCCAATTTAGAAATAAGGATGTTGAATGAAGAAATTTCACTGTTGTGTTTGTTCAAAATGTTAGGAACACTTTCATTGCTTTTGATATAAGTATTTGTAGACGAAAGTTCCGAAACCAAAGTTGATATGTAGTAACGTTTTCAAATGATTATGGTGTTGTTGGCTGCTTTGACTGCAGGAGCGAAGACATATTTTTCGTGTAAATTGCGTAATTGGGATATGAAATATCTTTCAGATTTAGAACTTGGATTTTCAAAAATATGAGGATATCAGTAATATCCAATATGAGGTCTTTCCAGTCATCCAAAGAATGTGATTCGACCCATTCCGATTTACACCATCTTTTGGTATAGTTATCTAAGGATTCCTTTAGTTCTTCACGACATTTGATAAAATCTATCTTGGATGGAATTCTGTACTAATGTCCTTTCTTGAGAAGATTGCGGAGCTGCCTGTCCTGGATAATATTGCCAGCTGTTTTATATAGGTATTCAGAAGAAAGGAGGGAATCTCCAACAACACTAGGTTGCAGCACCCACAGCAAAATCCTCAAAACACCTAATGCAAAAAAACACAGAACAGACACCCAAAGAAAGAGACGCAAAAGGGACAAGGAACACCAACTCACAACATAGAAACATTAAACATTAAAGACCACACATAAACCAACGAGACCAATGGGCAACCGGTGCCGACTTAGGACGACCATCTGCCACGAGAATAGCAGACGGTGTGGTTATCCTGGATTAGTTGCACATTCTCAAGAAGTATGACTTGATTCAATAATTTTAGGATCTGATATTACTTTATTGTAGTCAAATACGAAGTTTCGAATAGGTTTTTTATACTTGTAACAAATAAGAGGAGGTTCAAAATTCTCAAAATATTGAGGAATAGCACTTTGTACGCGATGATCCCGAAAGATATTAGAGATGTTAAGAAGATCGAAACCTTTGTTAATAAATGGAATTTTTATGAATCGTCTTCTAGGGGGAATGTTTTTAATGACAGGAAAAAGGATATTCTGCGCGAATGCAACAATGATATTAAGTTTGAAGCAATCAGTATTTCTTAAGAATGCAACCTCCGCTTCATTCATGATAGATTTCAATTGAGCTGCTGGTACTGATGATAGAGCATGAAGCAGTTCATGTCTGTCGCCGTTGCGTGCAATTATAAGTAGGTTTGCTTTGGTTCCTGTTTTATCACGATTTTGTACGCCCTTGTTAAATAATTTCCTAATTTTCCATCTTCTTCTCTATGTTAAACGTTTTCGAATTCAATAGCATCATTGAAGAACAGATCAATTTGCAGCACGGACCAGACATGCACGTTTCGGGTACTTATTCCTTGTCAGTGATAATCAATCTAAACAATGAAATATTGCCAAAGAGTGTGAATGTCATCATGTCCAAAATGTAAGAAAAGACGTATCAAGATAGGTCTGATATGATGTTACAGGACCCACGTTGTAGAAATTTCAAGAAATTTTGATAACAGAATTTTTTCGAATGTGTTAAAGAAACTATCAACCGAAATTGGCCGAACTTGGCTACATCTGCCCTCCGGGACTTCTGGTGCACATTTGTGACACTCACCAAGTGGTACAAATGTTAAACGTCTTCAAATTCAATAGCATTATTTAAGAACAGATGAATTTGCAGCATGGGTCAGACATGCATGTTTCGGGTACTTAACTTCCGTCAGTGATCCTCAATCTAAACAATTTAATATAACCAAGGAGTGTGCTTAACTTCCGTCAGTGATCCTCAATCTAAACAATTTAATATAACCAAGGAGTGTGAAAGTTATAATTGTCTTTATTTATCATTTTAATCAAATTCTAGTATTAATACCAAATTAATAATTTTATTAGTAGTTTGATATAACGACTACTTCATTTGTTTTCTATCAAGCTTATAAATTGTACTATCGAATCAAATATTTTTTCATATCAAAAAAGTTATTTCAAATAAGAATTTGATGATTAGATTCGTAATTTGTTATGTCAAAATACTAGTAATAACGTGGCGTATCAAATTGGCAATTTGTTATAATAAATAATATCAAAATTTACCGTTTGGTCCTAATAAACTTCCGTAATTCTCACAGTAAAATGTGCTCCTTTCAAATTACATATTACATGTTGTTATATAATTCACATAATAAAAAGTACCGCTAGCAATTTTCCTCACGGAAATGGCACGTAATTATCAATTGAAGCATTACATAACAGGTATTCAGAACATAAAACGAACGTTTTACAAGTTGTGGCCAAAGCTATCTGATGAATAAGATACCTCTCTATTGATTATCTAAGGGGGGGGGGGGGTTCAAAGGGGGATTGGAGAATCCCTCCCCTTTTCCTTTATGTACTTATATAAATCCAGTGTTTTGTGCGGGGGATCATTCCGATGAACCATATGAAAATCATAAGAATTATCAAATGTACATCATTTTTGTTTTACCATTTCAGACAACATTTCATAAACTATTTTGTTCTTGTACATCGAATATTTCCTCATGTCGATTTAAGAAGAAAAGGCAAAACGAAAGAAAAAATTTAAAGCAAAATGAATAAATCATTTGTTTTGTGAAACACGGATGCCCCGCCGTCTGTCAATGGAAACAGCTGTAATGTAAAAAGTAGGTCAAACTCCATTGTCAAGGTCAAATATTTATTATCTATGGAAAGGTCTTCTCACAAGTAATACACATGTGAAATACATAAGCCCTATCTTTTACCATTATGGCAAAGGTTAAAGCTCTTGTGGTCAACCAGACAAACAAACAAACGGACATGCCAAAAATCTCCGAATCTCCGGTTACGGGGGCATAAAAACACCACACATTTTATGTAAATATACCTTATTACTTAGACTTTTAACATCGAGGTTGACAAAGACATAGATTGATCGTTTCAAGATCTTATTTACGTTATAACTTGAACCGAAAGGGGATGTGGCGCAAAATATGTAGGTGAGACAGGCCAATCTCTAAATCTCGTTTTAGAAATCATTCTTATAAGATCAGAACCCCACGTTATCAAAAGCACTGAAACTTTTTTTTATAATCACATTCTGTTTCGGATAACACTACAACCCCTGGGTTCAGTCTTTTCGAAAACGTAAAAATGAAAGTAAAACCGAAATTAAAATCACGCCGACTTCAAGCTGAACTAGGCTGGATCACTAAACTTCAGACTGCGTACCCTCTTGGTTTAAACGATCAAATCTACGGACAAGGAAACATTTCCTCAGCCTATTCAATCCGCCCAAAAAGCCAAACGAAAGACGAAACAGACAAATAATAAAACAATCAAGAGTGTATCGCTCTCCCAACGATTTACTTATAATAGCTCGTAACGACATGAGCTGTTACACGCTCTGTCGTCAATACCAGTACTGAAACTGAAATCTATCTTGGACGAAGCAGAGGTTGCATTCCTAAGAAACACTGACTGATTCAGACTTAATATCATTGTTTCATTCGCACAGTATAAACTTTATCCTATTGTAAAAAAATCTTCCCTAAAAGACGATTCATGAAAATCCCGTTTATTAACAAAGGTTTTGATCTTCTAAACATCTCTAATATTTTTCGGGATCATCGCGTACAAAGTACCATTCCTTACAATAAAGTTACATCGGACCCTGAAATACTTGAATCATGTCCTGCATCTTGAGAATGTGCAACCTCTAAATATACAAACCAGCTGGTCATGTTGTTACAGGTGACTTTTCAATTACCCAAAACAGTTAGCTCCGAAGGCTTCTTAAAAACGGACCTAAGTACAGAAACCCATCCAAGATAGATTTTATCAAATGCCGCGAAGTGATAAAGGAAGCATTAGATTACTATTCAGAGTCGAATCGCATGCTCTGAATGACTTGAAAAACCTCAGTTTAGATATAACGGATATTCGATTAGATAACTTCTATAAAAACTCTCATCTCTTTCAAAATCCAAGTTCCAAATCTGAAAGATATTTTTTTCAAATCCAAGTTAAGTTATTACCATGATAAATATGTCTTTGCTCAGTTGCTAAAGCAGCCACGATACCATTATCATTTGAAAACGTTACTTCATATTAACTTTAGTTTCGGAACATTCGTCTACTGATACTTATATCAAAAGCAACGAAAGAGTCTCTTACATTTTGAGCAAACATCCCAGTGAATTGTCTTCATTCAGCATCTCTATTTCTAAATTGGATCTCCCAATACTTTATTGCATACCAAAACTGCACAAATCTTGATTAATTGCTAATTCTAGTAGATAATCAACTACAATTTTGTCTAAAATCTGACGTCAGCACTTACAGCTATTAAAGAACACGTGAGTAAATATTGTGAAACTGTTCTTTATAACGATGTATTTCTTTTTGGTTTATCAAGAATTCAGGAGATGTTATTGGCAAAATGAAATCTAGAAATTTCCAAGCCAATACGATTTCTTCATTCAACTTCTCTATTATGTACACCACACTTCCTCATGACAAAATTAATGACCGATTATCTTAACTCATTAAATGGTGTTTTGATCGAGATCAGAAACCTTACATTTGTACATTTGCATCAAAATGTGTCTTTTCCTCAACAGACTACAAATCATACAAATCATTGACATGTAGTGACCTGTGTAATGCCCTGTCATTCCTATTGGACAACATTATGTTAGATTTGGTGAGGATCTATACAAGCAGGTTGTAGGGATTCCTATGGGTACTAACTGTACACCTCTTGTTGCAGATTTATTTCTATACACTTACGAAAAAGAATTTATCCAAACTCGCCAAAGGCAAAGAAAATATGATGATTTGAAATGTTTCAATAATACTTCTAGGTATCTGGATGATATTATGACTATAAAAAATCCTGCTTTCGAATTATATAAAAATGAAATTTATCCACAAGAATTAGCACTTCACAAGGCAAACGTTACAAATACAGAAACACCATTTTTGGACCTTAATATCAAAATTGTAAACGAAAATATTCGTACAAGTGTACATGGCAAAACATATGATTTTGGTTCCTGTTTTATCCTGATTTTGTATGCCTTCGGTTTCTGATTTTCTGGGTTATCGATTTTGTGCTGTAAACAGGGATATGGCCATTATCCATATTTGTCATAGTAAATTTCCCCCAGCTTGACGTTGATGTTCCTAGACTACCGTCGTACGGCATTTACATATCACAGCTCATCCGGTACGCTAGAGAATGTACTAATATTTTGGATTTTCACAGTAGAACTTTACAAATTACGAAGAAACTTTTAAGTCAAGGTTTCCGCTTTCATAAACTAGTTAAAACTTTTTGGAAAATTTGCAAAAATTACAGTCAACTTCTTTTAAAATCGGATCTATACAAGCAACAAAGTACATTACTTATGGTATTTCACAACCTGCATCTTATGGTGATATGATATACAAAATTAGAAGAATCAGGTAGACAGCATTACCATCGAAAATGCGTCAGAATCATGAAACGCGTTTTATACCATGGATAAGATCCTCATGTCACCAGACTTACACTAGACTTGGTACCTCACCAATCTACAGTTTTGTACTAGCGCATTCCCTGTTACCTGCATAGCAGATGACCGTCCTAAGTCGGCACCGGTTGCCCATTGGTCTCGTTGATTTATGTGTAGTCTTTTGTGTTTATTGTTTCTATGTCGTGTGTCTCGTTTTCGTCTTTTGTTGTACTCTTCTTCTCTATGTTTTCGCTTCGGGTGTTTTGTACTGAAACCAAGTCTGGTTGGTGATCCCCTCGCTTTCTTTAAATCATAGTTTTATCCTCGAGACTGAATTTTATTCAGAATTAGAAATTGAAATACATATGTGCTATACTAAATTAAACGTATATAGAAAATTTTGTATGCAAATAAATTAAATCAATTAAGACAATTTTTTTTAACAAATGAACTTTTCAGATCGAATTTTTAGATACATGCACAAATTTAAATTCAAAAAATAAAACCAGAGGGCGCTACTGAAATACATTTGGCTGTATCGGAAAATCCACCGATGAGGGTTTACTATTCGAAACACGTTTCTGGTGCATTAGAATTGGTTTAAAAGTGTTTTCAAGAAGGCAAAGAATTGGAACGCTTCCCTATTATTCTAAAATGACCCAAAATTAATACCAAAGAACCAAATAAGAATATGCTTTACCATCAAGGAGTTACCCCTTAGTTTTAGAATATTTCTTCGAATTTGGTGTCGGAGAATTTACAAACATATTTCAGGAAAAGTGTCGAAACACTGAGAAATTATGGGAATCATATCTTCGGGGACTAACATTCCACTGGCAGAGATATCAATCAGGTAGCTGAAATTTATTTGTAAAAGAAATGCAACAAATGTGCATGTAATTTAAGATGAGTTCAGTCAAATAGGAGACGTTTAAGTCAAATTTCATCTCCGAAATAACAATAATAGCTGAAAATCTTTAATTTATTCTTTTAAAAATTCTTCATATTCCAAAAACCCATAATTATAAATGAGACGGTTTCCCAATATTGAAAATGATTAACTCGTCAATGTAGTATGAATTGCTATTTTTTGTTATCATAAGTTATAGTTATATTCATGAATTCATTTGAGTTGCAGCTGTTCAGTTCAGTGCATGAATAGTATAAAAGATTTCTAGTGTTAAAATATTAGTGTTATTTTTTGTCCAAAAATGGAAAATGTAGCTATTAAGGTAGATCATGCTTGGAGTAAAATAGTCAGTGTAAGGAGAGATGTTCAATTATACACTTCATAAAATCCAAGATGGTCAATAACATTCTGTCCATATCCCTTCAAATATTTCTAATTACTGAAAATTTCAATTACTAGTGTCTATTGTTATCATAGTAGCCATTGAATTTAAAGACGTTTTACATCTAATATTTCTATAGCTGAATTTCACGGATATTCGCAATACTTACGTACCTTCTTCATCACTATCAGGGTCAGCACGCCGACGATTTCTCCCCCTTGGCATTGCTTCACAACTCAGAATGATGACAATAATAAACACTAAGATTCCTGAACTCCGCATTTTAATGATAGGAAATGAGAGTTTGTCAAATTTTCACCTGAAATTGATATAAATTGGTTAGCATATAAACATGTATATACGAATCAGACACAAATATTTAGAGTTTCCAACTGGTAATTCATATAAGTAAAGGAATATCCAAAAAATAACCAGAAGAAAGAAATTGCATTTACACCGTGTAGCATCACGTGACTTACGTTGG
Source organism: Pinctada fucata (assembly GCA_028142955.1). Lineage (NCBI taxonomy): Eukaryota > Metazoa > Mollusca > Bivalvia > Pterioida > Pteriidae > Pinctada > Pinctada fucata. Next base: position 21,575,449 of record AP027112.1, on the reverse strand, counting down.
TGGAACCTCGAATGAATAAAAAGCTCAATTGGAGGAAAGAAAACATGAACTGCAATAATTGCTTTGATTAAAGTTTGTCTTTTCATGCCCTTGACCTTGTCTTAACTGATGCTTAAAATCATGGACTCGTCAGTAAGTAAAACGCCGTTGTTTTTGCAAACATTGTGACAAAAGCTATAGATATTTGCGTGGAAACCACCACAACATTGTGTTTCACATATTTTGACCATGAAGTATCATATCATTTTTACAAGGACATCGGCTATGAAAAGATAAAATTGAATCAAAGTTTACAATCATCACAGTACCTGTTTTCTTTCCTCCAAACGAGCGGTATGCCTCCATTTTGTGTTCGTTGTTTCACCAACTTAAGTCACGTGATGCTACACAGTGATTTAAGTCTTTAATAATGCTAAAGATTCTTTCAGAAAATTCCGAACCCTTTATAAAATGAGCTTGCAATATCTTAAAGTAATGAGTCCCTATTTGAAACTCTAATTATTTTTGTACAGCCTAGAGCTATATCTTAGCAATGCCTTACAAAACGTATCAGTGACATTTAATACAAGAAATTCAAAATAAAATGATTACACGGCGTTATAATGTTCAATCGTGGCGCTACGGGATTTGCTCATAAAGTGATGAATAAAATTATTTCGGAAAGCAATTAATTGTAAAATATAGAAAATGCTTTTTCATTCATTGACAGTTCCCGTCTGAAAACATAATATGTGGTTGTTGTGTAAAAAGTTAGATCATAGCAAATGTCGTAGTATTGTTCATCCTAAATGGATTTTTCTGGGACAGAAATGATTATTCAATCCCAGTTGTTTACAACGTAACTTTTTCAAAGATTTTACTGCACTATCTATTTTTATATCAAAATAGTTATTTGTTATTTCAAATAAGAATTTCATTAGTAGATTCGTAATTTGTTATGTCAAAATACTAGTAATAACGTGGCGTATCAAACTGGCAATTTGTTATAATAATTAATATCAAAATTTACCGTTTGGTCCTGATAAACTTCCGTAATTCTCACAGTAAAATGTGCTCCTTTCAAATTAAATATTACATGTTGTTATATAATTCATATTATAAAAAGTACCGCTAGCAATTTTCCTCAGGGAAATGGGACGTAATTATCAATTGAAGCATTACATAACAGGTATTCAGAACATAAAACGAACGTTTTACAAGTTGTGGCCAAAGCTATCTGATGTATAAGATACCTCTCTATTGATTATCTAAGGGGGGATTTAAAGGGGGATTGGAGAATTCCTCCCCTTTTCCTTTATGTCTTTGTATATATCCAGTGTTTTGTGCGGGGGTCATTCCGATTAACCATATGAAAATCATAAGAATTATCAAATGTACATCATGTTTTACCATTTCAGACAACATTTCATAAACTCTTTTGTTTGTCTTGTACATCGAATATTTCCTCATGTCGATTTAAGAAGAAAAGGATAAACGAAAGAAAAAATTTAAAGCAAATTGATTAATAATTTGTTTTGTGAAACACGGATGCCCCGCCGTTTGTCAATTGAAACAGCTGTAATGTAAAATGTGAGTCAAACTCCAGTGTCAAGGTCAAATGTTTATTATCTATGGAAAGGTCTTGTTAGAAGTAGTACACATGTGAAATACAAAAGACCTATCACTTACCATTATGGCCAAGGTGAAAGTTCTTGCGGTCAAACAGACAAACAAACGAAAGGACATGCCAAAAATCTCCGAATCTCTGATAACGAAAGCATAAAAACACCAAACATTTTATGTAAATATACCTTATTACTTAGGCTTTTAATATCGAGGTTGGCAAAGACATAGATTGGTCGTTTCAAGATCTTATTTTTGTTATAACTTGAACCGCAAGAAGATGTGGCGCAAAATATGTAGGTGAGACAGACCAATCTCTAAAATCTCGTTTTAGAAATTATTCTTATTAGATCAGAACCCCACGTTATCAAAAGCACAGTTACTTTCTTTATAATCACATTCTACTTCGGATATCACTACAACCCCTGGGTTCAGTCTTTTCGAAAGCGTAAAAATGAAAGTAAAACCGAAATTAAAAACATGCCGACTACAGGCTGAACTTCACTAAACTTCAGACTGCGTACCCTCTTGGTTTAAATGATCAAATCTACTGAAAAGGAAACATTTCCTCAGCCTCTTCAATCCGCCCAAAAAACAAAACGAAAACCCAGGTCCCACGGGAAAAGACGAAATAGACAAATAAGAAAACGATCCAGAGTATATCGCTCTCCCAACGATTTACTTATAATAGCTCGCAATGACATGAACTATTGCACGCTCTGTCGTCAATACCAGTACTGTAACTGAAATCTATCTTGGATGAAGCAGAGGTTGCATTCCTAAGAAACACTGAAAAACCATGTTATTGAGTGGCTTTGCTATGTTATTGGTTGGTTATACTATATTATTGAGTTGTAAATTATATTTAGAATATTTCTCAGAAATCTGTAATTTTAGTATGAAAAACCGATATTTTAACCCAAAATAGCAAAAAAGTAATATTTTTTTTCTTTTAACACAAACCATGAAATTACATCAACATATATGTTTCATTTATAGATTACAGGAACTGTTTGCCTTTTATATATAATATCCAGATATCTGTTGTTTTTTTTTTTTTTTACCGCAAAATACGGTTTTTGTCCCAAAATTACAAAAATACATATATCAAGTTTTGTAAACATTTATTACATGAGAAAAACATGAAAATACACTAGAAAACAGGTTCAGATATTCGATTTTATAAGTAGTAAATATTTTATAATTAGTATACAAAAATCAGCATATCTTACTTAAAAAGCCATTTTACTGTAAAAACATCAATTTAGAAGCCATTGAACTAAACTATTGGGCCAAATGTTATGTCAATGGAGAAAGAAGACTTTGTAGGTTTTTCTAATCTAATCTAATAACGATCATAGATCAAACTATAGAGTTTAGAAGCAAAAACAAAATGAAAAGTGTTGATTTTTATAAATTTTTCAAGCATTTTTATTTTAATTCATGACTATTCATGAATATGCAAATTAGTTATTTTGCATATGATCCCTTGATTAATAGAACAACCTCTTCTCGTTATATTGAGACCCGTTACAGCTCAACATTTGGCCGAGATATGTCTATTTTACTTAACCAATAGTGCTTTCGTGACTTTAGCAGGGGTTGCCATGGAAACGGTCGAAAAATACATAGCCTAAATGAGTTTATTTTTGAGTATATTCTGACAACCGATTCTGTAGACCCTAAGGAACATTTTGTAACCCGTAAAAAAAAGTACTCAAGGGGGTGGATGGAGGCCCCACTGGCTCCCCGACTATGATAAATATCATTATATCAGGGAAAGCATTGAATCATACATATCCAAGTGCTTTGTTATATTGACAAATTTTCGGTCCGAAAATGTATGTCGTTTTAGTGTAAAATATCAAATTATGACATATGTCGTTGCAGCATATTTAGCTGAAATCCAATCTCTGAATAACGTGATGATAACTATATTTCGTGTATGTTATTCTCTCTGTTTTTAACCATTTGACTGGAGCAAAGAACGTATAATTTTGGCAGTACAGGCGTTCCATGCAACATAAGTTTATAGTTATTAGTTATTATATAATATTTCTTCCTATCATCCTTCTTACTCAAAAGTAGGTGTGTACATTTGTACGGTCTGAGGTCAAAGGCTGAACCCCCGACATATATACATAATACTTTAGGTAAGACGCATAACTGAATCAAATTACATTATTAAGGATTCCGACTTCCGTCGGAATCCTTTCTGTTATTCTATTGTCTTTTCTTTATTCTTTTTATTCAGGATATCGACTTCCGTCGGAATCCTTTCTGTTATTGTATTGTCTTTTCTTTATTCTTATTCTTCTTCTTATTATTATTATTCTTACCCACAAGCCATTCCAGAGACGTTACATCAAAGTACCATATCATATGATAAAATTGAAAGTATCATGTGAAAGAGGAAATAAAGATCTTAATTTAGAAAAAAATTCTTGTTGAAAAGTTCATATGTGCTAGAGGTCATCAAAGGTAAAATCTTTAAAACCTTATAACTCCTAAGCCAACCGTACGATTTGAATTTGTTATATTGATCTTTGGGAAATTCGCAAACGTCTGTACACTTACATGCTCGATGAAATATTTACGGTTTTCGCGCTATTTTCCGTTGTACAAATAGATATCAAGTATATTATATGGTAAGAACTACGGCATATCTTTAATTGGATATACCATAATTCAACATAAAAGTTGGGTTTCAACACCAAAGGTCAACATGCCAACCCATATCTAAGCCACGGAAACTATCGAGACACTGCCGAATATTACCGAGATCATTTTAACACTGTTTAAATGGACGAGACGTCAGCGAGATCTCCATTTGTACATTGGATACGTTACATCACACCGGGTAAACGGATTTTACGAACCGGGCAGGATTTTACGAATCGGGCAAGGATTTTACGAATCGGGCAGATAAAGTAGCAAAGGCGATGAGATACGCGAAGTTGAAACTGTTGGGGAGATAGTATTAAAGGGCAAAAGTAAGCAATTGAGGCAATGCCTACCAAGATTAATGATCTATCCATATTTCTATTATCAGTTGAAGTATCCATGGCTTGATATTATCGCACATCTTTGATTTTTAATTAGAATTTCTTTTTTTTCGCTAATCTTTTATCACAAAAATGCGATTTTCTTTTGAATCAAAATGATGCCTTGTGATTTCTACGGTTCACAATCTAGAAAAAATATTTATAGATATATTTCGAACTGATGGATTGTTCTGTTTATCAGGATCATGCAGATAATTAATAAGCAAGTGTGATGGGGTACAATGAAAAGGATTTTACGAACCCGGGCATTGGATTTTACGAACACGGGCACTTGTCAAACATTGGATTTTACGAACACAATCTGTATAACTCAATTAATTTGATACATAATGGTTCCTATGCGTTTTAATTTATAAATTAAAACTTAACAAATAACTTTATTTACTCTCTTTGAATCTTAGACAAACTATATAATGTATAATATGTATATTATGTTTCATACCTATATAGAAATATACAATTTGGTAAGCCCCTGTCACACCTACACGTTCTTTCGAGACTTTCTTACTACGTCCTTGAATCCTTGAAATTTTTCATGAACGTAGTGAGAACGTGGCATTTTTCACCCGGAAGGGCTCTCCAAAACAATAATTGACGACTCCAATACGTGCGCAACACGACCTTTAGCGTCCGTAACACGTTAGTAGCGCGTCCTTCCCGTCTTTAGTACGTTTAGTCAAGTTCGCACTACGTTCGGCCCCAAGTTCACACTACGACGAAGGCGTTTGTGTTACGATAGTACGGTGTGCTTACTACGTTCTCGAAGTCCTTACTGCGTTCATGCTACGATCATGACACGTTCAAAGGATAAATTGTTTGTTTGATTTTTTCAACCTCTAAAACCAAGAACGTGGTAAGGACGTGATGATCTCCATATGATTATATGTAAAAGTTTTAGCCGTCCGTAATACGACCCTACTACGTTCGCGTCACGTTTCTAATACGTCCATGAAGTTCGCAAGTAGTCCTTACCACGTTCTGTCATCACCGCGTTCTCACTACGACTGTTTTGAACAGTTCAAAACGGTCGTGGTGGCTCGGCGTACGGGCACGTTCGTCGGCGTCCTTACTACGACCTCAATACGTATCAGCGAGTTCTTACAACGTTCACCGCGTCCTTACTACGTTCACGCCACGTTTCGTACAGTTGTGGCGGTCGTAGTGCGAACGCCATGCCAGAACGTGAAGGTGTGACAGGGGCTGTACAGAACGCTGACATTCCATCGCGGACGAATGTCAGTACCCAGTAAAAGTATTATTTGAATGTAAAGCCAATTTTGAAATATCACTCCGTAAGTTGCATGTATAATAGCTTAGTAGCCGTTTTATGCATCAAGGAATACGTTCGTATTTTTAATACATGTAGTAACGGTCAAATTTATATTCGGGGAGGAGTTGCTCCTTGTTAGAAAATTTTATCTTTATCCTTTTCACTGAAGAGTTGAATTTTGTATACTGTAAATTTATATAGTATTATATCTTACGCATCATTGTTCAGTTCTAAATATTGTTCTAAAATACAAGTAAATGCACAACGAATGTAACTGCATTTCGTATGTTAACACTCGTGACGTCACAATGCATAAGATCTAAAGGAACATGCGCATTACATGTACGATAAATGCACTTGCTGTCTGTTGCATACCCGTAACAAAACACAAATTAAGACACTTATTCTTTATATGAAATACTATGTGAAATTACTAACTTTAAGCTCACCTGAGCGAAGCTCAAGTGAGCTATTGTCATAACGCCCCGTCCGTGTCCAACCGTCCGTCTATCGTAAACGTTCAACATTTTCATCATCATCATCACAGACATCAGGGTATATTTTCAATTCTAACATGACTTGAGATTTTTCTCCCTACTACATGTACTGTAGAACTCGCCTGGTGTAAAATATCCATTTTCATAAGACTCTGGAGCAATTCGTAAAAGAGAAGTTAAAATCTTATAAATTTTCCCTTCGTAGAGTCACGTGTTGACAGATTTAATATCTAAGTCATCAATCTTTTAAAGCAGAAGTGTCTGGCTAGACCGAAACCCTCTTGGTCGTTTTGTTGAAGGATCTTGAAGAGGATTATTTCAAAATTCGAGAATATTTCGACAGTAACTGATGATAATAATAACTTAAGTTATGCTGTCAGGTTGGATCTCAATTGGAAATTGAATTTTTATTTTCAACAATGAACATTGAACACCCCCGCCCCTCCCCCCCCCCCCCGTACACACACACACGAGATTCAGAATGTCATTTTAACCAAGTGTGTATCAATAACATAACTTTTTTTTTACTCCAAGTGGCGTTCTGGTGTCGTACAAGTCATTCAAAATCAGTTAAGTTGCGCCAATACGCAAAACTGTGTCACAATACATTTTAGAAAGAAACATTGAATCATTGACAGATTTTTTTGCTTTTACATTTTACGTGTATTAGTTGCTATTCCTCCATAACATGTACCTTTGAACTCGATATGTGTGGATTTTTCTGTATTTGACAAAAAATACACGTCACAAACTGAGTTGTATGATAAAATGGGTAATCTGTGACGCGAAAATGTATTAAATTCAAAATATTTAGCACATATTTTAATAAAAGTAATATCAGTATTTTAAAAAATCTAGATCATTTCATACGCTCTGTAGTATTTTACTCTGAATTATACTAAACTCGATTGTCACAAGCTTTACGGTGAATTACGTTACAAAATCTTTAAAGATCTAGGATGAGTTAAAATTAGAATTATATAATGTCATAACATTACTTTTCTAACTTATAATAGACCAAACTTTAATAGATTGAAATATTTCTTCCAGAGGGAAGGGATGATAACAAATAAAAACACAAACACTCAAATATAAAAAATGTGTATTTGAGTGTTTGTGTTTTATTTGCAAACTTAAATAGTTTTTCATTAAATGTTTTACATTCGTTTCATTTTCAGAAAAAATCCTTTTATTTCTTATTTTCTGAAAGATTCACTGATTTTGTGAATTACGTTACGCTGCTTTTACTGTGATAAGAATCGCAGAGTGCATCTCTATGGTCATGTCGTAATCGGGTGCTTATGCCTTTATATAAAGACAATCACAATTTGATTAAATTTAAGCTCCCTTCCGTTCGGAGAGGCAGATAATAAACACAGATAAAAAACATGACCTTGAATTATGTAACGGTGAATTACGTTACGTAGTAGATACTAAATTCAGAGAAATATCTATTCCTGAGGTGATGGGATTTATCTTCATAATTATTTTACTTTCACACATGCTAGCTAGTGATAATACTTTATCTGTGGGCAGAAACACCATTTAAAATGTCAAATATGTACAATTTAACAAATTCTCACGATTTGGCCTTGCCCTCTCGACTTTGAGACTGCATAACTGTTAGGCACTTCTTTGATTAGCTAGTAGGCATTCTTTTTAATCACAATATTCTTCATTTTGCAGGTTATTTGATAAAGTTTGTAGTTACAACATTTGAATGTATCTCATACGTATGTGTACTGAGAACAATAGTAATCAGATAATGCTGAAGTTTCCAAAACAGACGAGAATTCCTACCATAACGTAATTCACACTCTGTAACGAAATTCACTTTTGGGTAATACTATCTTTATTGATTACAGAGGACAATGATTGCACAGAGTAATGCTGAATCACACATATGTATACAAGAGATAATATTGAAGATAGAAAGAAAGAAATACACTAATATAAAGCAGCTATATGTATAAAATCACTTTGCTTTCCTTGTCTGTAAGATGTTCTATTTCAAGTATGTTAAAACTTGCCAGATGATTCAAGTTTGTGATATAATTTGATCTAGCATAGATTCAGATCCTGTTTGAAGGTCTACAGAGCAATTGATCGGCAAGGAAGTGTTAAGTTAAACATAATTATTTCATGGACAATAAAACTTTTTTAAAAAATTGTGAATCACGTTACGGCACTTTCAGGTATGAAAATTAAAAAAATTGGAAACTAAACATAATAATTTTTGGGGTCTTCTGTTAAAGTTTTTATGAATTGGGACTGTGGTTGTCAAAATACTAGTATGTCAGTGTAAAAATGAATTTGAAAAGCTAAATACAGGTGAACACTCTTAATCATAATACATTGCATGACAATGTTTGAGACCATTTGGCTTTTAAATGCAATATTTTTTTTTTCAAGTACTATTCGTGTCTTCTTGCTATAAAATTCTATCAGAGATAAAACAAGTGAAATCTTGCTTAAAAGGTGGCAGCTAGCATTTCTCGATTCGAAAATTACGTTACGAGGTACTTTCAATGTATGTCTTTATTTTCTAGCCGTTCCCTCTGAGTTATTGTAGATTTTGTAGTTTATATGTTTTCACTATTAACTAAAAGCAAAATCTGGTATGGGGAATCTGTGTTACTCTGTTCTCCCTTAAATTAAACTATCATAATTGCAAAACATCAATAACTTAAACTCCGTGATTAATTTGCACGAATAGGTTTACGCTACTATTTATTATAGCTGCTCTCCTTCACGAATATCTGAAAATCTATATTAATGCATTCGTTGACCACCATAATGACTAAAGTTACAAATAAAGCAAAATACTGAACACTTACGACGTACGTGTTTCATTGTCAGAAAATTGTATTATCAACATATGTCCTCATATGTAACGTAACTCACATACAATTACTCAGCAGTCTACATCTAAGTAAATTTCTAGCTAAAATGCTGATGAGAATTTTTCCTATAGCCTTTTCAAGTGTGGATGGGAGAGGCGGCAATGTCCATCAGGCAAAAATCCTAGGAGGGATGAGAGATATGGTAGGAATCAATCTTTATTTCTAGAGCGAAAAAAATATTGTAGATCGAAGTTGGCAATTTTTTTTTGGGGGGGGGGATGGAAAATTATTATATTACCAGCGATTTGAAAATATTTGGGGGCGGGAGGGTGGAAGGGGCGAAAGCCCCTTACGCCAACCTCTCCACTGACATGGCCTTCACAAGAACTATTCCCGGTATTTCGTACATATTCATAAAAAAAACATCTATTTGATATTCTCACGGATTATAAGTCCTTGATATTCTCGAAAATAAAAATTGGAAAAGGCGTTGTCGGGAAAAGAAAATAATATCTTCCGAAAAAAGGCAATAAACAGAAAGCCATCGGCGGGATAAATTCGTTATTCAGTGTAGACTCGTCAAGTTTCATCATCGGCCATCTTGAAATATATATGCATTTCTGTATCGCTTGCATTTTTTATGATCTGTTTCTGGTGGTTTGAAGACCATTTTATTTCATCAATGTAACAGATATAATTCACGACAAACTATAATACTGCCTTTAAAAAAATTATCTATTATCTTTATTTATTTATTTTTTTTTTTTTTTTGTTGTTGGTATTTTTGTTTTATATACAGTTAAACTATACATAGACAATACATCAGACATCAACACTCATAAACCATTCACACGTCTTGCATACTTTTATATTAATCTAATAGTATGGAGAGTTTTCCCCATTTCTCTGAAAACATTTCATTTTTCATATTTTTCTTAAAGGTATACTTTTCAATTTTAAGATAAGATATTATATCAATTTTTTTGTGCACCTTCTAGAGAGGGATGGCATTTTAGATTAGAGTTTTTTTTTTTTGGTCTAAAAATGTACTTTTTCACTAGATTAATTATGATGTTGATATTGCTATTATTATCATTTACTATCCCAAACATTAATATGCTTTTTACATCTAAGTTTTTATCTATGTTGCAGATATCATGTAGCCAAATGTTAAGATCAAGCCAAAGTTGTTGTGAATGAGAGCAAAAACAAAGTATATGTGAAATGGTTTCAGGAAATGTGTTACAAAAGGAGCACATGTATGATAGTATCGCTTATTCCAATCTTAAATAAAAGAGTATTCGTTCCTAATATGCGATGTGATATTATATTTATACTATATAAAGTATTAAAGTAAATTATATTGTCATTTTTTTTCAAAAGATTATCATGATCATCAGACTCTCAAACCCAAATTTTCGCTTTGTTGTTTTGAAAGATTTCCTGTTGATCTCTTCTTTTCCTATGCATTAAGTTATACGTGTAAGTCATGTGTAGAATGCTATTTTCCCTTTCACTACAGTAAAAATGGGAAATTATGTGTTTTGTAAAGCGTGTTCGTAAAATCCAGTGCCCGCGTTCGTAAAATCCATTTTCCTTACTTGCCCGCATTCGTAAAATCCATTTTCGAATACCCCTGTCCTGTAGAATGCCGTTTAACTCGTGAATACTTCGTTGCCCATGATATATTTTTACGATTCAGATTTACAGATGTCCCGTCTTGAAATTCCATGTATAATATGAATTGCAAAAGAGCCCTGCTCGGAAATATTTCATGTTTATGTGAAAATGTAGAAGGAAAAATATTTCATCTCGTCATTACACAAAAATTTCAAAATGTAAAAAGAAACGCAAAAGACGCATTATAAAGAAATATGTGTACTCGAAGAATCTAGTCTTCGCATTGATACAAGCTGTGTAAGAAAAGAGATATACTAGTACTTTTGACGGCACCCCTTATTCGTTAAGAACGAATTTGCCCGATTCGTAAAATCCTGCCCGGTTCGTAAAATCCGTTTACCCGGTGTGTTACATTGGCATAGTAACAATTTCTACAGTTTTTGACATTTTGAGTTGAAACTTGGATGGTAGGTTACTTATAGGTAGTCATTGATGATGACCTAGTTTCAAGGTCAAATTATGATTCTCAAGTTCACAACAAACTTTTGCCTATAGAACAAAGACTATTTGACCTTGACAGTTCAAACTTAATAAATACAATCATTGAGCCAAGCCCTTTCACCTTGACCTTGACCCAAGGTTAAATTTTGATTCTCAAGGTCATAAAAATATTTTGGCCTATAGAACAAAGACCATTTGACCTTGAGAGTTCAAATTTGGCGGAAATATTCCTTGCATGAAGTCCTTTCACCTTGGCCTTGACCAAAGGTAATTTGTTCGATGTCAAGGTCACAACAGACTTTTGTTGATAAAATATTGAGCTTTGATTAGATGAAGAGGAATCTTGATGAGAATAAACTCAAATGCTTATCTTTTATATTTCCCTGACCTTGGTTCAAGGTCAAATAAATTTTTTCAAGGTCATAACAAATATTTACTCTTGTAGAATTCACAGGATTTTGTCCTAAACTATTTATTCTTCATACAAGTAGTACTTCTTATTTGATCTTAAAATAGTAAGATAGATAACTCTTTTATTCTTGTTCTCTGTTTCCTTTTTTGTCTAAGTAGCATTACTTGTCTGTACCTTCATGCTGTTGTCATTTTCTATTTATAGAAATTTTCTCATTGCTAACTCATTGTACAATTCTTTTTGGGATAGTTATTTTAAAGGATTCAAAATAGATAGAATAGATCAAGAAGTTTAAAGCTTTCCTAAACTTGAAAGGTATTTATTATCTTTTTCTTCTATTTTGCTGATAAATAAATGAGAGTCCCAAGTTAGACATAAGCTCTTTTGACTCATTTGCTGAAGTGAATAAGGTTCTAAAGCAACTATTCTTTTTTCCATCTTCTTTATTCGGATTTTAACACTTCAGTTCCAAGGAAGGTCTAATAAAGGAGGAATCCGTCTGTTGCTTGCAACAATAGCCATCTAGTTATATAATCTTTTTGTAACGCCTACTTTTTAAAATTGTTGACATCTCAATATTTAGTTACCTACTTTTGCGTAAAAGTAGGATTACCGCGTGACCGTCGTACTGCGACATCATTGACTGATTTAAGCAAGAGGCTTGAGAAATAAAAACATACTAATTTTATATAAAAAGTCGGTAAACTCTGTACGGTGGCTTCGCCTAGCATACAGAGCAGACCGCTCATACCGCAACGCAACGGTGACAACCCTAAAAAGAGTTGTTGCTATGACGTCCATATGAATACCGCCTACTCAGCACACATCGGAAGTGACGAATTCGTTGTTATTTGAATATGATTGCACTTGGGCTCATCCGAGGCAGCGGACCCTGTCCTTTTTCGACCAGCGGACTCCCAAATAGGTGCAGATGTTATATATAAAGTCGGTAAACTCCGTACGGCTGCTTCGCATAGCATACAAAGCAGACCGCTCATACCGCAAAGCCACGGTGACAACCCTAAAAAGAGTTGTTCCTATGACGTCCATATGAATACGGCCTACTCAGCACACACCGGAAATGAAGAGTTCGTTGTTATTTGAATTTGAATTGTACTTGGGCTCATCCGACTTTATATAACATCTGCACCTATTTGGGTCGATAAAGGACAGAGTCCGCTGCCTCGGATGAGCCCAAGTGCAAACAATTTCAAATAACATACTAATTTTGTTACGGCATTTTAAAGCAAAGAAAATTTCGTCGCACAATTGCCAGTTACCATCTCTTTATGGTAAAATTCCATTTTAAAATATCATAAATTTTCAGATAATAAAATAGTAGGGCATATCAATTTTAATCAAAACAATGACTTCATTAATTTGGGAATCTTGTGTGTTTTAAAATGATGAAAATGTCTTTTCTGTCAACTAAATGACGGGTATCTGTAGCATGCAGGAGATGCTTACTCTCACCGGTAACATAATCTCGATTGGAGATTTACTTTTATATCATCGAATAATCTGCTGTTTTGTTCGGTTCTGTATTTTCATGGTTTTGTACACCAATTCGGTCTTTTCGAAATAAAGAGTTACTTCCCATTTGTGCAGGTATCTGACGTCAACGCATTGTGACGTCATCAAATTCTATGGAAACCAGCACGAAATTCAGGGTAACAGGATTACATATATGACGTTTTCAAAGGAATTTAATGACGTCACAATGCTTTTACGTCATATACCTGCACAAATCGAACGCAGGAATGTAAAATCGAAAAGACGGAATTGTTTGCATTTTAAACATGACGTCTTCAACTTCAATAATAAAAATCCATTTCTGCGTAGTAACATTCCGTCATCCCCAGCTTAAATTGTATTCATATCGCAATTGATACGATATTCAATACATTGCTCATTCAACAAAGATTTCGCTCTAAGAGCTAGTCAACTGATCAATGTCATTGTATCTTTTCCGTTTGTTCCATCTTTCTCTGTGTATGGCCTTTTTTGTTCTTATTTCGTTGTTCATGCCTGTTTTTAATCCCGGTTGTAATGTAGTGTGCTATTTGTTAATCCATTTGCAACGTTAATACATTTTGGTCTCCATATGGCGTTTAGTGTTTCCTGTAAAATGTATCTCTCTGGGTTTTTTTAGTCATTTCTCATGTAGTTTTCGTTGTCATCTCTGTTGTTACATTTCTTTTCACAAAGTCAGTGTTTAAGTATAGGTCTGCATAAGAATCAGGCAGAGGTGATACAACATCTTTTTTGCATCTTTTAAATTTCTGTTTTGAGACAAATATGTGGCACAAATCAAACATATTATATTCATTTCTCAAGGTAACGATGGTGAAGCGAAATATTCATCTTGTAATTTATAAAGGATTATGAAGGAAATAATGGCGGGAAAATTTCCTTTATATAATGCAACAAAATTTGCTACGCCTTTAACTTTCTTCAGCATCCAAGTATGAGGAAATTCCTTCAGAACATTCATATGGAGGCTAATCTAAACACATTTCAAGAGAAAAAGGTTCTGCAAAAAAAAAAGTTTTTTCAACTTCATGGTCCTTACGTGAACCTGTACTTATTGTTTTTCTTTCAGGTAATCCCTCCGGTTTTGTTAGTTTCTATGTCTTAGTATGTTCAACAATTGTGCATTCATTGACCGCTGGTTGACCGAATAAGTGGGAGGATTGTGTGCTCATAGTCCGGACAAATACACCATTTTGCTTCTTATCTTGCACATGCTCGTCCTTAGTTGGCACGGATTGCCCATTGGTTTCGTTAATTTATGTGTAGTTGTTTGTTTTCAGCGTGTTTTAAAATGACATCTTTATTGTTTGGTCTGTCTTTTCCCTTTGGAGTCTTTTTTTTGTGCTTGTCCACTCTGTGTATTAGTTTTTATTTTGCTGTGAATACTGCTGTTGACTCTTGTTGGGGATAACCTCTTTTATCCGTTTTAAATTTCATATTTCTGTGGTAAAGGTAGGGATTTATAGTCTTGTCCGCCTCAAGCGACTTCTACAATTACCTCAAGCGACTTCTACAATTACCTCCCTGGCTAAAAAAGGTAGGAGGTTTATAGTTTCGTATGCTTTAGCCTCACGCGACTTTTACAATTACCTCCCTGGCGAGACCTGTGCAATCCAGTGCATTCTCAACTCTCTTGGGAGTATACGTTTAGGCGCTAATGTTTTCATTCACATTACAAGCTCATCCCATGTGCCAGATACCCGGTTTACTCTTGGGTGGAGAGAGTGCAACGTAGTGTAAAGTAACTTGCCTATAGTTGCAATGGTTTTGCAATGACCGGCGACAGTGAGATTCGAACCCACGACCTATGGGTTCGTAGTCCACAGCGCTAACCACTTCGCCACCAACAATTGTCTTGTTCCTTATTGTGTTGCTTGGCTTCGGAATGTTGTTCGTTCCGGGGTTCGCGGCCGTTTCGGTGGGGGTTCGCGGCCGTTTCGGTGGGGGTTCGCGGCCGTTTCGGTGGGGGTTCTCGCGGTTTTGCCTTGCCTTGTCGACTTTGAGACTGAATAACTGTTAGGTACTTCTTTGATGTTTATTGGTTTTAGACGATGTTGTCCTGTGTTTGTTGTTATGTTTTGTATGAATGTTGCGTTAAGTGTTATGAACCATGAAGTTTTTTTTCCATTACTTTTTCTCTTCTGTTTTTTTTTTTAAATGTTTTTATCTTCAGTTGATGCAATCCTTCTCTTGTTTTCAATTTTAAATCAGTAGTTCTTTTTAATAATAATTGATAGGACTTTTGGAAATCGTTTAGTTGCGTATCGAGAGTTATACGTCCATGATCATAGAAAAAATATTTAATGACTTTGCATCATACTTTATGATAAAGACATTGCGTTCTTATTGCATACTTAATACAAAAAATTATAGCTGATGGAATATATTTGCAATTACCCTACTGAATTTACAAATATTTTGTCTCAATTACAGCCTACAAGAATGGTGACAATCGACAGAGGGGGATTTCTACGTGATGCAAAACTAAAATCTGACACATACTTTGGCAGATGATGAGGGGTTATTTATTCAGGTATGTCCCTCATTTTATTGAAACAAATAGCTGATTTTCCAATAGATTCATAAGGAGGACAGACACCAGACATCACAAAAGTTGGCGATATTTCCATTGTGACGTCAAAATAGAAAGCATGACAACACATCAAGGTGCTTCAAGACTGTGCGATCAAATGTGACGTCACAATTTTGCCAAATGATATGATGTCTGGTATCTATACGTATTAAATCAAGGTTTAAAACGGTCATGAATATTTTCTGGAAAATGGACTATTTTGGACCATGTCTAGAATCTGGATCTTCCTCATACTAGGTCAGTGGCGGATTCAGGGGGGTGCGGAGGGGGCACCCGCCCCCCCCCCCCCCCCGGCACCGACCCAAAATTTTCCAAAAACAGGTATATTTTGGTCAATTTTCAGTCAAAATCGGCAAAATTCGCCCCTTGACCCCCCGGCAAAGGGGGCGCTGGATCCGCCACTGTAGGTATTGATTTAGCCTCAAGCAACGCTGATTACTTGTACACAGTTTTTTTGAACTGCACATATGTTGCACTATGTTTTTTTTTCATAGAAAATGTATTTCAGTATTGTTGATATTAACCACTAGGTTTGTATCTCTGTTGATAGACTTTTAGCCCCCGAGGATATTGTTTGTTTTTTTTTCAATGTTTCTGCACTTACACGAAATATATTTGCGAATTTTCAGTCGTTGAAAATTCGATAAAATATTCTAAAACTGAGGGGCAGCACACCCAATGCATAAGTCTGCTCTTAGCTGGTTCTTCGGTATAAATTTAATGTTCAGAACTTTGCTTTTCATATAAGGCATCATTTTGTTTCGGAATCCTCTATTTCAGCTGCTAGCATCACCAGTGAGCATTATTTGTTGAAAATAGTTCAATATGTGTTTTGCAAGCTTAAATCATTAACCATTTGAAAGTTCTGCACAATTCTTCAAAGTTTTTGCCAAAGAAAAGTTGATGGAAAGACACACAGACACACCAAAATTTACTCTCCTTGAAATCTAGGGGAATACAATTATGATAAATGAAACCAAACACTATATACAGTAAGAAATTTATTATCAGTGATAAAATATGATACTGTATGAAAGATCAAAGATTATAGAATCTTTCAAACTAAGCTTGCACTTAAACATGTTAAACATTTATAAATGTTAAAGAATGGAAAACAATAGAAAAGATGAAAGCACTTGGTATGTACATAGTATCATATTAAGACAGATGAGAATCACATTAGAGAGGTTGAGATTTGTTACGTGTAACTTGTGCGGGTACGTCTAGTGTACAAGTTGAACTACACGTTAATGTTGTTTAGATTTCTTATGTGTAACTTAATATTGTACGGGTATGTGTAGTGTACAATTTGAACTACTCGTAAATGTTGCCGAGATTTCTTTTCAGAGATCACTACGTGTTCTTGTACAGATTAAGTCCATGAGCTTGAGTTAACGTTTGAACAAGTTAAATTCAAAAGGAATATAATAATTAAGTTCGATAAAACTACATTGAAATAGAAAGCTGAAAGCATTCTGAATTGATTGCCATACTTATTATACTATTTCATAAAATAAAGCGGATGAAATATCTTGAAGTACAGTCTTACCTGTATCTCGCACTTTACACGTTCATTGGTGATGTGTAGTTTGTAAATCAAATGACGTTAAATGCAATAAATGATGACGTCACAATAGCTGAACAGAATACTAGACTTAAGTACACATACAAGTTACACATTAGAGAGGTTTAGTAACAAGTTTTAGCACGATATGTACATATGACGTCATCACTTCCTGCGATCTTTCTTCAAATGATGTCATGACGTGACGTATAGCTACATGTTATGGACGTGTAAACGACGCTCTACACGTAACAACAGAATTGGAAACTTCTTTGAAATTTCCCAAACTTAATTATCATTGAATGAACTACCAGTTTTCCGTTTATAAAGCACGTTTGGGATTCTCACTTTTTGTGCGTTGAGATTTTATGAATCTCGATGTATTTTTCTCGCAGATTAAACTGATTGAAAACAAACTAGCTACACATAACACCTTACTACATAGCTATACCTACTGCCATCTATAAATTAGTATAAACCATTTATGTTCATGTTGCTGTTAGAAAATGAAAATTCCGAATCTATTGCTGTATAACTCTGAAGATGAACCTTATAGAAATCGTTTGTAACAAACGTGACCCAAATATTTGCATATTTTGAATTTTTACTTTTTTTATATGAAAATGACAATTTTTGAAGAAAAAAATTGTGCTGATGAAAACAATTTCTTTTTACATTTTTATTATCACAATTCATAATTCAAAATTCTGTGAAGCCAAAAATTATGATTCTATCAAGTTCAGAATTGAAAAATTAGGATAAATTTATAAAGAATTTAGGATGATTTCCTTGTTTGTATAGTTATTTATGGATGGCAGTGTATACCTACTCCAAGTCGTATGTGTAACTAAACAAAGTCTTCGGATTATGATGTCAAATCGTGACGTGTACATGTACGTCATACGTCCACGTTGAAAGAACTTGTAACTAAACCTCTCTATAGCAATCTCAACCTCCCTATTATTTTGGAATGTGTAGGCTCATTATGACAATGCTGCTGTTAGAAAACAAATAAAGACAAATTTGTTTCATTTTCGACAAAAGTAGAAGACATCTATTGTACTACAATTGATTATTAATTACACTTATACAATTAAGAATATATTTCAAAAGTTAAATCTTCCGTAAAACATCAGTTAAGTCATATAATATCTTCTTGAAGAAAAATGACCAATTTAGAAACAGTTCGAAAAAAAAAAAGGAAAGTAAGCTGGAGCTCACCATAACATTTTTAAAAAGGTGAAGTTTTATTTCGCTTTCATTGCACATATTATTACTCAAAATCTCACTGGAAAATAAAAAAGAGTTCAAGAATGAAGGTTAAACATTAAAGCCTCTAAATACCATATAATCAGAAGTTTTCGCGAGATACTAATTTTCTCTACATTCCCCAGTGATTAGAATTGCGAAAATTTATTCTCGCCAAAAATTGTGTTTGATAAGGATTTTCATAAAATGGTATATCCATTACATTTGTTAATATTGTCATGTGTCATTATTCATTTTTCCTGAATAGACAAAAAGAGAAGTGAATTGAATGTGTTCTATTAATAGAACTAATTAAAACTTTAAAAATAATGAGAGGTAAAAAACAGTAACATAACATGCACATACATGTGTACTTGTTTGTAATTTAGGAATTGTGAAAAAATTGTACTTGAGAAATAAATAGACACTATTTTACCATAAAATCTTGAAAATTGATACTCGCAAATATTTCTGGTTATACGGTATTCATGTGAAAAAAAAATTTTGAAATGTAAAATCTACATGATTTAGGTGAAATTTCAAATCAAAATTCACAACACAATAAAAAAAACCCACAAAATTTAAAATTTGAAACAGCAGTAACACATTGAGATAAATAAAAATTAAAGGACTAAATTATCAGATTACTCATTCTAATTAACATAATTAATAAGCAAATGAAATTCTTCTAAAAATTGTAATATACATGTATTACGAATGAGAGACACAATGTTAGCCACCCAAGTTTTTATTGCACAGTAACAAATTATAGTTTCACATAATTCATCATTTAAACATAACAAGCAAACTTAAATTTTATCAAATGGCAATGTAAGAACATGAGAACTCAAGGGTGATCTATTATATTCATAAACATAAAATAATTGAACAGTGAACAGTGCTTGAAAGTGTGTATGGTTGAAAAAAATGATCCCCATGTGTCGCTATTCTTCGCAGGTGACACAAAAATGAACAAATATTAAAAATCAACATAGAATCAAATTAAAGTAAAGATATACATATACATGTAGTTCCTGTAACAATTCAAAATAGGAATGTTGTTTTAATTTAAATCAGCATTTATACGACAATGACAATGAAAATTCTGTTAAAGATAAAATTAGGAATGTGATAATACATGTACATGTACAGGCAAGTGTCATGAAATAAAGTGGTGGTTGTTTGACCCTGAAATATGTGACCATGACCTTGTAAATGACCTTGAGCATCATTTGGTATTGAGTCCCATTATACTTGACAATCCAAGCAAGTTTGATGGAAGTAAAATGAATATATCAATCAAGATATAGCCTTTTATAAATATTAAAAAAATGTCAAAGTGACAAAACTTTTATAAAATACATGTATCTGCATTTCAAAGCAAAAGATGGTATGTATTTGAAATGAGATCAATCAATATGCAGAAATACAGCATGCCTATGCTAACAGGCAATACATGTACATGAAAATCATTGGACACTATAATATGAAATCTACTCAAAGAAAAGGTTAGTATAATAAGAGTCCCCTTCGGTGTTGCCAGTAGGGGACTAATAAAAGTAAGAAATATGGCACAAGTTCTCAGAATCTGAGAAACATTAAAAATAAACAAGAAATATGTAGATGTGTAGTACACATACTACAGTTTGGCACTTATTCTACGTATAATACACTGGCATACATGTAATTATCCATGCCCCGTTTCACAAAAATATATTTACAGAAAATTTCAGGAATTTTCGTCACATGATAAAAGGTTCAGAAGTTTTCTAGATAGATTGTATCGTGTTTACTAATATCATTAATTTTCTACAAACTTTGCATATTTTAGCGAGTAAGTAGATCTGAGCAATCAAAAGTTACGAAAAATTCCTGAAATTGTTCGTAAGAATTTTTGTAAAACAGGCTGTGGATAAGATGATAATTTGAAACAATCGTAAGACTGAAATAAATGAACCAGTAAACACTATTCGTTTCTACTAATAAATGTTGAACTGAACATATTATGGTGATCAATATAGAGATTTTAAGATCAAATCACATCAAATCAATACTCACATTTTAATATGGTGGTTATAGGACAGAAGATCAGTGCCTTGTTTCACAAAAAATTAATACGAAAAATTTCCAAGAAATTTCGTAACCTTTGGCATTGAATAAAAGGTTCAATAGTTTTTCCATTTAGACTGTATTATGTTATCTAATATTTGTACATATTTCATATAAATTTAGAAACAAAACACAGCGATTTTCATGTTATCAGCAGATCTAATCCATCAAAAGTTACAAAAAATCCTGAATTTGTGAAACTGGGCACAGATAGGTTGTTGGTTGCAATCTCATTGTTGCTGTACAAGTTATAAAGGAGATAATTGTAGAAGTTGCGTGGTGGTTTCCGAGATACAAGTCACATGATGAAATTTCTACCTATACCTAGGAAATGAATATCACGTTTTTTAAAACTCTCTATATAAAATGTCTTGTTTGTAGGACCATGCATTGTTAATGTGTATAGATAATTTATATAATAAACATACATTAATTATCCTAGTGAGATCAGTTCATAATTAAAAATATATATTACAAGTAAAAATTACTTAATCATATAATCATGATGAGTAAAATTTATTACGTAATATGGGATCCATGCATTTAGATTGAGTAGGTAATTATGAGAGTGAAATGTTCAATCCTATATACATGTACTGTAAACTTGAAAGTTATCACTTGGGGGTAATTTTCGCATTTTTCACAAATCAATGGACTCTGCGAAAATTTCCCCATGCAAAAATATCCCTTCTGCATTCTTACAATAGGATAGACATTTTAATTGTGAATATTTTTGCCATGCATAACGTCTTAATGTTATAATAGCGAAATTTTCCCCCATCGAAAATAACTATGTTTACAGTAGTCTCTTTTGTGCCACATGAAGGGAAAATATTTGAATTCCAATTATTTTCTTTACCTTAAAATTAGGTTCGAAAATTATTGATCTCAAGACAAAAGTTAGAAATTACAGAAGATACTCAGTTGCTAAAGAAGAAAATGGTAGCTATGCAATAAGAACCTAAAATTCTACAAATATTTAATGTCACATTTTATTTCCATAGCTATGCAAATGGAAATTTAAAGAAATACTAAGACAGCTATATATAGCCAATTGTGCCTCACATGAAATTCATATGAAATGAGCATCATGTAAATTTCACATGAAAGTTCATGTAAAATTCATATAAATTTCATGTAAGATTTATGTAAAAAATATTTCACATGAATTTCACATAAATTTCCTTCACATCAATTTCACATGAATTTTTCTAAGTGACCTTCACAGGCAACTGAATTCACATAACATCCATGTAAAAATCTTCACATGAATTTCATGTGAAAAATTTCATGTAAATTTCATGTTCGTGCTCATTTCACATAAATTTCATGTGAACTTTTACGTAAAATTCATGTAAATTTCACGTGAATTTCATATGAGGCACAATTGGCTGTGATATATATATAGATATAAAGATATTACAATTATCATGTTTATGAAACAAATCTTTGGTTTTTTCTTAGCACCTTCTTCAGTTAATTATTACAATGTATTCAAAGTTTTTCACGTGGTTTCATCCTTTTTGTGTCCAATCAAAAGTCTGAGCCAACGTGAGGCATTAATATAAGTTGTGTAACTTGTTTGTTAAACATTGTAAAAAAAATAAAGTTTAAATTTTAAATTAAAAGTCTAAAATGAGCTGTATCAAGCAAACCATACAATTTTCTTTTCAAAATAAAATATGAAAAAATAAAGTTACAGTAATAAAATACAAAAATGAAAAATGTATCTAATAACATAGCTCACATTTTTAACCACTTTTCTCTCATAATTTTATCATGTTTATATATTAACATGAACACAGTATTTCCTTATCCTGAGTCCATCAATGACTAAAAGCCAATACAAGCAGGCATCAGGGCACACATACAATAAAACTATTAATAACAGAAAACAAATTTTCTCTTTGTTCCGGTATCAAAGCAGTTGTTAGAGTACAAAACTATCGAAATGAACAAGAGAAGATGGAAGAAATTTCTCCTTGTTTTCGGATTGATGATGAGGAACCACAAATTCAAACTGGTCGGCAAGCACTTCTAAACATGATCTTAAATTTCCATTAGGCTTTGTTGTTAGACAAAGCAGGTGATAAGACACGAGTACATTAAGATAAATAAGAGAAGAAAATAAATTCTCGTCATTTTTCCTTTCAATGTGCCTTGATATGGAACCACCAATTCAAACTGGTCGACCAGCTCTTCTCTTGGGCCTCTTTAAACTTGGCCTTAAATTTCCGTTTGGCTTCGTCGTCGGACAGAGCTAACGCGAGAGTTTCCTTGAGGTAATCTACGTCACTTGTGGTCATAAGTTGGGGAATTCCTGCCGATAACATCATCAGGAAAAGTCTCATAAGTAGCTGCCCTCGTTGTCGAATGATGAGATACGCTCGCTCACAGATGTCGTAAAACCTGAAAAACACAAACATGTACGTGCATATAGATGTAGTACATGTATGTAAACTGTGAGCTAAATGTGTATTACATGTTTGAACATAAAAAGTGCAATAAGAGTTACATGTACATAAACGTCAAAGTCAGAAAACTAATTGAATTATACAGATAAAATTTTGACCTCAAACCTTGACCTTTGAAGTTAAAAATTGCTTGCATTTTTTCTAATATGATGGTGATCCTTTCTATTAAGGTATCCGTTGTACAAATAAATATCAAGTGTATTATATAGTTGAATCATGGCATATTTTTACCTAAATATACCTAATACAACATAAATAATGGATTCTATCATCAAAGGTCAGCATGCCGACCGTCGCTCAAGGCACGGAAACTATCGAGACACTGCCGAGGATTACCGAGATAATTTTAACACTGTTTAAATGGACGAGACGTCCGCGAGATCTTCATTTGTACATTGGATACGTTAAGAATGAAGCTGAAACTTTTTCTTTTAAATTTCTGCCAGGCCTGCTTGATTTGCAGTGCTCAAAGTGTTTTAACCAAGTTTTATCAATATCTGTTCAGTTATTTTTGAGAAAGTATTACAACGAAAATGTAGAAAGTTTTCTATACACAGATAACGGATGGTGGGACAACATACAGAGCATTAGGATGCACAAACACAAAAAAAGATTGTTACTTACTTTGATAGGTCTTTGTCCTCCCCTTTCTTAATGACGTACTCAAAATGTGAAGTTAAGATGAACGGCACTCTCTCACGCTTGATATAAAACTTGGACTTGAAATTTCCCAGAAAATGACCAAAATCAATGTGAAACAACTGAAATATGAATGATACAAGAATAATGATACCAAACCAAAGGATGCCAAACCAAAGGCACAATTTTAAAGTCTGAAAAATCTACAGGCTGAAGGAAAATAAATTTGTTGAGTCTGCATTTCCCAGTATTTTGCTTTATTTTCTTATCACTACTTGAAAGTTACTCAACTGCAAGAGAGTCTTGAATGCATTGTTTCATAAGTTCTTGTTTAAGTCAAAAGTGACTTCATTCAAAGTGAAAACTACAAATTTTTTCAATTCTAACATGAAGTACAAAATACTGTAAACATTGAAATTTTCTCATTGGGGTAATGTTTGCATTTTTTGCAAATCAAGGAACTTTGCGAAAATTTCCTCCACGCAAAAATATCCCACTGCATTCCTACAATGAGAAAGACATTTTTACCGCAAAAAATTTCCCCCACATGTAACATCTCGATGTGACATGTATAATGGCAAAGTTTTCCCCCAGTGAAAATAATCATGTTTACAGTAATACAAGATTACAACACTGTTTCCTGTCAGACGAAATTACAAGGCATAGAATCATTATTACCTGTCCATTTTCTTTCAGCATGATGTTACCATTATGCCGATCACCTATTCCTAGTATGTACGTAGCCACTGCGTAACCAGCACAGGAATACGTAAACTCCTCAACTGCTGCTTTCAATCTGTTACAAGGAAAATAAATATTGACAATACTTTTAGCAAGTACTATGTATCAAAGTTTGCTTCTTTTCTGCTAGACTAAGTATCTTCTTTCACGATTCCAAAATTATTCAATCTGTATATATCATATCATTTAACATGACTTGGTGGTTTCTTAAGTGCTCGGTTATTGCCAAATGTCAGATATCATACCTGCTAATATACTTTATGACAACAAAATAAATGGCTTGTCCAACATTACCTTGAAAGGCTATTCGAAAATGTCGTTTAAATGAGAGTGTCTGCCAACAAGTGTGACCTTGCTATTTTGTAATTACTAAATTTATCAGGTAATCTGTCTTTCAATACAGCTCAATGGGTTTAATGCTACTACAAATTATCCTTAAAATCTAATTTTCTTCAAGACATTTTAAATATAATAAATATAGGATCTCAAATGATTTTCTATTTCATACGGTATTTATGAAACGAGTTGTGTGAATTTTACATCCCCGAGCCTTGGCGAGGGGATTAAAATCACACAAGTTTCATAAATGTTGTTTTATTAAAAAAAATTATTTATGAAATGGCTTTATGTAAACGAATAAAGGGTGTATCATGTGACAAAGAAAGATACATACTCCCCCTCTTTTGTGTTTTTCTGTTTGAGCCATTCATACAGTGCCTCCTGAGCGAACGCCCCTTTACGTTTCTGTATGTTAGCTATGGTGTTTGAGGGTGTAACGAGCTCTATCATTCCTTCCTCCCATCCAGTTGCTATGCAGCCATAAGGGTGTAATCTGCAAGTACAAAAAGTTGTACATGTATGTATTTTCATCTATTGGATGTAACCCTTCTCCTTATAGGTTAGGGGTAACAGTTTGGATGGAAAAATCAAAATTGTTTAATCAGATCAGCCTTTCGATTGATTATCAATCATAATCGGACTCTTGCATTATACTGATAAACTATAAAATATTTTAAGATTTGTCCAAAAGTAACGTAACACTGACCGCTAGATTTATTTAAACTAAGTAAAATGTTTCAGTTCAGTATGCATACTGATCTGAATCAATAAAACCAGCTGTCTGTGATGAACTGTTTCTCTGGCAAAACTAAGGTTTTTTTCCGGTGCAAATATATCATTTTTTAAAAGTTTTGAACTTCACAATTATATTCGATTTTTAGTATTTTAATCGATTATCGTAATCGGAAGGGTCTTTCGACAATGTCATCGACATCGGCGATAATCGGCACAACTCTATGTAACAGAGCTATAAGATTGGTTCGTGGACCTGCTGAAGTTATATTTTGAAATTGTAATACTACATGTATCATACAATGTATATGACTATTAGGCTAAAGTGTTACTACACCTTGTTCATTGATCCACTGAATCAGATGTTATATTTGAAATTTTAGAAAAAAATATAATTGTGTGCACCATAACCCTTTTCAGGTTTTAGAAGTATTACAGTCTTTGTGTAAACTTTTAATTTCTGGTTAGCTTGTTAGTAGCCAAATTGACAAAGTTCATCATAACCAAAATTCACCGTTCCTTTTTTGAAATTACTTAGTAAACTACATGCACTAGTACTGTACCTGAGATCAAGTCCCTCATTCTTCCAAAAGTTGTCCATGATTGAAAAGATTTGCAAGGTCAGCATGTCTTGTCTTAAATCTGAAAAAAATCATACATCAAAAATCATACATGTATATCAAATCTTAACATTGAAAGTGGTCTGCACACATGCACTACAAGAAGAGAAAAATGAAGTGTTCAAATTCAACTTTCAGAGTGCTGCCCCTTGCTTAAAAACTACATATACAGTGTAGACCTCATTAAATCTTCTGTAAAATTTCAGGCATTTGGCTTAAAATGCAGATTTTTATCAGTCCAAATAATAGATGTGCTATGAGCTTTCATTGGACTACACATTTTTTGTCAACCACTCAAATATTAAAGGTACTTTACAAGAACGCTTATAGTGCACTTAATATTCATGTTGGGGTTTTCAATACTCATCAGTTGTAAGTTAAGAAATAAAAAAAATCCAAAAATCTCACAAATTTAAACAAGAGGCCGAAGAGAAAATTATGTTAACTAAGCATACAAAACAAGAAATTTTTCAAAGGAAGAAACTTGACTTCAGAGTGGAACCAAAAATAACAACACTTTTAACATTATCTCTCTAGATCATCCCGATGCTTTCAGTTTGTCCATACGAGCTTTGGTTCTGAAAAAGAAGTTTGTCAAAGGAGGGTACCCCCCTGACCTACTTTTGCCTGTGGTGGTGCAACCCACTGTATTGATGGATGCAGACAAATAACAACAACACTTGTAGGGAACAATGAGTACCTTATACATGTCATAACTACCAAGTTTGATGAAAATCTGAGAAGTGGTTATGGAAAAGAAGCTGAAAATGTATGAAAATCATCCTCCTCTTTCCTTTTTACATAAGAAAAATATTCATAGAAAATCAAAAAATTAACATTTTAGCACAAAATAAATATCAAAGCATTTAGTAACTTAACTATGATAAATACAGTATGCAGAAAATGAGTGTGTTAAATCATACATTTATTGAGTTATTTAAAGAAATAGTGCAAAAATGTGCATTTCTGACTAAGTCCAAAAAGATGTCAAAAATGCTTCAAAAATTTGACTTGGGAGTGGAACCAAAAGTAACAACACTTCTTAAGACATCTCTCTAGATCATCCTGATGCTTTCGGTTTGTCGATACGTGCTTTGGTTCTGAAGAAGAAGTTTGTCAAATTAGGGTACCCTCAGTGACCTACTTTTGCCTGTGGTAGTGCCACCTGCTGACAGATCCTGACGAAAAACCAACAACCCTTGTAGGGGATCATTAGTACTTCATTAGTACTTCATGATTACACTGTCAATGTATAGAAACTGAACTTACCGTCCCCGTTTTTATACATTATGTGTATATTAGATCCCTTAGGGTCTGCATTGGTCCACTCCAACCATAGTGGCTTCTTCTTGGAATCCATTACTTTACATTTCTTGGTCCTAAATGTACAAATAAAAAGTTGTTTGAAATACATGTGTTATGACTGCAATAGTTTAAAATTTGTTCCTTACAATCTTATATTAATAATGAGAAATAAAGACAATGATGGGCTTCATTAATATGCAGGATCTTTTTTAGTCCATGACCTGATAAGCCCCATCGTAGTGCAAGAAAATTCTGGTCATCTACTTTAGATTTCCCTGATCACATTTGGTGATAGATTCTGTTCTTTTGACTATCTTTTTAGCATAATTTTCAATCAAAAATTAAATAAAGCAGGTTTGTTGTAAACTAACTCCAACGATCCAACACAGTACAATGGTGATAATGGTGAAATAAACCCTGACAAACTCTCTGCCTTTTGTCCGAGTGATAATAGCTCATTTATCTTCATTTTTCCTCCTTTGGATTTCTGCAAAAAAAAAAAAAATTAGTAAATAAAAGTTTCCGAATTAAAATCTCAAATATATGTATTTATCATAAATGAGAGGGGTGCTCATCTAAAAAGAATTCTGATACATGTAGTAGTACCGTTTTTGCAAAATAGTGTAAAAGACATCACTAGGTACAGATAATTGCAAAATTATTAATATCGAAACAATGATTATTCAAAGTCAAAGTGCATGTGGACAACAATCTTAATAATTGTGATTTTTTTTTTTAACTTTTATATTGAAAACCTGCAAAATACAACATTTTTCATTTCATTTAACTGAAGTTGTAGTAGATCTTTGTATAAAAGCTCTCGGATGTAGTCATTTGAATATTTTGTCTCAAACCCGGGAAATGTCCTGTTGCAGTACCTGACCAAAATTTCAAGAATTTTTGTATTTTCCTATATTAGTAGAGTACTCACACCCTGATTTTTTGCGATATTGCTCAATGCACTGAGTTTGACTAGAACGTCTTGTTGTTTTGTAAGCTCCTTAATGTGATCCTGATTAGCTGCCAGGTAAACTTGTAGAATGAGACCATAGCGTACTGTCACAGTGGGGTCGTGCATCTCTGATCTGCAAGATAAATTCATTATACAATAGTCCATTTTCCAGAAAATATCTATGACCGTTTTAAACCTTGATTTTATATGCACAGACACCAGACATCACATCATTTGGCGAATTTTTCCATTGTGACGTCACATCTGATCGCACAGTCTTGAAGCACCTTGATGTGTTGCCATGCCTTTTATTTTGGCGTCACAATGAAAATAACGCCAAATTTTGTGATGTCTGGTGTCTGTCCACCTTATGAATCTACTGGAAAATCATCAATTAGTGTATGAACTGTAGAATTAAACACTACACTTATTATCATGTTATCTACAAGTGCAGCAATTTAAGAACTATTCAATGGCACCAGCTGACCAACTTAGTGGCCAATGATAACTTACTTGAGTAGCCAGTAGAGTTGATGACCCAGGTGCTGGTTGACCAGTGCTCTCTCCAGTAGGAACTCTGTGAGTGGACAGAGGAGGTGGGACTCATATTTCAGTGCTTGCACCATCTGTAGCATGTATTGTGACAGTTCGTCATCTCTGTAAGAAGGCGAAAGACATGAAAATATTTCTGCCATACTTTCTTCTCAAAGTAGGTGCTTAATCTAGTGGAGGATAAGGTTGAAGGCAAAGCTCCCTACACATATATTTGTACTACTGGCAGGATATACATGTATGTTATTTTTTTTCCTTTAACATGTTTTTATATGTTTGTGCAACTGTGGTATTATGGTCAGTACAAATGTTGTTTATTGTTGGGGTGGTCAAACTCAAAGGTCAAGGTCACATGGTCAAAATTTTTGTTACTTTTCACTATTAAGAAGGTTTTGTCACAAGGAAAACATAATTATGTGAAATGTGATTGCCCTATCACTTATTACCATTCAAAAGTTATAGCTAAGTTAAAAGCTTGTGCTTTTTCAAAAGTTGGTCCAACTCCAAGGTCAAGGTAACAAGGTCAGATATTTTGGTATCGATGGATAGGTATTGCCACAAGGAATAAACATTTGAAATACGAAAGCCCCATTGCTAATCAAACTTGTGGCCAAGGTTTTTGCGGACAGATAAACTGACAAACAAACAGACAGGCAAAAACTTTACCGACTGCCGGAGGCATAAGAGCAAAGGAACTAACATAGATGCATTTCTATAATGCTAGTATTACATGTACATGTTTATTACCCAAAATATGGTTACATATCATACTTACGATAGATCACGTAGACAGATACAGGCAAACCTCCTGACGTTAGTGTCTGGATAGTGGAAATCAAGTAAACATAAAGCTTGTTCTATATCCAACGTCTTCCAAGTCTGTAGTAATGCTTGCATCTACAAAATTTATACATCATACATGTATGTAGAAGTCATATAAAAGCTATGAGGGGAACTATGCGTAGATGCATTGCAAGATTTCTAGTTCCATCAATGAAAGTCTGTATGTAGAGAGGTATGAAATTTTAGTCAAGAAGGATACGCTATGGCAGCAAACACTTCGTTCTTTCTTAAAGTTTATTGAAAGGCAGTTTGAATTTGCCCTTAACTATTCATAGACAATGAAAAATGCTGGAACTGATGTACAGAAGAAAGTAAAAGTTAAATTCCGTCTTTTCGATTTTACAGTCCTACGTTTGATTTGTGCAGGTATCTGATGTACATGTAATTGCATTGTGACGTCATTAAATTCCTTTGAAAACGTCATATACATGTACATGTATGAAACCCTCTTTCCCTGAATGTCATGCTGGTTTCCATAGAATTTGATGATGTCACAATGCCTTGATGTCAGATACCTGCACAAATGAGAACCAACTCTCTATTTCGAAAAGACCAAACTGGTAAAGAAAGGCATATAGGCATTTTAGCATTATTCTTTATCCTTGCCATAACCAGAAGAAAGGAGAGGAGGAGGCGGTCCAAAGAATAACCAAAATTACACCCTACCTTAGCTACATTGATGTGAAGTTCCCATGAGACAGAGTCCAGTAGGAGTGGCAGAGCCTCGGGGTAACGGTCCCGACTCTCGTATCTCATCATCCATATCAGCTCTTTGTCCTGCTCGGTCATCTGTAACGACCCGTTACGGTACTCGTCCAGCTTCTCCTCAAACTGAGCGATGTGGGACTTGGATGGATGCCAATTCTAAACATAAATTATACATGTATATTTATAAAATTAATGTAAATACACAAAAGAATATGCAAGTTTTTATCAAGCCTAACTTCTTCATTGTAACCTTCACACAGATAACTTTTCGTCTTTTCATGTGCTATTTAATCAACCACTTACATTTAAATGACTCCATTACATAGTCATAATTTATACATGTATATCACTTCATTGTACTGACTGGGTATACTGTAGCTTACGAAAGGACAAATGAAAGTGATCTGAATGATATATTGGTACATGTACATGAAGTTGTCATGTAAAGATTAGCAATTTGATGATTAACAGAAAATGTCCTTAAAAAACTACTTGTACACTTTAAGGGTTCAAAAGTACACAATTTCTATCAAGTGCCATCGACAAACTTTACTTGAGTATAGAGTTCATAAAGAGAATTCAATGTGGACTTCATTTCTGGTCTGACAATTACTTATTTTGAATACATACCGGAGATCCAGGTTTGCCTGGTTCCTCCATGTTATTACTGGCACATTGAAGCACCTGTAGGTACAAAATAAGTACAATTTAGGTACAAAATGGTATCAATCATACCAAAAGTTATATCAAAGTAATTTTAGGTACAAATGTATACGCTATTACATGTAACAGAGAAGTATAGACAATAATTATTGCAGATGAAAATTTACAAAATGTTTTCATCATGTTAATTTAGTGTAAAGCCAAACAATTTATGGGTTAGGAACAAATTAGTATTTTTCAGTTATATCATACATGTACAGGTTGAATCATACAGGATAATTATACATGACTGTATTCACTGCCTTTCATACAAGATATATTCATCTAATATATACATGTATTATATATTTATCAAAAATACATTTTTGCACTGACCAATACTTTTGCAAAAAGTTTCAACGCACTCAACTTAGGTGCAAAATAAGTACAAACCTCGTACAGAATGCACTAAAATATATGTACAATTTTGTAACTATATCTACCTTTTCATCAGGAGGGTACAAGATTTTGTCGGGTCCGTAATCTGGGACTTTGAACTCCACCGACGTAGCATGATCACCCTGTGGATTACTGGACACAGTGCCTGAAGTATTTTGTAAAAACATGCATATCAAGATTTTACATTAATTTAAAAAAAATGCCTATTTAAAATACATTAATATAGGCTCAAATACATTTAATATGTTTTTACCCATCTACCAGTAGGAACGTTTGAAGCATGTTTCCCCAATTGCAAAAGCTCGATATTAAATATTAAATTGTGTCAAAATAATATTGTGTTATAATAAAATCCCTAGAATTTTAGTCTGATTTTCATATAATTTGGTGATATGATGTCACAATTATTAAGGTAAGATACCATAGTGAATGGGAAATAACCGAAGCATATACATAGATAAGATAAATAATTTGAATATCAATTAAACGTAGAAATTCACATAAAAATTACTTCTGTCTGAAATTTTTGCTTCAAGAAAACATAAATACATTCTACATTGAAAGATATGTTTACAACAACCATGCCAAAAATCTGCATTTCTTTACAAATAAAATATGATTATTGGCATGCTCCATTTTAAAACGAGTAAAAATGTATTCCCTTAACATAAAGAAGACACTTTCCATAAATGAAAACAAATAAATGCACACGGAACTGATAAAACTGAACAGAATTTGCATCAAAACTGAAAATTCAATGCACCAAATTGTTCTCATAAAATTAGGAATTGGGAGCATAAACATGATAAAAGAGAATGATCAGTGTTGAAAATACACCAGAAAGGAAAATCTGCTTCAGCTTTTTATAAACTTTTCAACTTGCACTAGGTAGAGGCAAAAAGTGCATGTTAATCTGTCTTTTCGATTTTACAGTCCTACATGTACGTTCAATTTGTGCAGGTATCTGAGTCGTAAAAGCATCGTGATGTCATTAAATTCCTTTAAAAATGTCATATCTGAAGCCCTGTTTCATTCAGTTTCATACTGGTTTCTACAGAATTTGATGATGTCATGTACCTGCACAAATGGGAAGTTACTCTGTATTTTGAAAAGACCGAATTCTATTTATTGAAGCCTGAAAAGGGCTATCCACACTGAACATTTCGGAAGTTGTATTCATACAATATACAACTGATTCAACATTTATATACTCGTACATGTAACTAGACAACAGTAATGACAACAGTATTGCTCACTTATAAAACCTTTACTTTTTCTCCATTACTACTGAAATGTAATTTTGAAAACAATGAAGAACTTCAGTCAACTGTATGCTACACTCTTTATCTTGATCATCGTCATCAAGGAAAATGAAGAATTTGTCCACTTTTACAAGTAAAATCATAGTTCGCAAAAAATGGACAAAATATTACGCTCTGAAAATTTATTTCCAATATCAGTTTTATAACGAAACTCTGTGCAGACACTTGTACATGTGACTATATGGATTCATGTTCATAACAAACTTATTCCTAGAGGTTTTTTTAAATGTTTTTAGTGTCATCAAGCTAATTATACTCATATGACTATAAACCCTATAAATCACATACATGTATGTTCTTTTTTATATTTTTTTTTGGGGGGGGGGGGGGGGGGGGTGGGGGTGGGGGGGGGATTGTGTGGCCAAACTTCAATCTTACATGAAAGAATACAAGTCATTTCTACATAATCTTGTTTTCATTATTATTTTTTTTTTTGCAAGTCCCAGTAAATGGAGTATCGTGGTAGATTTACATATCCATGTAAAGTTTGTAAACTCCATTCATTCTTTGCATAGCCAGAGTTAAATCTTACCTATAGGATTACAGTTCTCTATTAGCTCTATATGTTCTTGGCGTGGCCACATCGGCAGTTTGTACGTTCCTTGTATCAGACGGTTTTTGTAGTTAAAAACGGGAATGTTGACCCATGTCAGCATTGTAAGTTCCTGAAAATAAACAATAATATACATGTAATTATAAATATTTTCCCTTATACAGTTCTTAGTACCTTCATATAATTCTAAGTACTATAAACATGCTAAATAATGTTGAACGTGTAATTCAGGTTTATGTATCATTTTTATCAATAGCTTTTCCTCTTGGAAATTTGAACATGACACTTTTCAGTCAGAAGTTCAAAAGACCCAATAAGCTTATAAAGGATATAATAGGTTATCTGTCTTTGGGAAACAAAAATTTTGGGCTCTGCTCTTTTTTTTCTAATGACGCTCCCCTTCTTGAGGTGTAGAGACAAGAAGAGTATTCGTGACTGAGGCAGGTTGTTTCACACTCGCTGTAATATGTCTGTTAGCCCTGCTCTCTGTTTTCCTAACTCACTGTGCCTTCTTGAGGTTTTTCTTGAGGTTTGACAAAGACAGCCTTCATGACTGAGGAAGGTCTGTTCACACTAGCAATATTTTGTCTAGAAGTTGTCTGTTTTCTTACACAGTGTTGTCAGTCAGAGTTATTAGAGGCAGCGATTAAGAAATTTGAGGTGGATCTTTTGAGCACTTTATACTAGAAAATTAACAATCAGAGGAAAGTCAAACTGGGGATTTCCGAGGTTCAGGGTGCTGAATCCCTGCTTACCTTGCCCTTTTTCAGGTGTAGAGACATATAGAGTATACATGATCGAGACAGGTCGGTTCACACTTTCTACATTTTGTCTGTAAGCTCTTACCTTGCCCTTCTTGAGATGTAAGGACAAACACAGTCTACAAGACTGGGGCAGGTCCTGTACGTTGAGACTAAACTCCAGTTCCTTCCTCCAATGACAGCTTCCGTTGTAGACTATGACATCATTAGTATGAATTACACAAAGTGTCTGAGGTCCATGGAACAAACCCGCATACACTCTGACCTACATGTATAAGAAAGAAAAAATATTTTTTACTGGATAGTGGATACAGTTTTGCATTAGCCCAGTCTTATCAGTCTTGAATTTGCATTCAATGCATAATGTGCAATATTTCTTTGAGTAATTCATAATTGGGCAAAAAAGAGAGAAAATAAACCAGCGAGAAAATTTCCTTGTATCCATGCTCCATGCATGCATACATGCATACATGAAGTTCTTGAATAAAATAGCACAAGCTCAACTAAAACACTCATAAATATCGGTCATTATCAAATCTAAAAGAACCAAATTATCAGCCTCAAAAAAAGTTTCTATAAATCCTTTGAAAGAATGTTTCTTGTAATTTTAAAACAAAGAATTTACCTTGCTATTCTCTGACACTGTAATCTTGGATATCGTACAGATAGTAATTTTGAACGGCACCGGTATATCCCAGCAGTAAGGACCTCCCCCTCGTTTTACTGAGGGTCGCGGGGCAATGTTAGGTGCCGACTGCTTACGTGTGAAAGGCAGAATGCTGCTGTGTTTCTCTGTGAAACAAAAAATAAAGAAGATTGGGGTCAAAATCTACAAAAAATACATTTAAAATGACATACATTCAGGTAAGTAGGATTTGTAAAGGGATACATTTCTACTGATGGAGAGATAAGGAATATTCTCAAAGTCAGCATGATGTCATATGAAGGTTTTGTTAAAGACAAGCACCAAAGGGTTCCGAAATGAAAATGGGGATAAACTTGGGGACTATTATAGAGCATAATGCATGGAAATTACTACATGCACAAATCTGAAATCTAACGCTTAGAAAATTGACAAACCTGTGGAACCATTGGATAATTAACTTTTAGCTCTTCCAACTCAAAGAAAATAGCAGATTTGAACAACGAGATAGAAAATTCACAGCTTTTTCATAGGGCTTAGTGAAAAATCTAGAGATATATCCTCAAGTAAACATAATTGGATCATATAACTTAGTCTGACTTTAAGAACACAGACAGACATTATGTACATAAAGGAATGGACAGACAGACAGACAGACAGACGGTCAGATTACTTACCTAGGATATCCTTTAGTCTGATCAACCATAGCTGGGGTTTATGTCCAGTCAGAAGGCAACCATAGATGTACTGAAAATGTCAATATATAAGTTAATATCATTCATGTAGAGTCACACATCAATATAAATGAAAATTCAAAACTGAATACATATTATATCTTAACCACATACATGTACATGTACTTGTTTGCATTTAAAAAATTCTGATGAAATGCATCAATCACCCAAATGTAGATCAATATACCTGTAGATGAATTATACTATAATGATTTTTTTCAATGAATTGTAACTCCTTGTGAAGGAAAGATACATCATCATCAATAAAAATTCAATTATAAAAAAAAGTGCACTTTTTCACTGGTACCTTAAAATGTATGAGGGGGTGGTCCCCATATATGTAATCCTCCAATCCCACTACTTTCAGTGTAAATTCCTCGGGACTTTGTTGATATTTTCCCGTTTTATTGGACCATTTCTTCAGTGCTTCCTCTATCAGCCTTCTTGGAAGACTGTCTTGGCTTTGTCGCATTGTGTATTCAACCTGCAATCGTAGAATAATATATGCACTGTCAATGAAATTCCCTGAAATGGAACTATTGAAAGGAACATGTTGCATTAAACATGTAAACGCTCGTGACGTAACAATACATAAGCCCTACTGATACATGCTGTGACAGCTGTTCTAACCTGCAAATCGAACCCGCAGTGACCTAATATATAATGTCTCCTTTTTACCTGGAAAAAAAGCAATTTCAGAAAACAAGAATGAAACTGACGATTGGGTTCATACATGTATATGTAACAGGACTCAGCTTGACTCTGAGCGCCTGTCTTCAGGTTCGTAGGATTTCTACTTCTCCGACCACGTGACCATAAAACAGATGAAATGAAACGATGAAGATACAGTATCTATAGTTGTAATACAAACAATTATGACATATAAAACAGTGAAAATCCTGCCCAGCCCATATCAACAAAATATCCCATAATTTAGACTAACATCGAAAAGTATAGAGACGGATTGAGAAATGACCCATAGTAAGTAGAGAGAGGAGAATGGTCCATGCAGTGTTCAACTACAAATTGGACAACCTGGCGAGATCGAACACACCTTTTTATTACTAAAATAACCACGTAACATATCTAAATTTAGTACCGTGAAGCCATTTAAACTTCTATCAAGAGATATACACGATATGTTAAATATCAACCCAGGTAAAGAATACAGGTAAATGATT
Organism: Pinctada fucata; assembly: GCA_028142955.1. Taxonomy (NCBI): domain Eukaryota; kingdom Metazoa; phylum Mollusca; class Bivalvia; order Pterioida; family Pteriidae; genus Pinctada; species Pinctada fucata. The sequence goes on along the minus strand of AP027112.1, from coordinate 21,538,392 downwards.
ACGAGGGGAATATTTCCATATAAAATCATAGTCAAACATAATGTGTTCCTGTTTCATATACATGTATATAGAATAAATGTCATAATTTGTGTTTTGCTATGGGTATGCAACACACAGCAAGTGCATTTATCACACGAATGAGCTTACATGCATTACAAGTAATAAGCACTTGCTCTGTGTTGCATATCTGTAGCAAAACACTGAACTTACATTAGCTTCCTGTATGGTTACACTGAGTTGTATTCCGTTTCCGATACGGTCTCGTACGTTCCTCAAATCTGATTGGCTCTGAATCTGTAATTGGGGTGGGTGGCGGTAGGATAGCTTCTGCAAACCCTGAAATTATAAGTTTTTGAAAATGTTATAAAATAATGCTTGCCAAAAGTGATAGAAAAAAGTTTTTGATGAAATGACTCCTAATTTTCTTTCTTAAGATCAAAATAATGATCTCTGCTTCAAGTAGTACTGTACTATACCATACTTGTATTAATTTCAGATAACCAAATTCTAGTGTAAACAAGGCAATACACAGCCAATTATGCCTCATATGAAATTCATGTGAAATTTACATGAACTTTACATGAAAGTTCACATGAAATTTATGTGAAACGAGCATGAACATGACATTTCCATGAAATTTTTCACATGAAATTCATGTGTAGATTTTTACATGGATGGTATGTGAATTCAGTTTACTGTGAAGGTCACTTAGAAAAATTCATGTGAAATTCATGTGAAGGAAATTTATGTGAAATATTTTTCACATAAATCTGATGTAAAATTTATGTGAAATTTATATGAATTTTACATGAACTTTCATGTGAAATTTACATGATGCTCATTTCATATGAATTTCATATGAGGCACAATTGGCTGTGTATGGGCAAATGCACAAAAACGCAAAATCATGAATTGGTGCAATTGTGACTCGTTCTCCATTAAAATTTCCGCGTATGACAGATTATGTATCTAGTGTAGTCTTGAATTAGCACACCCTTAGTAGGGCTTACTAAACTAAAATTTGAATTCTGCTAAAGAGAGTTCAGGTACAGTATTCGAGGACATCTTATCGGAAATAAGATAAGATAAAATATCCAAAATAATAGGCCAGCCCAAATAGACGATACATGTACATGTACTATAAAATTATGAAATGGCGGAATATTTTCCTAATCACCTCAAAGCAATAATTTTTTTTTTCATAATACATTAAAATTTTACATGTGAGACTAGTGAGGAAAACTTAAAATTTTACAAACCATTTACATGTATCAGCATCATTGGAAGATTCCATAGCTCAAAGTGCAAAATAAATGAAAATAGGACTTGATAATCTAATCCTGTTACATGTAATAAGAAATGTAAATATTTTGTGTACTGTAACATGTGTAAATGAGATTGAAGCCATGGGTAGAGTTCTATGAACATGTATTCGCTTTTTACAATGGTTATGTGGTTACTATGGTTACAGTACTATGCATGTGTTATGTAGTTACTATGGTTACAGTATAATTTACATACCGAGTCACCTTCATTTCTGTGGCTTATTATGTCATTACAGAAGGTTGTCATCTTGCTGCGGAAGTCGTTTATATCTGGAGTTTGCTGAGTGTCAATACATTGCTGGCCTACAAATAGAAACAGAAACAGAAATTGTAAATATAGTACAATATGTACATTTGCAGCATTTCTGGAATCAAACTGACCATCAGAAATTTTCAGGTAAAATAATGCTTGGTCAGATTAAATTTTACATTTGTTTTTCAAAGGAATCCTAATCTCTACCTGACCAATTTTCAGTAAATATTCAGAGAGTTTCATTCATACTACAATCTTAATTCTCTTTGTCAAATGCATGCATTGTGCTTGGGTTTTTTTTTTAATTGAGTTTGTATTTTGGCTTGTTTTTTAATGCAATTTTTTATCTTCGATATTTATTCAAAGTTTGAAAACAACATGTGCCCCTGCGAGCATCGTGTCATTATAAAGGCTTGTATCTGGAAACCAGGAGCCTGTTTTACACAAATACTTATGAAAAATTTTAGGAATTATGTAACTTTTGATTGCTTAGTACTTCTTATAAACTAAAGATCGTGATGTTTTGTTTCTGAATTAAATTTTGTATATAGTATGTAGAAATGCTATAAGAAAGGACAACATAATCTAAAGTGAAAAAGACTTTAGCTTTTATTTGATGATGAAAGTTATGAAAATTCCTAAAATTTTTCATAAATTTAAAGTTTTTTTGTAAAACAGGCTCTAGGTCAACATCAAAGTTCAAGGTAATAAGGTCAAACATTTATTGTACCAATGAAATGGCTTCATTTTTCTTTGTCAAATGTTTATACATGTGAGATACTAAAGTTTCATCACTTAGAGTACCATTTAAAAGTTATGGTCAAAGATTAAATTGTTCTTGAAAGTAGGTCAAGTATGAAGGTCAAGGTTAAATAGTTACGGCATCAATAAAACTTTGTGTTTGATAATCTATACTTGCCAGTGATTCAGACTGTTTTCAGAGGCTATAGGACACATGGCCTACAGCATCAAAAAATTATTGGCCATTTTGTCCAAAACAGGGAAAAAGTTTAGGCCATCGAGCGGCATAGCCGCGAGCCGAGCGCCAAAGGCGCTAGCTTGCTAGGGGGTACAGGGGCATGCTCCCGCGGAAAATTTTTTAAAATCTAAAGCAAAATGGTGCAATCTGAGCCAATCTGGTGATGAAAATTGAAGTCTACAAACTTGAAAATAATGGGTGTGTAGCCGAGGCCTTCTTATTGTTTTCCTGAAGAAGTGGGACTATTAGAGTGCTGTTTGATGGTCATTAGACTATTAGAGGTCTTTCCAGGAGTTTGTTTTAAAGTTTCTATTACCTTGTGTAAAGGTATTGTTTCTATTTGCATCAAGGCATATTTTACAGAGCATGGCGTCCGCAGTTTCGTCATACCGTAACCAAGGGTATAGGGTTACCCATTTATATTGGAATTTTCTATCAAAAGTACGTTCAGGTTGTTCAGCCTGAACTTCAGGGGTGTTAGGAGTGCCGCTTTGGGGACCTCCGAAAGGAGGGCCACCACTATTATTTACACTCTTTAACAAGCATTTGCAGAGTCACTATTACATAAAGCGCTTTTAAGACGGACTCTTTTTTTATCATCCAATGAAAACTGTTGTTACATGTTCATCGAGGTACCAATGTCAACTCAACCTTAAATTGTGTCCGCTCACGGGCAAATATGATCGGCCAATATGTCAGACGAACGGGAAAGGAATAGGCCATTTTGGCAGATGCAGGACACATTAATCGGCCATTCAGAGTTTTTATCGGCAAATGGCCGATGGCCGACGCCAATCTGAATCTTTGCTTGCTCTTCATTCTGATCAGAGCGTTTGTCTGTCTTTCCAGTGTGAACTTAGAATTCAAAAGTCATGGTTAAGGTTAAATTGTTTTCAAAAGTAGGTCAAATATCAAGGTCAAGGTAAAACATTGATGGCACTAATAGATCTTCTTGTTTGATAAATAAATCTATTCTTACACTTCATTTTGATCAGAGCGTTTGTCTGTCTTTCCCGTGTGAACTTAGCTGCTTAGAATTCAAAAGTTATGATCAAGGTTAAATTGTTTTCAAAAGTAGCCTAGGTCAAATATCAAGGTCAATTTAAAACATTAATGGCATCAATAGAACTACTTGTTCGATAAATAAATCTATACTTGCACTTCATTCCGATAAGAGCGTTTGTCTGTCTCTCAAGTGTAAACTTGCGGTCATCCGTCTGTTTGGGGACCAGTTTTAGGAATCTGGCAGCCATGGGAAAGTCATTCAGTGTCATGTCCTCTTCAATTATCTCATCCTGTGAGAAGATAACAAGATAAACATGAGAAATACATACGATAATAAGTTATGATAATGGAACAATAAACAGGATAATAAAATATTACATGCACTATCAAACAATTATCATGATTATAATTATGAAACTTTTTCCAAGAAATTTGATTTTCATATTTGAAATAGTGAAAACACAGTTTAGATGTAGCAAAGTTTTTTTTGTTTAATCTAAGCAATGTGTATCTTACATATGTAATGATACTGACCTTCTCTCCCTGTTTATTGACATAAGTGAAGGTGTAACTGTCTCGTTTTTTGAGGAGAGGGAAGAGTGGATACTTTTCTGCCTCCTTCCACAAGTGCTGCAAAAATATACAAAGTCTCATTCAAAAGTGCTGAAATTATAAATTACAGGAAGGCAAACAATAAATAATGTCAACAAAGATATGGGTAAGAAGCCACATAACTAGAACATCTTTGTATTAAAACTATGAAATCTTTGATTTGCGAGAATTTATAAATATTATTACTGCTGAGGACAAAATTTATATCATTTCTGCTGAGGACACAATTCATAGATTCATTACTGCTGAGGACAAAATCTATAAATTTATATCATTACTGCTGAGGACAAAATTTATAAATATCATTACTGCTGAGGACAAAATTTATACTGTAAATATCATTACTGCTGAGGAGGACAAAATTTATAAATATCGTGACTGCTGAGGACAAAATTTATACCATAAATATCATTACTGCTGAGGACAAAAATACAAAATGTGCTGGACAGTGTATGCATCAAGGTGATACAGGTACAATTTGACAATAACAGTTCAAATTTTATCGCAGCATAATATGCACACAAATACAGACAGATTCTTTGCTCTTACCTGTTTAACATTTTCTAGAGTGTCAAAGTAATCCACACGTAGCGGAATGAAGATTCCATTCGGCAATAGGAAGTCAATATCCACATGGCCGTCAGACGGGCTGACTTCCCGGGAAATATCTAAGTCAGGTAACACTACCACTGGAGGCATGGTGAAGAGTCACGTCTCCACTGCAAATGAACCATACATTATACATGTTATAGAAATGATAGAAGCTCAGTAATGGTTGAGTACTAGAGGCCACCTATTTTTCAGGATTTTTTGCTTACAAAATTTGTAATTAATAAGATATTTGATTGAAACTTTGAATAGCCAATGGTTTACCTTATCACACTGGACTCTGAACAATTTTTTCCGAAAAAAATCAACTATTTTGTTTATACCGGTATATCCTGTATTTAGTACATTAAAGTTAGTTACAGTGCAAGGAGAAGTGTCACTGTAACTACCACTACCTTAAAGTGTGACCGAAATTGGACCCTTTTTGCAAGACTGCAGTACCAGTTACCGCCTATTTGGCTCCTATTTCTGTAAACTGAAATATTTTGTTCCAGTGCTTTCACAGTAATGAAAGTAACCTTTACATGATAGTATGGTGCCTAATTTTTATTGAAAAATCCCAAAAGCAAATGACCACATTGATAGACTGAATACATCGGCTCTTTCCCCAACCCCAGAATTCATGTCTTACTGTTATTGCCCGACCTTGTGCCGCTCTACTCACGATCATATTGCCGACCAAGTCCCGTTCTATCCGATCAAACCCTGATCTATTTACGACCAAAACCCGATCTATTCCCGATGCAATTCCGATCTATTACCGACTTCCCAGACGCATTTCCGCTCAAAACATAATTTCTAACTTAAACTGATCTCATTTGTCATCCAATGATCGTATCGGCCAAGAAGAAGCGTTTTGACCAAGCCTTACCCAAAAGTGTCGCGATCAAACTTTTAAAAAAATTCCTTACTTAAAAAGTGGCATTGGATAGCCAAGAATCGTCGCCGCGACATTTTGATAATAAGTATTTTGAAGAAATCAATATCAGTGCGAGAAAATGAATGAAATATGCACAGATCCTATTTGAAGCATCGTTTGGTCGTAAATTCGTTATATAGAACATGAATAGGTTGCAAGATGGTTATGAAAAGGTCTTGGTAAGATCAGCAAACATTGAATCTGTAGTGGATGGATCATGGTAAGAGCGTAGAATAGATGGGTAAAGATCGGGCAAAGGGCGTCATTAAAGCGTATTGAAGTAGTTCGCAGGTGCCCGGTCCGGGAGTCGGACCCCGGCCGTCCGGGTGACAGTCAGACTCGTTGCCGAGTGAGCTAAAGGGACATCCCAATAGCTCAGTCTTAGAACTTGTACTGAACTATTGGTACCTGCTACTACCGGAACCACTACACCCTTCCCCCTTTTTCGTTGAGGGTCGTGGGTGTACCCAGCTGTGTGGCCACTCTCCAACCCCTGGCAGGGTTCTGCCTCCTCTCCTGCAGATCGAACTGGCCCACACATACCAATTGTTTACCTCGTCGCCAATGAAGTAGTTCGCAGGTGCCCGGTCCGGGAGTCGAACCCTGGCCGTCCGGGTGACAGTCAGACTCGTTGCCGAGTGAGCTAAAGGGACATCCCAATAGCTCAGTCTTAGAACTTGTACTGAACTATTGGTACCTGCTACTACCGGAACCACTAAAGTATCTTATGCGTGAAGAGGGCAGGTTTTAGTGAAATGCCAATCAGACCACACTGAATTAAGTCACACTCTTTTCCGACAAGGACACGATTAGCTAGGCTGTATCCCCGACTATCCCGACCTAGCGCCGACTATTTCACAACCACAAACATGACAAAGAGAGCGGGAAAGTTTCCCGTATTTTTTCAACCAGTTGAAAGAATACGGGAAACTTTTCCCGACATCTAATGCGTCCCCGCTCTAATACCGTTGATCGATTTTGAACCAACATACATGATGTACGCTGTACCAGACCAAGATACAACTAAGAGCCATTCTCTCCTGACCTGGCAATTTTCGAGGTCGGGAATAAACATAGGTGCAGCAGGATTGCAGTGGAACGGGGGCTTGACACAAACTTGTTCAGACTCCAGTTGTTTTGGACAAAACCCAGTGAGGCTCTTTGTTTATTATAAAATTTATGTTGCGCCAATATGTATATTATGATTCCGGATGTAACATTTATCCGTTTTGGGTTTTTGTTGGTTGTTCATATGTTTGATTATTCCTCCAGTAAAAGTTTGGACAGTTACTTGCTTTGTGATCAATATATCTACCTTAATACTGGCGTGGTGGCAGCAGGATCTCGTCCTACGTCTGTCGTTGATTACAATTATCAACCGCAAGCTGGTAAACCTAGATACGAAACAAAGTTCGAGTCACAGCGTCAGATAATCTGACCCAGGTCGCAAGTAACACGTGTGATGACAAACTATTGCACATAGTCTAATCCTTTAATTATCCTCCTACGGCCAAACGTACGAAATACTAACTAACCATCATGGCTAACACACATAGAGCACCGAAACAGTGGTGTTTATCAAAGACTGAAACAATTAATTCGTTTGAAAACTGGAGGCAAAACATTGTGTACACACTGTCCCTAGACCAAAATTTCACACAATTCCTAACAGAGGGAGCCCAGTGGGGTAAGAGGACAAGGGCAAATCCAAATCGTGGTTTCGCAAATGATGGTGAAGGCATACCAGAGGCCCAGCGACAAACTGCAGCTCAAAAAGTTCAAAGGCTTGAATTAATGCTGGGACAGATTGCGAATTACTGCCCGATCATTTCACGCTCGACCATAGTCAAGAACTCTACGTCTATGGAAAATATTTGGCAGACAATAAGGTTACATTTTGGTTTTCAGACCACTGGCGCCCACTTCCTTGATTTTGCCGCTATCAAATTAGAGCCTAGTGAAAGACCAGAGGACTTGTTTCAGCGAATAATGGCGTTTATTGAAGACAATATGCTAAAACAAGGTGCCAATATAACACATCACGGTGAAAACATTCTTGAGGATGAGGAGCTCTCCCCCTCACTTGAAAATATGGCTGTCCTAACATGGCTGCGTCTCATTAATCCAGAATTACCTCAACTAGTTAAGCAACGATACGGCACCGAGCTTAGATCTCGTACACTTGCCTCCATCAAGCCTGAAATATCGCAGGCCATGTCTTCTCTACTCGACGAACTCAGATCATGCGAGGAGGCCAATGCAATGCGCACCGCTATTACTTACATGCCTAAGAACAGCAATAGATCTGCTTCTCGTCCAGTTAAGTCGTGTCCGTTATGCAAGGCAGCCAAGAGACCAGATCAGCATTTTTTAAGTAAATGTTTATACTTACCTAATCAAGACAAAATGTACTTAGCAAAAGCTCGTCAAATTATGGCCACGGATGAAAGCGATTACGAGGATCAAACTACAGCAGATCAGAGTGTCGAACCATTGACGTGTAATTCTGCTATAAACAGAGTACAGATTCGACAATCACCTTATTTAGATGTTTTCTCTCGTCATCATACCGTTCGTTTGACCGTAGATAGCGGAGCTACAGGAAATATGATTAAGGCCTCAGTAGCTAAGACGCTTGGATTACAAATTAAGAGTACTGTTCAGTCCGCTCACCAAGCTGACGGCTCCTCCCCATTACATGTGATTGGCGAGACTAATACTATATTCACTCATGAAAACCACACCTTGGTTTTTGAAGGCTTAGTCGTTGAGAATCTAGACAGTGATGTTTTGGCTGGCATACCGTTTATGGAGAGAAATGACATTTCCATAAGACCCTCAAAACAACAGATTATAATAGGTGAAGAATACACTTACACTTACGGTCTTAATTCTGTAGCCTCTCACGTAACCGTAGCAAGACGTGCCCAGGTTCTCAGGGCATCCGTGTCGGAAACAACCACCATTTGGCCTGGTGAGTTCTTAGAGCTTAAAGTCCCAGAGGACTTCTCCGTATCAGATGATGACATCATATCACTTGAGCAGACTGATAGCAGTCAAAATCACACATGGCCAGCTCCCACATTGCTAAACAGCATTGCTGGACGTATACGTATACCCAATCTCTCATCGGAACCGCAAACAATCAAACGTAATGCCCATATTGGAACACTTAGGCCAACATTTGTACCAGACAATGTGAATAACACTGCCAGAGTATCCGAATTTAGTGAGAAACTCCCGAATACGAAGTTTTCGCAAAATGTGCGCGTTGATCCCGACAATGTTCTTTCCAAGGACATGAAATCCAAATTTCATGATCTCTTACACGAACATGATGGTGTGTTTAACCCGAAATTTAAGGGGTACAACGGAGCTGCTGGACCATTTAAGTCAAGAGTGAACATGGGCCCCGTTCAACCTCCTCAACGGAGAGGTCGAATACCACAGTACTCAAAAAATAACCTTGATATGCTTCAAGACAAGTTTGATGAGCTTGAGGCAATGGGAGTGTTCCGTAAGCCCGAGGACATTAATGTAAATGTAGAGTATGTGAACCCATCGTTTTTGGTAAAAAAACCGACTGGTGACTTCCGCCTTGTCACTGCCTTCGCAGACGTTAATTGGTAGATATACAAAGCCACAACCTTCTTTAATGCCGGATGTGGACTCAACTTTGCGGAAAATAGCCCAGTGGAAGTACATAGCTATTTCTGATCTTACAAAATCATTCTATCAGATTCCTTTGTCAAACGACTCGATGAAGTATTGTGGTGTTGTCACCCCTTTCAGAGGTGTCCGTGTGTACGTACGATCGGCTATGGGCATGCCTGGTTCGGAGGTAGCATTAGAGGAGCTCACATGTCGCGTACTGGGTGACCTTGTTCAAGAAGGCATTGTGGCTAAGGTTGCTGATGATTTGTACTGTGGAGGCAGCACACCAGAAGAGCTGCTACGGAACTTGGATAGGGTTCTAAAAGCACTTCGCCGCTGTGATCTTAATCTATCAGCATCAAAAACAGTAATCGCCCCGAAAGAAGCTACAATATTAGGATGGGTGTGGTGCCAAGGAACAATTCGTGCAAGCAAACACCGAATTTCAACTCTTTCGTCTTGTCAGATACCCACAACCGTAGCTGGACTTCGTTCATTTATTGGTGCATATAAAGTTCTCAGCAGAGTAGTACCAGATTGCTCACATTTCCTCGCACCTCTCGATGATATGACTGCTGGTCATGACTCCAGGGACAAGCTCGTATGGACTGATGAGCTGTCCGCTTCATTTCGACAAGCACAACTGGCGCTAAATTCACACAAGGCTATAACGCTCCCTCGTCCAGATGATCAATTATGGATTGTTACAGATGGTGCCTTAAGGCGGAGTGGCATTGGAGCCACCTTGTATATCAACAGGAATGGCACTATTAAGTTAGCGGGATTTTTCAGTGCGAAGTTACGGAAGAACCAAAACATGTGGCTACCATGTGAAATCAAGGCTCTTTCAATAGCGGCCTCTATCAAGCACTTTAGCCCGTACATAATCCAAGCCTCTTCAAATGCTGCAGTATTAACAGACAGCAAACCGTGTGTCCAGGCATTTGAAAAGCTTTGTCGTGGGGAATTTTCCGCAAGTCCGCGCGTAACAACGTTCTTATCGACTGCTAGTCGGTATTGCGTCTCAATTCGCCATGTTGCAGGACAATCCATATTACCATCAGACTTCGCAAGCCGTAATGCGCCCGAATGCACTCATCCAACTTGTCAAATATGCACATTCGTAAGCACTACCGAAAACTCCGTTGTTCAACGAATATCAGTTGAAGATATTCTAAACGAGTCCGTAAGACTTCCATTCACTACTAGGTCTGCCTGGAATGCTATCCAGACAGAATGCTCAGACCTTCGACGTACTGCCGCACACCTTAAGCAAGGGACTCGCCCTTCAAAAAAACTCACCGATGTGAAGGATGTGAAACGGTATCTTCAGGTTGCATCAATAGCAAAGGATGGTATCCTCATTGTGAAACGCGACATCCCATTTATGCCATCGCGGGAGCTCATTGTTGTACCAAGAAATGTGCTAGAAGGCCTTCTAACCTCTTTACACATCAAGCTCAGTCATCCATCTACTCACCAACTAAAGTCTGTTGTCAGCAGATATTTCTATGCCTTAGACATGGACAAGGCAATAGAGACAGTTACTGCTGGATGTCATACATGTGCATCGTTGCTTAAGGCACCGCACGTTTTACAACCGCAGAGCTCATCTGATCCTCCCGCGGGAGTTGGATATCAGTTTGCAGCAGATGTAATGCGCAGGGAACGCCAACTCATACTTGTTGTCAGGGAATACGTTACGTCATTCACTGCTAGTACGTTGATCGAATCAGAACGTCATGACTCACTCCGAGAAGGTCTTATCAAATTGTGCATTGAAATGAGACCTCTGGATGGCCCCTTTTCCGTTATCAGAACCGACCCTGCGCCAGGATTTACTGCATTAATCGACGATCAGCTCATGAAACAACAACGCCTCGTGATTGAAATTGGCAGAATTAAAAACAAAAACAAAAACCCAGTAGCAGAACGGGCAATACAGGAGTTAGAGGAGGAGATATTGCGCAGCGACCCCTCAAGCCGCTCCGTTACTGCCCTCGAACTCGCACTCGCAACTGCTCGCTTGAACTCTCGTATAAGAGGTCGTGGATTATCGTCTAGGGAAATGTTCACCCAAAGGGACCAATTTTCTCAGAAACAGCTACCCTTAGAAGATCGACAACTTATCTTGCAGCAGCATGACGCGAAATTGATAAATCACTCTTATAGCGAGAAATCAAAAAACCCTTCTGGCCGTGTCGCGATACCACCAAATACTTCCGTTGGTGACCTTGTGTACCTGGAATGTGATCGCAATAAGTTAAAAGGGAGGGACCGATATCTCGTTGTTGCGTGTGATGGACCTTGGAGGGACATTCGTAAATTTACTGGGTCCCAATTACGTCGCACCTCATATCGCGTGAAGGACTCTGAGTGTTACATTGTACCATCTAATATCAAAAAGCCAGACCGTCCGTCTGCACACATCTCTTCCTATTCCACGGAGTCCGAGGAAGAAAGTGATGAGGATCACCAAGAGATACCTCAACCGCCGACACTTCCGCCTGCACATCCGCCGACACATCCGCCGACACATACGCCGACACTTCCGCCTGCACATCCGCCGACACTTCCGCTTGCACATGTGCCGACACTTCCGCCTGCACATCTGCCGACACTTCCGCCACCTCCACCTTTTCTGCCGTCGATCCCGTCTGTCATTGGGAATCCTCTTTCGGAAAGGGAGTGTACGTTCAATGATCATCATCCCGATCAGAGTGAGGAAACTAGACAATCCACTCGAAACCGTAAACCACCCAGATGGTTGAATGACTATGTGTTAGATTATTAAGTGACCTTAAGTTTAGTTCATTATCCTCACAAACTTTATATAACTCATTGTTGTTACCTTGAAGTGTTGCATTTTTGGTGTTGTTTTTTATTCTTAATGTGGTAAAAATGGGCAGAATAATCCCATTATATAAACACCGGAGGGCAGTCTACCCTGTGAAGGTGGCATGTATGTATGCAATCTTTTCATGTTAATTATCATTCATAATTTAGTCAAAGAGATTGATTTAAAGTTTTCTTTTGAAACATAATCCTCATTATATTGTAAAAGGGCAGAATAAACCCTTCCACTTGAGGGCAGTCTACCCAGTGATAGTGGCTAGACCATGTATAAAAGAAAGAAAAAGTGGTAGCGCCAATATGTATATTATGATTCCGGATGTAACATTTATCCGTTTTGGGTTTTTGTTGGTTGTTCATATGTTTGATTATTCCTCCAGTAAAAGTTTGGACAGTTACTTGCTTTGTGATCAATATATCTACCTTAATACTGGCGTTGGGTGCTTTCAGACAAAAACTCCAGAGGTTTCAGACAAAATCAAGTTCGGCGCTAGTTATTGTGGCCATACAAATTTCATAATGGTCATGATTTAAGCCTTCCAAACTTGAAAATAACGAAATGAAAAATACTGTTCAAGCAGGAAATATTTCCAGTTTTACTTCTTTACTTCGTTACATGTTTCAACAAAGATCAACAAAGAGTATCATTGTCAACTGTTGAATAAGCTATAGGCAGTACCTTGAGACACTAGTTGATCATCAGAATAAATGCTAAGACGTTTCTGACAACTTCCTAACTAAGATTTTCTCCTGAGAATCATTGTTTTTGAAGTTTACTTCCTCGTAGAGACACCCGGAAGTTACAGACTCATCTTTTGGACGGTTCGGTCTGCAACATCTTTCAATCCGCTATCAATTCGTCCGATTCAGCTTACGTGATATTTTATATCTCTTGAAAAATGAATTGAAGTATTGTGCATACAGGGCCAATCTATAGGAAGAAAAACAGTGGCGGATCCAGCGCCCCCTTTGCCGGGGGGTCAAGGGGCGAATTTTGCCGATTTTGACTGAAAATGGGCCAAAATATACCTGTTTTTGGAAAAATTTGGGTCAGTGCCGGGGGGGCGGGCGCCCCCTCCGCACCCCCCTGAATCCGCCACTGAAAAATAACTTTTTTTTATAAATTTTTCAACAGGATTTTTTTCACTTTTTTCATAACAAACAAAAATGGTTTATCTGTGGCATGTATAAACCCCCATCAATGACAGATCAAATGTTTAAAGAAGATTTTTTGAATACAACTGATAAAATTACCTCGAAATATGAAAACTTCGTTTTAATCGGAGACCTAAATTTTGACTTCCTAAATGATGAAAAATGTTTGCCCATCACCGAAATGTGTGATATTTTTGACATTAAAAATCTTGTCAAAGAGCCGACATGTTACACCAGCATTGGTAGACCCAGTCTATTAGATTACATCCTTACAAATAAACCAAAGTTTTGCTCTAACATTCTAAATTTTCCCTGCGGCATAAGTGATGTACACAACATTATATCTTTTCTATTAAATATACCCATTCCAAAAAAAGAAACAAAATGGAAAAACTGTCGAAGTTTTAAAAATTTCAATCATGAATTATTTCTTGAAGACCTGACAAATCTGAATTTAGAGTCGGAGATCACCAAGGCTGATGTAAATGAAGGCTATGAAATTTTCGAAGAGAATGTCATCAAGGTCATGGACAAACATGCACCGTTTAAAAAAAGAAAAATATGTGGTAACCAAGTCCCTTATTTCAACCAGAATCTCAGAAAGGCAATATATAAAAAGAAAATGTTTTTTAACAAATACCAAAAATGTCAAGATAATGTAAATTGGGAAAATTACAGAACACAGAGGAATTTAGTAAACAAACTGAAAAAGAAAGCAATAAATGGATATTTTGTCGAAAGATGCTCAGGTGGCCCGAAATCAAAAGACTTCTGGCCTACAATCACACCATTTATGACAAATAAAGGATGTAAAACAACCAAAGATACAGTTTTAGAGGAAAAGGGAAAACTAATTACAGATCAAAATCAAGTCAGTGATATTTTTAATGAATTTTTTGTGAATGTTGCTAGGGACGTCGGATCCTCTGATGTCCCGATCAACAGCAAACACCCAAGCATAGTCCAAATTTCTGAAAATTATAATATACCGGTAGAAAAACACCTAAATTTTGAAAATATAAGTGAGGAGTTTGTTCGTAAACAGATTAATTCTATCAATGATAAAAAAGCTACTGGCAGAGACACCATCTCCCCAAAACTTCTAAAATTGTCTGCACCAGCTCTAGTCAAACCAATTACTACTTTAGTCAATAAGTCTCTAAACTCCTCTGTGTTCCCTGACAAACTAAAATCTGCACAAGTTGTCCCAATCTATAAGAAGGAAAGTATCTTAGAAAAAGGTAATTATAGACCAGTGAGTATTCTACCCACCATTTCTAAAATTTTCGAAAGAGCCATTAATATTCAGCTACTTGATCATTTCCAAAATATTTTCAATCCTTTTCTCGCAGCATTCGACCAGGTTTTGGCTGCCAAAGTACACTACTCAGGGTTGTTGAAGACTGGAAACAGGCTCTGGACCAACACAAATTCATAGGTGCTGTCCTTATGGACCTCTCAAAAGCTTTCGATTGCCTCCCCCACAAACTTCTTTTGGAAAAGTTAAAATATTATGGAGTCACGGAACACTCCCTAAAACTCATCACAAGCTACCTTTCGGACAGATTCCAATGCGTAAAATTAAATGGATTCATTAGTAGTTACAAAAACACAATAAAAGGGGTACCTCAGGGATCCATCCTTGGTCCAGTCCTGTTCAACATCTTCATCAATGACATTTTTCTATTTGTGCAAAACGCGACTCTTTATAACTATGCAGATGATAACACTCTATCTCATAGTGATTCAGACCCCCAAAAAGTTGTTTCGGCCTTAGTCAATGATAGCTCCACTCTTATAGATTGGTTCAGCTTCAACAGAATGAAAGCTAACCCATCCAAATTCCAGGCAATTGCAGTCGGCAAAAAATCAAAAGAAAAAATCAAAGAAATCAAAATTGAATCTACTAACATCCAATGTGAGGATGAAGTTAAACTACTTGGGGTAACTTTGGACTATAAACTGGATTTCAACAAACATATAACTAATATTTGTAAAAAAGCATCAAAACAATTAAACTGCCTGAAACGTTTTGGAAAAAACTTAAATAAACTTAGCAAATTAACGATTTATCATTCTTTTGTGTTGTCAAACTTTAACTACTGTCCTATCATTTGGCATTTTTGTAGTGAGTCAAACACTCGCAAACTTGAAAGAATCCAGTTTAGAGCCCTAAAGTTTATCTATGATGATTATCAGAGCAGTTATGAGGACCTTCTGGCAAGAAGTAAACTTCCATCTCTAAAAGTAAGAAGACTCCGTACGATAGCTTTGGAAACTTTCAAAATCTTACACAAGCAATGCCCGGATTTTGTACATGATCTTGTTAAATTTAAATCATCTAACTATAACTTCAGGCACCATAATTCAGCAGAAGTCCCTAGGACCAACACTACCAGGTATGGTTTACAATCTTTTAGGTATGCAGCTGCTTCGCTCTGGAACTCCCTCCCAGAGGAAGCAAGATCTTTAACCACACAAACTCAATTTCGACAATATATTGAATCATGGGAAGGGCCAAACTGTAAATGTAATGCTTGCAGAAGGGGCTGCATCACCTGAATTTTGTTCACTTTGAATATTTTGCTCAATTTTTTTTTTTTTTTTTTTTGATCCTATCCTTTTCATTTTGCTCTCCTTTGCAGTCATCTCAGATACCCCTGAGGGGAGCCCTACTCACTGCTGGAGTAACATCCTATGATGGCAGTGGTGAGTGGAGTCTTCTCTCAGAAATGCTTTTCTGTCTTCCTGGATGTAACTTTAATCCCGACCCAAGTTAATTATACGCCCCCTTGATCCTTATCCTTTTCACTTTGATATCCTTTGTAGTTATCCCAGCTACCCTTGAAGGGAGCTCTACTCACTGCTGGAGTAACATCCTATGATGGCAGTGGTGAGTGGAGTCTTCTCTCAGAAATGCTTTTCTGTCCTCCTGGATGCAACCCCTCTTTCCCCTTCCATGTAGATCCCCAGCCTTTCTGTCTTTCTGGTGTGTATATATCATGTGGTATTTATTCATGTCATTGTTCGTGTGATTTTTGTATGGTTTACAAATATGTGATATATTTGTTCTATAGGTTATTTTTAGTGTAATCTTCCTAGTCTCTCATCCAATCTCTTATTTCCTGTGATACTTCAAGTGTCTTTCTCCTTTATTTTTTTAGCTTTTAGTGCTGATTACCTTGCTGTTTAATTTGATTTCTTAATTAGCTTTGTTTGCATGATTTTATTTTGTATAAGCTTTTAGCTCTTATATGCCTTGTTTATAGCTTTCAGTCAGTGTTTGCCATGTACATTTTATTTCCAGTGCTTGATTTAATTTTGTTTTTATTTTTTGCATGTTTACTCGTTCTTTTTCTTATGTACATGTTTTAGTATTATGTCCATGTCGGTTTTAAAAGCTCTACAGAGCTTATGTTCTTTGTTATTTATGTACACAGTGCCGACTTTAAATAAATATTACTTACTTACTTACTTACTTTTCACTGAACATGCTGAATAAGGTATTCTTAGAATGTTCAAAGGAACAATAAACTAAGGAATAACGGTTTGAATAAACCCCTGTTATTTTCACGAATGCATGTTCATCTTTTCCAGAATATTGTACGTACCATATTGTATATACTCTCTTACTGATCTCAATTTTTAGTTAGAATATGCTCTTTTTAATGTCTTAGTGCTTGCATGTGTTAGTTTTTGTTTTTACAGATTGACCTTTTTATCGTTGTAATGCGAGTACTCCAAACACTGGAGGGGAATATCAAGATGAGAAGAAGAAGAAGTATACCGACCAACTATGTTGACGTAATTTCTATGACGAGTACTTATAAGTAGTTGCCAAAATCACTGCACATGACTGGAGTCATATCACCTGATCGGATGATTGATCAGTTAGACGAGCTAGGACTAGTTATTTTTCGTATTCCCAACTGAATTCAGTATTTTTAGCTCGCCGGGACGAAAAATTCCGGAGAGCTAATGCCATACCCTCGGCGTCGTCGTCCGGTGTTATAGAGCAGACTTTCCCCCGGGGTAGATCTTCCCCCCGGAAAATTAGCTCTAGAGTATATCTTCCCCCGGAAAGCCTACTCCAGAGTAGACTTTCCCCCGGGGGGAAAGTCTACTCTAGAGTAGAATTTCCCCGGGGGAAGATCTGTTATAGAGCCATTTTTCCGGGGGGAAATTCTGCTCTACAACTAGTTGTAGAGTAGACTTTCCCCCCCAGAGTAGAATTTCCCCCTTCTATTTAACGTTTTCTTGACGTTCTTTTGAGAAGGGCTCCTTTCGCAAACTTACAGTCTTTACAGAAGATGATAACTCTGATTGAGATTATATTTATAAATTACCCCCGCAAACAAAGTTTTGGGTATATAGGAATTGCCTTATTTGTCCCTCTGTCCGCCCGTCTGTTCGAATCGTGTCTGGCAAATGATTTCTTAATTATGGATGCCAAATTGACATTTATCACATGATACACCCGTTATGCGGTTACATAAAGCCATTTCATATTCTACACAATATGTAACACGTTACATAACACTTTTTACGATTATTTCAGAGTAGATCTTCCCCCCTGTAAGAACCAGTTACGGATTAAAAGATTCGGAATACTAGGGGGGAAATTTTACTCTAGAGTAGACTTTCCCCCTTAAGGGGGAAACTCTACCCCAAAAACCTGAAGGGGGGAAGCTTGCTCTAGAGCAGGATTTCCCCCCAGGGGGGAAATTCTACTCTAGAGCCAATTTTCCGGTGGGAAGATCTACCCGGGGGGAAAGTCTACTCTATAACACCGGTTGTCGTTGTCGTCGTTTAAGTCGTCCGTAGACAAAACTTTAACCTGGGCTATATCTCTTGAACTATAATTGATAGGGCTTTGATATTTCACATGTAGATACCTTTGACCTAGTGACCTTGACCTTGGACTTTGACCTACTTTTCAAAAACTTTAACTTGGTTTCTGACAAAAACCTGTATAGGCGACCTATGTAATCTTTGATTATAGGGCTATGTTTTATCTTATACTGCAGAACAATAAAAAAAAAGAGTGATCGATGGCCTGAGACTGCAAGTTTTTCATTCAGGTTTATGATGTCAACTTACAACAAGAAGTTTTTTTTGTTCATACAACAGCTGTTTGTCTTTTGAAACCTTGATAGGATCGTAGGTCATTAATTTGTATAACCACATTATTTGCCATCGTGAATTGATCTTCAATGGCCGTCATCATTCCAAGTATGTTGTTTTTTAAAAGGAAATAAAATCGTCTTCAGATGCATGCTTCTTATGATGGCCCTCTTGGTATCGGTGTTTTGGTCTAATTGATGTCCGTTGGTTGTTTCTTGTCTATGAGTATGTATTCCGCTGTCGTTAATGCATCGTGATCTTGTTGGAGATTAGCCTGCCCTCCGAAATATCTTTCTCTCCAAAACCTAACCGTACCTTTGATTGATATCCGTCAGAATGCCGTCAAAGGCTTGGTAAGACATTTCGGATTAGTTAAAGATCTCCCTATTCCGTGGAATATGACTAAAATGACTATAAATAGACTTTTTTCGTGTTCGCGGACTTCGCACTTCGAAGGGACGTACTGTACATGTACGTGTCACAATAGCAAAATGTTGAATTTTATTCCAATGAACTTAATTATAATACTTTATGTAAAGAATTAATTCGTTTTTATGTGTGAAAATACATAATTATCTATTAAAGAACTCCAGTGTCTGGCATGCTTGATAGTATAGTATAGTTTATTAGCAAAAGACCAAAAGGTCTATAAGCATGGAACATACAAGGTACAATTGATATATACATATAGATCTACTGCACAACAACATACAACAAGACAAAGACAACATGCATTCTGAATGTGAGTGGAAATAAACATTGACAAGAGAAAATAAATTGGTAATAAATAAACAAAAGGAGTCTTCTAAAGTACAAGTATATAATGAAAGAAATAAGCAAATATATAAACGATGGTAAAGTGGAGGAAAGACCTCAAAATGTCAAGATACCATGCAGATTGGAATATAATATCCAACATAAATGAAATAAGGTAACACGCATACAATATATGAAGCAAAAATAAGCAGGCGACATTCAAAAGCTGAGTTGGCTATGAGAGCCCAAACGAAAAAAATAGCCTAACAACTCGTATAAACAGATCATACACAAACCATGGTTTTGATGCGAGTTTCCCGGTTGAAATTTCACATGCAAATGAGCTAACGGATCGTATCATTAAATTTGCATATTGGTGGATCGCATGAAAACCTTAAATATATGTTATGATCCAAGTACGATCCATTGAAAACAACTCGTATACAGCTCATATGATTCTTCTACGATCCATGGTTTTGATGCGAGTTTCCCGGTTGAAATTTCACATGCAAATGAGCTAACGGATCGCATACATATTTGGATATCAACAAATCGTATGAAAACTGCAAGTTTGTGAACATGTAGATGTACAATCCAAGTATGATCCATTTAGAAACATCTCGCATCCAAACCACAAAACAACTCACAACCAAACCACCTAACAACTCACAACCAAACCACCTAACAACTCACAACCAAACCACCTAACAACTGCATGAAAATCATATGATCCAGATATGATCTATTATCTATATTAATAACAACTTGCATAAAAACCTTGTATACATACATGTATTGTCACAAATTTTTAGGTCATCATCCCATGCATGTACCAGTACACATGTTACATATTAAGTGAAAATAATACGAAACGATATTAATTTGCAACAACATTCATTTTTCCGTATATATACACATTAACGTATTGAAATCAAAATCAACTTTTATTTCATTTCATATAAATGCATTTTAATCCTTTTTTCCAATTGACATTAATAAAATAAATCATTTTCTAATACATGTATAATCAAGGAAATCTACATGTATATTATTAATTACAAAAATGATCATGATGATGCGTCAAAATTTTAACAATAGAACATACATGCGTGTATTTTGATATTAATAATACAATGTACAATGTAATATATACTGAAAATGAAACTAAGAGGTGTGTCACCTGTACCGTAGTATGCTTAACAATGTGACCTTGAAGGTGACTTTGAAAGTTCATAAGGTGTTTTACAATTATTGCAAGCTTTATATGGTAGAATTATAATGTATATCAATTAAGTTATAGCCATTTTTGTGTGAAAAACCAATTACCGGACAGTTGGACGGACAAACAGATCCCTTTTACATGTATGTTGATCTCGAATTGTAGGTGACATAAAATTTCAAGTTTCAAAGCAAGTAAAACAATTTTCACATGTTACATTCACTTTCAAGCAAAGTTATTATGTATATATACATTGTATTCAGAGTGTACAAATACATGTACAATGAGTATTGATACAAAATATGTGAAACTTTTCAAAACATTGAAATCACACCTTTTATAAATTTAAGATTTTCAAGGCATTGTAAGTTACATGTACATGATGTAGTTGCATTAACATAATAGTACAGGTGAATAGTGAATGTTTACTTGACTCAACTCTATTCATCAAGTTACATGAACATGCATTTAATTGTAAATTATTAAAAAGTAAACAAATAAAACATTGAAAAAGTGGAACATAATTTTCTGCACGTTGTAACATCTGGTCGGAATATGTACACACATATACGGTTTGTGCATCGACTGCCACAATGGGTAGACATGGTAGAAGGCCTTATCTATATATGTAGTTACTCCATAATTTCTTAAATAACAGAACTGCAAACTCTAAAGAGCTTTATCCATGGCCACATAATCAGTCCCGTTTAGCACAAAGTGACTGTACATTCTGATTCTTCCCTCGTTAATATCACAGACTCACTATATGTATTTCCTGTAACAAATTCAAGGTTAAAGTAAAATCAAACTTCATATTATTTTTTTTAATAAAGTGTCATTATGGTCATAGGCTCATACTACATTGTACAGGTATGTAAAAAGAGAGAATCATGGTCTGTCAATTTTATGATCAAATACATGTAGTTAGTGGTACACGTATAACTATAAGCTAAATAGCGATAATCTAGCTTCCAATTGAGAACTGACAGTAACATTCATTACAATCGTTTGTTTACTGGACAGGTCCAATATATTTTGCCTATTTGTAGCATATGCATAGTGCACATATACCTACCTATATCCATCTTATGCAGTTCCTAAATGCAGGAGTTCAGCTTCCTCCTCTATATTTGGACCCTGGCATGCTCTCTAATGAATTTGTATGTGACAAGCTCGCAGAACACATGTGTACATGCCATGCAGTGCATGGCACATACAATGTATGCTGTGAATAGGCAAAACGCATCGGACCTGTTTTATATAATTAGATTTACATTGAGATGCCTGATTATTCATATCATTTACTACATGTATTCTTCAACCAAATGGCCAATGCATCTCCGCATATATATTTGTATGAATGTTTGTCACACTTTGAGTCTGTTTTACATGTACAGAGCAGAGTTCCTGAAAAGTGACGGTTATATCGGATTTGCCAATAAGAAATTGTGTTGTATGATAAAAAACTCACTTTTATATGTGAGCATAGTATTTGACTTACAGACATAAAACTTACACTGTTAGTTACAGGCCTTTATCAGATTTTCCCCTAAAATGGCTACATTGTAATCAGAAAATATTACGACATGTCGAATTGAGTAAAAACTACTATTTTCTGATTTCTGAAGTAAGGTTTTTTGTTCTAAATATGTAGCAGTATTACCTCAAACTCAATTTAAACATCAGGGCCAGGTTGAACTTGCTTCAAGGAAAGAAATCCATCTCAATTCTAAGCCGTTAAAGCTCTACGTACACATTTGGACCTCCCATGCAGATACTAGAATTGGCTGACCAATGATTACCTGTAAATAAAATACTAGACATTATAATGCATGTCATCACTTACAAAATGGAAATTTCAATCACGAATGTGTATATTCATCTCGATGCAAAACAGATTTGAAGTGCACAATAAATTGTTAGTAAAGAGAATTTCTTAAATTACTGTCCTGTTCACTAAATCCAGAGCACCCTGTTTGGGCGATTTATTCTGTCGTCTGAAGAATTTTGCTACAAATTATTGTTTCCGAGAATTGACCTCCTTTAGTCGTAACTGGAAATTAACGTCAAGTTACCCTATCAGCTGCCTTCAAACCGCAATATGGAAAAATAACATGTCTACGGGAAATTCCCATGTCAATTTCAAGCCGCCGCCATATTGTTCTCCGTGTCAACAATAGTAAACAGTGACGTCAAAGCCTCAGACGTCACACATTTTCAGCGATTTTACTATAGAAAATCCCCGTAGACTTTTTATTTTCCGTCCTAACTTAACTTAACTTCTAACTTAGCTGACGCACATACAAAAGAATGGTATTTTCTGTTACAACTAAAGGAGTACTATAAAATTGATGTCTTTTTGGAAGATGACATTAACATATTTCAGAGAAAACCGGGAAGATAGGGTGCTCTGGAATTAGTGAACAGGACAGTAGCTTGAATTTCCTCTATCTCTTGAGTGTTCTCGTACTGTTTACATACCTTTCCGTCGACGTGATTCTGGAACCATCTTAGGACAATAGGCCTTAAATACGTTTGATTCGTGTTCCAGTTGGACTAACAGATTAACGTACACCTACTCTTTAAAAGATCTTTCCCGTCTCGTTCCGATCGAACTGGGCGGCTGAGATTTTCATTCGAAATTTCGCAGATTTTCATTGGCCGAGAAAAATAAATCGTCTCGAACAACTCGACCACCTTCTGTTTCGTACTTTTCAGTCTCCGACGCAGCATGTTATGAACAGTTCAAGCAGGGTTTTTTGTTGTTGTTTAAGTAACATATCCTTATTTTATTTTGTTTTTAGCGACGACTGAATAAGATGCTTAAGATATTGCATTCACATATTTGATGTTTATGCACTTTTAATTATTTCTATTTTTTCCTTTTTTTTTGCTCGTCATTTTGAAGCTCCATAAAATTCGGGGCCTTCAATTCAAGACTTCTAAACATTATTTATATGGTCAATGCTGTTACAATAAACGTTTGAAATAAAGCTTTATTAATACTACGTTTTTGTACTAAATGGTATTGCATTGAGGATCAAAATCGATCTAAGATAAAGATTTCAAGAAGAAGTTTTTTTTTAATTGGGGTGTGGCCGGGGCGTTCCACTCCATCATTAAGGAACATTCATTCATTCATTCATTCATTCATTCATTCATTCATTCATTCATTCATTCATTCATTCATTCATTCGTTCATTCATTCATTCATTCATTCGTTCATTCATTCATTCGTTCGTTCGTTCATTCATTCATATCAGGGTTTAACCTAAGTATGATAAAGTAGCACTGCTCAAAAAGACAAAGTAAAGAAATCACTCCAAACTCAGTCTGTTAGGCCCACAAAGTTAACAAACCACACAAAACTTATATACGCAGTTCGAACTAAGATAGCAAATCGTATATAACTCACTTCGTTTGGTCCGCAAAGTCAACAAACCACATAGAATTCATACAAACAATTAGAACTAAGTTAATGAACCATACATAACTCATTCTTTCTATTTGACGAAGATAACAAACCACAAGCAACTCATACCTAACTCTCAATCGACTCACATTTAAGAAACAACTCGCGTCAGGATCATATGACCTTATATGTAATCAAATGGTCTGGATATGAGTTGATAAATGGAACATATAAAAACCATTGTAATAACCCATGGATCTGATGGTTTTGTATGAGTTACCTATAAGTTACATGTGGTTTGTTAAGAATTTTTTTCGTTTGGGAGTAAAGATGCGCAAAGTACATCTGAGTTGGCGTATATACTATGATAGGAGTAACACGCATACGCAAAGTATACAAATATAAGCGTAAACCAAATGAAATAGGAACAGAAAATAAGCATTGGCAAATAATAAGCAACAATTAAAATGCATTTCTATAATACACATGCTATTGTATAAATAAGCAAACTAAATATAGCCAATAACGATAATGCAAAATAGATTTTTGATGGTGAATTTATGCGAATTAATGACATATATATATATACATGTAGCATAGCATAGATGCACAGGATAAATAGGTTTGATGTACATGTAATGTGATGTTAGTTGGTTAGTTCATCTATGATTAGTAAATAAAACAAACACGTATGAAGCAGTCAATTGGTGTTAGAGTGGAATCAAAAGCAAAATTTTCAACTGTAATTAAACAAACTAGCTGAAAGTGTCTCTAAGATAGGATGCGTTTTTCAAATATCGACCAAGATTACAAAGCTGTTTCCTGTTTTGTATAGAAAGAAGTTGAACTAATTTGAATGCAGATGGTCTTTGCCAATAGTAGCTTTTTATATATAAACGACGAAAGTATGAATATAATGGACAAACAAGAATAAAATGGTACTCGTCCTCGATTTCATTCAGCGAGCACCTTGTGCAAGTACGTCTACTCCTATCCGTATTATTATATCGACCTTGTTCTATGCATAGTTTATGTGATGATAGTCTATATCTAGTGATAAGGGTTCTTAAATTATCGGGGATGGACTTCTTTAAGTAAAACTGGAGTGAAAATGATTCAGGTAGGTATTTATAGAGTAGACATTTCTGAGATGACTCGAAAAAAGCATTTCTATCTTGAATAAATTGGTCAGTTATTCTTGTTTTGAGTAAATGTAAAAAAGACTTCTCATCGGGAACTGACTGTGCCGACCAAATATCAGAGAAACCAAGAGAACAAAGTAGATCTTTGACCATTAATGACCAGGAATTTGGAAAAAGGTGAATATACATTTCTTCATATACATTTTTAAGGATACAATTGTCTGTCTTTAACAATTTCATCCAAAATTTTATTATGCGTATTTTGCGTATCACAGCCAAAGGTAGACGCCCTAATTCTGAATAGACCATATAACTTGGAGTACTTGCTTTAACATTTAATATTCTCTTGCAGAATTTAAGGTGAACTTTTTCTATGTCTTTACCTACATGGAAGCCCCATACCTCGCAGCCATAATTGAGGACACTCGAGACGTATGTATCAAAAACACTTAGTTTTGATTCAATATTGAGCGAATTATCATTACAGATCTTTGTTATACCAAACATACATTTGCTACCTTGTTTAGCTATAATTTTCTGAGTCACATTGAATTTACCATTGTAATGCAAAGTCACACCTAAGTAATTAAAGGAGTTTACTACTTCAATTTCAATATTGTTGTATTGCCACACTTCCCCATTGCTTAATCTATAACCATTACGAAAAACAACGATTTTAGTTTTGTCTACATTAACTTCAAGACTCCATTTTTTACTGTATATTTGTAACTGGTTCAAGATGTTCTGTAAAGCACATTTGGATTCAGCAAATAAGACTGTGTCATCAGCATAATACATAAGAAACATGGATAATTCTCTAAGATTAACAGATTCACAATTATTGTAGATGAGGTCAGATTCAAAGTCATTGACATAGAGAGAGAAGAGCAGAGGAGATAATGCCTCATCTTGCATGAGACCATTAGTGCTAGAAAAGAAATCAGACATTTGTGACCTATATCTTACACATGACTTAACATCTTTGTATAAGCATTTTATGATATTAAGTAATTTGCCAGTGATACCACATCTTGCCAATTTGTAAAATAACTTGTTTCTGTCCACTGAATCAAATGCTTTTCTATAGTCTACAAAACAGCAATAGAGTTTCTTTTTCTTACTTAAGTATAACGATATTAGACTGTGAAGAGCAAAGATTGCATCAGTTGTACAGTACCCTTCCCTAAAGCCAAACTGAGCATCCGAGATAGTACCATTCTCACTTGACCATTTCATTAGCCTATTGTTTAACACAGAAGTGAATATTTTAGAAAGATTACTTACAAGGGTAATACCGCGATAATTATTAGTGTCATTTGTGTTCCCTTTCTTATGTAAAGGCACTATGATTGCAACAGACCAACTTTCTGGGAAACAACCTGATTCAAAAATTTTGTTAAAAAGTTGTACTAGAATTGGCAACAAAATATCCTGAAATTTGAAGAAATATTCGTTTAGCAAATTATCTATTCCTGTTGCTTTACCTGCCTTTAGTTTCTTTAAAACATCTAAGATTTCTTGCTCATCAATTACTTTGTCTAATTCAGAAAACACAGTATGGTCATCAATATCAAAATTTACGTTATTGTTATGAGCGGCTGTATTATTACATACTTCTTTAAAATGTTCGTAAAACTGGTCACAGGATAGTGTACTATTGATTTTCTTACTCTTTTTAAAGATTCGATGAAATTGTTTAGGATTATATTTTCTAAGATAGCTAAGTTTATTACCTTCATGTCTTAAGTAAAATTTCTTACACTTATTCACATGCTTTTTGTACATCCGTTTTGCGCAAACCAAATTATGACGATTAAAATCCGTTCTATTCCTATTAAAAATATTCAATGCAGACTTGTACTCTGAAAATAAAAACTTGCATCTATTATCAAACCATGGTTTATCATCTGTTTCCTTATGAGTCAACGAAATGCGTTGTGGTTTTACAGTTTTTCGGCAAAAAGGTTAAAAAATCTCGTTTAAAGTATCCGTGAACTTCTGAACACCTTGATCAATACCTAGTGATGAACCAATCATATCAGTGATCGTGCTCAGATCGCCCGCTCTGTGCTCAATGCACCCTTTCATTTCATTAATAAAATCATCATTCCATTTATATGAAGTGATATATTCATTTCTATCTGCGTCAGTGACCATCCCCCCTCTACAGAGATTAGACAGTGTTGTGCATTTTAGTGTTAGCTCAACAGGTGCGTGGTCTGACCATTGATTGAAGTCACATACCTGAATACTTTCAATTATATTCATGTTACTTTTATCAATTAGAACATAATCAATCACACTTGATCCTAAATGATTGTAAAACGTGTATCTACCCATCTTGTCACCCTCTAATCTACCATTGCAGACTCTCAGACCTGTTGCAATACATAAATCTAATAATTTACGCCCGAATGAATTAACATGCTTGTCCTCTGACTTCCTGACCCCTAGATCATTGTCACATGAGTATGTAACAAAATTAGAAACATTTCTTAAAAGGTTTTGTGGTAAGTTATCCAATTCAATGAAATCTTTTGCTTCCCCTACGCGACTATTTAGGTCACCTGAAACCAAAACAGCGCCGAGATCTGAGAATTCTGCAATATCAATCAGCAGTGAGTCAAACAAATCAATATCATAGTGATTGTAGAAGACATTATTATCGTGAGGAATGTAACAAAAACAAATATATGTATCTTTTGCAAGAAGATTTTCTATTTTCACCCATATGATACTGTCACCAACAACTTTACATAGCTTAATATTATTAGCTAAATTGCTTCTATATAGTAAAACAAGTCCACCGCCCTTACATTTGGTACGAGGAAAAGTAAGGAATGAAAACTCGTCAGAAAGCAATGAAAAATCAGGGTCATTTTCGTTGGATAACCAACACTCTGACAGAAAAATTATATCGTAATCAGCTAAAATTTTAATAAAGTCTTGCTCACCAAGTTTCCGATCCAGACCGCGATTGACGTTCCATGATGCGATGCGCAAAGAAGTCAATGGTCTCACCTCCGCGTCCCCCTATTGGGCCACAGCGTTTGACGACTGCTGATCATGAACGTGATCAACGACCATAACGTCACCAACTGGATCGCTGACTGCGTCGATATACTCCTCAGCGACAAGATCGTCGAAGTCACTCGGATCAACTTCCTCACCGTCGACAAATAACCTGTCCCTCACCAATTTCACATGGTGCCCGCGTTCTCTCATTACATCTGCTATAGGGAAAAGTTGTCTGCGTTTCTCCTCCATTTCCACGGGGTACTGCTCACGCACACTAAACGGTCTACCGCGTAGTCTGTTACGGTTGCGCAACACCAGCTCTCTGTCTTGTGCGAATAGGAAACGTACTACAATCGGTCTAGGTTTCCCGCGAATGAATCGTCCGAAGCGATGAACGTTTCCGAACGGCATAGGTTTGTCGATTCCCATTTCATGATGTAAGAACGCTCGAACGTTGCCCTCGGTGTTCTCTCCCCTAATTTCTCCATGTAATCCGGTAATAATCAAGTTGTTCTTCATAGAACGCCAGCGTAGGTCGGTCAATTGCGCCTCAAGATCCTTGTTTTGCTTCCTAATTTTATCAAGGTTGTGACACATGGATTCAATGGTTTTCTCGTGGCGTTTCGTATCAGCCTGCAAAGTTTTGGCAGTTTTAAGGTCATTAATAACTCCCTTGGCCTCATCAACGGTATGCGCCATGGTTTTGACGTTATCGAGAGCTACCTTGGCCTCGTCGATCGTATTACTGAGGAACTGTACGCTGCTTTCCAGATCTGACGATTTAGATTCAACTGCGGTCACCCGACGGTCAATTGAGGACACTGTTAAATCGAGCGCCGATAACTTTGACTCGATGACGTCCAATTTTGTAAGTCGCTTCAGGACCTCATCAAGTTTTTCATTGGTAGCCGCAATCTGTATCTTTAACTCGTCCTCGCGTTGTCCTTGTCCCTGGCGAGAGAGATCAATTGGCGTGGATGTAACTACGGACTGCACAGGCGCGACCGGGGCCGGCGAAGCTGACGTCAGAGCTTGATTACGTGACGGTGTCCCATACAGAACATTGTGGGCAGCTCCAAGTATACTATTCATCAGCGAAGACGAGTTACTTCCATTCTGTGAATCGTTAGAACTACTGTCATCTACAGTCTTACGCTTAGTACCTTTAGATTTACCACCAGCCATTGTCAATCAATCAGGATTAAACGGTCAAATACACTAAGTTCCGTGACCTAACTACACTGGTATGGTATTGTACGTTTACACTAGAGTGATTGAGCGAATACTCACTGACAAGAACAAAAGAATATTAAAATCCATCAATTTCTCCTCAAAAGAATAATTGTTCGTACGATATAAACTGCATATGTGATCTAAACAATATCCAAAACCAGACACATCCACTAAAATGTCGGTTGGAAGCGATAAAATTTACTTATTAGTCAATTTTTCCCTGGTCAAAAAAAAAAAACCTGACCGACCTGTTCGAAGGTCACGTGTCCTGCATGCACTATATATATATATATATATGTGTGTGTTTAGATTTTACTTTTCTAATCGCACCAGATTTCTTTTACATGGCACCTAAAGTGCGAAGTCCGGTGTGAGAAGTCCGAAGTACGTCAACTTGAAAATGTCTTGTAGAAAAGAACAATAAGCACATGGAACCGACCGGAGTGGCTATCTACCAGTGGCGGGGATAGATAGCGATGCTCACAAATGCACTGAAAAAAGTCATAAATTATTTCGGTGGGACATTCTACACTGCTCCATCGATGTTTTCGTGAGTGTAATAACCCAAGGTATACTGCAGATTTAGATATTCTTTGTTTATTCAACTAAAGATCCATTGTAGTTGGAGTGATTCTAAAAGTTCCCATACCGCCTTATCATCCTTCTAAAAACTCCCCTTAAATGCGAAATGGAATATAGTTTTCTACATGGAATGAAGTCGTTGAATTGTATTTAGTGACTTTACAAAAGCAAGTACCTACAAAAATACTATAAAAATTGCCTTTCAAAGAAAAAACATTTTCTTCATCTGTTCATCCAGTGAAATGTTCCTAGAGTTTGTCTTTCATGTGCTCAAATCACAAGGTTGTTAATTCTTAAATGAACTGGAATAATATATATTATTTATTCCGTTATCTATTGTAATAATTCAGATATATTAGTATGAATTTTGGAGGTCTTACTTAAATTAAGGCTAAGAATGTATATGTATAGGTTGCACGAGAATGAACGAAGCTCATTAATTCTACATGCAATAATTGGCCGAAATTGAGGGATTTTTGAATTTCGTTTTACAATGGGGGGAGGGCGGACAGGGGTACCTCTCTCCCCCTCCCACCCCTTACATTCCCCTCCCTCCCGCCCCTCCTCATTCCCTTCCTCCCGCCCCTCCTCTCTCCCCCTCCTTTCATCCTTCCTTTACCTCCCTCTCCCGCCCTTTCCTCCTTACTCCTATCCCCTTTCTTCACTCCTCCCGTCCCTTTCTCCCCTCCCTCCCTCCTCCCGCCCTCTTTCCCTCCATTTCACCCTGTCCACCCCTCCTCTACAATGGGCTCTGTGGAAATTGTTCAAGGATATGGTGTTGTCCCTTCGTATATTTATAATGTGATGCTGTTGTTTCGTTGTCTCCGTCTGTTTGTCCCATTTTCCCGTCTCGTACGTGTGTGTTCCGCTGTGGCCGTTGCAGTGTCATCGTGTTGGGGATCTCCTTCTTGTCTCTCTCTATATCGCGTCATATATTCATGTTCAATGAAAGTTTAATTGTTATATAATATGAATTAGTCCATTTTGATTAAAACACAAACATTTTGTAATTGGATGCTTAAAGTTTTTTTAATCTATTTATATCATTCCTTCCTTCGGGAAGATATATTTCATTCTGCTGCAAATAAATTTGATCTGAGAGTTCCATTTCATTAGGATTTTGAAATATCCATATCATATTGATAAACACATGATAAAGGTGATTATTATCTCCACAGAATAAAGCAGAGGAAGATATAATTGGCGGTTCATGTCATGGCTTTATTTAAAATAAATAATCAATAATAGTTCATGAACTCAATGCACAATTTAAGGCAAATAAATTCAATAAAGCAAATGCTTAGTAAGTTCATATTTCTTAGTTCTTGAATATAAGTTCAGTTCAATTGTTCATGAACTTCAATGCTCAATAGTTCATAGTTCAAAGTTCAATAGTTCATATAAATGTACAATATTTCAATATCAATAAATCCATATTTTGACAATAAAAATAATCAATGGTCTACGACGACATTCAATTGTATATGTCGTAGATAATCAATACAAATTCATAATAAACCCCAATTATTGGCTCAGAGTCTGGAAGACAACAGAAACTGAAGCGAGGTTTAAAAGCAAAATTCTGAAGACAGTTGTAGAACGACACTGTTTTGAACCAATGAACGTCAGGAAAAGGGAAGCCATGACGCAATTAAGGCAAGGTGGTATGAGCGGGTGAGTTGGATTCCGGATCTAGAGCAGGACTTCCGGCAAAATTGGTTAAGATTCAGAATTATAATGTCGTGAAACACTTGAACAGTTGATTGTAGACGCTAAACGCTGCCTTGATAAATGTATAGAAACTGTTAACAAATCAGCGATGAAGATCGTGATATACCAAACCCAGAGGAAAAACAGAGATGAAAAACCCAGTTTTTGTGTTGGGGAAAAATCCTCTGAAAACTGGGCATGTTATATCACTGCCGCACTCGGAACTAAATGATGTCACAGTCACCGCAAACAAAATGTACGGAGCTTCACACGATTGAAACAGTTCAATCCCAAGGTAGGAAAACTGGAGGATGAAAGGTCCGATATAAGAGGTTCACGGATGTAGGCAAGGCTCCTAGGTATGTCTTCAAGTCCCATCAATGGCGAGTTAACGTCGAGAGTAATCCCGAGCCTTAGAATATTACTGAAATAAAAATAAAACAAGCGCAGAAGGAGGAAATGAATGTTAACCCTGCAACAGAATATTAATTGTATGAATAAGATGCATGTTTAAATGATATGAAATAAGCACATCTGAAGATTAAGATACGTTGTAATGAATCATAAAAATAAAAGAAAGGGTGTGGAGGGGAGGGTTTTGGTGAAATGTTTATAATGATTCCTCCTCACTGATACTGAAAGCACGCTAGAGTTAGACCGGAAGTGTCACAGCCAGAGTCTGCGCAATCCACTCAACACGGTCAAGGGTGAAGGAGTTATCTTCCTTAGGACTTAGTTAATGTGACAAATATGGATAATGACCATATCCCTGTTTTTGTTAATCATTGACATCATTTAAAGGCAGATTAATTAACAGCGTGGACCAGACATGGACGTTTATATGTGAAGGAAGGTTATATTATGCTTATCCGTTGAGATAAAATTCATTTATCCTTTAGAGGATAAATGATATTATCTCCACAGAATAAAGCAGAGGAAGATATAATTGGCGGTTCATGTCATGGCTTTATTTAAAATAAATAATCAATAATAGTTCATGAACTCAATGCAC
This sequence comes from Pinctada fucata, assembly GCA_028142955.1. NCBI lineage: Eukaryota > Metazoa > Mollusca > Bivalvia > Pterioida > Pteriidae > Pinctada > Pinctada fucata. The sequence continues at coordinate 21,505,820 of AP027112.1, read as the reverse complement.
AATTTAAGGCAAATAAATTCAATAAAGCAAATGCTTAGTAAGTTCATATTTCTTAGTTCTTGAATATAAGTTCAGTTCAATTGTTCATGAACTTCAATGCTCAATAGTTCATAGTTCAAAGTTCAATAGTTCATATAAATGTACAATATTTCAATATCAATAAATCCATATTTTGACAATAAAAATAATCAATGGTCTACGACGACTTTCAATTGTATATGTCGTAGATAATCAATACAAATTCATAATAAACCCCAATTATTGGCTCAGAGTCTGGAAGACAACAGAAACTGAAGCGAGGTTTAAAAGCAAAATTCTGCCATAATGACTTTCGAGGATTATTGGTGATACCGGTAACCCTCGAAAGGCATCCGCCACAAGCGGCCGATTTTGCAGAAACTGAGCGCCATGACAGAACTGCCATATTGAGTACAATTTTGAAGGTAGCATAGGCATAACAGAAAATCATTGTTCGAAAATGCCACTAAAATATCAATAAATGGTCTACATCGACAATATCATTATATTGTATATGATGTAGATTTCTACGTAAACGAAAGAAACGTTCCGAAAACGACAATCTGTTCCTATTATATAAGGGGATAAACGCTGACCTTGACCCATTAGACATCTCAGGGGAAATTTTAACCAACGTATTGGATGATGAGTAAGGCAAATAAAAATTACAAGGCACCAAGTGATTGAAGAAATACTACAATGACGAAATAATGTATATAAGTCTTATTTTCCCATACATATGGTGATTCACGTGTATTACCCGTCACACGATACATTTCACCAATTGACTTCGATATTGTGTCATTGTCATTGTAAACTGGATAGCAGTATATATAATTAGGACTGATGTCATATGTATGGGTAATTTTGATCAATTACCATGATCAATTACCATATTCAATAAAACCCAACTCTGTTACTGAATAAAGCGTAACATTGTTATGAATTATGACTCTACAGGGCTCGGAGATGAAGAGGCACTGACATGTTTAGACAATTTTTAGCAAAATTTTACTAATATTTAGACTGTCAAGGAAGCGATTGAACAGAAAAGGGAATAAAACTTTGTGGTTCCCATGGGAATTCTAAAAAAAATGTTTTGCATACTCGACTTTGAGACTGTAAAACGGATTGAAAGTTTCCCATGTTTCGCTTCGCGGATTTTATAGTTTGTGTTTGTGTTTTTGTTTGTTTTGGTTTTTTTTTTTATACATCGATCGACAGAATTTATTTATTTATTTTTTTTTTTTACAGTCGTTACTTAAGTAATAAATTTGTTGGAAATCAACACGTTAGACTGCTTGAAACGACGCGCATAAATGATTAGGTTAACTTGAAAACAAACCTAAATTGACGGGCAATAGAATAAGAACAACTTAGGAATTTGGTTTGTTTATTTTCATTGATTAATTGATAGCTTTATTTCTATTACTATCTTTCAAATTATAGGAATATAGGTATATGTTACATGGAGATATAAGACGAATATTGGAATTTTTCGAGAAAAATAGGATAATTATAGGAGTTTTCAAGCATAAAATCCAAAATAAATTAAGGAATTTAGACAGAATATTTGCCTCCTGGATTCCCTTTCACTTCATACTTTAATCAATTAAATGGGACATTGAAAAAAGACACTTTTGACAAATTGTTGCAAAACACAATTTGTACGGTTTGTACATGTGAAATTTTCAAATTTTCAAATGAAGAGTCCAAAATATAAGATTTATGAAATATTTTTTTTTTTTTTTTTTTTTTTTTTTTTTTTTTTTTTTTTTTTTAAATTTATTTTTATATTTATATATAGGAATTTAGTAGAATCCTATATTTGTTATAGGAAATAATATTATCATTTTTAGTTTTCTATAAATTACATTCACATTATATACTTTTAATTAATCATTTATTTTAATCATTTATTTGTTTTGTTTGTTACAGGGGGGGGGGGGGGGTTAGGGTTTTTTGTTTTCGTTTGTTTGTTTGTTTTTTTTTGTTTTGTTTTGTTTTGTTTTTTTTTTTTGTTTGATTATTTATTTGGGTTTTTTTTTATGGAGACATTTGATAGATTCTAGTTGCATATAATATATGTTCGAAAGCATCGATTTTATTGTGTCAAACGTACGTTCTTTAAAAGTATATCCCTAGCGCCCTCTATCATAATGATAAAGTCTGAAAATTAATTCTATCTATCGGTGATCTATTCGAGATAAATAATTTACTTTATTTCCAAAATTATACCGGTATGCTATTCGTGTACGTGTGATGCTATTCTACGAATATCTTACTAATGTCGATTGTTCTTTAATCATGTTTATGACTTATCCCTTAATTAATTTGTTATATCGGCCAAAAAAGCAGTATGAAAGCATCGTCAATTTCTAACGCCTAGCCGGCAGTATAAAACAGCTACTTTACGGAAGAAGAAGAAGAGCCATGTCATGGAAATAGAAAAAGAGCTACGTTACGAAAGAAGAAGAGCCACGGAAATCGGATAATAAAATGCCACGAGGCAACAACAGATCCATATCTCGCTTTTTTCGAATTGCCGTTTCGGAAATATCCTGATCAATGGACTATAGGTCACCCGAAAGTCTATATCTTGCCTGTTCACACGAAGATATTCACACTAAAATGTGAAGAACGTTCGATCAAAATTGATAGAAATACGAAATAAACAAAAGGCATATTGCTATCGAAAAGCAAGAGAGCTATCTAGAATGATAAACAGTGCTCTCGCTTCCCGTTTTGGGACAGGAGCCGAGGCCGGTGAAATTTGGAAATAAATAGATGTTTTCTCAAAATTGAGAAAAGTATAAGCACTGCATATGAACAGAAATAATATAAATCCCCCTTTAAACAGATCTCTGTGAAATTTCACTCAAAATTTCAAATCATTTTTCAATTTTTAAAAGTGTCAAATTGGGAAAATTGGTCAAGAAATTGGGAAAATTAATTTTTAATTGGGAATGGGAGCAAATCGGGTCAATCGAGAGCCATGCAAGGCAAAGTGATTCAAATACATGTATCAAGAACAAGATCGTACGTCGAATAGACTGATGGGAGAAAATATAGAGGAAACCACCTGGTACCACGACTGAAACAGCAGAATCATAATGAGCGATCGTGGCAGTGGAGGAATGTCATGTGCTTAACCTCTGACCTCGCATGCTGTAAAACTGGTAAATGATTATTATTGTAAGTTGAACTTGGGTTAAACGCACTGACAACAATATCCGCTAGAGCTGTAGTGATATTTATGATCAAAATGATAAGGGTTAATATATGGAACGGTGTAATGAGCTAAATAACAAGATGCCGCAACATTGTATTAGGGAATATTGCATTCGTATTGTCTTACATGTACTGTGAACATGTAATGTTGCAATAAAGAATTTTATGATTGATAGCGCGACAACATTAAGACCGAACAGGACATGCTAAATTTGAACAAATATGTTAAATGACTAACTAAAAACTAGTAAATAAATGAATATCTAAATAAATAAGAAAATAAATAAATAAATAAATAAATAAGTAAATAAATGAATAAATAAATAAAAATTAAACAGATAAATAAATGAATTAGTAAACAGGTAAATAAATAAATATTACATAAATTAACACATATATGTGCGTGCACAAAATTAGATACCAAGAGAGTGATATAAAATTGCTGAGACAAGTGGGTATGTGTATTGAACACTACCGTTATTCTTAAACGCGACTTTTAAATACTTTAATCTGGAGCAAGTGATAAAAAGTAATTTGATAGCATGAATAAATGTAACATGCCCAGCGTAAGACAATTCGAAGTCTGTAATATTGTGACACAGGTGAGCTACATAATTATAAGTACAGACTTATATCAAAACTGCTAAACGAAAACTCATTGATGTCGTGCTTTTATCTAATTCAAGGCAAGCTCACATGTGCACAAATCACTCTTACCTTACTGAAGACACGTCAAATAAAATTGAACGATACTATTATACTTTACCAACTTAGGCTACCACTAAATCAAACCCCATCGCAGGCATGAAAATGCTAACACAGCACGATGACCAGAAAAATATCTCTCCACGTTGGATAGAGTTCATCATCACCACGACGCAAGTACTCTGCCAGTTTTTAACTATATAGATGCACAGATCATGTTACTAGAAAAAGCGAAAGTTTTTGGTGAAATGTTTATAATGATTCCTCCTCACTGATACTGAAAGCACGCTAGAGTTAGACCGGAAGTGTCACAGCCAGAGTCTGCGCAATCCACTCAACACGGTCAAGGGTGAAGGAGTTATCTTCCTTAGGACTTAGTTAATGTGACAAATATGGATAATGACCATATCCCTGTTTTTGTTAATCATTGACATCATTTAAAGGCAGATTAATTAACAGCGTGGACCAGACATGGACGTTTATATGTGAAGGAAGGTTATATTATGCTTATCCGTTGAGATAAAATTCATTTATCCTTTAGAGGATAAATGATATTATTTCACACTCATATTCTAAATATCGATATCTAAAGCTCTGAGATCTAGTGCAACAAAATTGGTACTATATATAGAACATATATTTCAATATTGACAATCTATACAATATTATAGACATAATTCAATTACTAATACATAGGATTGACCAAATATTGTCACACTCCGCGTCCTTTAATTAATTGGACTGTTCAGATGATCACATCTTATATAGAATCCATGTGTATTTTCCTGTTGGGAATAGTCCATACTGGACGTAATAAATTAATCGATAACTGGGAGTTCCGATGGCGTTTTCAATATGCTAAGGAAACTACCTTCAGTATTTTGCCCTTAAATACGTGTAAATGCAGGGAGAAATGATAAATTACTCTAGGCACCCCACCCATCTTTGCTTTTCTCTTTTGCCTTGGTATTCATATGTCCGTTTCCTTCCTTAAATTCGTCCTGCCTTCCCGGAGATATTATCAAGGAGAGCACTCTAACAACTTACGTCACTTCAGTTGTGCAGAAAAGGTTAAAACCGGCATATGCATAAATTAAATTAGGTGTTTTCGATGATATCTTTTAACGTTATGGACCAAATGTTATTAATTATCAAGGTATCGTTTGAAAATAACTGCATTAGTATCCTTTAGAATATATACCTAGAAAGATACAATAAATATTCGTCTTTACAATATTCACCAAGTAGTAATTTGACCATGTATGGAGTCAAGAAAATAACGATATGCATAGTACAAGGCCGATCAACCATCAACCATTCCAGCATGGCACTGACCTTCCTTCGTTTGTCTTAACACTTGTTCTGCAGCAATGAATTTTGAAAATTTCTCTCAGTTGTACTTGTTTTGTGCATTGCCAACATTTTCAGAATCAATTTCTGGTGAAGTATTGATGGAAAGGTGTATTGAAATTAATGTCATATGCTTCAAAATTAACTATATTTTCAGTAAATAAAAGCAAATAACTGAAAAAAAAAATTGTCAGATTTTTTTTCTCTCATTTATAGAGGCAGACACTCGTTCTATACCTTAACATGTTTTACGTGGTGTCTATTTTCTCCGCAGTCTTATGCCAATTTATTGCACTTTTGTTCCATCGGCATGGTTTTGTTGTGCTCTTTCCTTATTTTCCATATTTTAATTTTCATTTTTATACCGAAAGTTTATGTACAGCTTTTGTAATACCGGGTAGTATTTGTTGTTCGTTGCTCACTTTTGTCTACGTTATTAAATATCCTTCATAAACCAAAAGTGACCACTGAATCGGTTTGTAACTGTCTTGAATGTTTAGAAATGTTCAGTAACAATTCTGTATTTAGGACTCGTAAGTAAAAACACACACAAATATTCAAAGGACAATGTATATATGGTAAATTTTTTCTATGCATTACAAGCGTTGAAATTAGTCCAATCAATGCTTATCATGCTTATTTAGCCATGCATGTTTTCAATACAAGGGATGGATTTTTGCATTTTGCGCTTGTAAATCTAAAGGGGCTTAAAATTTGTACACTGAGTATTTGTGTATTTTCATTCATTTTGTACATGTATTATTCATTCCCTCTGACAGAAAACTTTTAATATGCTGAAATCGTTGATAAAAGTAAAACACTTTTTTTTCAAGCCAAAATTAAATTAGAATCCTTGCTGCAAATGGCATTTTATGTCTCCTTCTTCAATCTCCACAGGGTTGTAAAACGAAACCTATCATAAGTGTTTGTGCATTTATTTTAATTCCTATGTCCATGATATTGCGTAGGAAGTTTTTAATTTTGCTCTCTTTTGGATAAAATTGGTGAACGAAAGTTGCTTTTTTCGGTTCACTTGGTTCAGACAGAAATATAATTGTTCGTCTGATTTCAATGAATCAGTCATGATTTCTCTTTAACTTCCCTATCAGCATGATCAAAATAGACGGAGAGATTTTAATTAAAATCACAAATATTGGAAATTCCATGTGTCAATATCAGTAAAAAGGCGCCGACATGGAAAATTCAAAACCATTTACTTTTAAAGTCGCTTGCAATATAAAGTCTGCGACCCCTCTATCATCTGACACTTTCTCATCATATTTAGATCCGACATAAAGATTGTGTCTTGCTCTTGTCAGTTTACTTCATATTCTATGCTGCAAATGACATTTTATGGTTCCTTGTTTTTGATTAGGAAGCCATTAGTGAAAGGCGAACAGTGCCGAGACATGATTGCATCTGTAATTGTGAAGTGATGAGAAATTACGACGGAAACGGTCACGTGCGCGCATGCCCTGAGTCAATTTACCAAAATCGATGCTCAGAATATAGAAATTGTGGAGCAGAGGTGAAAATAGTCGTTATATACGATAGAGCGGGTCCACTTGACAAGGGAGTTTTCAATTATGACCAACTATCTGATGACGATCTCATGAATATAATTAATATTCCCCACTGTGTCCGCAATTCTTCAAAAGCTGACAGGGGCATACCAGGACCAATGTTACGATTGCGTAGTGATAACAAGCAAATTAATCAATTTTCGGGAATTATTTCAAGCTCTTGAACGTAAATTAAGCCTGGAGTTGTATCTTGTTAATAGAGAAACCTTATAGCTCTGGACTTGTTTTTAGCTTTAATTGTAAATGATGCCAAGTAAACTTCATTTAAAATCATGAAGGACAACAGTTACTGTTACCTATAAAATTCTGCTTTTCGAATCAGTATCCGACATTGTTTAGACGTTTTTTTTTTCAAAAAAGTGTAAAAGGATTTCTATTCTTCAGATTGTCATAATCGAACACTTATCAAATTTGAAGACGTTTAACATTCGAAAGAAATATTGGACACATGACAACAAATAGAGCCAGGTAGTGTAACATGCGGAAGTATAACAACTCAAATTCTACGAACACTCCTCAAGAGGGAAATTTGACGGACCACGACTTACTTCTGAACAAGTTAGCCGTAATTTTGCCCTTTGTGATCTTATTCTTGTCACTTGGACTCTACATTTTGGTCATAGTTGTAGAATTTCAACGAAGGATATTAAAACACGTTGCGGTGCTTATCCTATCTATTTACATTGAAATTCTAGTTGTGTTGGAGACAATTTCGCTGGTAAGTCAAGTTTTTCACTCACTGTACTTGCCTGATGTCCTTCAGCGAGGCTACGAACCCTTCATGATCAACAGTTACTGCCTCTTACAGATTATTTTCCTTAAGATGACACGATTAGACGTCAAACCTATTCGTTATAATGGAATTAAATGTGTAGCTATCTCGACCGTGCTCCTTATCCTAACGTTGGTGATTCCAGACGTTCTAATCTATTTCACAACTGAAAATATTGACAAAATTCAATTAAGTGATATTGCTTTAATCCTATACGGTGTTTATCTCGCCGCATGTTTTGTGATAAGCGCACCAAAACTTAGAAAGTACACCCGTGAGACCGATATGGCACGTAAAAACATCAGTATCCAGAGTATATCGAGAAAATTAGATACTGCTAGTAACAATAGCAGTTTGAGCACGTCCCTTCGAATCAGAACTCCCAGAATACGATATTCTGGCAATATGGTCAAGCTTATCAAAGACCCAGAGACGTCTGAATCGAGTAATGAAACATTACAAATGACCAAAAAGCGATTTTCTGACTCCGACATAAAAATCTATCTTGGTGCATCCAGGTCACAGATCGAAAAGAGGCGAAGGTCAGCCGAGGGTCACAGTGAAGGATATAGAACATGCATGGATTGGACATCGGGATCACGTGAGGATTTTTTCTCACTAACATCTTTCAAGGATAGTCCATTATTTTCATTTCGGAGAAAAAGTGCAGTGTCGTCAAACTGGTCGAAGGAGGATATCAGCACACGAAGGCGACGCTCACGTGGCGGTTCGACAGATAAGATTTCTTATACATCAACCGCTGACCCGTCTCTGTACAAGATAGCCCCTGCCATCGGCAGAAAGCAAGCGTCAATTAATTCCATTAAACAAGAAGAAAATTTGACAGATCAATTACGAGTCAGTGACACCCATTCATTTGGAGCTAGTGAAAACTCATCACAATCATCATACAAAAGTGACAGTACCGTAGGTGATTCCAAACGGAGAACCAAAGTGTTAGAAAATGTCAAAAGTAGGATAAGTAGAGTACACGCGAATGCTCACCCAGACAGTGGTTACGTGGCAGATTGTGAACTTATTAGTATAGCTTCAGAAACACATGATGCAAGACGGAACAGTCTGTCACAAATGAATGAATCCCCCTTTGGTATGCGACTGCCTTGTTCATCTTCATTTCTTAGTTTATATCGTTTGAACCAAGCCAGGCTGTTACGAAGATTGCTTTTGATAACGTACATTACAAGCACCTGTCTGTTTGCTATCTGTGTATTTAAGATATACAAAATCATACTTAACAACGACCGGCCTTCATGGTTACAAGATAAATCTGGTTCTCTGTGGTTTGTAATGCTGTCCGTAGAAAGGTGGGTATATCACGCCGATGGATTTTGTTATACTTTGTAATCAAGTTTCCAACAAAGCAAACGGGATATCATTGATTTTTAAATGTTTCAGCCTGTGAAATAAAAGAATCTTCGGCTTAATTCCTAGTCTTGAATTATCCTATACGTGTTATTTTTGTGAAATCAGTGAATAAAAGTCAAACACAAATCCCAAAATCAGATTACAAAATTCGGTCTTTTCGAAATACAGAGTTACTTCCCATTTGTGCAGGTATCTGACGTCAGCGCATTGTGACGTCATCAATTTTTATGGAAACCAACATGAAATTCAGGGAAACAGGGCTACATACATGACGTTTTCGAAGGAATTCAATCACGTCACAATGGTTTTACGTCAGATACCTGCACAAATCGTACGTAGGCCTGTAACATAAAAAAGACGGAATTCACAATAACAATGCTTCAAATTCTTGAAAAAAATATAGAATAGAACTTTCTCACGAGAAAAGAAAATATGAAAAACAAACAGAGACAAGAACACAGCTTCATAGAAACATGAAAGACAAATCTAATGAACAATCTCCAGAGTCCAGTGATTTTGGGTTTTGTGTATTAATTCTATTTACTGATTTAAAATTTCTGTTATCAAAATTTCTTGAAATTTATGAAACGTGGGTGCTAAAGCATCATATATCATCCATTCTGCTACGTCATTGGGTACATTTTGAACAGAATAACTTTCACACACATTCTTTAGATTGAGGATCACTGACGAGGCTTACTGTCCTGTTCACTAATTCCAGAGCACCCTGTTTTCCCGATTTTCTCTAAAATATGATAATGTCACCTTCCAAAAAGATATCAATTTTATAGTACTCCTTTAGTCGTAACAGAAAATACCATTCTTTTGACTGTGCGTCTGCTAAAGTTAGAAATAGGACGGAAAATAAAAAGTCTACGGGGATTTTCTATAGTAAAATCGCTGAAAATGCGTGACGTCGGGAGCTTTGACGTCACTGTTTACCATTGTTGACACGGAGAACAATATGGCGGCGGCTTGAAATTAACATGGGAATTTCCCGTAGACATTTTATTTTTTCATTTTGCGGGTTGAAGGCAGCTGATAGGGTAGGTTGAAGTTAATTTCCAGTTACGACTAATGGAGGTCAATTCTCAGAAACAATAATTTATAGCAAAATTCTTCAGACGACAGAATAAATCGCCCAAACAGGGTGCTCTGGAATTAGTGAACAGGACAGTAAGTACCCGAAACGTGCATGTCTGGTCCATGTTGCAAATGTATCTGTACGTAAATGATGCTATTGAATTTGAAGACGTTTAACTATTGCAAGTATTCGACGGAAAATGACTGTTCGTATTTAAGTCTATCATATAGATTGGGTCTATTATGCATTCCACCATTAGAACGGACTCTAATTTGGAGCTAATGCTAAATTGTTCAAATATATATATTGGCTCTTAGGACTTCACAATTATAAACCGAACTGCTAATTTGGCTTTCAAGATTTCCAATTAGAACTACTAATTTAGAGCTAATGATTAATTATTCAAATACCGGTATATAGATTGGCTTTTAGGATTTCACAATTGTAAACCGAACTGCTAGTTTAGAGCTAATGCTAAATTATTCAAATATATAAATTGGCTCTTAAGATTTCACAATAAGACTGTACTGCTCATTTAGAGCTAATGCTAAATTATTCAAATATATAGATTGGCTCTTAGGATTTCACAATTAGAACTGCTAAGTTTGAGCGAATGCTAAATTATTCAAATACATAGATTGGCTCTTAGGATTTCACAATTAGAACTGCTAATTTGGAGCTAATGCTAAATCATTCAAATATATAGATTAGCTCTTAGGATTTCACTATTAGAACTGCTAATTTAGAGCTAATGCTAAACTATTCAAATATATACCACCTTATTTAATACCCAGTGAAATTGTAACTGCGAAAGTCCAACGCAAAGATAATTAATCTGATATTTGACACTCATCAAATGTTGCTTTGTTCACTACGCTGATGAACTATCTAGGGATTTCTTTAGTAACTGAAACCTAATAATTTTTAAAAGACGCACTGAATTTAGTTGTCTGGGTCAGTCACGACATATTCTTAACTTCAACTGAACTGATTGTGCTAATAAGTAATATCAAACATATATAAATATCACACGAATCATATTACAAATTCTAATTATAAGAGATCTGATATTTCTCTTAAAATTCCACATGAAAAAGGAGTATAATTTTACATTAATTTATTTTTGACTTACGGTATACAGTAAAGAATGGTGCATGGAGACGGTAGCATTTCAAATAATATGATTCACAAAAATAACTCTATTGAGTAGTCACAATTTTACCTTTTGATATTCAATGAAAATCAGAGATGAAATTCCGTCTTTTCGATATACAGAGTTACTTCCCACTTGAGACGGTATCTGACGTAAACGCATTATGACGTAATGAAATTCCTATAGATACGTCATATCTGAAGCATATTTTCCCTGAATTTTATGCTTGCTCCCATAGAGTTTGATGACGTCAAAATCAATGTACGTCAGATACCGTCCCAAATGAGAAGGGAACGAAAAGATATAATAACACCTATCTTTTGCCTAGTAAATAGTTATGACATATGGTTATGTAATGTAAAGAAGATTATATCATTTTCATGTAGGATAAATCATTCTATGTTTCTTTTTCTGTTTGTTCTAGGATATTACAGTTGTCCTTGCTAGTCCCCATAGCCATCGCTGTACATTTGGTCATACGACACAGGTTACAGAGGAAGAGAAAACTGATACATCAACAGATGAATTTAATGTAATTAATCGTAATTATGCATTCAAAATGAATTATTTAAAGTACCGATTCTTAGTTCAAATTTGTTCCAATTTACAATGCGTGTTTATTGTATGAAAATTACATGTAAAAAGCCTGGAACCCTAGTGCAACTGTTGCATCTGTTGAGCAATCGATGTGATATGTAAATACGGTATAATGGCGGTCATGAAACATTGATCGAAGGAAATATATGTTGAAGTCAAATTAATTATTTAATTTGAGGCTCTACGCTCTCACTTACGATATCGAAAAAAGCCAATAAATGGTGTATGCAAATGATCTGTGTTCAGAGCTAACTCTTGAGGGTAAATTTAGGTTGAATTATATTGTAAAAGTCAAAATGTTGATTATCAATTCCCATAATGTCACAAAGACACATTGAGGATCCATTGAATTATTTAAAGTAATCATACCTTTGTTGTTTTAAAGTATTTTTAAAATATTCTTTTCCATTGACAACAAGAAGCACAAAGTAATGTATCCATTACAAACACTTTGATGTCTCACTCTAAAGAATGGTGGATGATATTCTGTCATAGACCATTTGAACCATCCAACCAGAGATTGTACTCTATGTCATCCGAAATGGAAGTAACCGGATGTGACAGTTCTACCGAATTGAAGCGGCGGGTACTGCATGAAAGCTGGAGATTCTTACTCTTCCTGGGTACCTGGTTTCACTCCCATATCGGGAGTTCGCTTCTTTTCATATAGTGGAGCTTTTTGTTTGTTTGCTTTGGTTCCTTTTTTATCCTGATTTTGTATGCCTTCGGTTTCTGATTTTCTGAATTATCGATTTTGTGCTGTATACAGGGATATGGTCATTATCCATATTTGTCATTGGTAAGGCATTGCATGCATAGTAACTGTTCCTATTGCGTTCATATTTGTATTTATTCATATTTCTTTGCAAAGAATCGTTTTGGTTTTGGTCCTAAATGTATGTTTTCCCTTTTGGCAAAGAACATACATATTTTTGTTTTGAGAGGCGATTTCCTTTTTGTGATGAGGGACCCGTTGCAAAGAATTGTTTTCCAAATACAAATTCGTCATGCTGATTGAAGGGTTGTTTTGGCCTCTTTCTATACGAGTTGATCGAATTAGGGCGTTTACTTTGGAATAATTGTACAAATTCTGCAATCAATAATCAACGTTTCACCTCTGAATTGAACTTTCAAAATACATATTCAGTGAGTTCTTCGCACAACATACGAAGAAATTATGTATCACCGATTCTCCTCAAGACTGAGGTAAAAGAATTGATAAATGAATGTCTAGAAATGACTAAAATGAGGAAAAAACAGTTAACTAAAGACAGAGAGGTAATGCTTCAAAGGAATACTCCTTTATGAAGATTATTTACTAGATTTACCAGCACCCTATATAGCGAGGATGGTAAAGAGACCCCTCCCTGAAATATGCAATAGATGCGATATATGATTTTCCCGTTTTTACGTTTAATTTTGTTCGAAGTCAATGGACCTCCAATGACGGGGTTGACCACTCCCTGGAAAAAAGGTAAAGACCCAACCATGGTGTATCATAGGGAATGGAGTTGTAATCCAATGTAGAGACACTGGACAACTAGACGAGCAACATCCTTCCTAGAGCACTATCTGTCCGGCAAAGATATATCTGTTTTAAGTTCGAATTACATTCTGAAATATATTTTCTGGGATCTATGATTTTGCGAACCAAATGTACATTTCAACAAACAATTCGACTATCCTTACTGCCTTATGGGGTGTTTCTTCATAGTTTCTACCATCTGGGAGGCTGCAACTTTGAATTGTAGTAACCATAGGGCTAGAATGACCATGGTAAAGGTCGCAGACATATTAGAGGAGTTAGATTAAATTGAGCGCAGCTCAATGTTGATACCAAAGGAGGATAGTCGAGCCAGTTGACAGGAATGGCGACACTCTATCTTAGTTTTCTCTCATTCCCCGCGACTATTAATTCACACTTTCAACTGCATCTGTCATTGAGAATAATGCTGCGTCTGCACTTTGATTTGTGCATCGAATTCACCTGCTTGCTCATATGATAAAACTGTCTTTATGAGAAAAACAATTAAATCCACGTGTTTTATATAATTTTTAATTAATTCACAATCATTTTATTCATAACAAAATGATCAAATCTGAAAACGCTACGACTTAACTCGTGGCACCACTTCAATAAATAATCAAATATGTAACCTCTTGTTCTTAAAAACTCACATCATTGAAATCATGTATGACAAAACAAAATATATACGAACAATCCCCATAAAGTCATATAACTGTAAAACGAAATTATAATTAAAGAATGAAGTAGTGTCCTCCGTAGGGAAGTTTAAGATAATAAATAACAATGAACACTCTATATCCACAATTTTTCGGCCACTCGGCCTTTATCAAGTGGAAAAGCACGAATACAAAAATATGCGACATTACGCTGGGCTTTGTTTACCAGCAGTTATGGATATTACGTAGAATTCTTTTGTATTCGTGCTTAGAGTGAAATTATAATTGTTTACGTATTCCAAATAAACTATATTTCGGTGACGCACAAGTGAAAATGATTCAAATACAACTGTGCATCGCCATGTAAAATATAAAAGATACATGTATAGTGACTCTTGTGACTAGTGACTCTTGACTCAGTTCCTGTTTTTATCATGATTTTGAATGTCTTTCGGTGACTGATTTTTGAATTTTCCATTTTCTTCTCTATACATGTATTAGGATATGGTTCTTGTCTACCTTTTTTATTTGCATGGTTTGTCAAGTTTTTAAAATAGAATCTTGATGTAGTGAAGTGCCACTGATGATTTGTTATCCAAAACATGCATGTCTGGTGTACTGCACTGGGAAGCATGGGGTATTTCCCTCATTGCATAGCTCTGTCCTTAGCTGTGTTTCGGCATAATTATTTTCGGTCATATTTAGAATTAAGTTCCTTGTGCCTACCCTCCAGCGATTTTTGGCCATATTTTCCACTTAAATACGCTTCTGAATAAACCCTACACTAAATTTTGAGCCGCTTATTTTGGCAATAGGAAATTAAAGTTCTGTATTGTAGATGGCGTCAGGAAAATTCACTTCGGCTTTATTTAAACTGTTTGACATGAAGTACTACTGACAAGGATTAAAATATCAGAAACACGTGTCTAGTACAACAAAATTGGTACTATAGAACATATATTTCAATATTGACAATTTGTCATAATTACTCTCTTTCAGCAGAGTTAGGGTACTTTGTTTTTCTATGATAAGTCTATAGTAATTAAATATTGTGTTTTACGTCCGCAGTTTGGTATCTTTTAAGGGATTTCCTCAGAAAAAAAAACACACACATACAAACATGCATTTTCTGGTAAAAATATCTGTAATTTATCTTGAATATAATAAAATGACTATATCATCGAAATAAGGAGATCTTACCGTATAACCAGAAATTTTCGCGAGAATCAAATTTCGCGAATTCATGGTAAAATTGGGTGTCTTTATTTTCGCGAGTACAAATTTTCGCGATTCCTAAATTACAAATGAATATTTACATATGACCTCACTGTTTTGTACCTTCCATTATTGAAGTTTTAGTTATTTCTATCTTAAGAATACACTCCATTTACTTTGCTTTATATTTAATAGGGATATGTGAAGAATGACACATGAACAGTAAAACCAAAATGGCACTTATATACCAATTTATGTTATACCTTATCAAACACAACTTTAAATTTTTGCGATTCCAAATCACTCGCGAATATAGCGAAAATTAGTATCTCGCGAAAATTTCTGGTTATACGGTAGTATCTTTTCTAAAAATAAAGTCAGATTTCTCCACTTTTATTTTTTACCGTATTCCTTTCCAAATTTCTTCATATTGACCTTGCGTCTGTGCGTCTGTGTGTTCTAATGCCTGGCGGGTTCTTACCTTTCAGAAAAAGTACGGGACGTAAAACAAAATATTTAATTACTATGGCTTAATGCAAAACTAGCGAATCTGGATCTCAAAAACTGCAACAAAAGAAAGTAAAGAAGAACAAGGAAAGGAGGGGATCTAAAAAAAGGTCTCCATTGCGGCAACCACAGCGAAACACCCCTATTAGACAACACAGAGTAGAAAAGAGTGGATAATTGACAAGGAACATCAAACACCAAAGACGACTTCAACATATTTAATACAAAAGACAACATATAAACCAAAGAGAGAAATAGGGACCGACATAGGACGGTTATCTAAAACGCAGGTAGCACATGGTGTGTTTATCCAGATTACGTACGCAGTACGTACGACCCTTCCACTTTTCCGATTACCAAGTGGTCTCGAAAAAAAGCATAATTTCTATTATAACACTCTTCACTGTAAGATGATGACAAAACAAGACTGCAAAATGCAGAAACCCAAGAAACATACTACACAATTATGGACTTTTAACTCGGTCTATATGATGTGATATTTACTTACTGTGGAAATAAGCGAAGCAGAGGTCAATATTTTCACAGAAAGACAATAGCACATCACTGTTATATTCTATAATTTCATATTTGGTTAACAATGAATAACGTCGCAATTTGCAGAAGTGAGTCGGGTAATCCCTATCTATTTTAAGGCCGTGGTATATGGTGATTTATGCAGGAGCGTCATCGACGTTATCAGCCAATCAGAACGTCGCTATTAGTAGTTTATAGAATAAAGATGAATATGCAAATGAATACATGAGCAATACGGGTTTGCAATAAAGATACGAAGCAAAGCACTATCGTAATAATCATTCAGAGTCCATTGTAAGAGCGGAATTTACCGTAGGTGACCCATTCACATGCAGTACTGTATTGATTGAATGATAAGAATAATAATGAAATAATTCGTACTATGACCCCGGAATCGAAACAAGATTAGAAATTGCCAAAACATATCTTTACTGATGAATGTTAAACGTCTTCAAATTCATTGGCATCATTGAAATTACCATTATGGATAATGACCATATCCCTGTATACATCACAAAATCGATAATTCAGAAAATCAGAAACCGAAGGCATACAAAATCAGGATGAAACAGGAACCAAAGCAAACAAACAAAAACCTTAACCCTATAAAAAGAAGCGAACTCCCGATGTGGGAATGAGACCAGGTGCCCAGGAAGAGTAAGCATTTCCTGCTTGCATGCAACACCCACCGCTTCAATTCGGTAGAACTGTCACATCCGGTTACTTCCATGTCGGAAGACATAGAGTACAATCTTTGGTTGGATGGTTCAAATGGTCTATGGCAGAATATCATCCACCATTCTGGAGAGTGGGACATAATAGTGTATGACGAGTTCCCAATATCGACCGTAAAACTTCCTCAGTGACAATGTCAGTCGGTCACAAACATCCCTGACTGAGAAGCTTATCTGAAAGAAGCCTAGCTCTCAGAACAAAATCCGTATATTTGGTACTTGGTCTGGCATAGCGTATCAACTGAGATATGAACACGCCATAAGCAGGCGATTATGGGATGTTGCTACTCAGAAAAGGAAAGTTTGTAGTGCTGAAATCGAAGTCGTCACGTTTGTCATAGAGTGAGATGTTCATGTGACCATCAGTGTCGTAGGACAACAATATGTCCAAATAGGATGATGAATTATTTGTCTCAGTAGTTTCTTTCTCCGAAGGATAGATACTGCTGAGGTAATCCGCGAATTTTGGATTATTGATGGACAGGATATCGTCTATGTATCTGTAAGTGAAGTTGAAGTCAGAAGCTAAGTATCTTTTCCCTTCGGAGACCAAAGATTGAATGAATTCAGCTTCGTACGAGTAAAGAAAAATGTCGGCAAGGATAGGGGCACAATTGGTCCCCATTGGAATTCCGAAAATTTGCTGGAAGACCTTTCCTCCACACATCACAAAAATTTTGACGATCAGAAAGTTAAACATCTGAATAATATCTGTTTTTGTTCTTTGAGGTAGGTAAGCTCTGTGATTACATCAGGGTCTTTAAAGATAGCCTCGAGTCTGGTGTTCACAATAAATTTTAATCGGTAAATTCTAGATAAAAGTAAACCTCTGATAGATTTTACCCATTCGGAATGGGTGTCGAGCTGTACATCCTCTATTTTTGCCCAACGTCTTGCATATTCTTCACAAGGGTCCATGATAATTTTGAAATTTTGGTTCCATGTAAAGGACATACTTTCTCTGTATTTGGGACCCTTTTTCAACATTTCTCTCAACTTGTAGTTTTTGACTATACTTAGGTCACCAGTAATAACGTGTCCACAAGGAAAGTAGTTGAAATCCGATGAAGAACATTCGCAAGGAAGTGGATATAGTGAGGGGTTACTTAAATCAATACACATACTGCAGGAACCGTTTGTAATTGTAAATTTTAAATGCAACTGTTGGCGTGTAGCTATAGGAAATACGAGGAGTTTCTTTTCTTTTGAAATATGTTGGGATTTTTACGATTCAAAATTTGACCAAGATTCCATTTATCAATACCTTTGTTTGCAAATCTTACTTTATCTGATAGAATGTCCATGATGACTCCTTGTAGTCTGTATTCTGGGGAACGTGTATCGGTTAATGTGAAGACCTTCGTTTATTCGTAGATTTCCTGTTACTTCCGTAAAGGAACAGAGTATAATTTGGTACGAATATAATGCAGGCCTAGAGGCTCATTCTAAAATGGAACCAAGTCATCGAAGGAGAAACTATGTATCTCAGGCCTATTATATTTACGAATGCCATGACTTGGAGGTCTTCTTTGTGATATGTTGAATAAGCTAGTCACATTTACCGATTGACAACTGGGTTATGTTTCCTATACTGCTGATATTATCGATGCACCCATAGGGCGCTGCAGTGTTAAGATTTTTTATCCAGAACTCTTCTCTGTTGCGACGGAAAGGTGTGCTCAAATTGTTTGTGGGGTGAGATAAATTTACAAAATGGACCAGACATGCGCGTTTCGTCAGTCATCCTCAATCTAAACAATGAAATATGGCCAAAATATGTGGAAAAATGTTCAAAATATTCCAAACGACGCAGCAAGGTGGCTGGGATATGGTGCTACAGGACCCAGGTTTCCAAAATATGAGAAAATTTTGTAAACAGAAATTTTCGAATGCGTTTGAAGAAATGACCAACCGAAATTGAACGAACTTGGCTACATGTGCCCTCGGGTACTCCTGGTTAACCAGCAGTGACACTAACCAAGTGGTACAAAATTTAATCAAGAGAATGTATTTCATAGAAATTAATTTGTATCGATCAAGATTCAAAACAAAATAATAAAACCAAACGAACAAGGGTCTCTCATGTAAAAATGAAGATGGCACAGCTTACATGATTCCTTGTCCTTTTGCATCTCTTTCTATGGGTGTCTGTTTTGTTTTGTTTTGTTTTTTTGACATTGGGTGTTTTGGGATTTATCTGTGGGTGCTGCAACCTAGTGTTGTTGGAGATCATGAAAAAGAAGGACAATATATCATTGCGAGTGTTTGCCCTCCTTTTTGTACTGCTATAACTCCATCCGTCGAAGAACAAACACTGTCCGCGCGGCTCACATCGGAAACTGAATTAACGCGAGTTGGATTACTTTGCAATGTGAAAAAAATTGAATAGAATTTAAATCATTGAATATAACTCGCTTAGTCGTAAATTTTGGTATATCATATGGTCGTGCGTTTATGCAATCATATTATACAGACAAAAAAAAGGGGTAGGACCAAGAAGCCCCTTAATCGTCCCTGCTTCTTGACATTTCAATTGTTTGATTTTTTTGTGATTTGATACCTTGTTAAGTTATGTGTTGAGATTTTGTAAATAATGCATTTATCAGTAGCTTTGGGCCCTTTTAAAACACCCAAATCGGCAATTTTCCGTGAAATCGCTGCAAAATCTACATGTTTCTTTAAAATTGGCATTGGCCACATGTATCGAGAAACATGAAAAATTAACAAATGAAAGATAATCAATATATGTTCTTGTCATAAAAGTTTTATATTTCTCGACGCCTGTGGCCACATCGAAATTCCCCGCTAAAGACACATTTTCGAGCATTTTTGACCGTCACTTGATGACGTGATAAGACTTCCTACGGTGCTTCTGTTGGTGATATGTTCGGTTCCTTTCAATAAAAGCGGGAAACATTCTTTATATTTTATGTGAAATTATCAAGTATTTTTCATTAATTTTAATTCAAAGGCAATTTGCAGGGCCGTTTTAGGGGTTTCATGGCCCTACCCCTTGGGCGTTTTCAAGGTTAAATTTCAGCGTGACGTTGCTGAGTTTAACATTAAGCCTACGGAGAGCGTTATAACGTCACGGGAAAAATAGCATGGGAAATAGCCCACCTAAAATTTGTTTTTTGTATATAAAGTTTGATTGCATGCTTTGAAATTCATACAAGTGTATATGACAAACGAGATGATTTTGGATTCAACATAGTAAATTTCCCCTGGCTTGACGGTGATGTCCCTAGATTACCGTCATACGGTATCTACATTTCACAGCTCATCCGGTATGCTAGAGCATGTACTGATGTTTTGGATTTTCATAATAGAAATCTACAAATTACAAAGAAACTTTTAGGTCAAGGTTTTCGCTTTCACAAACTAGTAAAGACTTTCTGGAAATTTTACAAAAATTATGATCAACTTCTTTTGAAATTCGGACCCATACAAGCAACGGAGTATATTACTTTAGGTATTTCACAACCTGCATTTTATGGTGACATAATTAACAAAATAAGAAGGATCAAAGGTAGACAGCATATGTATCGAAAATGCGTCAGAGTCATCAAACGCCTTTTATACCGTGGATATGATCCTAATGTCATCAGACGGACACTATGCTTGGTACTTGACCAATCTACAGTCTTGTACAAGCGCATCCTTGAGACTTGCACTCTGACTGACTGTGACGACGGGACTCCATGACGGGCCTTGTCCAAACTTCTTTAGAGAAGACAGGGCCCCGACCACCTGTCCTCTCTGAATGTCAGTCGGACTCCTCGGGTGATTACATACATGAGCTCGCTACAGCCGGCAGAGCACGGACTGTATTAAGCATGCCCTCTTTTTATATCCATTTACATATTCATCTGTGTCTCTGGGGCCTCTGCGTTTCGCGGTCGTGTTTGTGTGATGTCATCTTACAATGAGGAGGTTGTTTTACACCACAATTGTACGTTCTTCGAGACCTCTGGGTAATTGGAGAAGTGAGAGGGTTGTGCGCACGTAATCCAGGATAACCACACCGTCTGCTATTTACGTGGCAGATGGCCGTCCTAAGTCGGCACCGGTTGCCCATTGGTCTCGTTGGTTTATGTGTAGTCTTTTATGTTTCATGTTTCTATGTTGTGAGTTGGTGTTCCTTGTCCCTTTTGCGTCTCTTTCTGTGGGTATCTGTTCTGTGTTTTTTGCATGGGTGTTTTGGGATTTTGCTGTGGACGCTGCAACCTAGTGTTGTTGGAGATCCCTTCCTTTCTTGATTATCATATAACTTGAATCTGAATTTACGAATGAGTGAGATCTATGGAATTGCATCAATTTCATTTACATTTTTGAATGATAAAGTAGCCAAAATCGCGTTTATCCAGTTTCTTACAATTTACCAACGAGCTGTAAATGTTCTGTACTCCAATCGTTAACCATCCAAAAACATGTCGTCCGCGGTGGCGTCATTCGAGAAAGTTTTGGTATATAGTATACCAAAACATTTTTTTCCGATCAGATTTGTTGTTACAATGACAATCAAATGATTTTAAGATAAACATATAATTGAAATAACCAATAAGACAGTTTTTATTCTGTTTTGCGTCTTTTTGAAAATGAGAAAGCTACCAGCTAGTAGAGAAAAACAAACAAGCATATTAAAGGAAGTTGCGATTTCATATTATGTAACTATGTGAAATTATACAGAAATTTGTTTCATTTGATTATTAACAGATTTAAGTGAACAAAAGAATAATAGATAATAACATAATACCGTGTCTAGAATCATTGCAGTACTTTTACATCTTTACTTGACATAAAAAGCCATTTCTCTTTTGTTTTGGAGAAAACACCTCTACTTTGCAAAAGAAATTATTCTTATTTTGTTTTGGGGTCGAAACATATCAACACGAGGACACAAGACAGTAAATAAAGAAATAGCCTTAGCCTAATTATTGGGATGTGGAGGAGAGGCCATCTGGCTGTATATAAAAAGCACATAGGCCTACGTGCATCACATCTATATCATCATTGATTTCTATAGTATGATCATATTCATTACAAAAAAGCACATCTAGGAAAGCAACGACTTAACATGTGACACCGTCTTATTAAATCATTTTCCCAATTTCTTATATACATTTCACATGTTATCTATAATTCTACTAAACCATACTGACTTCAGGTAAAGTTAAGATATTATTTCATTTAACTTAAAGCGCAATACTAAAAACCGCTTATGTGTTCCTTAACTTTATTCTTCTAAGTTAAGATATTGGAACACTTTTTTCTTTGTATTAATCTTCTTTTATGCTTACAAATAAAAACACAAACATTCAAATACACAAATTTTCGGCCCCTTGGCCTTTATCAAGTGTAAAAAAAACGACGATCTATAACAATTCTAAGTAAAATCCATCCTTGCTTCACTGGCGTTCATTGCAAATCTCTGGCGTTCATTGATTTGCAATGAACGCCAGAGAAGCAAGGATAGATTTTACTTAGAATTGTTATAGATCATAGAACGTCGTTTTTTACACTTGATAAAGGCCAAGAGGCCAAAAATTTGTGTATTTGAGTGTTTATGTTTTTATTTGTTATCATCCCTTCCCTCTGGAAGAAACATTTCAATCTTCTTTTATGTTTTATGTAGATTTAGAAGTTAAAAGAACTGGCGTCATTAAATCTGAATCATTTCTGTATGAAGTGTTGATTATTCATTTATTTATCATCCGAAAATTTCCAACTAAAAGAGACTGTCAAACGTTTTCAAATTCAAAAGCATCATTAAAAAACATAAACTTATAGCATGGACCTGACATGCACGTTTGAGGTACTTAACCCTCGTCAGTGATCCTCAATCTAAACAATTCAATATGGCCAAAGAGTGTGAAAATTGTTTTGTCCAAAAATGTAACAAAAGACGTGGCAGGATGGGTGGGATTTGATGCTACAGGACCCATGTTTTCGATAAGAGAAATTTTCGAAAGCATTGAAGAAACGATCAACCGAAGCTGATCGAACTTGGCTACATGTACCCTCGAGGAATCCTGGTCCACCAGCAATGACGCTCACCAAGTGGTACAAATGTGAAACGTCTTTAAATTCAATAGTATCATTTAAAAACATGAATTTACAGCATGGACCAGACATGCATATTTCGGGTACTCAACGATAGTGCCATAATTACTCAACCATGATTTCAATGTTACATTTTTAAAAACATTTTTCACTCCGCATATTCATGTGAATCATCAATACTTTATAACAATCTTTAAACATTTTCAGGTGAAAATTGAATCTACAAAATACATGCTCAAACCATTTCTCCATTAAACACGGGGAGTATGAAAATGACAGGTGTCTTCGTCGGCCTCATCCTTAAATTTGAAGTTATCTCTCTGAGTGTGAGTGTTCCCTTTAATGACTCGGATAGTGCCGGCATTGGTGAGTATGACGACGAAATTCTATAAATAGATTATTGAGTTATGAAATGTTGAAACGTACATTGTACAACGAATGTTATCTTTGAGGCCTCGGGTGAAACATTCTGTGATTAGATTAGCGTTTCATGATGAATAAATTCTAGAAGTCGAACCAAGAACCCAAAACATGAGATTACTCTTAGTCGGTGGGGGTTTACGGAATAAAGAGAGTTTAACTGAACTCAATTAGATTGTTAAAAATAAAGAGAGAAAATGAAAACGAAAGTTGTGTTACATTTAAGATTTTACAACGTTTTATGTGTAACTATAATGCCTCCTCCTCCCTACAATATTTACGGTGATTTATTATTTTGTCTATTTATTAATTACTTGATTTTATGAGTTTGAAGACGAGTAACATTTCTTGCTGGGAAAATGTGTATAATGTAGAAATAAGGATAACTCTTTAGTAAATCGATGCATTTGTCAGAACATGTAACATGAAATAGGGATAATATGCAGTATTAGTTCATAGAACTATTTGAAATACGATGTACGAAATAAATACAATGAACTATAAGTCAAAATGTTTTTCTAAAGATTTCAAGAAAGATATTTTCTCAGTTTGTTTCATAATATTGAATATTTTATACTTGGAAAGTCAATTCCTGAGATTATTAAGAACTGAATCACAAATGAATGAATCACAAAATGGCTTTATCTTCAGTTGGGAAAATGTTTGTCATTTCTAAATGCACATTACCAGCATATTGATTTTACCTACGTACAATCCCTCATGATTTTTCAGGTACTCCAGACTGAAACTACCTGTCTTTTGGGAGATTCGTGTTAGAAAATTGTGCAATTCATCTCTTTAGCTATTTCAAATCGCAACGCGAAATAAGGGCTTGTTTACATATCTCCAACGGCTTACAATTGAACATTACTATTTTGTGACTTTAATCCCTACAAAAATAATCTCATTTATCATCCTTCTCCTTTTTCAAGTTTTGACTATCACGAAAACAAAAATGATATTCTTTCTACATGAATAAAAGAATTCATGCATTTTTTTTCAATCGCTCATTTGCAACGTTCTCTGGAACCTGAAAATGTAAAAGATTTTGATATAATCTTCAGTTTTCCAATCTAACATTCAATCTTCGGACATCACAGTATCTGATACTTTCATTGTGACATCACATCAGAAAACATGACAACGTATCAAAACGTCGATCATGACGTCACAATGACAAAAATATCAGATTAACTGTTTTCTGTTAGTATACAATATGGTTTTAGAACGGTCACAACTCTTAGGTGTCAAATCTAATCCCTTTTCTGAGTTGTAACATTGCTTCGCACCCTGCCTATAGTGATTCATATTGCTATTGAATTTTTGTGCGCAGCCTTTCTGACGGGTGTTGCTTGTAAACAAGAGCATTTTAAATTTGAATTATCATGTACATCGTTCGTCATAACTACATGTGTGATTTGAATATGTTTGCATTCGAAAATTTCTGTTATCAACATTTCTTGAAATTTCTAAAACGTGGGTCCTGTCATATCCCACCTATCCGGCTACGTCTTTCGGTACATTTTAGACTCGGTATTTTCGGTATATTAACTTCCACCCTCTTTGGACATATTTCATTGTTTAGACTGAGGATCACTGACGAGGGTTTAGTACCCAAAACGTGCATGTCTGGTCAATGCTGCAAATTTACCTGTTCTTAAATGATGCTATTGAATTTAAAGACGTTTAACATTTCAACTGAACTTATTAATAAAGAGAGGCTTACCTAGTACATAAAATCTCTAATTCCACTGGACTCAGGAGATTGTTTATAAGGAAGTGTTGTCCTTCGTAATCCTACGGTACTTTGTCTCATTTGTCTGAATTTGTTTTCAGTGTTTTGGATACTGTAAACGTGGAAATTTCCGCGTGGGGTAATTTTCGCGCTTTACGCGATCGTATTATTAACGCGAAAATAACCCCAATGTGAAAATTACAAACAATATGTAAAAGACTTAAGGGAATACTCTCGATTTCGCCAACATTTCCCCCACGCGAATTGCTGCAATGGTCATTTCGCGAAAATTTCCCCCAGCGAAAATAACCACTTGTGCAGTACCCTACCTATGTTTATTTTATGTATTTTTCAAGAATTTGTATGACTATTGATTATGATTAATGGCTTCTGATTTTGGGTTCTGAATTTGACTTAATTCACTTATAGACTATTGGTGTAAATCTTTCCTACCATGAAGCTTTGTTTCGTCGGACAATCACATTCGCTAAAATCAAAATTAAGAATTTGTGTAAAAATCAGAAACATGCAGGTTTGTGTTTTTGCTTTCATATATCAAAAAGAGAAGATGAAGAATACAAAATCAGATGTCATTTAAGACAATTTAGAAATCTGTTCAAACTAAGTCCACTTCATGACATTTGTGTATAATTCTACATCGATCGGTAATTTGTTTCATCTAACTCTACTTGTGCCATAGAAATAATAATAATTCTAATGAAATAAATCATATTTTTTAAACAAAGGAATGCGGACCATTGCCATGGTATTAGACGAAGCAGAACATAGCAAACAAAGCAGCACAAGAGAAAATGAAGAGGTAATGTGCAAGAATCTAGAAAGAAAATCAAGGAGATCCATTTTGGATTGCAGCTTATGTTCACCGCTTATACTTTTATTTATCCAACAGAACCTGAAAAACAGAGTAGAAAGAATGATTGGACGAATAAAGGGATTTGATCTAGATGAAATTCAGAGTATGGACAGAACAAATGAGGTCACGGCCATACAGCAAGCTTTGTTCATCTTTGCAAACACTGAGAAGAAAGCCGAGGATTCTAAAAACTTAAAGGTTATCTACAAGTCACGGGATCTGAAGAGGCCATTGGTGGAACTCCTAACCACAAGAAGATCTGACTACAGCCATTCGATGTTCCTTTCAAAAATTGACAACCTTTTGCAGAATGTGATGACCATGAGTTTTCAATTAAGGGAAACAAAGTGAATATGAGACAAAACAACTTTAGTGTTTGTTTTTTAATTTACATGATTCAGAGATCTATGATAATTTTTTTCTGGGGAAAATGATATAGCTTCGGCTTGCAGGAACGTTTAACTGCATGTGGCCAAAATTTTGATGCATGAATCAATCAGTTCATTAGTTAGGTGTACTAGACAAATTAACTGATCGCTTTCAATAACAATAGGTGGTGCTAACCTCTAATTCATATCACTACTAAAAATGGTTACTACAAAGTTATATAAACATTTTGTATGTCAATGGTTTTTTTTTTATTCTTTGGGGGGGGGGGGGGGGTCTGAAGAACATGGCTTACAAGTTCAGGAATTGAACATGAATTTAAAAAATGAGGAAATCTCGTGAATTTTGCCCATTGAGGATTTAAAGATACCATTTAAGCCAAACAAACTGGTTTAAGTGATTAACCATAAATTGAAGACGGTCATGCCAATGTCTATTTCTTCACTAATACGGAAAAATACAGTGTTACGTAGTTATATCAATGTATACATGTAACTATCAGTCTAATTTCACTTTCACTTTCAAGGTTATCTATGTGTACTTTTGCAGAGAGGTTCATTGTGAATTTCCTATCATTATCTAAAGGATACTACTTTAACAAGCCCTGTGGAAGGGTTATGCGCACGTAATCCGAATAACCACATTTGATACATCTATTAACGTGGCAGATGACCATCCTAAGTCGGCACTTATTGCCCATTGGTCTCGTTTGGTTATATGTGGTCTATTGTGTTTTGCGTTTTGATGTCGTATTTGCTGTTCCTTGTCCCTTTTGTGTTTCTTGCTGTGTATGTCTTCTCTGTGTTTTCTTTGGGTTGTTTTTCATATTTTGCTGTTGATACTATAGCCGGGTCTTGTTGGAAATCTCCTTTATTCTATGTTTTTGTTTGAATAGTCATCTATGCCTATTTTTTTTTACTAAAACAGTCGTATAAATCTCCAGATTTCTAAGCAAAATTAAAACGATTTTCCGCATAAAAAAAAGTACATTCAGTATTTGAACTTTTTCTAAGTTTGGGTGTGTTTGTCAGGTTGTATCATACATTTTGACATACAAAATGATGTATAACTCTGTAGTTATAAAACGATGGAGAGCAGTACTAGTGTTATGAATGAAATTTAGCGCCACCCTAAAGTCAAAAATTAAATAGATCCCACGGTGAAAGTTTCCTACTTGTAGAATACGCACACAAGTGCTTCAAATTCTTCTTATTTCCGGAATTTTAGTATTGTGCCTGTATTTTTCAGAGAATATCTACTTTCGTTATACCTGTCAAAAAGGCATATGTTATACAAAAAAGGAAAAATCAACTGATTTTCAAGGTCAGACATGAAGGTCATATGAAGCAAAATAGGAAAAATTCGCTAAAGCTTGATGATATAATAGGAGAAAAAAGAAAGCAGTAACACCATGTTACACAAAGCAAGGTGCCCTTTTTTATATACATTTACATATTCATCTGCGTTGCTTGGGTCCCTGCGTTGTGCTGTCTTGTTACAGCGAGGAGGTTATTATACACCACAATTGTGCGTTCTTCGAGACCTTTGTTAACCGGAAAAGTTGGAGTGTTGTGCGCACGTAAACCGAATAACCACACCATCTGCTTCTAGCCGTCCTAAATCGGCACCGATTGCCTATGGGTCTTGTTGGTTTATGTGTGGTCTTTTATGTTGGTGTTTGATGTCGTGTCGCTGTTTATTGTCCCTTTTGTGTCTTTTGCTGTTTTTCTTTCTTGTGTTTTCACTCGGGTGTTTTGATGTGTTGCTGTTGGTGCTGCAACTAAGTCTTGTTGGAGATCCCCTCCTTTCTTAATGGATCTGATTGGTAGAATTTTCTGTTGCAAACATAAAGCGAAATATGACGAAAGCAAGTTTGTTTTCAGCAATTGTTTTAACCGATCTTTCAAGGATATTGGCTGAATCATATTCAACTTCTTCTCTGAACCAACACAGATTATTTCATGTAATATTGCAGGGATGATGTACGTAAGCTCCTCCATCAAATGTGTGATTTCAGATACTATCCGTCAAACTAGATGGCTACCAATGATATTAATACTGAAGTGTTCAACATAAGTTTCGATTTCTCTTCTAAACCTTAACAAAACTTCATAATTTAAAAGGAATATTAATTCAAACTTTTTTTATTCCAATATATAGAAACAAATGCTGCGTTATGGTTCACAAAAAAGCTCACTTGCATTGAAATAGTAAATACTTAATAGCTACCCATTTGGACCATTTCTCCCGCAAATATAAATACGTAAAGCATCACGGTAGCGAATCACGTGAAAAACAAATAATCTCTTTCAATGGAATCTCCTTTGATTAAACAAGGTAAATACTGTTTTAATCTACCCTATATGAATTAAAGAAAGCCCTATCATACGACCATCATTATCAATTATATGAAGGTATTCTTTTCTTTATAAAAATAGAGGTACTAGTATATCAAGAGAAATCAAACAGAAAATTTCGTTTATTTACGCGCACCATATCATAACATGTAAAGATATTTCTGTTGAAGTATTCTCTAAATATACCACTTTTTTGGCCAGAATTGTTTACTATATAAATGAAAATGATGCTCGTATAATAGGCCTAAAATATGTTCAGATAAAGTAGACTTAGACAGTATTGACCTCGTTAAATGGAAGGAGATTCGTACAAGACATCATTTGCGTATCAAGCGATATGCGACCGTGGTATTACGTGTTTTATCATTTATAGCTTTCACAACACTTCTTGAGACATCCATCTAGATTATTCTGAAGCTTTTGGTTTCCTGATTTATGCTTCTGTTATGAAAAGAAGTTTGTCAAAGGAGGGTCCCCAATGTGACCTTCTGGTTCTGGAGAGGAAGTTCAGTATGCATACAAATCTCCTCCTCCTCCTTTTTACATCAGGTAAAAATTCATGAAAAATCATAAAAATAAGATTTTCACTCAAAGGCAATACTTAACAATTGAACAACTTAATCACACATTAATAGATTTATTCAAAGAAAATTCAAAACAGAGCATTTCTGACAAAGTCAGAAAACATGTCAAAAAGGCGTCAAAGATTTACTTCGAAGTTAAACTAAAAGTAACAAAACTTGTTAAGACATCCCTCTGGATCATTCTGATGCTTTTGGTTTATCGAAACAAGCTTCAATCTGAAAGAAGTTTTTTTCAAAGGAGATATCCCTGTGGCCTGCTTTTGCCTCTGGTGGTGTCATCTATTGACGGATTCGGTCAAAAAGCACAACAGCACTTGTAGGGGACCATAAGTACTATATTCATACTAATTTTCATAAAAAAAAACCATCAGTGGTTCTGGAGAAGAAGTCCAATATGTATGAAAAAACCCCCTCCTTTTTTCACTTTTCCACTCAAAGTCAATACTAAACCACTAAACAAATTCAAATGTGACAAATGTGCAGTAAATGAGTACACAAATCACACATTAATAGAGTTATTCAAAGGAAAAGTTCAAAAATGAGAATTTCTTACAAAGTTCGAAAAGACGTCAAAGACGCGTCAAAATTTTGACTTCGGAGTGGAGCCAAAAAAAAAAAAAGAACTTCTTACCTTAAGACATCTCTCATGATCATCCTACTGCTTTCGGTTTGTCGATACGTGTTTTCGTTCTGAGGAAGAAGTTTGTCAAAGGAGTTTAATTGACGCCACAATGAAAGGCCCTTCTATATATGACACATTTGTATGTCTAGAAAATTGGCGTTGTAGTCCTGCTAGAAATGTTGTCTGTACCTTTAATATCATTTACAGACATCCAACAAACTATCTAAAATTTTCCTTCAATTTTTTCATTCCTTAAATCTTATCACTACTTTATTTCTGCTCATCAAAATATATTGAATATACTGAAAGCAAACGGATGAATTGCAAGAAATGAACATGTTTTGATCTGGAAAGTTAAAAATCTTAATGGAATGGAATGGTAAAATATGCTTCTTTTATGAGACAGTCCTAAAAACCAAATTTATTAAAACATATCACAATATGTTTAAGATGTATAATAAACAGAAGGAGTAGAGACACGTGGAAATATGGATGGAATAGGGAGGGATGGTGTTGGGAAGCCAGGTCCTGCATGGATTGCTTTCTTTCCGCTTTACGTACTTTTCTCAAACTTATAGGCAGTCCCCAACCTGTCTGGCAGGTCCCCTACCCCATGGAAAGATTCTAGATTTATCCACGAGGGAATACGCAGGGTCGCAAATACAGCGCGTGCAGCGTGTCCATTCTGATTTTTCATTTAGTCACCTACCTAAACCATTGTTCAAAATGTGGGCACCTTTTCTATCCAAGTAAATTGATGACGTCATAACAATGGGGAACAAATGAAGGGTGTGCGAGTATATACGTATAGTATTGGTTAGAAGTATTTGCGATCTTCCGTATTAATCTAAAATAAGACAATTCAGTAATTCGAATGGTTCACACGCAAGAACAACAAACGCAAGAGCAATACGCAAATACACAACATAGGTAAACATAAATGACTAAGAAAGTACTAGAATGAGGAAATAATTTAATTAATGATTATTATTGTAAGAACGTAGGAGATCTCAAGCGAGACTCGACTGCAGAACGCACAGTAAAATACCCCATGCGAAAAACAGTGTAAACAAACATAGCAAGATACGTAAAAGATACAACATTAAATACGACATAGAAATATTAAACACAAAAGACTCCACTTAAACCAAAGAGATCATTAGGTAATCGATGCCGACTTACGACAGCCATTTCCACAGTAAAAGCAAATAGTGAAATATGTAGACTACATGCTCACAACCGTGACGTTTCCTCGGTTACTCAGAGAAGGCACAATTTCTGTGTAAACTGACCTCCTTTCTGTAAGATGACCATACAAACAAGACAACATTACACAGGCGCCCAAGCAACAAACAGAGGAATATGTAAATGGATATAGAAATAGAGGGTGTCCGTGCATGCTCTGCCGGCTATAGCGAATTCATGCATGCAATCACTCGAGGGGCTGGACAGACATTCAGGGAGGACAAATGATTGTATCCCGTCTTCTTTAAAAAGGTTTGAACAGAGTCCGTCATAGAGTCCAGTCGCCAAAGTCAAAAATGCGCTGGTATTGTAACCATATGGCCTCTCCCCCACAATATTTCAGGCGATTAATTATTTTATGTTGGGGAATTTGCACACTGTAGAAAGAGTGATAACTCTAAACTTAATCGATGCATTTGTCAGAACACGAAAGTAAATTAATTCCCTTACATGAAAGAGGGATGATGTTGATATTAATTCACATAAAGTTAATTTTGAAACGAGATTAGAAACAGATTTAAGAAATATCAGTTAATAAGTTTATCTTAAGATTTTTAATGGAAATATTTCATCAACTTTAACATGTTTAATTGTAATATTGATTTTTCAATACTTGGAAAGTCCAGAAACTGATAAGAACTTAATTACAAACTGGTTTTATCTATGAGTTGGAGAAATGATTATCAATTCTACACGTGAAGTACCAGCATATTGAGTTTATCTACGTACAATCCCTCATAATTGGAGATGCTTTTGAACAGTTTTAGACAACCTTATCTTTGAGGGATGAACACGAATTTATCTGGAAATATGCCTATCATATTGTGCAATTCCCCTCCCTTGTTTAAATACAATTTGTCATTTTTCAATTGTTAGATTACTTTCTCGCATGCTATGGATTCTGTTAAACAATGTTTCGTGAAATAAACCTTGTTAAAATTCCAACGATGTTATCCTTCCACAACAAAGAACTGCACATTAATTAATCACACAACGCGAAGTACGAAGTATGGCTTGTAAGCCCGCATCGGCTTACATAAATATTCTGTTGCCGTTTGGCCTGGATACCTTGGAACCAGGAAAAGAGAGTCAAAAAAGAACAAAATAATCGATTTTAACGACCAGAAGATGGAGTTTATCCATAACTTATTCAAACTGGGAGGTAGGACACAATATCTTTTCTCAACGTACCCGTAAATCGATTGACCATGTAATTACATTTTTCTATTTTTGTTTTTTCATTGGTAAAGTAAGATGGGCTTGATACGTTAATTCCTTGTTTGAAAAGTTTACTTTCATAACGTTGACTTTCAATGACAAGATGACGTTACGGTTGTCAGGTATAAATGGTCAAGACGCTTATAGCTTAAATTTTGATAGAGTTTGTGGCTCGATTAGTTTTCATGCAAATATAGTCTCTGAGATGGGATTCGGACCCAGGTATTTGGGTAGAACGCCCAAGAGAAGGCGTAAAGCGTATGTATAGGGTGATGAAAAATTCTTCGAGTCATTTTGCGGAGTTTTCAAAATGATGGCATTTTACATTTTGAAAGAGGATACTTCGATGTGATCTGTATAGTTCAGTTTTTAATGTTTTGACGAAGAGGAAAATGTCCTGCGTTATGGCGATGAAACGCCGTGAAATGACACCAGCGATGTTTCTGGGAACGCTGAAGGTTCGTTCGGGTTTGTTGAATTTACAACCCTGTCATTTGATATACTTTGTGCTCTGGGGGAGGCACGGATTTTTTTCGGATTATATGATGAACATCGTAGTATCCATAATCTTATGTATGTATTGTGCTGGCATTTTGAAGTCCGTTATGAAAAAAGAAGATTCTTTTTATTAAAGAAAGGGAGGGAAAAGGTGCAAAGCAAAAGTCTCATCTGAATTTTAATAAGTTGAAGGAATCAAGTTATTAAATAAGATATTGCAAGGACTTTGTACATACATATATTGGAAGTATATCCCTAGTTTGCATGTTTGTTAATGCATGGTTTTGTCGATGTAGTTTTTATTTCGATGATCGTATTTCAATATTTTATGTCAACGCGTTAATGATATTGACCTTTGTTGCCCTTTTGGCAGTGTTGGAATTTCATTGACGGTCGTCTCATGATGCAGGTTCTATCATCAGCTGACAAATGATTTGTTGATACTTAACTGACAAACGACATAAATACAGACGACGTCTAACAACAGTGAAAAAGTGCAACTTGGCTAATATTATTTTATTCGTTTTTATCAGTTAAATTTTTGATTGAATCAAAATTAATGACATTGCCTGTTGAGTATTTATACATGTCAATACTGAATGAATTATTGCAAAGAAAGATATAATTTTTGAAATTATTTGAGTTTTGGAACAGGCGTCAAAATTATTTTTGTAAATTCTAAATTTTGGTCAATCAAGGGGTACAGAGAAAAACCCGGTGTCATAACTACCAAGAACAATTTAGTTTGACGTGCAGATATGTTATAGCAATGAACAATAGATGCTGGTATCACTTGGAGAAATGACGATGGAAAATGCTTGATAAACAGTGTAGTTGTGCAGAATATCCTTGAATTTTGAATAGCAGCTATTATAACAGAGCCGCCTGTTGTTAATAGAGAGACAAATAAAA
Source organism: Pinctada fucata (assembly GCA_028142955.1). NCBI lineage: Eukaryota > Metazoa > Mollusca > Bivalvia > Pterioida > Pteriidae > Pinctada > Pinctada fucata. The sequence goes on along the minus strand of AP027112.1, from coordinate 21,471,852 downwards.
GTATACAGGTTAATCCAATAGACAGAAGACGGAAGCCAAAAGACGAAGCACGAAGCAGTGACGTCAGGAACCTCTGTGCACGATGTTACCCGTGTGGCCGGATGTTAAACCATCCCGTCACGATAGCAAACGGAGAGACATTCGAAGATTATGGTAGAGTGAAATCTGCCATAGGGATGTGCGATCCGTGCAGAATCCAATGCAAAGGACAATTTGAGATTAATGAACTACCTTATTTGATGCTTTATAACGAGAAAGTTTATACCCCGTCGCTTTTCTGGGTGCATGGCGTCATCCGGATTACGGGAAGATCTTGGTAACGTCACAAATACCAAGATGCGTCAGAGGTAGATCAATGAAGAAGAAACCATGAGATGCAATTTCGTGGGAGATGATGCCGAAGACGAGAAGACGATTTAGTCCTCGGAAGATTATAGACAAACATCCGATGGTACGATGGTAAATCCAATTGTAGCAGAATTCCTTCCGTGATGAAATCGAGGTCCATGTATTCGTTTAACTCGACGGAGGTTACACAGAACACGAAGGAGGACCGTAAGACGGAAAGGAACAATAAGACGTTAAGGATCGATCCAAAGAAGAACCATAAGAAGACAAAGAAGTGTACAAGTTGTGTGTAGTGTTATTTCAGTGGAAAAAAAGCAGAGTAAATGTGAATATTATAATGTATTATACTTATGTATGATGATACTTGCATATATTCTATTCATGAATTTTGATTTTTACATGATGTACATTGATTGAACATTGATATATCATACTATTATTTGACGTATTGGCCTTGAATGAATTTGTTACGATTTGATAATTATGTCAATGACATTTTGAATGAACAATGCTGACTTGATTATGATGATGAACATTGGGTCACTTGACAAAGACAGTGAAAAACTTCAGATGATGACATTAATCTGCATGTCATTTATATTTATTTACTTGATCATGATTGATTGAGTGCACCATAACATGATGCAATAATCTATATTGTGGTGTCAAGGCCATGCGTTTAGAAAATAACCAAGCACAGATTCAAATAAAGAAAAAAGAATGATGAAAGTTACTAAAACGTCATTATCAAGTTGAATATATTTGAATTGGATTAATGATTTTGATTGTAAAATCTTGGTTATTTTCTTAAGTGGGGGAGTATTGTAACCATATGGCCTCTCCCCCACAATATTTCAGGCGATTAATTATTTTATGTTGGGGAATTTGCACACTGTAGAAAGAGTGATAACTCTAAACTTAATCGATGCATTTGTCAGAACACGAAAGTAAATTAATTCCCTTACATGAAAGAGGGATGATGTTGATATTAATTCACATAAAGTTAATTTTGAAACGAGATTAGAAACAGATTTAAGAAATATCAGTTAATAAGTTTATCTTAAGATTTTTAATGGAAATATTTCATCAACTTTAACATGTTTAATTATAATATTGATTTTTCAATACTTGGAAAGTCCAGAAACTGATAAGAACTTAATTACAAACTGGTTTTATCTATGAGTTGGAGAAATGATTATCAATTCTACACGTGAAGTACCAGCATATTGAGTTTATCTACGTACAATCCCTCATAATTGGAGATGCTTTTGAACAGTTTTAGACAACCTTATCTTTGAGGGATGAACACGAATTTATCTGTGCATATTGTGCAATTCCCCTCCCTTGTTTAAATAAAATTTGTCATTTTTCAATTGTTAGATTACTTTCTCGCATGCTATGGATTCTGTTAAACAATGTTTCGTGAAATAAACCTTGTTAAAATTCCAACGATGTTAACATCAATTAATCACACAACGCGAAGTACGAAGTATGGCTGCTTGTAAGCCCGCATCGGCTTACAGTATGCCGAACTCGAGTAAACGTCCGATGGCAATAGGATCATATCCATGTTTTAAAAGGCGTTTGACAATTCTAACGCATATTCAATGAAAATTCTCTCTCCCTGTAAAAATGTGCTGATGAAATGATATGATTTTTTTATGCTTCAAATTGAGAAAATCGAAGTATGCCTACTCTGCCTATTCGTCTCATAATTCGTAAAAATTCAGGGAAAATTTTAAACCAAAATCAATATAAATACATTGAATAGCAAAATATATGAGTACTTCATTCCTACCAAGCTTTATTAAAATTCCTTCAGTAGTATTGGAGAAATTATCCAATATGTATGAGAATACCACCACGGTACTAGCATTTTTAAGACTGCAACTGCTGGGTCTCATGACGTCACAGTTGAAAAATTGTCCATCAGGTCATTCTGGAAAGGTATTTTGTTGTATGAAAGCAGCCTCTGCATCCTCTGTAACGACTCACTGTGTTAATTTCATATCGCAGAAATAGCGGGAGATTATTTAAAACAATGATTGTGCTTTCCTTAAAAGAAAGGAGGGGATCTCCAACAACACTCGGCTGCGGCACCCACAACAAAACCCCAAAACACCCAATTCAAAAACACAGTGCAGACATGCACAGAAAGAGACACAAAAGGGACAAAGGATCAGGGATTCAAGTCATAGACACATAAAACATAAAAGACCACATATAAACCATCGAGATAAATGGGCTACTGGTGCCAACTTAGGACTGCCTTCTGCTTTGCAAGTAGCAGACGCAGTGGTTCAACAATGGTGTTTCTGTGTTTGTAAAGTTTCCCTTGTTTAGAGTCAATTCATGTGTATAAATAACATTTTCAAACTTTTCACAAACAGGATTGTCGATAGTAAGAACAACAAGGTACCTGATAAAACATTTCAAATTATCATGTTTTTTTGTTTTTTTTTTTTTTTTTTTTTTTTTTGCTTTCGAAGATTTTGGATAAATTCTTATTCATAACGTATATAAAAATAAATCTTCAACGAAGGGCGCACAGTTAGTTACAATAGGGATCCCTACAATCTGCTTGTAGATTATCTCACCAAATAAATATTAAATAATTACCTATCAGTTATTCAGTCTCAAAGTCGAAAAGGCAAGGCAAAAGCATGAGATTTTCCGTAGGAACGGTTGCGCACCTCGGAATGAATAACGTTCCGAAGTGAGACCAGATCTCACTTCGGAATCTTACATAGATCTTACATAAATGTTGTCCAAGAGGAAGAACGAGGTTATATACATGGCACTACATGTCCATATTTTGTATTCTGTATTCTCTCGAGAAACCCTTTGATTCAGATGTACAAATATAAGTTTTCCGTTCTCGATCAAAACGCCATTTAATGAGTGGGGACAATCGAATTTTTTTACGTGTAAAACCCCATATTTCGTATTAGAAAAGTCGTATAAAGAAATTGTATTGGCTCGAAAAGTTCTAGATTGCATTTTGTCAATCACATCCCCTGAATTTTTAATAGACCAAATAAGTTTACACAATTCCTCTTTAGAACAGTTTAACAATATTCTGACACGTGTTCCTTTATCACCGAGTGCTGACGTCAGATTTCTAGACAAATGTGTAGTTGAACAGTTTCTAGAATAAGCAATGTATCGAAATGTGTAAGCAGTTTTTGGTATGCAGTATAGTGTAGGATGATCGAACTTAGAAATAGGAATGTTGAATGAAATTTCACTTTTATGTTTGCTCAGAATGTTAGGGATACTTTCATTTAGTTTTTATATAAGTATTTGTAATTGAAAGTTCCGAAACTGAAGTTGATACATGTATGTACTAACGTTTTCAAATGGTTATGGTGTTGTTGGTTCCTTTATTTGGAGGCGCGTAAACACGTTTTCATATAAATCACATTACTCGGATTTGAAATATCTTTCAGGTTTAGAACTTGGATTAAAAAAAAATTTCAAAATTCACCAAGATGCTACAAAGTTAATGCAATAGATTTTTTTTTTCTAATTTGAATATGTCTTATGATACATATTTTTTAAGAATTTGCAGTATCCCTCAATCAATTGTACTGAGTCTATAATTTGAGTCATATAGTTGGATTTAAGACTTCTTGTGGGAAGAAATAGTCTTTCATCAAATCGAAGTATAGAAATATAGGTATGTCTTACATGGAAATATGGATTAAAATTTAATATAGTCTTTTTCGAGAAAAATGATAATTATAGGACATTTCGAAGTTAGGCAAAACGTAGAAAACATCGATTAATAGACCACTTACATCCCGGCACCTTCTTTCTACTTTACACATACTTCAACTATCATGTTTTTGATAAAGATGATGAAGTCAGCAACGAACCGATTGTTGCAATACAAATTTTGTTCATGATTTAGTTTTAATTGCATCAACAACAAATTGGCAAAGCAATATTTCTGACTTTAGAATCCAAAATATTATGATTGAAGAACAATTTTTTTAACTAAAGGACTTTCATAAGTTCCTATACTGTACATGTACTTATTTAAACGCAAATTAATGTTAGCGGAAACAGAGCAAAATTTGGTAAATTGACATATTAGCGTAATAATGAATTATCTCTATCACTTGTTTTCCACATTTAGCTATAAGAAATTCATGATTTAGGGTATTTCTGAATTAGCGAAGTCTTAGCAGCGCTAACTCCGCTTAGATATAAATCCCGCTAAATTAAGAACACATACAGTATCTTGATAGGAAATAGAGAGTATGATCTATGACAAATATGGAAAAAAAACATATCCCTATAAAGAGGTACAAAATCGTTAAGCGAAAAATCATCAAACCAAGGGCATACAAAACCAGGATAAAACCAGAACTAAGGCAAAGAAACAGAAATGAAACAAATCTACCGTATGAAGAGAAGTGAAAGAACGTATACCATCATGTGATTACATATACTACGCCCTAGATATATAATAGCAGCTTTCGTAGTAAAAAAAAAAGATTTGTATATCAATCTTTCTTCATATTAATCACCTTTGATTAATTATTGTACATAATCCTCCAAGGTTTATACTATGAAGAAGCCGCTCACTCTTAAATTTTCAGTGTATCAACTTGAAATTTAGAAATTAGAGAGACTCGTGTCATTAATTCAGTCTCGCTTTTCAGAATCACTTTCGCTTTGACTGAGATAAAATAGATCCTGACAACAATCTCAACATCACTCACAACATATCACCAAATTGAGCATCGACGGACCCCTAGCAAGGTAGAGGTGGGGCAAGGTGCCAGGGAGTAGTATGCATCCCCTGTATGACTTGCCTGACCCGCCGTCATTGTTCATGCAGGAACAAAAAATCAATAAACATGCACTGTCCGATTGTTAAACGTCTTCAAATTCAAAAGCATAATTTAAGTATAGGTCAATCCGCTGCATGGACCAGACATGCACGTTTCGGGTACTTAACCCTCGTCAGTGATCCTCAATCGAAACAATAAACATGAAAGAAGTACCGAACAGTTATTCAGTCTCAAAGTCAAGACTGCAAGGCAAAATCATGAGAATTCCCATCTAAACCGTTGCGAACACTGGAATGAACAACATTCCGAAGTGAGACCAGGTGCCCAATTTAACATCACCAAAGAGTGTGAGAAATATTATATCTAGAAATGTACCGAAGAAATGTAGAAGGATGGGTGGGATATGATGCTACAGGACCCGATGTCATATCTATATAGAAAGTGCAATGGCGACCATGTCAGGGAATGATTCTTAACATTTCTGTTAAACCACTAATGATGTCTGTACGTTTGCTGCGACTCATTTTGAAATGAAAGGAAGTGATCTCCGACATGACTCGGTTGCATCAGTGAAAACAGCGAGTAGACATATACATCAAGGGACACAAAACGGACAGGGAAGTACAAAATACAAAAGATTACACATAAAACAACGAGGCCAAAGGGCAACCGGTACCGAAATAGGGCTGACATCTTCCAGTTCATTAGCAAATGATGAGGTTATCCGGATTGCGTGCTTAAACCCTCCCACTTTCCCGGTAATAAAGAGGTATTTGGCTTTGTCTCCAGCAGAGAAATTGAATTAATCCCAAAGTACCTGTAACGATACCCAAAAAATGAAATTCTAAAGTAATTCATTTTTTTATATTAGTTGATTTAAGGTTTCAAATGATAAATCTTCTTCAAAATCGAGCGGCAAATATTCATAAAATTGGTCGAATAGAGAGATATTTGAGTTTAAATGTGCTTATTTTATATAGAAATCATTGAAAAACGGATAAGCTTTTATGGAACATGCCCCCCCCCCCCCCCCCCCCCCAACGTGAAACACAATACCACTTCTGACTTATATGTATTTCCGTACTAATCAAGTTTTTGTAAAAGGTGAGTTGTGTTTCTCGGGCTTGAACAATAATCATTTAACGATTAATTTAAATCCTTTATTGATACAAATAAGAACACTCGAATACACAAATTTTTGGTCCCTCGGCCTTCATCAGGTGTAAAGACGACAAAGTAAAAACACGACAAAGAACAGTTAGGTATTGGAATATAATATATCGAGTTTTGAAACTTACCATTATGCAAAATCAATCAAAATCATTTTAAAAAATCATAAAAACTGGTTCATGCAATCCTCAAGTGTAAATTGACGACTTTCATGAATTCACAAACGGACATAAGCTTAAGGTATACATCAAGTTATTCGTTATTTCTAGCGAAAATTTTCTTCAAATTTCCCATTTTTAAATTTCAACTTTTGCAGGACAAATTTTACGTCTTATTCGTACAGCTCCTTAATGTACCAAACAATGCTTTCGGTTAGTAAATCCTCATCAGTGGTTCTTATCAGCAACAGTGATTTCCATACACAGTCAAACGTATTTCAGTAGCGCCCTCTGAAAATTGCATTTCAACGAAAGTTTCATGAGTCTGGGAATGGAATTAAAAAATCTTTCTATCGGACGAACTTTTGATTCAAAATTTATCCTTTCTTCCAAACTGTAAAACAAATTTTATTTATCCTGTTAAATGAGTAAATTGTTGAAAGTCCTATTTTGGTGACGGTATCATTTCCCTATTAATTTATGACTCCCGGTGCCTTATTCCCATATTGTAAAGTTTGAATTTCAAATCATCGTGTCGTTATCGATTGCACTTTGAATTTTATCATCTGCCTTTTTTTACTTGACACTGGACAAATTTTATTCAAGATTATAGGTGATTTGCACGTAATAGTAATATATCAGATACTCAACTTAAAATGGAGTACCTTTATTGAGAAAATATGTTATTTTTCCCTCATTCTCCATGATGCAACGTGACGCTTGTAAAACACTTTGGAATACTTCATATCACGAATAATATTCTGAAGAAAGTATATAAAGAAGCAAGACTAAAGCAGTATCACCAGTATACTAACTGAACGTTCAGTGTACAACAATGAAGGTCTTTGTAGCCCTTTGTCTCCTGTCTGGTAAGTAAAAAATTTCTCTCTCTCTCTCTCTCGCTCATAATTATTTTTTGTATGTTGATGGTATTTCGAGAAAAAAGCTATAGCTTTTTCAAAAAGCTATATTTCTATTTTCAATGGTGCCTGCAATAACTTAAAAACAATTCATCAATATTTACTATGATACTTTTTGTCAATCGCTTCTCTTGTCAATATGTTTCTTATCTTTGCGGTTCAACAAAAAAATTTGAAAATGAAATCAAAAGAAAATAATGAGCCATTCATTCCTTATGATTTATTCAGAGACATTTAGAGTAGAATTTTTTTTAATTCTCGAAACAACATCAATTTAGCGAAAACATATTCTCCAATGAAATAAAATGCAGTTATAATACGAATGTTTTGAAAATATTTCTATGAATACAAACATTTCAAGAGAGAATTTAGAGTCAATTTTCAGTTTGAGTAATGCCTTAAAATAAAATCATTAGTTTAGTAATATCGAATTCCACACAAATTTTCTCCGTCCACTTAAAATGTTTAGAATACTTGCGCATGATGTTATGGTGTAACCAATCATTATTGTACAATTGCAGTATGGAAGAAGTTTAACTAAGTAGATAAACTGTATATATGTATTAATGGTTCATATAATCAACATCTTCAAATTCATTAGCAGACATGTACGTTTTAGATATTTTATAGATTTTTTTTTTCAAATAAGAGACCTTTCGCCTTATGTTTTTATGTGTTTTATGTCTTATTTAATACATATAGTTGCAATGGCAAAGCAACAGGTGGCATTTCCCAGCGCTGATCTGATTAAAAGAAGTAGATTGGGAATCCAGCACCCTAGTCAAAGACTGATCGACGAAGCACATGCCGGTGTAAGTTCTTTCCTACTACTAACGGTGATCATCACAAGGTTTGAAATATACCAGTTATAGTGATATCTGCGTCTAGAATGGTCCGATTCTGAATTTACAGTCAGGTTTGATATATCATATTCACAATAAGACTGGTATTTGAATCAAAACAAGCTTTTCGGTCATAGAATTCGACTTTTAAACTTGTAGTTTAAGGTATCCGTTGTACAAATAAATATCAAATGTATTTTATAGTTAGAATTACGTCATAGCTTTACCTAAAAATATTATAATGCAACAAAAAAGTTGGTTTCCAACATCAAAGGTCAACATTCTAACCGTCATCTAAGCCATGGAAATTATCGAGACGCTGCTGAAGATTACCGAGTCAATTTTAACACTTTTTAAATGGACGAGACGTCAACGAGATCTCCATTTGTACATTGGATACGTTAAGATATCTTTTTTTTGCAAACTTTTCCATTGAGTAACAAAATGTCACTTTCACCAAACATAGAGAAAATGGGGGATTAACGACTATTTTAGAAGCAGTCTCCAGATAGTAGTCCAAGTCACTAATTGTATAATAAGAATTTTTTTTTTAATTTTTGCGATTTCATTAAAAGATATGTATCATCTAAAAACATTCTGAAATGGTACTTTTTAAGAATATTTTTTTCTGAATACGTAAATGTAACAAACTGTCATTTATCGTTTTTGTTGGTTTAGAATATTACATGTTATGAATATAGAGTTATCTCCCTTTAGTCGCAACCCTAACCTTACTATTTGACTTTAAGTACCAGTAATGAGTAAAAGGGATAATTGATCGATGGGCAGGTATATTATCCAATTAAATAAAAATTATCTTCAATTCATATTCTTACGAGTTAAAACCTAAATCGCAAAACATTATAAGTAATTGACCTTCTAACATTCTCCGTTATCATGATCTTACAAGAAAGTGGAAATGTTCAAACTCATACATTTGTTACCTTCTTTAAGAACATTTTAAACAAATTCATATGCACCAGACACGGTTTTCGGATAGTTTCTCCTTATCAGTGGTATATGCCCTTTGCAGTGTGGAGCTAGTAAAAATTCCCCTCCAGGCACTTGACAGTAAGTGTTTTGAATATTTTCCTTGACATGGTCGCCATGGCACTTTCTATATAGACCTTACCTCAAACACTGCATGTTTTGTAGATATGGTTTTCATTTTCATGTGTGAACATCGCCGGTGGTGCGGATAGCCAAACAGGGGATGCTTATTCCATCCGGGCACCAGATCCCACCTCTAGGTTGCTAGGGGTCCGTCGATGCTCACTTTGGTGCTCTATAATGGGTGTTGATGAGAATGTCGTCAGGATCTTCTTTATCCCATTCATTTAGACAAGCCATATTTATTCCAATTGCGTTCTCCAGTTTGAGTTCTGAATTTTGTGTATCTATATTGTAACATGTGTAATGAGTGTGCGACTCAAAATTTTCTGTAAGGTGGATTCAGTGGCATATACAAAATGACCAAAGAGCATCAGACGAATTGTGTGAGGATGTTAACCTCATTTCCTGAAAAGGGGTTTGTGACGAAAATGATGTTCTCGCTCTTTTTAATGTAGGAGTCAAGAATCGTCGGAGGTTCAAGCGCCGATTTCAACGACCATCCACATCAGGCGTCTCTTCAAAGATCTGGTAGTCATATATGTGGAGCCTCTCTTGTGAGTGCAAAATGGTTAATCACGGCAGCGCACTGTGTTGATACTGGTACATCAAGGTAAAGTCATTCTGACTGATACTTTACTTATTCAAATACCGGTTAAATTATGGTTAGTATTTTCATCCAACATTCAAATTTATATTCACACTTCCCTTTTTGTGAGCCTTTTAATGTTACAGGGCATTTCATACAATGTTATACAGTAAGACTTTTTACATATCTATTATATGTGGTAACCGTTCCAGTATTTGTATGTCAGCAATAGTAAATTTTCAAGATACGACCGTTCAAAAATCTTGATTTTACACATCAGATCTTGACTACGGACATCAAGTACCTCGGCAAACTTTTGAATTAAATGAAGGTTTTACATGTTTCCAGTGATTCATGTATGTCGTCACAATGCATTACGTCGCCAAAGTATATGATGCCCTAATCTAGCTATCAAATGAAACGTCTTGGAAACCGTCTATTGAGCTTCATGGGTACCGGCATATCAAACGGAATTTATTATAGATGATGCCACTTTTTTATGCTGATACATGTATAAGGAATATGAAAATGATAATGAAATTGTTACACCCAGAAGTTCATAAAAAAGGACAAAATTTCCGGAACATATACGTATGGTGTATTGTGTACATTTCGTCAAGATTTTAAACGTTTTCAAATTCAATAGCATCATTTAAGAACAGATAAATTTGCAACATGGACCAGACATGCACGTTTGCTATCTAAACCTATTTAGAGTTTTGGGAAACCATATCGAGAAATTTAAATGTTTTAAAAATTGTTTCGAACAGTCCTCCTAACCCAGCAGATTTCACAATAAAACTAGGAACCAACCAACATGCGAGTGGTGGTACCACTTATACTGTAAAGAAAATAATAATGGTAGGTGGAGTATTTTGACAAAATCTTAAGCACCATATTCTGACTATATGAGATATCACAATTGTATCAAAAATTCAGCAAAAATGTATCAAAAATGTATCAAAATGTATCACAAATATATCAAAAATTCAGCAAAAATGAAAAACAAAACAAAATTTCAATATTTTTATCGTACAAGATTTTACATCTTTTGATAGAAAATATTTACTGTCGCCTAAGCTTTATAGCTGGAAATTGCTTCTATTTCTGAAACAATACAACATGACTGATGACACAAAATTATTCTACCTTTTTCAAGCACGATGGTTACAATGATGGAAGTGGTACATATGCGAATGACATCGCCTTGATAGAATTAAACAATTTCGTGCAAGGAGTCAGTTCTATCGCCATGGCATCTTCGTCAGATGGTGATTTTGCAGGGCAAACATGCGTTATCACCGGATGGGGAAAAACAAGCGGAGCATGGTGGGGTAAGATATATCTATATTCAAGTTAAACGTCTTCAAATTCATTAGCATCATTTAATAATAGATATACATGTATTTGCAGCATGGACCAGACATGTACGTTTCGGGTACTTAAGGAGGTATTAAACACTTGGACGCCAATTCAATTTTCTCAAATTTTCTGAATTATTTTATATTTTTTGTCTGTTTTTGATTATGCAAACTTACATTTGATTCTATCCACAGAAAAATTTTCTGCGATACTTTGAAGTATGTATAAATCGACGTGTTCATAAATTTCTTGATGACGTCATATTAAAAGTGTCATTGTCATTCCAGTTCTCGTAAAGCTATTGGAAATTGATTATGATTTAACTTCAAAAATCTTCATCAATGTATTGCACTTACATATGAAAAAGATGAGGTGAATAGTGTTTTAAACATAGGCAGGGTACTGGAATAAGAGATGACACTGTCACTGAACAAATTACGATTTCGAGCCAATTGACTGTAGTTGATAATTAATTATTAGGAATTCTGTGAATGAATCTTTGTCAAATACTAACAAAATTATCAACAATGTCCTGAGGTGATTTCATGATTAAATGAGAAAAATTGAATTTTGGATTAAAATATTACAAAGCTTGATATTTTCCATTTTCAACGAAGTGACATACGTTTTCCTGTAATGTTAATTTGTCAACAAATTCTCTGTGATAAAGATTGAATTTTCTATTTTATACATGCAAAGTTTCAATGCGATACATTTGGTATTGATGTTTGTATTATGAATGCGACGGTTTGCGTCGAAATGGCGACGTGGTTTACTCATGGATACAACTCCCAAAGTCCATAATTTCGAAAATCGCCATAATTTCTTCAAAAGACTCCGGAAATCACTCAAACTTCTTCAGAATACTCAAATATGTATATCCATCATATCAAATTTTTTAAGGAAGTTAAATGTACTTTTCTTAGGAAGTGAGAAAACAAATAATGCCGCCGCCATCTTGATGTTCAAACCCTCCTTAACCCTCGTCACCGATCCTCAATCTAAAGAATGTAATATGGCCAAAGAGTGTGAAAATTATTAGGTCCAAAAATGTACCGAAAATGTAATATGATGGGTGGGGTATGATGCTACAGGACCCACGTTTTCGAAATTCAACATTTTTTGGTAAAGAAATTTTCGAATGCGTTGAAGAGAACTTGGCTACATGTGCCCTCGGGGACTCCTGATACACCAGCAGTGACGCTCACCAAGTGGTATGCATATCTATATACATGTACGTATAAGCTGAGAAACAACTTTTTATATTTACATTCCTACTGCGTTTCCCTTATATGAAGGTACCAAACCAACTGCACTGCATTTTTCGATAATCGCAAGAGCCTATCACGTGACATTTGAACAAATGCGGATTTATTTCCCATAAAATGCTCATTCTATATACTGCTTCTACACAGATTCAAAATTCCATTATCAATCGATGCTGTCTACCCCTAGTGATTAAGTGGGTCAAAATCTAGGTCATCCAAGAAGTGTGACGTAGTAAGTCGATCACGCGTCACACCAGACGAAATTCAAGGACGACCTGCACTGTCGTCTCCGGAATGATGCCATGTTTGGATGAGCGAATTCAGACGTTAGTGGATCAAATATTCAATATTTAGGATGAGGATTTGCTCCACTTGTGTCATTTATCAACAGTGAATTTATTTTTGCTTCTTATGGAATTATACAGATCAGAAATATTTCGTATCAGCGAATGTTGTGCCATGTTGAGGTAGGTCATGAAAATTTCGTGTATTTCTATCGTTTTGCACGGCTGTACTCGAATTTTGCATTATTCTAAATACTTCCAGAAGAAACAGACAAAAATTGCGATTTTGTACGATTCAGTTTTGATAGAAATGTTCAAAATACAACCATAAACAAAATTCAATTTCTTATTTTTCTACAATGTTTCCGTACAGAAGGTACTACTTCGAAGGTAGCAAAAAACGCCGAACGTTCGTTTGCTGTTACGTCAATTGACGATTTCCCTCCGCAGTGACATTTCAAATATAAAGAAACGGGATGAAAAGGGACAGAAACAACTTTATTAACACGTAAAATGTAAATATAAGGATTGTTTTTCAGCTTTTGCGCTTTATCGATGTGTATTGGCGGTAGGGAATGGAAACAAAATATGTAAAGCACGAAGTGCTTTTCATGAATTTTGTTTCCATTCCCTACTGCCAATACACACCGATAAAGCGCAAAAGCTGAAAAACAATCCTTAAATATTTACATTCCTACTGCGTTTCCCTTAAATGAAGGTACCAAACCAACTGCACTGCATTTTTCGATAATCGCAAGAAAAAAAAAACCAATGAGAAACTAGTAAATACACTTTCAACAACTGAATGAAAGCCTATGATCAGAATCCATGATCATAAAAATCAGAAAATCGAAAATAATATAAAACTACATAATCATTTGTATTTGCCCAAAGGAAGTCGTATTTGGAAGGAAAACATCTCCCGCTTGCAAGCAACACTTTTAACGAACATAAAAAATATGAATTGGTGAATTTGTCAAATTTGGTTTTGTTGAATGGTTTTTAGATCGAATATGTTGTACAGTACTCATATGCTTTAAATTTTCATTATTTCTTTTACAAAGTCTGCAGTGCCAAAGAAAGCTGCTCACAAACGCACTGCTGGTGTAGTAATATATTTGTACATTGTTCTACCATATTAAAGAGTTTGATCTTGCATGGGGGCATATCTATTTCAGTACTTAGATGAGGACTGTTCTCAGTGGTCTCTTTTGCCGTAGTTCTAACGGATAGTTTGCGTCAAGATAATCAGCAAAATTTGGATTGTTTATTGACAGCATATTGAATTAATAATATACAGATGGATTTATCATTGAATTGTAGCGTAAGGTATTCTACGGGTTATGGTAAGAAGTTTGGGCAACCACTCATGGTATCAGAAGTTCTAAAATCTTAGAATAGGTATGATGTATAAGTAAAAATGGTATAAACAAATTAGTTTGAAAGAAATGTCACTTCAAGAGTTATAGGCCCTAAGAGTAAACATAGCGATTGCATGGCTGTCATCATCACCAAACAAGACATACTTACCTGATATGTACATCAAAATGTACATCAAGACAATCACCGAATTTGACAGGTTTCCATGGGACTATTGCGACGGGTGTTGCATGCAATTTGGAGACGCTGACTCTCCCCGGACACCTGATCTCACTTCGGAATTTTGTTCATTCCGATGTTCGCAACCGTTCCTGTGGAAAATCTAATGCTTTCGCCTTGCCTTCTCGACTATGAGACTGAATTACTGATGGGTACTTCTGTAGTGTTTATTGGAAAATTAACTGTTCTTGCCATCATTTTTTAAATTTCTATCGTCAATGGGAAATAACTCCAAAACATGACCCTTTTTAAAATATTTCACATTTCAATATTTATTAGCCTAGCGCAAAAGTTTTCAAACATTCATAAGACACAGACGAATTCTTAATGATAAATACTCACAATTTCAATATTTTAGGCAAGGTATTCTATTATTGAATACCTTATGCAATTCTACCTAAAGGTACCTAATTATATTTAGATTAATTCGGTTCTACTTTCCAGCCGGCCTTTCTCCTAGTCTACAGGAGGTTGAAATGACGGTCATTAGTAACAACAACTGCGGTAATCAATGGTCTTCACAAACAATACTTGGTTCTCATGTTTGTATATTTCAATCGGACAAATCAGCTTGCAACGTAAGTATATAATGCATATTGCAGATCTTAACTCTATTGAAAAATAAGAGTAAATCAAAGCAATGTTGTATATTGTATTCGAAAATGCATCAAAACTGTTTAGCTTGAACTCTGACCAATGATACAAAAAGCAAATAAGCACAACCCATAATAAATTAGGATCCCGATAAAATGAACAATAAATTATGAATATGTATAACACACTACAGAGGAGTTAAAATAGTTCTACATGTAGGTGTTTGGTGTGTTGCTGTTGGTGCTGCAACCGAGTCTTGTTGGAGATCCCCTTTTTTTTATGTAATTCTACTTTCATTTTAATCGGCCATTTGAACAAAATTGGGCGGCACCAAGTTTTATTCATAATTTTTTTCAGATGATGATAAGATTTAAAGCCGCTGCTGTTTATCCGGATCATCCGGTTAACCCTTTCACAAAACCGGCATAAATGGGGGTCACGTCGGGAACTAAAACTTATCTTCACGCATTTTACACTTATAAGGATAAATTGAATAATCTTTTAATCTTCCCGCAATCCGAAAAAGAGAGAGGAAAATTTCAATGTTAATTCACGATTGACATCGTAACTTAAAACATGATAGAAATCGCCTACGTTGATCGAGGACATTTTTGTCTTAGGCTGTTGATTCAGATTCTCTTATACTATGTCTTATTGTCGGTTTGTGACAGCAAATTAGAGATAAATGGTTAATTTTCGTTTTTTTTTCAACCGTGGTTGCCGTAGAAGGGTAAACCAATCCTGCTATTGCTTTCTTATATATATATTTTCAGTGAAAAACAAGACAAAATATGAAAATTGAAAGAGGAATTTAGAAAACTCACAATCCTATTGAAAGACAGATTTCATATCTTGATGATCTTTTTTGTTTTAAATAGTTTAGCTGGTTCCTGACTGACGTCGTTTATCTGATGTCGTTGTGAGTGACATAACGCTCGAACGTTACTCTTACTTTTCGTATGGATACTTTTGTCGAAAGTACAATTTTACGTTCATCAATTTGTAATTGGACAACTTATTCCACATGTTTTTTTACTCAACAGACATCTTGTTTTTGGTGTCTTCTTTGAATAAACAAAGAATTTGAAAAGGAAATGTATGCATACTGCTACTTTGATCAAAAAGGATTGATCGTGAACTATTTATGCAACTAAATAAATGCAGTATTGCTGTTCCTCCTATAAACCTAAAGTACAATTTGATGACCCAATAGTGGTTATTCTTGTGCATGTCCTATAACAGCCGAACGACGTAAAGGGAAGTCTACCATAACGGCTTAAACATTACAGTCATCACAGCTCCGTACGACTTCCACCGAAATCTCCCCGCATACCACGAGTAGGGACATGTGCAGCCAGTTCCGACTTAGGCTGTAAGCAATATGATTCCGTTTGCCTCTGAAAGCATGTTAGCTTTTATCTTCCCAAAAGAAAAGAAATTTTCAATACCACCGAGAAGTGGCCACAGTAAAAGATGCATCTCTGTGTTTAACCTCTAAAACAGATCGACGTAAAGACAAATATAGAATTCACAACAAGACGACAATTATACAAACTGAGTGCGGACAATTTTGAAACATCTTTAACTGTATTTCGAAGCTTAATGTTGCCATATTGTTTAGATTTTCCGCTCTTCGAAATTCATTTTCTAATGACATATTTTTTCTTTCAAATTAAAGGGTGACAGCGGCGGACCGTTAGTATGTAACAATAAACTTGTCGGTGCTACCTCATGGGGATCCAGTACATGCAGTGGTACCTTACCAAGCGTCTACACCAGAATTTCTTCCTTCAGAAGTTGGATTCAACAGCAAGCTGGAATCTAAAAATGATGTTAAAAATCATCAATAATTTGAAATAAATCAAATATTGCATTCTACATCATTTTCATTTTTTTTTTTTAGATATGCACAACCAATGTAATTCCCTGAGATAGACTATTGACAGGAACTTGCTTGTATTTCGCATGAAAACTCTCACGACTTAATGGTGCATATGATCTAAAGAAACATACCGCGACCACTGTTCAAACCTGCAAACAGAACCCGCAGTGACCTGAAAATGAACGTCATGTTGTTACCTAGGAAACGTAATTTCAGAACACAAGAATGAAACGGACAAATGTAGTGCATATATATAGAATAAATGTCATAATTTGTGTTTTGTTACGGGAATGCAACACAAAGCATTTTTTCTCATACAAAACATCGATCGATCATGATTTGGGAATAAAAGTCAAACTCAAAATTTAAAATCAGAGTTCCAAAATCTCAATAAATAGGCATCAGACTTCAAAAACCTCAATAAATAGGCATCAGACTTCAAAAACCTCAATAAATAGGCATCAGACTTCAAAAATCTCAATAAATAGGCATCAGACTTCAAAAACCTCAATAAATAGGCATCAGACTTCAAAAACCTCAATAAATAGGCATCAGACTTCAAAAACCTCATTAAATAGGCATCAGACTTCAAAAACCTCAATAAATAGGCATCAGACTTCAAAAACCTCAATAAATAGGGATCAGACTTCAAAAACCTCAATAAATTGGGATCAGACTTTAAAAACCTCAATAAATAGGCATCAGAATTAAAAATCAGTCTTCAAAAATCACAATGAATTGGCATCAGAATCAAAAAATATCGCGATAAATAGGGATCAGAATTCAAAAGTCTCAATAAATAGGCACCAGAATTCTAAAATCTCAATAAATAGGGATCAGACTTCAAAAGCCTCAATAAATAGGCATCAGACTTCAAAAACCTCAATAAATAGGCATCAGAATTAAAAATCAGTCTTCAAAAATCTCAATGAATTGGCATCAGAATTTAAAAAAATCGCGATAAATAGGGATCAGAATTGAAAAATCTCAATAAATAGGCATCAGAAGTCTATAATCTCAATAAATAGGCATCAGAATTCAAAAATCTCAATAAATAGGCACCAGAATTCTAAAATCTCAATAAATACGCATCAGAATTCAAAAATCTCAATAAATAGGCACCAGAATTCTAAAATCTCAATAAATAGGCACCAGAATTCTAAAATCTCAATTAATAGGCATTAGAATTCAAAAATCTCAATAAATAGGCACCAGAATTCTAAAATCTCAATAAATAGGGATCAGAATTCAAAAATCTCAATAAATAGGCACCAGAATTCAAAAATCTCAACAAATAGACACCAGAATTCAAAAATCTCAATAAATAGGCATCAGAATTCAAAAATCTCAATAAATAGGCACCAGAATTCTAAAATCTCAATAAATATGCATCAGAATTCTAAAATCTCAATAAATAGGCATCAGAATTCTAAAATCTCAATAAATAGGCACCAGAATTTAAAAATCTCAATAAATAGGGATCAGACTTCAAAAATCTCAATAAATAGGCATCAGAATTCAAAGGCAGAATTCAAAAATCGCAATAAATAGGCGTCATAATTCAAAAATATCATTCAAAATTGAAATGAATAGGCATATCATTCAGTTTTTAGGTAAAAAAAGAACCTGATACAAAACATGGGAAGGAGATCTCCATCAATAAAAACAGAGAAATATTTTTTTCACGGGAAAAAAGTGGACGACAGACGGAAACGATAACAAAGTACCATAAATACACGAAATATAAAACTGTTTAATTTTCAAACTCAAGGACGAACAGACACAGCATCATAAATACACAAAGGACAAGACTGGTTAGAGTTTATTACAAGAACGGAATATACATGTATTGTATGTATTTATCTCTTTTTTATATATCACAGCGGTAGATACTCATGACGAATTATTTTGTTTAAATAGTTGGTAAAGATCTCCAGAATGACTACCCTTTACTAACTACAGCGGAATACACCCACACGATATAGCACATACTAACATCAGACAAAACAATTTCAACAAACAACAAGGGGACAATGAGCGTAATACAACAGCAATCACATTTAATTATTTTAATATGAAGAAATAGAATGGATGGTCGAATACACTAATAATATAATAATGGTTCTTACGATATTCGATATTCTTACGCGAGTAGCTTGCCTTCCAATGACGGTGTCCGATGAACTTTAAATATGTGTTGTCTTTAAGTTTTTATGTTTCAGGTAAAGGCCTTTCTTGATATGATTTATTTAATTCCTCTTAATTTGAGTGGTCCTTATATCTTCCCTGACATTGTCACCATAGCACTTTCTTCAGACAGTGCATGTATTATGATATATTGTTTCATTTTCGTGCGTGAAAATCGACGATGGGTGCGGCTAGCAAACAGGGGATGCTTACTCCTATCGGGCACCTGGTCCCACCTCTAGCTTGATAGGGGTCCGTCGATGCTCAATTTGGTGCTCTATTGTTGTGAGTGCTGTTGACATTTTCTTCAGGATCTTCTTTAAATCATTTATGTCTTAATCAAGGAATACACATAAAATAAGGATCTAGTGATAAACAGAAGCTGAGATCAGAATAAAAAATTCATAATACAATGCGCATACATACATTAAAAATACAAACCTAAACTGATAACAACAGCATATACCATTCTGTGAAACATAGCGAAATGAATCAAAATGCTGTAACGTCGCTGATATTTTCACATGTCGATGGATTTCGGTTAGCAGAAAGAAAGATCGTAAATATTAATGGGCTGCTTAAAATGACTAAACCATGCATGAAATTTATTCCAATTGATCAATAGAATTAATAATAAAAGGATCTGAGATATGAGATTCTACGATCTGAATCGAATACGGGATGATAGTCGCTTGTTTTCAAAAACATTCACTTATCTTGACGTCACAAAGTTAATACATGAACCTATGACTGAATTCAGACGGATATAAAAGTTTCGATTTTACAAGTTGTTTATTTGCAGTATTTTAAAAGATTTATCTCTCTATCCTCAAATTAAGAGAAAGGTGGTGATCTTCAACATCACTCAGTTGCAGCACTCACATTGAAACCTCAAAACACCCAGATTGATACGCAAGTTGATACAAAGAATCAGAAGGCATACGATACAGTCCATGCTCTGCCAGCCGCAGCAAGCCCATTCATGTGATCACCTGAGGAGTCCGACTGACACCCAGAGAGGACAGATGGTCGAGGCCCTGTCTTCTCTGAAGAGGTTTGGACAGGGCCTGTGATGGAATCATGCCGTCACAGCAAGCCAGAGCGCAATTCCTAGAACGCGCCGGCACGATGCCGCACACAGGTCAAGCACCAAGTGGGGCGTCCGTCCTGTGACAGAACGACCACATGCATGGTAAAAAGGCGCTCTGTAACTCCAACACAATCCAGTAGGCTACCCCGTGTACTCTTCATCCCTTCCGCTTTGCCAAACAAGCCATTTATGACTAGATATGCTGGAATAGTCCCTCTGAATAAATTCATTAATATATCAAACACAGAAAGAATTTTGTCTACCAAGATAAGAAAGGTAAATTACAAAAATCTATCAAAATTCTGCAACCTGAATACTTGAAATACTCGTTAAGTTGTCAAAAGCATTAAGTTTTCGTGACGTCACAAAATTTATATTTATTGCTGATTTAAGACGGCCATGACCGTCTCGAAGTTTGAAAATTAACATTCCTTGGTTTTTTGGGGGGTTTTTTTGTGAGTGTGCTAAAAGAAGTAACTCATTATCCTCAAATTAAACACCAACTAATGAACTAGATCGTTCCTCTGGATAAATTCATCGATCAAAATTCAAATAAATTTTCTAAGATCACGAGTTAAATGAATAAACGTTTATCATATCAATAAGCCTTGACAACTGTTTAAAAGGCAAAAGCATGTCCATTTCTGTTAAGAATATACAAATACATGTAAATACCTTGTTTGTATGGGGACTAGATATTTATGCAATCATTGTTAAAGGCCGACTTTGGGAACCACCCGGTCGTTAATAGGTATACCTGAGTGACATAAGCTTGATAGGCGTGGCATACCGTCTTTGACGACAACACCGTCTGCGAGCGGCGTGTTACATCAAAGACAAACCGACAGGTAATCTTTTATTATGCTAATTAGATACCCAAGTCTCGTCTGTTTTAAGCTGTCAGTCAAAAATTGATAGGGATAAAAGGATTAAAGGGAACCAATCAGATACCAACTAGAGATGTTAACCTTATAACGGTCACGAAATTCTTCACCTCCGATATACATCATCCAACATTTATATCATCTTTGTCTCATTTCAATACAGAATACAAAGAAATCCACCATCACGTTTTACTCTCTTTTTCCATTCCTTAAATATCCATCAGTTATTCAGTCTCAAAGTCGAGAAGGTAAGGCACAATTATAAGAATTTCTATTCGAACAGTTGCAAAGCCCTTAAGAAATAAAAATTCCGAAGTTAGACGAGGTGCCCAGGGAGAGTGAGCGACATCCTGTTCGCCAGTCGAAACAATTACTTCCATAATTCGGCGACTTTTTTGATGTACCTATTGATGTATATATCAGGTAAAATTATCGATCATTCAAATCATTTCATCAGCAGTTTGAAAAACATCAGACCGACTTCGATATCCCAGACCTGAATTGGTCAATTTGATTCTGTAGATCTGAAGTGTTCGTTTGCTATAAGTATATAGGATGTAAGACACTTGAGATGTGAAGAAGACAACTTCTGCAGCGCCTTACAATGTTCATGCCAATTTGCAGCATGGACCAGACATGCACGTTCCGGGTACTTAACCCTCGTCAGTGATCCTCAATCTCATCAATGTCCAAAGAGAATAAATTTTTTTTATTACGTCCAAAATGTACCCAAATTTTAGAAATTTCAAGAACTTTAAATAAATAAATTTTCGAATGTGTTGACGATGCGATCCGGAGTTGATCGAATTTGGCTCCATATGCCCTCATGGAATCATGGTCCACCAGAAGTGACACTCATCAAGTGTTACAAATATTAAACGTCTTCAAATTCAATTGCATCATTTAACAAAAGACAAATTTGCAGCATGGGCCAGACTTGAAAGTAATCCTTTTTTCACAGTCCATGCTGTACAATATAAACGGTATATATATGTAAGCAAAACCTTAATAATTCAGACCATCTGTAAGATTATTCTTTATTCGACTTTTTCCTTAATCTCACATTGACAAATAATTGAATTAACAGTTTTTTAACACCTTTTGATACTGCTAATAATATAAAGAAGTGGGCGCGGAATCCTGCCATATCGGCCCTATTTTCAAAGTTGTTCATATATCCATAATATTCTAGTTTTTTAAATGTCAAATGTATGGTGAATCCATATCAGGAAAGCTTATCTTGATTTCACAGTCCTATACTGAAAAACGCGTCGCTTAAAACGTCTAAAAACGTTGAAATCATTGAAAATATCAATAAATGAGCGAAATTTCGATAGAAATTTATCAAATGAAGTATAGATCCAGGCCTTGCCAATGATTATTTTTGTACCAATCGATGGATTTCTGATCGGCCTTTAAATTTGCATAAAAAATTTGGTGGGCGAGGCCTGGATCATAGATGAATTTTGAAGATTTGTATGTAAAATACGATGGTTTTCCTTTGTTTTGCATCATTCAGGGCAAATGTTGTCAGAACATGACGTCATACATCACGCGTGTTACGTTACGAGGGCTCAAAAAGATAACGCGTTATTTTCTCAATCATTCAACATTACAAAAAGTGATAATTAATAGTTCGTTTATCAAAAGCATTTTTCGTCGAAATTATAGGGCCGATATAAGGAGTTAGCGCACCTAGTCCTTTGATCAGTTGCAAGGAGACCAACAGGTAAAGTTGGAAGTGCACTTATTGCAGTTTTCCTGTCATAAAGAAATGCCAAATATGGACAAAACCATATCCCCATCAAGAAGTACAAAATCGTTGATCGAAAAATCGTGTAATCAAGGGCATAAAAAACTAGGAGAAAACCAGAACTAAGGCAAAGGAACATTAATTTTATAAAAAAATGTTTTTCAAAAAGAAAACAGATGCCCTCCCCCCCCCCCCCCCTTTGGTCACATGGCCTTGGGCCAAGATGCTGTGAAACCTGTTAATCATACTAAAACATGAAAGTGATTCATTTTATTGTTTTAAGAGATTAAGCCCGAACATGATAAGCATATACAAATTCATTTTTAGCATATTTGGTGACCTTGAACACATGACCTTGGCTATTGGTGATCTGAAACCTATAGATCATGAGCAACAAAATACTGAATAAGTGATTGGATACACAATTCAAATGATATAGGCTGGACATAATTCGCATATACAATTTCAGCCTGGACATGATTGTCAAAATTATACAATTACATTACTAGTAAGACGTGACCTTGGAACAATGCGATAAGAAACATTTAGTCCTAAGAAACAACATACTAAAATATGAAAACACTTGTAAAAACCGATCAAAAGATATAGCCCAGACAGGATTAGAGTGTAGTTTCATTAAAAAGAACTAAATGCTCTTGACCTTGGACACTTTTCAAAGTGATAATGGCGACATCATACTAAAGTAACGAATGATCAAGTATACCATTCAAGAGATCTAGCCCGGACTAGATAGCATGTAAAATTGCTTAAAAAATAAAACCATTGGGTCATAAGCAACAACATTATAAAATATTAAAGCGATCCAGTAAACAATTCAAGAAATATAACAGGGTCAGGAATGTATGTACAATTTCATTTAAAATGCACTAAGTGACCTTGGTCATATGACAATGAGTTAAGATGATGTGAAACCTTTAGGTCATAAGGAACAACATAATAAAATCTGAAAATGATCTGGTGGATACTTCTTGAGATATAGCTCGGACAAGATAGCATAAAAATTTCATTAAAAATGTACTAAGTGACCTTGACCTTGGTCACATGACTTTTGGTCAAAATGATGCGAAACCTTCTGGTCATAATCAATAACAAACTAAACTATGGAAGCGATGCGGTAAAGGGCTCCAGAGATAAAGCTCGAATAGGAATGTATGCACAATTTCATTAAAAATATACTTATGAGTTAAAGAATATCCTGACGACAAACTCAAGAGCACTCACAATAGAACACCAAATTGAGCATCGACGGTCCCCTAGTTATAAGTTATCTTCACCTTGGCAAAAACATGCAGACAGAAAAGGAAATAAAGAAGAGAATTACAGAAAAGAGTCAAATTTTAAGAAGATGAAAGAGGAAAGTATGGAGAAATTATCTTGTTTTGCTGAGCAGATCGAAGATCTCAAAGACCAAGTTCTTGATCTCAGATGTAGGTCTATGAAATGTAACCTAGTTTTTACTGGTATCAAAGAAAACAAGAGGGAAGACACCGAAGAAGTGATCCGCTCGTTCATATCAGATGAACTTGGCATTGATGGTCATCTAGAATTCTGCAATGTGCATAGATTCGCCATGGTGCTGGTGCTGGTGAGAGAGGCAGGTCGATGCCTCTTTTAGCTGGTTTCGTTTACCAAAGTGAGTTATGGCTGGTTCTATCTAAGAAGGGAGAGGATCTCCAACAAGACCTTGTTGCAGAACAACAGCTAAACACGAAAACACCCGATGCGAAAACACTAAGACGAGCATACGAAGAGACGGAAAAGAGACACACATATAAACATGAAACACAAAAGACTACACATAAACCAACTAGACCAATGGATAACCGGTGCCGACTTTGGACGGTCATTCGTTATCCTGGATTACGTGCTCACAACCTTCTCACTTCTCCAATCACTTATAGGTCTCGAGGAACGTATAGGTGTGGTGTAAGACAACCTCCTCACTGTTAGATGACCACACACAAACAAGACCGCAAAACGCAGGGGCCCAACAACACAGATGAATATTTCTGTGCGTGTCTTCTTTGTGTTTTACAGTGGGTGTTTGGGAGGTTGCTAATGGTGCTGCAACTAGGTGTTGTTGGAGATCCCCTCCTTTCGAAATTAATGCGAAGTCCGAAGTCCGCGAGCATGAAAAATGTCCAATAATAGCTCAAATTAATAATCATTATGTACTTTTAATGATTTTTCTTGTTTATCTCTTTCTGATAGTAGAGATTCCAGAACAAATGTGCTCGGGAGGAGTAAGCATCCCCTGTTGGCTAGCAGCACCCGCCGTCGATGTTCACACTCGAAAATGAAACAATACATAAAATACATGACCTGTCTGATGTTATGTCTATATAGAAAGTGCTTTGGCGACAATGTCAGGAAAATATTCAAAACACTTACTGTCAAGAATCAAAAACAGAGGATTTTGATGTTTTAGATTTAAATGGTTTAAAACCGGTCACGAAGAATAGAAAAAAGAAACAAAAGAGTTAAATACGGTGGAATTGTTTTGCTTATAAAAAAAATTATATCAGATCTTATAGAAATTATTGAATCAATTTGTTTAATGGATTAGAATAGATAATAAAATTACTGAATTTTCGATGAAGGCATACTAATTGGTGTTATGTATATTCAAATCAGATACCGAAGGCATACAAAATCAGGATAAAACAGGAACCAAAGCAAACATACAAAAACCTCCACCACATGAAAAGAAGCGAACTCCCGATTAGGGATTGTTGTTAACTATGACTAAACCTACTTTGTAAAAGAAAAGTCCGATTCTGAAAATAAGACTAAAACAGATATTATTCAGATGTTAAACATTCTGATCGACAACATTTTTGTGGTGTTTGGAGGAAAGGTCTTCCAGCAAATTGTCTGAATTCCAATGGAGACAAATTGTGCCCCACTCCTTGCCGACATTTTCCTTTACGAAGCTGAATTAATTCAATCTTTGGTCTCTGAAGGGAAAAGATACTTAGCCTCTGACTTCAACTTCACTTACAGATACATAGACGATGAATGATGTCCCAATCTCCAGAATGGTGGATGATATTCTGTCATGGACCATTTGAACCATCCAACCAAAGATTGTACTCTCTGTCTTCCGAAATGGAAATAACCGGATGTGACAGTACCGAATTGAAGCGGCGGATGTTGCATGCAAGCAGGAGATGCTTACTCTTCCTGGGCACCTGGCCTTAATCCCATATTTGGAGATCGCTTCTTTTCATGTGGTGGAGGTTTTTGTTTGCTTGCTTTGGTTCCTGTTTTATCCTGATTTTGTATGCCTTCGGTTTCTGATTTTCTGAATTATCGATTTTGTGCTGTATACAGGGATATGGTCATTATCTATATTTGTCATTTGACACTGTATGGAGGGACGGACTGTGGTATAAAATGACGCTTAACAGTATAGACGGGAAAATTTTCAAATTCTTAACAAATATGTATAATGATGTAAAATCTAGGGTAATTTATAATGGGCGAGTTTCCGAATTATTTTTGTTGTAAAAATGGAGTCAGACCGCGGGAAAATATATCACCTATTTTAATCTATTTAAACGATTTACAGAATTTCTTCGAAAATACAGACATGAGTGTCACTGCTGGTGGACCAGGAGATCCGTGGGCACATGTAGCCAAGTTCGATCAATTTCGGTTGATCGTTTCTTCAACGCATTCTCAAATTTCTTGAATTATCAAAATTTCAATCATATTTTACCTTGTTAAGCTTTAATATCAATGATACGGCCGGGATTCTACTTGCCTCCGCTTCGTCTCTTCGAATTCAAGCGCCATGTTGTAAGTTTACACTCATGCGTCAGGTCAAACACGTGACACCTCGATCCATATGAATGGACGTTGTTATGGAAACAACCGCGTGGTGTCACGTGTTTGACCTGACGCATGAGTGTAAACTTACAACATGGCGCTTGAATTCGAAGAGACGAAGCGGAGGCAAGTAGAATCCCGGCCGTATCATTGATATTAAAGCTTAACAAGGCAAAATATGATTGCCGATCGTTTAGTTTTATTTTATTTGAGTGAGACACAGTCAATAATCCCCCAGAAAATTTGCCGATTCGTGCCGGCCATATCCTAAATTTGGGTCCCGGGTTTGTTCAATGTACTTTCCTGCGGCCAACATACACCAACCAAATATCCAAGTGTCGTTGGCCGTTTCTGCGGCTAAGTTACACAATGAATCTTTCAAAAACTTAAACAAGACTCTATTAAGAAGAATTCATATAACTATATATGCATTTATCCCTGTTTTTAGTTATTATTGACTGCAGAACCCATTGATTGTTCGAGGCGATTTTTACGTCCTAGCTATACCGTATGTACAATGTATAAAACCCTATACGGTTGCAAGGCCAAGCAAATTGATAAATAGTTTACACACAGTTACATTGCGTAAACTATTTTAAACGACGCTTTTCGAACAAACAATCAAACGTTCATAAAAGATAAAAAAAACCAAATAGATATTCGTGATGCTGTAATAGCCTTTTTACAAATATGTTTCAGAGTAAATATTCAGAAAACAATATATCCATATATTATTTCAAAGTGATGCTATGAAATCCATTTTCCTTTTTGCAAGGGCGGCACATAGCTCAACAACAGAAGGGAGGTAATGATGCTGATGTCTATAAATAGACGAAATGCACCTGAAAGTTTTAATGTCTTTGATGACATGTTCAACATACACACGTCTTTTTCTTAGAAGTCTGTTGAACTTGCGTCGGGATCTCTGTTCTTGTCGAGGTCGGTTTACAATAGCATTGGATCTATACGCTGTTAGCAGAGGATACTTGCAAGGGTAGATACTGTCTGCTAATAAACGGGCATCATTAGGAAAATCCAATTGTAAACCTGGTCCAATGTCAGGGAGTCTTTGGAAAGTCATCGCATCATTTTGATGACCATAAAAACCGGAATGAATATAACATATATTTTTGGAGTTGTTAATAATAACCTGAAAGAATACGGAAATTGTATACATTATGTTTCTTTTGGGAAACAAATGAAAAATTAATGAAATTAAAACAATCGCAATTTATGTTTTGAAATAGAATGTCGATCAATACAACGCTTTTCTTAATTCAAAAAGTATATTTACAAATTGTATACCTGTGTGTGAAAGCAATGAAAGTGTCGATGTCCGGAATAGAATAATTGTTGGTCAATCTCTGGCACTAAGATTTCATGGGAAGTTCCGTCTATAGCACCAACAACATGCGGCATCTCGGGCCATTTGCCATATTTTTGACGCCATTCTCCTGCAGAGGGCCATTTTATTTTTGGTGCCAAGGCGTGCCATAGCCCCATCCAAGTGTCCTCGACAGTCCTTGATATTGTCATAGGAGGTATATCAAAAATTAGAGACAATATTGACAATGTTGGGTACAATCGCAGCCATATTAATGTCAGCAGCAATCTATTTTGAGGTCTAATTCGGCAATTCCTTTGGACATTAAAGTACAGAGAAACTTCCCTCAATAGTTCATTGAATGTTTCTGGTGTTTCTGAGGTCATGTACCAAAACTGATCCCTGCGATATGCGAGAATGGTATAGACATCTCTCCCCTCCCACATCAATTGACTGTCAAAGTCAACTGGTCTTAAACTGACCGGAACAGAAAGCGGAGACGGAAGTCTGACATTGCACAAAATATCTATACATTAATGAATAAGAAGTAAAAAGGGTAAAACATCATTTTCTTCTTCCAAAACACGCAGGTTCATTATTAAATAAATGAACTGATGCATCATCATCATTAGTGGAATGATGTCATTCTCCATATTTTGCCTGTGAAATAAAAAAAAAATAAACTGCACATAACAAGAGAAAAGAACTTAGCAAAACAATGTTGATGGTTGGGGATGGTTTCTCCTAAAATGTAATATCCCTTAATCAAAAAAAAAAAAAAAGATAGACGTACAAATGTATAACTTCATCCTCATTTATAGAGTAAGCTCTCTTTAAAGTGATATTAGAACATATGAGATAATACTTTTACCTAAACATTTCCCTAAAAAGAAACCATAATACGCCAAAAATAGTTTTCAGCTCTTACCGCACACATACGTAAATCAGTTTTGAAGTTGCTATTTTTAGCCATTTACAGAAACCCTTATTCTATAAATGATCACTTCCGGTAAATATGATGGAGAGACTTATGACGTAGAAAGTTGTACATGAAAGACGAAAGCAGTGTAAACAATGCAATGCACCGTTGAGGTATTGAAGCTGAGTTCGCATTTAGTTTGCTCAGTTTCACATCTTTTGATAATTTCTTGATCATGTCGAGTATTAATATGTAAATGTTAGTAATTTTCATGCGACCAAGCATCTGTCCGTGAGAAAAAAAAAGGGGGGGGGAGGGTCTTGAGATGGACGATTTCACTGATGATGTCACATCATATTTTCTGTCTGTCCTATTTTACTATTTGTTCTAAACACGCACGATTTGAAACTATGGTTGAATATACAGCCCGACCTGTTTCAAACGCAGAAAGGGGGGGGGGTTAACTTGGAATGCGTGCGACTGGAGTTTCAGACCGGGAGGCCAGGGCTCTGCCCATCCTTTTATTGAGCTTAGTGAACAGCATAGTATTACCTATATTCATATTGTCATATACATTCACTTTAATGACAAATGACAGATGGAGATATCTTTGGCATAGACGGATTCAGGAATCTAAAGTAAGGAAATAAAGAGGGCGGATTAACAGTGAACATTGAAAACAATCTTTCGGACTTCTAAGCGTAGAAAGGGGTGAGGGGTATAATGACTAAAACAAAACGTTATTAATTTATTTTTACATATATTTTTTTGAATTCATCTTTATGAATTATTTCAAAATTCACCTGCATTGGTGCAAGGGATATAGGGTAGACCTTATTTCACAAGCTCCCCATTGGGTAAAACACTCGGTAAATTTTAATATTATTCTGAGGCTCCAAGTCGATGTCACGGAATCTTTAAAATAAGGATCAAATTTTATTCTATCAATATATATGGTCACAATTTTAGGAATTAACAACGAAAAACGATTCGACATTATTCTTTTTTTCTAAATCATTAATTAAGTTATGGTCACAGCTAGCGGTTTTTAATGGAATAATAATAAAAGAACGAAGCAATAAATTTATACTGATCTGAAAACATTTTTGAAATACGTTTTCATGAGAGGCAATTGATGATAGACAAGATTGGATGGACAAGATCTCTCTCTCTCTCTCTCAACGACTCAAAACGGACAAATGTGCGTGTGTGTGTGTGTGGGGGGGGGGGGGGGGGGGGAAGGGGGGGTACCCCCGCAAACCACGATCTAATATTCGGCAAGTGCTAGATCCATAAATCCATATGTAGATTCAGAATCTATCAAAATTATTGGCCAGCATGATTATTTCTTTTAATCAGAATATAAATTATGTCAAACTTCTGTCCTGAATCTACAGGTGATCGCCAGCCATGAGCATGTTTAGAAATGGTGCGCCCTTTATTAATTTATTTATTCATTCATTCATTTATTTTTGCTCAATAAATAAAAAACTATGTTTTAGATATTGATTATTTTATTATTGAAACGGTAACCACATGCGTATACACATGTGAGTGTACAGGCAATCACTTTGTCGTGTACAACTTCTGACGTCATTTACTGAGACCCACGAAGAATACAGTCGATCCCGAAAATTTATTGGGTAAATTGACAAAAATGTTGATTTCCTCTAAAACCAGGAATTTTTTTTCTGTGGTTACAGCATGAAAAATTTCATTTTTAAAGAGCTAATGCTATATACTATTTTCACAGATGTTCTAATATCACTTTAAAATGTACGCTTATTGCACAATCTGAACATGTGGAGAAATAATGCCACTTCTCTCAGTCACGTGACGAAGTTCGACGAAACTCCCATTAAAATCAGTTAGTAGCTTTTCTCCATAAAATCTTCGTTTTATTTAATTTATGTTATTCATATTATTTTCAATTTGTTATGTAACGATGATTCATGACCTATTTTCAATTCTATAAGAAAACATAATGATTTTATACTAGAAAATCGAGGAAATTTTGTAGAAAGAAGGAATTTTTAAAATATGTGGGAACCGATAAAATCAGTTATCCGAAAAAACGACGATACCTGACTTCATGTATTTGTTATAAACTTTCAGTCGCGATGCCCGGAACCCGAATTATTAAACTAGAAACCTAAGAAAACGGACATTGAAGTTGCCAAAACTCGCCAAATCATGCTGTCTTCCTGTGAAATTACTGTACAGCCTATGGACAGAATCTTACTAATTTTCAACTCATGTGGGAACCGCGAATTTAACACGGAAAATAAAGTTTTTTACATCGACTTCTTCAGAAAATAGCGGAGTATCATATCCAATGCCCGGAAGCCGTTCAACAATCTTAGTTACAGTGATGCCCATATACGACAATAGTAATTTCAAATCGGGCTGCGAGCCATGACGCGATGTCAGAGTGGCATTATTTCTCCGTATGAATTTCGAGCCTTTCCGTAGAATTTTTCCGAGTACGCAACGGAGAGACCCGAGAATGTTTCCGTGTTTCTCCGTTGTTCCCATCATACATTTTTCTGGATATCCAAATGTTAATGAATTCTCAATGGAGAAAACATGTCAATAATCAAACATGAAATTAAATATAATAAATTAGATACATATAAAAAAGAACGCGACTCCACATCTAGAAACTACTATGATTCCACATAAACATATTGACAAAAATTTACAACATCCATCTTTGGTAATTTTTTTTGGTTTTGATTTCTTTTGTTTTACGAGGATGGGGTCATTATAATTTTCGTTGAATATGTCTAGTCCTTTTTCTTTTCTTTTTCTTCTTCTTCTGTCAAAATTTTATCAGTAAAACAATTATCTGTTTTCCTTTCCCTTAAATATTTACCTGTACATACAGTCACACTTCATTTCACCCGTGCAAATATATATAGTTAGGCTATCCATACAACTAAAAATAGTCGAAGTCACGTACCTGTATCGGAAGATGAAAATTTGGTTGTATTGAGGTGTTATGTGCGAAATCCGTCCAACTGGCCTGCCGTATTGGAGGAAATTAGAGGTGATATTCACCTTTTGCCAAATTCAGCCCAGGAAATATATAGGGAGGGTTCGAACATAAAATGGAAGAAGGTCCGCAGACGTATGGCCGATCAAGTTTCGAAGTACTGTGTTATAGATCTAAACCAGGTTCAGGAGGAGGAACTCCGGATTCTAACAGAGGAGGTCCGCAAAATCCGCGGAAAGCACTCGGAAAAAGTCACCCCAGGAAAAAGGAAAGAACAGCATGAGGCAGAAAGGGTACTATTTATATATATATGTATATATATGTATCTTTATTTTATGATTTAATTAGATTTAAATTAGATATGTAAGAAAACGATGACATTTTTTTTTGTAAATAACATAGGGAAAATGGAATATTATAATTACGAAAACAATTGTAAAAAGGTGCGGGGTCGATGGATATGAGTTGTATCAACTTTATACATAACACTTAAGGTTCCCGCACCCTAATAGAGTTACTTCCGGTTAAGATTTTTACACTATTCCCACATTTCCGACAAATACCGATGATTTTATTATCGGGAATGTTCGGAGGTAATTGCATGTGTCATTGGTTGACAAGTGGCATCATTTATATGAGCAAAATTAGTGTATAAAGTATTCTATACGATGAAATAGAAAATCTGTATCTTTGATAATTCTCATTGAAAATGTATTACGGGCTGAATACCTTAATAAGTTTACAAAAAAAACCCGCTTGAAACAAATATATGTGAGAAAAACGGGAGAAAATTGTGGTAAATAACAGGAGGGGGGGGGGGGTAATGTTCCTTAGCATTCAAGTCCTTCACTAGATCAGCGCTTTAGTCAATTTAATAAATGAAGAAAAAATCTTTCAGATAAAATTATTACAAAATGTTTAATATTCGAATTAAAAAAATAATAATACATGTGTAAATATAAAATAATAACAGTTTTATTTTTCTCCTTTAGGCCATTCGCAGTTTAGTTTAAACATATTTTATTTTCAATAAGAAAATTGGATTGGGCATAAGTTCTAAAAACATTGTTTGCGCCCTCTCATTACATGGTATATATGAAAGTACAAAAAATGACATCATGATGACAATACAATTTGTGACTTTTTTCTACAAATAACAGAAGTAAATAAAGAGAGAGAGAGAGAGAGAGAGAGAGAGAGAGAGAGAGAGATTTTAGACATTAAACCTTTTTGTATCTCTGATATATTTTTGGGTCGCGTGCATTATTATTTCGTCAAATTTAAGTCGCCATAGAGCAATTTTTGAAGTGTAAGGGGATTAAATATAGACAATGATGTAAAAAGATTACGTCTTTGTTCATTATAAAGAGGGCATATGAAAAAGAAATGATGTACAGATTCGTCTGATCCTCCACATTGACAATTTGGTGAGTTAATAATGTTGACTCTAGAAAGATCGGAGTTCAGGCTACTATCGAAGCAACGCAGACGTGTGTGTAGTAAGGGATCTTTCTCCATATAAAAGGTAAGTAGGAAGTACATTTACATCGCTTTGAGATTTAAGTGCTGATTTAAACTGTTCTAATGATGAATTATTCCTTAAATCCGAACTAAGATTATTCCAACTATCAATGGTTGATGGAAAGAAAGAATTATGCGTTATATTTAGCCTATAGTTTGGATAGTATAAGTCAGTGTCACTTCGTAAGTTGTAACGTCTGTCTTGTCTGTATGTCTGTAAGATCTCTGTCAAATATTCTGGTGATTTATTATGGTAGATTTTATGAAATAAATTTAATTTTCTCTTTTCCCTACGATCCGATAATTTCTCCCACCCAGTTTCAAAATATAATGATTCCCTAGAACTAAATATTGGAAGACCTGTTACAAGACGCGCTGCTTCTAATTGTACTTTCTCGAGTTTTTCTTCGTCTCCCTTATTACACCCACCCCATACTTCACATCCATATTCTAACAAAGGCAAAATATAGGAGCAATATATTTTACTTAAGGTTTTTCTAGATAGCGTGTACTTAAGGGGTATGGACAAACCGTTATTCGCCATATTGGATTTTATGTAGTGTGTTATTGAAAATTTTTCCTTACACCGAGTCATGGCTCCAACTTCAACTATTTTAATCCCAAGTATTCTAAACCCCAATAGCTACATTTTCCCATATTTTCTACGGAAAATTACATTAAGATTTTAACATTAGAAACTTTTTAAGTTCATGCACCGAACTGCACAGCTGCACCTCAGAAGAATTTATTAATAATACTATAACTTACCTTAAACATTACATTGATACTATATCTACAACCATTTGTCCTTCGATTTTGAGTACAAGGTCTCATTATCATATAAATCTCTTGTTAATTCAACACGGTGTCTTTTCGAACACGAGTTTTTACAAGTAGCCATTTTCACGTGCCGATCCGCCCCAACATAGGTAGAAAAAATAAACGATTTTAAAGTTCCTGGGGTAATTCACTAGAATTTCGACTGTTTGCGATTCAATTATTAATTATTTACATGATATATATTAGAGAAGTGGGATAGTCATGTGAATTATAGGTGACAAATTACAGATGTGCAACATTCCGGGGATCCGCCCCTGGATTCATTTCTATGTTGATAAGGCTACTAGCCCCTTGTGTGTAAAATGAAGATACCCGGTATTTTGAGAAAGTATGATCAAAATTGGAGGACAAATGTTTGTAGACATATGATGATAGTAACGTTTAAGGTAGGTTATAGTATTAATCATGAATCCTGCAAACCTGTAGCTGCGCAGTTCGGTGCACTAAGTTCAAATGGTTTTCATGTAAAAATATTGATGCAGTTTTTGTTTAAAATTATGGGAAAATGACGCTGTTGAGGTAAAGAAAATTCAGTATTAAGATGGTTAAGATTGGAGTCTTAATTCTGCAGAACGACAGATTTTCAAGTATGCTTCACGTCAAATCCAATATGGCCGATAAACTTTTGTCCATACCCCTTAAACTTTTTCAAGAAATTTATCCTGGTAAGAGCCGATTTACAAATGTTTTCTATATGTGTTGTCCATTTAGCATTACAATTAAATGTTAATCCTAGGTGTTTATGTGTATTTACTGGCTTTATAATTGTTGAATTAAATTTTACTTCAAAATCAGTTGGACGGTTTCCAAAGAATAGGAGTTCTGTTTTTCTTGGATTAAAATCTACTTTCCATTTCCTAACCCAATCATTTATAATCGATAGATCAGATTCAAGACTTAATTTTATATCATTGGGAGAAGGTGAGGATGAAGACATGGATGTATCGTCTGCAAAAAGCCTGGAAATATTACAAAGGTTATCAGAAATATCATTTATAAAAATAAGAAACATGAGAGGACCTAACACTGAGCCCTGGGGCACGCCCGCATTTGTAGTTAAGAGAGGATGTTGAATCGTTTATTGATACAAGTTGTTTTCTGTTGCTTAAATAATTGCTGAGAAAATCTAATATTTGTCCTTGAATCCCATATGATTTCAATTTAACAATTAATCCCCGATGCCAAACTCTGTCGAAAGCTTTTGATATATCACAAAATATGAACAAAATATTTCTCTTATTTTCCAGATCTAATAATATAGAGTGGTAAATTTCAAGAAGTTGATAAATTGTAGAATTATTAGGCAGAAATCCACTTTGGTACTTATAAAATAGTTTATTCTCTACGATAAAATTATATAAATGTTTATGAACGATTCTCTCGAAAAGTTTTCCTACCGTACTTAATAGTGAAATTGGTCTATAGTTAGAAGCTTAGGTAAATTCGGATCATCCTTTTTAAATATAGGCATAACCCTAGCATGTTTCCAAAGAGAGGGGAATCTACATTCGTTTAATGATTTTCTAAAGAGTAATAGAAGGGGCTTACAGACAGTTAGGACAGTACCCTTTAACATTTTATGACTTATTTCGTCGAGACCGGATGCTTTATTAAGTTTAAGAGTTTTAATAACATCTATAATTTCAGTATCATTAACAGTAATATAATTTCGCAAGAAATTCGCAAGAAACGGAAAAGCGACGAAAGACGTCAAGAGTTTATTCCGGCATCGTTATGTGTAAGTGATGACGAGGATGACACCAGGGACGGAGATCCAGATGATGTTCCGGGTTGGTCAACTCCGTCAACCCCGAAACCGACAAAGCCAGATGGCAG
Organism: Pinctada fucata; assembly: GCA_028142955.1. NCBI lineage: Eukaryota > Metazoa > Mollusca > Bivalvia > Pterioida > Pteriidae > Pinctada > Pinctada fucata. Next base: position 21,435,723 of record AP027112.1, on the reverse strand, counting down.
AACGTCTGCGGCTCAGCTGACCAGGGAAGCCAACGAAATGTATATTGACTTCGCAAAAAACAAACTGCCAAAACTTTCTTCTAAAATGGAGATGTGTATGGACAAATATTTAAGTCAGTAAATAAATTCCATAATTTGAGTCTAGTGTCTCTGTTTATATTTTAGTGAATAAGTCCGTATAAATGGAATTTTCCCCATTCATCACCAGTTTCATGTAATGTGCGTACATGTAATTGCGCATGCGCTCTTGCAAACACTGCACAGAATTTAAACAAATATGAGAACTGATGTCATTTATAAAATACGTCATTGTCAGCAATCCTGCTTTAAAATTGGGGATTGGAAAATACGTCTCGTAAGATGTCAAATTGTTGTCCGGGTGAGCTAGAGAAAAGGCATCAATTTGATTTACAGGAATAAAAGCGACGTGTGTAATTGTAATATGAAGAGAGTAACATCCCCTCCCCCAAGAAAATTCATACCCACCATGATGGGCATATATATATATATATATATATATATATATATATTGCTAGTGGGGATCAAGCCTATGGGGCGTTCCATGATTTCAAAATACCGGTAGGGGGGGGGGGGGGTGTTATGACTCCTCTAGAACCGCGTTTGTCCATGACCTGATAAAAATTCTGACTTTTATATTTTATTTTGATACGATCCCTCATTTTTTGTGCTTACGTCGTCTTTCGTAGGTACGGAGTTCGTTGGACGACAACCGTCTGTTATTGGTAAAGCTCTATTTACATGTATCATTGTTTACCTTCAAACAAAAAATAAAGGTCCAAACAATTGACATGTACCTGTGTTAATCCAATTATCTTATTAGCAATAAATGTAAAAGATACCATAATGATCACGCACATTTTGAAATATTTCACACGGGTTCCTCTTATTGGTGAGAAAATAGGATGCGATATTTTGGACTTTGGACCATCGGACTTGTGGGCCATGACCGCAAATAGTAGGAACATATTTAGAAAAAAAAAACGAAACATTAACTGCACGATCATCGCTAAGTCAATTCCCTTTTTAAATGCAGTGTCGATAATGTTAAAACGACTTCTTTTTTTGACTATATGTATGAACAGCATCTCTTATATTCATAAATAAAGCACCGAACATGTTTTCTATTTTTAGTTTCTAGTCAATTTATTTTCGTTTCGGCGGTCACAAAACATGAATTGGACCATTAATATTTTGGCGGATGTTTTAACCAATCCGTCAAATTTAAACGCGCCAACAACATTTCAAACGCTCGATTTGGGCCGAATTCGCCGGCGCCAAAATTACCCGATATACTGTATGTCTTAATACCATTGTATCAACAAAGGTTATAAGAAATAAAGAATATATAAGGCAACGGTTCAGGAGATATAGCCCGGACACGATGTGTGACAGACGGACAAACAGATGGACGCAAAGGCAAAAACAATATGTCTCCACCCTGTTTGGGGGAGACATAAACATGAAAGTGATCGGGCAAACGGTTCAGAAGACATAGCCCGTACACAATGTGTGACAGACGGACAGACGAGCGCAAAGGCAAAAACAATATGTCTCCTCCCCGTTGGGGGGCATAATTTTATAAAAAAAATCTGAGTGACCTTGGTCATATGACCTTGTTTCATGGTGATGTGAAACCTTTGGGTCATAAGAAACAACATACTAAAATATGAAAGTGATCGGGTGAACTGTGCTAGAGAGATAGCCCGGACAGGAATGTACTTAATATTTCATTAAAAATGTACTAAGTGACCTTGAACTTGGTCAAATGACCTTAGGTCATGGTGATGTAAAACCCTCAAATCATAAGCGACAACATACTAAAAATGAAAGTGATCGGATGAACGGTTCAAGAGATATTGCCCGGACAGGAATGAATGTACAATTTCATTAAAAATACATATATACTAAGTGACCTTGACCTCGGTCACATGACCTTGGGTCAAGGTAATGTGAAACCTTTGGATCATTCGTACGGACATTTTCGCTTTTTTCGCGAAAAGAGGGATTTCGCACAAATTTCTCCCACGCAAAAATATACCCATTGCATTCTTACAGTGGGAAAGACATTCTTATCACGAATATTTCCCCCACGCGAAAATTAAGTCGTAATGTGATAATCGCAAAATGTCCCCCCCCCCCGCGAAAAATAACGACGTTTACAGTACAACAATATGCATGAAATATGTTAATGAATTATGAAACACGTGTCTGGTGTAGAAAAATTAGCTTGAAATTTTCTTCATGAAGGTATAGAGTTGGACCTCTTTCGTATTATTCTTACAAAAAATTATTTCTTGTTCTTGTGGAGCAGTTAAAATCGTTCCCCATGACTTGATGTTTAGAAGTGTATTTATTACTTCTTTCCAGCTCTGTCGCCCGAAAGAAGCTTCGTTTTGGCCCTTAATGGATTTGATATCATATATATTATTTTGCTATTTCGAAAACTTGTCATTCCATTCAAAATATCATCGAAATTAAAGGAGGTTAACATCTTAGCACCATCCCTCCAATGCTATTTTAAATAGATTTTATTTCGATATGCTACTGAATCGAACCTACAGCAAATTCGGAGCCGTGAACCCTCTGTAAAGTAAATGTACAAATCTATCTTCAAAAATGAAACAAGACGGCGCTACTGAAATGAATTTTTACGGCACCGCTGGAAGCATAACTGATGAAAATTCAAAGTTCGAAATACGTGTCTGGTGCAGGAAAATTGGTTTGAAATTTTCCTCATGAAGGTATAGAGTTGGAACACATCCGTGTTATTTTCATTGTAGTCAATTTTAACATTTGACTTTTCGATAAACCCAAGCGACCGCTTGTTAGAAAATTTTAGACAAATTCTTTTTTGTTTACTTTATAACAGATAACCTTTTTAATCTAACTTTTTATAGATTCGATTTAATGAATTTCTAGCAAAAATATTCGTCTTTGTTTACTTTCTAACCGACAAACTTCTTAATTTTACTTTTTGGCATTGATAATTCAACAACCCACACAATAGAAGTTAAAAATAAGCGTTGGCAACTATTATACTAACCAATCTTGGAAGAATGGTTAAAAACTTCCTCCATATAACATTCACAAATTATTAATAAAATATCATTATTGTAAATGAAAAAGAAATGCCCTCTCATATACTGAAAAAAAACTTCAACCAAACTAATTCCATAACGACAGTGTTGTTTACTGTTGTTAAATGTGCAATGGAGGTGAGAGTAAGTGTTCAATTATATAACTTTCGCCATGTATTTACGGTATGAAAAATCCGGAGTATATTTTGAGAAAATCAATTTTTAACACGGAATTTGTATTGAATCTTCTCATTGTAGTCAATCTAGACACTTAAATCCATAAAAGCGACCGATTGTTAGATTTTTTTCGATAAACACTCATATTATTTATATCTTAAAAGACCGCCATCCCCACTTTTACGTAAAATATATGCAATTTCTCATAGTAAACAATGACATCTTTTCATTTATACTGGTAGAGCTCGTACCGCAAGTAAAAGATTTGCAGATTACAGCTCTTAACGTTACAGGTCCTTGTCAAAGTACTTAGAATAGTCAGGTAGTGGAATGTAATGAATCGAGTTTTGAAACTTATCAAAGCAATAATCATGAAAACTGGTAATCCTGAAGCGCGAATTGGCGACTTTTATGAATTTACATACATATTGCACATCAAGGAGTAGAAAGATTTAAATATATATATCATGATTACATTAATTTTTAATTCACATTGTGGCTTAACCAAAAATGTAATCTAGTTATCATGATTACATTTATGGTTAAGTCCCTAGGTAAAAAAAATTATCATAATATTCACTTATTAATCAAAAAAATTAATCATAATATTCATAATATTATTAAAAAAAAATATTCATAATATCTCACTCCCATATCAGGAGTTCGCTTCTTTTCATATTGTGGAGGTTTTTGTTTGTTTGCTTTGGTTCCTTGTTTTATCCTGATTTTGTATGCCTTCGGTTTCTGATTTTCTGAATTATCGATTTTGTACGGTATACAGGGATGTGGTCATTGTCCATATCTGTCATTTTAAACTTATCATTGCGCAATAATCAATCAAATAATCATGAAAACTAGTAATCCTGAAGTGAAAATTGGCGATTTTCATGAATTTTCAAACGTAGTGCACATCAAGGAGTAGAAAGATTTTATTATATATATCTTGATTACATTTTTAATTCACCTTGTGGCTTTACCAAAAATGTAAACAAGTTATCTCTTCCCGGGCACCTGGTCTCACTTCAACAACAATGTTGTTCATTCCGGGGTTCGCAACCGTTTCGATGGGAATTCTCACCATTTTGTTTTGCCTTCTCGACGTTGAGACTGAATAAAGGTTAGGTACTTCTTTGATGTTTATATTAATTATTATTATTTTTATCATGATTACATTTATGGTTAAGTCCCTAGGTAAAAATAATTAATCATAATATTTAGAATAATAATTCATTTAACTTTCACGAACGAGAGGGGAGAAAGATTGTAGTGTTCAAACTCGGTTCTTTCTTTAAAAAAGTTTCAAAATTTCAAAATTCTAATTCACCAGACAAAGATTTCGGATAGTTTAGTACAGGTCCACGTAAGGATCAGGCAGATGAAAAACCTGAAAATTTTTGCAGAACTTTTTTCTCTTGAAATGTGTTTAGATCGGCCTCCATAGGAATGTCCTGAAGGAATTTTTCCTCATACTTGGGTGGTGAAAAAAAGTTATAGGGGTAGCAAATATGGTTAAATTATATATAGAAATTTTTCCCTTCATAATCCTTTATAAATTATGAAGTGAATTTCTCGCTTCACTCTCACTTCCTTGAGAAATGAATATCATATCTTTGACTTGTACCACATACGAGGGTTGTCCCAGAAAATCGTAGACATCACCAATAAGAAAGTTGTAGAGAGATGCATTTTTATAAACTTTGCATTGATAAATTTGACATACAAATCGGCTTCTGTGCATAAGAAGATCAATGATTTATCTTTCATAATTTTTCTTGGAAGCAATAAAGACGTAGGGCGACGTCCTCCGGCGTATGATATGTAATGTCATGGATTCCAGCGAATGCGTTAAGAATATTCCTACTTGTAAAGGTAGCTGCTGATAAATTTATCTCATATATATTGATAATAGACTTGACACTCATCGAGTAGACACGTTACTCATATTTAATCCACTTGACATGATTCTCTGCACTGTTAATTTACTCATCTGGACCCTCTCTACTATTTCTTTTACTGTTCGACACCGGTCTTCATCAATGACGCTTCTGGCCATTTACTGTCTGAATATCGCCCCTCATCTTGCGCTCTTGTTTAGTTTTGTCTGTCAATTCGTCGGCAAATCTCTTGTACATGTACATATACTAATACTCTGCGAACATTTTCATACTTTTCTGATGTTTTCATTTCTTACATTGACTAAAAAGGATCAACCAACGATCAACGCAATATCATAGTACCATTTTCTGCTCCGCTAATAGATTTGACGTTACCTTGTTTTGAAAGATAGATGAGGAGTTTGCTTAATAAACTGCTTCGTAATTAAATTTAATACTACGTCGTTGACATGAATTTAGCATGTATGTACCCGCAAAAATCAGTACTTTCCGTTGATTTGACTTTCATACTAATTATACATGCATTGATGAGTATTCGACTGGTTTTAATATCGATTCTTTTTTGGAGCATGGAAATTTCGGACTGCTCCGGTACGGTCTAACCGCTCTTTTTATAATTCAATTATTTTTTAATATTAACGGCAGATTTCAACACCATAAACGTTCGATGCTTTCCAGATAATTAAATTTATATCTGGGAAAATCTTGTTTAGATTTAACATTAAATAAAGGAATTGTAAACAATGTCTACGTTTTTCTGGGACAACCCTCGTATATGTTTCATTACAGAAATAAAAAGTTTTGCAAAAAAAATTGATGTATCACCCCTGCCTGATTCATACGTGGACATATACTTAATCCTTATCGGTGTTACTTTTCAGGCACAACGATTTAAACAGTAAAACACATATTTCGGTAGTGCCCTCTTGTTTTATTTTGCGCATTTGAGCAAAGAGCAGTAAATTTGGACGTTTTCCATAAGAAAATCCTGTTAACCGAACAAGTTTGTACATCATTTATATAGGTATCATCGTTTCCTTTATCTGTAGATTACATTTCAGTATATCTTTAAAAGGACTCACAAACAAAAAAATATACGTCATTTTTATTTGGGAAGAAGACATTCTTTTTTTGATTCGATTTTTCTCCTTTCTTCCGAACTGATTGACATTTTATTTATCCTTTTAAATGAGTAAATTATTGAAAGTCCTATTTTTATAAATTAATATATGACTCCTGAAGGATTTATTCCCATATTGTAAAGCTTCAGTTTTGAATTATTATGTCGTTATCGATTGTACTTTGAATTTTATAAATTCCCTTTTTCACCTGACACTGGATAACATTTTTCTGAATGAAGATTATTATATGATTTACACGTACATGTGTAATAGTAATACGTCAGATACTCAACTTAAAATGGAGTACCTTTATTGAGAAAATGTGTCATTTTTCCCTCATTCTCCATGATGCAACGTGATGCTTGTGAAACACTTTGGAATACTTCATATCACGAATGATATTCTGCAAAAGTATATAAAGAATCAAGACTAAAGCAGTATCACCGGTATTCTAACTGAACGTTCAGTGAACAACCATGAAGGTCTTTGTAGCACTTTGTATTCTGTCAGGTATGCTTATTTTTTACTCTTACTTTCTCATTTTATACTATCTTCCCTGCAAATGACATACATGTATCTCGTTGTTTACGTTCTTCATATCCAATTAATGTATTTGACGTCTCGTCATACACAATGATGTCCCACACTCCAGAATGGTGGATGATATTTTGTCATAGATCCTTTGAACCATCCAACCAAAGATCGTACTCTATGTCTTCCGAAATGGAAGTAAACGGATGTGACAGTTCTACCGAATTGAAGCGGTAGGTATTGCATGCAAGCAGGAGATGCTGACTCCTCCTGGGCACCCGATCTCACTCCCATATCGGGAGTTCGCTTCTTTTCATATTTATGTTTGTTTGCTTTGGTTCCTGTTTTATCCCGATTTTGTATGCCTTCGGTTTCTGATTTTCTGAATTATCGATTTTGTGCTGTATACAGGGATATGGTCATTATCCATATTTGTCTTTTTTTACTTTTTATTCATCTTTGCGACGCGTGTCGCTCGGAAAGTTGAGAAATTTGTTGCGAGTTATCTTCAAATTACAAGTAATATTGCACTTTGCTTGATTAAAAAAATCTGATTATGGTGTTTTTCATGCTTTTTACTTTTTTCTTTTGGAATTGTTTGTTTGTTTTTGGTTTTGTTTTTGTTTCAGTCAAAGCATAATTCAGATAGGAAAGAAAGGAGGCGATCTCGAACAACACTCGGTTGCAGCACCCATAGCAAAACGCATCCATCAAAACTTTATTCCTTTATTTATGATATTTTTAGTTGTGCATGTCTGGCGCACCCAATTTGTCTTTTGGACAGACTTATTTGAAAATGTTCCTCCTCAATTTCGAAGTTTTTAAATAAGTAAAACCTATTTCAATTAAGAAATAAAAAATGACAAGCCGGGCTCTATTGTCTCATAATGCCCGAGCGTCCTCAGCCAGTCACATTTATTACCGAGCCGCGTCAGCGGCGAGGTGATAAATATGATTGGCTGAGGACGCGAGGGCATTATGAAACAATAGAGCCCGGCTTGTCATTTTTTATTTCTATTCTAATGATGGCCAAACTTAGATCTTTCGATTCTTGGTAAAAACCAGTTCCTGTCGGTTTATCTGCTTTCAGAAAATGGGTAGGCGTGGCTTATCGCTACAGGGCCTATATTGGAGAATAGAGCCTGGCTCGCGTCTGTTGTCTTAATAGGGAAAAAGAATCAAGTCATATTAGAATTTGCGATATAAATGAGTAGGGAGTAGATGTTCATCTCCATTCATTCATTTGTTTTGGGGTTTTTTGTTGTTGTCTAATCATACGTATTCTTCATTTACCTTCATATAGTGACAATGGCAATGCCACAAGTGGCATTCCCCAATGCTGACATAATCAGAAATGCTAAACTAGGAATTCAACATCCAAGTCAAGATCTCATTGATAAGGTACGTGCTGACGTAATTTTATTTCTGGGTTACTATACATAATTTTTTTCTGTATATTGATTTTACGTTTCATTTTAATGTTACATCACGAAATCAGAGTATTTTCGTAATGATACAACAAAGGAGGGGATCTCCAACAACACCAGGTTGTAGCACCCACAGCAAAACCCCACAACACTCAATGCAAAAACACAAAGCAGACAAGCACGGAAAGAGACGCATAAGGGACAAGGAACGATAAAGCACAACACAAAGGGCTACACATAAACCAACGAGACCAATGGGCAACCGGTGCCGACTTAGGACGGCCATCTGCCACGGAAATAGCAGAAGGTTTGGTTATCCTGGATTACGTGCGCACAACCCTCCCACTTTTCCGATTACCCAGAGATCTCGAAGAACGTACAATTGTGGTGTAAAACAACCTCCTCACTGTCAGATGACCACACACAAACAATACCGCAAAACGCAGGGCCCAACACGTTAACATTATCGTTTTTGACACGGAAAAGGGATTGAAAACTTGTATACGTGTTAGTGTATCAGGCGTAAACGCCTTGTGACATCCCAAAGTTTGTTGAAACATGCGTAAATACAAGAAAACATCCTAAGCCTTCAAATATGATGTTAATTTAGGAAATCCATTACGATATGATACAATGATGTCGAATGTAGAATCTAAGAATAGAATATATACTAGTAGCATAATGTACAAACTTTAAACACATATTTATTAGAGAGTGAATTAATAGTATTAGTATCCATAAGATCACCAACGAACTATGTCAGAATCAGGTAACATGAAAAGAAACAAATAAAGACACAAACACTCAAATACACAATGTGTATTTGATAAAGACACATACACTCAAATACACAATGTGTATTTGATAAAGACACAAACACTCAAATGCACAATGTGTATTTGATTGTTTGTGTCTTTATTTGTATCATCCCTTCCTTCTGGAAGAAATTTCCAATCTACTTAAAAGAAACAGTTCATTAGCTTTCCAAAATATGAATTCTATGGCAAGGATTTTAATACAACCTATAGGCAACTCAAATCATATTACTAGAATATAGTGTCAAAGTATGATACGTATCAAGTTATATGTTTCATTAGAATTAATTTCCATCAAATCTTGTTTAACTTGATATACATGTCATATACATGTCATATACATGTACTTCAAATAATTTCAATATGGTAATTAGATATAGAAATACAGAAAAATATACCCAAGATATTTCTGCGTAAATTGTGTCCATAGCATAAATGATTTCAACCCCTTATTAAAACAAGCAATTCAAATTAAAACACAACCTTTTAATGAAACATTACAATCAGCCTACTTTTTTCTTCTTTTGCACTAGAAGTGAACATTTCTGAATTTTATACTCAGCTGACTGATTGTCTTTCATTTCATTTTCTCAAAGTTCCAGCTGCTATAGTTTTAGATGGATCGTTCACAGCTTTAAATCGCTATGTAAAATTACTCTTTTGTTTTCGCAAAGTTTCGTTTACAGCTTTAAAATTCTATAACAGTGGGCAAAATAATTATGAACTTGCGCGCTAGTTCATTTTTGCGCCCGCCCGGGGCTGGACGTACAGCAAAACCAATCGTGTCATCGCGTAGAGGATACCTGAGTTAGTCAGAATCCACATCTCATTTACCTGTAGCGCACCTGGTACCTGAGATATTCACCTTAATTACAAAAAAATCCTGCGGGAAATAAAAAAATCCTGCGGGAATTTTCAAAATCCTGCGGGAATTATCAAAATCCTGCGGGAAATTGATGAATTCCTGCGGGAATTTTCAAAATCCCGCAGGAAAAATTGCTTAAAATAATCCTGCAGGAAAAAAAAATTTCCTGCAGGAAAAATAAAATTCCTGCGGGAAAATTTTTTCGAAGTAAAATCCTGCGGGAGAAAAAAAATCCTGCAGGAAATATTTGAACTTAAAATATTCCTGCGGGAAATATTATATGAACATTTTTTTTCCCGCAGGAAATTATGCTTTGTTAAAAATTCCTGCAGGAAATTTATTTAGAAAAATTCCTGCAGGAATTTTTTTGAGAAAAAAGAACTCCTGCAGGATTTTTTATAAAGAAGTAAAATCTTGCAGTACACTTACAAAAAAAATACTACTACAAATAAAGAATGAATGAATGAATGAATGAATGAACCTTTAAGTAAGTCCATTTGATTTCCAACCATGATTGGGCTGCAATGATATGCCTAGCCCATGATATGACAAGTATTATAATATTTAATCATGATACGATTCATATCACGATCCTGAATATAAAATACAGATATAAAAGCATTTCTGTACTTTGCCCAATATTTTATTAAAAGTCCAGCGACAACAATTTATTTAGATCATATCATCATTTCTTGAATGTTTTGAGATCTATCAGGTATTTATATCATGGGTCATAGCAACTTCCCTTACTCAAAATATAGGAATATAGGTATATTGTGTGTGAAAATATAGAACATATATAGAAAATTTTTTAGAAAAATAGGAAAATCTTAGGATTTTTCAATTTTTAGTGATTTTTGAAGTCTTCCGCACATGTAAAATCACTTGAACATGGTGTAAAAATTTGACAATAAATAGACGATATTCACATTAACATGGTAGACTTGAATTTTACATTTCATGACCCGACATCTCAATGTTTGACATTATTTCTTACTATATATGTCATGATGTTGAAACATATCTATGATGTCATAAAGTAAAATAATGTCAAAAATATTATAGATACGTTTCAACATCACAGTAAGCAATAACGTCAAATAGTGTGATATTGGGTTTTAGAGTGTCTAAAATGTAAGTCTAGCGGTAATATGAAAATGGTCTATTTATTGTCAAATTTTGCCTGATGTACATGTACAAGTGATGTAACATATACGGAAGGCTTCAATAATCACTCAAAATTGAAAAATAATTGTATTTGCACTTACATGTAGCCCCTCTCCCAATTTGAAAAATAGTGTATTTGCACTTACATGTACATGTAGCCCCTCCCCCACCTCCAAGATACAATAATCGCTTTATCTTAGGTAAATATGCAAAGTACTGAAGTTGGTTGCTTACAATTAGATTAAAAGTGAATTAAGAAAAGGCCTTAAGAAAATGGAATAAAATAAAACATGTTTGTTAAGCTTTTAACGCAAGGCATGTATGACTTTGGTAGTCAGAGGCAATTCGAGTTACATCTCAAACATTACCCACTTGATACTGAAACGAAGGCATCACCCACCAATCATATCATAAATTCTATAACATTCCTGTAAATATGATTGTGAGTACACAATTTACCCTGTTTTCATCGTTTCTTCGATTCTTCTGTCTTTGGACATGTTGGGGAATGGTCGGGGGTTCCCTGGACTAAATATAGATTCACTTGTTTTGAGTTGTTTCTTGTTCATAATAAAAATGTTCGCCTTAAAGAGTAGTTTGCATGGTATTTTCACAGCGAGATATGGGTGCTGATCCAGAAACTGAACTGTTGCAATGGCGGATCCAGCGCCCCCTGAATTTTGCCGATTTTTTATGTAAATGGACCAAAATATAGGGTTGTTTGAAAATATTTGGGTCAGTGCCGCCCCCCCCCCCCCCAACTGTGTTGGGGGGTTTGGGATGACATGCTAGACAGGAAGGTCCGAGGGGGATACGAGAGACCGGTAGATGTGTCAGGGGAATCCCCGTGAAAAAAGGCAAATTGCTGGCACCTCAGTTGAGCTAAATTCTGCCCCCCCCCCCCCCCCCGGCAGAATCCGCCACAAAGTACACAAATGTATACAGATACATGCCGTATAAAATTCATGAAGTCCAAGCTGGGCAAATCCGTAAAAAAATAACTTAAGAAAATCTCAGTGGCGGATCTAGCGCCCCCTTTACCGGGGTCAACGGGCAAATTTTGCCGATTTTGACTGAAAATTTTTGGGTCAGTGCTGGGGGCGGGCGCCTCCTCCGCAACCCCCCCCCCCTGATTCTGCCACTTAATCTTATACACAGGGTATAATATATATCTCACTTTTTAGACGTGTGACTATAAATAGACCTGTTTCGACTAGTGTTGGTCCCCAGCGTGGTGTCCCCTGGTACACGGCTCCCAATGTTATTGTCATTTAAATTTTTTTGAACTTTGCTATTTAAATATTCAAGCCATGGATAATTCGTTACTGCACTGAAGAATCACGAATTTCACTTTTTATAGTTCGTTTCAAAGTTTATCGTTGCGGTTCGTTTACCCCGCTTCGATTGAATACTGAGCGATTCTATACATTATCAATTTTGCATACATTTGTACCCATAAGATTTTAATTTTATATTTCTCGATAACAGCAGGAAAACACTGATAATTTCTAATACATTAGCCCCCATCCGATTCAATAGCGCGGGGAGAGGGGGGGGGGGGTTGCACACTGCGGCACCTACATCTAAAATTCTCTAACAAGTTTACTGTTTCTATCCTGATTTTTGCCTACCAATCCTCTGGCATGCCCCCCCCCCTCCCCTCTCCACTAAAGTCGTCAAAATAAGGAATTACTTGGGCTCAAACACCACGACTCAACCTTTATTTTTATTTTTATTTTTATTTTTACCGGTCTGTTTCTGATATATATTTAAGTAATTGATAATTGAAAAAAAATCGCTGGCTCACTATATACATTACATATCATGTGAGATAAATTTCCGCTGGGGAGTGGGGTTCCCCAAAGAACCTGCTACAGGACTTTGAGGTATTCCGGCCACGCCCCCTCTAAACTCAAATCCCGTAATCTACAAAATTGTCTCGACCAAAAGGAATGATATTCTGAATTTTTCCAAAATTTTGATGAATTTCAATATATTAAATGAAACCCCCAACCACAGCAAACTAACATATTTTTTTCATCTCATAGAATCACGATACTTTATATAAATAAATGTAATTTCATTAGATTCTGACTGTTTTAACAAATACATGCATGTACAATAACGGAAATTTGTTCCCTCTCACTCATACGAAGTGTATACATTTTATGTATATGCATTCATCTTCAGGCGCTTAGCTAGAGTACTTTTCAAGTGTAAGCAGCCTCAAGTGGGTCTAGGTAGAAGCCCTTGTGGATATTCAAGGGGCAAAGTATCAGAATCTAATGAATTTTGCTCATTTACAGGGCAGTATTCTACGTCAATGTTTCTTTCATTCTTTTTTTTTTGCAGAACGACGTGGAAGCAACTGCGTTCTAACGGTACGCCTGGTTATGCGCATGGTTTTCTCTCTCTTGTCCATTCTTGTAAACATGTGCAACCATTTGGTTTTTAGGGAGGGGGGGGGTTGTAAATCCAGCTCGGAATATTTTGCAAAAATATTCTTCAGCATGACTGGCAGAAAAATCTAGCATTTTCTGAGGAATGAAAGGAAAAACGTCTTTCCCCAGCACCTTAAGCATTAGACCTGAAAATAGACTATCTCAGACATTTCACAACTGCCAATGATTCAGTTTTGTCAGGATTCTCTGATACTTCATGTTTCAAATTCTTCAATATATATATACATCACTCTCCAAGTTCAGATTCTTTAATTCAACGAAAAGAAGGTCAAACGTGTAGTTCAAGGTCACATATTGAATCTAAATCTATCTTGAGTAATTTCTTGACACAATCTGACAATGCACATACATGTATATACCATATCATCTATCTATCATTTGCCAGACCAGTGTTGTAGCAAATCCAAAGTATTAGGAAAGTAGGTCAATTGTATACATGAACATGTAGGTCAAGGCTACTAGATATTCTTACACAAATGTATACTGTGTAGCAGAGTAATGAACTTAAAGTATCAATGTTTTTATTCATGATTACCAGTATGGGGTAAGACACTCTAAACAGTATTGATGAAAGGATGATCAACCAAGTTTGCTATGCTTAACAAGAGAAAATTCATTATTTCATATATGACAATGTTCTCACTAGATTTCTTCATCACAGTGTTCTAAGAATATTTGTGTTCTAGTCTCAAGAAGAATATAAGTATCAGTTATAAGATTTATTAAGTTTAAATGTAAATTTTATTCAAACTCCGAAAGAAGAATCATTATAACTGCAATATATATATAAATGTAATAGTACCGGTATCATCAATTTACAACATAATGTTTTTGTACTTGTGAAAGGATATTTTTCTTTCTCTATAATTTATCATAGTATTTCTTTTCGAAATTAATATTTTATATGAGTTTACATGTCTAGTCTATATCAGGGAAGTATTTAACTTTATATACAATGTACATCCCTGTCTAAACTGGTATGTACCTAGAATTTAAAGTCATAAATTGTTGCTATGAAAATAATGAAATAAATAAAAAAATATCCCCATTCAACAGGTGCAGGTCTATTCTCAAGTAAAAGGTTTTCAATGCATTTATAACCTAGTACATACATGTACATGTACCGGTAAGCACATGAAAGTAAACACAAAACATGTTCAAAATTCAAATGTTCTAGACATCAAACAGTGATTTCTCTAGTGTCTATAGTAAAACTTAGGGACGAGGTAGATGTTCAATCTGATACCAAGAAATGAGGAATGAGGAATGAGAAATGAGCCATCATGTATGTACAGAAGATGCTATCAGTCTCACTCTGAAAGTAAAAGATGTAATGAATTAATATCTTCATTTTGATATTAAATAAGCTCTAAAATGAATGAATTTTGCATACATTTATCATTATGATGTACATGTATATAAAATTACATGACATGTAAAGTTTCTGTAATAGTACTAACATACAAATATAATTACAGGGCTTTCAATCGGTCGTTTTCAAATTATGCAAAACAGTATAATTTTCCCTATTCATTGACCAATTTTATCTCAGAAAATTCTTTAAAAAAAAAAAAGAAAAATGCTAAATTTAAAATGAAAAGGCATCCAAATCTATCATATTCAATTTTGAAGAAAATATTGCCAATTTTCCCAATATGAAAGGTCTAATCCAATCCAAACCAGAAGTCTCTGACGAGACTGTAGCTCTCCTGGTTGTTTTTTAATTCACTTAATGACAAGTGAATTCTAATATGGCCACATCCATTTTCTTAGTCACTGGGGGCCAGGAACTCAAACAAAATATCAGGTGCACTACTTGAACACAGACTCATCGTATTGCAAAAAGAATCAAGTCTCCATCATTTATAGTGTCAGAGAAGTTGCGAATAAAAGATTACATAGGATCATACAGGAGAAAATGACCACATCCATTTTCTAGGACCCTGGGGGTCAGGGGCTCAAACAAAATGTCAGGTGCACACTGCACAACTAGACCACTGACCAAGTCTCATGCAAAAAGAGTTAGATTTCTGTCTCTTATAATTTCAGAGGAGTTGCAAGCACCAGAATTGTTTACGGACAGACGCCGGACAAGGGGGTACCGCATAAGCTCGACTATGACCAGTATCTCGAGCTAAAAATGTGTTTCACGTGTAAGAGCCCTACTTTATGTCAAGGCTTAGGACTAAGAAAAATTAAACCCATGTTTTTTTGTGGAACATGAATCCCCTTATTGTCAGATATAATGTAGAAAAGTATTTCATACTCCAAGGTCACGGACTCAAGGTAAAAATTCAGGTATTGATGTGAAGGCCTTACCACAAGGGATAGCCCTATCACTTGGATTTATGTTATGACCAAGGGCAAGATTAACATGGTTAAAGTTATTCAAAAATTGATCAGTATCCAAGGTCAAGGTCACAAGGTCAAAATTTTGGTATTAATAGGAAGACCTTATCAAAAGGAATACAAAGACCTATCACTTAAAAGCATAATATTACTTTAGAAAAATAATAGTGAAGTAGGTCAATCTCCAAGTTCAAGGTCACAAAGACAACAATTTGGCATCATTGGAAATTGTCACGAGGAAAGCACAGGTCTATATTTCACTCAACATTCAAAAGTTATGGCCATGGTGTAAGATTTTAAAAAGTAGGTCATTTTTCCAAGGTCAAGGTCACCAGGACACAAATTTTGGTATGCATGAGAAGGTCTTGTTTCAAACAATACATGTACACATGAAATATGAAAGCATGTAACTTATTATTAAAAAGTATTATCCATTTAAGGTGAATCACAAGGGATACACATGTAAAATATGAAATAAATACAATGTCATTTGTACTTGTATTATCAGATTTACAAAATTATCATAACATGTATATTAGTATACATGTATATGTACAACTTACCCTTCAGTGCTATATCAGCATGTTTACTGCAAGAGGCTGTAATACAGTTCCATCTGTCGATCTCACAATTCTTCTATTGATGATGAATTCCTCTACATTATAACACAAATTCTCATTTCATACTGGATCACAGTTTCACAAGGAATATGTGGTCGATGTACACATTGAATATGTTTTTCGTGTAGAAATATGCACTTGAACAATTTTCTTCATTCTCCTTTCACAAGTGAATTATTTTCACACCATGGTGGCCAACATCATATATGGTAGTACAATTGCAATATCATATTCCACAGTATTTCTTCAACTTTACAAGTCAGTACTAGTAGCACTATAAGCATTCCACTATTCTGATGCACTTTCTTTCATTGGATCTGATGCACACATGTGCATGAAGACTTTCTCAGAGTATATTCCTTCTTCTGTCTGGCAGTTAAGGTTATGTTACTGTAAAGAATAAATAAAATATTCAATTGATTTGAAATTCATCCCCTTTAAATAATTTTAAACCCATTCAAATACTTTTTCACCAACACTACAACACTAGCTAGGCTACAGAACTGATATTTGATACTGATTATAACTAACACTGACATCAAATTTATTCAAATTCATGGTGTGCACTTAAATTTAGAAGTTCATGAAGATGTAATGAAAGACAGAAATGGTTTTAAAGAACAAATATTTGTGAGATATTCGATTACAGCGATAATTAATCATGAAACTCATTCACTCGAAAACATGGAGCACTCCCTGGTCGAGTATTTCTGATAAGAAGAAGAATTTAAAATCCCTTCATATGTGTTCCACGTGATACATAAATCAATTTAAAAACATACCTCAAGATGAGCCATGTATCTGTACTCTTGAACAGTTGGTTTACTTGCATGAAAGAAGCATTTCTACGTGTTCAAATTTCGAACGGAAGTCCACGAGAGAATGTTTTAGACGAGACTACTATAAAATTAGAATAGGAACGGACTTTCTTTTCCGTCGTGTGTAAGGTAAAATCTTGACTCGAGATTCTTCCGATTTTATGCATATAATTTGCATAATAAGGTTCGGAGCCGTGTGGTAGGGAGTTTAGGGGCGGGGGAACCCCGGCGACAAAACAAAATTTTGAATAGCAAATCATCCAGCTCTTGGAAATTGCTGAGTTTCCGGGGTTTTTATTTATTTTATTTATTTTTTTTTTTTTTTGGTTCAAAATCATAAGCTGGATCTCCCCGAATATTGGCTGAACCCTTGGTCAAATTTAATTCTTGATCAATCGAATGACGAGTAATTACATATACTTTTTTTTATAAATTTTTGTATGAAAATTCAGACTTCTCATAGAATACATGTAATGGACTCTTTTGTACAATCTCATCTATGAAATTGATTTTCTTTCTTTCTGTTACAATATGCATGTGTGTATTTTGGTGTGCACATCATGCGAACGTAAATTAGATGGGCGCACAGGGATTCATCGCGCTTCTCGATTGCTTGATGTACGTACTATTGGTTACGTGTATGTATGTATAGCCCATAGTACACCAAGCAACTGGGAAGCAAGATAAATCCCTGTGGATGGACGGTATTGACCAGATCACACCTGTAGGATAGTTCCTATTATTTCTTAGCTTGATTTTTTTTTAATAATTCAGGTGGGAAATGCACATAAGGTTTATCTTGAATTGTCTCCCCATCAATGTTTACTTGATAGACGAATTCAAATAAAATTCTGAATATATTTTAAAGTGTATAAGACATGTATAGTATATGTGTGGAAGAATACATGTGAAAATGGGTCCTCAGAACAGGAAATTCGAATAATTCCGGTCCGGAACCAGGTGCACGACTTTGTAAAATTATTTTAAAAGTTGCGTATTTCTAATATCTTTTTTTCTCTGTGATTCAAATAAAATTTCTAATAATTTGAAAGTAAAAAAGTGTCAATGTATTTGAGCTGGTGCGATTTGAGAATTTTTCTCCTATTTTTGGTAAAAAAGTGCTTGAAAAATAACTGGGATCTGGATCCTAGAAATATGTAGGTCAAGCGGTTCCAAGGATGACAGATTTTATCTATATCATATGGAATCGTGAAAATTTCTGAAATTACGGTATTTTAGTATTCACTTTGAAATATATATACTTGAAATAATCGTACACAGACGCTCTGCGTGCACATTTCATTAATATTTCAGCCTGATGCCGAATTCAGTATTCAAGAGTTAGTGTTCACGAATAAATATATTTTGTATCATAAAATTGTATAAGGAAACGATGTAGTGTTGTTATTATTTCATGAAAGAATGTAGATACTGGCACAGAATATGATTTGATGGCCATGGGTTTAACATATCTATTTGACGTGTACATATTACACGCTCATTCAATCTAAGGCGCCGAGCGCCGCCCCCCCCCCCCTTTCTATAATGACGCCGAAACCCCCTCCCCCACCTCCTCGCCCCTCGCCCCATTAATTTCCATTTAATTTAAATAAGATTTATACAAAGTTTTGTGTTTATAATCATATATGATAAGAATTATATAAATTGATGATGAAGTTAAACATTTATATCGAAATGCTCCCCCCTGGATTATTAATATTAATTTTTTTTTTTTTTTTTTTGTATTCATTTTTATGATGAAAACGAAACTTTTATGTAGAACATAATTCGCATTTGAGGTTTATCTTATTTTAATGTGGAAAACTATAAATTCGGAGTCTAATATTGTAGTGAACCTCAGACCTAGGCCAGTGTGCCCGAGCGAAACACACTTTACATACGGCCTTTCCTTGGACCTTGTTTTCTCTGGCCCTTCTCTTTTGCCGAGCTTAGAGGCTTACCTTGACTGCACGAGTCTAACTGTGATTTGCCGAATGAGAGTGAGACGGACATAATTTTCTGTATTTATTCTAGATCTATCGATCTCTCATCAACTTTGAAGAACAAGCAACAACAATAAATGTATAAAGAAAATAATATGACAGACGACAATAAAATGAATAAATCTATAACAGCTATACGTCGAGTCCGTCCATGGTCAAGCCAGCCACTTATGTATATAGATATTCCTACACTAAACTAAACTAATATGGTTCCCTAACTAAACTAGTACGTCACTCCTATGCTAAACTATAATGGAATTACTGTATGAATATATATGGTATTTACTCCTACAAGAGCTATCGCTCTACGCAGACCCTAACAACTATTTCCTACAAGAGCTATCGCTCTACGCAGCCCCTAACAATCTGCCTAACGTGCCGAACTATCGTTCGTACACCCCCTACAGACAGGAAATATCTTTCCTTGTCTCCTTACTCTAGTAGTTTATAATATATATAAATATATAATACAATTAACCAATTACTAATTACTATTCCCTATTCTATATAACTATGTGACGTCAAAACTTACACTAGCGTGGCTAGCCATGATCCCGGTTTGTGTCGTCTGCAATGACAACACGGGAACACGTATATAAAAAGCCCTCTAAGTCAAAAATATAACCTCGTAATAAAAGTGCGCTTTTCTCCGTAATTAGGCATCATGCAGTACAACACCTTGTACTAATAAACTATCAATCTCATACAGAAGAAAATTATTCACAAACATCTCAAAATAACAATGCAGGATAAATTCTAACTTTTGGTTAGAGGTTAAAATTTTGCTTCCTGTCGCTATGACGTGAAAACATGCATGACGTTTCGCGGAAAAAAACTTGGACACTTCCCAAGTAATGTAAACAGCTGTAAATCAATACTGACAGGCATTTAAACTATTTTAACATACAGAAGGGTAAGATATATCATCATTCAAAAGATAAACAATGCAGTACGCTCATGGTTTCTAATGTAAACAAAGGTCAGAGGCAATTCTGACAATCACATCCATAACACTTCCCCCCCTCCTGCTTTACATTTTGTCCCCAAAATGTTTCCATACCATACAAACAATATCTCACATATCACAATACTCATAATACACACTGTCAGTACAATTACATTCATATAATTCACATTCTATCAAATGAAAAAAAAAATTACACACAACTCTTTAATCAATACTGCATAATGAGATTGAACCATCATATATATGCAAAATTCACATAGCATATATGTATGCAAAATTCACATAACATATATCTATGTATATATTTCATAGAACACTATATTAGCTAGAGTATCTCATCATTCTAAAATACCATGTAATCAATAAAAAACCATAGTA
Organism: Pinctada fucata; assembly: GCA_028142955.1. Taxonomy (NCBI): domain Eukaryota; kingdom Metazoa; phylum Mollusca; class Bivalvia; order Pterioida; family Pteriidae; genus Pinctada; species Pinctada fucata. The sequence goes on along the minus strand of AP027112.1, from coordinate 21,415,030 downwards.
ATACAATGTTTGTTCAATCAAAATTTCATGCAACTCACACTCATGCATCTGAATACAATAAATTTCACAATACATCATACATAACACTTCCACACCAGGTTTACCTCATTTCCACAATAAACCTGACCATGCATAATCAGTATGCTACATGGCAATATTTACAAGTAAAATCTACCCCATCCCTTACTTAACAATCTACATACCCATTATATCATATAAGTCAAATGTACATAAAAGTTATACACTAAATTTCACTGTGTCCTCCATCGTTGGTCATGGTCCTCTTCTCTCCCTGAAGTCCACCATACCCTATGGACTTTTTTCCATTCTGGTCTCCTCATCCGCCTCTTTGCAGACGTGTTCTGGAATTTCTTCAGAATCCTTGACATCTTCTGCCTGTATTCCTTTGCTACTGTCGTCTCACAGTTTCTCCTGTACATATCAACTTGGTACTCTGGTACACTGGAAACGTCGGCCTCGTTTCCACCATCTCCTTTACTCCTATCCTCTGAATTGACAATCCTCTCTGTTACCAGTCTAAACTCTTTTCTCTGGTCATTATTCTCAATCCCACTGTCCTCTGGGTCACCCATCTTCTCTGTGGTTATATCATTAACCTCGTTACATTCCAAATGTATGACATCTTCGAACCTCTGTTTGTTAATGATGGATTGAACATCTGCTACACCACTGTAGTTCATTTTGCCTGTCTCTTTGAGCTCCAAACTACTCACTGCAGGTCTCAAATTGGGACGCTTCTTCTCTGGTATCTCCTTGCACCTTTTCTGGTTTCCTGTGATCTTCTCTCCTGTGTCCGTTACCCCTATGACACCTCTACCCTCCACTGTGACAGGTACTCTTAATACCCCTACATCAACTCTGTCCACAGTAACATCACTCATATCATCCCCACAGTCTTCCACGAAAAGGTCACCTATACCCAAGCTCCCATCTTCATTACGAACATCGTTACCATCATCACAAACATCCTTACGACCATCATCATCATCATCATCATCATCATCATCATGGTCCCCTGTACATCTTCGTACAATTTCCGCGAGTACCATTTTTGACTCATCTGTCCTCTCTTGTTTCCTCAAATCTTTAGCCTTCAAACTAGAAGAATTTTTCCTTTCTTCATCATTATACTGGGCTGAGGCTTGGCCGGTAGACTCAGCCCTCTCTAGTTTCCCTGGTTAACTGTTTCTCTCAACTTCTCCTTCTGAAGTTCTCTCTCTTGTCTATCTACCATCGCATTTTGTCTATTTTCTTGCCTCCTCAGTGGGCAGTTTTTGGCTATGTGGCCCTCCCCCTGACACATAAAACATGTCAAACTCTGCTTGTATCTCTCCCAATTTTCTCTTTCCTCTTTATTGATCCTATGACAGGTTTCCACTATAGTTCTCTTAATACTCTATGTAATTTCTTTTACTAAATTTTCCCGCAAATCTCTTCCAAACTGTTGCAGTCTCTCTTCTGTGACATAACGCTTTTGATTGACTCTCCTTATTTCTGTGTTTTCGTCCTCATCCTCGTCATCTGAATGCTTGATGGCCTTTCTTGATCTCAGTCCTCTTTTACATGACCGATGCCAGGTTATCAAATTGATTGCCTCGTCTACTGTCTTTGGTCTTTTAGTAAGGACATCATAGGCTACATCCTGGTCATGTATGCCACTCAACATATGCTCTACACATAAAGAATTGTATAGCTCCGATCCTATCTCAGGATAGGCTTTTCAGACATTTTCAGCTATCCTCGCAGAAAACTTCTGATATGTTTCGTCATACTGCTTCTTCATTTTCTGTAGGTTCCTTCTATAAGTTTCCGGTAGGGTGTGGTCACCAAATCTCTTCTCCATTTCAAGACCTAGCAAGTCCATATTTTCCCTGACTTCTCTTGGTAATTGTGCAACAAATGACAGTGCTTCGTCACGTAGGCTTAATAAAACCTCTTCTGCTTGGCGTCTCTTACCCCAATCAAATCTATCTGCCATTATTGTGAATGGGATAATGAATGATTCCCATTTTCCTCTTCCATTGTAAGTTGGTAGTACAGGTCGTGGCTGTTCGTATCGTGGACCACACTCCCTGGGAACGTGCATGCTGCTTTGCATAGGTACCAACATTCGGGTCATTAGATTGTTGGCCTCGGATGGTTGTATCATACCGTTGTTTATCACTCCTGGGACTTCAAGGTAAGTGGAATTTTCATTACGGCCATCCGAATATCTGTTAGAACTCTTTCTGTTCTCATTCCTCTTGGCATTGGCTTGTTGTGTGCTATTTGGCCTCACAGGTTTGTTGTAGCCATTCTCATTGCTTCTCATACGTGCATCTCTCATGTAGTAAGGGTAGTTGCTACCATCAATACAAAAACTACTGTTTTTTCTCATTTGCTCATTCCTCGTATGGTTAGGGTAGTTACTACCATCAAAACCATGATTATCGTGGCGATGAGCAGTCATTTTACGTGCATCTCTTGCATGATTAGGGTAGTTACTACCATCAAAATCATGATTATTGCATTCAGCTATTGTCGTACGCACATCTATCGTATGGGTAGGGTAGTTACTACCATCAAACCCATAATTGTTGCGTTCAGCAGTTATACGCGCATCTCTCGCATGGTTAGGGTAGTTACTACCATCAAAACCATGAACATCTCGATCAGCTATTGTCATACGCGCATCTCTCGTATGGTTAGGGTAGTTACTTCCATCAAAACCATGATTATCGCGTTCAGCTATTGTCAAACGCGCATCTCTCGCATGGTTAGGGTAGTTACTATCATCAAAACCATGATTATCGCGATAATTATCTCCTATACGCGCATCTTTGGAATTTGCAGTGTAACTATTACTGGCAAGTTGGTTTTCTATACGGTTCTCCGTCTCGTTTTGGTAATTGTTGCCTGCTATTTTGCTCCGTGAGCTCAATGACCCACTTTGGCCTCTTGTTCCGGACTCGTCATCTTTATTTTTTCTATCTCTCAGAAACATCTCTATCGCACAGGTAAATTTCTATCAAAAATTCTGGCAAAATGTTCTACAAAACGTCTCACTCTTTGTACCTGATAAAAATAGTTTTATCAAAAATTTAAACTCGTGCAAAACTTTTCAAAAAAGTGTTTAACCGCTGCCACCAGTGTAGTGAACCTCAGACCTAGGCCAGTGTGCCCGAGCGAAACACACTTTACATACGGCCTTTCCTTGGACCTTGTTTTCTCTGGCCCTTCTCTTTTGCCGAGCTTAGAGGCTTACCTTGACTGCACGAGTCTAACTGTGATTTGCCGAATGAGAGTGAGACGGACATAATTTTCTGTATTTATTCTAGATCTATCGATCTCTCATCAACTTTGAAGAACAAGCAACAACAATAAATGTATAAAGAAAATAATATGACAGACGACAATAAAATGAATAAATCTATAACAGCTATACGTCGAGTCCGTCCATGGTCAAGCCAGCCACTTATGTATATAGATATTCCTACACTAAACTAAACTAATATGGTTCCCTAACTAAACTAGTACGTCACTCCTATGCTAAACTATAATGGAATTACTGTATGAATATATATGGTATTTACTCCTACAAGAGCTATCGCTCTACGCAGACCCTAACAACTATTTCCTACAAGAGCTATCGCTCTACGCAGCCCCTAACAATCTGCCTAACGTGCCGAACTATCGTTCGTACACCCCCTACAGACAGGAAATATCTTTCCTTGTCTCCTTACTCTAGTAGTTTATAATATATATAAATATATAATACAATTAACCAATTACTAATTACTATTCCCTATTCTATATAACTATGTGACGTCAAAACTTACACTAGCGTGGCTAGCCATGATCCCGGTTTGTGTCGTCTGCAATGACAACACGGGAACACGTATATAAAAAGCCCTCTAAGTCAAAAATATAACCTCGTAATAAAAGTGCGCTTTTCTCCGTAATTAGGCATCATGCAGTACAACACCTTGTACTAATAAACTATCAATCTCATACAGAAGAAAATTATTCACAAACATCTCAAAATAACAATGCAGGATAAATTCTAACTTTTGGTTAGAGGTTAAAATTTTGCTTCCTGTCGCTATGACGTGAAAACATGCATGACGTTTCGCGGAAAAAACTTGGACACTTCCCAAGTAATGTAAACAGCTGTAAATCAATACTGACAGGCATTTAAACTATTTTAACATACAGAAGGGTAAGATATATCATCATTCAAAAGATAAACAATGCAGTACGCTCATGGTTTCTAATGTAAACAAAGGTCAGAGGCAATTCTGACAATCACATCCATAACAAATATACAGTTTTAGGCTTCATTCTTAGCTTATACCGAACATACAGGAAAAACGCAGGAATTGTAAAATAAGGGGGGGGGGTGCTTTTTTGTCTTACCACGAGTCGTTGTATCGATATATGCGTACTTTTTCACTTTATAGAGTTGTTTAATGGTCACTGACAGAGTACAAGGAAAAATTTACAACACTAGCCTAGAATTATTTTTTTTCTGGTTGATTTTACACGATTATTTGGAGTCTGAATTACCCCTCTCTGGCCTCCTGAAAATATCCCATACAAATTCTAAAAATGCAGTTTGAAGTTTTTTACATTTAGAATATCATTATATCAAAGTTGAAAGAAGACACATGGTTTATTTTGTGTAAATATCTTATTTTGAGGAGAACAGGACAGTCTTGAAAATAACGGACATGAAAATGTAATTAATTTTGTCAAATATAAATAGCGCTAATCGGGCTTCATTTTGGCTGAATTATTTCAAAACGAATGAGCATATTTTGATGCAACTTTGTACATAGCATACGGACATATTGAAATATATGACAGTACCACGATTTGTTGAAGGTAAAAGAGGGGGATAGTAGAACGTCAATGACATGTATTCTATACGAAAGCTTTCAGTGAATTGTTATCCTCAAGGCGGCATGGACCGTTCGATTTTTTTTTATTTGTACATCCGCAAAATGAATACCCAAAAAGGAGATCTATATATATATATATAGTGAGAGAGAGAGAGAGAGAGTGAGTGAGAGAGAGAGAGAGAGAGAGAGAGAGAGAGAGAGAGAGAGAGAGAGAGAGAGAGGTTTGTGGATAAAAAATTATCATCCAACCCAACTGGTCGCAGAGGAATTTTCGGCTATGAAAATGTCCTCTCCCCCCCCACTTCCCTAAAAACAAGCCTTCCTCTCTCAGAAACAGGTTAATTGCTACTTCCCAAATCATAAAACACAAACAATTATCCATGTGAAAAATTCAAGATACCCGAGTAATAGCTTTAGTGTTTCGCCCTTCTGAGGCTTCTTACGCGTTGGTCGTATTCGGTTATTTTTTAGGGTGTGTGTGTGAGAGAGAGTGAGGGCTTCAATTCCTTCCCATATACTGCATAAGCGCAATACATGTCATAATTAGACCACATAATTATTTTGAAAATGCTTTAAAAATGAAATATGAGGAGAGAGAGAGAGAGAGAGAGAGAGAGAGAGAGAGAGAGAGAGAGAGAGAGCATGTATTTTGTTATAGATCTTTCCCGTGTAGACTTCATGGGGTTTTTTTTACCTAAAGATCTTTCCCGTATATAGACTGTATGACTTTTTTTATTCATTTTTCAAACATTTTATCCAAAATCCCGTCTGACTATGTGTTTAATTGTCAAACACCCCCACCCCCTAGATGTCTTTCACTGTCCTACAACATTCCTCCCACTCGTGTTATCGGCGGGTCTGACCAAAGCGATGGGTGACACCCCTGCGCCCTGCGGCATTAAGTACATGTATACACAGGGGTAGATATATATTGCGCAATGAAGTACGCCTCCGGGTAAATTCAAGAAACGTGTATATTACGTAACCACCAAGTGTCAACCCCTTGATGACAATATACAGTACCATTCTACTCTCTTTCTCTCGCCGTCGATAGATTTTTGTCTTGAATCATGTTTTCATTGTTGATAAAATCTCCTTTTTGATTAATACCGGTATACTAGTATCATTTTTTATCTTTTATTAAAAGTGATCATGATGTGTTTATTCCTAGTTCTATCTACTGTCATTCAGTTCTCCGTGTCTTGCAAATTGTCCAACAGAAAAGGCACCTTCCTTGAAGTCGTGGTTCGGGCTTTTGGATCTGCCTCTGCAACTTAACAATATTATCTGATTCTCTCCGGAAATGTCGTATACATGTATATGCCCTTATCTTCAGAAATTCTAGAAACAAAGAAAGGTGAAATTTCTCGAAGACTCAGGAAATAAAATTTTCTTGTGAGGTTGTGGGAGCTTTCCTTCGAGCTCCCTGAAACTACCACTTATTCAAAACAATTATATTTCAAGAATGATTGGTTTATTAAGGTCGTTAGAAACCATGGGAAAATATATGTACATGTATGTCAACATCATGGTTGGATCTAGAGAATTTTCCGAGAGAGGGGGTTCCAGCCATTAAAAAAAGGTGGGGGGAGGTCCAGTATATGACTTTGAAAGAAAAATATAATACATTAAAACATAAAAATTAGAAAGGGTGGCAAATACCAAGCGATGTAATTACCTGGACCCCCCCCCCCCCCCCCCCGGCCCCAATGTGTTGAGTCATTTAAGAAGAATTAACATAAATACTTCCTCTATTTATATATTTTTTTAAACCATTATGAGTTGGCCACCTCTCCTGGTTTTTTTTCCCGGTGACCTGTGCTTATACGTCTTCTGTTCACGTGTATCGTTTGTTTCTGGTGGAAAAAACGACCGTCAGCGTACGTGTAAAAGAATAATTACTTGTATTGTAAAAGTGAATAATAAAACTAAAGTCATAGTCGAAAACAACTAGAATGCCGTGAAATACGCATTGATGGGTTTTTGGAGATTTTCTCTCTTTTTTTCTGTACTTTTTTTTGGGGGGGGGGTTCTTCTGGGAAGGGGAAGGGGATGTCAAGCACCGAAAAAAATCACCGCCAACAGGAAGATTTTACCGTGGGTACATTGTATTATTTAAAAAATGCAAATGTCATCATTTTCACAAACATTTGATAAAGCTATATTCCGTACCGTAGCGAAGGAAGCCATATTTATAAACGTTTAACAGCGAATCAATACTATTAATTGTCCGGAGTCCATTAATTAGATATATAGATATGATTATTGATACCATATTAATTTGTCTAGGTGACACACGCCCCAATCAACCCGGCCGTTTTCATTGTTTTTTCGCCTTTTCTCTTTGAATTCTTCTTTAAGGCAAAAATATAAACTTATTTTTGGAAAATTTGGGTCAGTGATTCAGAGGGAGAATCAGTCCTTTTCGTTTCCCTTCATTCCAAGTTGGTATTTATACAAGAACCTCGAGTAGACCAGACTGCCCCAGTGGCGGATTCAGGGGGGGGGGGGCACACAGGGGCACGTCCCCCAGGCAGTGCCCAAAGAAGTGACTTATGACATGCTTTTGGAAGCATCAAATTCATAGTACTTCTATGAAATTAGTCAGAAAATGCTCGATAAATATAAACACCCCAGAAACCACAGATTTGAATAAATTTTCCAAAATTTTCTCGGGGATAGATAACAAAGTCGGGATTGATGCATTGCTGCCATGTCCATTGTCTAGCTGTACATGTACATACACGTTTCCGAAATTTTCTTCATCTGAGGGATAAATGGAGAGTAATGTTCAGTCCTATGCAAGGCATAAAACGCACTCACATATTTCTTAACCAAATCTTCGATATTACCTTCTATAAATTGGCATTGAAAAAATTAAGATCGTATTAGAATTGAGGTCGTGATCAATCTTTTTTAAATGAATAAAAATTGTTTTAGCCAGACATGGACTGGCTACCTCCAAGAACTTTGCAAAGAGTCTACAAATGAATGTTTTTCTATTAATCTTTCTATCTTGACGCTGCAGGGAACGGGACACTCGTGATCTCTATGACTTGTTTGTTTTTCTACCTTACAAAAATTAACAAACAAGCGCAGATCTAGAGTGATGGTTAGGGGGTCTGCATGGCCTCGCCTGCAATTTGCAAAAATAGTTTTTACCTCGTTTTTCGAAAAAAAAATTCAATATACAAATCATTGTTAAACACTGCAAAAATAGTTTTTACCTCGTTTTTCGAAAAAAAAATTGTTGAGCACTGACGGAATTCCTTCTAAAGTTAAAATACGCTCCAGATATCACCAAATAGCTTCATTTTTTTCAAAATTTTCTCGGGGGAGGCCCCGTACCCCAATAATTGGGAAGGGGGGGGGGGAGAAACCACCCACTCCCATGTATACCCTCCCCCCCCCCCCCTCCCCCAGTCGGCCTTTCGGACCTCGCAGGTGATTCCCATCAAAAATTGTATGTCCTCCCTCGGCAGTTGGTATTCTGGATCCGCCCCTGTATCCTTTCATCCCCCTTGGATCCGCCCTGACTAAAGTGAATTCCACATCAATTCATATTCCCATTTGGTTCTCCGAATAGCAGGGGGAAATACTTATGATAAGAAGGAGAAGAGGAACGAATTGTTCGATGACAAAGCGAGCTAAGAAGAAAAAAAAGAAAGAAGAAGAACTTTCGAGCTTTTTAAAACTGGTAGAACTAGGCGATCTGAGATGATATTTACTGACAATCGTATTCGTATTTACTAACTTCTAGTACGATAGCCAAGTAAAAGCTGCGAAACTCAAAATACGAGCAACATTGTTAGCTCGAATTTCCTTGAATCCTTCATAAGATGACATGTGCTGTCAGAAGTGTAGAAAACATGTAGTATTATAGGTTGACATTTGTTCCACTTGTATAAGGTTTAAGAAATTGTACTTTCATCTAGGTGTCACATTTTTCATCACATTCGCAAATTATGCAAAAATGAACATGATTAAATCATAAGTTCGTTCTTTTTGAAATACAGAGTTACTTCCCATTTATGCAGGTATCTGACGTAAACGTATTGTGAGTCTTTAAATTCATTTAAAAACGTCAAATTTGTAGCCATGTTTCCCTAAATTTTACACTTGTTTCCATAGAATATGATGATCGACTCGCAATAACTTGATGTCAGATACCTGCAAAAATGGGAAGTAACTCTGTGTTTCGAAAAGACCAAATTTATTTTGCTGTTTATACCCACAGGCACAGAATGATTTCAATAGTGCTCCCATTAAAAGTACTGAAGGTTTACCTACAATGATAAAATTTCTCTTTCCTATTTTACCTGTACTTTTTACTTGACATACACATGATGCTTATGTATCTGTTTAAGTTTTATGTTCAGTTTGCATCACTAGTATCTTCTTTAGAGATAAGCTTTAGGCTTAATTTTTTCAACCAGTGGCAGATTAAGTTGGGGAGCTCAGTTGATCCCCCTTTTCACTCAAATACTTTGATTTTGACTCAGAATCCATGCACAATACTGTATTATGTGCTTAAGTGCTTAAACATTGGATTTTTTTTTGTACCTACCTTCAGTCACCAAGTCTTAAACTTTTAATTCACAACACAGATATTTTCAAACTGACAAAGACTGGAGCTTTCTCTCTGAATATTGTTTTAAAGAATTCCATCACAATCTTTATGACAGAATCAGCCCTTTATAAGTTATTAGTCATACTTCTTGGATTTATAGGGTACATTTTTGGCAAATAATTTTTATTTCACAGAATCGTTGATATCAAACAACATCATATGAATTGTACTTGTGAAATTGCCATAATTTTCCTCCATTTTCGCGAAAGCGCGGGGACATTAAAACCGGTTCGTCCATCCGTCTGTCCGTCCGTCCGTCTGTCCGTCAGTCACAAAAAACTTTAACCTTGTGCATAACTGAATGGAAAGTGATAGGGCTTTGATATTTCACATGTGTATTCCTTGTGACAAGACCTTTTCAGGGATACCAAATTTTTTGACCTTGTGACCTTGACCTTGGACTTTGACCTACTTATTAAAAACTTTAACCTTGACCATAACTTTTGAATAGAAAGTGATAGGGCTTTTATATTTCACATGTGTATTCCTTGTGACAAGACCTTTTCTTGGATACCAAATTTTTTGACCTTGTGACCTTTACCTTGGACTTTGACCTACTTATTAAAAACTTTAACCTTGACCATAACTTTTGAATGAAAAGTGATATGGCTTTGATATTTCACATGTGTATTCCTTGTGACAAGACCTTTCCATGGATACCAAAATTTTTGACCTTGTGACCTTGACCTTTGAGTTTGACCTACTTTTCAAAAAACTGAAACCTTGTACATAACTTTTTAATGGAAAATGACAGGGCTTTGATATTTCACATGTGTATTCCTTGTGGAAAGATCTTTCCATGGATACCAAAATATTTGACCTGATGACTTTGACCTTTGAGTTTGACTTTTTTTCAAAAACTTTAACCTTGACCATAACTTTTGAACGGAAAGTGATCGGGCTTTCACATTTCAAATGTGTATTCCTTGTGACAAGACCTTTCTGTTGGTAACAACATTCTGACCTTGTGACCTCATCCTTGGAGGTTGACCCACATTTAAAAACTTCAACCTCGACCAGAAGTTTTGGATGGTAATTTGAATGATAGGACTTTAATATTTCACATGTGCATACCTTTTCTTAAGCCCTGTCCCTTGGTAACAAAACAAAAGTTTGGACCTTATGTCCTTTTCTTGAAGTTTAATCTTTCATATTTAGAATGTTGATGATATATGAGATATATTATTAAAACTTAAGACTGGGGGATGTCTGTAAGCATTTCTTTAAAGACAAACACCCAAAAGCGGGGGACCACAATTCCTTGAATTTGATTTTTTTGTCTTACTTTTAGTTAGTAAGTGAACATATCAATCAGATACTAGGAAAATTTCATATTACCAATACTATAGTAATGATCCCTTGTACCCAACATTATTCAAGGATTTTAGAATCTTAATATACAATGTGTGAAATTGCTTCAATACACGAACTAAGGGCTTAAACAATGTTTGTAAAACTTGTGCCCAATTCCCATTTCATGTTTATGGAAATAAGATATGTTTAAACTAAAAACTAAAACACGAACTACTTTTTTATAAGCCTGTCATTTGACAAGAAGTATTATGGAATGGCAAAGTCCGTCTGTCTGTCTGTCTGTCTGTCTGTCCGTCCACTTATGGAACGCAATAACCTAAATATGCGTCGACGGATTTTATGATATTTGTACATTATGATCAGACTGGAGAGGCAGCCGCCTTTCAATTGTCAGATTCATCTGATTTGTTTTTACGGAGTTACGGGACTTATATTTTTTCAATACAGTGAAAATATTCTGAAATAGTTAAAAATTATCTAAAAATCTATTTTTTGGGTGAAATGTTTTTAAAATTTGTATTAATCAAGAAGAAAGGATGTTCTTTTATATATGTTATGGGGCTTTTTTGTCCCTTACTGGCAACGCCGAAGGGGACTCTTAATTAGTTTCCTCTCGGTCTGTATGTCTGTCCGTCCGATTGTCAGATGATCAGTTTTCCAGACTTTTTTCTGCAACGGATGGAGATATTCAGATGAAATTTGACACAGCTTGGTCTTGGATAGTTACAGAGCAAGTTTGACTTTCGTCACGCTTGACCTAATTTTTGAGGAGTTATGCCCCTTGATGACTTGGAAAAATTCAGTTTTTGTCAGTTTTCTTGACTTTTTCCTGCAACAAATAGAGATATTCAGGTAAAATTTGATACTCGGCTTAGTCTTGGATAGTTACAGAGCGACATCGACTTTTGTCACGCTTGCCCTATTTTCCGAGGAATGATGCCCCTTGATGAATTGTACAATGCAGTTTTTGTCAGTTTTCCAGACTTTTTTCTGCAACAAATAGGTATTCAGGTAAAATTTGTACTCGGCTTAGTCTTGGATAGTTACAGAGCAAGTTCAATTTTTGTCACGCTTGACCTATTCTTCGAATCGATAAAGCAGATAAAACCTCAGAACTGAGCTGCCCAGACAGTAAGTTTAATTAAAACTCATGTTTAATTGAAGATAAATTCATAGGCAGAGTTGCAGGACATAAATATATGCCGCCAGCAGGGGACTTATATCGCTCAGCGATCATAACATTTTTCATAAATATATTAAGAATAAAGAAGTGGTTTTGTAGATTTGAAAAAAATCCTGCAGGAAATTTTTAGAAATACAATTTCCTGCAGGATTTTTATCAGAACATAAAAATCCTGCAGGAATTTTTAATATACAGAAAATTCCTGCGGGAAAAAAAAAATCCTGCAGGAATTTCTTAAGAACAAAATTTTTCCCGCAGGATTTTTATTTTTCCCGCAGGAACACCATTTTCAAGATTTTTTAAAGAAATAATCCTGCGGGAAAATTTTTCTCCCGCAGGAATTTCTTGAAAAAAATTCAAGAAAATATTCCTGCGGGATTTTTTTTCTCCCGCAGGAAAAAAAAATTCCTGCAGGAATTCATCAATTTCCCGCAGGATTTTGATAATTCCCGCAGGATTTTGATAATTCCCGCAGGATTTTTTAATTTCCCGCAGGATTTTTTTGTAATTAAGGTGAATATCTCAGGAACCAGGTGCGCTACAGGTAAATGAGATGTGGATTCTGACTAACTCAGGTATCCTCTACGCGATGACACTATTGGTTTTGCTGTACGTCCAGCCCCGGGCGGGCGCAAAAATGAACTAGCGCGCAAGTTCATAATTATTTTGCCCACTGTTCTATGTAAAATTACTCTTTTGTGCAACGGATACCTTAAACCCCAGTCTTGCCGTGTATTATCTAAAGGTAACGAGGATGAAATACATGACTCAGTCATAGCAGCCTATCACTGAATGAACCGAGAATCTGAATCAAAATGCAATTATCGATAGGCTCATAAATTCATGAATGATACGAAAAAATAAACATTTGGAGGAGATCTCCAACAATGAAAACAGTGGAGCATATTCTCGCAAGATAAGAAAAACTGGACAAACCGACGGAGAGAATATCATAACGTCATAATCACGGAGAACAATACTTTCTTAATAAGCACAATGCAAAACGAAATTTATCACAGATTGTGCCGCGCTCAATGTTAAACGTCTTCAATTTCATTTTAGAGCAGATAAATTTACAGCATAGAACAGACATGCACGTTTCGGGTATTTAACCTCGTCAATGACCCTCAATCTGAACAATGTAATATGACCAAAATCTGTGAAAATTATATCCTAGATATACCAAAAGACGTAGCAAGATGACTGAGATATGATGCTACAGGATCAATGTTTTAGTAATTCGAGAAAAAAATTGTTAACAGGAATTGATCGAACTTTGTTACATGTGCCCTCGAGGACTCCTGGTCCACAAGCAGTGACACTCACCAAGTGGTAAAAATGTTTAACGTCTTCAAATTCATTAAATAAGTTATTACTGTGTCTCCTAAAATCGACTTCTGCATAATAACATTTTCTTATCAAATGAATCTTAGAAAGAGAAATATATCTATATTTCGAGAATATTAGATTTAAAAGCCCCTCCCCGCTTTCTAAGACACTGTAAATTTTGCATAGGTATCAGGAAAATTGTCGATTCTAAAATTTTATGGGATAAAAATAGCATAATATTTGATTATTTGCGTTGAAAAAAACAAAGAGCGGAAATGTGAACAACTTTAAGACATGCAACGATGACAACATATCATAATATAAGAGTTGATCAGAAGCCCACTCGTTATAAACTATTAGGAAGTTTGTTGAAAATGTGCTCCAAAATGAAGTTTGCCAAATATATACCATCTTTGAACCAAAAATTCTAAGAAATTTAAAAGAAAGGAAGTGAAAGATTGAGTATCATACCTTATGTATCCTGCATTGTAGATTAATGTATTAAAATGAAGTTTTCCAGAAATATACCATATTTAAACCAAAAATTCCAAGAAATTGAAAAAGAAGTGAAAGATTGAGTATCATACCTTACGTATCCTGCATTGTAGAATAATGGTTTGTAGAAATCAAAATATTTTACTCGGAAAGGAGGACATTTTACTATATAAACCATAAGGAAACACTACAAAGTTTGTTATACATGTACAACACTTTTTTGTCGAATGAAAGTTTAGCGAATTCGGAATAATACCGGATGTGACAGTTCTACCGAACTGAAGCGGCGGGTGTTGCATGCAAGCAGGAGATGCTTACTCTTCCTGGATACCTGGTCTCACTTTCATATCGGGAGTCCGCCTCTTTTCATGTGGTGGAGGTTTTTGTTTGTTTGCTTTGGTTTCTGTTTTATCCTGATTTTGTATGTCTTCGGTTTCTGGTTTTCTGAATTATCGATATTGTGCTGTATAAAGGGATATGGTCATTATCCATATTTGTCATAGAGTGGATCAAACAAAAGCACAGCCTTTGTGACAGTTGTTGATTCGCCATGTGTTCACCATCTACTCTACTTGTTAATGATTAAGTATACAATAGAGCATACTAAAGTATCATTTAATTATCATTTAACTATATTGGACAAAGGAATCCAGAATCGTTGGTGGATCCTCTGTAAGCATTGACAAACATCCATGGCAAGCATCTCTTCAGTATCAAGGAAGTCACATCTGTGGAGCTTCTCTTATTAGTGACAGATGGTTGATAACAGCAGCTCACTGTTACATTGGAAACAGGTAAACTTTGACATTTTAAAGTCTTTTACAGAGTATCGGATCTTTATATCTCGCCTACTTGAATTGATTGCAGTTAAAACATAGGTACGAGATCTGGTTGATATGTTGTAAGCCTAGGATTGAAGAATTAAAATCTGATCATACATTTTGCATTATTTTTCTACATAATCCCCTGCAGTATCTTTATACTTTTGCTACCGATGTTTAAGGGCATCAATACCACTTTTAAAGAAATCGTTGTCTTGACTGATAAGAAAGCAATACACTGCAAGTATGACGTCATCATCTGACTGAAGGTGGGTGCCAGAAATAGCGGCTATCAGTTTTGGGAAAAGATGAAAGTCTATATTCTCTACCTATTTTCCGCGCTCTTTCTCTAATAGACGAAAACAAATGTTAACATGCCGGGCCAATCGGTTCATTGCTGCAGTATTGAAGTAAGGTATAACAAAACAATTATTCACTGGGAATTCAGTCAACATATAAATGGCTTTCGGCCTCGGGCAATATTTTGTCTTCAGGTCCAACAAGTCATATATTGCTCTCATTCCCAGTCAATAATTGTATATTAAACGTCCTGTTCTTGCACACTTGTTTCAAATAATCGGAAACTCCATAAACATGGTTTGTTTTTTTTTATTTTTATAATATTTTAAATAAAAAAGCCATAAGTATAAGTATTATGGCGATTGGTTCATACGGAAAATTATACACACAGAACTGTTACAGATACATGTACTTTGTAGACGCATCTTTTCAATGTGTATCTAAGCTTTACATCGAAGACAACTTAATACGACCCCATGGAAAGAGCTTGGCGATATCAATACCAAAAAGAAGTTTTTTTTTTTAACGAAATAGGTCCATCTGGAACATTTTTGTCTGCAGTATTTACATTGGGTCGATTTTATATTAAGGTTTTTTAAGTAAAGTAGTTTCTGAAGTAATCCGCGCGGACAGTACTTTAGACAGTGCATGTTTTGTAGATATTGTAGTCATTTTCGTGCGTGAACATCGACGGCGGGTGCGGCTAGCCAAACAGGCGATGCCTACTCCTCCCCGGCACCTGGTCCCATAGCTTGGTCCCATAGCTTGCTAGGGGTCCGTCGATGCTCAATTTGGTGCTTTATTGTGAGTGTTGTTGAGATTGTCGTCAGGATCTTCTTTATCGCATTGATCCTTACGAAAATCATTTATCTTGTAAATGTAAAGGAATTGTGAAAAATATTCCCGAAGAAACGGATGGATTCAATGAATATTAGCATAATTATGAAATATGATAGTTCTAGACTTGTACGAAAAAGGGGCTCCGCTGCCAGAACAGTCTTCGTTTAGTTAGTTATAGATCTAAAACCTAGTATATGTATTCAAATTTTATTAAACCCATTCTCTTGGCTTTTTCGTATAGGCACCTGGTCGTTATTCATTCCGGGGTTCGCAACCTTTCCAAAGGAAATTATAATGATTTTACCTTCCCTTCGTGACCATGAGACTGAATAACTGATAGGTACTACATTGATGTTTGTATTTAAGTGACATACAGAGTGGAGGACCACACTTACTACCTTCTCAGAAATTATACAATTTTACATGTAACTGAAGGTATTCAACGGGTACATGTAATGGAGGATATTTTGCCAAAAAATTGACATTAGATGAATTCATCATCTAATGTTTTTCTGTGTCATACGATATTTAAAAATATTGTATAATATCCCAGTAGACATTGAAAAATATTTTGAACTGGGTCATATTTAGGAGTTATCTCCCCTTGATGAAAAAATTGAAAAAAATAAAAATAAATACAGGAAAAATAATTGGTGAACTTTTGATTTTTCAGCGAAATTTGATAACATATAGTTTTTAGAATTTTTTTAACAATCGATATTTCATGCCCCATCATTCTGTTATGTATATGACTATATACGGTTTCTATAGCAAAGTGGCCCCCTTTTTGGGCAAAATCTTAAGTTTACAAAAAGAAATGAACATGTGCCAATATTTATTCTAAAATGTAGGCTGCTTATGAAATGATACATATCCTTTGACTTCCTTTCTCAATTCGTTAGACTTTGGGCTTCAAAATGGTATATTTCGCCAAATATCTCTTTGGGACTTATTTTCGACAAACTTCCTGATAGTTAGTACCATGCGGGCTCCTGAACAATTTTTATATTTTGATATGTTGTTACCTTTATACGTATGTAAGTGCATGCAAAAAAAAGTTGTTCAAAAATCCCATTCGATGTTCATCTAAATGAAAATAATCCAGAATTATGCTAGTTATCGTGAAAAATTGACAAAATCACCGGTTTTTATGACTAGATTTCTCAAAATATAGATATATAAATTTCTAGATATGCCAACAAAATTTAATTTAAATTTGGAGAAGTTGATTTGAGGGGACCACTTTACTATATAAACCATACATACTCCTTTAAGAAAAAATAACATTTTACCATAAATTTCAATGTAAATTCTAAGGGCGCATAACTCTTTATGTAACCTATTTTTTCAATATCTAAATTGGCATAAAAAGATCAATTAATGTTTACATTATAAGTATGCAGTGATTTTAGGTGTCAGGATTCCATAAATTGATGACTCAATTACCTCTCATTACCCATTGAGTACCCTATCACAACAAAGGAAATGAATATGCAAATGAGAATTAATGAAAGATATGGCTTCGAAAATTTTGATTTTGAATTGAGGATTTATTAAAAATTAAGATAAGTTGCGTATTATACTTGTATCATCCATTCATCTCAACATAAAAAAGGATTACAATGTTAATAACGAAAGGATATTGGTGACACTTATTTTTGGAAGTATACACTCCTAGAACTGTTATAAAAAAGAATTGAAATTTGTATGGAAACTAAATTTAGTCATTTCCCCATTACATACTGGTTATTATTGTTCATTTTAAGCAGTGAGGGGTGTGTACTAAAACTGAGTGAGATAGAGATAATGCAGAATATGTATAGGAACAATTGAGAATTTAGAAATACGATTTTTTTTTCTGTTAACTTAAATTCCTCATGTTTGAATCGAATACCGAATATGTCAGTTATCATCGTAATGTTTTTTTAGCTCGCCGGGACGAATGTCCGGAGAGCTATTGTCATACCCCCGGCGTCGGCGTCTGCGTCTGCGTCTGCGTCTGCGTGCGCGTGCACAAAAACTTTAACCTTGCTTATAACTTTTAAACCAATACAGATTGGGCTTTCATATTTCACATGTGCATTCCTTGTGACAAGACCTTTCCATGGATACCAAAATTTTTGACCTTGTGACCTTGACCTTGGAGATGATTGACCTACTTTTGAAAAACTTTAACCTTGGCCATATTTTTGGAATGGTAAGTGATAGGGCTTTGATATTTCACATGTGTATTCCTTGTGACAAGACCTTTCCATGGATACCAAAATTTTTGACCTTGTGACCTTGACCTTAGAGATTGACCTACTTTTGAAAAACTTTAACCTTGGCCATATTTTTGGAATGGTAAGTGATAGGGCTTTGATATTTCACATGTGTATTCCTTGTGACAAGACCTTTCCATGGATACCAAAATTTTTGACCTTGTGACCTCGACCTTGGAGATTGACCTACTTTTGAAAAACTTTAACCTTGGTCATATTTTTGGAATGGTAAGTGATAGGGCTTTGATATTTCACATGTGTATTCCTTGTGACAAGACGTTTCCATGGATACCAAAATTTTTGACCTTGTGACCTTGACCTTGGAGATGATTGACCTACTTTTGAAAAACTTTAACCTTGGCCATATTTTTGGAATGGTAAGTGATAGGGCTTTGATATTTCACATGTGTATTCCTTGTGACAAGACCTTTCCATGGATACCAAAATTTTTGACCTTGTGACCTTGACCTTGGAGATGATTGACCTACTTTTGAAAAACTTTAACCTTGGCCATATTTTTTGAATGGTTAGTGATAGGGCTTTGATATTTCACATGTGCATTCCTTGTGATAAGACCTTTTTTATTGTTGTTGTTGCAATTTACATATGGTTGCCACCGGCGAGCTATGTTGTCATTCTGACAAGTCTGGTTCTATGTTAAGCCATGTACAAAATGTATGTACAGGAGTGAAGAATAGCCTGCGCCACATACTTGAATGCCCCAAAACGTCATTTCTAAATATTTTCTCAAAATTTTTTCTCCCCTTATATCTTCATATGTCCTTGGACTGCATTAATAAGAGATACTAACTGACAGCGTTAGATAATTTTCCAGACTCAATTACATGTACAGATGCTCCTTATTGTTTATATGTAATCTAGGTAGCCAAAACATGTAGTATTTCTTTCGAATGTTTTCATGCATCATTGATTCCGGTAGAATATTGACATCATCTTTCTCATGATTGTGTTCTTTTTACATTTATCAAGGATGCCAAATTCGTTTTATTCTTATTATAAAACACAAATTTCGTTTGGTTAACATTTACACAGCCATTTGTGCCTCACATGAATTTCATATTAATTTATTTCACATGAATTTGTCTTTGTAACCTTCGTGCAAAAAAGAATTTACATGCAATTCATGTCAGAAACTTCACGTGAATTTCAGGTGAAACATTTCATGTAAACATCATGTTCGTCCTCATTTCACATAACTTTCATGTGAACATTTACGTAAAGTTCATTTCAATTTCACATGAATTTCATATGAGGCACAATGAACTGTTTAATGTCATTGTCGCATCATATTTGTTAATTGCTGTAATCTTTAGCTGTACGTTCTGCTCTGATCAATGAAGATTTTTCGTAACAGGAAAAGAGATTATTTTCGCTGGGAAAAATTTTGCCATTACACCATCAAAACATGACGTCCGGGGGACATATTTGCGATATAAATACATCCATCGTTGTCAGTATGCAGCAGGGTAATAATTTCGCTTAGGTCCATTAATTGGCAAAGCACACGAAAAATACCCCCAAGCAAAAATTCCAAGTGTACATCATACAGTTAGCTTTGTTCATTCTTTCTACTCCTTTTGTTTCTCTCATATATTGTGAACACAGCCAATTGTACCTCATATGGAGTTCATGTGAAATGTACATGAACGGCTTGGCTAGAGTACCCTGTAACGGGCAGTTGGCGAATGAGCTCCCCGCAATACATGCAACATCAATACAGCCAACTGACCCAATAGAGGGTTGTCCGGTGCCCAAACAGAAAGAAATTTACATAAAATTTCACATAAAATTTACATACAAATTTTTACATGAAATTCATGTGAAGTTTATGAAATAAATCTTATGTGAGTCCAATTTCGCATGGAGGTCACGAAGAAAAAAATCATGTAAAATTTATGTGAGGAAAATTTATGAGAAATTCATATGAAATATTTTTCACATAAATCTTACGTGAAATTTATATGAATTTCACATGATGCTCATTTTATATGAATTTCATGCGAGGCACAATTGGCTGTGTATATATTGTGATTTTGTGGAAAAAGTTAAAATGATAGGGTTCGTCACATACTGTTATTAGGGTCCCTGTAAAGTGCGAAACGAAACAAAAACGAAACGAAACGAAACAAATCGAAACGAAACGAAACAGATATAAACGAAACGAAACAAAACGAAACGTTTGGATCTGTTTCGTTACGTTTCGATTTGTTTCGTTTCGATTTGTTTCGTTTCGTCTCGTTTCGTTTTTATTTCGTTTCGCACTTTACAGGGACCCCTGTTATAATACCGTATATTTATCATCTTGTTATGCATGCGTGTTTTGCTGCATAAGTCGAATATCTTATACTTTTTACACAAGAAAATTCTATTTATCCTGAAAAAAATCTATTTTATCATTGAAACAGTCAATTAGGAGACTACACCGTTGTGGTCGGAACTACCCGCCTCAGTGAGAGTGAACACAGACATAAATTGAAACAAAGAATACCAGTAAGTGATAGAAATAGACATTTTTCATCGTGACGAACTTCGCACTTCGCACTTCGAACATTGAAGAATCAGTGTCGTAGCTGCCGTTCACGTTTAAGCTGATAAGCGGAGTCATCTACATTTTGATTCGTATACTCAATGGAATTGGTATATTGGACTTCCTGTACAACTTGGGGCCTTTTTCGGCAACCCACTTATGAAATTAAAGTGCGAAGTTCGAAGTTCGAAGTGCGAAGTTCGTCACGGTGAAAAAGTCTATTAATAACTCACTTTGTAAACAGAAGTTGGAGGTATCACAGAAAACTAATTGCAATTCCTTTGCTTTAGTAGTCACTTTCATATCTTTATCTATTTATATACACATTCTATCATTCTTTGTTACTGCAAACACATTATGTTTTGTACCCAAATTTAACAAATTGGAAAAATCTTTCTCTTATGTGATACACCCCAGCGAATGTTAAAATTCTTTAAGGTATCGGGTACAATCGTTATTCTATTGTTAATACCTGAATAAAATAAATTATTTCTACCAATCGAAAAAGATGATTAATCTTGCCATACCATTACCAATAAATCTACTATAAATCAGAAACGAACTTACGTCTTTTTTTTTCAGCACGCTAACTACAACAAAGGACAAGGTACATATCCCAATGACATTGCATTGCTAGAACTGGACTCCCCTGTTACATCAACTGTAGCAAAAACCATCACAATTGCAAATGAAGGTTCAAAATTTGAAGAACAAAACTGTGTTATCAGTGGATGGGGACGACTTAGTGGAGGAGGAAGTAAGGCTTTATATACATATATACATGTTTATCTTTATGTTAATTCAAACTGTTGTTCATTAGGTTATTAATTAGGTATATGCTACATCCCTATATAAAACCATGGAAATGTTATGTCGTATCTAGAGTTACTAAAGGAAGACAATTATATCAGAATAATTTCGACATCAAACTTATTCGTCACCGGTATATGACAAATGCAAACAAATACGGTAAATGAACGATAGGCCACTCGCCAAAATTCATACTGGCTGACAAAATGACGAAAAATGTCCGAGGTAGGCAATTTTCGTGCACTTTTTCATTGTTACGTCACAATGGAATTGCGTTTTTAGCAGTGACGTCATGATGTAAAACAACGCCATAAGATGTTGACTCGGACGCTTTGTGCTTTCTAAAAAGATCGGAAAATGGTATATTGGAAAGAACATCAAATTCTTTATCAACGCACAAAGGATTTTTTTTCCGTGTTTCATTGCTTTGATTTTTATCTGTTCGCAAGGAGTCTATGAAAATTCTTTTCAACATAAAAAAGGAAGTTTGATTAGAGGACACATTTCTTTAATTTTTTCGTCTTTCCTTATTTTTTTCAAACTCCTTTTGCTTTTATTTAAAGTGTACGAACTGATCGGTCAACAAATATTGTCGCAAAGGGTTCTGATTGGCTGACACATTTTCTAAATTTCATCTGCAACCGCTATACAATATTTCACGAAACCTTACAAGAAGCAAAAACTCAAGGTGCTCTACATAGTTCGTGTTCTTCTTGTCGAATGGTAAACAAATATGGCGCCAAGGGTTCTGATCCGTGGACGCAATTTCGACATCTACTCTGTAATCGCTGCACAGAATTTCATAAAACCTTACAGGAATCATGTACATAAGGTCATATACCATGTTTATGTTTTTCAAGCTGATCTGTCAACAAATATGGCCGCCGAGGCTTCTGATTAGATGGCACATTTTCGACATCTCCTCTGCAACCACTACTTAGGATTTCACGAAGCCTTACAAAAAGCAGGAATCTGAGGCCCGCTTTTTCGTACCAATCCATCAAATTTGGCCCCAATGCATTGTTTGTGCGGCGCATTTTCGTCATTTTCACTGTTACCTCTGCTCATAATTTAAAAAAAAAACTTTACATCAAGCAAGTACTTTAAGTTCTCTACCAGGTTTGCGTTTTTTTCAGGTCCAGTGATCAGTAAACAAGGTTCTAATAGACTCTGATTGGCTGATGCATTTTTTCACTTCTCTACTGTAACTGAAGCATAGAATTTCACGAAACCTTATAGGTAGCCAGTGCTCAAGATCCTCTATAAATTTGCCGCTTTCAGCCCTTCGTCCGCAATTGATGTGGCCCCCTTGGAACCCTTGTTTTTATCACGGTATATGATTAGGAGGTCTAAGAATTTGTATGAAAATGGAAAGCTCAAAATATGATAACAACTGTGTTTCGTATAAAAAAGCGGCTTTTATACTTTAAGCAAAATATCTTTGCAACAACCATACATCAACTGGACCGACCAATCTGGGGATAAATTACAGAGGAACCTTAAACAACAAGAAAAAAAGAACAGTAGTGAATCAGAATAATATAAGCTATATCAGTATGTTTGATAAATCAAAAACAAAATTTGGGTCCTAAGAAAGATTTTTTAAAAGTTGTTTGACGTCGAACGTCCTAATTCCTTTGGAAAATATCTTGCAATATAATTGGTCGAGAAGTACCATGTTGTTGTGTTATGCTACTGACAGGATATTTCACAGTATTTTAATTAGCACTAGATAGACGCTATGTGATGTAATACACAGCGTTAGTGAAACAGGCTCATTTGGTTGGAAGTTTATTTTTTAAGTGATATTGTGCACTGCATTTTTTAAATCAGCTCATTAATTTACTAAAGTATACCTAGGCATGGATAAGTTTCCCTGCTGAGGTCTTAAAAGAGTTGTATTTCAGTCAAAATTATCAACACGAAAACGAAAGTACTAGTTCTGTTCAATTCGACAATAACACTTTTCATGCGATATGAACTTCCACTATATCTGTGCACTCACCCTATGGAATCATATACATATAATGAATATCTCATGTTTTGACTTTTATAAAACTGAAATGAAAAGAATAATCTTAAAAGAAATGAATGAGCGCGTTATTTTATATCTGTTGTCTTGCTTAAATCTTGATCCCTTAGGGCGAGTGCTCCTACAAGGGAAAGGTTCATGCCGAATGAAATGTCTTCAGGTCAAATTGACTAGATTAAAACTATCGGAATGCCTCGACCTCTACCGTGTAAAAGCTGACAGACATTTGTGTTTAGAAATGGGGCTTCAATAAAAAGAGAGGGATAAAAAAATTATTTGACCTTAACAGGTAAAATTATTCATGCCTAGGTTATGCTTGGGGCATTAGGGCGTCGTTTTGAATAAATTATGTGTTAATATTTTTTTTTTATATTTTCGCGCACTTAAAGTTGTGCGCACGTCTTTTCGGGAACAAAATGGTCTTTAGCTGAGCCACATAATATTTTCCTACAAAAATATGTGGCTATGGAAACCTTAGCAATATTTGATAACCTGCTTCTACTGACTGCTTTACGCTTTTGAAGCCACTGAGATGCTTTAAATTTGTTAACGTAACATACGGGCTTCGTCTCGCCCAATACAATTTTTTGTCGTCCAAATATTTGTGTATCACCCCTTGTTGTAAAAATATCTATAACTAGTGATGTAATATCTTTTTGCGGTCATTTTTCATAAGCGTAAATAACAAAAGATACAGTGATTCAATATTGTCACTTACTATTTCCAATTTCATTTATACATCTAATGTCTGATTCGTTGGGGTCAGTTTTGAAAACTTTCCCCCAATTTAGTTGGAGGGCCAACGATCAATCTTTATCGTAACAAGAATATAAAATTTTATTCCAAAGGTGTACCAGACGATTTGCAGGCGGTTAACATGACGGTTTTATCTAACAGCGAATGTTCAAGTGCTTGGAGAAGTAACATTCTCGATTCTCAGGTGTGCGTGCATTTGAGATTCGGATATTCTGCCTGTAATGTAAGTATGTAAGCAATACTCTATCAAACACAAAAAAAAACAGTAAACACAAGGATGGTTTCAATAGGTCACAATCTTGATAACAATATTGTAATTTGAAAAAAAATGCAAAAATTTGTTTGAATAAAATATAACTTCTTATTGTATATTCCAAAAGAAAAGAAAAATAATAATATAAAAGAAAGATAATCCGGAAATAAATCCTATTGATTCGTGCTTGCTTGTTTCTAGACACTTTTGTGATATCTAAATCCAGGGTGACAGTGGTGGACCGTTAGTATGTGGCAATGCACTTGTCGGTGCTACTTCGTGGGGATCTAGTACGTGCAGTGGTACCTACCCAAGCGTCTACACCCGAGTTTCTTCCTTCAGGGATTGGATGCGTCAGCAAGCTGGAATCTAAAGTGGAATAGATTATGAATAATTCCGATTAAACCAATATTGCAAACAGCATAAATTTTGTTTTACTTTTTAATTAATAAGTGCATCACATGATAAATCCTTGGAATTTCATTTGTTAAGCACGCGAGGGTCTTCAGACAATAGCGTTCACTATTTCGCTGAAACCTGAAGAATTTTTTATACCTGAATTTGATATTATCGATATGTCCTAGTATTTCTTCCAGGTATGGCATAAAGCCTACAGCTACTCAAAACATAGTATTTCGACTAAATTGATTTAAAAGTCTCCAGAATGACTTCCCGTAACTTGTTTGTGTGATGTCATCTTACAGTGAGTAGGTTGTTTTACACCACAATTGTACGTTCTTCGAGACCTCTGGGTAATTGGAGAAGTGAGAGGGTTGTGCGCACGTAATCCAGGATAACCACATCATTTACTACTTTCGTGACAAATGGCCGTTCAAAGTCGGCACCGGTTGCCCATTGGTCTCGTCGGTTTATGTGTAGTCTTTTGTGTTTGATGTTTACATGTCGTGTGTCTCTTTTCCGTCTCGTGCTGTACTCGTCTTCTGTGTTTTTGCATCGGGGTGTTTTGGTGTTTTGCTGTTGATGCTGCAGTGGGGTCTTGTTGGAGATCTCCTCCCTTCTTTAATACAATGCAATATAATAAACAACGAACATCATACAAAACAACTTGAACAAAACAAACGAGGAGACGATAGACATACCAACCCAATCATCACTCTTACTACATTTAATTTCATATTTCTATAGTAGCTAAACTGTCTGATGCATAATGAATTGGTTTGACATTTTCTTCGGGAAGGTATTAAGTTGGAACACTTCGGAATCCGTATTGTTTCCAAAGTCGAAGTTCGATGCATATTTTATTTGCCGTTTTTTTGTGCTGTCCGTTATGTTTCATGTTTATATAATAATATGAGTGTTCCAACTCTTAACTTCTTGACGAAAAATTTAATTTACCAGACACGTGAAAGTTAATCCTGATCTGTTGTACTGAATAAAATGTCTCTCAATAGTTTGCTTGATTTGAATTTTAGTTCGTCTTGACCGAAGTGGTCCTACTCGTCTAAATCAATAAATTTGCACTAAAGAAAGTGCCAATATTTAAATAAATGTTCAATAGTACCAATTTTATTGTACGAAAGATCGATTGATTATAAAAAAAATCCACCTCATCTGTTTACAGATTTGATGTAGAAAATGGAAAATATCACTAGAAAATATAGCGTACACAAATCACAGTGTACATGTAACACATAAGCAGATTGCAACAATAAAAAAATCAAAAAAGATATTGAATACAATTATTGAATGAAATTCAAACGCAAAATCAGAAATCGGATTCCAAAAATCACAATCGAAGGCTTATAAATTCTTGAAGATATATAAAACAAAACTTTTTCATGCCAAAAGAAAATCACAGTGTACATGTAACACATTTGCAGATTGCAACAATAAAAAAATCAAAAAGGATATTGAATACAATTATTGAATGAAATTCAAACACAAAATCAGTGATCGGATTCCAAATATCACAATCGAAGGCTTATTAATTCTTGAAGATATATTAAACAAAACTTTTTCATGCCAAAAGAAAATCGGACAAACAGACAGAGAAAATGACAAAGCTTCATAGAAACGTGAAGGACTACTTTATCTAATGAACAATCTCCTGAGACCAATGCAAGTATGGAATGCCCTGTAGGTGACATTGTTAAGTCAAACGTTACATCGTCTGGCAAAGGTTGATTTTAACAACCTTCTACGAAACTCTAGGGCATATACTGGATTCAGCATGTCCGACCGTCTGTCTGTAGACGAAAGCTTGTCATCGCAATGAATCTTAGGTAGAGCATCCCTCAGGTCTCAGATGTTCATATTTCCAAAACAAAATCCAACTTTTATAATATTCTTATTTCCATATATCCAAAGGTTATGATAGACTTTAACTCATTTGTGTCACACTTATGCCCTTTGCCGTGTGGAGCTCGTAAAAAAGTTCCCGCGAGGGGTTTGACAGTAAGTGTTTTGAATATACTTCCCTGACATTGTCGCCATAGCGCTTTCTATATTGACATAACGTCAGATAGTGCATGAATTATAATTATATATTTTCATTTCCATGCTTCATAAACATCGACGGCGGGTGCGACTAGCCAACAGGGGATGCTTACTCCTCCCGGGCTCCTGACCCCACCTCTGGCTTCCTGGGGATCCGTCGATGTTTAATTTGGTGCTCTATTGTGAGTGCTGTTGAGACTATCGTCAGGATTTTCTTTAACTCATTTGTGTCACACTTATGCCCTTTGCCGTGTGGAGCTCGTAAAAAAGTTCCCGCGAGGGGTTTGACAGTAAGTGTTTTGAATATACTTCCCTGACATTGTCGCCATAGCGCTTTCTTTATAGACATAACGTCAGATAGCGCATGAATTATATATATTTTCATTTCCATGCTTCATAAACATCGACGGCGGGTGCGGCTAGCCAACAGGGGATGCTTACTCCTCCCGGGTACCTGATCCCACCTCTGGCTTTCTGGGGTTCCGTCGATGTTTAATTTGGTGCTCTATTGTGAGTGCTGTTGAGATTATCGTCAGGATCTTCTTTAACTCATTTGTGTCACACTTATGCCCTTTGCCGTGTGGAGCTCGTAAAAAAGTTCCCCGCGAGGGGTTTGACAGTAAGTGTTTTGAATATACTTCCCTGACATTGTCGCTATAGCGCTTTCTATATAGACATAAAAAATGAACTCGTGCGATGAAGGGGATTGGGGTTGTGTTTTGTGAATTGCGAGCTGTTATTTGGAGAGATGCAAGATCTTATGAGCTGTGAATCTTGTATATATATTTTAAAGATAAAACAACCCAAAATTAATGAAAAAAGAAATTAGATACTTTTTTTCCTAAAGGACTAGGTGCGCTAACCCCTTTTATCGGCCCTATAATGCTTTTATATGTATATATATGCTTTTGATAAACGAACATTAATTATCACTTTTTGCAATGTTGAATGTTTGAGAAAATACCGCGTCATATTTTCGAGCCCTCGTAACGTCACGCGCGTAATGTATGACGTCATGTTCTGACGTCATTTGCCCTGAATGACAAATATGGATAATGACCATAATGACGCAAAATAAAGAAAAATCATCGCGCTTTACGCACAAATCTTCAAAATTCATTTATTATCCAGGCCTCGCCCACGATATCTTTTATGCAAATTTAAAGGCCGATCAGAAATCCATCGACTGGTACAAAAATTATCATGGTCAAGGCCTGGATCGATACTTAATTACATAAATTTCTATCGAAATTTCGCTCATTTATTGATATTTTCAGAGATTTCAACGTTTTAGACGTTTTTAGCGACGTATTATTCAATATAGGACTGTGAAATCACAATAAGCTTTCCTGATATGGATTCACAGTACATTTGACATTTTAAAAACTAGAATATTTTGGATATATGAACAACTTATGGCAGGTTACCGCACCTACTTCTTTTATATTGCAGTTTTCTATTTTTTCTCACTTTTATGTACGGACACCTGAATCGAACTCATATAATTTCTAAACGTGAACAATAAGGCTTGAAAGTGATAAATCTGGTATTTAGAAAGTTAAATCAATATCATGTGAAATATTTGATGCAAAAACGTGTTTCTAAAACAGAAATAGAAGGAAATCTTAAAGCAAGGAAAATTTTGCATTTCGCCAGCTTTTACAGAAGAGTGTTACCTCAAAGAACACTGTATTTCAAACAGACAGATGAACATATTTCCTTGAAACATGGAAGATGACAATGCTATATATCGATGTATATATTATCATTGTGAATTTGATTCAGAGGTGAAAAAGGTGAGCATCTTAAGGTCACATGGCTGTATAAGTCAATCAAATTTGTAACACACCTCAGGTCAGGGAAAATGACGTCAGAGCTACCACGTGTTTACCATGAAATGCTGACGATGACAAGCATTATAAACTTGAATTTGATATCATTATAATCTTTGAGTGTAGACGAAGATATTTAAGAAAATAATATACATGTAACATTATTCTATATATCAAATTCGATACGATTCTGACCATGGGGGTGGCTATCAGGTAGTCATGCAAGCATGTACACAAAGAGAGGGTTATGTACATTATGAATAATTGTTTTTCGATTTTGTATACTTTTTTTGTTGTTGAAATAAAGAGTTAAGATCAGACGTCATTACTATATTGGTGAAAGGGTCCAATTTTTTTTTATAAAAAAGAAATGTCACTTATAATTTGTTTAAAAACTGCATAAAATCTTATACAGCTGTCACACCTTTAAGAGCGCATTGGTATATATGTGTAAATTTGTACAGAACCCACGCTTGTGATGTAAATATATAAAAAAAAAAATCGACTCAATTATAAAACTTTGATTTTGCCTGATCAATTTCAATCATAATTCACGTGTTACACACGACAAAGACTACGTGAAATTAAAAGTGAAGGGGGAAATGCGCTCTTCAACCCCCTTCCCTCCATTTTCAGTCCTCTAATTGATATGGAAATCAGAAACGTGTTTCTAAAAAGGAATATAGAAGGAAATTCTAAACCAAGGAAAACTTTGCATTTCGCCAGCTTTTTCTTGAAACTAAGAAGATGACAAAGGAAAATGTATATAATATTATTGTGATTTCGATTCAGATGTGAAAAGGTGAGCATCATAAGGTCACATATGGCTGCATAAGCCAATCAAATTTGTAACACACCTCAGTACGGGAAAAATGACGTCAGAAAACTGCATAAAATATTATACAGCTGTCACACCTAACTTATACAACCCTCTTGCATACATGCATACACCACATACACAAGTGGATGGTGGGCATTAAATGGAGTAGTGCTCCGTCCCTTAAATAATAGAAGGGGCTATGAGGCACCCCAAAGGGGAACGGCTTGGCGTAAATAAACCCATTGGTAAACGGGTTCCCCGCAAAGTAAGATCAATACAGCCAACTGACCTAATAGAGGTCTGCCGTGTGCCCAAACGGAAGGAAGTAAAAGATGTATGAAGTTGGTCAAGCTCCGATTAAAAGTGTGCCCTCTAGTCTGTATACAAGGATTCTGACTAATACCACTCTTTGAATTTGACCTTAGATCTATGACCTTAAAAATCAATAGGGTCCTTTCTCTTGACATAAGCAATAAGTGCATGAAGTCTGGTTAAGATCCATTTAAAACTGCGCCCTCTAGGCTGTATACAAAGGTGTGACGCACTTACGCACACATTCACTTACACACGAATGACGGCGTTACTATATCCCCTGCAACTATGTTGCCAAGGGGGAAAATAAGGGTTATGTGTTTTGGTACAAATGTAATAACGTGCAACAATATGTTCGCCCATTCCATAAAGGCTTGTCCGGGATTGTGAACAATGTGTTCACCTCCGATACGCGTCGTCCAACTTCAATATCATCTTTGTATCAGAACCATAATCTTCAGGCAAAGAAAGAAGAACGGCGAATGGGAAATATTTCAAACGCTCTAATTTCACTATTGAATAAAACCATTTACCCTCTTTTTCCGTTCATCAAAAGGACAAATTAAATATCGAAGAAGTTCCAATCTCTCAAAGTCGAGAAGGTAAGGCCAAATCATCAGAATTTCCGTTCTAACAGTTGTAACCCTGTAATAAACAATATTCCGAAGTTAGACCAGGTGCCTGGGGAGATACAGCGTCTCCGGTTTGCATGCAACAACTCCATGAAAACTTGTAAAATCCGGTGATTGTCTCGATATACATGTTGATGTACTTATCGAGTCAAACATCGATCGCTGAAATCATTGCATCACATTTTGAAAAACATAAAACTAACTTCGATATACCGGACCTTAATTGGTCAGTGTAATTCTGTAGATCTGAATTGTTCGTTTGTTATAAGTGAAATGAATTTTCAGCTTCTACATAACTAACTTCCCTTTTATGAGTAGCAACATTCCGTCTTCTCCTGCTTATGGCGTTTTATTTCTCAGCTTATATGGAGATGTCATTGTTTGAGCCAGACGGTTTGCAAGTAAGCTAATTCTTCAGGGTTATATCAAACAACGGCTGAAATTGAGGAAGTTTTTCGATCGCTACGGAGATATAATAAAAGCATATCAGATCCCCATTTCCAGAATGATCAGTGACATTCTACATTGTGATTGAATGCCTGTAGTCATCATCAAATAAGACATACTTACCTGATCTGTACATCAAAATATACATCGAGACAATTACCGGATTTGACAGGTTTCTATGGAGCTGTTGCGACAGGTGTTGCATGTAATCAGGGGACGCTGACTCTCCCCGGGCAACTGGTCTCACTTCGGAGTGTTGTTCATTCCGGGATTCGCGGCCGTTCCGATGAAAATTCTCACAATTTGCCCTTTCCTTCTCGACTCTGAGACTGAATATCTATTAGGTACTATTAGGATGTTTATTTTGGCGGCTTATGAATAGCACTTTGGCAGAAAGCATCACTGATGAGAATGAAATATTTGAAACACGTGTCCGGTGCATGAAAATTGGTTTGAAATTTTCCTCGGGAAGGAATAGTGTTGGAACACTTCCGTATTATTAATATAAAACACTTATTTCTTGTTGCAATGTGAAGCAGT
This sequence comes from Pinctada fucata, assembly GCA_028142955.1. Classification (NCBI taxonomy): domain Eukaryota; kingdom Metazoa; phylum Mollusca; class Bivalvia; order Pterioida; family Pteriidae; genus Pinctada; species Pinctada fucata. The sequence goes on along the minus strand of AP027112.1, from coordinate 21,383,517 downwards.
TAAAATCGTTCCCCGTGACTTGATGTTTGTCAAGTGTATTAATTACTTCTGTCCAGCTCTGTCACCTAAAATTGTTTGGCCCATTATCAATTTGACATCATAAATATTTTTTTTTGATATTCCAGAAACTTGCCTTTTCATCTAAAAATATCATCAAATTAAAGGGGGTTAACATCTTAGTACCATCCCTCCAATACTATTTTCAAGATAGATTTTATTTGGATATGATACTGAATCGACCCTACAGGAAATTTGGAGCCGCACTTTCTCTGTAAAGTAAAGGCAGAAATTTAAATTCTAAAAATAAAACCAGAGGGCGCTAGTAAAATGAATTTGGGCGGCTTTTGAAAAGCACTTGGGCTGGAAGCATCACTGATGAGAATTTAATATTCAAAGCACGTGTCTGGTGAATACATATCCCAATTTATGCATATCTAGGTCATTGTCCTGTCAAATAGTTCCTATTATTTTCTTTATTTTCAACAATTTGTAAATATTTGAAAATAATCATAATCTTGATCTTGAATTGTCTCCCCGTCAGTTTACTAGATAGATGAAATAGAATTCTGAATATAGTTTAAAGTGTGATAGACATCTACATGCGTGGAAGAATACGTGTGAAATGGGTCCTCATATAAATAAAATTCGAATAATTCCGGTCCAGAACCAGGTGCATGACTTTGAAAAAAAATATTTTAAAAGTTTTGTACTTTGAATCTTTACGGCATTTTTTCTGTGTGATTCAAATAAAATTTCTAATCATTTAAAAGTAGTGTCAATGTGTTTGAGCTGGTGCGATTTGAGAATTTTTCTCTTATTTTTGGTAAGAGAGTACTTGAAAAATAACTTGGATTTGGATCCTGGTGCATGAAAATTGGTTTAAAATTTTCTTCGGGAAGGAATTGGAACACTCCCGTATAAAGGATGTCAAAACCTTGCTATTTGAAGAACACAAATTCTGCAGCGCCTTACAATGTTAAATGTTCTCAAATTCAATATTATTATTTATGAACAGACAAATTTGCAGCATGGACCACACATGCACGTTTCGGATACTTAACCCTCGTCAATGATCCTCAATCTAAACAATGAAATCTGACCAAAGAGACTGAAAGTTATTACGCCCTAAAGGTACCCAAAGGCGTAGTAGTATACGTGGGATATAATTCTACAGGACCAACGTTTTAGAAATTTCAAGAACTTTAAGAGCAGAAATTTTCGAATGCGTTGATGAAACGATCAACTGAAGTTAAACAAACTTGGCTACATGTGCCATAGGTGACTCCTGGTTCACCAGCAGTGACACTTACCAAGTGTTACAAATGCTAAAGTCCCCTGTACACTTCCACCGAGCTATGACTCAAGAATAGAGTTGCGAGTCGGGACGCCAAATGTTCGATGAACAATTCACCTACAACTCTAGTACGGATTGCTACGGGTTGATACGAATTGAGTGAGGATATCTACGGATGGCAACGGATAGCTAAGGGTTGCTACGGATATTGTCCTGACATTGCTACGGATTGCTACGATACGCGTACGGATAGATACGGATTACTACGACACGCGGCGCTGTCTTCTGACTATTTTTCTTTTTCTTTTTTTTTTCTTTGTCTGTTTTGTTCTTTCCTGTGTTTAATGCACAATGTAAACAGCAAATAAAGAACAAGGATACGTATGTAGACGAGAGAACTATCCGACCGCAGAATATATTCGATAACCTAAGACAATCATGTAAGACAAGTATGATTGTTTCTGAATTTTTAAATCCACATTCAACGTTATCGATAAATATGTCTAAAGAACATATAGATGTAATATACCCCCTCTCTCTCACACGCTACCCATGACACACGTTTAGTTTGTCGGAAGACGCTGTACGCCGTTCAAGTTTATTTTTATCTTTCATTTTTTTCTTTAATTTGCGGAGCCCCCCCCCCCCCACCGGATTATCAATATTTTTGTTTCAGTCCATCGGATTACATGATTCGGATTTTTTCGGGATGAAAAATGCGTGCCTTATCTTTTCTTTTATAAAGTCTTCCTCTCTTATGACGCATGTCAGCCGTGAAATGCCCGCACGTCTTCAATGCGGCAGTCGCACGAAAAAAAAGTCTGTTATCTAAGTACTACGAACTCTTTTTAAATATTTCGTGCCGCAGTCTTACGGCTGTCTCGAACAGTTATGTGCAGCCGTACGGCGTGCAGGATCGCAGAGACTGTATGGCTGCGGCAAGGCTGATGTGAAAGGGCCTTATTTAAGTTTTCCTCAAAAAGATTAATTATTTGTCGGAAAAAATGTATGAAATAAGATGATAGCTGATGATTTTCTTCTCGATATGTACCCTTACTAATATAAAGTCCCTGTATTGTATCCATATTTCAAATAAATGACAGCATTGATAAAATTGTGTACGCACAAAAGGATCATGTAAACAGGAAAATTTAAAATTGTCTGATAGAGTTTAAAATTTCAAATTTTTGCAGACATAATGCTGCTAAAAGAAATAAAGGAAATATATTAGAAAAAGAATAAAGATAAGGCGGAAGAGATAAAAAGTAAGTGGCGATTTATTATTATTATTATTTTTTTTTTTTTTTTTTTTTTTTTTTGTCAATAAATAGAAATCCAGAGACGAATCGCCTTTAATACATGTTTCTTTGACGCAATGACAGTACAGAGTGCAATTGCTGGTAAAGTTCTATTTTCCATGTTTCGGTGTATTTTACATGCTTTTGTTGTGTCTCTGATTTATTAAATTAATCTTCTCAATTGATGTAATTTAAAGGCAAATATGAGTAATCAAACATTACATCCCTTTCCTGCAGCGTTATTTATCTGTTTTATTCATGGCGGGAAGACAAACGTCATTTTTGCTGCGTGAGGTCAAAGATTCTCGCAGTGACGTAGTGTTATTTGAACAAGGTTGTTTTAAAGCAAAAAGATAACATAAAATGTTTATACTTATGAAAATAACAAATATATCCTCAAACAACTCCATTTAACCATGCTATTAAATTTGAAGCAATGAACAGAAAAAAACAAATGTCGTAAATCTTTCTTTTTACTACATTAGGAGTTATCTCCCGTCGTCTAAAACGTTTTATGTTCAGCTCGCCAGGAGAAAGCATCCTTAATAATACTAATGATAAATATGTGATCAAGAGCAAAAACACCAAAGGATAAAGTTTGGAGTACATTTAATGCAAGCTATTGCAGTTATCTGGTCATATGGAAATGACAAAATAATTGTTCACACAAACCTATAGATCATGCAACACTCAAATCGAATAATGTTCAGACTTTGGGAAACATCTACAAATATATTTATCTGGGCCAGATATTGTATTTACTACAATTGTATAATAGTATTTTCCGCGTGACCATTATCTGTTTGACATTTATATAATATGAGCATAACTGCATACGGAGATTCCAGATAAAATCATAAGCACCGTAAAGCACGTACTTTATCGAGTTAATTGATTCTAAAACACCTAGTGAAACATAATTTAAATACACCTAATATCATTAATTTCTAGAAATAGAACCTGGATTTTGGTTTTAAAAGCAAAAAAAACAAACAAGACCTATGTTTAAAAATGGATTCTTGCTACAAGTAGCACGAGTCGATAAGTTCTGTAATGTTAGACTGAACTTTTTTTTCAAATTCCGATCCCAAAATACAAAATGCGGCGAAACTCGTACTTCAGTTGAAGTGCAATTACACCCCCTTAGTAATAATATTACCATACCTGAACTTTTTCATTTCAGATATTCTGCGATAACAACATCCCCTGAATAATTTCCTAGCCACACCTGACCTGTCTCGTCATCTACACATATACCCAAGGGGTCCAACAACCTTGTCTGTTCCTGTGTCATTATAAGTTGAATCAATCCACCCTCTCTGTTAATGTAATGAACACAATGGTTATTATTGTCGCTAACCAGGAGGTTGTGGTGTTTATCTACACATATACAACGTGGAGAAAACAATGCACCTATTTTTGCCTCCTTTCCATTATACATCCATTTGACGTCATAAATTTGATCAAAACATACAACGTTTCTACCTTTATTTACAACACATAAATCCTGACTGTTTTGAACAACACGGTAAGGGTCAGTGACAGTTCTTCTGCCTTGACTGTCCCTACCACTTATTTCATGAAGCCTGTCTTGCCCATCATCAGAAAACACAGCAATATGTTTGCCATTATCCTGACCCCTCATACACACAACGATTTCCTCCTTGTCAGTCAAACATATTCCATCAGGTTCATAGGGGGCTGTGTTGATCAGCGTAGTCGACCAACCTCTAACTGTCAAATGCCTCACTTTCATATCTCCACAAGTGACTACTAAGTCCCCTGAACTTGCTACAGCCATATCATTGATATCAACATCTACATTCATGGACCTGACTAATTTTCCGCTATTTTCATAAAGAAACATCTTTTCAACACTAGAATCAACAATCCAGGCCGACCTGTTCCCTGCATATTCTATGGAAGAATCTAAAAAGTTACAATGGAAACTTATAACCCGTCTTACACTGATCTTAGATTTATCGAATGCTTCAGACTTGTCGACATTCCTCAAAACGATTTTCCCAACATCCCGTTTTATTGATTCAATGAGGTCATTATTTTGGATGAAAATTGGGACTTTATTCATAGGCAGTGTTGAGTCAGGTATGAGGGAAACTGGATCAGGTTGGGCATATTTTATCAAATCCAATTTCCCTACACTTATCTTAGATTGCACCTCTTGAATAAGCTCATCTATCCTTTCTATGGCGGAATTGATTTTACTTTCAATATTTTTAAACTCATCGTTCAAGTGATTAAGTTCTTTCAAAAGAAGGTCGCATGACACATCAACTGTCTGTTTTAGTCTCAACCTGAACGTATTTATTTGAAGTTTTACTCTATCTATTTCATCGTTATTGTGTTCCAAATTTGTCGCGGTATTTTCTCTCATCACATCCAAACTTGGCTTAACGTTTTTCTCCAGATATTTTGTGTATTTGTTCAGTCTTTCCTCCGCGGAGAGATACGTTTCCACTAAGGAAGGAAACTCGTTACATTGGTGTCTATCAGCATGTGCAAGTTTGCATAAATCACAGCAAGGAATATCACATTTGCTACAGTATGTTGATAACATTTGTGTCGGATGAGCTCGGCAAATCTCGGCAATCTTCGCTGGACCCAATGTTCGAATTACTTCGTATGTTCGCTTGAAAACAACATGGTTTTTAAACTGAGTTGTTGTCTGATGGACATTTTGACATTCGTTACACAAAGAATCACCACAGTTCAAACAACACCATTCCAGATTTAAAGTCCCCAAGCATGCCCCGCACCTAACTATGGTCTGACTACTGAGTGTCTTTGTTCCAATGTTCTCCATACTTAGAATTATCTTCTGCTTTTATCTGTAAGTAATACGTTACATGTATCAAGAGTGCTTGAAATAACGAAAGTAAATTTACAAAGCCAACAATTTGAACAAATGGACATGCAAAAAACACAGAACTACAAATTACAAAATAAATGGGTAACCTCTATTGCAGAGACAAAAGTAATAGTACTTCATTTAAAGAGCAAATGGTGTTTTTTTTTCCCTAAATTTGTGTTTGAATTTAACTAAAGTAAAAAAAATGCCTTAAGCATTTTTATTTCTGATTGATGAACGGGTATTCGAAGTTTTGAATGATAAAGAAATGCAGTTTCTTGAATATTTTGTAAGATTGTTTCATACAGACAAACAATTTCGAAGTGTAAACTCCAACTTTCAGATTCCTATTTTGTTTTTCATTCATGAAATTCTTCTTGATACTTCAGGAGTTTTAAATTGATAATCATTACTTATGTTGATGAAGTCTTTTAAACGTTGGGCCAATTTACTGCCGACATATAGAACAATTATCAACATTGACCTTAATCAATATCGTCGATCAATGAAAATAACAACGTTGTCTCAACATTGATAATTAAAAAGACATTTTCTCCATAATTCAAAGATTTCCAATCTCGTTGCATCTTCTATTTAAGAAATAACGACTAGCTCGCTAGTTGTTATTTCTATCCTTATACTGCTTGCAGAGGATAATGGGCGGAGCTTAGCGCCCTGGAAGTATGTTGGAGATTTTTCACCAGGCTAGTTCTATAGCAAGTGAATGGGCGGAGCTTAGCGTACTGGAAGTTTGTTTGAGATAATACACCAGGCTAGTTCTATAGTAAATTATAGGGAGAAAATCTCAAGTCAGATTTGAATACACCGTATTTAAGAAGAGATAATTACAAATTTCGAACAAAATGTATCAGAAAAATCGGAACGTGTATGCATAGCAAATGTGAAAGACATCAGATCCCCCTTTCCAGAATGATCAGTGATATTCTGGATTGCGATTGAATGGCTGTCATCATCACCAAACAAGAAATATTTACCTGATATGTACATCAATATGTACACTTAGACAATCAGCGAATTTGACAAATTTTCATTGATCTGTTGCGATGGGTGTTGCATGCAATCAGGAGACGCTGACTCTCCCCGGGCACCTGGTCTCACTTCGGAACGTTATTTATTCCGATGTTTGCAACCGTTCAAATGGAAGATATAATGATTCTGCCCTGCCTTTTCGACTTTGAGACTGAATAGCTGATAGGTACTTCTTTGGTGTTTATTTTAAGGTAGATTGTACCTCTTGTCCATAAACGGAGGAAATTATGCATGGATACCCATGTTTTATTTTCATATTATTGCACATTGGGCAAAACAAATACATGTTGAAAATATATTTATGGTTTAAAACTGTTTCTACAATGTAAAACTTGGGAAATTTCATGTAATGTTAAAGTTGGGGTCATTCGCATTTATAGACGATAAAGATATTCCAACAATCTAGGGTCTACTTGATAATTTTTCATAAATGACTCAAAGATAATAAGCACAAAAATTCCAAGAAAAAAAATATCATAGGGAGAATATACGCTCTCACGACCAGAGCTACGAGCTACCTTTAACGTAATAGACCAACATTTTACATCAATATAGGTCGACAGTTTTGAACATCATCCGTTGTGCCAAACGGTGGAATGAGAACTGAGTGCGCTAAGCTTAAACTTTAAGCAAAAGTACTCACATGATACAGTTTTCAAGTTTCCGGATATGGCGTCGCATTAAAACTTTACCAAAACCCAAGCATAAGATTCAAAATGTCGGCATAGTTTAAAAACAGAGCAGATAAAGATTCATTACGTGTACGTAACCAACAAATGTATTTCAAGGTCCAATGGCCATGGGGCTATGCATTTAAACTCCAAAATACATCAACATATATTTCTACATAAGGATTTTTTTTTATCTTATAGTGATTGTATCTTTTTAAACTGCAATTCATGTACGTGTACAATTGTATCTCTGTTCAAGGTTCATAATATATGGTGTTTTAGATTTTTAGTGGAATGCCTTGTCTAAGCGGTATGCCTCACTAATGTTCTTTTCGATTTAGACAAAACTGGCCATGTGGATTGCCTCACTTTTTCAACCATTCAGTATTCACCGCGTAGGATCGAAACGTATGATGTTGTTCTTCATAACGGAGAAATTTGATGTTTAATTAAAGTGATACTGCACAAAACTAATGAGACGTTGCAGTAGAGCAATGTCTAATAAGTAAGTCCATGTCGGTTATATATCTGAAAAGTCTGTAGTTTTTGCAAACACTTTAAGAGTTCGTCAGAAGGAATTATTTTCTGTCGTCGACACACTATTGAAGTGTTTGCGAAAACTATGAATTTTTCATATACCTGGACGATATGGATTGATTTATTAGGTGTTGTCCTACTGCAACCGTTGTTCAGTTTTGTAAAGTTTAATTTAGAAAATGAGAAAATACCAAAAAAACTATGAAATACATTTCGATCCCACGCGGTGATATTCAAATGAGCACAATAGCTGACGTGGTAGTGTGGTGTTTTTTTTTACTTCTATGTGAAAACGTCGTAAAATCAAGTTTAATCAATGTTCAGTTAAGGATGATAGCAACTTTTTGTTAATTCAGAACAGAAAACCTGTGACAAAAGTAAAATCTTCATATATCACCTTTTTGGTGGATGTTCATGAGTGACTCCTTGTCCATTCTGTTCTCTGATGTTCCTTGCACCCTGTGGGTGTGTTCCTCTGTGGTTAGTTATCGATTGTCTTTGTTGTGATCTCTTCGACATTCGTTGATGTACATTCTTTTACAGATATAAGAAAAATACGCTATGGAGATAAAATAAAAGCATGTCAGACCCCCCTTTCCAGAATGATCAGTGACATTCTGGATTGCGAATGGCTGTCATTATCATCAAACAAGAAATATTTACTTGATATGTACATCGACCAAATTTGCTGACTCTCGCAGGGCACCTGGTCTCACTTCGGAATGTTATACATTTCGAGGTTCGCAACCGTTCGAATGGAAATTCTTATGATTTTGCCTTGCCTTCTCAATTTTAAGGATCCCGCACCCTAATAGAGTACTTCCGGTTTAGATTTATGCGCATTTTTATAATTTACCGACAAATACCGATTATTTCATGATCGGGAATCTTCGGGGCGAATGAGTAGATCATTGTATGAGAAGTGTAATCCATAATTTTAGCTAGAAAAGTATATAAATCATTCTTTTTGAAGAAATTGAAAATTCTTATTTCTGGTATTTATATTTGAAAATGCATTAGGGGTTGAATACCTTAAGACTGAATAACTTCTAGGTACTTCTTTGATGATGACAAATGTTTATTCAGTTATGAAGTCACGTAAAGATATGAGCTTTATTATTTTATAAGGTTTTCTGAAGCAGATGCATTGAAGCAAATTCATAATACAACAAATTTAAATATTTCAAACCTAACGAAAAAATCAAAATTCAACTGTACATGTATGTACAATTTGAATACCTATCTTTCATGAGACGATATCAATGGCAAATGGCATAAACTATGTTAACAACAAGATAACTGCGCTCCCTGTTTGTCTTAATATGTTATTTGAGAACCATATTTAGGTCAAGCTGTCGAAGATTTAACTAGGTTTGACATTGTTGAATAAGCAATATAATGAACAAGAAACTCATATTCTTGTTCATGAGCTCAAATTAAAGATTGTTATGTATATCACTTGGTGTGATGTTAAGGATACAGTGTTCCTGAAAACGTAAAATTTATTCCAAAGGGTTTAGAAAGAGGAAAAAAGGAGCTATAAAAAGTTTTATTTGAAAATATGCAGTAACGACCCTAATATTTTCGATTATTTAATAATTAAATCTCCATATACCTTACGTTTTTAAAGGTCTATAACTGCGAATGTATGCGTTAGATTCGCCTGAAAATTTGAATTTATACAAATGAAAATGTATACTTGCACATGAAAAGAAAGATTTTGCATTCCAAAATTTTGTAAAATTAATTATTTTTCAGGGACACCGTCCCTTTAAGCTACCAACCCTGTCAATCAAAAAATATTACTGTATGAAAAGATATAAAGAAATATATCTCTTAAATTAGGTACATCACAATGATTAAATAGAAATATGTCGTTACACATGATCGAATTTAAACTAGATATCGAGTTCTTGCAATCAGTTCATGGACGTCATATGCAGTAAAGGAGATAATAGATACAACAATGTACGGCATGCTCATGCACCACAATATCTTGTTGCACGGTCTACGTTGTAGACGGTAATTAACACCTTTCCAGACAGTGCAATATTTTTCATTGTGAAACAATGATTGAATTAATGATTCAACTCATCATTGAATGATCAATTGAGCCGTTAACTGTCCTTAACTGACCTGACTTGTGTTGCCACCCGTTTTGAAAATACAACACAACCAAAAAAAAAAGGGGGAGGAATGTTCGCATTAGCATTTCTAAAATGGCATTTCATAATAGGAATTAATAAAAAAAAAAAAAAAAACCGCCATTTTACAGGTTGAAATACTTTTTTCAATGTCACGGGCGGACCTAGATTTTTCCCTATAAGGTTGATTCAGCGTTAGGGAAAGGGGTCCAGCCTATGATTTTGAAAGAAAATACTTAGAAACGGGAAATCATGTTTTTTTTTACTAATTCCATAGGGAGGGGGGAGGGGGGGGGGTCCTGACTCCAGCCCGCTCTAGATCCGCTCTTTGTCAAATGTTTCAATATGCATAGGATCAACTACCAGTGAAAACTCGCAAAATTTCAATTGAATAATGTACTGACTGGTACCCTTGAATACTTTTGAAAAGAAACAAAGATATAATAGTATCATAAAAGCGGAGTATTCCCGTAGTTTAGAATATTTGTTGGAAAACTTGTGTGTGCTCACTTTTAATGATTCAGAATTGAAAGTTAGAAAAGGACACTTGCACACAATCCTTAATCGCATCTCGTAAAATCAGCTTCCTACATGTTTGTACTCTAATCACACTGTAGTTTGAAATATTCAAATATCAGTTTCCCTTTATTTTATTAATCTTAATTCCCCTAATTTAACAACAAATACTGGACCAGATTTTTTTACCGCTGTTTTCTTTGAAATATACATTTAAAAATGCTTGAAATTCTTAACTGTTTACCGACCATGAGTTGTTATCTCCTACTCGGAATGACGACTTATAATTACTCAATCAACGGTGATAATTGTTTGATGGCATTAGAATTGCCGTGCAACAAGTGGGTTATTCAACTGCTCCTCGGGCTACGCCCTCGGAGACAGTAGAATAACCCTTACTTATACAGACAGAAGCCTTGGATACTTTCCATCTACCACTACGAATAGGAATATCATCAAAAGTTATTCCTTCTTAAAATCCTCTTTCATACTCCTTGTTCCTTGGAGGTCGGTGCTACATTTGATTACGTAAACATGACGGTGCTACATTTGATTACGTAAACATTAACTACAAATGAAAGATATATGCTGATGAGATAAAGATTATCCTGACGACAATATCAATAGCACTCTCAATAGAGCACCAAATTGAGCATCGACGGACCCCTAGCAAGCCAGAGATGGGACCAGGTGCCCGGGAGAAATAAACAAGCGTTGCTTGGCTAGCCGCACCCACCGTCGATCTACAAAACATGCAGTGTCTGATGATATATAGAAAGTGCAATGGCGACCATGTCAGGGAAAAGGCATTTAAAACACTAGATGATGGAGGAGACTATTGATAAAGGTCATGCCATGATGTGTATATGTTCTATAGAATATCAATAAGATGATAACCAGACAGCATGTTGATGGCTTTGAATGGCCGACATGATGAAGGATGCATTTCCTTCATATTACAATAAATGAGTTAAAGAAGATCCTGACAATTCTCAATAGCACTAACAATAGAGCACAAAATTAAACAACGACGGACCCCTAGCAAGCTAGAGACGGGACCAGGTGCCCGGGAGGAGTAAGCATCCCCTGTTGCCTAGCCGCACCCGCCGTCGATGTTAATGAAGCATGCATGGAAATGAAAATATATAAAATTCATGCACTGTCTGACGTTATGTCTATATAGAAAGTGCTATGGCGACAATGTCTGGGCAGTTTATTCAAAACACTTAATTTCAAACCCAACTGTCCCCGGCAGTTCCAATGAATCATGAGAATTCTAATGATTTTGCCTGACTGATGGGTACTTTTTGATTCTTATACTTCCAATTTTTGTATTGAAATTCTATGATGAAATAATGACTTGGCGAATACGTATTATATTTTAGACTCATATTTCTGAGGGGATTCACAGCATGTCAAACTTTATCACTACAACACACGCACTAATTTGATAAAAACACCAAGTGAATAAACAGTCACACAATATCAAACAAAGGAGGCGATCTCCAACAACACCAGGCTGCAGCACCCACAGAAAAATCCCAAAACACCCAATGCTAAAACAGAGGGCAGACCAGCACAGGAAGAGACACAAAAGAGACAAGGAACGTCAACGCACGACACCGAAACATCAAACACAAAGAACTACACATAAACCAACGAGACCAATGGGCAACCGGTGCCGACTATGAACGGCCATCTGCCACGGAAATAGTAGTAGGTATGGTTATCCTGGATTACGTGCGCACAACCCTCCCACTTTTCCGCTTACCCAGAGGTCTCGAAGAACGTACAATAGTGGTGTAAAACAACCTCCTCACTGTAAGGGCCCGTCATCGAGTCCCGTCGTCACAGTCAGTCAGAGTGCAAGTTTTAAGATTGCGGTGGTACAATACTGTAGATTGGTCAAAAACCAAGCCAAGTGTCCGTCTGGTGACATTAGGATCGTATCCAAGGTATAAAAGGTGTTTGATGGTTCTTACGCATTTTTGATAGTAATGTTGTCTATCGTTGATCCTTCTTATCTTGCTGATTATGTCACCATTAAATGCAGGTTATGAAATACCCAAAGTAATATACTTTGTTGCCTGTATTGATCCGAATTTCAAAAGAAAATGACAATAATTTTTGTAAAATCTCCAGAAGGTCTTTACTTGTTTGTGAATGCGAAAACCGTTTCTTGATAATTTGCAAATTTCTACTATGAAAATCCAAAACATCAATACTTGCTCTAGCATACCGGATGAGCTGTGAAATGTAGATACCATATATAGGACGGTGATCTAGGAACATCGCCGTCCAGCCAGGAGAAATTTACTATGTTGAATCCAAAAGCATCTCTTTTGTCATACACACTTTTATGAATCTTTCAATTATCAATTTTGATATTTAGGTCCACAAATGGAGTTTCTGCCTTTGAAGCGTTTGCCTTGTTTAGAATCAATTCTTGTAGATAAATAATGTTTTTATACTTTTCAACAACAGGATAGTCGATAGTAAGAATATCATCCAGGTACCTAGAGGTACCAATGAAACATTTCACATCATAATTTTTTCTTTGCTTTTGAAGATTTTGGATAAATTCATACATGTATAAAAATAAATCTGCAATTAGAGTCGCACAATTAGTACCCATAGAAATCCCTACAACCTACTGAAAGAGTCTCTCCCAAATCTTACGTAAATGCTGTCCAAAAGGAAGGACAAGGCAATACACAGGTCACCACATGTCCATGATTTAAATGATTTGTAATCTGCGGCGGAGAAGAAACCCTTCGATTCGGAGGTACAAATATAAGTTTTCCCCTCTCGATCAAAACACCATTTAATGAGTTTGGACAATTGATCATTTATTTTGTCATGATGAAGCGCGGTGTATATATTAGAAAAGTCGTATGACGAAATCGTATTTGCTTCAAAATTTCTTGATGTCAATGACATCCCCTGAATTTTTAATAGACCAAAAGAAGTTTACACCATGCCTGCTCATGACAGTTTCACAGTTTTTGGCCACGTGTTCCTTTACAACCATGAGTGCTAACGTCAGATTTCTAGACAAAACTGTAGTTGAGTAGTTGCTAGAATTAGAAATGTATCGAAATTTGTAAGGAGACTTGTGAAGATTAGGTATGCAGTATATTGTAGGGAAATCCAATTTAGAAATAGGGATGTTAAAGGTCACATGTAATGGTTTTGAAAGATAAAATACCTTCATTATATTTTACTTATTCATATAAGAGAGTAATTTTCAAAAGAATTATATTTTTCCGACCGTCCATGTTCCTGTAAATCGACCTGAAAAGTCTAATCATTGAAGCGGCGCGATTGAATTATCTGCCTCTATGTGTGACGTCATGTGCATCCCCGGGCGAGTATTAGAGGCTATCTGAAGGCAGTGAGGGATATGAAACTCCCCAATCTTGTTTACAATTATAGATGAAAACAAATCGGTACCGAATACGTTTTATTTATTTATCTATTTTTATATTTTATTTATTTATCTAATTTCAGTCTCTTCTTTTTTGTTGTTCTTCAAAAACGAATTTAACGCGTTTTAAGATTTAACAGGGACGTTATATTAATTATGACTTTTACCTATCATGGTATTATGACCTTAGTAAGCCGGGTATAAGTATCAGTTCATTATAGAGGCTGTATATTCAAATCAGAGTGATCGCAAGCGTGTCATATATATAAGGTAAGACTGTAGATTGCGTAATATTTGACCCCCGCATAAGGTGTGAATAACAAATTCGACAGAACATGCTTTCTTTGGGAAAAAGACCGAAGATGTTTTTACGTTATGGCAATATTCGTCTTGATGGAATATTAGAAAATACAAAGTTACCGATGCTCATATTATGACCATAATTAAAAAATTGCATGACATTAAAATTCGAAAGACCGTTAAAATATGCTGGAAGTTATATGATGCCCACTAGTCTACACGTCATTTTGTTTCATTAACATGAAAAAAATCAATTTAGAATAATTTTCCTATGGCGAAGTAGGTTCCTGTATGATAAGCGTATCTCAGTGGGGGAACTACCATAGAAAAGAAAAATTATAAAAAGAAGGGGTTTCTTTGAAGGTTTCTTACTTAAAACATATTTATTTCAAGTACATATAGTATACGATACAAATTCAAAGAATGATATAATGTAGGATTGGAAAGGAAGCTGTAATAGCATATTCAAATTCCTCTTTTTTTTCTCTCAAGAAAAAGTTTGGTTTTTTTTCTTGAGGTTCGATCTTTTATTAGACCTTGAAAAAACAGTTCAGGTTTGACTATTGTCCATCTCATATGCGTATCCATATAAAAAACTATTCTGAACCGGTATGATCGAATGAAATATACGAAATATACGAAAGAAATAAGTTTTCTCTGCCGACTTTTACGCGATAAACATGATAAGAAGCTAATTTATTGATTTTTTTTTATTATTCTTATTTTATTTTATTTATTATTATTTTTTTTGCATAGGAATCGCCATGCAGAAGAAATATGAGGTTTAGAGCTAAGATCGATCATTATCTTCAGTGCATGAATACTCCATATTTTCTTTTCTTATTATTGCACATTTGGTAAAGCTAATACAGGTATCAAATATTCAGATTAGACTATTTGGATCTATTTTTCTCAAAATTTTCCGGGGGAGGCCACCGGACCCCCGCACCTTCCCCCCTCCGCCCGGCACTTCACGCATCAATTCAACAACCCCCCCCCCCCCCCCTTCTGGCCGGCACTTCGCGCATCGATTCAAACCACCCCCCGCAGCACACCCTCTGGATCCACAACTAAATTACACGGATTTTCAAATATTTGTTTTTACTCAATGATAATTATTCAATTTTTCAGAAGACGTAATCCCGATTGTAAAAAAAAACTCCCGATTTTACAAAATTTTTCGATAAAAAAAAATGCATAATTTTATTACAAACATTTATTTCATAGTCTGTTTGTGTCGTTACATTTTATTTTTAGCAATGAAGTTTGCATGATATCTATTAAACAAGACAAATTTGATAATATCATTAAATTCTGTACCTTTAATGTTTCTCAATTCTTACCGTTCTTCTCAATTTCGTCTGAAGTGGTTGTTAGTAAACATAATTGACAAACAAGAACTGGTCTGAAGACACTCTGTAAATTTCCTATATGTAAGGACAGGGAATATACGCCCTAGTCCCATAAATTTGCAAAATGGCCCATGGAAAATTTAATACTTTTTCAAGAAATGGTCCATCGAAATTTTAGACAACCATGAAAAATGGCTCATTCACAGAATTTCCTTTCATATCAGTGCGACAGGCGCTGTATAGACGGAGTATATGATATATAATCTATTTTCTAATAAAGCGGTAAGCTTAATAATGTCGAAGGCTTAAGACTCGATGTATCCAACTTCGTTAGTTTCAATACTAAAACTAAAATGCAGTTAATAAGTTGGCACAAAGCGGTCTAGAAATCGAAGTAAAAAAATTTCAAAATTAACCAACCCTCTGCTCATCATTACGCTTTTTTTTCGATACCTTTTATACCGTTATTCGGCAATGATCGCCAAGCCTTTGATGCGCCGACAAAGTAGGCAGTACAAATACAAATTGTTTATTCCAACATTATTTTTGCATTTTCTTATCATGTTCCTCTTCAGGACTTCATTCGAATCATTCGATATCAAACATTTTTTTTTGCTAATAAAATTTTTGTTTTAAGTCCGATTTAACTGAAATAATTTTCAAAGTGACCGTCTTGGAAAGACTTTTTCAAAAATATATACATTACTGAGGGTAGCATATCTGGAAAGGAGATGAAGCCACTTTTTTATTTTATGGGAATCTTCTTACCGCACAGTCGTTAACCCCTTGTTAATGTGAGGTTCAAGTCAGCGAAAAGCTTTCCGATGTTTGATAATCAAAATAGAAAATCAACGGACTGAAGGTCCTGAGAGATACTTCTAGATCTACACAAAATTTATTGTCAGCAGATATTAAAATGTTGAATAATTTAATCGTAAGGCAATGGTGATTATTTTTTTTTAACACAGGATGCATATGTGAAACTTACAATATCTCAAACAAAGTATGTTTATCTAACCTCAGTGTTAATATTAGAAAGACAGCTCTATAACTTTAATGCAATTTTTGTGTTATATTTCCTAACATTTTCATAAACAAATTAGTATATTATTACGCCACCATTGTGTTGCGAAAACAAGAATTGTTCTTGCATTTTGAATGTGGTAGACAGCAAATTCCTCAACTAGACACAGCACTATACTTTGAGGTGCAAAGCGGCAGTAACTCAAACTGCATACTTTGAAGCAGTTACCTTAACAGTAAGATACTTCCTGAAAGCAAGTATCTCAAAAAGAATATAAATATATCCTCGCATATATAGTTGCTTATAGGCTGTGTATATGCGAGCTTGGGTGTACCTTACGTCATCGCCACGGGAGGTAACCCGGGCAGGCTTTTTTGAATTTTAAAACGGGACGTATTTTCACCCGCTTTATTTGCTAACCGGGACGCATCTTTGTCAAATGAAAAATTGGGATAAGTTCATTTAGATCTTCTTCATCACATGAACAAGAAAAAATGAGATGAGTATGGGATCTTTGCGCGTGACCTTTAACGTATCCAATGTCCATTTTAACAGTGTTAAAATTATCCTGGTAATCTTCGGCAGTGTCTCGATAGTTTCCGTGGCTTGAGTGACGGTCGGCATGTTGACCTTTGGTTAAAGAACCCATTATTTATGTTGTATTAGGTATATTTAGGTAAAAATATGCCATGATTCTAACTATATAATACACTTGATATTTATTTGTACAATGGATACCTTAAATGAAGAAATTTAATTGTTTTGTTTGCTCAAAATGTTGGGAACACTTTCATCGCTTTCGATACAAATGTTAGTAGAGGAAGTTCCGAAACTAAAGTTGATATGTAGTAGCGTTTTCAAATGATTATGGTGTTGTTGGCAACTTTGTCTACAGGCGCGAAGACATATTATTCATGTAAATTACGTAACTTGGATTTGAAATATCTTTCAGATTTAGAACTTGGATTTTCAAAAAATGAGGATTTTTGTGGCAGTTATCTATCCGAATATCGGTAATAACCAAAATGAGGTTTTTCCAAAGTAACGTGAATTGTCACTGTATTTAAACGAATTTCTTTGTAATTTTGGCAACTGCAATAAAACCGTAGTCACAACCCACTTAACGTATAAATGTGTCCTGTCTACGTGCAAAAGCGTGGCTAAAAGTTGGGTTTGGCGGGATTTGGTGTGGGTTCAGAAGCATCCCTGAGAAAATTTAGAAAATTAATAAGCAAATTGGTGGCATCTGGAACGTATTTGACCTGAATTTAGAAGGGATTAGGAGCATGACTCAGTTCAGCAAACGATTAAATGTATAATTAAAACTGTAAGTTCAATTTAATACTTTTTTAGCTTCGAGTACGTTTGTTTTCATATAGTAGATAACATAAACTCTCAATATCCTCAAATTTTCGGCCACTCGGCCTTTATTAATTTTATGCTCGGCCTACGGAGGACTTTACTTCATTCTTTATTTTTTTACATTTATTGATAATGTCATTAGCCTCTAATGTTCCACAGGAAACGGGCAGACCAAGAAATTTTCCAAGGGAGAGAGGTTCCAACCCTTGAGCTTGAAATAAAACCATGTAAACGGGGAAAATCAATTTTGTCAAATTCAAGAGGGGGTTATGTTTTTTTTTTATTACATATGTATATTTATATCAAAGATTTCTCAAAGAAATTATGTTTGCCTTTAAGTTTGTTTTGTGTCTTGGAAAGGATCATCAATACTAATCTCCTAGATGAAGAAATTCACGATGTGAACATGAAAATATGACGTGTACGTCTAGACATGACGGTCGTGTATCCTTCCCAACCGAATGCCCATGCATCTTTGTGTGTAGTAATTTCGAATTTCTACCCCCGTGAAAATTCTTTAAAATGACACTATAATCGGCGGGCTCTGGAATGTCTTTAAGTTGTGTCTGACTGACTATTTTCTATTGAAACAGTGTTTTTTTTATAAAAAGCATGTCCAAAGCGCCCCCATCTTCGGGCCGTGATTCTTGGGGCACGTGCTCCTGTGTCCCTCCCCGGCTGAATCCGCCACTGTGCATGTAAATAGATAAAAGAATGAAGGATTGTATTAGATAGTGAAAATATTTACATGGTTAATATGTTCGTTTGTGAATATAGTATTGTCAATATTGAAACACAATTTCTATCGTACCAATTTTATTGTACTAGACACGTGTTTTGGATATTAAATCCTCGTCAGCGGTTCTTAAAGTAGAGCATTCCCCAGATCTCAGATGCGTATATTTCCTAAACAACAACTTTTACAATATTTTCATCTCCATATACTCAAAGCTTATGTTAAACCTGATATACATACAAAATATAATTCATGGTTTCATTATCATACCACGAGCCGTTTGAATTTTAGCGTTGGACCCTATGGGAAAAGTAAGAAAAATACCTTTTTACGGGTGATAAAATGTAACTAAAAAGTTTCTTTTCCCAAAAGCATATTCGTTTGATAATCTGAACAATATTCTGGGAAAAATAGGGTATCCAGGCAAAAAATTACCTGCAGTTTTGACCTAAGGGATACTCTACCTTAATGTCAAACAGGCCGAATAATGCCAACTTGAGGATGCATTGCGCATTCGTCCTAAAAAGAATAAGGATAAAAAGTAAAGTTTACATTAAAGATTTTATATGCTATGCATTAAAATTAGCAGGAATAATCGATAAAATTAAAGATAGAGTGTACAAAGTAAAGAAAAGTTATATTTATATTGAAACCTTTAACACGTTAACAACATCCAACATCCAAATTTTAAATTGACGTAATTTCATTCAACGCAATATCTGGTTGACGTCAATGAATTTTTTTATGTTTTCCGACATTTCTAATGCTTTCGACATCTCTTATGTTTTGCGACATTTTCTAAGAAGTGAGCGTAATTCAAGGGTAGTTCTTTTCATTGCAATCCAAATGACATATAGGTTTTCCCCTTCCTACCTGATATGTTTACCTTCTACTTCTTCTTTTTTTTTTTAAACGATTATTTCCGTTTTGTCTGATATTCATTTCTAAGGTCAACCATCTTTTTATTGTGAAATTTGACCATACTTGTTAACGAAACGCAAAAAAATGTCATCCACAGAAAAGATAAGTCTAAAACAAATTAAATAATTCCATGAAAGGCAAATAAATGCGCGTCAGTACTTCATACTTTACACTCAATAAAAGTGAAATATGCGAAACGGCGTTAAACTGTAAAAATAGCCTATTTTTAGAGATTGGTTCCCTTAAGGAATCTCCGATTAACTAAAACAATCATTACATTAAAATCTACGAATCTTCAAGTTTAATGCTAATATAGTCAGATAGATATATTCCATTTGAAGACGTTTACACATCCAGTCTATAGTTTAGATAAATTTTAAGGTCAGGGTGGCGACTTTTAATAGAAAGGAGGTAGAAGAAAGATGGATAAGTATACATGTAGAGGAAGATCTCCTCCAACTGTTCAGACCAAAAAATCATTATTTGCCCCTCTCGTTTTTTGGCTATAAACGTCCATTTTTGGCCTATTTTAACATTTTCGTCATTTTAGAGAATACCACACATAACTTTACATACCTCTGGATTCTTATAGCTTGTGTATGAGTTAAAGCCTATTTGAAAAATTCTGATAAAATAAATAGATCTAAGGAGTGTATTTTCTTATAAATACGATTTTGCTGGTTGACATGGCAACAACTCGTTTCTTTTATTAATAGCTAGAAGGTCGCCAGGTACACATTTTTTCTATGTACAGTTAGAGCTATGGTATTGCTTTATCCTAATGCAGTCAAACCAACATGTACCTGAATTCGTTTTTTAGCAAAATGATAATAAATGTTTCTATAAATAGCACAATAATTTGTGCAAAAAATCAACATTTTGACCTCAAAACATAGAAATTTACTCTAAGCTTGAATTTCTAATTCTCTCATTATTAAAGAGTAAAATAAATAGTATATATTCTGACGTTTTAATCTTTAAAAGCAGACTCGTGCTAAAATGACTTTTTTTTCCTATTTTCGGCGATTTTTCATTGAAAATATATACATTTTTCCCCAAAATACACATTCAGCAATGAAAATTTCAAGGAGCATTATCTTTTTTTCTGAAATAATGCAGCAAACTGAGCTTGTACCATTTATCGTCCATGTCGGTTTCAAATATTACGTGATATGAAATGGTTCCGGGTCGTTTCGCCCCTTTTCCCCTTCGCCCCGGGTCGATTCGCCCCGGGTCGATTCGCCCCGGGTCGTTTCCCCCTAAGGTGGGTCGTTTCGCCCCTTTAGGTGGGTCGTTTCGCCCCTCAAGGGTGGGTCGTTTCGCCCCTCCAGGGTGGGTCGTTTCGCCCCTCAAGTTGGGTCGTTTCGCCCCTCAAGATGGATTGTTTAACCTCTCATCGTGGGTCGTTTCGCCCCACATGGCGGGTCGTTTCGCTCACTTTTTTAAGCACACTTTCTCTAAATGGTGGGTCGTTTCGCCCCTCTATACGCAACATCTTAATCTATTTATTTATTTATTATTTTATCGATTTGGTGGTTTTTTTTAATTCTTCTTTTATTCTTATTTCTTCGCCTACATATTACTTTATCTATTTATTTCTCTTTTTTTTTAATCTATTTGAGTCGATTCGCCCCTCTATACGTAACATCTTTATTCATTTATTAGTTATTTTATCTCCTTTTTTATTACATTTTTTCTTCTTTTATTCTCATTTGTTCACCTACCTGCATATTTCTTCACTTATTTATTTCATTAATTTTCTATCTTTTTTTCAATTTAATTTTTTTTGGGGGGTCTTTTATTCTCATTTGTTCACCTACATATTTCTTTTTCAATTAATTCTTTGTTTGATTAACAACAAGCCATAAAAGCCGCCAATAAACAAATATTAATGTCACAACGCAAGCCAAATATAACAGCGTAACTAAATAATTATCAAATGAGGGCGAAACGACCCACCAATAACAACTATAAAAATAAGGGCGAAACGACTCACCATGCAGAGAGAGTATTCTTAAAAAGAGGGGCGAAACGACCCACCTTAAGGGGCGAAACAACTCATCTAGAGGGGCGAAACGACCCACCTTAAGGGGCGAAACGACCCACCTTGAGGGGCGAAACGACTCACATTTGAGGGGCGAAACGACCCACCTTGAGGGGCGAAACGACTCACCTTGAGGGGCGAATCGACCCACCTTGAGGGGCGAATCGACCCACCTTGAGGGGCGAATCGACCCGGGGCTAAGGGGAAAAGGGGTGAAACGACCCGGGAGCGAAGGGGAAAAAGGGCGAAACGACCCGACGCCATATGAAATTAGAGTTATCTCCCTGTAGTCACAACCCTAACCTTAACCTGATTTCCCTTCAACTGTATTGTTTATGATATTGACTTACAGTCGTCCGTACAGAATAAGGGTAAAAAGAAATTTTACATTTACTACATATATGCTATGCATTTGTATTACCAGGAATAATCGAAAGAATTAAAGATAGAGTGTTAATTTCCAAAGTAAAATGAAGTTATATTTATATTGAAACCTTTAACACTTTAACAACATCTAAACTGAAAAATAATTTTAATTGACAAAATTTTATTCAACGCAATGTGTGGTTGACGTCATTCTTTCAGGGGCCCGTCGGTGTATTGTGAGTGCTGTTGAGATCATCGTCAGGATAGTCGTTAACTCATTTGTGTCACACGTATGCCCTTTGCCGTGTGGAGCTCGTAAAAATAGTTCCCCGCGATGGGTTTGACAGTAACTGTTTTTGATATTTTCCCTGGCATGGTCGCGATAGCACTTTCTTTATAGACATGGCTTCAGACAGTGCATATATTTTATATATTGATTTCATTTTCCTTCGTGAACATCGACGGCGGGTGCGGCTGACCAACAGGGGATCCTTAGTCCTAGTCCTCCCGGGAATCTGGTCCCTGGCTTGCTAGGGGTCCGTCGATGCTCAGTTTTGTGCTCTATTGTGAGTGCTGTTGAGATCATCGTCGTGTGGAGCTCGTAAAAAAGTTTCCCGCGAGACTTTTGTCAGTAAGTGTTTTGATGTCATGATATTTTCTTAAACTCAGGGTTATAGGCAGCTGATGGCAAGGCTGTTATTTTGACATATTTTTTGGCCATGTAAAGATTTTCGCTTTTAGTATATTGATTATTTGGAATTACTCTTTATTTAAAACAATAAGCATCAACATGATCAAGACATTACCGTATATCGGCTAATTTTCGAGTCGGTTAAATTTCGTAGAAATGAACCTAAACGGTGGCGGAGGTTCGCTCATCTATTAACAAGATCAATAGGTAAGTATTTGTTTTTCCTTTTCGCGATGTCAATTTTTCGCGATTTGATTATGCTCGCGAACTTAGCGAATATAAGACACATGCGAAAAATTCACGATATACGGTTCTTAATAGAATATGCATAAAATTCACTTAGATTTTACAACGAAATATCTATCTATTTAAATGTGAACACGGTATTGACGTTCATGCAATTTATAAATGATGTAATGTTATATATTAACACCTATTACTTCCTTATACCTAAGAATAAATGTTAAATAATTTTTTGCAAGTATGGCTGTGTGTAATTTAAAAGAAGCATTTGACGTCAAGCGTAAAATTTATTGAATTCTATGTGTCAAAGGAAAAACGGGAAAACCCCTCCCCTTTACCAGTACATACAGTTCGTATGACATCACTGACGGGCGCGGACCTCGAAAGAGAAGAGTGTCGATTACCAAAGGTCATTATCATTCCTAGTTACTCCAAATTTTGTTCACAAAAAGAATGCTTTATCCCGGTTTGCATACAGTTTTCTTGATAATTATTAGCTTGATTCCCCTGAGACAGATTCCTCCAGCTCTGTTGAAATGAACCTGGATCCACTCTGGACGGGTGTACTGAATCAGGAAGTAGTGTCAGATTGTGAGATCTACCTACCCTGTAGACACTGGTAAAATGAATACCCTGATTTTACTGTTAATTGTTTTTTCTTTCTCATCTCTTTGTAGAGGTAAGTTTTTCATTTCAATATATTTCATACGAAACTTAAATTGAATCATTTCTAAAATATGAAAATGAATAGATAAATAATGACTACAACCAGGGTTCTATAGATACAATATATTCCTACTTAATTTAAAGTATGATAAAAAAAAGGACATAGTACTTAATAGAACATATACTTTGACGATGACAATATTAAATCTTAGTATGACA
Organism: Pinctada fucata; assembly: GCA_028142955.1. Classification (NCBI taxonomy): domain Eukaryota; kingdom Metazoa; phylum Mollusca; class Bivalvia; order Pterioida; family Pteriidae; genus Pinctada; species Pinctada fucata. The sequence goes on along the minus strand of AP027112.1, from coordinate 21,359,787 downwards.
CAAATGTCTGAATTGAAATTGCGTATTATGGGTGAACTTTGTGATACAAGCATACAGGTCTTGGTTGAATGATTTTTCGATTAACGATTTTGTACTTCTCGATAGGGATATGGTTTTTTTCCATATTTTTCACTTCAAAGAAAACCTTACATCGAAAAAATATTTTGCTATAATAAAAACTGAAGCATAAACAAAAGTAAATTCCGTGAGATTAAAAAGATCCTGATGACAATCTCAACAGCACTCACAATAGAGCACCAAATCAAGCATCGACGGACCCTATAGCATGCTCGAGGTGGGACCATGTACCAAGGAGAAGTACGCATCCCCTGTTTGGCTAGCCGCATCCGCCGTCGATGTTCATGCACGAAAATGAAAGCAATATCTACAAAAACATGCTCTGTAACAATCAAAGTATGTACGGAAGCCCATAACTGAGTCACAGATCTTTTTTTTTTAACGATTTTTTAAAAATTCAAGATACTATCATGAAAATTGAACGTCTAACTATTGTTGCATTTTGGATATATTGTCTCCAACATGTTGAAACTCAACTATCAATATTACAATGGTCAACTTACCATATTGAAAATATTGTCAAATTACTTTCTTGAATCTTTGGGATAAAAATGATTACACAATGAATAAAAATACTTACACCAAATAGAAACTTTCAAAATGTATAGATGCAAAATAATTCTAGGGTAATGTAACATGTGTTATAAGTACCCGAACGTGCATGTCTGGTCAATGCTGCAAATTCATCTTTTCTTAAATGATGCTATCGATTTTTGAAGACGTTTGACATAATTATGTACTGAGACACAAATACCAGAATTAATCATAAAACACTAAGGAATCAATCAAAACAAACTTTAGTGTAGTCTTTAAGGAGTTATTGAACACTTGGATGCCAAATTCAATTTTTTCTCAAAATTTCTAAAATCATATATTTCTTGTCTTTCCTTGACTATACAAACTTACATTTGATTCTATCTATAGAAAAATTTTCTACGAGACTTTGAATTAGCATTAATCGACGTTGAATTTCTTGATGACGTCATAATATTAAAAGTTTCATTCTAGTTTACGTAAAGCTATTGGAAATTAATTTTGATTTCACTTCCAAAATCTTCATAAATGTATTTTTTATACATGCAAAGTTTCAATGTGATATGTTTGATATTATTATATAATGTTTTTATTGCATTTTGAATGCGAAGGTTTGTGGCAATATTTTCCCTGATAACGTCGAATTGACGTCGTGGTTAACACTTAAAGTCCACAATATCGAAAATTGCCGTAATTTCTTTAAATGACGACGGAAATGATTCTCAATTCATCAGAATAAGCAAAGGTGTATATCAAATAGCATATCAAATGTTTTAAGGAAGTAAAGACCGTACTATTCCCATAAAGCGAGAGAACAAATGATGCAGCCGCCATCTTGCTGTTCAAACCCTCCTTAACGAGGCCGAGTACATTTAGAAAAATTTGATGACGGTGAAATTTCAATTTCTTTTTCTTGAAATGATAATTGAAGTACAACAAATAAATAACATGAATTTAATTAAAATCTAGAGATCTCTTGCGCAGAAATATGGAAAATTTGAGAAAAATCATTATTTTGCAGTAAAACTCCATAAGGTCTCATTGCAAGATGCCATTATCTTTGAGATGACCCCTACATAATACTGAACGGTCAACTTCTATTTTCTATCCAATAAAACGGATTTTATAATACTGCAATTATATGATCCGAATTTAGTCAAAAGACCTTGGGTAGAAGTTCATCATTTTCTAATTAGACACAGCCTCGTTAAATATATTTGGCATTCAGGAAATGAATACTCTTCCTAGCTAGCATTAGCTTAATTAAATCGCCCATCTTACACGAAGTTTGCGAGAGGGCTTCAATTCCTTCCTCTTAAACTGCTGTGTCGCAAGCCAATTGTATATCTCAATCGCACGTTACAATGTGAGAAGAAGATAATGGTACATATGATAATGACAACCACAAAGGACATTGAAGTCCTGTGTCGAAACCTTTATCTTATCAGCAAAAGTTTCTGCTTTTATAACGGTTGATTTCCAAGTATGAGCCACATTCTACGACGATTATTATTTTGCCGGAAAAAAATCATCCGGTAAGTTAATTTCTACACAGGGCGCAGATATAGCAATCACCGAGGAACAGGATTGAGACAGGGAATTTTGCTTCTGCAAAAGCAGGATTATAGCATCATATCCCACCAATCCTGCTACGTCTTTCGGTACCCTTTTTCGACATAGTAACTTTCATACTTTTTGGCATATTACATTGTTTAGATTTAGGATTTAGGATCACTGATGAGGGTTAAGTACCCGAAACGTGCATGTCTGGTCCACGTTGCCAATTTATTTGTTCTTAAATGATGCTATTCAATTTGAAGACGTTTACATTATTACTTAGTTATAATGTATATTTTAATGAAATATGCAATCTAGTCATACGATAATGTGAGATCGGCTTACGCTACAAGTAAACGGGAAGGAATTGAAAAGAAATATTGAAGGTACCCGGGCACCTGATCTCATGCATCTCCATTGGGGATTCATTTTTGCTTCTTTGCAGAATGTATTACCTAAATCTCCATAGAAAATTTGTAGAATCGATATCTATTGTAGGTGGCGCTTTAGAAATCAATTTGTATTTCTGTGGGGCTTCTATCGTTTTCTCCGTATGTTTGTCTTGTTTTCTTGTTGCATGGGGGAGTTCTAAAATTCGTAAGTCTTCCGACTGTCGTATGAGGAATATGGTTTCGGCTTTGGGGGAGGGGGTGTTTTTATTTTTTGGTTTGTATGTTTGTTTGGTTTGTATGGTTAAGGTTTTTAATTTATTTTTTTTTACAAATTGTCAGAATTTCAGACCGCAAAGGGAAGTCCAGCATAAAGTTTCGAGAAAATCATTCGAAAAAAGGGAAAGTCCTGAAGAATTGAAAGAGTCCTGTGCTCTCGACCAGATCAAAAAGATATGCTATATCAGAAAAAAAAAAAGTGGTGTTGGTTTTCTCTTTGTTAAGTAAAATTTGTTTTGAAAATTTCCAACATGGAAGTGATGTTGAAAACATATTGTCATTTTTTAAAGTGACGCGAGTATTCCCAATACTCCATTCTTAACGAATATTCATAAGCGCCGCCTAAGAATCGAAAACGAGGCTACCGGTGGTATCCAGTATAAACAATATGGCGTCGTCTTTACTAAATAGCAAGTGCGCGGTTTAAAAAAAAAAGGCGAAAGCGTTGTTAATATTGCATGGTTAATGGGATTTTTTCCGATTAATTCTTCTTTTTGATTTTTTAAACATATATTTCACGTCATTATTTGTTAACGTACAGTATTTAAATAATTCATTTTCACAATGACCGTATGTGACTGTTACATGTGAACAAACGCAAACGTTGCCTGCTTTTCTGTGTGCTGTATATCCCTTATTAAGGATTCCGACTTTTCCGTCGGAATCCTTTCTGTTATTGTATTGTCTTTTCTTTATTCTTATAAAGGATTCTGGCTTCTGTCGGAATCCTTTCTGTTATTGTATTGTCTTTTCTTTATTCTTATAAAGGATTCTGGCTTCTGTCGGAATCCTTTCTGTTATTGTATTGTCTTTTCTTATTCTTATCATTAAGGATTCCGACTTCCGTCGGAATCCTTTCTGTTATTGTATTGTCTTTTCTTTATTCTTATCAAGGATTCCGAATTCCGTCGGAATCCTATCTGTTATTGTATTGTCTTTTCTTTATTCTTGTTATTCTTATTATTATTATTATTATTATTATTACCCCCAAGCCATTCCAGAGACGTTACAACAAAGTACCGCATCATATGATAAAATGGAAAGTATCATGTGAAAGAGCAAATATAGATCTTTATTTAAATTTTTTTCTTGTCGAAAAGTTCACATATGCCCCTGCTAGAGGTCATCAAAGGTAAAATTTTTAAAACCTTATAACTCCTAAACTAACCATGCGATTTGAATGAAATTTGTTTTATATTGTTCTTTGGGGAATTTGCAAACTTTTATACGCTTACATGCTCGATAAAATATTTACGGTTTTCGCGCTATTTTGAGTTGAAAATGGAACTTTAAATTGGCAAAGTGCCAATTTCTACAGTTTTTGAGATTTTGAGTTGAAACTTGGATGGTAGGTTACTTATAGGTAGTCATTGATGATGACCTGGTTTCAAGGTCAAATTATGATTCTCAAGGTCACTACAAACATTTGCCTATAGAACAAAGACTATTTGACCTTGACATTCAAACTTCATAAATACAATCATTGATCCAAGCCCTTTCACCTTGACTTTGACCAAGGTCAAATTCTCATTCTCAAGGTCACAACAAAATTGTTCCTATAGAACAAAGACCATTTGACCTTGAGAGCTCAAACTTGGCGCAAATATTCCTTGCATCAAGTCTTTCCGCCTTGACCTTGACCCAAGGTCATTACTTCGATTTCAAGGTCACAACAGACTTTTTTTTTATAAAATAGTGAACTTTGAATACATGAAAAGGAATCTTGATGAGAAATAACTAAAAAGCTTATCTTTCATCCATGACCTTGGTTGAAGTTCAAATAAACTTTTTCAAGATCATAACAAACATTTACTTTTGTAGGATTGATAGGATTTTGTTCTTAAATATTTATTCTTCACACAAGTAATACTTATTATTTGAACTTTACATAGTAAGATAGATAACTCTTTTATTCTTTTTCTCTGTTTCCATTTTTATCTTAGTAGAATCACTTGTCTGTACTTTCATGCTGTTGTCATTCTCTAATTATAGATATTTTCTCATTGCTAATTCATTGTGCAATTCTTTTTGGGATAGTAATTTAAAAGGATTCAAAATGGATAGAACAGATCTAGGAGTTTAAAGCCTTCCTAAACTTGAAAGGTATTTATCATCTTATTCTTCTTTTTTGTCGATAAATAGATAAGAGTCCCAAGTTAGACATAAGCGCTCTTTTGACTCATTTACTGAATTGAATAAGGTACAAAAGCAACTATTAATTTTCCATCTTCTTTATTCGGATTTAATCACTTCACTTCCGAGGAAGGTCTAGTATGAGAATAAACTCAAATCCTTATCTTTTATCCATGACCTTGGTTCAAGGTCAAATAAACTTTTTCAAGGTCATAACAAACATTTATTCTTGTAGAATTCACGGGATTTTGTCCTTAACTATCTTATTTGAACTTTACATAGTAAGATAGATAACTCTTTTATTCTTGTTCTCTGTTTCTTTCTTTTTTTATTCTTAGTAGCATTACATATCAGTAGTTTCATGTTGTTGTCATTTTGTATTAATAGAAATTATCTCATTGCAAAATCATTGTGCAATTCTTTTTTGAGAAAGTCATTGTAAAGGATTAGATATTGATTGAGCATGGAGTTTAAAGCTTTTGTAAACATGAAAGGTATTCATTTATTTTTCTTCTATTTTCTTGATAAATAAATAAGAGTCCCAAATTAGACGTAAGCTCTTTTCGCTCATTTGCTGAAGTTAATATGGTACTAAAGCAACTATTCTTTTTTCCATCTTCTTTATTCGGATTTAATCACTTCAGTTCCGAGGAAGGTCTTATGAAGGAGGAATCCGTCTGTTGCTTGCAACAGTAGCCATCTAGTTATTATTATTATTCTTACCCCAAAGCCATTCCAGAGACGTTACAACAAAGTACCGCATCATAGGATAAAATGGAAAGTGTCATGAGAAAGAGCAAATAAAGATCTCATTTAAATTTTTTTTTCTTGTCGAAAAGTTCATATATGCCCTCGCTAGAGGTCATCAAAGGCAAAATCTTTAAAACCTTATAACTCCTAAACTTATTGTACGATTTGAATGAAATTTGTTTTATATTGATCTTTGTGAAATTTGCAAACTGTTATTTTGTGTGTTATTTTGAATTAAAAATGTAACTTTAAATTGGCACAGTGCCAATTTCTACATCTTTTGAGATTTTGAGTTGAAACTTGGATGGTAGGTTACTAATAGGTCGTCATTGATGATAACCTAGTTTCAAGGTCACATTATGATTCTCAAGGTCACAACAAACTTTTGCCTATAGAACAAAGACTATTTGACCTTGACAGTTAAAGCTTCATAAATACAATCATAGAGCCAAGCCCTTTCACCTTGACCTGACCCAAGGTCAAATTCTCATTCTCAAGGTCACAACAAAATTTTGCCTATAGAACAAAGGCCATTTGACCTTGAGAGTTCAAATTTGTCGCAAATATTCCTAACATCAAGTCCTTTCACCTTGACCTTGACCCAATGTCATTTGTTCGATTTTAAGGTCACAACAGACTTTTGTTGATAAAATATTGAGCTTTGATTAGATGAAGAGGAATCTTGATGAGAATAAACTCAAATGCTTATCTTTTATCCATGACCTTGGCTGAAGGTCAAATAAACCTTTCAAGGTCATAACAAACATTTACTCTTGTAGAATTCACATGATTTTGTCCTTAACTATTTATACTTCACACAAGTAGTACTTCTCACTGGAACTTTACATAGTAAGATAGATAACTCTTATATTCTTGTTCTCTGTTTCCTTTTTTATTTTAGTAGCATTACTTGTGTACTTTCATGCTGTTGTCATTTTCTATTTATAGAAATTTTCTCATTGCTAACTCATTGTGCACTTCTTTTTGGGGTAGTAATTTTAAAGGATTCAAAATGGATAGAAAAGATCAAGGAGTTTAAAGCTTTCCAAAACTTGAAAGGTATTTATCATCTTTTTCTTCTATTTTGTCAACTACATTTTTTCATATTTTGAGTTGAAACTTGGATGGTAGGTTACTTATCGGTAGACATTTAATGCTGACCTACTTTCAAGGTCAAATTTTTATTCTCAAGGTCACAACAAATTTTGGCCTATAGAACAAAGACTACTTGACCTTCAGAGTTCAAACTTTATACATACTATCGTTTAGCCAAGCTCTTTCACCTTGACCTTGACCCAAGGTCAAATTTTGATTTTTCCATCTTCTTTATTCGGATTTTAACACTTCAGTTCCAAGGAAGGTCTAATAAAGGAGGAATCCGTCTGTTGCTTGCAACAGTAGCCATCTAGTTCTTATTATTATTATTCTTACCCCCAGATCGTTCCAGACTCTGTACAAAAAAGTACCACTTCTTATGATAAAATGAAAAGTATCATGTGAAAGAGCATATAAAGATCTTGAGGTAAAAAATTTTGTCGTCGAAAAGTTCACATATGCCCCCGCTAGAGGTCATCATAGGTCAAATCTTCAAACACTTATAACTCCTAAACTAACCGTACGATTTGAACGAAAGTTGTTTTAAAATGTTTTTTGGGAAATTTGCAAACTGTTATACCATTACATGCTCGATAAAATATTAACGGATTTCACGCTATTCAGAGTTGAAAATGGAACTTTAAATTGGCACAGTGCCAATTTCTACAGTTTTTGAGATTCTGAGTTGAATCTTGGATACTAGGTTAGTTACAGGTAGTCATTTAATGTTGACCAACTTTCAAGGTCAAATTTTTATTCTCAAGGTCACAACAAACTTTTGCCTATAGAACAAAGACTATTTGACATTCAAAGTTCAAACCTTATTCATAATATCGTTAAACCAAGCTCTTTCACCTTGACCTTGACCCAAGGTCAAATTTTAATTCTCAAAGTCAAAACAATCTTTTTCCTATAAAACAAAGACTATTAGACCTTCAGAGTTCAAACTTCATACATAATATCATTAAACCAAGCTCTTTCACCTTGACCTTGACCAAAGGTCAAATTCTGATTCTCAAGGTCACAACAAACTTTTGCCTATAGAACAAAGACTATACGACCTTCAAAGTTTAAACTTCATACATATGATTGTTCAGTCATGCTCTTTCACATTGACCTTGACCCAAGGTCAAATTCTCATTGTCAAGGTCACAGCAACTTTTGCCTACAAAACAACGACTGTTTGACCTTCAGAGTTCATACTTTATACATATAATGCTTAGGCCCAGCTCTTTCACCTTGACCTTGACCCAAGGTCAAATTCTCATTCTCAAGGTCACAACAAACTTAAGACTATAAAAATGACTGTTTGACCTAGAGAGTTCAAACTTTACAAAAATATCCCTTGCATCAAACTCTTTCACCATGACCTTGATCCAAGGTCATTCGTTCGATTTCAAGGTCACAAATAACTTTTAGTTGATTAGATATTGAACTTTGCTAAGATTACGATCAATCGTGATGAGAATAATCACAGTACTTTTTTTTCATCCATGACATTGGTTAAAGGCCAAATAATTCTTCTCAATGTCATAACATTCATTTGCTCTTGTAGAATTCACACTTTTTGTCCTATACTATTTATTCTTCACACAAGTAGTCCTTTTTATTTGAACTTAACATATTATAAGAAAGATAACTCTTTTATTCTTGTTCTCTGTTTCTTTTATTTTTCTTAGTAGCATTGCATATCTGTACTTTCATGTTGTTGTCATTTTCTATTAATAGAAACTATTTTATTGCAAATTCATTGTGCAATTCTATTTTGAGAAAGTAATTGTAAAGGATTTTGATATTGATAGAGCATGGAGTTTAAATCTTTCGAAAACATGAAAGGTATTTATCATTTTTTCCCTCTATTTTGTAGAAAATAAATAAGAGTTCCAAGTTAGAAATAAGCTCCTTTGACTCATTTGCTGAAGCGAATAAGGTACTAAAGCAACTATTCTTTTTTCCATCTTCTTTATTCGGATTTTAACAAATCAGTTCCGAGGAAGGTCTAATAAAGGAGGAATCCGTCTGTTGCTTGCAACAGTAGCCATCTAGTTATAGTTTAACTTTTTTTATAATGAGTAAATTATTTGTACCGTCATTGGATCAATAATACAGTAATTTAGGACAAATCCGGCATCTTTATCTGACCCCCCCCCCCTCCCTGTTTTTTTTGGGGGGGGGGGGGGGGTCCGCGACGGCATATGCATTTGTAAAAATCTACAGGTCCGGAAAAAAAATCCTAAGTAAAAACAACAACAAAGAACATAAAACGAAGCAAAACCAACAAATAAATAAATTAATTAATTTATAAATAGACCGCAACAAAACCAAAATAATAATTTTAATAAAAGGCCAGCATATAATAGCTCCTTCCTTGCTGCTGTAACAACGTCGAAGTATCCTTATAAATAATCAAACCTAATATTGAAAACGTGACTTCTATCTAAATTGCACCTTTCTAAAACTCGGGGTCTTCACGTTTAGGTTATATCTAGTTTAGGTTACTTTTTTTTTTGTGATATAAAACCTGAATTCTAAAATAAATAAATTTCAAAATTCTTCGTTTCTCTACTAAATTGCATCCAAAAATTCAAGTTCTCTGTGAGATGTGCAGAGTTTAGATCTATAATGAAATGACGCATTTTTGATTTGTAGGAATCTACTCTGATCAAGAGAGAGAGAAGAGAGGGTAAGAATATAAGGGAGCAATTCATTTTACGAGGGAGGAGGCAGCAAGACTTTTACCGGTCAAAATTTTCTTTTGAGCATTCTATTATTTTTTTTTTCGGTAAATGATCTAGATTTTTCGCTTTGCGCCTGCCCTTTGTATCGGATTTTTTTATTTCTTTTTTGGTCAAAATTCCAAGCCAGATTTTTATCTTGTAAATCTTCATGTCCCCCTCCTAAGGGGACGACCATTTGATCCTGAGGGGGATTGGCTGGCAAATTTGTTTGGGTCAGATTATTTATTTTCAACACAGGGTCAGCTTGATTATTTATTTTCCAGTTACTCAAGGTCAGAATATCTATTTTCAACCTGTAACAACAATCCTGACAAGCAACCCCCCCCCCAAGAAAAACCCGACCAAGAATACACAAACACACACCCTGGTAACGACTTACCATCAATTAAATCTATATATATATGAGTGTACATGTATCACCTTCAAGGCTTCATATTCTAAACTGAGTTTTCCAGCACACTGCGTATGCCAAGAAAGTTTTTGCCATATCAAGTACAAAAGTAGGTACTTGACGTGTAATGCACTATAGGCATTCCGATAAGACTTGAAGCTTATCAAATATGCATTTTCGTTTTATACTTTCATTGTAATACTGTGTAAATATCTAAATAGCACTTGATATAAAATTTTGTGGAAGGTCGCCCTTCTGTGAGTCTGATTTTTTTTAGTGCAAGGCAAGCGAAGCGAGCAAAAAAAAAACAGTTTTAGCTGAGAATAGTAGCAGACACTACTTTCGTGCGATATGCTTTGTTTTACATGAAAAAAGGTTTAGTTGACGTTTTACCAAACTCTTGAACAAATGTTAAGGTCATTATTAAAGTTTTTTTTTGCTCAAAATATTTCTTTTAAAAATGTGAAAATGAATGAGAATGTGCTGTGACTATTGATTGGTTTAAAACACATTGATTTATCGAGCATGCTTGATGTACTATGGGTTAGAACATCGAGCAACCGTAAGCGAGTTGGTGTTCAGACTCTTCTTTTTGTACATTTCTGCAAAATTTTTGTTAAGAGAATATTAGTGATGACTGCTGAATAAGAGCTGTTTTGAGCTAAAAATGCGTTCAACACTTCTTTGTATTTGCCATGAATTCTTTCTTGTTAAGCATCTAGGACAAAATTCTTTTTCTGACAGAGAATATAGGTGCAATGTGAAATATGAATCCTTTTTATAACTTAGAAATTGTTACGTCAAAAGTTGTGCACATGATAAGAAATATGGCCTTGGAAACAAGCAAATTGAAAATTAAAGAATAAGCCCCCCCCCCCCCTTTTGAGTGTATATCAAAAAATTATGTCAAATTCCACGACAAACAAAAATTGGGTATCAAAATTATGAAGGAATATTAAAACCCCATAAAGTGTCCACACACTTTTCCAAAAGCAGGGTAAGGTGAACTCATTGCCTCCTCCTCTTTTGATTATTATTATACATACAAAACTAGTAAATATCAGCTGTGACATGAGCTTATCCACAAGATGAAATGATTTAACAATTCAGGAAGCAACTGCATGATTTTCATCTCTAAATCAACATTAATTGTATGATACTGATTTTTTCTCTGGTCTTTTTGATAAAAAAATTGAGCCAGATTTTTTTTTGAAAAGTCAATCCCCCAAAAGGTCAAAATGGTTGCTCCTATTGCCAGTACATTTCAATAATTGTACCAGACTATATAGTATGTGTGCCTTGAAGTCAATGTGTTTTTATTATATTTATCAAATATCAACAATTATATAAGTATATGGAACAGTAAAACAAAGCTAATTGTAATGTTTATTTATTATCTAAGTCATACAATATTTGTTTATGAGAACTTTCATAACACTACATTAGTTCTACTAGTGTACTAGTATATATCTCTTGCTAGGCTGCAGAACTAAATGGTGGTGGATCATTCATAAATGTCATGGTAAGGTATGCCAATAGTCACATCCCATGCACATGTATAAAGAAGATTCAAAGCTTCATGCAGGTAGTGTGACCTAAAATAAATCAAAGAAAATACTAAATGGTCCATACACAAATGCTTCGCTTTTATCTTACATGTCATTTTTTTTTAAAGTGAATCATTTTCAAATTAATACTTTTATATATAAGTAACATTTTGAAATGAGGAATGAGAAAAGCAAATCATACAGAATATAAAAGTGCATGAAACATCTCAAACAATTCGATTTAAAATTTATTTTAAATAATAATACTCTGAAGTTACACTGTACATTATACCTAGTACTAATTATCTAAATACATTAAACTTTGATATATATCATACCTTTATCATAAATAATGCTGGAACCCTTTTTCTCCTTAAATGCAAGAAACTTCCTAGGGCTTAGGCTTAACGCATTGATCAATCATCTCTAGTTTTCATATTGCCTGTACACTGTAAGAATGAAATTTCAGATTTAGAATATACATCTATAGTATATTCTTTGTACATGTACATGTACTTGCATGTGGAAGTAAATATGTTCAAGAAAGAATAGAATTTTTGGCTTAAGTACACAAGCCCAGACTTAGATTGGAGAATGGTAAGAGTGGTCAGGAAAGCCCTTGCCAAAAAACCTTATTTTTTATTTTCTTTTTTTAATTTCACCAATGTTACATATTGTTAAATTAAAAGTTTAAGTAACTCTATAATCAATTTGTAATTAAATAATATTTTGGGAAGAGGGGTAAAATACATATATAATTGACCCCTCTCCCCTTTTTAATTTTTTTTTTTGGGGGGGGGGGTGGGGGTCCTGGTTTGCAAGTGTTAAGTGAGAGTTTCGACATTTCAGTTGATTTGAATATTATTACAATAGCAAGAAGCTAAGCTGCTTACCTGTTCTTTATTCATTCGACAGCAGTTGCAGCTGAATGTAGAGAGACACATGTGCACATGACATATTGATCCTGTTGTGTCGCATTGACCTGCAGTTGACACTGCACAAGTTTGCTAGCTCGGTAGTGGAGAATCTACGGTCCCTCTGCGTATTTTGCCTAAATTAACTTCAGTCTCTTATTTTAATGTTTCATTGATAATATCCTCCACTATATGGAATGAAACGTAACGGGAATACATCGTCCTAGAGATGCAATACACATGCGTATGCCAAACTCGCCATATTTGTTGTGCTTCGTAACGAACCGCCGGTAGTCTCGCTTTCGATTCGATATGAATATTCATGAGGATCTCATTAAGAAAGGAGTATGAGGCGGTAAGTGCTGGTACAGCAAGGTGTGAGTGATTATTCGCAACTGTCGCAAGTATCTTTGTCTAAATGGTTCCGATATCTTGTAAATTTTGACTCTGATTTCAACAGGAAAACGGTTATTATACTCCTCTGAAACTACCTACCGAGGGGATAAATCTTACTTTCACAGTGAGGTTAGATCACAAAACAATACCATAAAACATAGGGGTCTAAGGCAAAATATGTTTATGGAAACTTTATAGGACTCAAGAACACAATGTACTCTATTTTGATCTCAAGAACACAATGTACTCTACTTTGATCATTCTTGGTCATTGGAAATCTGCACATTATATCTGAAAATACAGAGGCTTAGCAAAGGCTGTTACGAGAATTTACAGACAGACAAAGTGACAGACAAACAACCGCGACTTTTAGGAGACATTAATCAATTTAACTTGTCACACTTTTTTACACGATTTATCAAATATATCATGTATTTGAAGAATATCATCATAAAGAAGCACTCACATTTTCTATCTATAACAAAATTTGTGATTTTGTCTACACGGCTACGGCGACGAGTGCTTCAGAAAAGCTTGAAATTCTTAATCTGTAAAGTCACTTTCTTGTTTTTTTTTTTATCTCCAGTAATTGTTATTCCTAAATTCTGATTTTGAGAATGCAGATTAGTTTCACTTGCATGTATTCGTTAGAGGCTGCTTTCTTTCTTTTCTTTTTTTTTGCAGGTCAAAATGAAACCTTTCCTGATGCATTCCATATCATTTTTGAAAGAGCATGTACCACTTACAACTCCACAAAAATCCGTAATTCATCTTACATCGCGTTGTTCAACAAATACCATGATCAATTGTGTATTGCAAGAGTATCTTACACTGAATATCATTATCGATATCCATCTACCTTGAATTGTTCACGGATTGACCAATCCTTCACATTTTGTTTCTCCAGAATAAATCATTATGAAGCAGGAGATTATACCATAATTATCGATGGCATCCTAGCTGTGACAGGAAACGTTTTTGTTATGGGTGAGTTGGTTCAAGTTTACATTTTAAAGGTTTTGTCTTGCCTTTCCTAACTGTATAACTATGGGCCAGAATAAGTACCAATAGTCATTAAAACAACTTTCTTATATATAGAAAGTACCAACTAACATGCGTGGCACATGATGCATTTTTCCCTATTTATATGTTCTACCAAGGGGAAATATACATGATATAGCGATTGATTCATTCATTCGTCTGTCCGTCCGTCATTTCGTCCCGCTTTCAATGAAAGGGTATGGAATTATAAGTTGAGATGATAGGGCTTTCGTATTTAACATGATTGTGTATGTATCTTGAAAGGACGCATCTTATGGTACCAGATTTTTTACCTTTTTAACCTTAGCTATATCACTTGAACTATAAGCAGTATGGCTTTGATATTTCACAAGTAGCTTACGTATGACAAGACAAGACCATAACCTTTGACAATGCGACTTTGACCTTGAAATTTGACCTACATTTCTTATACGAGGGGTTTGACAGTTACTGTTTTGAATATTTTCCCTTACATGGTCGCCATAATGCTTTCTACATGGACATAACCTCAGAAAGTGCATGTATATTGCATATTGTTTTGATTTTCGTGCATGAACATCAACGGCGGGTGCGGCTAGCAAACAGGGGATGTTTACTCCTCCCGGGCACCTAGTCCCACCTCTAGCTTGCCAGGGGTTCGTCAATGCTAAATCTGTGCTCTTTTGTGAGTGCTGTTGGGATTATCGTTAGGATCTTCTTTAACTCATTTGAGCTAGGCTATATCTCTTAAACTATAACTTTGAGGGCTTGAATATTTCATATGAAGATTACTACATCTTAGACCATGACATTTGACATTGTGACATTGACTTTGAAATTTGATCAACTATTCTTAAATTAAAACTAGGCTATAAATAATTTAAACTATACCTTGTAGGACTTCGATATCTCACATGTAGATTACTTATGACACAAGACCATTCTTTTCATACCATGACCTTTTACGTTTTACAATTTGACCTTGACCTGAAATTTCACCTTCTTTTCTCAAACTTTAAACATGGTCATTACCTTTGAATGGTAAGTGATAGGGCCTTGCATATTGATATGCATTCCCTTTGAAATTACCCTGCCATCAGTAAAACAAATTGACCTTGTGACCTCGACCAATGATTGGATAACAGGTTTTATATCCTCAAAGCTGCTTCCGTTGTGATTTATGTTTTACAAACATAGAGCTTGTTTTGTGAAACTATCACAATGAATATCATATCGTTTCATTCCTAAGCTCTTAAAAGTATGTTACCTTATTGAAAGATCCGTTTCTTACGGCGATGCTTTATACATTGTTAAGCGCACGCGTCTGACTTAAGGGGTATCGACAAAATTTTATCGGCCATATTGGATTTGACGTGAAGCATACTTGAAAATCTGTCGTTCTGCAGTATCAAGACTCCAATTTTAACCATTTTAATACTAAGTTTTCTTTGCCTCAACATCGTCATTTTCCCATCATTTTAAACAAAAACTGCATCAATATTTTTACATGACAACCATTTGAACTTAGTGCACCGAACTGCACAGCTACAGGTTTGCAGGATTCATGATTGATACTATAACCTACCTTAAACGTTACTATCATCATATGTCTACAAACATTTGTCCTCCAATTTTTATCATGCTTTCTCAAAATACCGGGTATCTTCATTTTACACACAAGGGGCTAGTAGCCATATCAACATAGGGGCAGATCCCCGGAATGTTGCACATTTGTAATTTGTTACCTATAATTCACATGACTATCCCACTTTTCTAATATATATCATGTAAATAATTAATAATTGAACCGCAAACAGTCGAAATTCTAGTGAATTACCCCAGGAACTTAAAAATCGTTTATTTTTTCTACCAATGTTGGGGCGGATCGGCACGTGAAAATGACTACCTGTAAAAACTCGTGTTCGAAAAGACATCGTGTTGTATTAACAAGAGATTTATATGATAATGAGACCTTGTACTCAATATCGAAGGACAAATGGTTGCAGATATAGTATCAGTGTAATGTTTAAGGTAAGTTATAGTATTATTCATAAATTCTTCTGAGGTGCAGCTGTACAGTTCGGTGCATGAATTTAAAAAAGTTTCTAATGTTAAAATCTTAATGTAATTTTCCGTAGAAAATATTGGGAAATGAAGCTATTGGGCTTGAGAATACTTGGGATTAAAATAGTTGAAGTTGGAGCCATGACTCGGTGTAAGGAAAGATTTTCAATAACGCACTACAAAAAATCCAATATGTCGAATAACGGTTTGTCGATAACCTTTAAGCTGATACAGGATAGCTTCCAAACCAATGATACTACGTTTACATACTGGAATAAGATTATATTATATTGAATTCTAATTTCGAAGTCTATGTTCAACTTTCATTCACTTTTTTCAAATAGATCAACCGACAACACCAAGGATAAATCAACCATACCAAGGTGTAGAAGGAGGAACTTTGAGCATCACTTGTGCATCCAATTCAACATCGCGACCACGTGGACAAGATCTGACCTATGTTTGGCTCCTGAATGGGTCAAGTGTTCTACCCAGCAGATTTCAATCGTCAGCGTCCATACTTAATATTTCTAACCTTCGTAGGACGGATAATTCGTATGAAATACGATGTTACGTGAACGAAACTAACGGATTGGTATCAAACTTAAGCAGCCCATATAGGGCAGATATACATTGTGAGTTAAAATAGAAGCCATAATATTAGTCCCCTATTGTTTCCATCCGTTTGTCTGTCAGTTCGTCTGTCTGTCCTTTTCCCTATTACTGCTAATATTGAACTGATTTTTTGATAGGTGAAATTCAATGTATCTCAATATGATACAGATTAAGTTCGAGTTTGGTTCCTATTGACCTATTTTTGGAAGAGTTACGACCTTTGGCCTTAGAACATTTCATTCAGTTTTCAGTTTTCCTGACTTTTCCTTGCTTTTATTACACTTCTTTTTGGTATGTGAATAAATCTTAATGTGATACAGATAAAGCTAACGTTTTATTCCAATTGACCTATTTTAATGACCCATGGACTAAGCAATGACATGTATGGATAATGATTAAATCTCCATACACAGTACAAAATCGATAATTCAGAAAATCATAAACAGAAGGCATACAAAATCAGTAGAAAACAAGAACCAAAGTAAACAAACAAAAACCTCCACCACATGAAAAGAAGCGACCTCCCAATATGAGAGTAAGAGAAGGTACCCAGGAAGAGTCAGCAACTCATTTTTGCATGTAACACCCGTCACTTCAATTCGGCAGAACTATCACATCCGTTTACTTCCATTTCGGAAGATACAAGTATTTTCTGTGGTTAGATTGTTCAAATGGTCTAAGATAGAATATCATCCACCATTCTGGACAATCGGACATCATAGTGTATGACGAGTTCCCCGTATCGACCGTAGAACTTCCAGCTCATTGACGATGTTAGTATCCAGGACTGATAGGCTTATCTGAAAGACGCCTAGCTCTCAGAACAAAATATGTATATTTGGTACTTTTGTTTTGAATATTTTCCCTGACATTGTCCCCATAGCACTTTCTATATAGACATAACTTCATACAGTGCATGTAATTTATATATTGTTTTCACTTTCGGGCGTGAACATCGACGACGGCTGTGCGGCTAGCCAACATGGGATGCTTACTCCTCCCGGGCACCTGGTCCCACCTCTAGCTTGCTAGGGGTCCGTCGATGCTCAATTTTGTGCTCTATTGAGGGTGCTGTTGGGATTGTCGTCAGGATCTTCTTTAATTCATTTGCTCTGGAATAACTTATCAATTGAGATATGAACACACCATACGCTGGCGATGAAGGATGTTGCTACTCATTTTTGGTGGCTCCGCAAGAAGTATCTGATAAGAATTTGATATTCGAAACACGTGTCTGGTGCATGGATATTGGTTTGGAATGGTATAGTGTTGGAACCCTTCAACATTATCAGAAAAGGGAATATTGTGATGCTGAAACTGAAGTCGTCACGTTTGTCATAGAGTGATATGTTTGTGTGATGCGTTCATGCTCATGTGATGTGTTCATGTTCATATGATGTACACGAACATAATAATTAGCAGAACACCTATTTTGAGTATTGACAGAATGCAGAGAAATAAATCCGGGAGGTACAGTTTCACTGCAGCCATTAACCTCACAATTTCAAGAAAGAAGGACGGGAAAATATTTCTCAATGAATATTTAGTGCAAAAGAGTAAATGCATTATTTATTTTCAGCCTCGAATATCTGCATTTAATATTAAAAAATAACATCTTTCTCGGGTTCTTACACCGTATAACCAGAAAACTTCGCGATTTTATGATAAAAAAGGGGGTATTTATTTTTGCGAGTGCAATTTTTCGCGATTCCTGAATTACAAATAAAAATGTACATGTGATTTCACTTTATCTACCTCCAATTATTGAAGTTTTGTTATTTCTATCATGAGAATACACTCGATTTTCTTCTATTTATGTTTCAGAAGAATGGCACATTTATTCAATTTGAAGACGTTTACATTTATACCACTTGGTGAGTGTCACTGCTGGTGGACCAGGAGTCCCCGAGGGCACATGTAGCCAAGTTCGATCAATTTAGGTTGATCGTTTCTTCAACGCATTCTAAATTTCTATTGCTATTGCTATTCAATTTGAAGACGTTTACATTACAATAAAAACAAAATGTAGATGAGAATATTTTTTGCCATTCCAAATTACTTGCGAATATAGCGCAAATTAGTATCTCGCGAAATTTTTGGTTATACGGTAATTTGCTGTCGCATATGTATGGTTTTCATAAATTTTCATGCGTCCTTGAAGACCACTGGGTAACCAGACAATAAGGAGGGTTTTGTACGTGAAAATCCGGATAACTATACTACTTGCTACTAACGTGACAGATGGCCGCACTTAGTCGGTACCAAATATACCTTTGTCTCGTTGATTTATGTGTAGTTTTTTGTGTTTAGTGTTTTGATGTCGTAGCTGTTCCTTGTCACTTTTGCTTCTGTTGTTTTGTTTATCTACCCTGCAAATTTAAATAAGGGAGTTTCGGTATTTGCATTGTGTGGTGCAACCGACACCTATTGAAGATTTCTTTCTTTTTATTTTCCGTCATGATCAGTATTTTAGATATTATCATATCCCAGCATCATATCCGAACCGTTTTGCTGTGTCTTTCAGATATTTAGGTAATAATTTTCACAGATTTCGGTCATATTGCATTGTTTAGACTGAGGATCACCGACGAGGGTTTATTACCCGAAACGTGCATTTTCTGGTCCATGCTGTAAATTTATCTGCTCTAAAATGATGCTAATGAATTTGAAGACGTTAAATATCTAAATGATTTTTCAGATGGCCCGGGTGATAGCATTAACATTACATGGAACGGGGCATATCCATTGATTGAAGATAAATCTCAATCTATTCCTCCTTTGATCTGTTCAGCAAATTGTAACCCTGCTTGTACATATAAATGGACAGGTTCATCCATCAGCATTCGAAACGGAAGCCTTCTGAACTTAGGCAATGTCTACAGAAACAAAACTGGATTATATAATTGTACCGCAACGAACAAAATTCTTGGAGCTGAGAGAACGGCATATACACATTTTTACCTATCTGTTTCGTGTAAGTTCTACGATCATGATTACACAAAAATTCTACTTTTACTTACGACATTCTTCTATTAATTCCTCTGAAACTGTATGTTAAGCAAAGAATTCATTTAGATGAATATTAAAGTAGAACAGTTACTCTGGTTTGACTACCGAATTGATTACATGACGTCATTCATTGTATGAAAATGTTCCCTTGTAGATCCAACATCAGTTGTTACCATCATACCTAGCGATCAAGAACTAGAAATCAATGAAAAGGTTACTCAGGTGCTTAATTGTAATGCTGATGGCTATCCATATCCAAGTATCAAGTGGTACAAAGATGACCAACTCTTGAACAACAGTAATACATATACCATTTCAAATGCTGATTGCCTAAATTCAGGAAATTACACTTGTAGAGCGGAGAATATTTACGGTGGATCAAACAAGTCAATTAGTTTGAGAGCAAGATGTAAGAAAAATTCGAAATTCTATGGTCCATTTGAAATTTATCTCAAAACATTCTCTTGAAATAAGAGTTTATGATCAGTTTTGTTTTAAAGATTTTTTTTTTTTTTTTTTTTTTTTTTTTTTTTTTATACTTTTTTCAGACAAGTGTTCCCGCAAATCGGAATTGTATAGTGTATATAGTGCGCTTAAGTTGAATCACTGCTTTATAGATATCATTTATTAAGTACCATTTACGTTAATGTCCATTTTCATATTTTATCCACAAAGTGAAAGCAATAATCTTATCATTTTAGGTTCTCCCCGTCTGTACAATGACGTATCAAGCATTGTTATTGATGTAGCTGACTTAACACAAACGATGACCGTTTATATGATGGGTTATCCTTTGCCAAAAATACTGTGGTATCATAATTTGTTTGGGCATAATATCACGGCAGGTGGTAATAAGTCAACAATTGAAAATAAGACAGATGTACTCACTTCAAGTCTTAGTGAGTATATTTATGATGAGTACTACTCCGGGAATTACTTTGCAGTCGCTGCTGGAACATCGATTGGAAAAAGATTTATTCTGAAACTAAACCGTAAGTCTTCTTACTCGGAAATATTTTTAACATGTTTCATTCCTTAATTTTATATTTCAACTGACTCTCTTTCTATATGTCTTTTGATTGTAATTTTGACGCTATTGTAGAAAAGAGGGGATCTCCAACCACACTCTGTTGCAGCACCCGAAGCAAAACTTCAGAACATCCAATACAAAAAACACAGAGCAGACATACACAGAAAGAGACGGAAAAGGAACAAGGAACACCACTCACACCATAGAAACATGAAACAGAAAAGATCACACATAAACCATAAGCCATAAGACCAATGGACAACCGGTGCCGACTTAGGACGGCCAACTGCCATGTACGTAGCAGACGGTGTAGTTATCCTTGATTACATGAGCACAACCTTCCCACTTTTCTGATTACCCAGAGGTCTCGAAGAACGTACAATTATGGTGTAAAACAACCTCCTCACTGATAGATGATCACACGATCTTTTTATATAAATTAATGGTATTTTTTCAAAGTTCTAGCATTTACTTGATTTCTTAGATTACGCTCTTTTTCTTCGAAGATTATAGACATATGGTTCAACAATATTTTTGCATTATGGATGATAATGTTAGACAAGAGGGTTGAATTGGCAAATTTGTTCACAACCAATAGCCGATTTTCACATTACCGCAGTTGACTTACATTTTACACATCCTTTGACCCGACATCACAAGTTTTGACGTAACCTCTAACTGTGACGTCGTAGCAGATTTATGACGTCATAATCAGAAATAACGTCAAAAGTAGTGATGTCTGGTCTTGGCATGTCTAAAATGAAAGTCTAGCGGTAATATGAATAAGGTTTATGGTGCTTCTTGTAAATTGCACATGAACGTTCATGTGAAATTCATAAAAATTTCACGTAATATTTATGTGATTAATATTTCACAAGAATTTCACATAATTTTTCTTCACATGAAATTCTTATGATTTTTTTTTCTTTTTGACCTTCATGCGAAATTGGATTTACAGCTTTCCACCATTCTACATCCTACATCCACCTCCTATCCACTCTATCCTGTCCTAACTTATCCTATCTTATCCTACCCTATCCTATCCTATCCACCTCATTCCAATCCAATTCTATCCTACATCCTATCCTATCCTACATCCTATCCTATCCTACATCCTATCCTATCCTACATCCTATACTATCCTATCCTACATCCTATCCTATCCTATCCTATCCTACATCATATCCTATCCATCTTTAACTACTTCTCATCACCTTTAGCAAGATTATGATTAAAACTAAATGACTTGATACAAATGTATGCATAAGTAGTAAATTATCTGTAATTATCGCTGTTTTGGATCTATTAAAATGAAAATTATTTAGATGATTATTTAATACATGTATCATTTTTGCACTTGTAGTGAACGAAACAAAATATCACAACCAACCCTCCAAGTTTGTTTTCAATTCAATTAAAATTCATATAACCCATTATGTCAAGTAAGAAATTTCAATGAATCGAATTTAATCAAATGAATATGTTATCCGCTAATAACTTGAAAATTAAAAGAAAAGAGAGATTGTATTGAAGAATGAAGTGGATAGGATGTAGGATAGGATAGGCTGTAGAATGTAGGATAGGATGTAGGATAGGATAGGATGTAGGATAGGATGTAGGATAGAAATGGTTAGGATTGAGGTGGAAAGGATAGTATTGGATAGGATAGGATAGAATAGGATAAGATTCTATCCACTTTCTATCCTACATCCTACATCCTGCATCCTTCATCCTATCCTATCCACTTTTTTGTCAAACAAGTGGGTTGCTGGACTGTACATGAAAATTATGAAAAACCATGTAAAATTAATGTTCTAGATCATTTCACATTTATTTCATGTTTATTTTCTGAAATGCTCCGAATTTCATATGAGTTACAATTGAGCCTTCCTATTGCGGGAAAAGAATGCAAAATTTCGTAACGTCATAACGCTTTTTACCTTGGACAAACAAGCTTTGAACCTCGGTAAAACATCGAAATTGCATTGTGACGTCATGGAATTTCTCAAAATTTTCCCGCGTTCGGAAGGGTCAATTGGCTGTGTATGTCATAAACCGATTCTTGTTGATGATTGCCTTCTTTCTTTCATTCGTCATAATTTTTATTGAGATACTTCCTTTCAGGAAGTTTCTTACTGTTATGGTAACTGCTTCAAAGTATGCAAATTGAGATACTGCCGCTTTGTACCTAAAAATATAGTGCTGTGTCTAGTTCAGAAATTTGCTGTTTACCACATACAAAATGCAAGAACAAGAATATTCTCCATCTTGAAAACAGCTTCAATTTCATATAGAATAATTGCGCCACACAATATCAATTATAATTCTTGTTTTCACAGCACAATGGTGGCGTAGTAATATACTGCTTTGTTTATGACAATGTTAAGAAAGATAACTCAAAAATTTCATTAAAGTTATAGAGTTGTCTTTATTATATCAACACTGAGGTTAGATAAACATAGTTTGTGTTGTTTATGGAGATATTACAAGCTTCACATATGCATCCTGTGTTAAAAAAATCATTATTGCCTTACAATAATATTATTCAACATTTTAATATCTGCTGACAATAAATCTTGTCTAGATCTAGAAGTATCTCTTAGGACCTTCAGTCCTTTGATTTATTATTTATTAATTAATTTTATCAATTATTTATTAATCAGGACGACCTAATGCACCCTATATTCTTCAAGTTGATTGTAAATCAAACGGGATAGCTAATGTGTCTTGGACATCGGCATTCAATGGAGGCCATCAACAGATTTTTACAGTTTTATATGGATTGAGTAACGATAACTCAAGGTTGAAGACGTCACAACGGTATCCCGACTTGGGGGAAGGACAGATACATTATATAATAATTCCTGATTTACTCCAAAACCAAAATTATGAATTTGTAGTCAACGCAGAGAACAGTCGTGGATCTTCGACGTCTACGACTCGTATGTGCACTTTAAGAGGTAACTTTCAAATATTTACTTTGATTTAAAAGGATATGTTTACATGAAATGTTGCTCCATATCAAAACTAAAAAGATTTGTTTATTTGAAATGCTCTTGTATATCCCAATAATTATCTAGGAGTTCCTTCTGTCCGCGCAGCTCACTTCAGAAATCGGGAACTTGAAGTTTTGTTTACTTTTGTTTACTATGTTCAGATTGATACTTATATAGGGGGATAGATCTGGAACTCTTGTATCTAGCGGTGTATGTTATATGTCCATACGACCAAAACTACGCTCACAGTGAAAGCAAATAGATTTAGATGGGGAGTTTTCTATGTTAATTTTGGCGTGGCGTCGCCGATCTTTAACATTAAATCTATGGAGAACGTAAGCAAGCGACGTCACGCTAAAATTACCATATCTATATTATTTTGTTTCATTGTAAGCTTGGTACTGGTCGTACGTATACATAACGTATTTAGACCGTTAGTTACGAGAGTTTACGATATATCCCTAAAAGTTCGACAAATAAGATAAAACTTCATGTTTTTCAATTTCTAAAACGAGCTGCGCGGACAGTGATAAAACACAAAAAGCTTTCAAACTCTTCTGCAACAGAACATCCTTCTGAACAAAAAAGATTTACAAACTAGATGGCTACTGTTGCAAGCAACAGACGGATTCCTCCTTTATTAGACCTTCCTCGGAACTGAAGTGTTAAAATCCGAATAAAGAAGATGGAAAAAAGAATAGTTGCTTTTGTACCTAATTCACTTCAGCAAATGGGGCAAAGGAGCTTATGTCTAATTTGGGACTCTTATTTATTTATCGACAAAATAGAAGAAAAAGATGATAAATACCTTTCAAGTTTAGGAAGGCTTTAAACTCCTAGATCTATTCTATCCATTTTGATTCCTTTGAAATTACTATCCCAAAAAGAATTGCACAATGAATTAGCAATGAGAAAATTTCTATAAATAGAGAATGACAACAGCATGAAAGTACAGACAAGTAATGCTACTAAGATAAAAAAAGGAAACATAGAACAAGAATAAAAGAGTTATCTATCTTACTATGTAAAGTTCAAATAAGAAGTACTACTTGTGTGAAGAATAAATATTTAAGAACAAAATTCTCTCAATCCTACAAGAGAAAATGTTTGTTATGACCT
The DNA here is from genome assembly GCA_028142955.1 of Pinctada fucata. Classification (NCBI taxonomy): domain Eukaryota; kingdom Metazoa; phylum Mollusca; class Bivalvia; order Pterioida; family Pteriidae; genus Pinctada; species Pinctada fucata. The sequence goes on along the minus strand of AP027112.1, from coordinate 21,335,133 downwards.
TGAAAAAGTTTATTTGACCTTGAACCAAGGTCATGGATGAAAGATAAGCATTTTAGTTTATTCTCATCAAAATTCCTTTTCATCTATTCAAAGCTCAATATTTTATCAACAAAAGTCTGTTTTGACCTTGAAATCGAACAAATGACCTTGGGTCAAGGTCAAGGTGAAAGGTCTTGATGTAAGGAACATTTGCGCAAAGTTTGAACTCTCAAGGTCAAATGGTCTTTGTTCTATGGGAAAATTTTTGTTGTGACCTTGAGAATGAGAATTTGACCTTGGGTCAAGGTCAAGGTGATGGGGCTTGGATCAATGATTGTATTTATGAAGTTTGAACTGTCAAGGTCAAATAGTCTTTGTTCTATAGGCAAAAGTTTGTTGTGACCTTGAGAATCAAAATTTGACCTTGAAACTAGGTCATCATTATTGACTACCTATAAGTAACCTACCATCCAAGTTTCAACTCAAAATCTCAAAAACTGTAGAAATTGGCACTGTGCCAATTTAAAGTTCCAATTTCAACTCAAAATAGCGCGAAAACCGTAAATATTTTATCGAGCATGTAAGCGTATGAAAGTTTGCAAATTTCCCAAAGAACAATATAAAGCAAATTTCATTCAAATCGCACGGTTAGTTTAGGAGTTATAAGGTTTTAAAGATTTTACCTTTGATGACCTCTAGCGGGGGCATATGTAAACTTTTCGACAAGAAAAAAAATATATATGAAGATCTTTATTTGCTCTTTCACATGATACTTTCCATTTTATCATATGACGCGATACTTTGTTGTAAAGTCTCTGGATTGGCTTGGGGGTAAGAATAATAATAATAACTAGATGGCTACTGTTGCAAGCAACAGACGGATTCCTCCTTTATTAGACCTTCCTCGGAACTGAAGTGTTAAAATCCGAATAAAGAAGATGGAAAAAAGAATAGTTGCTTTTGTACCTAATTCACTTCAGCAAATGAGGCAAAGGAGCTTATGTCTAATTTGGGACTCTTATTTATTTATCGACAAAATAGAAGAAAAAGATTATGAATACCTTTCAAGTTTAGGAGGGCTTTAAACTCCTAGATCTATTCTATCCATTTTGATTCCTTTTAAATAACTATCCCAAAAAGAATTGCACAATGAATTAGCATGAGAAAATTCCTATAAATAGAGAATGACAACAGCATGAAAGTACAGACAAGTAATGCCACTAAGATAAAAAAGGAAACATAGAACAAGAATAAAAGAGTTATCTATCTTACTATGTAAAGTTCAAATAAGAAGCACTACTTGTGTGAAGAATAAATATTTAAGAGCAAAATTCTCTCAATCCTACAAGAGTAAATGTTTGTTATGACCTTGAAAAAGTTTATTTGACCTTGAACCAAGGTCATGGATGAAAGATAAGCATTTTAGTTTATTCTCATCAATATTCCTTTTCATCTATTCAAAGCTCAATATTTTATCAACAAAAGTCTTTTGTGACCTTGAAATCGAACAAATGACCTTGGGTGAAGGTCAAGGTGAAAGGACTTGATGCAAGGAACATTTGCGCAAAGTTTGAACTCTCAAGATCAAATGGTCTTTGTTCTATGGGAAAATTTTTGTTGTGACCTTGAGAATGAGAATTTGACCTTGGGTCAAGGTCAAGGTGATAGGGCTTGGTTCAATGATTGTATTTATGAAGTTTGAACTGTCAAGGTCAAATAGTCTTTGTTCTATAGGCAAAAGTTTGTTGTGACCTTGAGAATCATAATTTGACCTTGAAACTAGTTCATCATCAATGACTACCTATAAGTAACCTACCATCCAAGTTTCAACTCAAAATCTCAAAAACTGTAGAAATTGGCACTGTGCCAATTTAAAGTTCCATTTTCAACTCAAAATAGCGCGAAAACCGTAAATATTTTATCGAGCATGTAAGCGTATAAAAGTTTGCAAATTTCCTAAAGAACAATTTAAAACAAATTTCATTAAAATCGCACGGCTACTTTAGGAGTTATAAGGTTTTAAAGATTTTACATTTGATGACCTCTAGCGGGGGCATATGTGAACTTTTCGACAAGAAAAAAAATTTAAATGAAGATCTTTATTTGCTCTTTCACATGATACTTTCCATTTTATCATATGATGCGGTACTTTGTTGTAACGTCTCTGGATTGGCTTGGGGGTAAGAATAATAATAATAAGAAGAAGAATAAGAATAAAGAAAAGACAATACAATAACAGAAAGGATTCCGACGGAAGTCGGAATCCTTAATAATAATAACTAGATGGCTACTGTTGCATGCAACAGACGGATTCCTCCTTTATTAGACTTTCCTCGGAACTGAAGTGTTAAAATCCGAATAAAGAAGATGGAAAAAAGAATAGTTACTTTAGTACCTTATTCACTTCATCAAAATGAGTCAAAAGAGCTTATGTCTAATTTGGGACTCTTATATATTTATCAACAAAATAGAAGTAAAAAATAATAAATACCTTTCATTTTTACGAAAGCTTTAAACTCCATGCTCTATCAATATCAAATTCTTTCGCAGCACATTTAAGGCCTTCCATAGAAATGACGTAGAAGTTTTTTCCGCCAAATAACGTAACGTCATATGACGTCATGGACCCCGTGTCGTCAGGTTAGGTAGCAACACATTTATTAGCTTTCGTTATCGTTGATACCTTTATTTACTAGATAAAATTGCATTTATACAAAAAAACAAAACATATTGCTTCATCACTGACACATCGCCGGGTCAATATACTTTTGAGAAAACCCCTAATCTATATCTGTACTCTGTGACCCCGTACACCGAAGAATGCGATCTGCGTTACTTAGAAGCTTGAGGTGACGAACAGGTGCGAATCAACAGTTTACAGAGCGGGTAAAACGAATAAAAAGGCAGATTTTGGTAAGTATAAGCGATATCAAACTTCAATAACTGGTGCTGTATGAAGGAAATATCTTAGAATTAGTACAATTACATCATGGAATCAATTTATTCATAGAGATAAAAGGAAACTCCTTGGATTATCAAGAGACATGTGTGAAATGTATGTGTAAATGACAGAATTTCAACGCGTTTTACTTAAGTTACACTGTTACTGCAAAGCTGAGTAGTAGCTAAACTTTATGTGAATAGTTTAGACACTTGTAGATTATGATATCAGTTCGTACGAAAGTTGAATGATGAGGAAAAAAGGGTGAATGTGATATCATACTAATGTGCCCATGCCCATGAATATGTTGTTTTCATAACATGTACCTATAACAATGTTTACATCTGAGTTCACTTGTAGTTGTACAGTAAGTTATACTTGCAGTAGTATGTGCACCGAAATATCGAAATATTCAAATACCAATTATTAATTTTTTTTTTTCTTCAGAATGTTAACTAAATTTAGAATGGATTTCACACCAGCTGCTGCATGAAAAGAAATATTGTCACACACTGTAAAAGTTTCAGAAACACATGCATGTATCTTAGCCACACAGTACTGTTCATTTTGGATATTTTTGCAGGTACAGAATTTTTTAATTTATGTGTAGAGTAACATTTGTTTTGCCTATTAAGAATATTATAATGATTTAAAAAAGAAGTCAAATAAAATAAATGCATTTACTATCTATAGTGAATAATCTAAAACTATAACCATACCAGGCTTATTTAGCTATTCATGAAATAATAACATATCACTGCGAATTCTTTGTTATTTATGTCGCAAGGACATACATGTATATTACATAACTATTAAACTTGTAAAATTATGAATTTTGAGTCCAAGCTGTACCATACACTTTGGATTTTAAAAGCTAGATTTATATAGTCAATATTTTTTTTCTATTTCAGATCCTTGCCTTGAAGAGTGAATGCTTGAATAATAACTTTGAACAACCACACACATTACAGATGAAGAAATGTTACTTTGAATATATAATAAAGAAAATTAATAAAATTCTCCTAAAATTGATCTGTACTAGACTTCATGCTCAAATCTCCAAGAGCGGGGAGGGGGGGGGGGGGTAAATTGCATTTGTTTTGATAGTTTGTCTGCCTGAAGCATTTAGCCGAGCATGAGAGGGCTTTCAAGGTCAACATGTACACAAATCTCTATGTGCATGGCAAGAGCAGATACGAAGATTCGAAATTTAAGCTTGACTTTGCTTTCAAAAGATACATGTAGCTACTGACACCTGCATGGTATGTAACAAAGACACGTAAATAAAATATTGTTGTACTTGCAGATTATCTCGTACAAGGTGGCTGTTAAGGAGAAGTCCCATGATACCACTTATTAAAATGTCGATCACTCTTATGGTGTTAGGAAAAAAAATGACATATAATCTCAAGCTCCTGGCAAGAGTTATTCACGCGCTATTAATTTGTTCAAGCTTTACAATTATTTATTTGATATCTGCAATGCAGAAAAAAAATAAGATTGGGTCATCGGTCAAATAACAAATTTGAAATACTGAAAATATTCAACAAATTTGCTTAATGCTTACATCAAATTTGTCATAGGAAAGTCGTTTATCTAAATTTTGGTGGATCACTTTGTCTGTTGTCCCTCCCCCCCCCCCCCCACATCATGTTGTCACGAAAATATCGGGAGTTATGAAACAAGGTAGGATTGCTACTCGACCATTCCGAGGCACATTTATTGATCATATACGTACAAATGTTTGTAACGACAAGGATCCGATATTATAATAAAGGAGTAACCTTTCAAATATTTTGAAAGGCGAATTAAGGGAAACATGATTACTGCATGAAATCCGGCTATAGATTTGACCCCAAAAAATCTCTGAATTTTGCATCTGCTGTAAATAATAATCCTGTCTGGACGACTATCAAATAAATTCATGATCTGAAAATGCAAAAAAAAAAAACAAAAGGAGAGAAAACAAAACCACCCAAAACAAAGCCGTTACACATACACTGAAAAGTCCTCCAGCCCGACCCACCCCCTTTCCCGGCCCCATATATCAATGACCGCTCTTTAAATTTCTGTCAAACACGCTACCATGTATTTCGTCGATCTCATGAAGAATTTATAAGTACTAATTCACTTTCAGGGGACATGGAATTCAAATAAAACATATGAAATCTAATTAAATAAAATCGAGCTGAAGATTCCCAATGTCAGTGCAGCGTGGGCGATGAATAGAAACTCGAGGTCACGCTTTACTTTCAATTTTCATCAACTTTTGCATGCAATTGCAAGTTGTCAATTATAAGTGCTTTTCAATGTCAATGTCAGCCACGCTTTTACATGGGTTGTGTTTTTATTTATTTATTTTTCTTATAGAAAATATACACTGAAAATGTTTTAAAAAAAAAAGAAAAAGAAAAGAAACAGTGCCTTTGCGTCTTCTGACACATTGAAATTAAATCTAAAATCAGTATGAAAGTATACCTAAATTTTAATATTAATATGACAATGGACATCATCCACGGAATTTGCCGATTCCTCTATTTGCAATCTAGATCAAATTTTGTTTTTTTTTTTTTTCTGCTGGGAAACAAACATCAGTTTTATTATTTTTTTACCCTTATTTTTTCCCCGATGTCTAGAAAAAATAATATTGGATCTAGAACTACCCGGTGTTGTCCAGAGACCATAGGACTATAAGGTCTCGTTTCTTAAAATAAGAAACCAGAGAATCCATAAAATAAAGAAATTTTGGTATAAACAGTGAAGAATTTATGTATGTTATCGATCCCATTGCGGTCAAAGGCGTCATAAGTCGAACAAGGTTTTTTTTGTCACGGTAATGATTATTGAAGGGACGTATAATGTATGTAAGTAAATATTACGAGTTAATATAATCAATCCATGCAATTCTAATGCATGTCCGATATTATACAGCATCATGTTAATCTCATGTATATTGGGTTCATGGGTTAGTACGGTAACCGGCAAGACCGACACCCCGGCGTGGCGCCCTCCCCCCCCCCCCCTTTTTTCCGCGATTCACCCCTCAATATACAAAAAGTGAAATGAAACTTTAACTGAATTAAATAAATATTGCATTTTTTCATAAGTTGAAATGAAAATTTTATTCAAATTAACATTTATTTAAAAAATTAAAACGGAATTTACAGAGAGCGCGATTACGTCCCTTGAATAAATCTGATTCCACAGAACGTTTATTTGGTAAACGAACGAACTACCGATTAGCACCTGTCAGAAAAACTGCAACGGCGCAAGATGTTACCGTACATAAATTTAAGTGAAATTTGGCACACATTTTAAGAGATAGGTGTTCTTCAATTATTCAACTGGGGGAAACGTTTACATTCTATATTTTCTTTTAAATTTTCTGCCATTCGTGCCAGTGTCGATAATATTTTATGAAATGGGTATATTTTTCTCGATTTTTCAAGTAGTCGTTCTTTATCAAAGATTTCCCCAGCAAGAAATAGGTAAATGAAACCCCCCTTTGTAGTATGGTATCAATATTTTCTTTGAATGATAAGGTTTCACCTTGCGCCATCTGATTTTGTATGACCAATGTTGATCTACGAAAATATACGTGTCACGTGACAACCCGGCGTTCGGGGAGCATATATCAATAATGAACAGATAAATTATGATATAGCATCTATACTGATACATAAACTATTTCATTCCATCTTATTTGGACAATTTAATAATTCCTTGAAAATAGCTATCAAAACTGACATCAAATTTTGTCAATGACGTCATGGAAGGCCTTAAATGTGCTGCGTTACAATTACTTTCTCACAGCAGAATTGCACAATGATTTTGCAATGAGATTTCTATTAATAAAAAATGACAACAACATGAAAGTACAGATATGTAATGCTACTAAGGAAAAAAAAAAGAAACAGAGAACAAGATAAAAGAGTTATCTTTCTTATACTATTTTAAGTTCAAATAAAAAGGGCTACTTGTGTGAAGAATAAATAGTATGGGACAAAAAGTGTTAATTCTACAAGAGTAAATGATTGTTATGACATTGAGAATGATTATTTGACCTTGAACCAATGTCATGGATGAAAGATAAGTATTGTGATCATTCTCATCACGATTGGTCTTAATCTGAGCAAAGCTCAATATCTAATCAACCAAAGTCGGTTATGACCTTGAAATCAAACAAATGACCTCGAGTCAAGGTCATGGTGAAAGGCTTTGATGCAAGGAATATTTGTGTAAAGTTTGAACTCACAAGGTCAAATAATCTTTGTTTTATAGACTAAAGTTTGTTGTGACCTTGAGAATGAGAATTTGACCTTGGGTCAAGGTCAAGGTGAAAGAGCTTGACTGAACAATGATATGTATGAAGTTTGAACTCTGAAGGTCAAACAGTCTTTGTTCTGTAGGCAAAAGTTTGTTGTGACCTTGAGAATCAAAATTTGACCTTGGGTCAAGGTCAAGGTGAAAGAGCTTGGTTTAATGATAATATGTATGAAGTTTGAACTCTGTAGGTCAAATACTTTATGTTCTATAGGAAAAGTTTGTTGTGACCTTGAGAATGAAAATTTGACCTTGAAAGTAGGTCAAAATTAAATGACCATCTATAAGTAACCTACTATCAAAGTTTCAACTCAAAATCTCAAAAACTGTAGAAATTGGCACCGTGCCAATTTAAAGTTCCATTTTCAACTCGGAATAGCGCGAAAACCGTAAATATTTTATCGAGTATGTAAGCGTATAAAAGTTTCCAATTTTCACAAAGAACATTTTAAAACACTTTTCGTTCAAATCGTACGGTTACTTTAGGAGTTATAAGTGTTTAAAGATTTGACCTTTGATGACCTCCAGCGGGGACATTGGTGAGCTTATCGACAAACAAAAAATAGTTAAAGAAGATCTTGGTATGCTCTTTCTGATGGTACCATCCCTTTTGCTCTGTGTTAAAAGACCTTTGAATAAAGTGTCTGGAAATGATGAGGGGGTAAGAATAAAAATAATAATAAGAATAATAATAAGAATAAAGAAAAGACATTGCAATAACAGAAAGGATTCCGACGGAATAGTCGGAATCCTTAATAAGAATAATAAGAATAAAGAAAAGACAATACAATAACAGAAAGGATTCCGACGGAAGTCGGAATCCTTAATAAAGAAAAGACAATACAATAACAGAAAGGATTCCGACTTCCTTAATAAGAATAAAGAAAAGACAATACAATAACAGAAAGGATTCCGACGGAAATCGGAATCCTTAATAAATGGAAGGATGGAAGTTCCTGTGGACATAGCAGTCGGATTCCTCTCATTTTCATCTTGTTAAGAACAGAAATGAAAATTGAAAAAATGCGAAAATGACTGGCCGCAGCTGGACTCGAACCAGGTACCTTCACCAAGGTAGGCCCCATCGTATCTTGTACATGTAATGTCAGGTCACATGGTTGAATTGACCAATGAAATTTGTAACACATCCTGGGTCATGCATATTAATTATGTGAGGGATTTTCCAATGAATCATGACAATATAGCAAGTGTTTTCAAACTGGTACATGTATTCGATATTTCTTGATTCTGTTAGAAAACATTTTGAACTAATACATACTCGTATAAATTTTGAAATGAAAACAATGTTGAAGCCGAGGCCGGTATCGAACCCCGGACCCTCCGATTCGAAGTCTGACGCTCTACCGCTGAGCTATTGCAGAACTGACAAAGATTTGCATCAAAAGTCTTTAGAAGGATGAAATCTTGCGACTATGACATGACTCAACATGTCGAGCATGTTCCGAATGATAAATCTTTATCGATCGATTCTATTTACAGGTTTGTATTCAGGAGTAAACAACACAGAATTTCATAAAATGTATTTTTTTTTTTATTTGACTTTCATTGACCATGTATGTAGAGAATAAAATCATGAATCAATAAAATGTGTTTGCTTATTTTGCAAGGGCGGATCTAGACAGGGTAGGTGAAAACAGGTATGTACACGTATGTAACATGTAAGTCGGAGGGGGGGGGCAAAAACTTATCAACCTCCCCCTTTCGAAGGACTAGCCTATGTCATTGGATAAACAAACCGTCAAAGATCTTGTACAGTTATTTCAAAGATTGACGAATTCAAAAAGAAACAGACAAACAAACGAGAAAAAAAAATGCCAAAGGGGGCCACATTGCTCCGTCAAAGGTCTTGTACAGTTGTTTCAAATATTAAGGAATTTAATAAGAAAAGACAAACAAACAAACAAAACAAATGAAAAAAAAAACAAGAGGCCGAAGGGAGCCATATTGCTCAGTCAAAAGTCTTGTACAGTTGTTTCAAAGATTGTCGAATCAAAAAAGAAAAAAACAAGCAAACAAACAAACAAGCAAAACAATTGAAAATAAAAAAAAACAAAAAAACAAAAAAAAACAAGAGGCCGAAGGGAGCCATATTGCTCAGTCAAAAGTCTTGTACAGTTGTTTCAAAGATTGTCGAATCAAAAAAGAAAAAAACAAGCAAACAAACAAACAAGCAAAACAATTGAAAATAAAAAAACAACAAACAAACAAGAGGCCCAAGGGGGCCTCTTTGCTCCGTCAAAGGTCTTGTACAGTTGTTTCAAAGATTGACGAATTAAAAAAACAAGACAAAAAAAAACAAAAAAAAAACAAGAAGCCCAAGGGGGCCACATTGCTCCGTCAAAGGTCTTGTACAGTTGTTTCAAAGATTGACGAATGAAAAAAAAAGAGGCCTAAGGTGGCCATATATACACGTTGAAGTCAATGACAGTGAAATAAATATGCGCAATATGAAATGTGTTTTTCTTCTGAATAAAAAGCTATGAATAGGACTGACTTGTTGCATGAACGATCGATAATTCTTGTAATGCTGAATCAGCCATTTGTATTTCTCCGTCTGTATATCAAAAATAAAAACCACTAACATTCAGGAACTCCAATGGCTATGTGGATAGGGCGTTGGACTGCTGGCCCAAGGGTACCGGGTTCGATCCCCAGTCGGGACGTTTTTTTTTTTTCGCCGATCGTCTGCGTTTCTGTCTAGTACTCTCTCTATCTGTTCGTATGTCTGTTCGTTCTTCTATCGTTGTCAGTCTATCTAACACTGTCTATCTTACACTGTCAGTCTGTCTGTCTGGTCCATGCTGCAAATTTACCAGTTAATTTAAATGATGCTATTCAATTTTAAGACATTTTTAAAACATTTAATTAGAAAATGACAACAGCATGAAAGTACAGACAAGTCATGGTACAAAGAGAAATAGAAATAAAAGATTTATCTTTCTTAGATCATGTAAAGTTCATATAAGAAGGACCTCGTTTGTGAAGTATAAGTAGTGTAGGACAAACACTGTGTATTTAACAAGTAAATGTTGTTATTACATTGAGAATGAAATTTTCACCTTGAACCAAGGTCAAGGAAAAAAGATGAGTATAGAATATCATTTTCTTCAAAATATATATGAAATTGAATAAAGCTCAATATTTTATCAACAAAAGACTGTTATGACCTTGAAATCGAACGAATGACCTTTGGTCAAGGTCAATGTGACAGGACTTACTGCAAGGAATATTTGTACCCAGTTTGCACTCTCAAGGTCAAACAGTCTTTGTTTTATAGGCAAAAATGTTGTGACCTTGAGAATGAGAATTTGACCTTGGATCAAGGTCAAGGTGAAAGAGCTTGGCTTAACAATTATATGTATGAAGTTTGAACTCTGAAGGTCAAATAGTCTTTGTTCTATAAGCAAAAGTTTCATGTGACCTTGAGAATAAAAATTTGACCTTGAAAAGAAGGTCAACATTAAATGACTACCTATAAGTGACCTAACATCCAAGTTTCAACTCAAAGTCTCAAAAATTGTAGAAATTGGCACCTTGCCAATTTAAGGTTCCATTTTCAACTTGAAATAGCTTGAAAACTGTAAATATTTTATGGAGCATGTAAGCGTATAAAAGTTTGCAAATTTCTCAAAGAACAATATAAAACAAATTTTGTTCAAATCGTACGGTTAGTAAAGGAGTTATAAGAGTTTAAAGATTTGACCGCTGATAATCTCTAGCGGGGGCATATGTGAACTTTTCGACAAGAAAAAAATATTAAATTAAGATCTTTATATGCTCTTTCACATGATACTTTCCATTTTATCATATGATGCGGTACTTTGTTGTAACGTCACTGGATTAGCTTGGGGGTAAGAATAATAATAATAATAATAATAAGAATAATAAGAATAAAGAAAAGACAATACAATAACAGAAAGGATTCCGACGGAAATCGGAATCCTTAATTAGTAAATTGAATATGCGTATATGGGTGTTCCTTGCAAGCAAGAGATGCTTACTCTTCCTGCGCACCTGATCTCACTCCTTCGCAGGGATTTCACTTCTCTTCATATGTTTTTTTTTTATTTCTGTTCCTTTGCCTTAGTTCTGGTTTCATCCTGGTTCTGTATGCCCTTGGTTAGTTGATTTTTTATTAACGATTTCGTACTTCAAGATAGGGATATGTGTTTTTTTCAATATTTGTCATATAATCCTCATCAGTGTTACTTCTGACCAACATTATTCAAAGAAGTAAGGTAAACTTGAAGATCCCCTAAATTTCGAGGATTTCAGGATAAGATAAGGAGGAGGTCTCCAATGTGGCAACATTGCAATTATGAAAGCAGACCAAACACACTCAAGACGAAATAAGGAGACAACAAGAACAATGGCATAACAACATTGAAACATAATAGACTACACTATATGTTTGAAGAATCTCCATATCAATAGAGTGCTATGACAAAAAGAATAAAATCATTTGTAGATGGCGCCTATGAAAATAACTTTAGCGGAGCTGCAGACATTGGAAACGGTTCAAATAAATAATAAGTGCTGTCGTAGGATGGTCATGGAATTGAAACTCGAAAAAAGACCTCTAAAAATATAATGAATGCGTGGAATCAATCAAGAAGCTGTATATTGAGTCTTTGCGGATTACAGCGTTATTTCCAATTTGAGACGGTATCTGACATTAAAACCCTTACGAAGTCATGAAAATGGTATGGTAACAACGATATTGTACAGTCGTTTCCCAAAGGTTAGGGACTAATTCCATAAGATTTGATGACGTTACAATTAGTCTCCATCAGATACCGTCCCAAATGGAAAATAACTCGGGTCATCGAAAATGACGAATTCTATAGAGGAGATCCATCTGTGTATAGATGTAGTTATGAAAAAAATGTGACATTTTCTTGGCTTGCCAATGTATAAAAAATGTAATGATGTAATGATATAAGTCCCTTACCGGCGGCATAAATTTATGCCCTGCATGTCTGTTCATCAGTTCAGCAACAACAGCCAAGACAAATCTGGAAAACTGAATTCACGAAAAGTCCAAGGGCCATAACTCTTGTGAAAAGTAGTCAGTCTAAATTAAACTGTAACTTGATCTTCGTCACACTATGATGTTTTTACATACAAAAAATCATTATCTGCAATAACAGCATGCATGAAAAAGTCCGGAAAAGGGATAGGGCCACGAAGTCCCTAATTCGGCCCTTTTACTTAACATTTAAATTAATTGAATGTTTATTACGATTTGATTCTTTGTTAAGTTCCTTACTAAGTTATGTGTTGAGATTTTGTAAAATATGCATTTATCAGTAGCTTTAAGCCCTTTGAAAACCCAAAATCGAGCAATTTTTCGTGAATTGCTGCAAAACCTACATATTTCTTCATAATTAGAATCGGCCACATGCATTGAGAAAGATGAAAAATTTACAAATGAAAGACAATCATATCATCTTGTCATAAAAGTTTCATGTTTCTCGACGCATGTGGCCACATCGAAATTCTCCACTAAAGACAAATTTTCGAGCATTTTTTACCATGTTTTGTCAATAATGTCAAAATGACGTCACATGATGACATCATAATACTCCCTATGATGGTTCGGTGGGTGATATGTTCGTTTCGTTTGGAGGGGGAAACATTCATTATATTTTATGTATTATATCACGTATTTCCCATAAGTTTAGTTTTAAGGGAAATTGCAGGGCCGTTATAGGGCTTCGTGGCCCTACCCCTTTCATGAAATTTGCCAAGTCCAAGGACAATTACTCTTGAAAAAAATAGGCAAATGGAAACCAAACTAAAACTTGGTCTGTAGCACACTGAGAAGTATTCATATATCAAAATCAGTGCATTATTTGCAAAAGAAGCGAGGAAAAGTTCAGAAAACTGAAATTTCCATAAAATTTGCTTGGCCCAAGGGCCCTAACTCTTGTAAAATTAGGTCAATCAAAAGCAAACTCAAACTGGATCTGTATCACATTGAGATATATCCGCATACCAAAATGAGTTCAATATATGCAACAACAGCGAAAAAGTCAGGGAAACTGAAAATGGGACAGACGGACGGACGGACGGACGGACAGACAGACAGACCGAGAGGAAACTAAGAGTCCCCTTTGGTGTTGCCGGTAGGAGACTAACTAGCTATAGTGAACACCGAGGACTTGTAATTATCAACCCATAAACATATATTTAAACAGCCTAATGGACAGATAACTACCCCACCCGACATCGCCTATTACAAAACAAGCATTCACTTGCGCTTTCATTCGCGTTTTTATAAGTCAAATTTACGGCTTAGATGAGAATAAGCTGTATGATAGGTGTTACATGTTCTTGATTTTGTTGCGAAAAACCTCGCTGATCTCAAAGGAACCGAAAGGTTATTCCACATGAAGCGAATGATTCTTCATTTATTCAACAGTTGAATGCGTTCTTTTTTTTTTAATTTGTACGTTTATATTCTTCGCAACATCTCTATTTTATTAATTTTGCAAACTTTATTTTTACCATACATTTTCCATGACAATTGAGTACTGAAAATTTATCATGAAAATACATATTGTCAAGGTTTTCCCATTTGTATTTACAGGTTCGAAAGAGGAAGGAGGAGATTCGGGTTTACCGTTCGCAGCAGGCTTTGGAACCACAGGAGGAGTTGCTGTCATCATAAGTATAGGGGTGGTATTACTGATTCTATATAGAAAGGGTAAGACGTTTTATTGACTGGGGATGAAGGTAACAATCAATTGATGGTTCACAAACTAAATGTTACCTGAATTCAAAAGTTGTGGGCTACATTTTGTCAAAGATATCAACAAGTCATATGTAAAATGTCACTCTTTTGACGTATTTCCTGTTTTAACCATTTTACGAGTGTTCATGAAGCTTATTATCATATTTTGATACATGCATACCAAATTTACTGTCAGAATGCGAGTGCATGTGATAAACAGAGTCTCAAACGATAGTTTATATCATACGGTATTCATGAAACTTATCGTCAGGACTCGAGGATGTAAATATGACACAACTCGTATATAATACAAATCATTCACGAAACCTCTGTGTATGTATCTAATCGACGTTTGAGCAAACTTGATGGAAATATTTCAATGGTTTAGATAGAAATCTTCCTTTTTCGTAAGCTGCAATTCATATTCACTTTATTTTTAACAGGTTCCCTTTCAAGAGCTTGTAAAAAAGGTAAATTTGATTATTTTATATATTTGTTTTAACAAGAAACTTAATCAAAAATTACAAAAAATTCACATAGCGTGGTAAAAATAGATATACAAAAAAATATACAGACTCTGTCGTCGAATAGAATTATGTAAGAATTTTTTTTTTATAAATATCAGATAAAAATTAATTACAATGATATATCTATGACCACTTGTTCTTTTCATACTTAGTATGAATTTTAATTCATTTTACCTAACAACCGTCAATTCTTGTTTCCTTTGCATGTTTGTAAAATTCTTATGTTTGTAGTAAAAATAATATCTTTAGATTTTATTTTTTCAGAAGGAACTGACAGAAATGCTAAGAATTCAACGTAAGTTTTTTTTTAAATCTCCTTCATCATTAATATTGAGACTATGTTATCCGTCTGCCGTCGAAACAATGGAATTTTGTGTCTTCACGTAAACCTATTTTTTATGTCATAGTGTACATTTCCCGTATAATCTTTCAAACGTTTCGAATTTTTCTCTTTGGCTTGGGGACTGTATATTCCAGATCATATTACCTTCTGGAAACATAGTAACGTCTAATAGAAAAATAATTGATAGAAATCTATCTTGATCGTTAAATATAGATATGCACGGCTGGTAATCATACTTATTGATCTTTTTTTATATAAAACTAGATTGAAAGAGAACTTATCCAGTATAGTTGAATGACATCGTATTAATTAACGTTTTTATTTTTATTCGTTTTGCTTTTCCTTCAATGGTCTTGAAGTCAAGTCCAAAATGGACAATTCAAGACTCATCGCATTCGTGAAAATTGTTTTTATTTGGCGATTAACTCGGTCATACATTTTATAATGTCCTATGGCTTTAACACTTTAGAAATAAGATCTTGATATTTGAACTGGTAATATGCAATTTTAAACAAAAGACCGGAGTTACTTGTAAGATACGATAACATAAATAAGTCACATGAAACGGTTTCTCAGTCAAAGAGAAGAAGATCGAATCATTTTAATCGATGACATCATTTAAAGGAGGCGTGGGGATATCGGACCAATCGGATTGATGTGATTATGTTAACCATAAATACATAATAAAAACGGAGAAAAGTACAATTTAAACACAACGATGTTTTGAAACATATATGTATGGAAAAAATTAATATCTACAATTTAGATTAAGAGTTTATTCGACAACCTTTATGCATACAGGGTGAAACACGCTTCTCGGTCCGTTCTGGAAATCATGAAGTAAACATAAACCTGTAAAAGATGGGAGATGAAATATTTGGTCTACAAAATGTATGGTGTCTTCCACCTTGCAACTTTTTGTTGTTTACATAGTAAAAATCAATACAGGATGCAAAGCTGGCACTGACTGTCTTATTTAAAAAATGATTGGATGCTAAATGTATACCCTGTTAATAATGTCTATGATCTTCATGGTATCTTTGTTCTCCCGGCGAATTGCTGCTATGCATCAATAGTTTTCTTGTTTGTTCCTTATATTTATTTCATTAAGAATAGGGTTGCGACTACAGGGAGATAACTCTATTCTTATATCACGTAATATTTGAAACCGACATGGACTGTAAATGGTATAAGCTCAGTTTCTTGCATTATTTTAGAAAAAAATAATACTCCTTGAAACTTTCATTGCTGAATGGGTATTTTGGGGGGAAATGCATATTTTTCAATGAAAATTGTCATTTTCGCATGACTTCTGCTTCTAAAGATTTAAACATCAGAATGTATCCTATTCATTATACTCTTTAAAATGAGATAATTAGAAACTCGAACTTTGAGTAAATCTCTATGTTTTTGTGTCAAAATGTTGATTTTTTGCACAAATTTTTGTGCTATTTATAGTTTCATTTTACTCAAAAACAAATTCGGGTACATATTGGTTTGACTGCTTTTGGATAAAGCAACACCATAGCTCTATACATAGAAAAAAAAATTGTGTACCTGGCGACCCTCTAGCTATTAATATAAAATATGAGTTTTTGCCTTGGCAACCAGCAAAATCGTATCAAACAGAAAATACACTCTTTAGAACTTAATATTTTATTAGAATTTTTCAAAATAGGCTTTAATTCGTACACAAGCTATAATAATCCAGAAAAATAAGGGTATATATGACTTTTTCGATTTCATGCATTGCAGAGGTATTTAAAGTTATGATGTGGTATTCTCTTAAATGACGAAAATGTTAAAATAGGCCAAAAATTAAAGTTTCAGACTCGAGAATTACTGATAAGACATTATTTGTTCACTTATTACAATCACTGATTAGAAATTATTTGTTGACTTATTACAATCCATGATTAGACGTTATTTGTTGACTTATTACAATCACTGATTAGGTCATTATTTGATGACTCATAAGAATTACTGATAAAACATTATGTGTTGAAATGTGTATAATTTGTAGTGACAATGTCATAATATCTCATATATTACAATATTGATACTTTCAACCACTATATATGTTGGTATCTCTGCTGGTGGACTGTAAGTCCCCGAGGATATCGTTCCCCTAGATTCAATTAGTTTCAACACTAGACTTGAAATATACTTGTAAATTCTCCGTCGACTAATTTGATAAATAATTCTGAAAATAATAGGCATATCTCTACGCCCTTTCCCTAGGTGGTTCTTCAAAATGAATTTACGATCATGTTTGAACTTTTACTCCTCGTATATTAATTATTTGGATTTTCTCTTTTTCGCCGTCGAACAATACTGATGAGACATTATCTGTTGAAATGCGCATATAATACACTTCAATATTATACAATTATTGCACAGTGATGAGGTCGATATGATGATTTATGGAGTGATAAAACCAATATCGACCGAGGCCGAAGGCCGAGGTTGATATTGGTTTTATCACTCCATAAATCATCATATCGACCGAATCAACTGTGCTATAACTGTTTTATCATATACATTGAAACTGGAAAAGAAAAGGGTAACTTTCATGTTTTGCTTCCCTACGGTAGCACTGCTCGCTTTCACTTTCAGATAAACATTTTGTATTCTAGTAAAATATTTTACATTTCATCTTATTATTAATTTTTCATTAAAACTGCTGCCAAATAGCACACTCAGTCATGTCAGAAACACACAGTTTGCTGCCGACTACCATTTTCAACTAATACACAAAACAGGAAACGCGTCAATATGACCGGTTCAGTACGACGATTAATCGCATTGCACGTGACCGCGTTTTGGCCAATGGGAAAGCTTATAAACGGTAACGTAAATTAGAGTATATGATAATCGTAATGATTAAACATATATTTCAATATTGATAAGTGTTCAATGAAGAGTAGTTAAATAGTATTGAAGGAAGGAGGGGATCTCAAACGACACTCGGTTGCAGCACCTAAAGCAAAATTGAAAAACTCCCAATGCAAGAACACGGAAAGAGACGCAAAAGGGACAAAGAACATCAACCCACACCATAGAAACATGAAACACAAAAAAAACAACACATAAACAAACGAGACCAATGGGCAACCGGTGCCGACATAGGACAGCCATCTGCAGACGGTGTGGTTATCCGGATTAAGTGAGCACAAACTTCCAACTTTTCCAATTATCCGGAGGTCTCGAAGTACGCACAAATGTGATGTAAAGATGAACATACAAACAGACACCATGACGTAGGGGCTCAAAAAGCACACAGATGGATATGTAAATTTATATAAAAACAGAAGGCATACGAAATACAGTTTGTGTTCTGTCGGCTGTAGCGACCTCTTGCGTGTTATAACCCAAGCTAGGAGTCCGACTGAGATTCAGAGAGAGCAGTTGGTCGGGACGCTGTTTTCTATAAATAGGTTTGGACAGGGCTCGACCTTGAGCCCTGTCGTCACAGTCAGTCAGAGTGCGATTCTAAAGATTGCGTTGGTACAAGACTGTAGATTGGTCGAGTACCAAGCCAAGTGTCCGTCTGGCGACAGAAGGATCATATCAAAGGCTTTTGACGATTCTAATACAATTTCGATTTTAATCCTTCTTTGTTTTCTGTCTACCTTTGATCCTTCTTATTTTGCTTATTATATCACCATAAAATGCAGGGTGTGAAATACCCGACGTAATATACTCTGTTGCCTGTATGGATCCAAATTTCAAAAGAATTTGAAAATAAGTTTTGTAAAAGTTCCAGAAAGTCTTTACTAGTTTGTGAAAGCGAATAGCTTGACCTAAAAGTTCCTAACTCCTCCCGGGCACCTTGACCTAAAAGACGATTACTCCTCCAGGGCCCTGGTCCAACCTCTAGCTTGCTAGGGGTCCGTCGGTGCTCAATTTGGTACTCTATTGTGAGTGCTGTTGAGATTATTGTCATGATCTTCTTAAACTCATTGGAATTTGTAAATTTCTACTATGAAAAACATCATTACATAAAACACATTCATTTTCAGATTAAGCTCAGATCCGCTGAAGCACATTTAAATTGAATTATTAGTATTGAATACAATTGTAAAATGTTATATGACAAATGTGGATAATGACCATATCCCAATCGATGATCTAGAAAATCAGAAACCGAAGGCATACAAAATCAGTGTAGAAAAAGGAACCACAGAAACCAAAAACATCCTCCACATGAAAAGAAGCGAACTCCCAATATGGGAGTGAGACTAGGTGCTCAGGAAGAGTCAACATCTTCTGCTTACATGCAACACCTGTCGCTTCAAATCGGTAGAATTATCACATACGCTTACTTCCATTTCGGAAGATGCAAGTAAATTCAGTGGTTGGATGGTTCAAATGGTCTATGACAGAATATCATCCACCTTTCCATTCTGGTGAGTGGGACATCATTGTGTATGACGAGTTCCCCATATCGACCGTAGAACTTCCTCAAAGACGATGTTAGTCGGTCACAAACGTATCCCTGTCTGAGAAGCTTATCTGAAAGACGACAACATCTGTATATGTGGTACTTGGAGCCGCGCACTGTTTGTAAATGTACAAATCTAACTTAAAAAAATAAAGAGGGCGCTACTGAAATCATTTTTGGTGGCTCCGCTGGAAGTATCACTGATGAGAATTTTATATTCGAAACACGTGTCTGGTGCATGGAAATTGGTTTGGAATTTTCTTCAAGAAGGTATAGAGTTGGAACCCTTCGACATTATTAATATAAACACTTATTTCACGTTGCAGTGTGGAGCAGTTAAAATTGTTCCCCGTGACCTGATGTTTGTCAAGTGTATTCATCACTTCTTTCCAGCTCTGTCCCCTTAAAGAAGTTTTGTTTTGGCCTTTTATCAATGTGACATCAAATTTTTTTTTTTTTTTTTTTTTTTTTTTTGCTATTTCGGAAACCAGTCATTTTACCGATAAATATAATCGAAATTAAAGGAGTTTAACATCGTAACACCATCCCTCCAATACTACTTTGAACATAGATTTTATTTAGATATGCTACAGGAAATTTGGAGCCGCACACTCTCTGTAATGTAAATGTACAAATCTAACTTCAAAAAATTAAAGAAGCCGCTACTGAAGTTATTGTTGGTGGTTCCGCCGGAAGCATCACTGATGAGAATTTAATATTTGAAACACGTGTCTGGTGCATGGAAATTGGTTTGGAATTTTCTTCAAGAAGGTATAGAGTTGGAACCCCTCGACATTGTTGCTCTGGCATAGCGTATCAAATGAGATATGAAAACTCCATAAGCAGGACTTGAATGGATATTACTACTCAGAAAAGGAAAATTTGTGATAGAGTGTCATAGAGTGAGGTGTTATGTCCAAATAGGATGCTGAAGTATGCTGTCTCTGTAGTTTCGTTGACTTCAAGTCACGAAGAATAGATACTGCTTAGGCAATCCGCAAATTTATTGATGGACAGCACATCGTCTTTATATCTGTAAGTGAAGCTAAGTATCTTTTCCCTTCAGAGACCAAAGATTGAATGAATTCAGCTTCATACGAGCAAAGCAAAATGTCGACAATAAGCGGGGGACAATTGTGTTCCATTGGAATTCCGACATATTGTTGGAAGCCCTTCCTCCAAACACCACAAAAAAGTTGTCGATTCGGGAAGTTTAATATCTGAATAATATCTGTTTCAGTGTACTTATTTTTAAAATCGGACTTTTCTTTTACAAAGTAGATTTTGTTATAGTTAACAACAATTAATTTATATTTGTGATCGTCATTCTTGCTTGTTAATGAGAAGGGAGGAGATCTCCAACAAGACCCCGTTGCAGCATCAACACCAAAACACCATAACACCCGATGCAAGAACACAAAAGATGAGTACAGCACGAGACGGAAAAGAGACACACGACATGTAAACATCAAACAAAAAAGACTACACATAAACCGACGAGACCAATGGGCAACCGGTGCCGACTTTGGACGGCCGTTTGTCACGCAAGTAGCAAATGGTGTGGTTATCCTGGATTACGTGCGCACAACCCTCTCACTTCTCCAATTACCCAGAGGTCTCGAAGAACGTACAATTGTGGTGTAACCTCCTCACTGCAAGATGACATCACACAAACAAGACCGCGAAACGTAGAGGCCCCAGAGACACAGATGAATATGTAAATGGATATAAAAAGAGGGCATGCGTAATACAGTCCGTGCTCTGCCGGCTGTAGCGAGCTCATGTACGTAATCACCCGAGGAGTCCGACTGAGATTTAGAGAGGACAGGTGGTCGGGGCCCTGTCTTCTCTAAAGAGGTTTGGACAGGGCCCGTCATGGAGTCCCGTCGTCACAGTCAGTCAGAGTGCAAGTCTCAAGGATGCGCTTGTACAAGATTGTAGATTGGTCAAGTACCAAGCCTAGTGTCCGTCTGGTGACATTAGGATCATATCCACGGTATAAAAGGCGTTTGATGATTCTGACGCATTTTCGATGGTTATGCTGCCTACCTTTGATCCTTTTTATTTTGTTTATCATATCACCATAAAAGACAGGTTATGTAATACCCATAGTAATGTACTCTGTTGCATGTATAGATCCGAATTTTAAAAGAAGTTGACTGTAATTTTTGTAAAATTTCCAGAAAGTCTTTACTAGTTAATGAAAGCGGAAACCTTGACCTAAAAGTTTTTTGGTAATTTGTAAATTTCTACTGTGAAAATCCAAAATATCAGTACATGCTCTAGCGTACCGGATGAGCTGTGATATGTAAATGCCGTATGACGGTAATCTTGGAACATCACCGTCAAGACAGGGGAAATTTACTTTGTTGAATCCAATTCAAATGCATTACTTATAATTTTTGCGAGTCTATCTTTTAATTTAGAGTGTGGGCCTGTGTATCAAAGGCTTTGATCGACTCTTTTGAAGTGAGTGGATTTCAGATGTTCTAAAATTTCCTTCGAATTCTTTAAAATCAACATTTGGTTAATACCGCTTCGAGAATATACCGTCAAACAATATTTTTGAAGTCCAGATTTGATTTCAAAAGAAGGGAGGAGATCTCCAACAAGACCCCGTTGCAGAATCAACAGTAAAACACCAAATCAATTAATACAGTTGGGTTGGTGAATAAGATCGGTACAGTTGTAGAACGTTTTGAGGAACCAGCGATGAAACGTTGTTTGTACGTATTTTCATGCATTTTAGGTATACAATGTAAGTATGGTAAATCTAAGGTATCGAGAGATGACTTGTGATTATCTATTATTTCTGAGGTAGAAAGGTTTCTTGGGTTGTAAGTAGGATTTCCAAGTGTCGAATTCAAACCCAACTCTTTAACAAGGCTGTCGAAATAGTCCTTTTTGCAAGTAAATGTGTAGTTATTTGAGGCTTTGTCTTCTAGTGTGATGGCGTAATGCTCTTGGGGGTACGTCAGTTCTGTGATGACATAAGCGTCTTTAAAGATAGACTCGAATCTGGTGTTCATAGTTTTCTTGTTAGTAGAAAAGGGAATGATCCCCGGCACGAACACCACGCATCCGCCCAGCGAAAAAAAAACACACACAAGAAAGCGACACACAAATGATATACAAACTCAAAATCGCAAAAAGACACAACAATATTCACCAGAGCATCATGCAAAACAATAGCAACAGACGCACAGAAACATCAAACATCGATGACAACACATAAAAGGAAAGAGACCAATCTACAACCGGTGCCGTTCCCGGACGGTCATCTGCTTACTATTATCTAGAATTAGTAGTAAATTCTAGATAATAGTAACCCTAGGGCCTCTGATGGATTTTATTCTGGAGAGATTGTCGAGCTGTACATCCACTTTCTTTGCTGTACATCCTCTTTCTTTATTTTTCAGAGCATATGACGGATTAGACTTTCAATTTGGTACTGAAAATAACAGTCATACATACCAAGAACTTTCTGTCAATACAGGTGAGACTTCACTTGGAGACAAACTTACTTTTATGAAAGATAACATGTTGATTGAATATTGTATGATTACTTATTCACTGCAGCTAATCACGTGATATGCAAATAATCTCTTGCAAGGGAATCCCCTTATTTTAAACAAGGTAAACACTGTCTAGAATAGAGGTATATTTCGAGAACACTTTAACAGAAATTTCTCTTTTTTTTTAATGATATGGTGCTCGTAAATAAACAAAATCTTCTGTTTAAGTGTTCTCTGGATATACCTCTATTCCTGACCAGAATAGGTTACCATCATATAATAATGATGCTCTTGTGATAGGCCTAAGAAAATCATATAAGGTAGATAAAGACAGTTTTTACCTGCTTAATCGAATGGGATTCCCGTGCAAGGGATTATTTGCATATCGCGTGATTCGCTACCGTTGCGAGATTTATTACCGACGTTTCGCGCGGAATAGTAATTATTATTTTCTGTGCAAAATGTCTAATACCAATCAAACATATTTTCATATGATATTTATGTCTTGAAATTTTAGGAGCAACAAAGTAAGTATTCCACTCTGATCTGGTTTACTAGTATGTTTGCGCACAATAGAAGATACACAGATCCTTTTAAAGTGGGTCGGTGAGCTAAAGAATAAATGTTATGATTTGTTCGGTTACGGTGTACGATAAATGCACTGGTTACAATAGTATAAAGATTTGACCACAAAAACTAGTGTTCTATACCCAAAAGCTGACGTCATTTACTGACTAAAACTAAATGTAGAAAAAAAAATATAGAAAGTGATATATCAAAATATTTCCGTAGATTTCATAAGAACTAAATGATACCTTTCTAATACCATTTATACTCAGAAAACGAAAGTGAAAGTAGAGAAATTCGTACATGTCATTCAAATGGACGTTTGTCCTTTTTTGACCATTTTTCCAGAAAAAAATCTTAGCATCAAAATTAGGCCGACTTTAAGGTCATATATGTTTCAATTATATATGAAATTTATCTACAGTTTCACAGATTCATTTTTGAGAAATCCACAATACATCAGGAAGAACCGATTTTCACAAGTCCCCATATGAGCCCCTCACCTGAAATCACTTCTACTTTGTTACTCCTTCCTGTTTGATACTTATTTGCATAGCTGAAAATAAAATCCATGAAAATGTTGCAAAAATCTTATAGAATATAGCGAAAGCCTAACACTCCATTTTACAGCGATACCAGTCTCTGACTCTACATATAAAGAAAATTGACCGGGTCCAAATAAGCTTAGAGGCTAATGGGTTAGCAATATTAAAATCACTTGTTTTATATTGCAAAGCTATAACATAACACAAATCAAGACACTTATACTATGACTATTCTAAACACCATAATCTATTCGCCAATAATAAATTCTATGACGCCTCAACAATATTGCATAGTCGAATCAGTTTTGATCTCTACAAGGCAAAAGTGGACAGTAACAGTAAGGTTATTCAATAATTTCATTTTGTGCACTTTTGGACTGTCTTACATGACATCAATTTCTCTTTGTTTTTGCCTCTTTTATACACTTTATTTTTCTTTTGAGATTTTTTTATAACAGCATCACGTTTTTATAGGACGTTTATTAGTATAAGGAGCTGATAAGATAAGGCATAGAATCTGCCCTGAAAATGTGGATTTTTCAAAATGGGAACTTCAAGAATATTCTTTTACAAATCTGTGTTTCAGGCCATGATATAAGCAAAATTTCATTTTTCCCCTGGTAGAGTCATTCATTTATTTATTCTAAACATGTTCACATGAAATGCACAAGATTCTGGAATGAAACAAATAAGTGCGTGCTGTTTATTTCTACAAAATCGTATTTCAAATTCAAGGTTTTAAAATTTATGGATGAAGCTGAAACTAGTCTTTTAAGATTGATTTCTAGTATCTTGCTAGGGGTCCGTCCATGTTTAATTTTGCGCTCTATTGTGAGTGCTGTTGGGATTGTTGTCAGGATCTTCTTTCACTCATTTGTGTCACACTTATGCCCTTAGCCGTGTGGAGCTCGTAAAAAAGTTCCCCGCGAGGGGTTTGACAGTAAGTGTTTTGAATATACTTTCCTGACATTGTCGCCATAGCACTTTCTATATAGACATAACTTCAGACAGTGCATTAATTATATATAATTATTTTCATTTCCATGTTTCATTAACATCGACGGCGGGTGCCGCTAGCCAACAGGGGATACTTACTCCTCCCGGGCACCTGGTCCCACCTCTAGCATGCTAGGGGTCCGTCCATATTTAATTTTGCGCTCTATTGTGAGTGCTGTTGGGATTGTCGTCAGGATCTTCTTAAACTCATTTGTTTAGACTATAACAGTTACTACGTTTATAAGTTAATTCCATTGGGGATTGTTTGTCTAATTTTACTTAGTTAAGCGAGTCCCTTTCCTTAATTTTGACGTCTATCTATTGTGGGGGGGGTTCTTTGTTTTATTTTACTTACCTGAGAAGATGTTGTGTGATCATCAGGGAGCTTTCTTTTCAGCCATTTAATTTGGAACTTTTGAAAGAATTCATAGACGTTTTTTATCGATCAGTTCGTCTTGACATTTGAAGCAGCGGTTGTTGCATGCAAACAGGAGAGGCTGACTCTACCTAGGCACCTGGTCTCGCCCCTCATGTGGTCTGCTTTGGTTCATTGATTGAAAATATTACCTACTTTTGTACCAGTTATAGCTTTTCGAGCTTCAGTACAATGCAGAGACAAATAATTCAGCATCCTATTTGGACATAATGTTGTCCTACGACACTGATGGTCACATGAACACCTCACTCTATGACAAACGTGACGACTTCAATTTCAGCATTACAAACTTTCCTTTTCTGAGTAGCAACATTCCTTCATCGCCTGCTTATGGCGTGTTGATATCTCAGTTGATACGCTATGCCAGAGCAAGTACCAAATATACGGATTTTGATCTGAGAGCAAGGCGTTTTTCAGATAAGCTTCTCAGTCAGGGATATGTTTGTGACCGACTAACATCGTCACTAAGGAAGGTCTACGGTCGATATGGGGAACTCGTCATACACTATGATGTCCCACACTCCAGAATGGTGGATGATATTCTGTCATAGACCATTTGAACCATCCAACCAAAGATTGTACTCTATGTCTTCCGAAATGGAAGTTACCGGATGTGACAGTTCTACCGAATTGAAGCGGTGGGTGTTGCATGCAAGTAGGAGATGCTAACTCTTCCTTGGCACCTGGTCTCACTCTCATATCGGGAGTCCGCTTCTTTTCATGTGATGGAGGTTTTTGTTTGTTTGCTTTGGTTTCTGTTTTATCCTGATTTTGTATGCCTTCGGTTTCTGATTTTCTGAATTATCGATTTTGTGCTGTATACAGGGATATGGTCATTATCCATATTTGTCATTCTGACCAGCATAAGAGTGTGTACGTTTTAGATATTTTGTACGTGTGTCCAGACGGAATAAGGGATGTACTGCCCCTTCCGCTGGATCTTAACCCGTGTCGTAGCCGCTTGTAACTTTTTTGTGCTATATCTTAATAAGTTTATAGATATCCATATTCGCCAGATAATTCTTAATTTTCAACGTTTTTTGATCGATATATGCTTCTTTTCAACATGGCTACTCCCTACTCTTTGGACAATAATTTAGGTATCTAGAAATAAGCTAACGAAATTAAAAGTTGTATGAGTAATCTCCAAATACATAACATTTTAATGACCCTGCTTTTCGAACTTATATATCCTTACGTAGAAGAAATACTTGTTGGGATTCAGGGCTAAATATAGCCCTTATCTTATCAGCTCCTTTCAGGTCTATATTTAGATAATTTCATCAATCAGATTTGTGTTCATTGCAAAGAAATTAATATGATAGACTGGTATCAACATCATTGATAGTGATATCAACTCCGAAATAAGGATAAAAACAATACTATAATGACATAGTCGCAAAGAAACATAAAAAGAGGCATTGAAAAAGGTTGGATTTTCGTGGATACCTTAAATGAATCTTTTATATTTGTCAAGCTCACTTGAGCCTTAGGCCAAGGAGATGCTAACTCTTCCTTGGCACCTGGTCTCACTCTCATATCGGGAGTCAGCTTCTTTTCATGTGGTGGAGGTTGTTGTTTGTTTGCTTTGGTTTCTGTTTTATCCTGATTTTGTATGCCCTCGGTTTCTGATTTTCTGAATTATCGATTTTGTGCTGTATACAGGGATATGGTCATTATCCATATTTGTCATTCTGACCAGCATAAGAGTGTGTACGTTTTAGATATTTTGTACGTGTGTCCAGACGGAATAAGGGATGTACTGCCCCTTCCGCTGGATCTTAACACGTGTCGTAGCCGCTTGTGACTTTTTTGTGCTATATCTTAATAAGTTTATAGATATCCATATTCGCCAGATAATTCTTAATTTTCAATGTTTTTTGATCGATATATGCTTCTTTTCAACATGGCTACTCCCTACTCTTTGGACAATAATTTAGGTATCTAGAAATAAGCTAACGAAATTAAAAGTTGTATGAGTAATCTCCAAATACATAACATTTTAATGACCCTGCTTTTCGAACTTATATATCCTTACGTAGAAGAAATACTTGTTGGGATTCAGGGCTAAATATAGCCCTTATCTTATCAGCTCCTTTCAGGTCTATATTTAGATAATTTCATCAATCAGATTTGTGTTCATTGCAAAGAAATTAATATGATAGACTGGTATCAACATCATTGATAGTGATATCAACTCCGAAATAAGGATAAAAACAATACTATAATGACATAGTCGCAAAGAAACATAAAAAGAGGCATTGAAAAAGGTTGGATTTTCGTGGATACCTTAAATGAATCTTTTATATTTGTCAAGCTCACTTGAGCCTTAGGCCAAGGAGATGCTAACTCTTCCTTGGCACCTGGTCTCACTCTCATATCGGGAGTCAGCTTCTTTTCATGTGGTGGAGGTTGTTGTTTGTTTGCTTTGGTTTCTGTTTTATCCTGATTTTGTATGCCCTCGGTTTCTGATTTTCTGAATTATCGATTTTGTGCTGTATACAGGGATATGGTCATTATCCATATTTGTCATTCTGACCAGCATAAGAGTGTGTACGTTTTAGATATTTTGTACGTGTGTCCAGACGGAATAAGGGATGTACTGCCCCTTCCGCTGGATCTTCACACGTGTCGTAGCCGCTTGTGACTTTTTTGTGCTATATCTTAATAAGTTTATAGATATCCATATTCGCCAGATAATTCTTAATTTTCAATGTTTTTTGATCGATATATGCTTCTTTTCAACATGGCTACTCCCTACTCTTTGGACAATAATTTAGGTATCTAGAAATAAGCTAACGAAATTAAAAGTTGTATGAGGAATCTCCAAATACATAACATTTTAATGACCCTGCTTTTCGAACTTATATATCCTTACGTAGAAGAAATACTTGTTGGGATTCAGGGCTAAATATAGCCCTTATCTTATCAGCTCCTTTCAGGTCTATATTTAGATAATTTCATCAATCAGATTTGTGTTCATTGCAAAGAAATTTATATGATAGACTGGTATCAACATCATTGATAGTGATATCAACTCCGAAATAAGGATAAAAACAATACTATAATGACATAGTCGCAAAGAAACATAAAAAGAGGCATTGAAAAAGGTTGGATTTTCGTGGATACCTTAAATGAATCTTTTATATTTGTCAAGCTCACTTGAGCCTTAGGCCAAGGAGATGCTAACTCTTCCTTGGCACCTGGTCTCACTCTCATATCGGGAGTCAGCTTCTTTTCATGTGGTGGAGGTTTTTGTTTGTTTGCTTTGGTTTCTGTTTTATCCTGATTTTGTATGCATTCGGTTTCTGATTTTCTGAATTATCGATTTTGTGCTGTATACAGGGATATGGTCATTATCCATATTTGTCATTCTGACCAGCATAAGAGTGTGTACGTTTTAGATATTTTGTACGTGTGTCCAGACGGAATAAGGGATGTACTGCCCCTTCCGCTGGATCTTAACACGTGTCGTAGCCGCTTGTGACTTTTTTGTGCTATATCTTAATAAGTTTATAGATATCCATATTCGCCAGATAATTCTTAATTTTCAACGTTTTTTGATCGATATATGCTTCTTTTCAACATGGCTACTCCCTACTCTTTGGACAATAATTTAGGTATCTAGAAATAAGCTTACGAAATTAAAAGTTGTATGAGGAATCTCCAAATACATAACATTTTAATGACCCTGCTTTTCGAACTTATATATCCTTACGTAGAAGAAATACTTGTTGGGATTCAGGGCTAAATATAGCCCTTATCTTATCAGCTCCTTTCAGGTCTATATTTAGATAATTTCATCAATCAGATTTGTGTTCATTGCAAAGAAATTAATATGATAGACTGGTATCAACATCATTGATAGTGATATCAACTCCGAAATAAGGATAAAAACAATACTATAATGATATAGTCGCAAAGAAACATAAAAAGAGGCATTGAAAAAGGTTGGATTTTCGTGGATACCTTAAATGAATCTTTTATATTTGTCAAGCTCACTTGAGCCTTAGGCCAAGGAGATGCTAACTCTTCCTTGGCACCTGGTCTCACTCTCATATCGGGAGTCAGCTTCTTTTCATGTGGTGGAGGTTTTTGTTTGTTTGCTTTGGTTTCTATTTTATCCTGATTTTGTATGCATTCGGTTTCTGATTTTCTGAATTATCGATTTTGTGCTGTATACAGGGATATGGTCATTATCCATATTTGTCATTCTGACCAGCATAAGAGTGTGTACGTTTTAGATATTTTGTACGTGTGTCCAGACGGAATAAGGGATGTACTGCCCCTTCCGCTGGATCTTAACACGTGTCGTAGCCGCTTGTAACTTTTTTGTGCTATATCTTTATAAGTTTATAGATATCCATATTCGCCAGATAGGTCTTAATTTTCAACGTTATTTGATCGATATATGCTTCTTTTCAACATGGCTACTCCCTACTCTTTGGACAATAATTTAGGTATCTAGAAATAAGCTAACGAAATTAAAAGTTGTATGAGGAATCTCCAAATACATAACATTTTAATGACCCTGCTTTTCGAACTTATATATCCTTATGTAGAAGAAATGCTTGTTGGGATTCAGGGCTAAATATAGCCCTTATCTTATCAGCTCCTTTCAGGTCTATATTTAGATAATTTCATCAATCAGATTTGTGGTAATTGCAAAGAAATTACTATGATAGAATGGTATCAACATCATTGATAGTGATATCAACTCCGAAATAAGGATAAAAACAATACTATAATGACATAGTCGCAAAGAAACATAAAAAGAGGCATTGAAAAAGGTTGGATTTTCGTGGATACCTTAAATGAATCTTTTATATTTGTCAAACTCACTTGAGCCTTAGGCTATGTTAGCAATAGTAATAACGTACCGCTCATTATCCTTGTCATCTTAGAATCCAAAAATGCTCAATCCAGGTTTTCGTGATATATGTTCCCACATAGTAGGAAGGTGGCTTTAAATGTCTTGCTAGTATTTGTTGTTCATCGAATGAATTAATTTTTAGCGTCCAACCCGGATATTTTAGAATTAAACTTACTGCGTACTCAACCCTTTCACGCTTGACTGATCCTAACATCAATTGTTAACAATATTTCATTTCCTGTATAATATTATCCTCTCTCAACAAAAACTGAGATATGTTGCACCACCCAAAAAGATACCTTTCTTTTTTGTTCAGTTTATTTCCTTGAGTAACTAAATAAAGTTTTGATTTCATTAACAGAGTATTTTTCAAATTTGATTATTTCAATGGTTTTTTTTGTTTTGTTTTTTTTTTTTTTTTTTTTTGTTTCAATAACTTTTTATTCTTATGTTAAGCATTTGGAGTTATTTGATAAACTGTTATTCTTCAGACCAGCTGAACTGCTTTTGATGAAACTTGGTAGAAAAGACGTACATATATATTGTAGCTCAGAATTTAATAATTCTTTAGCAATCTATTTTTTCTACCGGCCATATCTGTTGTTTGAGGGCAATGCGTTTAAGTGCACCTGTAAGGAATATATATGTCCTAGTTTAGATTATATTTTACAAATTACAGAAAAGTGCCTTCTAAAATAGGAAACACAAAATCGTTGGATGGGAAGCAAAGTGTCGATCATATCTATGGAAACTCTAACATGGAAAGGAAAGCATCAGGGAAGGCAAGAAAAGGGAAAGGTAAAATAGAAAGTTGACTAAACTCATATTTTGAACTGTAAATAACTCTGTGATCCTCGACAACTTTACTCTGGTATTTCTACAATCAGTAGAAAGTGATGGAATCTTTTTCTTCTCCCATGAAACATAAGAAAAAAGGAATTCAAACAACATTTCATGCCATCTAACGCCATGCTTTCTGACGATGTTACTGTGACGTCACAATATGATTCTCTTTTATCATTGGTCAATTGGAGCCTTTGAGACAACTTATGTGTCTCACATAGGCTGTCTCACATGGTACGAACCAAACTGGAGAAAAAAACAATTATCCTATACAAAAATCTAAACAAATTCGTTGAAAAACCTCTTTAAAATACCTAATTTGGAATACTTTTGCGTGGTAGCTTTGTTCGCGGCAATATCCGACACACCAAAATTACGTAGCTACATTGGAAGGTTTAATGTATCTACAGTTACATGTACTTGACATGGATACATTATTTGATCCACTATTATTTGATAAGGATGTTCTGTGTTATATTTTAGCTCATCTTAGCCATTAAGTGAGCTATTGTCACAGCGCGCCGTCCGTCCGTCGTTAACTTTAAATATTTTCGATTTCTCCTCTGCAACCGCTGCACGGAATTTTACGAAATTTTAAAGGAACGAAGTGATTTGCTTACACATTTTCTACTTCTCCTCTGCAACCGCTGCACATAATTTCACGAAACCTTACATGAACAAAGCACTCAAGGTCCTCTGCCAAGGTTGTTTTTGTCGTGCTGATCAGTCAACAGATATGGCTACCGATGGCTCTGATTGGCTGACACATTTTCGATTTCTCCTCTTCAACCACTGCACGAAACCTTATAGGAACGAAGGCGCAAGATCCTCTGCCAAGATTTTTTTCCAATTAGTCAACAAATATGGCCGCCAAGGGTTCTGGTTATCTGATGAATTTTCGACATCTCCGAAACTTATGCACAGAATTTCGCAAACCCTACAGGAAGCAAGTTCTAAAAAAGGACTTCCATCAAATTGGCCACTATCATTTTTTACTTTGTCTGCAACAGTGGTGAGCGACGTGTCCCCCTTGTGCCTCGTGTTTCAAAAATTTGTATGTCTTTTGGTTGTGATATTTGGAAACTGGTCTCGAGGGGGTGTTTAATTCATTACTCAATTCTTTTCGCAATAAAAAACATGTGTATGTGAAACACGAATGCCCCTGTTAGCATCTTTGTCGGTAATTCAGCTGAAAAGTAGTTCACTTTTGAGGTCAAGGTCGCAAGGTTGGTATCCATGAAAAGGTCTTGCCACAAGAAAGTTATATGTGAATATGAAAGCCCTATCACTAATCATTCAAAAGTCATGGCTAAAGTTTAGATTTTCAAAAGTAGATCAAATCCCAAGGTCAAGGTCACGAGGTCAAAAATTTTGGTATCCATGGAAAGGTCTTGTCACAAGAAAAACACATGTGGAATATGAAAGCCCTATCATTTATCATTCAAAAGTTATGGCCATGGTTGAAGTTTTTGCGGACAAACAGACAAACAGACAGGCAGACGGACGGTCGGACAGACCAAAAACTATATGCCCCAAATCTTCGATTACGGTGTCATTAAAATGACATTTCTGGACCATTAATTACTCAATAGACCTTCTTCATATTACCGTTAGACTTGCATTTTAGACACTCCAAGACCCGACATAAGACATAATTTTTTTACGTTATTTCTAATTGTGACGTCATAATTCAGATACGACGTCACAGTTAAAATTTACGTCAAATGTTGTCATGTCGGGTCTTAGGATGTGTAAATTACAAGTCAACTGCGGTAATGTGAAAATCGTCTATTACTCGAAAGGCTCTCTATGCTAAAAGCATTCATTCTTTTACAGAGTAAAAACGAAAACAAACATTTTTTACAGATAGAAAAATACTTCAATTTTTTTTATAATCATTATTTTTCAGGAGCCCCTCCAGTTGTTTACGAGAATACGGTACTCGGAAAAGAAGAGGTGAGAAAGGTGAAAAAATAAGAAGAAAGCTTTTTGAAAGAAAGGAACAATCTATTGTTGCAAGAGATATATTGAATTGTTGTCATATAAATTTCGCATAGGATGATTTAATTTATGCTGTATTAGGCATATATAGTTTATATGTTGCTACAATCTTGTGTTACGCCATAAATAACTTAACATATTCCCTATCATTCAACAACCATTTAAGTTCGTTTATAGTTTGTTAAAATCATCACTCGTTCTTCTGTAACACTCATATTATTTACAGAGAATTTAGTTGAAGGGTACATACCCAGTTAACACAAGCATATTTTAGAAACATTTTTCATGTTTTGGTAAATGTTACAGAAACATTTTTTACATGTTTCATTAACTTTATTTTGCATGGTTCCAGAATCATTGAAACATTCTAGGGAACTTTTCATAAATATGTTAACATAATCATTTTGTCAAACATTTTTATGCCCCCGTAATCGAAAATTCGGGGGCATATAGTTTTTGCCCTGTCCGTTTGTCTGTCTGTTTGTCCGCAAAAACTCTAAGCTTGGTCATACCTTTTGAATGGTATAAGGGATAGGGCTTTGATATTTCACATGTGTATGCCTTGTGACAAGGCCTTTCCATGAATACCAATAATTTTTTACTTTGTGGCCTTGACCTTGGAGTTTGACCTACTTTTGAAAAGCTTTAACCTTGGACTTACCTTTTGAATGGTTAGGGATAAGGCTATGATATTTTACATGTGTAATCCTTGTGACAAGACCTGTCCATGGATACCAAAATTTCTTACCTTTTGACCTTGAACTTGGAGTTTGACCATTTTACAATTTTAACTGACAGATGCCGATGGGGGCATTCGCGATTCACAAACACGTCTTTTTTTTAATGTTTCAATAAATATTAGTAAACATTTTTAATTACTCTCCTGTTTTCCAAGGCATGGTCATCATGTGACTTTTCTCTCTCTATTATTCGTCAATTTTCTCCATTTACGCCTTATCTCTACTGAAACAACAACATGTTCCTAACTGCACCCGAAAAGCGGCGTTAACCAGCGCGATATTGTATGAGCTGTTATCACTGTGTCCAATCCACTACGAGTACGGATGTTTGGCCTCATTTTCCGGTTTCACTTTGAAGCAGAGATTTTAAGTATTCAGGACCAAAACCTTAATTTATGTTGATTTCCAAAAACCATAGGCTGGTATTTTTTGTATGTATGGTACCAGGTGGAATGTAAGTTTGTTTTACAATAACATGTCAGATCAGATCTATTAAATTATTGAAGTTAAACAGAGAACTTTGCCGCAGTCAACGCCCGAAGTCACATTGAACGTCCAATTATTCAGAAAATTTGGCATTGATCTCAGTCGAACGGCATACATTGATATCAAAATAAGATTTTTTATATTTACAAATAATAGCAAAGTCATTATATTAGCAAATCATTTGTAAAATACTCGATTATTAGCAGAAAAAGATGGACATGTGGTTTTTTGACTGTACGTATTTATAAAATATGCACTGTACGGTTTATATTTAGTCGTTTTATTTCATGGGCCCCGGTACATTCCTATTTTCGTAGGTACTATTTACATATTGATGCCCGTTTGTGTGGGTACTATTCTCTCATAGTGTTGCTTTTGGAAGGAATATTGCCCGAGCGTCAATTACCGTCGAAAGGCAACGCTGCGAAAGAATAGTACCCACACAAACAAGCATTATTCTAAATGGTTTATTAAATGCATCACATTGCCTCAATAGCATATCTCTATAAATCTTTAGATTATTTAAAAAGAAGTGGCGACACCTACAGTGCTCTCCAAGCGATATAGATCTTGAAAGCAAACCGTGATAGTGTCCGATCCAAGGATTTATCATGTGATGCACTAAATACATTTGCGTCTGCAAAGAATGGTACCCAGTCATCATTTTGAGAGCATAGTACATGTAAAAACAGACTTTTAATCTGTTGATGGGTTAACTTTAATTATCACATTCTTTATGAGAACCGCTCCAACCAAATAAGTCACAAACCCTCTCATCTTCCAAACCCTCTCCTTCAATAAAAACTTGTTGGCGAGAATCATGATATTGAAATATGACTCCCTACTCACCAGAAAGTAAATATAAATTTCATTTAAATCTTGTATGAAGTAGTAAGGAACATGTCAAATCGCACAATGAAATAAGAAAATAAGAAAATTCACCCGAGAAATGTTGTTTCGCAATCTTCCTGGAACTGCGTCTTGATGACTTTGATTTTGTTGACCAATGTAATTAGAGGTCAAAAGGACGCCGATTTCTTCGTATTATTCTATAATAGCAGAACTTGAAAGTTTTATACAACATTGTCCTCCATGATATAGCATTTCTTTTTGCATGGATATTAATTCTAGTATTTTTGATATAACAATGAAATTGACATGCTGTATCACAGAGATTAACTACCGGTATGTTCAATGCCGGATAATTCGCTGGAAATGGTGGATGTTTTGGTAAAGTAAGGTTCCCGTGATCCCTTTTACTCTTTACAAAAAACAAAAAACAAAAGGCGTCCCGGGAACCTGACTAGTTTTCTCATTGTTTTTTTACATTTCATTCACAAAAACAAAGTATCAAAATCACTGTATAAGACATTTCAAGGGCGTAGGAGAAGGGGGGGGCAGCGGGGCACATGTCCCCACTTTGAAAAGTGGGGGGGGGGGGGGGGGGGGGGCAACCATGCTTCTTTCTGAATAATTTAGCTATTCTGATCCATCCTTTTTACATATAACTTTATCAATGTACATGATGACATTTAACTCAAACTACATGTATATAGAATATAATTATATATACATGTACTTGTTATTGAAAGAGGGTATAGAAAGTTTTACCTGATTCGTCAATAATATGCAAAAAAAAATTCCTGGCTCGCTACCGCTCTCTTCCTCCCCCCTTCTTTTTTGGCTTGTTAGAAACTTGGGATGTGCTACGCCTTTGCATTTTATATGAATAAATGAATGAATTTCTGTATGAAGTTCTCAAAACGCCTTAGAAGCCCTCAATGTTCTCTACTTGACCACCATCACTACCAGTCCTTCCATCGTCCACAATGATTTTTGAACCACAGGAGCTCGACGTAAAGGATCTGCAACCGCATCCTACTTTTCTAAAGTTGCGTATATATTTGAAGGTTGTTGGCGCCGAGCTCCTGTGGTTTTAAGGTATCCGTTGTACAATAGAGTCATTTTACATAGCGTTTTAATCATCTCCATTGTAAAGTATGGTAAATTTTATGCCTGGTAAGGTACTATAAACTATATATTTTCTGAAAGGTATTGATGTACTGAGTACAGATATAAGACTCCCAGGTCTTAAAAATCAAAGGGGAAAAACTCTTGTACAACTTTGTTATTTTGCATATGTTATATAGAGAAAATAGAAATTTAAATGCTTATCAGTTATTCCCCTTTGTTTTTCTGGCCCCAAAAATTATTATTTGTGAGCAGTGGGCATTATAACCTTTAAGAAAATATATAGTTTATAGTAGCTTACCAGGCATCTAAAAATGCCCCATTGTACATTGGATACCTTAACTCCATTTTCCACTTCTCTTCTACAATCACAGCAAAGACTGTAAAACCAATAGGCCCTCGTCGATCCAATCATATAATTTTTTAACTTTGAAGGTAGCGTTATTAACATACAAGTGGAAAGTACAGTTCAACGGATGCCCTTATCATTGAGTTTGACAAACACCTTCTTCCCTTA
The DNA here is from genome assembly GCA_028142955.1 of Pinctada fucata. Lineage (NCBI taxonomy): Eukaryota > Metazoa > Mollusca > Bivalvia > Pterioida > Pteriidae > Pinctada > Pinctada fucata. The sequence goes on along the minus strand of AP027112.1, from coordinate 21,298,329 downwards.
AAAAAGGAGAACTTCCTCTTGATTGATATGATAGGACTTTCATATTTCGTACGTAAAAATGTTTTCAACAGATACCTATATTTTAACCAACAAGCACGAGATCGCTACAGCCGGCAAAGCACGGACTGCATCTCGTACGCCCTCTATTTCTATATTCATTTACATATCCATCTATGTGTTGCTTGGGCTCCTGTGTTATGCTTTCTTGTTTGTGTTGTCACATAACGATCAGGAGATTATTTTACACCACTATTACATGCGCGGATCCAGCATTTTTGGTCAGGGGGGGGGGGGGGTTGTTCCAAAATTTTAGGAAGTCTACCTATCATGTAGGTACATATATATCGGTGCACATGATGGGGAGGGGGGCAATTCTAAGGGGGGGGATTGTTAGCTTTCCTTTCACGTTTATTTTTATGAAGAATTGGCGAACGTAGCGAGCCTGAAATTATTTTATAAAAATATATGAAAGTCTTGATTCGATCGAGATGATTATTTATAACATTGAATAATTTACTCCTTATATCGGCGAGCGCAGCGAGCCGCAAATTTTTTTTTTTTTTTTTTTTTTTTTTTTTTTTTTTTTCATTAATTCACACATTTTGTCTATATTTCATGAGAATAAATAGATAAGAGATGTGTCATTTTCCCAAATAATCAGACATCTTAAAATGACAAAACATTGAAAAAGATGAAGGAGGTTACATCCTTTGAAGTAAGGGACTGTTGAAAATATGAGTTCCTGCATGAAACCCAAGAGAATTAAATGATAATATATTATATAAGAATATATATTATATATATATATTGCTTAGTATGAACAATTGAAAACAATTCAAGAATTTGCAGAAAAATTCGGTTTTATTTTAAATGGCGAGCGAAGCGAGCCGAAATTTTAGGTTTCAAAGCCCTTTCATCCATTTTTAGACCCATTTCAATTAGAAATGGGCCAAAGCTTGACCCCACCTCCGAAAATCTCAAAGGGGGGTTCAGACCCCCCCCCCCCCACCCTCTGGATCCGCGCATGTATTGTGTATTCTTTGAGACCTCTGAATAACCGAAAAAGTGGGAGTGCTGCGCGCACGTTATCCGGATACACGTAACAACATCTTTTTGCTAATTGCGCGGTAAATGACCGTCATACACACATCTATTACATTTGAGTTTTGTAGATATCACAATGATCCTATTCGACAGAAAAGCTGCCCATGGACTTAGAAATTCACAGAAATTTCTGTATTCTTTAACAGCCGAGGAGATACAATTCAAGTTTGAGTTTCATTGTTTTTTTTTTTTTTTATCCATTAACAAATTTCCACCCTTGGACTAAATAAATGTCTTTTTTTTTAATTCAATCTTTTCAACATCTTCCATCTTCTTTTCAACATTTGTTCTTCTAAATGGTATCCAGTTTTAAGATTTGCTGCTGTTATTATTTTTGTCTCGTTTATAGGAAAACACAAAGTTCACATTATTTTCACGTTTCCACCGTGATCAGCCTCTTTATAGTATAAAGTCCTGGAGTAGCTCCTTTGTCCCAAAGGCACCATATGTGTACGTATTCTGCCCGATATACAAATTTGGAAGTGTGATATATGACCGTCTGTAACCTGTCTTTCTCGATAAGTTGAATTTGAACTACATTTGTTTCATTTTATTGTTACTCTGCACTGAAAAATGACATTGAATATCGAAGATAAATACATGAAGTGACCTGTTGAAAATAACATTCCCCTCGAGTTCTTGAAAAAAATATTTAAGGATCTTATCGCAAATTCGCTGTAGTATAGGTAAATGAACTGAGACCTATGAAGTAAAACGACTAAATATAAACCGTACAGTACATATTATATAAACCGTACAGTACGTATTTTTCAAACACGTACAGTCAAAACACCAATATATCCATTTTTGCTGCTAATATTGGAGTATTTTACAAACGATTTGCTAATGCAATGACTTTGCTGTTATTTCTAAATATAAAAATCTTATTTTGATATCAATGTTGAGATTAATGCAAAATTTTCTGGAAAATAGCACGTTCAGTGTGACTTTGGATACATTCTGCGTCAAAATTATGTGTTGAAGCTTTAATAATTCAGTGGATCTGATCTGACATGTTGTTGTAAAACAAACTTACATCTCTCCTGGTACCAAACTCCAAAAAAAAAATTCCAAACTATGTTTTTGGGAAACCAACATAAAATGAGATTTTAAGACCTGAGTACTTAAAATCTCCGCTTCAAAGTGAAACCGGAAAATGAAGCGAAACATCCGTACCCGTCGTGGATTGTACACAGTGGTTATATTGCATGGACTTCCCCTGTTACCTGTGATTATACATGCTGAACTTTCATGCCACCGGGACAACAACATAAGTTATTTTTGTGGTTTCAAATACATTATCAAAACATAGAGTCATCAGAGATGACAGCGCTCACCTCGACGGCAACATTGTCACATGACCAGCATCTGTACCTGTATTCCAAAAAGTATTTCCAGATACATCACCAACACAAGTTTGGTTGATGAAGAAATTAAAAAAGGCTGGAAATGAAGATTATAATTTTACCTTACCTGGTCAATCAAGCGTGGAATGTCAGATGCAGCCTCCGTACAATGCATTGTAGTAAGCATCCTCAGATGCATCACCCATGCAAGTTTGGTTGATGTAGGACTTGGAATTTGGCGGGAATGGACCTGTCCCGTTTTGCTTCACCTGTAGTGCGGACGCCGAATGAGCTAAAAATTACATCTAGAAACAGACCAGTACGGATAGTCCAAAGAGCTAGGTCCATCACAGTTATTTGTACAAAAATTGAACTCAAGAAATCGGTATCTAGCAATAATCCCATTACCCCAGTATTATGAAGGGTCCGAATTAGTTCTGAAAGCTGATCACAATTTGCAGATTTTGTTTTATTCTTCAGCACTTTGAACTCTGATATAGAATAGTTTGGACAGTATCTGTGATCAACAAATTCATACATTGAAGAAAGACAAGCTTCGAAACATGTCCCTATGTCATGAACTCGCTATATTTGTGCGCACATTTCTCACACGTATAGAAGATTGCGGTTTTCATGAAATAGGTACATAACACACTGTACTGTCAATTACTCTTTTTAAACATTATCTTAAATATTATGAATACGTGAGGAAACGAATGTATCATAATCCTTTCTGTGTTTGAAAACTATAAGCTCCATGATAAGAGGACGGAGAGTCTGTATCTCCAACAGGCACCATGTGGCAACCTTGCAGTCCGGTACCAAACATCGAGAGCGGTTCCTTATTATACAGTTATTTGCTATATTTGTATATCATTCCAATAGTGCATTGTATTGAACTTGCACTATCTTATACATAACCATCAAAGTATGTGAGCGATAAAGTCCATAAATTGATTCTCCTTCTATTCCTTCTTGCTTCCAAATGAGTTAAAGAAGATCCAAAGTGATGATGAAACGAAGACATTCCGTTAGGGGAATGTATAAGGTTGTTGCTGTAGGAAAGTCTAACGTCAATAATACGGAAGGGATCCAACTCTATACCTTCTTAAAGAAAATTTCAAACAAATTTATTATTGACCAGATACGTGTTTCGGATATTAAATCCTCGTCAGTGATGGTTCCAGCCAAAGTGATTTTCATGAGCCGCCAAAATGCATTTCAGTAGCACCCTCTGGTTTTATTTTTTATGTAAATTTGTGCATTCCAAAAGAGTATTCAGAGCGAACCAGTATTAGATCAGTATTAACCAGTATAGTAGTATCGGATAACCACACCGTCTGCTACTTGCGTTGCAGATGGCCGTCCAAAGTCGGCATCGCGCTTGCCCATTGGTTTCGTTGGTTTATGTGTGGTCCTTTGTGTATGATGTTTCTGTGTTGTGCGTTGGTGTTCCTTGTCCCTTTTGTGTCTCTTTCTGTGTGTGTCTGCTCTTTGTTTTTTGTATTGGGCGTTTACTGATTATGCTGTGGGTGCTGCAACCTGGTGTTGTTGGAGATCCCCTCAACACACGATGATAAGTATCGAACCTCATAATGTTATCATCAGACGGTTGATAGGTAACCCCCTCACCAAGACTGCCATAATAAAAGACATGACCTAAGTAACCTTGCCCAATATTGCTAGTCCTAGTAGTTTCAATAACAAGCCTTGAGCTTGAAGATATTAACCAGAATATGAGTTTCCTCTTTCTCTATTTTCTTCTTTTCAATGTCAAAGTTTATTCATTGAAAGCTTAACCTGAATCTGGTTCTCTGATAACATAAGATTGAGGATCACTGACGAGGGTTAGGTACCGGAAACTTATTTGTCTGGTCCATGCTGCAAATCCATATGTTCTTAAATGATGCTATTCAATTTGAAGACGTTTAAAATGCACATAAAACGCAGTTTTACTTGTATCTTTATGTTACGTATCGTCATTGCTAAATTCTCGTAATAAATTGGATTCTGTATAGAATTGGAATTGTCAATATTGAAATACATGTTCTGAACTATCAATTGTATTGTACTAGACACGTGTTTCGGATATTGAATCCTCGTCAGTAGTATTTCATGTCAAACAGTTTGAATAAAGCCAAAGTGAATTTTCCTGGCGCCATCTACAATATAGACTTTAAATTTCCTTTTGCAAAAATGAGCGGCTCCAAATGTTGTGTAGGGTTTATTCAGAAGCGTATTTAAGTGAAAAAATATGGCCAAAAATCGTTGGAGTGTAGGCACAAGGAGCTTAATTCTAAACATGACCGAAATAAATAGGCAGAAACCCCAGCTAAGGACAGAGCGATAACCCTTAGTTTAATTGATTTCTGAATCATTCAATTATTTGCTGTGCGCATGTACTTTATTTGGATAGCCCCACCATTTGCTACTGACGTTGAAGATCGCCGTCTTACATGCAAGTCGGCATCGATTATACTAATAGGTACTACTTTGATTTTAATATATAGGTCTCGTTGGTTTATGTAAAGTGTTTTAAGTATTTTACTTACTGGCCTCGCTTTGGAATGTTGTTCATTCCGGGGTTCGCAACCTTTCCGTTCGGAATTCTCACAATTTGGCCTTGCCTTTGGTGTTTATTATAACACCACTCTATCCATTTTCAGAAGTCTGAGAAAAAAATGTTTTGCAAATATCCAGCTAGAATTAACTGTACTAAAATAGTGGAACATAACGAGACCCACAACTACAGCCACATGAACGGCCAAACAAATAATCAAAGTAGACCCGCCAAAATACGAAACACGAATGACAATGAATGAATGAATGAATGAATGAATGAATGAATGAATGAATGAATGAATGAATGAATGAATGAATTTAATGCATATCTTGGAGGGATGGTAAAGAAAGATGAGACTGAACATCCGACTGAAAGTCAAGGTCACTTAAAGAGTCCAGGTAACATATTTAAGGTCAAACAGGCGACATACATACATACATATTCATTAATAGAGCTATTTTCAAAAATAACCAATTATATATCTACCTGCCATTGAATCTTGTAGGTCTCAAACTAGCCATTCTAAGTCTTAGCTACAAGGACATACTGCTTAATACACTCTATTAACGACCTTAAGGTTTTAAGTCGAGTTTAGATGGGTGGTGACACTGCCTATTTGCTTCAAGACTCAGATTTGGGACCATTATTAGGCCCCATTCCCAATGCAAAATAGTATCTTTTTTTCCCAATTTAATTATTGACTCATTTTTCCCGATTTGAAACCTCATAAAAATTTTGAAAAATACAGGTTAAAAATGCTATATTTCAAGTAAAAAAAGCTTCTAAATCTACCTATATTTTTTCAAATTTCAAAGGCTCCCACTCCCATAAGTGGTCGTGAGAGCTCTGAGACTACAAGACCAACATGTCAAGTGTTATTGCAATGAAACTTAAAACACTGATCTGTCTTCTGAATTTCAAGTCAAAGGTCAAGGTCATAGGACTTAATTGGTGATTGAAAATTGGACCATAGCGAATCATCAGACCATAAGTGTTTTTGCACCTGTTATCATCGATTAAACTTGCTATAAATAATCCTCGAGAATATTATTTTGGATCAAAAGGTCAAGGTCATAGGACTTTGATGACTGAAAATTATATTCAGGTCAAAACAGAGTGTAATGCACCGTTTATCTTGAAACTTGCTAGAGATGTTTCCCCATTAATCACGGTATCCTTTTGATTTCAAGCTCCAAAGTTCAAGGTCATAAGGCTGTTCATTGAAAATGGTTTTTGTTTTGTATCCAATATTGTATAACTTTGTTGGGAATCTTCCCCAAGGTCAAGATCACAGGAATTTTATGATCGCAAGTTGTTTTCAAATCATAACGGAATGTTGCAGACCATAGGATGAACATTCTGTAGGTAAGGGACTCATGATTGTCTTTAAATGGTGTAGCAAGCATTCCTTGTACAAGGTAAAATTTTTCAAAAGTAGGTCAAAGTCCAAGGTCGATGACATAAGGTCAAAATATTTACATTTAGTAATTACCCATAGAAAGGTCTTGTGACAAGAATCATGGAAATGCACATCAGAAGTTATGGCCAAGGTTACTGTTTTCCAAAGTAGGTCAAACTCTAATGCCAAAAACTTGTCAATCATGATAAGGTAACAAGGAATGCACATGTAAAATATGAAAGCCCAACCACTTGCCATTCGGAAGTTTATGCAATCTAACTCTGCATGTTCCTGGTTTTGTTATGTCTATACATTTTATATTGGATTACAACTCTCGGACATTATCCATTTCTACCATGCAAAACGTTGGTCATAAAAAAAATTAAACTAAATTTTCAGAGATTTCATAACTAACCTTCCAACTACTCTTTAAACATATCTTGTTGTTTGTATTTCTCATCAAGCAATTAGTGTATACGATATGATAACTTCAGAAAATTTATTGCAATAGAGCAACTTTAACATAGCAGAGATGGATAAAGTCCGAGAGTTGTAATCCAAGGAGGGAGACAACTCTAGCAAATGGAGGAAAGATATGGCTATGTGGGAACACACTATAGTCCGATGCTATAAGACTTCGACCTTGTTATATCGTTAATGAGTGTCTTATTTTTTTGCGTTCATTGCTTTATTTATTTATTTTTATTTTTTTTTTTTTTTTTTTTGCGTTTATTGTGTTCATCAGCATGTACTGATGTTTTGGATTTTCACAGTAGAAATTTACAAATTACTAACTTTTAGGTCAAGGTTTCCGCTTTCATAAACTAGTTAAGACTTTCTTGAAATTTTACAAAAATTACAGTCAACTTCTTTTAAGATTCGGATCTATACACGCAACAGAGTACATTACTTTGGGTATTACACAACCTGTCTTTTATGGTGATATGATAAACAAAATTAGAAGGATCAAAGGTAGGCAGCATAACCACCGAAAATGCGTCAGAATCATCAAACGCCTTTTATACCGTGGATATAATCCTTATGTCACCAGACGGACACTAGGCTTGGTACTTGACCAATCTACAGTCTTGTACAAGCGCATCCTTGAGACTTGCACTCTGACTGACTGTGACGACGGGACTCCATGACGGGCCCTGTCCAAACCTCTTTAGAGAAGACAGGGCCCCGACCACCTGTCCTCTCTGAATGTCAGTCGGACTCCTCGGGTGATTACATATATGAGCTCGCTACAGCCGGCAGAGCACGGACTGTATTACGCATGCCCTCTTTTTATGTTCATTTACATATTCATCTGTGCTTCTGGGGCCTCTACGTTTCGCGGTCTTGTTTGTGTGAGGTCATCTTACAGTGAGGAGGTTGTTTTACACCACAATTGTACGTTCTTCGAGACCTCTGGGTAACTGGAGAAGTAAGAGGGTTGTGCGCACATAATCCAGGATAACCACACCGTTTGCTACTTGCGTGACAAATGCCCGTCCAAAGTCGGCACCGGTTGCCCATTGGTCTCGTCGGTTTATGTGTAGTCTTTTGTGTCTCTTTTCCGTCTCGTGCTGTACTCGTCTTTTGTGTTTTTGCATCGGATGTTTTGGTGTTTTGCTGTTGATGCTGCAACAGGGTCTTGTTGGTGATCTCCTCCCTTGCTTTTACACTCTGGTTCGACGGGCGAAAATCTTTCGAGAACCGCTTCTTGGAGTATGCTTGTCATTAGGGTAAATTTTAGAGGACTAGAGCATAAGGGGCATGTTTTGCAAAATTACTTACGTAAAAGTTTAGGAATTTTCGTAACTTTTGATCGTTTAATTAGTACTTATTATAAACTAAACTCGCGATGTTTTGTTTCTAAATTTGTATTTAGTATATAGAAATGCTATTAGAAGGGACAACATAATCTAAATTGAGAAAGATTTTAATGATTAAAGTTTAATACGAAAATCCTCAAATTTTTCGTAAGTATTTTTGTAAAACTTGCTCCTGGTTTAAATCGGATTGACGTTTATGGCAGATCGAGGATTATACATATGAGAAATGTGTAAGGGGACGACCATTTAATCCTGAGGGGGGGGATGGCAGTTTTCGAAAATAAATAATTTGATCCATTTTGTTGCAGAAATAAATATTCTGGCCCACATATGTGTTCAAAATCGAAAATGTTTCGGCCCGGTTCTCTCGCCATTCACTGAAACTTTCATCTTGCTTCGCTAGCAACAAAAATAAAATTAAACAAAATGTTTTTCATTTAAAAAAAAACAGATGTCTCCCCCCTCCCTCTAAGTTACTTTGACCTTAGGCCAAAATGCAAAATGATGTGAAACCTTTGAGTCATGGGCAACATCATACTTAAACATGATTCATTACATTGTTTGAGGTAAAGGCCAAACATGATTGGCATATACAATTTCGTTATAAGCATATTTAAAGAAATTGACTTTGGTCACGTGACCTTGGATAAAGGTGATCTGAAACCTACACTCACTGACGAGGGTTAAGTACCCGAAACATGCATGTCTGGTCCATGCCGTAAACTTATCTGCTTTTAAATGATAATATTGAATTTGAAGACGTTTAACATTGTATGGATCATGAGCAACAAAAAACTGAATTAGTGATTGGATACACGGTTCAAAATATAAAGCCTAAACATTATTAGCATAGACAAGTTCAGCCTGGACATGCTTAGCATATACAATTTCATTACCAAAGTAAGAAGCTACCTTAACCATGTGACGTTGGGACAATGTGATAAGAAACATTTAGTCCTTAGAAACAACATACTAAAATATGAAAACAATTGTAAGAAGGGTTCAGGAGATATAACCCAGACAATATTAGTATGTACAATTTCACTAAAAAGAACTAAATGATCTTGACCTTGGGCACATGACCTTGGGTCAAGATGATAAGAAACCCTCCAATCCTGAGCAACAGCATACTATAGTATAAGAGTGATCCAGTAAACGATTCCACAGATATAGCACAGACTCAATACTAGTAATAATAGTAGCATTTACAATTTCATTAAAAAATGTAATACTTGACCTTAGTCATATGACCTTTGATCAAGGAGGTGTGAAACCTTTGGGTCATCAGCACCATCATACTAAAATATGACGTGATCCGATCACGGTTCAAAAGATTAAGCTTGGACATAATACATGTAACAAATACAATTTCATTTAAAATATACTAATTGACCTTGACTTTGGTCACATGACCTTGGGTCAACGTGATGTGAAACCTTTACGTGATAAGCAACAACATACTAAAATATGAAAGTGATCCGGCAAACGGTTCAAGAGATATAGCCCGGACAAGAATGTATGCACAATATCATTAAAAATGCACAAAGTGACCTTGACCTTGGTCACGTGACCTTGGGTCAAGGTGATGTGAAACCTACGGGTCATAAGGAACAACATACTTAGATATGAAAGTGATCCAGCAAATGGTTCAAGAGGTATAGCTCGTACAGGAATGTATGCATAATTTCATTAAAAATGCACGTAGTGACCTTGGTCACATGACCTTGGGTCATGGTGATGTGAAACCTTTGGGTCATAAGCAACAACATACTAAAATATGAAAGTCATCCGGCAAACCGTTCAAGGGATATAGCACTGACTGGAATGTATGTACAGTTTCATTAAAAATGCACTAAGTGACCTTGACCTTGGTCACATGACCTTGGGTCAAGGTGATGTGAAACCTACCGGTCATAAGCAACAACATACTAAATATGAAAGTGATCCGGCAAAGGGTTCAAGAGATAAAGCCCGGACAGGAATGTATGCATAATTTCATTAAAAATGCACTAAGTGACCTTGACCTTGGTCACATGACCTTGGGTCAAGGTGATGTGAAACTTTCGGGTCATAAGCAACAACATACTAAAATATGAAAGTGATCCGGCAAACGGCTCAAGAGATATAGCCCTGACAGGAATGTATGCATAATTTCATTAAAAATGCACTAAGTGACCTTGACCTTGGTCACATGACCTCGGGTCAAGGTGATGTGAAACCTTCGGGTCATAAGCAACAACATACTAAAATATGAAAGTGATCCGACAAACGGATCAAGAGATATAGCCCGGACAGGAATGTATGCATAATTTCATTAAAAATGCACTAAGTGACCTTGACCTTGGTCACATGACCTTGGGTCAAGGTGATGTGAAACCTTCGGGTCATAAGCAACAACATACTAAAATATGAAAGTGATCCCGCAAACGGCTCAAGAGATATAGCCCGGACAGGAATGTATGCATAATTTCATTATAAATGCACTAAGTGACCTTGACCTTGGTCACATGACCTTGGGTCAAGGTGATGTGAAACCTTCGGGTCATAAGCAACAACATACTAAAATATGAAAGTGATCGGGCAAATGGTTCAGGAGATATAGCCCGGACACGATGTGTGACAGACGGACAGACGGACGACGAAGGCAAAACCAATATGTCTCCTCCCCGTTGGGGGGGAGACATAATTTCTAGGCTCGCTTTGCTCACCCTTACACTAAAAAACATTCCAGGCTGGCTTTGCTCTCCCTTCCACAAAATTTTATATGTTACATTTACACATCAACTACCTACTTTTGTACTCGACATGTCAAAAAAATTCTTGGCATACCCCTCTCCCAATGTGCTGTAAAAACACAATTTAGCATATGCTGGTGATACATGTACATTCATATGTATATATATAGACTTACATCTTCACGAGTCGCCTTTCTTCTCGATCACCGCGAATTGGGAAGATGACAGACTTATTGAAGTGCAAAGAAAGTCTTGCACATTGTAAATAATTGATGGTATATTTAGTTGACATAACTACTGTCCTGTTCACTAAATCCAGAGCACCCTGTTTGGGCGATTTATTCTGTCGTCTGAAGAATTTTGCCATAAATTATTGTTTCCGACAATTGACCTCCTTTAGTCGTAACTGGAAATTAACTTCAACTTACCCTATCAGCTGACTTCAAACCGCAATATGAAAAAATAAAATGTCCACGGGAAATTCCCATGTTAATTTCAAGCCGCCGCCATATTGTTCTCCGTGTCAACAATAGTAAACAGTGACGTCAAAGCCTCCGACGTCACACATTTTCAGCGATTTTACTATAGAAAATCCCCGTGGACTTTTTATCTTCCGTCCTATTTCTAACTTAACTGACGCACAGACAAAACAATGGCATTTTCTGTTACGACTAATGGAGTACTATAAAATTGATATCTTTTTGGAAGATGACATTATCATATTTTAGAGAAAACCGGGAAAACAGGGTGCTCTGGAATTAGTGAACAGGACAGTAGAGTTTGTGAGCATATATTCTTGGGGGGTGTATTTTATTTTATTATTATTATCTTTTTTTTTTTTTTTTTTTTTTGGTTTTGGAAAAGATAATGTTACAGGTTGAAAATAAATATCTGACCTTATAAATAATCCGGTCCTACGTTGAAAATAAATAATCTGACCCCTCCCCTCCCCCTCAGGATCAAATGGTCGCCCCCGAAGCCCTATCGCTCACTTTTCAAAATTGATGTCCAAGTTACTTGTATTTTTACAAACATTTTGAGGTAAGAATTTTAATGAGCTCGATACTAACTAAAAAGTCTTGTCTTTAGATGGGCGAATGACATGCAGGGCTTTCCAATTTTATATTATAAAATTAAATTTCATATTATAAAAAAAATATTATAAAATTGGAAAGCTCTGTCACTCACCCATCTAAAGTTATGCCCTGTTCACACGAGTGCGCATTAAATCTAATTCGCATTAGATTTGATGCGCTTTATTCTAATGCGAATTAGATTCGCATTGCGTTCACACGACACATTCTAATGCGCATTAGATTTTGGTACATTTGCACTGAAAGCCGTATACTTTAGATAGTAAAAGTGTCGAATGCATGCCTGTATGTTGTTTTGACCATAATAATTTACCTCTTCGTAAGTTGGGCTTATGCATGCATTGCATGACGTCATTGTGAGATAAAATGACGTCATAATATAATGTTACTCTACGTAAGTTAAGAGACGCAGTACAGTTACTTAGAGGGTTCATTGTGAATGAAATCAAGTATTTTTACCTCTTATTCTATGTTTCGAGGTCCAAGGGTGATTAAAAGTGCTCGGTTATGATGGAAATGTACTCTAGAATTCTAGTAAATCATATACGCATGCGCCAGATTTAATGCGAATTAGATTCGCTTTGCGTTCACACGGCGAAATCTAATGCGCATTAAATCTAATGCGAATTAAACTAATGCGCATTAGATTCCTCGTGTGAACGCAGCTAAAATCTAATGCGCATTAAATTCGATTTAATGCGCATTAAACCCGTCGTGTATTTTCAAAGTACATGTACTATGTTATCTCTATCCTACGTCAATGCCACAAGGTTTTAAAAAAGTTGCAATGGAAAGGTCTTTTCATACAAAATTCCCGGGCAATGGGAAATATGAAATCCTATCACTCAGACACTCACTGACCAAGGTCAAAGTTTTCGAAAATATACTTATAGTGGATAATCCCTATTTCCCAAACCAGCAGCCCCTTCCGCAAAAATACCTACGAACAATGAATCTTCAAGGGAATTTTCGCCGTACAATATATAACCTTTGATTGCTAAGTTCTCCTTACTTAAAATTTGATATATATGATTATTAGAACCTAGCTTCAATATTTCGCTCGTCTCACACGTTATTTCTATTCGGTTATTTTTCACACACATAAATGACCAAAAAGATATAAGTTAACGTGTGAGCCGTGCTAAATATTGAAGCTATTAGAAACCATGATACGATCTATCAAGAAAACATTTTGAACCTTTTATTAAACTTTTATTGAATTATTCTTTAAAATTTTCGTATGAATTTTTACAAAAATAGACACAAGCTCCTTCCGGGACCTCTATGCTGGACTCGTCATCCTCAACTTTTATGTCTGTCACTTGAATATTCTTCCAATTTAAAGTTACTGTCAGTGTTAAAATTTTTGTAGACTTGTTTTTAAAATGTAACAGCGGGGACGAAAAAATAGCCCTTACTTAGGATCGAAGGGGACATAGCGCGAAACTTCTCCTCTGAGTCATCTTCAAATTTCAACCAATCAAGATAGCCGTTTCATTGCTGATTATGAATTCTGAGACTGGTAAGTTGAAAAAATAATTTGGTGTATTTTCCACTTTCTAATGATATACACATTCTGTTTTATCATCACTTGTAAATTCATGTAATTTGTCTGCCTCACTGAATCCCTCAGTTTACAAAGTTTTATTAGATTCACATAAATTCTAAAGGATTGAGCAAACTCGCGCTAACTGTTCTGTTCAGCTGGTTTTGCACGATTTTCGTGCGTTTTCGATGTCTTTGGGTGAAAAAATTCTCTCGTGCCTTTGTCGCCTAATATAAATGCCATGCTGAAACAAGGATCACAGTCTTTCCCAATAACATCGGTCCTCTGGTCCCAGGGCTCACACTGGCTCAAAATTTTGTGTCGCAAGTTTGCGCGATGACACAAAATTGTGCTGTAGCACAATATTGCGCGACAATAAAGTTGCTGAAAAAACTTTGATTTTTCTCAATAGAGATAGTGTATGTGTTGATCTATGTGTTTTATTTCCAAGAACATACAAAGTCATATTGTATTAGATTCAACAAAGTCAGAGACTAATATCATCACTAATTCTATGATCAATGATGATAACACAGTAATTTAGAAAATGCAAATTTTTTTTTTTTTTTTTTTTTTATTCTTTTTTTTTTCCAATATTTTCAGTAAATTGAATTCAATGACACTACTGAGTAAGAGATGAATTCAATTAGACCAACTCAAAAAAGTCACAGAATTCTTCATAGAGGCCCTCCCATCTTATTAAAAAATATCCATTGGAGGGCTTTCTATGCTTATCATCATCAATTTGCAGTCTAGGGATTTCTGTATTGACAACATGGACAAGGCAGTTGGTAGCTGCAAACATGATGTAGGCTGAAAGAACTGCAGCTTTGCTTTTAGACCAAGCTATAGTACTGAACCCCCCCCCCCCTCCCCATGACTTGAACTCCTTGATAGCAAAGACAGCCTGGAATTGTCTGTTGTAGCTAAAGAAAGATGGACAGACCTTGAATTTTTCCTGGGGTGGGGAGAGGGTCCAAGTATATGATTGTGAAAAACTTTACATAAAAACAGGAAAAAATAGCATTTTAGGAAATTTCCAAGGTGGCTCCTAACACCCTCTAGATATGCTCTTGATCATTTATTCAATGTAGCTTGAAAACGGTCCCCTTGAATAATATTTGCTTGTCGTAAAAAAAAAATGTTGACCAATCGGTGTAGCGGAACCCCTCCCCCCCCCCAAAAAAAAGGTCTCAACGTACATGTAACTTATCTAGATGAATATTAGATACATAAGCTATTTGTGGTTTGTTTTCGTAATCACAATGGCCTAGAAGTAAAATAAGTATTTTTTTCTTGTTCAATTCTTGTCGCCGAATCTTTGTTTCACAGGAGATCGACGCCTATGACGCAAAATTAAAAGAAAGTAGAGGGGGTGCTATTGTGGGTCCACTACGTCGAGTTCATATGCTTTTATCTCAAAACCTCGATTTATATGCTATTGAAGGCTTATTTTTGATAGTTTTATCGTCAGCACTTGTTGCAGACATTTTAAAAACGAACAGCGTCAATTTTGCTACTTTGTTTTCTGCAGTCAGGGGTCCAACTTAAAAAAGTTATAAATTGCCCAAGTAACTGGATTTTAGTATTTATAACTTAAACAAGTTATAACAGCAAACTTTGAACCTCAATATCTCCTCTTAGCATTTTTCTTATGAACTGAGCATTTGTAACTTAATACATGTAGATATTAAATTGGACAACCTCCTGGTATATCTCACTATCCAGCGCATGCTCTGGAAGTCTGGCGCATGCTCTGGAAGTCTGGCGCAAGGCTCTCAAAAATAGGGTTCTCTGGGGAATATTTCTGTAATCAAATCCTATTTACCAGCAACAGACAATCTAATTCCAAGAAAATTAGGTCAGAAACATAGTAAAGACCTAGATGCATCTTCTGAATGTAAATATTAACAATGAATCACAATGCTATGAATATAAAACATGTTTAAGTCAAAAACACTGTTATAACTTGTTTAAGTTATTGGAGAAATTCTGAGGAAAATCTGCTATTTTATTTGTAACTTATTCAAGTTATAAACTCATGAACATAACTTGTATAAGTTATTACTGATACAAGTTAATAAACTTCAAGAAGTTATTACTCATATAAGTTGGACCCCTGACTGTTCTGGTACGGAATCGGACATTTCTAAGTTACGTTTCCCAATTTTAAAATCTAAATTATATAATTACAATGGTACTTCTTTTGGGGGAGAAACAAATAATTGAGAAATAAAATAATTATGACATATTCGTGATGATCTAAACTTTTCAGTGACATCGAGAGATATAAAGTTTGCCGTACGCCGTAACAATTCAAAATTAGGAATATTAACGTTGGACAGCTTATCTTCATAATCCAATTATCTAATTACAAGTGGCTCTCCTACTGCTAGGGCTACTTAATTACCAGTGTATTTCACACCTTTTTACGGTCACGCGCTTACCCACGTTACACCTGAACGCTTCAACTGCACTTTGGATTACTTAGAATCGATCTGTCAATGCCGAATTCGCGTGTTTGCCGGTACTTGAAAACTAATTTTTAGAAATTTGCCTTTGTCGCAAATCGCGATTTTCTGTCGCAAATTTCAATTTTTTGTCGCAAAATGCGACATTTGCGAAGCCCAGCGCGAGCCCTGGGTCCTGACGGGCAAAATTACTTTTTGCCGGTGCTTTCCTCTCGATAGTCAGTATGATCAACCGATGCCCTGTGGCGAGTCTGAATTCGTTTTTTTTTTTTTTAATGTAGTCAAATATTCTGGTGCAAGTTTTATAATTTTCAGTCCCTCACGAGAAACTGACCAGGCTCTTGTTAACATTTCATGATTGTAGTTTTAAAGTGTTTTACAAAACATTATTTTCAAGTAATCAGAGGTTATTCAGTCCAAGGCTGCTACCGTATTGCCGGTGTTGACTAAAGTGTAGAATGTCGAAAGGGCTTTTCCCAGGAAGCCCTTTAACATTGTTTAAATGTAAATCATCTACAGATGAAATTTAAAAAAAAAAAAAAATGAGGAAAAACAACCCTAGAAAGATTTGCATATTATTTTTTTTTTCGGACAGACAGTTTTTGTTTCGGGCCCTTTGTGTTTCTTTAACACATAGGTCCGAATGACCTATGCTGAAAGTTTTTGGAAAAGACTGGGATCACCCGGTGGTGTACTGTACAGCATTTTCAAATGAGTTTCAAGTGGGTTCCGCCTGGCAGTTCAGCACAACACAGACTACATGTAAACAAAAATGTATATTTTTAAAATATACAAAATATATATGCAAAACACATAGCAAATTTAACTCATAGCTAAGTGAGCAAGCTTTAATGGTAACTCATATATACAAGACAAGTGGGAAAATTATCAAAAACAAGGAAGAAAAGATGCATACTAACACTTTCAATTTTTCTTCAAACAAGCTGCCTACCGGTAAGATGGGGCTGCCATTCTGTATCTGTATGCTAGTAGATCCCTACTGTGTAAGGAGAACCCCATAGAAATAGGGTAGGAGGGTTCTTGGCATTCCCAGAAGGGATTAATGTTAGATTACTGTACCACTACCTAAGGTCCTGCCACCGTGTCCCACAACCCTGTGGAAATAACGATGGACATCAACAAAAAAAAAAGGAAAAACCATCACAAAAAAAAGATATGGGGATATACACAAGTGGGGGGGGGGGGGAATAAAATAGACCATGAGGGCAATACATTCACCGAGACAGTACATGTACATTAATCCGTCCTGTGGAATATCAGTAATCCAGCTGTTTTGGGTGGGCAAAAACCGAAGTACTTGGGGTAAAATCTTCCACTGATCCCAGGGGAACGACCTAAAACCCCTGGGCAGTCCATTTGGACTCCCAGTTGCACCGGCACCACACAGAATGCCCCTCTGCGCAATCAATGCGACACTGTTAAGATTTCCTCTGACCAGACGCCGTAATTCGACAAAGCCTAGACATAAAATGCCGAAATAACATTCTAAATGCATATATGGAGGTTTCTTGAGGACATCCATGCTGTTTTATCCAGGCAATGGACAAAGAAGATGGCCAGTACCACAAAGATTGCACAGAGAAAAATTTGGCACAGTATCTACCATGGCGGAGCAACCGGAAAATGCCCGGATGATGGATAGGTCATGACCTATATTTTCTGCTTGAGTGCACATGTTACTTTTGTTAGGAAGATTTGGGTATCAATGTTAAGAAGTTTTATTTCTCTATAAGTGCAAGGAAGTTCAAACTTGCACAGATGATGCGTCATTAAGAGTAGATCACAAATCTAAGTTCAAATGTAGGTCATGACCTATATTTTCTGCTTGAGTGCACATGTTAGGAAGATTTGGGTATCAATGTTAAGAAAAAGGAAAAGGATTTATATAAGTATCATACTTGTTTCCTAATCCTGCATGATCTTAATTGTACTTATATTACATAATGAAAGTGAAATAAATACCAGTTTAAACTAATGTTAAGAAGTTTTATTTCTCTATTATAAGTGCTAGGAAGGCCAAACTTGCACAGTTCATGCGCCTTTATGAGTAGATCACAAATCTACATTCAAATGTAGGTCATTATCTATATTTTCCGCTTGAGTGCATATATTAGGGAAATTTGGGTATCAATAGAGTACACTAGGGCTGTAACAGTTCAGAAATCTTTCGGTTCGGTTTGAATTATAAACCTCGGTTTTTCGGTTTTCGATTCGGTTTAAAGCAGAGTACATTTTCTTAGTATTATCAGTCAGGGGTGCTACTTCAACAAGTAATTAAAAAATTACTTCTACAAGTAATTATCAAATGTACCCATGATTTCACATAAAAAGTAAAATAATGTCTTATTTCCTATAGCAAGTAAGAAAATACAGCAGTAAAAGGCAAGAGCACTTTCATTATTTTCAAAAGGAAATAACTTTCTCAGGAGAAACTGTTTGAGTTAAGAAAGATAGCCGAAATTGTAGTTGAATTTCACTTAAAAAGTTGCAAATTTGTGCAAGTTTGTAACCTTGTAGATTTTTGAATAGAATTTTCATCCCAATAGCAATAATTTTTCCTGTAAATTCAGACTTTCCTTTTCAAAATAAAATTTAAATATAAATTACAATAATTGCTAAAAGCATTACTCCTTTCATTTAAAGATAAGCCCCTTTCATTAAATATTACTTAAACAAGTAATTTTAAGGGAATGGTTTTACCTTGATATTTCAGTTTCTGAAGCAATTATTACTGATATGAGTCGCCCTTGTAACAATTAAAAGATTGAGAACTTTAAATGTGTATGGTACAATCATTACAAACCATCCATTGCCTTACTTTTTATGTATATTACTTGTATAAGTTATATGTTGCATGGACATCGCAAGTAAATCAGTTACTTTTAGAGGTAATCATTTTAGAAGGCAAAATTAGAAAGTTACTTGAAAAGGTAATTTTTTTTAATTACTTGTTGAAGTAGCACCCCTGACTGATT
Source organism: Pinctada fucata (assembly GCA_028142955.1). Lineage (NCBI taxonomy): Eukaryota > Metazoa > Mollusca > Bivalvia > Pterioida > Pteriidae > Pinctada > Pinctada fucata. The sequence continues at coordinate 21,279,255 of AP027112.1, read as the reverse complement.
ATTACAAGTTTCTTAGGTATTTTCCTCAATTTTTTTATGTTTTATAATCCAGTTAATGTGACGAAGTAATCTTGATATCAAAATGATATAAAATCATATTCTAACTGAATTAGAATTTTCGTAATCAACAAAGTGTTGCTTTTAAATTACATTAATTGCTCTATACATTTCTCAAATACACTCAAAATATGAGACAAGTTTAAAACTGTCCTAGATATATACATGTACTGGAAAGATTCCACAAATCATATAATATAACCAAATTTTCAATCATGTACCTGTTCTGCAATCTGAGCTGCCCGCTGGCTGACTTGTTAAATTTTCGGAGTTTCTGAACGCAAGTAGATCAGGTCATACTCATTACTCGGCCTGCTTATCTTCAGGACGATGTCACACACATGTTCAGTTCATATATGTGCCGACATTGCCGAAGTATAACAAGTCAAATACTTAAATTCAGTTTTGCAAATTCTGCCAACAGTAATCGTCTTACCGACAATCCTCCGACTTTTAAACAATCAAAATGACCGCCTGGGACCTCTGTTTTGACATATGGGTCGTCATTACTAAGATCTCAAAAGTCTATCGAAGAAAGCGACCTACGATTGGTCGTTTTGTCAGAAGTGACCAATCAAAACGTTCGTTATTTCAGAGAAAATCAAGGATTAAAAAAAAGAAAAAAACTGAATCGAAATCTGGAAATTCCGAACCGAATCGAACCGTGAGATTTTGAACCGCGGTTAACCCACTTTTCGGTTAATCGTTACAGCCCTAGAGTACACCCTTTCTTGCAAAATTTTGGTCAATAATTGAAATAATCTACTTTCCTTTTCTATTTTGTTTTTGTGTGGTATCATTTGTGTTGGTTCTCAGTCATGTGTCAGTAGGACAGGTTTTCAAATTCAAAACTGTGCAATCTTCAACTACTTTCTGTTTGCTGCCATAATAGAATGCTGCCATGAGGTGAGCTTTGTAATCTTTGATTACGCTATGTTTTTATATATCAGTCAGGGGTCCCAACTTGTACAGATTATACCGGGTAACATATTAAAGTCACTGATTTTAAGCATATAACTTAAACAAGTTATAAAACCAAACTTTGACTCTGAATTTCTTGGCTGAGCATTTTTCTTATGAACTCAGCATTTGTAACTTTATAGATAATAAACTGGACAACCACTTGGTATTGAGTCTTTGTGGAATACAGAGTTTTTTCCCCTTACAGACGTAAAACCATTGTGACGTCATAAAAATTGTATGGTAACGTCGATTTTATACCGTCATTTCCCAGACTTTTAGGACTGTTTCCATAGAATTTGATGGCGTCATAGTCAGTCTATGTCAGATACCGTCTCAAATGGGAAGTAACTCTGGTTTTCGAAAATAGCGAATATATCACTATTAAGTGCATGCTCTGTGAGTCTGGCGCAAAGCCCTCAAAGTTAGGGTCCTCTAGTGAATATTCCTGTCATTCAATTTTAAGATTCTTATTTACTAGAAATTGTGTTATTGACAAGCTATTTCACAAGAATCTTAGATCAGACATACATGTATAGTGAAGTGCTAGATGCATCTTCTGAACATGCTGAAAGTGAATTGTAACAATAATAGTGTTGTAAAATCGGAAAAAAATTACTATCGATTATCGGAAACTATAGAAGGAGTGCAATTGATATCACAATCGGAATCGGAATAATCGGACTTTTTTCTTGTTAAAAATTTTTCAATGTTCTGTATCTTTTCAGAGTGAGAAAACTCAGTGCTTGTGATTTAAGAATCTAATTTTATTTGAAATCATGGAAATAAATTAAAAGATGAACATTCCTTGTTCTTAATAACAAAATCTTGAAGTTTGCTTGAGAAGGAAGGCCTTCCTTTTTTAGCTCTACTGGTCTCTGACCAGTCGAGCTTATGTCATCACCCTTTGTCCGGCGTCCGTCAGTCCGTCCGTAAACAATTCTTGTGCTCTCAACTCCTCTGAAACTATAGGAGATAGAAAGTTAATTCTTTTTGCATTCTACTTGGTATGTGGTCTAGTTGTGCACCTGACATTTGGTTTCAGCCCTTGACCCCAGGGTCTTAGAAAATGGGTGTGGTCATTTTCTCCTATATAAGTCTATGTAATATTGTGCTCGCAACTCCTCTGACACTATAAATGATGGAGACTTAATTCTTTTTGCAATATGATGGGTCTTTGGTGTAGTTGTGCACCTGATATTTTGTTTGAGCTCCTGACCCCCAGGGTCTTAGAAAATGGGTGTGATCATTTTGTCCTATATATTAAGTCTATGCAATCTTGTGCTCGCAACTCCTCTGACACTATAAATGCTGGAGACTTAATTCTTTTTGCAATATGATGGGTTTGTGGTCTAGTTGTGCACCTGATATTTTGTTTGAGCTCCTGACCACCAGGGTCTTAGAAAATGGGTGTGGTCATTTTGTCCTATAGAAGTCTATATAATCTTGTGCTCGCAACTCCACTGAGACTATAAATGATTGAGACTTAACTCTTCTTGTAATGTGATTGGCTGTGGTCTAGTTGTGCACCTGATATTTTGTTTGGGTCCCTGACCCCCAGGGTCTTAGAAAATGGTTGTGGTCATTTTCTCCTATATAAGTCTATGTAATCTTGTGCTCGCAACTCCTCTGACACTATAAATGATGGAGACTTAATTCCTTTTGCAATATGATGGATCTGTGGTCTAGTTGTACAGCTGGTATTTTGTTTGAGCCCCTGACCCCCAGGGTCTTAGAAAATGGGTGTGGTCATTTTGTCCTATATAAGTCTATGTAATCTTGTGCTCGCAACTCCACTGAGACTATACATGATTGAGACTTAATTCTTCTTGTAATGTGATTGGCCTGTGGTCTAGTTGTGCACCTGATATTTTGTTTGCAGGGCCCCTGACCCCCAGGGTCTTAGAAAATGGGTGTGGTCATTTTGTCCTATATTATTGTTCTCTCAACTCTTCTGAAGCTATTAGTGATGGAGAGTTAATTCTTTATGCAAGATGATGGCTATGTAGTCTTGTTGCATCATATTGATAGTTCATTTGAGCTAGTAGACCCAGGCACCTAGGGTCTTGGAAAATGGATGTGACATTCTTTTCTGAAATACTATATCTCGGATATTATTACTTATTTGGTCAGTTACAGACCGTCTACGGAGATATGTCGGGTTGGTAAAATCTATGGAAGGCGAGGCGAACAGACCGTCTACGGAGATATGTCGGGTTGGTAAAATCTATGGAAGGCGAGGCGAAGCCGAGCCTTCCATAGATTTTACCAACCCGACATATCTCCGTAGACGGTCTGTAACTGACCAAATAAGTGTTTTATTTTGCCGAGGACCCCTTCATCACAAATTTCCCTTACCTAGTGTGTCACTTCCCAGGTATTCAACCTACATAAACGAGTCATCAGCTAAAAATAGATTACGTGTAGTCTGAGCTATATAAACAATATTTTTTACCTATTTCCATAAGCATCGGTGGTTCAGTGGTAGAATACTCGCCTGCCACGCAGGCGGCCCGGGTTCGATTCCCGGCCGATGCAGTTTTCATATTAACGTCCGCCATCTTGGATTTCCCACTTCGAATTTTTGTCTACTGACGGTCTATAAGAAAGTCTATAGAGTTATAGACCGCTTCCACGTGACGGGCTCTATCCAATCAGTTTTCGACATTCTAGTCCAAGGCGAAATAATATGAATTATATGAGTGATATTCTAGCTACAGTGTTTTGTTGTGCTACTTATACTTTGTTAGAGCGCCTGCTCCCTAAAAAATGGAAATTGATATTTATGTGTATGTATCTTATTGACTTGTCAGTGAGTGAAGAAAACAAAACAACCAGGAGAGCTACAGTCTCGTCAGAGACTTCTGGTCTTTCTAAAGCCATTATGGTCCAAAATGGCGGAAATTGCGTCAAAGTAACTTCAATATAGCGACAATCGATTTTCAAAACCATTATCCATAGTCAGGGACTTTTAAGTTTCAGCGGCGACATCGGCGACCATCGTTACAACACCAAACAATAAATCACAATACTTTGAATATAAAGTGTGATTATATCAAAAACACTGTTATAACTTGTTAAAGTTATTAGGGTAATTATAAAAGAAATCTGCTTTTATCATCATAACTCCTTAACAAAACTTGTTTAAAGTTATTACTGATAAAAGCTAATTTAATAACTTCAGCATATTATAGCTTTTTTAACATGTTTAAGTTGGACCCCTGTCTGTATATATAAATAAATAACCCAAGTCTAGTCTTTTCAGAAGGAACTACATGTACAATTATACATTGTAAAAAATCAGGGTCCCTCATCTCCAATCATGCCAATCGGTGTTCATTTGTAGGCATGTTAGGGATTCATCAATCATTGATTTGTATGGGTCTGTTGCATACATGTAGGTAAAACTTTCAGTTGCGAAATATATAAACTTGAACTTGACCCAATTTGTTTTAATAGAAACATCTTTATTTGCACTGAACCATCTCTCTAGGTACAGGTATCCAAAACTTCCTTGTACTGAAATATCCAGCATTCTACTAAACCATTGCTGTTAATGTTATAAATGTTGTAGAGTAACAGAAGCTAGTAGCATGAAATTGGAGAGAATTTTAAAGTGTAAATCATGTAAAAGAGAAATCATTAATTCAATGACAATTTTCACACCGGACTTGCATATTTCATCATGTTCATACGGACCTACAGTGACATTAAGTTCTTCAATTCTAGTCAATTTTATTATAGATAAACTGATTTTATTATTTGATTGAGAATGGTTGAACATAATCTTGTTTGATGTTTCTGAATACCTTTAAGTTTTTATATTTACATTACTAGTAGATTCCCCATGTTAAACGCCCATTAGGCAACTAGAATTATATTCCAATAACTTGGGTTGCTATTGTGACGTCACGTTCAAGTTTTGCATGTAGGGAGAATTTACCAACGTTCAAATACATTTGACGCTATAACAGGCAAAATATGCGAAGTGCATGCAAACAAAATTGACTGATATTTAAAATAGATGTGAATATAAGTCATGACTGTCTTACTTTTGGTGTTCATGGGTGTATAATTCTGGTTTGACACGTGCAAATTTTCCGAGAATCGTTTCGCGATTCACGGAATTTGCACGTGAGCAACCAGAATTATACACCCATGAACACCAAAAGTAAGACAGTCATTTCTTAAATGCATGGAATACAATGGAAAGGGTATAGGAGGTATTTTCATACATCATTGATTACTTTGATTAAGTTTATTCAAGATTAATTAACTCACATGTATGATGATCATGTATCTGCATTGATGATCAGTGATATATCAAATGTATGTTTTATTTGGATAAAAAATGGTAAATTTGAGTAGAATGTAATACACTGATTACAATCGGTAAAATATCATTGAACACAACAACTGATACTAACCGATTATCTATTGTGATTTTGAACAGATTTCCAATCACTAGGAAGGGGCTTCAACCCATGATTTTGAAAAAGAACTTAATTATACCATGTGTATATAGATGTAAAATTTAATGTACTCTTGTTACATACATTGTACCGGTATAATATTGTAATGTATGTAACTAAAGGTCACATCATAGTGACATTTTGACCTGCCTCAAATACTGATGAATGGTTAACTATTGACATTAATTGATAATGGAATGATAATCTCCATGTTAATGTAAAAATTACTAAAGTATTTGGGACTTCTATCTTTGTTTGATAATGTTGCAATCGTTTGAGTCTATTAGCACTTCATTATGAACATATTGAGGCATCAAATTTAGGTCACCTAGTATCAACAGTCAAACATGTGTTACTGAAGTGATTGACCAGACTCTGGAGAAATTATCACTTTATATTTTAAGGACAAAAAAAAATCTAGAGGTATATTGGCTTTCCAGATGTACTCTTTAGTTCACCTGAGCTAAAGGCTTAGTGGCTGTTTCAATTGATATGGCTATCTTCTTGCACTCCTCTCTATCATTATCCCCTCACAACATAGTTTCAGGGAGATATTATAAAAGTAACGCTGGTGATTGGGTGTGTTAGCTTATGCGTCACACTTTTGCATACAGCCTAGAGTCATTTCAAACACTTATTTCTTATGTCAAGATCGATTTTCAAGGTCATAAGTCAAAGGTCACAGGTTGGAAATGGTCAAATTCCTTGTATACAGCCGTGAGGGCACAGTTTTAATCCGAGCTTGACCAAAATTCATACACTTATTACTTATGACAAGAGGAAGAACCCTATTGATTTTCAAGGTCAAAGGTCAAGGTCTCAGGTTGGGAATAGTCAAATTCCTTGTATACAGCCTTGAGGGCACAGTTTTGATCAGAGCTTGACCAAAATTCATACACTTATTTCTTATGACAAGAGGAAGAACCCTATTGATTTTCAAGGTCATAAGTCAAAGGTCAAGGTCACAGGTTGGAAATAGTCAAATTCCTTGTATACAGCCTTGAGGGCACAGTTTTGATCCGAGCTTGACCAAAATTCATACACTTATTACTTATGACAAGAGGAAGAACCCTATTTTTTTTCGAGGTCATAATGCAAAGGTCAAGGTCAAAAATTGGAAATTGTCAAAATCCTTGTTTACAGCTTAGAAGGCATAGTTTTGATCAGAGATTGATCTTACTACATACACTTATTGCTTTTGTCAAGAAGAAGAACCCTATAGACTTTCAAGATCAAAGGTCAAGGTCACGGATTGATGATGGTCAAAATCCTTGTGTACAGCCTAGAGGACATAGGTTTTATCAGATCTTGACCAAACTTCATGCACTAACTGCTTATGTCAAGAGGAAGAGCCCTATTGATTTTCAAGGTCATAAGTCAAAGGTCACAAATTGTAAATGGTCAAAATCGTTGTTTGCAGCCTGGAGGGCAGGTTTTATTGGAGCTTGACCAAACTTCAAACAGTTATAAGTTATGACAAGAGGAAGAACTCTATTGATTTTCAAGGTCATAGGTCAAAGGACAAGGTTTCAAATCTGAAATGGTCAAAATCCTTGTATACAGCCTAGAGGGCATAGTTTTGATCAGAGATTGATATTAATTCATTCACATATTGCTTATGTCAAGACGAAGAACCCTATAGATTTTCAAGGTCAAAGGTCAAGGTCATGGATTGATAATGATCGAAGTACTTGTGTACAGGCTAGAGGTCAAAGTTTTTATCAGATCTTCACCAAACTTCATACACTTATTACTTATGTCAAGACGAAGAGCCCTATGATTTTTAAGGTCATAAGTCAAAGGTCGCAAATTGTAAATGGTCAAAACCGTTGTATGCAGCCTAGAGGACAGTTTTTATTGGAGCTTGACCAAACTTCAAACACTTATAACTCATGACAAGATAAAGAATTCTATTGATTTTCAAGATCAAGCATAGAGAACACAGAGTTGATTGGAGCTTGATCAAACTTTATACACTTAAATGTATTGCTTTTATCTAGATTCTAGAGGAAGAACCCTATTGATTTTCTAGGTCAAAGGTCAAGGTCACAAATTTGAAATGGTCAAAAATGTTGTATATAGACTAGGGGGTACTTTGCCTCTCATGCAATGTGAGGGGAAAATACGATTTGCTTTGTCTAGGTTTTATTTCTCAAGCTGTAGAGGCTGAGCCATTTCATTTTTAAAGTGAAAACTTAAAGGCCTTGGCCATAAGTTATGATTGGTAATTGATAGTAATTGTGGCTCTCATATTTCACGTCTGTTCCTCAGGACAATATCCCTTTCTGTACCAAAATGTTCTACCATGTGACTTTGAAGCAATGTAGATCTTAGAGTTTGACCTACTAAAAGGTTTTGGATACATGTAGCTAGAAATACCGTTACCAATGGTATCCCAAAATCATGGGAGTGTATTGTTAACTTACTTAGTAATGTTTGTTCTTTAAATCAAGATCTTTCATCTGTTACCTTGTCGTGTAAAGATGCTGTAGGGTATTCCATATTTTGAATGTTTTGAAGCATCACCGATGCTCTGCGCTGCGCACCAAAATTTGTAACCTAGACCTAAAACTTCCTGCACGCAAACCTTGAACAATAATGGTCTTTCAAAATCAATGGGTCCAGGTGAGCCATATGTACCCCACGGGCCTTTTGTTTCAAGATAATGTTTCATTCATTATCGAATCCAGGAGTAGTTTCACGGGTTAGATTGCGATGTTTATCGAGTACAGACTATCTTTAAGTGGGCTGTTGTCACCGCCTTATCTACCGTGTTTGTCTAATCAATAAGATCTGGGCGTCAAGCCATATTAATGCCGGGATTACTGCATATACTTGCAGGTAGATTTGGCTTCAGTACTGCCGCAAGTTTGTTTTTCCCTTTCACTCCCACTCGAATATGATTTGAAAGAGGGAAATGTTACAACTTACATACATTGCAAACCACATCCCCTATTCTGAAAAACCTGACCCAAACTCAGCCTTTGACGGTTATTTGGGCGCCGAAATAACCGTCAAAGGCTGGATTTGGGTCAGGTTTAAATGTTACAACTTGCATACATCGCAAACCATATCCCTAGTCCGAAAAATCTGACCCAAACTCAGCCTTTGTCGGTTATTTGGGCGCCAAAATGACCGCCAAAGGCTGGGTTTGGGTCAGGTTTTCGGACTTTACATCCCAAACTTCTACCAGCGATCGGTATCATATAAATCAGAAGGCAGCTCGACCACATACCTTGCGTGTCACACTGCATACCAACTTTGTCATACTCGCGTTACTATCACATATTCGCAAATTTTGTTTTCCACCACTTCATGACCCACTTTCTTATTACTTGTACTTCGAACACCTATAGCCCCCCTCCCCGAAAAAGGGAAGACCGTAAACAATTGGAATAACTCCTGTGGACGCTACCTGTACATACATGTACCATGTAGTAGTATGTATGGTTCTTTTAACAAATATCGTAGTCTTCTCGAGCTTAGCCGTTTAAATCACGATTAAAAAGCACAGAAAAGTACCCCCCCCCCCCCCCCAAAAAAAATTGGAAGTGGTCGTCGCTTAATATGACCCTCACACCCAGTCCGCGAGAGGTCTCTCCCTTTAGCACACCGGAAAGTTGGCAACTATTAATTGATCACCTTGGGGTAAGGATGAATCCTATTGATGTTCAAGGTCAGAACGTGCAGTGTCCATATGTGTTTTCGATGTGTAATATGCAAACCAGATCAACGCAATACCTCACAGGGACCCCGAAACTAGATTAAAAGAACGAAACACTGTGACAATATCTCATTGAGGACCTACCTGATCTACACACTATGGTACCACATAGAGAGGGCGCAAACCTGGATAACTAGAAAAAACATTAATTTACTAAATTATATCACCTGACCTGTACCAAGAAAGCACAATCGCAAAGAATCGCAAAGAAACTTCATGTTCGACAGGAACAAAACGATATCATAGACTAGAGAAAACCGAACATGAAGAGGGAAAACACGATATCGCATAGAGAATCTGAGCTTGGACAGCAAGAACAACACGATATCACATAGAGAACCTGAGCTTGGACAGCAAGATCAACACGATATCGCATAGAGAACCTGAGCTTGGACAGCAAGAACAACACGATATCACATAGAGAACCTGAGCTTGGACAGCAAGATCAACACGATATCGCATAGAGAACCTGAGCTTGGACAGCAAGATCAACACGATATCGCATAGAGAACCTGAGCTTGGACAGCAAGATCAACACGATATCACATAGAGAACCTGAGCTTGGACAGCAAGATCAACACGATATCACATAGAGAACCTGAGCTTGGACAGCAAGATCAACACGATATCACATAGAGAACCTGAGCTTGGACAGCAAGATCAACACGATATCACATAGAGAACCTGGGCTTGGACAGCAAGATCAACACGATATCACATAGAGAACCTGAGCTTGGACAGCAAGATCAACACGATATCACATAGAGAACCTGAGCTTGGACAGCAAGATCAACACGATATCACATAGAGAACCTGGGCTTGGACAGCAAGATCAACACGATATCACATAGAGAACCTGAGTTCGGACAGCAAGATCAACACGATATCACATAGAGAACCTGGGCTTGGACAACAAGATCAACACGATATCACATAGAGAACCTGAGTTCGGACAGCAAGAACAATAATATATTACATTGAAAATCCGAGTTTTAACAACAAGAGCAACATTAGATGACCTGAACATGGACATCAACTTAACACATTACCTTGCAGAGGAACCGTAATCTGCTTGCAGAGGAACCGTAATCTGAACAACAAAACCAAATACCACTCAGAGGCCCAGAGCTCGAAATGGAAATTGTATTTTTGACAAATTCGAAGAATCCACACCTCTTTACATGAGGGTCTATTACGATTTGTACTCTGTACACCTTTGACCTTCATTGCTGTACGTCTTTGGTCTTTGATAATACTACAAGAATGTCGGAGGAGTTGAAGGAAAATGCGTCAACTTGATTCATCCTGACTGACCCCGTCCTTATCTTGTCGGGGTATATGTGTATTTAACCACGCCTTTCTATATACCTAATCTACATACATTAATTATATCTAACCGCGATAGTACACGGTTTACTTTGTGTTCAGACCTTCATTTTGTACTAAATATAAGTGTCCACCGTCTGGATTCCAACATGATAACAAGCACGGGTCTAGATGGGGGGGGGGGGGAGGCTGGAATTTGCCGAACCAAGTTACGAGTTTCCCTATTTTAAAGGTATATTTTTCTAATTATAGGCACCCCCGCCATTCCTGAGTGGCCTGAACCCCCTCCCCGGAAAACCTTCTAAATCCGCCTATGGTAATTAAAATATTTTATAAAGCTGTGTGGATCGATACACACCTAGACACACCTTGAAACACAACAATGTCATACTAAGTGACTTCTCTTTTCTAATCTTTGGTTGTTGTCTTTTTTTTTCGGGGCAAGTTCCTGGTTTATTCCTTTGAGAGTTAAGTATCGAACGTAAAGAATTTGAACTTTGAAAGACTTTGCTAGCCTGACGAGCTTTTCACACGGATTTTCCTACTGCATTTAAGACATTACTTCAGGGTTTTAACTGATTAGCATACATCAATATAGACATCTTTTGCGTGGTTTTCTTGCTGTAGTAAAGACATGTTTGACCATTTGGTTGAGTGACTGCGCTGTGCTTGACTGACATTTCAAATTTTGCTACAGTAATAGCATATTTTAAACGTCTTTAAATTCAATAGCACCATACACTGCCATCCATAAATTAGTATAAACTATTTCTACTCATTCTGCTGTTATAAAATGAACAGTTTCAAATCCATTGCTGTATGATTCTAATAATGAACCTTGTAGAAATCATTTGTAACAAACTTGATCCAAATAATTGAAGTTTTTGAATTTTTAAACTTTTTTATATAAAAATGACAATTTTTGGGAAAAAGAATTGTGCAGTTGAGAAAAGTTTCTTTTTACATTTTCGTTACCACAATTCATAATTTTGAATTATGTGAAGCCAATTATTATGATTCTTTCAAGTTCAGGATTGAAAAATTAGGATACACTTATAAAGAATCTAGAATGATTTCCTTGTTTGTATAGTTATTAATGGATGGCAGTGTATAAGAACAGATAAATTTGCAGCATGGACCAGACATGCGCGTTTCATGCCTCGCATTCTGGTTGACTGATTGCATACGAGGTCTGCTTTTAGTCGTCATTTGACTGATCATACTGATTGCAACACGAAAAATTGTGTTCAAAATTTTAAAAAATGTTTATACTGTTTAAACTAAAACGGAAAATTAAAATTTTGACTTCCACGTTAACTGAAATGATGAATATTTTATCCAGGTCAAGGGTCTAGATATATGTCTTTGTTGAACAAAGACAGCGAAGTGCCTGGATTTGTGGAATTCCTGAATCACTATAGAACTTACAGAATGTAGCGAAATCTAGTAGATTAATCACTTCTTTATTGTAATAGTTAGTCAGTCTACCTGACCTATTTGGTCAATGCGCGTCTTTAATCGTCGTTTTGTACATACATTTCTTCTTCCTTTAAACCGCGTGACAAATTTTGATGAAACTTTATATATGTAAACCATTGCAAGTAAGCAAATTCAGAGAAATGTCGTCTTCCGCTTTTGACTTTTTGGTCACTAAGGAAGCTCTAGTTAATAAAGTAAAAAAAAAGGTACATATACTATATACATTGTATGTCTGTCTCTCTGTCCGTCCGAAACTTTTGAATGCGAATCTTTTTCTGAACGTAAGTGATAGTAAGAGCTGTGAATTCATATTCTATGTGACGCAACCTTTCTTGGGGTAGAAAGGTTTCATCTTATGACCTTGGAGAAAGATCAAAGGGGGTTATACCTTATCAGCGGTCTGAAGCATGTATGTCCATAAATATATTATGCTAATATCAGTGGATACTATAATACTTGATTGTTCTTACTGGCCTTAGAAAGGGATTGAGATCGATATTATGAACTTGCGGTCGAATTTTATTAGCTGAGCCTGTTTCACTTTTCTCATGAAGAGATGATAGGGACGGAAGGGCTAAGTAAACGATTTTGGGAAATAAATCGTGAAATTTCTGAGACAAAAAATTGGCAAATCCCTCGGCGGGGTGGGGGAGGAGAAGGGAGGTTCCTGAATCCATCCCAACATCCACGCATGCCTTCAGTCCCAATGGCGGATCCAGGATTTCCGGAGAGTTCGGTGAATTCCAAGCTACATGTATATATATAAGTTAATAATAAATTGTTCTTTAAGAAAATATGCACAAAACACGATAAACATACATCTATATACAAGAATATTTGGTCACTTTGGGTTTAACAAGGGGAACCTCTCCCCCCCCCCCCCCCCCCCCCCCCCGCACCTAAGCCCGCCACTGATTCCGGACAGAGATATGTCATCTCTCCCTAACCTTAGATTATCTTACAACACAGTTACTTCTTTATTGTAAATGTGATTTATTATGTATATTAAGGGAAATGACAGTACGGGGTCGTTACTGGGTATTTGGTGGTTTATCAAGCGCGGATGTAGAATAGGGGGAGGGGGTTAGGGAGTCATGCCCTACCGCTGGTATTTACCAAAAATGTTGAAATTTCCCCAATTTTATGTTTTCTTTCTCAAAACCCTAGGCTTGACCATCCTCTCCAATGATGGCTTTGAACTCCACCCCAACCCCCCAACCCCTTGAACTAAAATCTAGATCTGCCAATGGATTAATACCGTACTACAGGTAGATAAGTGGGTGGCAGGTAGGGGTTAGGCTTTGTTAAGGTAGATAAGTCGGCGTTCAGCAGGGTGTAGTCTCTTCTATCAACTTACGATACATTCCTTAGTATAGAAGTTTGGGTGTAAATGTAGGCAGCATTTTTGATTTGGACGGAATTGGTTTTATTGTGAGTACCTTAAATTTTATTTTTTTAAAATTTGAATTGAATTTTAATTTTATACATTGTACATGTAGCATGTACTTTTTGCATTGCAGCAAAATCTTGTATCTTAGCACAAAATATGCTACTCAACAACATGGATAATCAGCAGTGAGACAACGCGTCGCTTCAAGTTTAATATAGATGGATTTTAGAATTTTTATGCCCCCGGAATCAAAGATTCGGGGGCATATAGTTTTTGGCCTGTCCGTCTGTTTGTCTGTTTATCTGTTTGTCTGTCTGTTTGTCCGAAAAACTTTAACATTGGACATAACTTTTGAATGGGAAGTGATAGGGCTTTCATATTTCACATGTGTATTCCTTGTGACAAGACCTTTCCATTGATACCAAAATTTTTGACCTCGTGACCTTGACCTTTGACCTACTTTTCAAAAACTTTAACATTGGTTATAACTTTTGAATGGGAAGTGATAGGGCTTTCATATTTCACATGTGTATTCCTTGTGACAAGACCTTTCCATTGATACCAAAATTTTTGACCTCGTGACCTTAACCTTGACCTTTGACCTACTTTTCAAAAACTTTAACATTGGGCATAACTTTTGAAGGGTAAGTGATAGGGCTTTCATATTTCACATGTGTATTCCTTGTGACAAGACCTTTCCATTGATACCAAAATTTTTGACCTCGTGACCTTGACCTTGACCTTTGACCTACTTTTCAAAAACTTTAACATTGGGCATAACTTTTGAATGGGAAGTGATAGGGCTTTCATATTTCACATGTGTATTCCTTGTGACAAGACCTTTCCATTGATACCAAAATTTTTGACCTCGTGACCTTAACCTTGACCTTTGACCTACTTTTCAAAAACTTTAACATTGGGCATAACTTTTGAAGGGTAAGTGATAGGGCTTTCATATTTCACATGTGTATTCCTTGTGACAAGACCTTTCCATTGATACCAAAATTTTTGACCTCGTGACCTTAACCTTGACCTTTGACCTACTTTTCAAAAACTTTAACATTGGGCATAACTTTTGAATGGTAAGTGATAGGGCTTTCATATTTCATATGTGTATTCCTTGTGACAAGACCTTTCCATTGATACCAAAATTTTTGACCTCGTGACCTTGACCTTTCACCTTTTAACCCAGTGACCTCACATACATGTACTTAACAGAACATAGTGTTCATACTAACAAAGATGCCACCGGGGGCATTCGTGTTTCACAAACACAGGCTTTATTTTTATTTATTTTTTTTTTTTGCGACAATTGGGGATGGGTTGAGGTGGGGTCGTAAAAGGAAGGGGCTGGCAAGGCAAAGTAAGCATTCATACTAATGGATACAAGTTTATAACCGTCCATTCGTATTGTACGTAATTCTATCGAAAATATTCAATGTTACATCCAAGGTCATGAATCTACGACAGGAATGCGTTATACGTCCCCAGACTGGTTTTATATTATCGATCATCATTACTTTTTCAGTGTCAAAGTCGTCAAACTGTCATTTCAAATTGTTTCAAGATTTTATCATATCGATATCACTTTGGTTTCAGTTGATACGTTTAACGGGAGATTTATATCTAGCCGAGGTGGAGCAGAATATTAAAAAAAGTTACGTAGGCACGCTCTACGTGTAACAAGTGCGGATCTAGAGGGGAGAGGAGGGTTAAGGGCGTCAGACACCCAGCCCCCCCCCCCCCCCCCCTTTCACAGTCACATTTTGAATTTACCAAAAGTGTTGATTTTACGCATATCTTTTTCCAAATGTCATAGGCCTTAAATTTGATGGGCTGAAATCCAACCCCCCCCCCCCCCCCCCCCCCCCCCCCTTATAAAATAATTCTGTATCCGCCAATGTGTAACAGGTGACGCTTGTCATAACGGTTTATACAGAAATGCCAGTAGGATTATTTGTGAAATATTGTAGGTGATGGAAGAAGGTGTATGTATTATTTACCTTACAACTAAACAAGACATTGGCAAAGTACATCGTGACTAGCGGCAGATCTGACGGGGGGCGTCTCATAATCATCATCGTTTTGGCGTCTTTATGTGTTTTTGGTCGTTAAGAGAAATGGCGTCTTTATCTGGTTTGAATGGTTATAGGCTTGGATATAATGGCGTCGTTATTCATTACAAGCGGCAGATCTGACCGGGGGGGGGGGGGGGGGGGTCTCATAATCGTCATCGTTTTTGCGTCTTCATGTGTTTTGGTCGTTAAGAGAAATGGCGTCTTTATCTGTTTCGAATGGTTAAAGGCTTGGATATAATGGTACATGCTGAGCTTTAGTTGTTATGGGGGTGTGAACGTTTGGTTGTTATAAGGTGTGAACGTTTCGTTGTTATAGGATGTGAACGTTTCGCTGTTATAGGGTGTGAACGTTTGTTGTTATAAGATGTGAATGTTTGGTTGTTAGAACGTTTGGTTGTTATAAGGTGTGAACGTTTCGTTGTTATAGGGTGTGAATGTTTGGTTGTTATGGGGTGTGAACGTAACATTTGGTGTCCGTGAAAAGGTCATGATTAGAATGGTTGGTAGTTGAACGCGTGGCTAGAACCGTTCACCGGTGTCTTTATTATTCTTAGGCTAATTTTAAAAGGCGTGGAGAAAACGTTTGAATAAGGCGTCTTTTGGGTTTTAAAAAGGGCGCCGAAAGAATAAATTCTTAATTTTTCAGTGGCAGAAAATGTGTAGATGGAACGGTGTATATCGTTTGTCGACGAAAACGACGTTGTAGGAACGACGTCTTCATTGTTTAGTTGTTAATATCCATTGATAAAATGGCGTCTATATTGTTGTTTTGTGGTTAAAAGGGTATGGATAGATCGACCTCGTTAAAAGGGCGTCGACAAAAATGCGTATTCATGATTTTTTTTTTGTTCAAATTTACTTTGTGATGAACGTTGACGATACAATATTCCATTACAGTGTTTCCGTCCTTGCTTTGTTCATATTACTAGTAAGTTCATGAAAGTTAATGATGAGGAGTCGATGAAAATTTTGAAGATACTGCATATCTGTCGCTCCTTTGTTGTTTCAAATCCCCTAAGACTTGTATCAAAATCATGTAGATGAAGTACATCTATTTAGTGTTTTATCGCTGAAAGGTAAGTGTGTCCTAGGTCAAGGTCGAAAGGTCAGTGTATCCTAGGTCAAGGTCATTAACGCACCATATTCTTAGTTTTGAACTTTTGACCTCTCGTCTATATGACGGAAAGAAATAATCATATATATCCATAAACCTTGTTTTTATATACTATTAGTAGTTTTGAAACTTTCCCCGATGCAGTTTGATTAAGTAGTTAGCAATTTCCTCTCAATCGAGCAAAGAAAGCTGTCAGCCTTTTTTCTCTGTTTCTGTATCATGTGGCAAGTGTATCTCTTACTTACATACGTACACATGCTGATTTTGTTCTGGAATTAAAACTTTAAAGCTGGTTCTCATCTGGAAATATTTAAAAGTGTGTGATCGGTGTTTAGCTTCTCTCTCTTTTCTCTATAGTTGGAGGAATATACCTTAAAAATTCTTAATTAAGGCAGAGGAATTTTTCCTACAGGTGTCACAAGTGAAATTTGAATAATAAGTAGGTATACTATGTATCTAACTGTGGACAAGGAGGGAAGGAGTAAGAATTTTAAGGGCAGATACTTTCATTCATAAATCATACTTAGGGATCTTAGTAACGAGGTATGTCATATCGGTATAAATGCGAGGGTTGTAAATTTAAAACGGTAACATGGGCGGATCTAGAAGTTTTTTAAGGGGTGGGGGTTGAAAAGAGGGGACTGGTCAAGCATATGATTTTGAAAAGAATTGAAGTAAAACTTTAAAACGGGAAAAATTAGGGGTGTTTTTTGGGGGATAATCCCGTTCCTCCGACACTTTTAACTCCGACACTTTTTACTGCGACAGTATATACTCCGACACTTTTTACTCCGACAGTATTTACTCCGACACTTTTTACTCCGACAGTATTTACTCCGACACTTTTTACTCCGACAGTATTTACTCGATAGTATGTGCTCTGATTATATACGTATATGACACTTTGTGCCGTTTTAAAGCAAGGATATTATATAATAATTTGAACATGTATTAAATCTTTGTTAAACTGAACAATGAGTCCTTAGGAATTGGAAACTGACTTGATTTTAAATTTGGATAGGGGAGGGGAATGTGCATAAACATTATAAAATTTAAACTTTAATTTACAACCTTTGACAAACAATTTACAAATTTGTACACGTACAAATGTCTCACGTTGGCTCAGATGTTGGCGTGAGGGGGTCCAAGGAGCAGGAGAAACCCGGAGTACCCGGAAAAAAAACCCTGCCGAGGCCTGGGTTGGGGACCACCTACCCTCCCACATAAAACCCTTCGCCGAATCTGGGATTCGGACCCGGGACCTTAGAGGTAAGAAACGAGCGCGCTACCACTGCGCTAACCCGGTCTTCTGTATACATAAGCATTACTCCTATATCTATTTATTGTTTCAATGTGAGTCATGACAGACCCCCCTCCCCCATTTCCAATGTCTGATGGAACGGAACATGCATCCAAAAGTTTGCTGTTTCTTATGGTACTGTAGTAAAGCCAAAGTTTTATCTCTTTTTGTTGAGACGTTAATGCCTGCCAACAATTTTGCATGTTTTAAATTGTGATTTTTTCACAAGCATAAAAACAAAGCAAATCTGTCTTTTCGTGTTGCATCAAGTTTAATCAAGAGAGACAATTTTCGGAGAGCTATTAAGAAGTAAACATTGTTAATGGATGGACAGAGGAGTTAATGTACGTGTACATTCATTTGAAAAAAAAAACCCAACTTATTGTTTGCACATTCTTTCATTTAAAAAAAATGTATGTGTCCTTCGTCTGCCGTCATTTACTGTACATGTATACTTAAAAAGATTTCCATCAAGTGTTTGTTATAATCATTTTGATAACAAGTAACATCCATTTATTTTATGAATTATTGACACGAAAAATATGAAAATATGTATAAACGCAACGAACTTAACAATTCATGAAGTATGAAAATGCGTGTTAGAGTCATGAGGAATGGATTTACATTGTACCTTCAAGTGAATATATTAGTCATAGATATTAAAAGGATGTAAAAAGGAAGGGAAGGTCGAAGTCAACCTTAAAATCTCCTCATCATCAACAGAAGAAAAGAATTATGAACAGATTATCTATGACCCTGATTGATGAATGAAACAAAACACAATTTGTGTGAAAGCAGATGTCAGATGGATCTCAATCTATCGGTCACCAGAGTTAATGGAACTGGGCCACCGTGTACACCATGGCCTCCCAATATTGGACGGCCGTCCTTCTACCCCTCCTATAATCCTGCTGTAACCTATCTATCCTCTCTTGCAGTCTTCTGTATTTTCTCTTGCGAGGCGGTGGAGGATCACCTCGTCTTGTCGCTGCAATAGCGAGCGAGCCTCGCTTTTCCTCTGTCCTCAACTTACGGAGAAAGTACCATAGATTGGGATGAACCCTCCCAACGGTCGCATTCCATCGCCTGTTGAACGCTATATAGAAGTATAAGAGAAAATAAGTTTTCAAAAGTGTATATGTGTATGATTTCTTGCAGGTGACAATGGCTTCTTTCCTTTATCTACTGTTTTGAAAATTCGCTAATTGATCGAATATCGATCATTATTATGATATTTCTTCTGCACAACGATAGGTATGCAGAAAATATATCATTATTACTATATAATGTATCTTGAAAGGCTCTTTTGTGTACCTACAAGAATGAGAGCAGGAGACCGTCGAGGAATACACGGAAATTTAAATTATACAATTTATGTTGAAATGTTATGCGTCTATAATGAGGAAGTAGGTAGGAAACAAGACAGAGGTATGTCGCCTGTTTCATGTTTGACCATAATTAGTACGTTACCTTGACCTTGGAAGTGTTGAGTCGATCTCATCATCATGCTTTAACATTGTCTGATGTAGATCAAGGACGTTATAGCCAAATTGATTGTGTAAATGTGACTACCAGACAGACGGACACCAGACAAAGGGATCCCTGTATGTCGCTTTTGCGTGGCAGGCGACATAAAAAGAGCTATCGCGCTAAGGCCGACGTTGGCAACCATCCGGTCATTAATATGCATATCTGGATGACAAAGGATTGATAGGCGTGGTATACTGTCTTTGAAGATAACACTGTCTGCGAGCGGCGTGTTACATCGAAGACATACCGACAGCTTATCCTTTATTATGCTAATGCTCTCATCTGTTTTAAGCTGTCAATCAAACATTGATAGGGGTAAAAGGATTAAAAGGAACCAATCAGATGTCAATTAGAGATATTAACCCTATATATAGTGGTCAGTGAGGAAATGACAAAATTTTCCTGTCCCCTTATTTAGTCCCCCGTCGGCTTTTAGTAAGGCCGTGTCCTAGTGCAAACATTTTTGATAAATAAACTATTGTGTGAGGATGTCAAGAGGGTAAAGAGTTGGAACCCTACCGCATTATTAAACATGTTAAACTTTGTATTAATTATAGCGAAATTTAATATACATTCCACATGGTTGTTGGTCCTATTATCCATGTCTCTATTGTAGACGTTCCAACAAGCAGGAGGGAACTGCCCATTCAAGTAGTTCCTCTCGAAGTACAAGAACAATTGTAGCAGTCGAGGATACCTGATACACATCAGTCTTGTAGTTGCCCGTTGTCGTAAGAACAGGTAGTTCTGCCTAACGAGAGCCACTGGGAGATAAGCTAAAGCCATTAGCTTACGTACACACTTTCGAAACTCCCTATTTCTATTTTAGGGACGTCTCAGGCCGTCCTTCACAATACGGCGCCAGATACTCTTGCAGAAGTGGAAGAAACACCCAGACCATCTTGCCTGAGGGAATTCTGTCTCTGCCGCCGTTTTCATAGGTGTTTCAAAGTCCGCAATAATCCGACTTGGCTGAAGGTGCCTGTTAGTAAGGCGATGGTACCTGGTCTTTAAATGGCGTAGAATTTGCCGGTAACTACCAACTTGTCTGTTCGCCATTAACGCAAACGCAAATGGAATGACTCTGTCCTGATAGAAACCGTGCAAAGTAAAGAACTGGGTATATGGCCTTGGGACTGATTTAAATGTGGCATCCAGATAGATATCTTCGCATTCTCCAAGACAACGAAGCTGTTCGTCCGTACAAAATATCGCTATCCCCCAACCATTGTCAAGTTTGCTTAAAAAGCGCCCTCCAGATTCAGTTCTCCGCCATCTGCCATTAATAGCAACTTGGTTGACTGTTGATGGTATAGCTGGAATATGTCGCCTTCTTTCCTGGTCTAGACTAGAGCGCACTTGTGAAAATGGGGGAATACTGTCCCTTTGATGTTGCTGTACATTTTGGGCAACTCTTTCGTATGCCTGCCGTGCCGACATGGACGGGTCTGCTGACACGCCCGCTATCATCTCCCTTCTTATACGAGAAGCTTCTATTTTTTCTTCATCAACTTCATGATCATGATCAGCAGCCTGACAAACAAAACACCACAATAATGAAACTTAGGCAATTACTAGAACAAAAACAACATGGCCATATATATGACCAACAGAGTCTCCTTTTAACATGAATGCGATCGTTTACACAGTACATGTATATAATTTTTCAGTGTTGCTTGATAAAATATCTGTAAAGCCCTGATCATAACCCGCCGTGTTTTATTAATTTTTTTTTTACCTTGCGTATTTTTGCCGTGTGGTTGCTACGTTAGCAAGAGTAAGGGAGGAGTACGTCAATGTACATATTACGAACTGTTATATTGACCGTTTGTTTATCATATGTTGTGCACGTGCGTGCAACTTGCTTACATTGTGCGATCTCCGTACGTCGTCCATGTTATGATTTTAGCTCACCTTAGCAAAGCTCAAGTGAACTATTGTTATTTAGCGTAAAGGTTCAACCTTTTCGAAATCTCCATTTCAACCATTACAAAGAATTTCACGAAATCGTACTGGATGCAAGTACTTGTAAAGGGCCTTTTATCGAAGTGGCCAATTTCAGCCCCCTTAGGCCTCTTGTTCTTGTTTGCATTATTTTTCTACTGTAAAATTCAGTACTCTTTATGCTTATCTCATACATGATGCTCGGAAATCCATACGAAATTTTAAACACAATTGGAGTTACAGTTATGAAATATTTCATTTTATGTCCACGGGCGGGTACATTCTAGGAAAATTCGACAGAAAACCCCCACTCACAAACATGTATGTTGCAACTCAAAAAGTATCCAGAAGTTCATTAAAGTCAAACTGAATCTGGATTCCTATTGAATATTCCATCAACATAACCAAACAAGACATCATTTATGTATATCAACATGTATATCGAGACAATTGCCGAATTTGACAAGTTTCCATGCATGCAGTAGGAGATGATGACTCTCACCGTAGACCTGGTCTTAATTCGGAAGATTGTTTAAATACTCTGGGGTTCGCAAGTGTTTTAATGGAATTTTAATGAGTTTGATTTAAAACTAATGGGTACTTTTTTCGATGTTTCGGAGCCGCGTACTCTCTGTAAAGTAAATGGACAAGAAAGGGCGCTACTGAAATGAATGTTGGCGACTCTGAAAATCACTTTGGCTGAAAGCATAACTGATGAGGATTTGATATCCGAAACACGTGTCTGGTGCATTATAGATTTGTTCGAAAATTTCTTCGAGAATGTATGGAGTTTGAACACTTCCGTATTATTTCAAAATTTCATTAATGTATGCAATATTTTATGTGCATGTGCAAACAAATTTGACAGTCGAAGTCCATATAGCATTCAATGAATATCTGGTTGAATGCAAACTTAAATGTGACAATCTTCTAAGGCACGGTCCATTTGATGTTCTGGAAGGGGGGGGGGGGCTTGGTTTTTCTTTCGTAAAAAAATTTGCTATGAATTTTGATGAAAAAAATAATTTGTTTATGATGTCTCATAAAAAAAAAAAAAGTCTTGCTCTTACAAGTAATCTGAATTTGAAGAATTATCTTAAAATTTCGCTTTAAATTCCTGAACATTTTCCGACTCGCTTCGCTCACCGCAGCTTTTAATTTGTATAAACAAATTTCAGCTCACTTCGATCGCCATAGTTTCCTATCAAAACATTATTTCTTTAATGGCAAAATTCATATTTGAAAATATCAAAAGAATGCGTGTTAATGAAAAAAGGACTTCCTTAAAGGCTAAAATATATTATCAATATAATGTATTACTGTTAACAGATTTCATATACAATCTTGGAAGGAGAATTTCAGTTTTTCACCAATTTACAATTCTAAATTTGAAAATTTGTCTAGAAGACCCTCCCTTCAAACCCTCTTACTTGTACCTTATATAGATTCTGTTTACCGAGGATTATGTTGTAAAATTCTTTTATCTCTCTGTTAAGAAGAGATTAAATTTTTGCATTAAAAATAAAGTAATACTTTAGAGTTTTTAGTACAAATAAAGATTTTCTATTGATAAAATTTTAACACAAACATTCTTAATATATAGGACATCAATTGTTAGAAAAAAATTCTTTGCTCCAACAAGAAAAAAATAATTTTTCTCTGGTCCTGGGCGAAAAAATTAATCTTGCTCCGACCAAAAAAAAAAAAAATAAAAAATCCAAGCCTCCCCCCCTACCCCCGAATATAAAATTGACCGTGCCTAAGACATGGGTGGACACGTGGACACGTTATAGAGAATAAACGGTATAAGACGTTTCTAAGAATAACGTGAGGGAAAAGACCAACGTCTATTTCTTGAAAGATTTGTCACTTTCATTTTAGAGGACACGCATAAACAATCTGCTTATTGTTTTTTTCTGACTTTAAATTTTGAGAAAATTTCAAGTGAGAACATGACAGTAGTTTCTCAAAATTTAAAGTCAGAAAAAGACATTATCATGAACTTGAAACTGGCCAAGAATCAAACTAAGATGACCATGATGAACAGTTGAATAGGATTTATGGTATGTCTTTTGCATATCAGTCACAATAAGTTTTTTTTCCTTTGTCCTTGACACATGTAGTGTATTGACTTAATATTCTAAACGCAAAAAACCATATTTCTTTAAGATTTTCAGTAGAGTTCGGACACTTTGTTTTTAATCTACTGTATTTCAAAAAATGTTCAACAGAAAATTATGGTCTTAATTTCATGATATTGAAGAGGAGAATAGGAATGATGTTATTCGTGGCGTACGACTTTTGAAAAAGTTACATGATAGTGACATGGACATACATGTAAGAATTATATCCACTTATGACATTTCGAACCACCCTATAATTATATATGGTGCGAACTCGCAAGCTCTCTCATAAATTTCAAAGAAACGTGTAAATATGTGAACAAACACAATAATCGTCAAACAATTGTTTTTGAAAACAAGTACCGCGTTTCTTTTTGTAAAACCTCAATTAATATATTTTAATATATTAATTGAGGCATGTATTTTTTACGTACGATCTTTTTCAATGGAGAAAGCAATTTTTAAATCCAACCACAAATTGAAAAGTTAGAAATTTCGCTTTAGACTCCATTTTGTTTTAGACATGAAAATGATCTGAAAAATCATACATATATACTCGTCCCATATGAAATTTACTATCCCCATATCCCCTATATCAGGTAAACTACACACCATGTAACTTGTAATACCGGTATCGCAATAAAACCCCTAACTAAATCAAAAGTACCTTAACTTATAATTACCAGATGAGCAAACCAGAGATCAATTTTGATACCGGGACATACAGACTTAGTGACATGTCTTGTAAATTTAGAAAAAGGCAAAGGCGAATATTTGCAGGTTGGATAAAAAATGTACGCATTAATTATGCTATTAAAGAACTTACAAAGAGTATTCTAATAGTAGGATTGTTTTCAGATACATCAAATATGTTTGTATGGAGAGGGGCACGACAATCTTCTCTCCAACATCTCCAATGAATTTTATCCTTCCGTACTCGGTTTTTCTGGTATTTATAGCCATCATTTATCAGTATTTTACCCCGTCTCTCTCCAGACGATATGTACGCCATGGTGTGAATGCGCGCGGGGTTGAATCGGGTGTTTCCGTTGTGATAACTCGATAGTTTACGGAAATGAATAAGATTTTTATATAAATAAAAAAATGTACGCATTAACTTCAAACAAAACGAAGATGGTGCAACCTTAATTTTGAAAAAAAAATTAATGATACTTTGTTATTTGAATGTGGTTACTTTTCCTTAGTACCAATACATGTAGCAACAATGAATCTGATGGGTTAATATAGTGCTGGTAAAAGCATTTTTCTCCTTCGACGAATATTCGGTTATTCTCTTTATATATATATATATATATATATATAGATAGCACAAAAGAGGTGAAAACAACCACGTTCACTATTCAGACAATGTCGGATCAGCCCAACAAAGGGCGAATGCACGTCGCTTGGAAAAAAAAAAAGATATAAAAGCACAAAAAAGGTACAAGCGACCACGACACTAAACGTGTTTAAACCCAGCGGAAGGGATAGGGACGTACTGTCCCTTGTTCCGTCTGGATACAAGTACATATTCGTGTATCCAGAGGGCTCAAGGGATGTACTGTCCCTTCCGCTGGGTTTAAACACGTTTAGTGTCGTGGTCGCTTGTACCTTTTTTGTGCTTTTATATATATATATATATATATATTTAACAGTTTAGAGGAAGCAAAGCATTGTATACGAATGAATTATAGAGGACCTTGCGCAAGGTTAGATTCTATGAAAAATCATACAGTTTCCTAGGATTTTTTTTTTTTGGTGGTTGTTGTTGTTTTAGCTCACCTCAACGAAAATGAGTGAGCATATGACCAAGCGCGTCCACGTCCGTGTCCGCGTGGACGGCCCCTTTCGGACAAGAAGAAGTATTTGGCAAAGTGATGATGCTACAGTTACCGAACTTGAACAAGTGATTCATCTTCGGATGCTGAGGTGAACCCATGCATCGGATGCTGCATCTGACCTACATTTTCTGCTAGAGTGACTTTGTTCAGAAGTTTTGGATAGCTCAGAGTGACTTGGTTCAGAAGTTTGGGGTTGTTCAGTATCTGACAAAGTAGCATCTACAGTAACCAAACTTGCACAAATGATTCATCTGGGGATGCCGAGATGGATCCATGCATCGTATGCAGCATCTGACCTACTTTTTCTACTTGAGTTATTTTGCTTTTAAAAGCCAATATTCAGCAAAGTATAAGTGCTACATACACCAAACTTGCATAGTGGATGTATCTTTGATCAAACTTTCATACAATGACTTTGACCTACTTTTTCCACTTGAATGATTTTGACTTTAAAAGCCAATATACATCGAAATATGTTTGAATTGAATTTTGCTGTCATGAGGTAAGCTTCGTAATATCTGTGATTACCAATGTTTTGTGATTTAGAAATACATTGATGTACCTTCATCCAACGAGGCTTCTAATCTCCCAATCCATCGAAAAACAAACCTTAAGGAATTGTTAGTATGAAATGTAACGATAAGATAAAAGATTCTTTTCCTGTAAAAATGACAGTTGTATGGCTAAAATGGAATGTCTGGTGCGCACATTATTCATAATACCGATATTTGAGTTGAAACAATAGTTTTCCCCATAGAAATCTATAGAAAAAAGGTCACCTGCAGTTACAGAGTACAATATATGTAAATTGTTTTATCAACAATGCTAGTACAGATAAAACACCGCTAAAGGATGAAGCATTATTCATTCCAATTTTCATGGTGATTGAATTTATAGAAGTTGAGTCACTGCCGAAAAACCGCAAAATGTCATCTGGACCTGTAGTTTTTTATTAACCCAATGGAATGTCGGAGTAAAAAGTGTCGGAGTAAATACTGTCGGAGTAAATACTGTCGGAGTAAAAAGTGTCGGAGTAAATACTGTCGGAGTAAAAAGTGTCGAAGCAAATACTGTCGGAGTAAATACTGTCGGAGTAAAAAGTGTCGGAGTAACTGGATTCCCCCTTTTTTGGCAAAGTTCATAGTGAGTCCTGAAACCCCTAACATCTTCTTCTATTTCCGCGCTTAGGGTGGCAATTTGCCTACACAGAATGTATCGTACAGGTATTTGACTTTCCGAGGACGTTTATCAAATGTAAACTTTGTTATCTCGCTCAATGAGTTTTCATTTCATCTAGGTACACGCTGATTTTGGTAGGGGTTTCTGTCAACTTTTGGATAGATACGACCATTTTAAAGGTTACTAACTTATTATTCATCATTCGATGCTGCTTCTATGTTTCACTAACCCCGACTTCCTTTCTCTCTTCTTCAGGAATCCTGGTCGATAAAGAGCTTGACCAATGAGCTGATGTAAAGCCTTTTCTGCAAGCGTTTTGGAAGTCGGGTGTGGCTACTGAGAGTTGACTTAGGATTTTATCTCTAGAGGTGGATTTGGTTTGGATTCTGATCGGATTTATTGGAATTTCTTACGAAGTGTCCTGGGATATGCTATCAAGTTTCTGACTTATATTTGTTGAAAACCAATAAACAGTTAAACATGAACGGACAAACGGACGCACCTTCTAATCACGTTGAACTTTACGTAAAGGCGGGAAAAGATGGCGAATCATACGGCGCGAATGTGTTCTGTCAGAGATTTTACATGATATTAGACCTGAAAGCGAGATCAGGTGCGCTAACTTATGATGTTATTACAATTAACATGGCCCGACCTCCAATGGAATTCAAGAAATGGGCCAATCGCCTGCCCGTTTTGAGGCATAACGACGAAATTTTGGTGGACAATGATGAGATTTTACAATATATCGACGAGTCTTTCCCAATGCCTTCTCTGAAGTACGACAATATGATCGCCCACTCAGTGGGGCTCGATGTCTTTGCCAAATTTTCCTACTACGTAAAACAAGTTAGCCATAGCCCTATCAATTTACTGAAAGAACTTCAAGCGATCAATGATTACTTGGAAACGTCGGACAGCCAGTTTATGTGTAGAGACGAACTCTGCCATCTTGACTGTCTTATGCTACCCAAACTACAGCATATCCGAGTGGCGGCAAAAGCCTTCAAAGATTTCGAAATTCCAGACGATATGATTGGCTTATGGCGTTACCTTGGAAACGCATACCGGAACGAAACCTTCCGAAAGACCTGTCCTTCGGATCAGGAGATCGTTTACGAATGGGAGGCCAAACAGGAAACCCCAGAACTTTCCGAAGAGAAGAAGCGTTTGTATGCATTGGATGGCTACACGGAACCCCAGTTCTCTTTCGGCGTACCAGCATTAAACGGAGAATGAAAAGTGTTCCGAAACATGTTCCAATTTCCTACTAAGAAGGAACATTTCTCACGAAATACAAACTTGTTTGTCTGTATAGCAATATAGTAATTTCCAGTAACTTTTTCAAGTGAGTTGAGTTTTGGAGCCGTTGGTTTTACGCAGAAGTACCTGTTATTACCGTATACGTGAACCGATGTTAGCAATCTCATCTGGAAACATTCAAAATGCTGTTGATTTCAATTTCCGGTTTACGTTTATGTCGTGTTTTGTTATTTTGATTCGTATTAGGGGCTGATTTATCCGTTTTTGGGGCTTATTTACCCGTACCCGTTTCTTTGGGGGGGGGGCTGATTTACCCGTTTTGGGGGCTGGTTCACCCGTTTTGGCTTCTGTGATCCCAGCCATTTTGTGATTTCTATTCGTAGAATTCAATTATGATCTAACAGTTATACAATAGCGTCTTAATGCTCCGAAGACGTCGCTGTCAGATTTTTGATGAGGTACTATTTTGAAAAGAGAGTGCCACGATTAAATCTTTGTTTATGATACAGTTACACTACTTATGTAGCATAAAGCTTGAGAAAATTCGCACTTTGAATAAACGAAAAACGATGCAGCAACCAACTATGTGGGACTGTGCATCGAGCTGAATGGAACAAATTTTGTGCACCGAGTTGAGTGGAACAAATTTTGTGCACCGAGTTGAATGGAACAAATATTGTGCATCGAGATGAATGGAACAAATTTGGTGCACCGAGTTGAATGGAACATTTTGTGCACCGAGTTGAATTGAACAGAAACAAATAGAAATAGGGGGTATTCAGCTCTTATTTGAAATTGAACTAAGGGTATACATAACATTAAGGAATATTTCTGGATTCTACAAATCGATTTTTTTGCTGATAGGAGTTACTGATAGGTCAGTTTTGTGATGGATTGTTTTAAAACAAGAATGCTAATTTTTAAACGTGCCAAGTAGCAACATAAACGATTTACAACGTATTTTATCAGTTTCTAGTCCCCCCAGTGTCTTGCCATATAAACCGACCGACACAATGGTTTTCTTTGTGTCGGTCTATTTCATGTTTGATTTGTGTTTATGCGATTAAGGTAAAGTTTTGCGCAAGAAAGAATGTTGTTTATATTGATTTTTGCCATATTCGTGCAACAGTTGTGGACGATGTATCTCTCTATATATATTTTATGTATATTTACAAGTGCTAGTCAGATTATTTCGATATATGTATATGTACAACAATAGTTAAGTTATAGAAATTTGAGTGGTTTGAGATAGGAATACGGAATTTGTTTTATCATGTCTAGTTTTTAAACTCGAATACGATATGCATTTCCGATTGCTTTTTTCATGTTTTTGTTTGAGTTTCGACATTTTATTCGCCATGCTATGTTTTAATAGTGTAATCTTCATTTGAAAGTTAAAATGCGCTGATCCAGGACAATTTTTGGTGAAAAAGGGTGGTTTCAAGTCAATGTTTAAAAAGAAAAAAGAAATTGAAAAAAATGAGCATTTTGACCATTTTTTTTCTACAAGTGCTTGGGGATCCTTGACCAACACACCCCGTCCTTCTAGATTCGCGCATCTTAATTGAAGAATGAAATATTTTCTATTATTCAACGAAAAGAGGGTTATATCTAATTTCTACGCAGTAATGTGCTAAAAACCAAAGGAATTTTGAAGGTTGTGGAAAAATGAAAGGAAATTTGTTTTCATTTACATCTATAGGGCATATATTGATTATGAGAAATGATCATATATAGTGCATATTACATCAAATCGATAAACTTAGATGTACAATATTATGAAATTATTCTAGGTCGTACCCTATTTGACCCATCTACCAACCTAAACTACGCATAGCCGAGTGATGTATGTATTTATGGTATGGGGCCGGAGGGCAATAATATTTGTCCAGTATGTATATACATGAATTAACCAGATTAGGTCATAGTTAAGTACAAATTGATGTAATTATCTTCGTTTGTAACTTGTTTTGAGGAGAATGTGTAAATTCGATACACAGATATGGATAGATCTATATAAGTACAGGTCCATTGGCGGATCTAGAAATTTGTCGTGTGGGCGGGGGGGGAGGGGGTTAGCCTATGATTTTGAAAAAAAATTACAATTTTTTCCCACAACATGTATATTTATTTACACACCAAAATTGGAATAGTAAAGATTTTGGGTTAACTATTGAAAGGGGAAGGGGGGGGGGGGGGGGGGGTTCTGATCTCTTTATGTCAAGGTCCTCTGCCTGTACTTCACAGTACAAATAAATTTATCTCAACATGTATAGCAGAATACAAGTGGAATGTTCAAATTTTGATAAAAACTTGATAGAAACTAAATCAAGAAAATGATATGTTATTATCATGATTATGTACATGTATTTTATACCAACGCCTGTGATTTTACAAGCGCCCGTTAATGAATGATGAAGCTTGTTGTAATTTGGGTTGAGTATTTTCATAATTCGTAGTACGTGTTTCAGAGTAGATAATTTGGTTACCATGGCAGTGATTAATAATGAGGGGAGGGGTCATTATACTGTTTATGTTTCAAGTTGAGGGAGGGGTCATTTCAACAGTTTAATTTTCATTTATACTCAAAACTTTTATAGGTGTCGCTTGTAATTATGTACAAACATGGCTGATCACTTAAAATATGCCCGCCCTAGAATGTGTCAGTGACCTTGCTTAAATGTGTATGACTTGCCTCTAAAATTTCACCAATACTACAGATAAAATTGTACGGCTATCAAACCCCTTTCTAGTACGACTGGTCATTTTAAAAAATCAGGTTTTGGTTATGAAAGTGATACATAGGCAAGGTTGAGAAATGCATCTCTCTCTCTCTCTCTCTCTCTCTCTCTCTCTTTTTTCGTTATTTGATCAGAAGTACAATTTCAACTTGTGCTTATGCATCACTGCCACACCCAGTTATATCATTTTGGGGGATAACAAAAATGTAAACCCAAATGGTATTTTGTACATACTTTTAGTACAATACGGTGTTCATCTTTATTAGATTTTTTTCTGTAAAATATCTTTTTGACTTTGGGGGAATTTTAAAGCAATTGATAAATTATGGGAAGCTTAATGTGTCCTTGTGACAACTTTTCCCATGATTTACTTAAAATTTTCTTTGTCTGCACCTGAGAACGAAAGATTTTATGTTTAAAATCAAATTTCGTTTTATAGATTCAAGACTTTTACCACGGTTTTATCCCTCCCATCAGAAATATGAGTAGACAGATACAACGTACATGGTTGATTTAGAAATCAAGTTTAGTTTTTAAAAAAATTTAGCAGAGGGCTGGAATTTAATTCCTTTTTTTCTGATAAAATACTTACTTTTTGTAGAACTGATTTATGTATTTTTTTTTTTTTTATGTGTTAAGAAAATGAGGAGGAAGGAAAATGAGGAGGAAGGACTGATGTAAATTGAGGATTAAATGTTTATTGTTTCTTTGATTTTTGGGGACATTATGTCCGTACTTTGTTTTATGTATAAATTTATACACCACTTTGAGAAATGATGTAAATTATTTTACGAAATCGAGACCAGGGATATGACAAAACGATAGAATCCAGTTTTCCAAAATCTTTTGAATTATGTAACAAAACAATTTTATATTATTGATGAATGGAAATTGGGTCTTGATTTTATCAAGCTTCTCAAAATGAGTTTTTCCTCCTACTCAAATTTGCTCGAGGATTTACTTACTGTGGAAAATTAATCCTTGTCGAAATTTTCTCTACCATTTAGGACTCTTCCTTGATACATTTTGTTCGAATTTAGAGTTACCTCTCTTGACATACAATAGTATTTCTATATGTTACAAGTATTAAAACTTCTATAATGCATGGAGATAAGAAAGAATATTCTGTGACCATTTGAAATGAAACAACCCCCCCTCCCACCCTTTCAATTGTTCTCATAAATTTTGTCAGTTATCTCCATTGATATACAGTAGTCTTAATATGAAACTGGAAATCTTGAGTGATGTAGGTAAGATCATTTTGCGATCCGATAGTACGTGTTCTTAATTTGAAAAAAAAAACTGAAAACGAAGAAATTTTCTAATAAACATCGAATAAAACTGCCGATATTTTAAAAGAATGATAACGAGTTTTGAGGGGAAAATACTCACTTTGAGAAGTTTCGTATAAGTGAGGCCCAACAAACCATACATTGTCCACTAGTGTGTTTATTTACAAGTAGGTGCTTTTGTTTTTGTTCGTGAAGTTGTCAGTGAGCCATGCAGGAACATATTTTTATTATTCAGTATTTTAGTGCAAACCCTTTTACCTCATACGGTTGTATTAATTTGGGTATTGATATCTTACAGTATATTTTAGTTTGTAGTTTTGCTTTGAAGTATCTTGTACTATTATTCTAGAAAATATATGAAAAATTTGTTGTAATGACATATCTTCTTTTGAATACATGCGCGGATCTAGGATTTCTTTTTACTTTGGGAGGCGGATCCAGTATCCACCCCCATCCCCACCCCCCCACCCCCAATCAAGTGGAGAGGGGTGGAGTTTCCAACATATTTGCAGAATCTGCATATTAGCATTTATTTTCATTCTGATTAATCTGGTAGAGGGGAGGGGAGGGAGTCGAACCTCCTCTCCGCCAATTAAACACCCCCTCTTTTCCCTCTCTCTCTCTCTTTCTCCAGATCCGCGCATTGAATATGTTGTGATTTTACGTTGAAAATGGTTGATGATTTTGTACATAGAATTATGTATCTGATACATACATCATGGTTACATTTAATCTTGGTTGATCGTTTATAGAATGACCAGTATATCGCAGAACTACTATGACTGTATTTAGTCATATGATACAAGAAAGAACTTTCGTCCAAAGATGAGAAAAAAATGACGAGTATATTTAGTATGGTATGCATAGAAATAAAGATCAAAGTTAGATTTGGAATCAATTTTTCTGGGACTACGCACGATTTTTGAATAGGATTTTATTTTTCCCTTTGCGGTTTATTGTTTTATTTTGATGATGAGGCTTTTTGATGCGTTTGATCATGAAGTTTATCTCAAATACTTTCAATTTTTTTAGTTAGATCTGATAAACTTGAATCTTCATATTTTTTTTTCTTTTCGCTCCTCCAGTCAACTTCTTTAAATGAAAAGTAAACACTTGATTGTTTCTATTATACACCATATACTGAAAATTGAATGTAACATGGCTGTCTTTATAAATAAAATTTATCTATGCTTCCGTATTGAGGTTGTTTATATTACTGTTAATACTTGCTTCTTCGATGATACTTCGTCTCACAACTTGTCATGCAGGAGTTTTGAATAGAAAACATGCAGTGAAATATGGCACTGGAATGGCCCTTTCAATTTATAACATAAGCTTTGAAATGTATGGCCGCAATGGATTCTTGTTGACTGAAACTATTGGCAACTGCTGCAGAAATTTTCACCAAAGCATATACTCGAGGTTCTTAAACATCTTTATTTCTCGAGCCGATTCTTTAAAAAAAGGTAGCAAATAGCGTTGATCTGATTGGTTCCCGCACTGACGATGACTCTGCAAATACAAGTCAAGACAGAATTCTCAATCAACACCGAACTCTCAAGGTCTAGATTAACTTTATGTTTTTCTGTCTGATTATTAGGACAAATATGGCCGTCATAGGCTCTAATTGGACTACACATTTTCAACTCATTATCGCTACATAGAGTTCCACTACTTCGTACTCGAAGCAAGTACACAAGGTTCAAAGTCGTGTCAAAGAAGTCTACATTTATTGTCATCAACACTAAATATCGTTCTCTACAGTCATTGGTCAAATTATTCTTAAAATTATGAATTTCTACTTAATACATAAGCTTTGAAAAGTCTGACCGCCATGGATTCTCGTTAACTGAAACTAATGGCAACTGCTGCAGAAAATTTCACTAAACGTCACAATGATGGTCACGGATGACTCCCGAGTCAAAACTTGATGTTGCAATTTTGGCTTCTTCAGATGGCTACACCGAATTTCACCAAACTTAACATGTATGCGATAGCTATACATGTACTCGACAAGGTTTATTTAATAAGGTCATTGAAGCAATCGTAGAATGAAAGTCAAACTCAAAGCCCAAGGTCAGAATCTTAAAATGATTGTCAATTGGCATATGAAACCTGAAAAACTACGTAACCAGCAGCCTGTTTCACAGAAATACTTGCGAACAATTTCAGGAATTTTTCGTAACTTTTGATCGATCAGTTCTACTCACTCAATTTAATTTGAA
The DNA here is from genome assembly GCA_028142955.1 of Pinctada fucata. Lineage (NCBI taxonomy): Eukaryota > Metazoa > Mollusca > Bivalvia > Pterioida > Pteriidae > Pinctada > Pinctada fucata. The sequence continues at coordinate 21,245,217 of AP027112.1, read as the reverse complement.
ATGTTTTGTTGCTGAATTTATTTTTAATATGTAGAAATGATATAAGAAAGCGTGATACAATTTTTCTAGAAAACCTTTTGAACGTTTTATTGAAGAAGAAAGTTACGAAAATTCCTTAAATTATTCGTAAAATGTTTTGTGAAACTGCATGGGCACAGGGCTCTCGATCACCCTGATTTGGGGGCCATATTCGGCCCCAGTCCCAATGCAAAATATATTTCTTCCATATATTGACCATTTTTCCCAATTTGTCACTTCATGGAAAATTCAATAAAATGAGTTTAAAATTCTCATTTTCCAATGAAAAGGCATCCAAACTTATTTTGTATATTTTCCCTATTAATGAGAAAATGCCGCTATTTTTCCAAATTTCAAAGGGCCCGGACTCCAGTCCCAAAAATGGGTGTGAGAACCCTGGTAACCAATTTCAAAGGCGCCGGGCCCCAGTCCCAAAAATGGGTGTTAAAGCCCTGGTAACCAATTTCAAAGGCGCCGGGCCCCAGTCCCAAAAATGGGTGTGAGAGCCCTGGTAACCAATTTCAAAGGCGCCGGACTCCAGTCCCAAAAATGGGTGTGAGAACCCTGATAACCAATTTCAAAGGCGCCGGGCTCCAGTCCCAAAAATGGGTGTGAGAGCCCTGGCAACCAATTTCAAAGGCGCCGGGCCCCAGTCCCAAAAGTGGGTGTTAAAGCCCTGGTAACCAATTTCAAAGGCGCCGGGCCCCAGTCCCAAAAATGGGTGTGAGAGCCCTGGTAACCAATTTCAAAGGCGCCGGACTCCAGTCCCAAAAATGGGTGTGAGAGTCCTGGTAACCAATTTCAAAGGCGCCGGACTCCAGTCCCAAAAATGGGTGTGAGAGTCCTGGTAACCAATTTCAAAGGCGCCGGACTCCAGTCCCAAAAATGGGTGTGAGAACCCTGATAACCAATTTCAAAGGCGCCGGGCTCCAGTCCCAAAAATGGGTGTGAGAGCCCTGGCAACCAATTTCAAAGGCGCCGGGCCCCAGTCCTAAAAATGGGTGTGAGAGCCCTGGTAACCAATTTCAAAGGCGCCGGGCCCCAGTCCCAAAAATGGGTGTTAAAGCCCTGGTAACCAATTTCAAAGGCGCCGGGCCCCAGTCCCAAAAATGGGTGTGAGAGCCCTGGTAACCAATTTCAAAGGCGCCGGACTCCAGTCCCAAAAATGGGTGTGAGAGTCCTGGTAACCAATTTCAAAGGCGCCGGACTCCAGTCCCAAAAATGGGTGTGAGAGTCCTGGTAACCAATTTCAAAGGCGCCGGACTCCAGTCCCAAAAATGGGTGTGAGAACCCTGATAACCAATTTCAAAGGCGCCGGGCTCCAGTCCCAAAAATGGGTGTGAGAGCCCTGGCAACCAATTTCAAAGGCGCCGGGCCCCAGTCCCAAAAATGGGTGTTAAAGCCCTGGTAACCAATTTCAAAGGCGCCGGGCCCCAGTCCCAAAAATGGGTGTGAGAGCCCTGGTAACCAATTTCAAAGGCGCCGGACTCCAGTCCCAAAAATGGGTGTGAGAGCCCTGGTAACCAATTTCAAAGGCGCCGGGCCCCAGTCCCAAAAATGGGTGTGAGAACCCTGATAACCAATTTCAAAGGCGCCGGGCCCCAGTCCTAAAAATGGGTGTGAGAGCCCTGGTAACCAATTTCAAAGGCGCCGGGTTCCAGTCCCAAAAATGGGTGTGAGAGCCCTGGTAACCAATTTCAAAGGCGCCGGGCCCCAGTCCCAAAAATGGGTGTGAGAACCCTGATAACCAATTTCAAAGGCGCCGGGCCCCAGTCCCAAAAATGGATGTGAGAGCCCTGGTAACCAATTTCAAAGGCGCCGGGCTCCAGTCCCAAAAATGGGTGTGAGAACCCTGATACCCAATTTCAAAGGCGCCGGGCCCCAGTCCCAAAAATGGGTGTGAGAGCCCTGGTAACCAATTTCAAAGGCGCCGGGCCCCAGTCCCAAAAATGGGTGTTAAAGCCCTGGTAACCAATTTCAAAGGCGCCGGGCCCCAGTCCCAAAAATGGGTGTGAGAGCCCTGGTAACCAATTTCAAAGGCGCCGGACTCCAGTCCCAAAAATGGGTGTGAGAGTCCTGGTAACCAATTTCAAAGGCGCCGGGCCCCAGTCCCAAAAATGGGTGTGAGAACCCTGATAACCAATTTCAAAGGCGCCGGGCCCCAGTCCCAAAAATGGGTGTGAGAGCCCTGGTAACCAATTTCAAAGGCGCCGGGCCCCAGTCCCAAAAATGGGTGTGAGAGCCCTGATAACCAATTTCAAAGGCGCCGGGCCCCAGTCCCAAAAATGGGTGTGAGAGCCTTGGTAACCAATTTCAAAGGCGCCGGGCTCCAGTCCCAAAAATGGGTGTGAGAACCCTGATAACCAATTTCAAAGGCGCCGGGCCCCAGTCCCAAAAATGGGTGTGAGAGCCCTGGTAACCAATTTCAAAGGCGCCGGGCCCCAGTCCCAAAAATGGGTGTGAGAACCCTGATAACCAATTTCAAAGATGCCGGGCCCCAGTCCCAAAAATGGGTGTGAGAACCCTGATAACCAATTTCAAAGGCGCCGGGCCCCAGTCCCAAAAATGGGTGTGAGAGCCCTGGTAACCAATTTCAAAGGCGCCGGGCCCCAGTCCCAAAAATGGGTGTGAGAACCCTGATAACCAATTTCAAAGGCGCCGGGCCCCAGTCCCAAAAATGGGTGTGAGAGCCCTGGTAACCAATTTCAAAGGCGCCGGGCTCCAGTCCCAAAAATGGGTGTGAGAGCCCTGGTAACCAATTTCAAAGGCGCCGGGCTCCAGTCCCAAAAATGGGTGTGAGAGCAAAGATAAGGAGGTGATTCCCAACGGTGACAACAGCGGAACATACACGCACAAAGCGAGAAAAGGTGGACAAACAGACGGAGGCGACAGCATAACACCATAGAAACACAAAGCTCAATTTTTTTAATCGAAATTATCATAGGTGGCGGCGTACAAAAATTATTTCAAATAGATAGTTAAGTGCTGTTGTAATATCGGATTGGAATCGTAAATATGACAAGAAAACCAAAATATAATCTATAACAGCGAAGACTTTATCTATGAGATCAAACAAATTGACTCTGCCAAGGGGGTTGCACACGATATTTGTCTGTGAGCAATTTAAGGTATCCGTTGTACAAAAGAGTCATTTTACACAGTGTTTTAATAATCTCCATTGTAAAGTATGGTAAATTTTATGCCTGGTAAGGTACTATAAACTATATATTTTCTGAAAGGTAATGATGTCCTGAGTACAGATATAAGATTCCCTGGCCTTAAAAATCAAAGGGGAAAAACTCTTGTGCAACTTTGTCTTTTTGCATAGGTTATATAGAGAAAATAGACAATTTAAATGCTTCACCAGTTATTCCCCTTTATTTTTCTGATCCCAAAATTATTATTTCTGAGCAGTGTGCAATATAACCTTTCAGAAAATATATAGTTTATAGTACCTTACCAGGCATGAAAAAATGCCGTATTGTACATCGGATACCTTAAGGAAGTATACATTGCGGACATTTCAGACGATAAGAGTTGACACGAATTACGTTGATTTATATTTAATGTTATTTCAGGGAATAACCTGGCAGAGGCCATTAAAATGGGCAAATGGCCCTTCTCTTTCTAAATGTATATAAAATTGACAAAAAAGAGGGGCCATTTGAAAAATAAGGGGCCATTTAGTCGAATTGAGGGTTCGATGAACTCTTATTTGGATAGTTAATATAGGGGGCCCTTTAATATTTGAAGTCAGATTTCTCCTATCTCGAATAGGTTTTAATCCACCCAGGATTATCCCTGTATTTGAGAAATAATTTTAACGAATCACTTCAGAAATCATGATTCTGCAACCGAAACATGCAAAATTTTCAACGCAAATCTGGAAGAAGAATGCTGTCAGGGGCCCCGCCTTGGGCCAACACGACAAACATTGTTGCGATAATGAAGTGCTAATATGAAATTTACAGGTCAATTAACCTAATTATTTTAAGAACCCTTCGACCTATGCATACATATACCTGTCTGTATTTGAAGAGAGGAACTGAGTTAGATATTGAGTTTGGGGTCAAAAAGTCGAAGGTCAACTGAAGCCTGGTCACACTTCTTTCGACTGATTGCTGTTTCAAGAGTCGAATTACACCAGTGGAAGAATATCCTCTATAATCTTACGAATACATATTCAGCACTGTTCTTTCTTTTTTTCACAGATGAAAGTTCCCAGGTGACAGGCATTGGCTCCACCAATCAGACGCCGAGCCATGGACCATCAGCCAATCAAAACACAGACAGACCTGCTCCGGTACCATTGGTGGATTTTGTACAGCAGCTAGAGGATTATGCGCCCACGGTACGTACATTTTTACTTTGTGTTTAGATAAGTTTTCTTTTGGTAGGCAATATTCAAATCTGAGCACCTTATGCCGTAAAAAGAAATTTGAACAACTGTAGCCTGTTTCACAAAAACACTTCGTAACTTTTGATTGCTTAGTACATCTTATAAACTAAAAATTGTGATGTTTTGTTTCTGAATTTATATTTAGTATGTATAAATGATATTAGAAAGGACAACATAATCTAAATTGAAAACCATTTAAAGCTTTTACGTGATGATGAAAGTTACGAAAATTCCTGAAATTATTCGTAAGAATTTTTGTGAGACTGGACACTGGATATTAGGTTTTGTTTACAATTAGATATTTAACCATTTGCTGAAATAAAAAACACATTCAAACTAGTGTAGTACGTAAGCTTTAATTTTCAAAATATAGTTGTTTAAATTCTCCATCCAAACAACTCTATTTTTCCATCTCTATTTACCAAGAAGTATATTCACGAAAAACTTTGAACATTATGCACGTAAGTGCACAAGCGCACAACAACAGGACGGCAGATTTCATGATTTTCCAAAATACTAGTACCTGAATGTTGAACCACTACAATAATGATTTGCCTACATATATGATTGTCTATGTAATGCCTTCGCATGATGCCAGATGGCCTTTATTGATGCTATTTCCTCATTGTTCAGATTCCAGATTCTGTGACGGCGTTTTACTTAAACAAAGCTGGATTTGAAGCCAATGATCCCAGGGTGTAAGTATACACGATACATGTATGTCATGTTGTTTGTCTGTCTGTCCGTCTGTCCATCTGTCGGGTAGTCTCACTTTCACTTATATTTGGCTATTACTTACTTAATATACATAAGACATCTTTCAAACTTGCAGGGATGAGACTCAGCATCTAATATACGTCAAGGTCACTTTCAAAGGTCAAGGTCACGTACTTAGTGTCAAATATGCGACAGGCAACATACCCGTTCTTGAACATGTTCAAAGCACATGGAAGCGTCAGAAAATGTTTTGCTCTCTTGTGTTGGCTTTTTTATCTGCTGAATTTTATTTTATGTTTATTCATCAGTAGTCTGTAGTGATCGTGTACGAGGATCTCTAGTCTGACTACTTCGCATTGCCTCGCATTGATTATAACAAAACGCATACACACCCAAAAGTTTAAAAAAAAAGTAATAATTTTTTTTTACGAAACCAGTTATAAATGTAGTTGTAGATGGCGCCACGGGAATAAAAAATCAAATTGATATAGACATGTCGGCAAGATTTGTAAAAATCCGAAAAGTATTTGTTAGCTGAATTGGTTTACACTTTTTATATGCAATATTTCTATCTTTTATTAAATTTTCTATATTTACAAATTGATGCATTTCCCTTTGATATTAGATGGACACTTGAAAATTGCTTTTAGAAATCTAAGGCCTTTTTGCCACACCTGTGATTGATATACAACTAACGATTTTGTATCTATTTTCTGTTTCTAGGACAAGGTTAATTTCATTAGCGGCCCAGAAATTCATCTCTGATATTGCTAATGATGCCTTACAACACTGTAAGATGAAAGCTTCAGGACAAAGTTCTAAAAAACAAGGAAAGGTTTGTAATTAAAGTCTGGAAGCTTTGTCATGACACCAGATTATTTAAGGTGTAGTTTGCATGGGCGGATCTAGAATTTTCCGGGGGGTGGCAATACAGAACCATAGAGGGAAGGAGCTGATAAGATAAGACGTAAAATCTGCCCTAAAAAGTGGAATTTTGAAAATGGATATTTTAAGAAAAATTGTTCGTTAAATTAATACATATACGGTATCCCATCAAAACTTAAAGATATTTTAGATCTAATATGCATAACATTGGTAATATTTGGGTCAAAACTTGTCCTTTTCCCATAGAAATCAATAGAAAACGGAAAAGTTTTTTTGAACATTGTTCCCCCCGGAGATACAGAAAGCCACTTATACTGGAGGTGTATTTCCATGATACAAAAATTCTGGAGAAGTGGGGTTCTGTATCTCCGGGGGGAACACTACCCCAGAAACGAAAAACCAAAAAAGGAAGGGGGGTGCATTTGTTAAAGGATCGATCTTTAAGATAATCAAATATGGAAAATTTGACTATTTTTCCTCCTTAATCCATCAAAAAATATGTTCGAAATACGATCGAATGAAATGTACAACAATTAGAAACGAAATAAGCAGGAGCGATGTAGATTTCTCCGCTAATGTGTATTTCGCGCTAAAAAGCTTCTATTGTAGCCATTACATACAAAATAAGACCGTATTTTGCGTTCCGGATTTCATTCTTTACCGATTACAGGAGATAGAACTTTCGAATGTATTTCTGATTTACAATGTAGATACATTTGATATCTTTTAGTTAATATTTATCCATTTTAGGCAAAATATTCCTAAATTTCTACGTTTTTGGTCTATATTATCAGTTTTATTACCCAAGTACCCCCTACCTCTTTGGACCTTCATTAAAGGATCTTCGGAGTATTTCATCGAAAAGTAAAACATACAAAAAGTCTTCAAATACATTATGTTTCAATTATGATTATCTTTTGTCTGCATATGTACCGTCATGCAGAAGAAATACGGCATGAGATTTAGGGCTAAAAACGGCCCTTATCTTATCAGCTCCTTAGAGAAGTTATTTCCAGCTATGATGTTGAAAAAAATATGCTAAAATAGGAGTAAATTTTTTTGGCAAATTTCAATGGAGTATTCGAAATCCCTCCCCCTTTCCCCCTCTCTAACCCCGCTTCCCCCTAGATCCGCACTTGGGTTGAGTAATAATGAAGAGATTGTAATCAAACGTGACAAATTAGAGAGCTTAAAGGAGATTTGATTTCAAAGAAATGAAATAATGAGAAATTTTCCAATAATTTAAGAGACAATCTCTCTTTATTTAGCTAGGTCGTTGTAAACTTTGAGAAAATTAATTGTTTGACATTTAATTATGCAAGTTTCTGGAGGAAATTAAAGCAAAAATGACATTTCTGTTTCAGGATAAGAAACTGACATTGACAATGGAAGACCTAACCCCCGCTTTGTCCGAGTATGGAATAAACGTGAAGAAGCCGGCTTATTTTGTATAGCATTGTTTTTATACATTGGACTATTTTCAAACATCATTATTGCATTTTGTCACATCATTATCAGGATTTCGACGTCGTATACACCGTAATGTTTAGTTGCTGTCTGTTGACAACAGATATATTATACATTTTTATCATGTTTATATTGTGTCAGTAAATATGAAAAACATATCTTATGTTTTGTTTTGCTCTTTTTAAAAGGATAAGAAAAAGACCAACAACAATACATCAGTGATCACATTCAAACCAGAGTCCAAAATCACAATCTGAAGGCTTTCTGAAAAAAGAAAATAAAACATAAAACAAAACATTCTCAAGGAAAAAGAAAAATCGGACAAACAGACGGAGACAATGACACAGCTCCATAGAAACACGAAGGACAGACAGACGGAGACAATGACACAGCTCCATAGAAACACGAAGGACAAACAGTCGGAGACAATGACAGCGCTCCATAGAAACACGAAGGACAAACAGTCGGAGACAATGACAGCGCTCCATAGAAACACGAAGGACAAACAGTCGGAGACAATAACACCGCTCCATAGAAACACTAAGGACAAACAGACGGAGACAATGACACAGCTCCATAGAAACACGAAGGACAAACAGACGGAGACAATGACACAGCTCCATAGAAACACGAAGGACAAACAGACGGAGACACTAACACAGCTCCATAGAAACACGAGGGACAAACAGACGGAGACAATGACACAGCTCCATAGAAACACGAGGGACAAACAGACGGAGACAATGACACAGCTCCATAGAAACACGAAGGACAAACAGACGGAGACACTAACACAGCTCCATAGAAACACGAGGGACAAACAGACGGAGACAATGACACAGCTCCATAGAAACACGAGGGACAAACAGACGGAGACAATGACACAGCTCCATAGAAACACGAAGGACAAACAGACGGAGACACTAACACAGCTCAATAGAAACACGAAGGACAAACAGACGGAGACACTAACACAGCTCAATAGAAACACGAAGGGCAACTTTTAAGTGTCTAATGAACAATCCTTGGAGTCCAGTGCAAGTGCGGAATATATCTGGTTACAAACATTCAACAGGCAATGCAATACAACTCCGGGAGAACCACACTGCCATCCATAAATAACTATACAATCAAGGAAATCATTCTAAATCCTTTATGACTTCATCCTAGTTTTTCTACTCTGAACTTGAGAGATTCATGATACTTGGCTTCACATAATTCAACATTATGAATTGTGATATCAAAAATGTAAAATAGAAACTTTTTCAGCTGCACAATTTTTTTCAAAAATTTTTATATAAAAAAGAACAAAATTAAAAAAAAAATGCAAGTATTTTGGTAAAATCTGTTAAAATAATATCTTAAAGGTTCATCTTCAGAATTACACAAAAATTGATTCCAAAGTGTTCATTTTCTAACAGCAAAATAAACAGAACTAGAAAGGTTTCTTGTTGCGGTTGCAACAAGAGTGTCGTCCTCCTATACAATTTTTGGTTTGGAAATATGAAGGACGTCACATTACATGTATTTATATTATATATTTAAGTTTTCAAATAGCAGTAACATTAAATTTTCAAACCGATAATTGTTGGTGAGCAACCATTTGATTTGGGGGGGGGGGGGGGGGGGGGGGGGGGGTTAGGAATTCTATTGCCGGCCGGTAAAATTTTTCAGCAATTTTCTGAGCAGGCCATTTTTTTCAGCCATTACCAGAGTCGGAGAAAAATTTTCGCCGGTTCTTCGGGCCGGATTTAAACAAATTGTCAAATGTTGTGAATGTCTGTGTAAGTTAAACTCCCCGCTGTTACAGAGTATGAGTTAATAACCGTTCCTTCAGATGTCTCTTTGCAATTAGCGAATTTCAGACAGATTGTATGATGTTTAAATAGAACCTTTTCTAGATTTTTGTGCCTATGCGTATTAGGTCTCTGGTAGATACATCTATGTGAACAGTTTGTATTTATATTAATTAATTTTTTTACTTTAAATTGTCGGGCACAAAGGGCCAGCAAAAATTTCCATATCATGCAATGTATCCTTACTTTTGCATGGTCCGGGAAAAAAAATTGCCGGCCCTTTGGGCCGGAATATTTTTTTCAGCATTTTTCAGAGCCGGGATTTTTTTTTGCAAATTCTTCCTGCCCCCTACCCCTCAAAAAAAGGCGAGCTCGTAGCTGTAGAACCAATTTTCTTGAGAAGAGAAATGGTAATAACAAGTTACGTTCAATATATATATATAAATACCATGAGGTTCTCGCTGTGCAGGTTCAAATTTGGACCCCCCCCCCCCTTCCCTTTTTTCAAAGTTTATTTTGAATTTCCATCATGACGACATCGTTCAATATAAACAGAACTGTTTTCGAAAAACGAGGAGAGGGAAGAATGTTGGAGAAATTGTTCATCAATTTGTAAATAAACCAACCGAAAATTATGTTCGAACGTTTGCTAGAATTAGAAATTAAACTTGATGTTCAAAATATAGTTATTGAAGTTTAGAAACAGGTTTGTAGGTTAGAAATCGGAATCAAACTACCACTTTTTGTGTGTAAATTCTGGTTTGTAGCTGATCTCTTCTAAATTAATCAACTGTTTTAAAATCAAATTGTGTATATCGAAATGTATTTATGAAATGCATATTCATCATTGCCGTGAAATCGGAATTTAAAAATCTCAACACTGCTTTTCTCGAGTCGGACTCGGACTACCAATTTTAGTGTGCGCCCGATCTGTTGGCATGAAGGTGTATCGAAATACCCAACTCAAAATTTCGATGCTCATATCTTTTCAACAGTAAGAGATAGGAAAAATCAGAAAGACTAAATAAGACAGATATATGGATAAAAAAAAATGATATTGAAATTTTTAGGAAACTTCATAAGCTTAATTTTTGTTTACTATTATAAGCAAGTCTTCCTCCTATGAACTTCTGAATTTGGAAATATGAAGGACGGTGAAGGACGTCATCGTAATAAATCGTTACAGTGTGCATCTAGCATTTCATATCTTGCATAGCTGTCGACTTTCAAAAAGAATGGAAATTGTAGATAGCAAAATACGAGATATTTAAGCTTACAAATAGCAAAACATGAAATTTTCGGTCCTTTTGAGTAATTCGACGCTCCCGTCAAATATTTGAATCTACTAAAAAACATGATAAAAAAATAACAGAGACCAAAAATAAAAAAGACCAATTTAGCTTTTACTCCAAACGTAACGTTGGAGAACTTTCATTGTCCTAGCTTACAGGGTTCTTGAGAAATCGCTGATCCAATTTTCCACGGTTACGAAAACAATAGGTCTTCCGACGGACGGAAGTCGGAAGACCTAAATAGTGTATACTAATTTATGGATGGCAGTGTATATAGATTAGACTAGCTCACCTAGGGGAACAAAGTACAAAGCAATATAGCGCATAGATAGGTGCATACCTTAAAGTAAGCATAAACCAACCCTAACCTAACGCAACCCTTAGCTAACCGTAAAGTAACCAAACTGTGTTTTCACCTTACCAAGCCCTAACTCAACCTTTATATAACACAACCCTATCATAGCTAAACCGTAACCTAACCCAACTTACCGAACCTAACCTAATTCTACCCAATCCTACCCTAACCATGTACTTGCTACTTATAGGTGTCGTTCAAGAGAGGTAGATACACTTCATGAGCACATCCCTCAGCATTCACGGTACACTGATGTCAGCAGAAGGTGGCGAATAAATGTTACGTTTGATGTTAGTGAACGTCAAGAAAGGGAAATATTTACATCATGACTCAAATGAGATAAAGAAGATTATGACGACAATCTTAACAGCACTCACAACAGAGCACTAAACTGAGCATCGACGGACCGCTAGCAATGTTTAACGTCCTCAAATTCAATAGCATCATTTAAGAACAGACGAATTTTCATCATGGACCAGACATGTACGTTTCAGGTACTTAACCCTCGTCAGTGATCATCGATCTAATCAATGTAATATGGCCAAACAGTATGAAAGTTATTATGTCCAAAAATGTACCGATAGACGTAGGAGGATGGAGGGGATATGATGCTGCAGGACCTAAGTTTGAGATGGGACCAGGTGCCCGGGAGAAGTAAGCATCCCCTGTTTGGCTTTGGCTAGCCAAACCCTTGTTAGATGTTCACGCACGAAAATGAAAACAATGTCTACAAAAACGTGCACTGTATGAGGTTATGTCTATATAGAAAATGCTATGGCGACCATGCCGGGGAAAATCTACATGGACAAAATCACAGACAAATACAAGTACGATAAAAGACAACAGCTGAGAAAGGAAATAATCTATAAGGTAGTTTCCTGAAATATGAGAAAGGGAGACAAATTGAAGCATAAATGAAAACGCTATATGATGAATAATCTGTTTTGTAAGTGACACTCGAATCATTTAATTTCTATTGTCATTTTTAAGAAACGACTATTCTGATTGGCTGAGAAATTTTGTTTATATATCGATCAACACAATTTTTCACGGAAGTCTATTTATAGCACTATTTTTAGAACCGGGGGTTCCCTCAGACACGAATGAAGTCGTTGCTGAAAATACAATTTGTTGATGTTTGGTTATCATTTCAAGGGTACCATTTCTTTTCTACTTACTCAAAAATTAACTGTGCATGTAGAATTTGCTCAAACTGGTCCTTATTCCAAAGATATAGAGAGACGATCGTTCGCTGTTTAAATAATGGCGGCTGTCATAACTTGTTTTGGCAGACGTATCAATGCGAAACATTCCGACTAACGAAATATAGTGCGGGGATTGATTGTTTTTAGATCCATGAAACAGTCTGTTTTCCATAAGTAGATGATAATAAAATGATAAGAAATGAATGTGGCGGTACTCAAATTAAGAAAGGGTTCAAATAAACATAGTGTATGCTGCAAGTATGGTAATGGTTGCAAATCTCGAATAATACGAAACATATATATAGAGAGGTTGAGATTTCCTACGTGTAACTTGTACGTGTACTTGTAGTTTGATCAGCTATAGTGACGTCATCATTTATTGCGTTTGACTTTATTTGCTTCACAAAGTACACGTCGTCAGTGAACGTGTAAAGTGCGAGATGCACGTATGACATTACTTCAAGATATTTCGTCCGCTTTATTTTATAAAATAGTATAAACAGTATGACAATTCAGAATGCTTTCAAACTTCTACCTCCATATAGATTGAAGAGAACTTAAAAGCTCCTGTTGAATTTAACCTGTCCAAAAGTCAATGCAATAACATTAAGTTTTTATAGGTACGCGAAGTGGTCTTCGAAAAGAATTCTCAACAACAGTAATCTACACCAGACGTACCCATACAAGTTACACGTAGGAAATCTCAATCTCTCTAGTATAATTCTGACTGCATGGACTAGGTCGTAGCCCCAAGTTTAAGGTACATGTATCCGTTGTACAATAGAGTCATTTACATAGCTTTTTAATCATCTCCATTGTAAATGACAAATATGGATAATGACCATATCCCTATATATTCAGCACAAAATCGATAATTCAGAAATAAACATCAAAGAAGTACTTAACCGTTATTCAGTCTCAAAGTCGAGAAGGCAAAGCAAAATCGGGAGAATTTCCCTCGAAACGGTTGCGAACCCCGGAATGAACATCATTCCGAAGTGAGACCAGGTGCCCGGGGAGAGTCAGCGTCTCCTGATTGCATGCAACACCCGTTGCAACAACTCCATTGAAACCTGTCAAATTCGGTGATTGTCTCGATGTACATTTTGATGTATACAGATCAGGTAAGTAGGTCTTGTTTGGTGATGACGACAGACATTCAATCACAATGTAGAATGTCACTGATCATTCAGGAAAGGGGGGATCTGATATGCTGATATATGAGAAAATCATAAACCGAAGGCAAACAAAATCAGGATAAAAGAGGAACCAAAGAAAGTAAACAAAAACCTCCAACACATGTATGGTAAATTTTATCCCTGGTAAGGTCTGAAAGGTAAGACTCCCAGGTCTTAAAACTCAAAGGGGAAAAACTCTTGTACAACTTTGTTATTTTGCATATGTTATATAGAGTAAATAGACAATTGAAATTCTTCAACAGTTATCCCCCTTTGGTTTTTCTGGTCCAAAAATTATCATTTCTGAAGCAGTGGGCATTGTAACCTTTCAGAAAATATACTTGTATAGTTTATAGTACCTTACCAGGCATGGAAAATGCCCTATTGTACATCGGATACCTTAAATACATAAACACCCTACGTGAAAACACGAATGATACAAGACCGGCAAGAGACGCAAGAGGAACAAGGGAAATCAAACACGGCATAAAAAAAGCACAAAAACCGTACATAAACCAACGAGACAATTGGTTAATCGGTGCCGACTTATAACGATCATCCATCCCGTTTGTAGAAATTATCGGATTACATGCGCACGACCCTCCTTTATTGTCGGTTAATAGGTGGTCTCGAACATCCTTAAAATTCCAATTCGAACAAAATTTTATCAGACGAAAAGGAGGATAATGTATTGTAGAGATTTGGGTAAATTTATTTTATAGAAGTTACCGGAAAAGTGGTAGGGTTGTGAGCACGTAATCCGGATAAGCACACCTTCCTAATGGCCTAGCAGATGGCCGTCCTAAGTCGGCACCTATAGCTCATTGGTCTCATTGGTTTATGTGTAGTCGTTTGTGTTTGGTGTTTTAATGTCTTGTTTGGTTTCCTTGTCCCTTTTGAATCTCTTCCTGTGTATCTTCAATGTGTTTTCGCTAAGGGTGTTTTGGTGTTTTGCTGTTGCTGCTGCCACCGGGTTTTGTTAGCGATCCTCTCTTTCCTTTTATAGAAACATATATGGAAAATCTCCGACACTACCATGCAAATATACCATGCGATATACGAAAAAGACCGGAAAACAAAAAAATAAAGACATCAACAATCAGCTGGAGTAAATGAGACAAAATGAACAATACATCAAAATATGTGCTACAATTTACACAATATTTTTTATATATACCTAAAATAATGACATAGCTGTCTTCCGTACAACGTTATTTCATATGATTTATGCATTGAATGTTCCTTTATACAGTTTTAATAAAAATCGCTTTGTCGGCCAAGTAAATCTCTGATACTCTTAATTATGACTATAGTATGTATGTATCTGTAATAGTTAACATAGCTTTTATCCCTCCGATGTCATTTCGTTTGATTTATTGCTTAGTGTTTATAAAACCACTCTGTCAGCCACCTAGGCAAATGATTAGAATTTAATTCGACTTCTGGAATTCCTAGCAATTCTTACAGATTTATCAATTTCTATCGTAATGGACAGCCATAAATCTGAATCACAATAATGTCGAAAAGCATGCAACATATGGCTTTGGATATGAGATTATTAGATAAACGTGTATATCAAAATCGAATACAAGAAAGGAGGGGGATCTCGAACAACACTCGGTTGCAGCACCCACTGCAAAACACCCAATGCAAAAGGATAGAGCTAACACGCACATAAAGAGACACAAAGGGGACAAGGAACAGAAACAAACAACACGAAACATAAAAAACACATAAACCAACTAGACCAATGGGTAACCGGGGCCGACTTAAGAAGGTCATCTGCCATGCAATTAGCAGATGGTGTAGTTATCCGGATAACGTATACGTATGCACCAATCTAATTAAAATTCGACGTTTCTGATCCGATTACTCTACTGTTTGAGTAGAGTAATCGGATCAGAAGCGTCGAATTTTTATTAGATTACGTATGCACAACCCTCCCACTTTTCCGATTACATTCAAATATGACTAAACAATGTTACCACAGAGCAGGCTTTTGACACTGCTTTAACTGCAGGGAGATACCGCTCAGTTTTAGATTAATTTGTCACATTTGGTGTTGGAGAATTTATATTTCAAGTTAAGTTCTGAAAAATTGTGAAATAGGCGTACGGTATCCTCAGGGATTAGCTGTCCAACATCAAATGATACCGACCTAGTGGTACTTTGGCTCCCGAGATCTCTATATCTATTTAACAGAGAGGCATCGGGCACTAGACTAACCTAGCGGTTGAAGTTATCCAATGAACAGTACATACTATGTTTTATTTTGTAATAAGTAGTGTTTCATCAGATTGGATGGCGCTATACATGTATGAGCTTTAGCCTGTTGTAGTGCCATCTTTTTGCTTTTTATTCATGCATGTATGGATATAGATTGGTCAGATTTCTATAACGTTCTTCGTGTTAATTGACATAGTGTTCAAACGTTGTAAAATCTTATTTTCGGATTGCTTTGGGGCCTTTGGGGTCAAATTGATGATAATTTATATGTATGAACTTTGATGCAGGGGCAATGCATTAGTATATCTGACCCCATCATCATTAAATTTTATTATTCTCTCATCTAATTCTCGTCACTTAATAATAAATGGTTTATTTTCAATAATGGAATCGTTACAGTGTTATTCATCATGATATTGATTTCTAAACAATGTTATATGGCCAAAGAGTCGGAAAGTTATTATGTACCGAAAGATGTAACAGGATCAGTGGGAACCATGTTTTAGAAAATTCAAGAAATTTGGTGACAGAAAGTTTCGAATGCGTTGAAGATATACAATCGAAGTTGATCTAAATTGGCTACATGTGCCCTCGGGGACTCCTGGTCCACCAGCAGTGACAATGATCAGACAACCATCCAATCTCGACGCAGCTTCGTTTTTTGTGTTTCTTGAGGATCACTTACGGGTGTTAAGTACCTGAAATGTGCATGTCTGGTCCATGCTACAAATTTATGTTCTTAATTGATGCTATTGAATTTGAAGAAGTTAACAATTGTATGACATGATTTTAAGACGTTTAACATTTGTACCACTTGGTGAGTGTCACTGATTAAACTGCTTTAATTGTAAAGAATGGAAAAATAAACAGATAGAATTGCGGTGTTTGTCCTCACAGAAGAGACAACAATTAAGATACTAATTGTTCAAGCTCTAAAACTGATGAGCACATCTTCCGAGTCCTGTAGGAGATCATAAAAGAAAATTCGTTTTGCACTACCTCTGTCATGCATGAGCATATAGAAAATCAATTTTGTAAGGCCGATTCGATTGCTGTTTTATCAGTAATGCAGAATACGTTCTTTAAGGATAAAAAAAATAGACAACACATAGTAACACTTTTGAATACAAGTGGAAATTCAATATTTATTTTAGGACATGAATAAACTGAAAAAGATGTTTTGAAATGTTGAACTTCTGATCGATGATGACATATTTGTGGTGTCTGGAGGAATGGTCTTTCGTCCAATCGTAGGGATTCAAATGGGAACCGATGGCGCTGACATTTTTTTCTGTATTCAAATGAAGCCGAGTTTAATCAGTCTTTTAAATTGTTATTCCATGGAAAGAAGCACATAGAACTCCAATTCAATTCTACAAATGTATATACAGATACTAGTATATCGATGACGTGCTCTCAGTTGATAATCCAAGTTTACTGATAACCTTAGCACAATCTATCCTGTGTTAACTTGATATGAAAGAAATGCATTATCTCTGCTTCATATAATACGGAAGTGTTCCAACTCTATACCTTCTTGAAGAAAATTTCAAACCAATTTTTCTGCACAGACATGTGTTTCGAATATTAAATTATCATCAGTGATGCTTCTAGCGGAGCCGCCATAATTCATTTCAGTAGAGCCCTCTTTTCCATTTTTTTTTAAATTTGAATTTGTACATTTGCTTAACAAAGAGTGCGCGCTCCAAATTCCCTGTAGGGTCGATTCAGTAGCATATCCAAATGAAATATATGTTCAAAATAGCATTGGAGGGATGTGCTAAGATGTTAACCACCTTTAATTTCGATGATATTTATATTTTGG